>CM038469.1:75575789-77041623 GCA_021464415.1 Lonicera japonica | reverse complement strand
AAAAAAGTTTCACTTCAAGCATATTTGGGTTAGATTTCATGCACTCCCTTTAGAGTATTGGGATCCATACATTCTCTACTCCATCGCTTATGGTATTGGAGTCCCCATTAATATTAGTAAACACACTCTCGAAAAATCTTTTGGTTATTTCGCTAGAGTTTTAGTGGAGATTGATTTGTCTTCCCCGCTTTCAAACCAATTTCTTGTTGAAAGAGAAGGTTTTAGCTTTGTTATCTCTCTATCCTACGAAAATCTTCCTCTGCTTTGCTCTCATTGTGGTGTTCTTGGTCATAATGTTTCCCATTGCAAGCATCTTTCAAAGTTATATTTGAATGACTCATCAAAAAACATTCCCACTGCCCAACAAAATCCACAAAATAGTCAGTTTGTTGGTGCTTCTAAGACCAATAATGGTTCAAAATTTACTGCCCAAAGCAGAGAATTTTTTGTTGCCAAAGAAAACAAAATAGATGAAGAAGTGGTTGCCCAAGTAGACTTCTCAGACATCTCTTTGAATTCGCAAATCTCTAACTTTCAACCTTGTGTGGAAGTGGGTTTGGTTCTTGACTCCAGTTCTGTTCATAAGAACCACAGTGAGGCAACTAAAAAAATTATAAAAAAGAAGAAGAATATGAAGGTTTCTCCGTCAACTGCCATGGCTGCTAGTCGGCAGTCAGGTTCTTCTAAAAACGTTCACACAGAAACAGAGCATCAAAGCTCTATTTTTTCGCATCATGATGCTCACAAAACAGAGCTTCAAAGCTCTACTGCTGTTGGACGTAAAATGAAGCTGCGGTTCTCTCTTCACACAACAGAGCATTTTCGCTCTGGTCTATCTTCAGTTCCTGCTGTTTTCTGCCGCCTCATTTCTGCTGCCATGGCCTACGGCCGGCAGCCTTATGCGGTTAAGAAAATTATTTTTGGTATGAGAAATAAATTTTGGATGAATCACGTGGTTAATTTTTCAGGCAGAGTCAATTTCTTCTCTGTTGAAACTGCCATGCTTGGATCTTTTAAACATAGTGGGTTTGTTTCCCTAGGTGTTGAGGTCACCCATCACTCCTTCAAGGAGAGTCAGTCCCATGTTTCTCGCTGCCTTTTTTATGAGTGCACGCAAACTGTTCAGAGCAGAGATAATAAAAGAGTTGATCCACGTGATTTCTCTGTGGGTTCTATCCCACGGTTTGGCAAAACCACTGCTGATGTGGCATCCAATTTAACCCATTTGGATCTGAATTATTCTATAGCTGAGACCAATTTAGTTGGCTCTCAAAGGTCTCTCAACGAGGGGCCAATCTCTACTTCAAAATTCAGTGGGCCTCTCTCTAAAATTCACTCTAACTCCACAAATTCGGGCCTTATACATTATGATCCACATATTTTCTCTAACATTTCCCTGGGCTCATCTTTGGGCCATATAGGTTCCAATTTTCACACTCCCCCTGTGCAGGCTTTTCCGAAGATTACCACCTCCCCTTTGCCCTTTGGGTTGGATGATCGGCCCTATATTTCTTTTAAATTAAGATCTTCTCACCGGAAAAAAAATTCTTTTAAGGAGTTTATTTCTGAATCTATTTTGTATGAGATGGATTTTTGGGAAGATGATTGTGTAGATAATGATGGGATTGAGTCTTCTTTTTATGATCCGTCTCTTGAAGAAATTTATAGTTCTCACTTGAAAAACCATTTAATTAAAAGTCTTGCCTGTGAGACCCCAATTAAAGGTTTTTCAATTGGTCCAAAAATTAATTGTCAAGCTTCGAGCCATGCCACTTTTTCGCTCCATCACTCTCATAATTCCTACATCGACGCTCTTTCGGCTACACCTTCATCTCCCTCTCCTCTTTTGGTTAAGAACTCCTCTCCTTCTAATGAGTTGAGTTCTAAAACAAAAGTTAAGAGGAAAAGGAAAAAGAAGCCGGGATCCGATCGTCGACATAGGAAATGGTGCAAAAAAATGAACGCTTGCTACGATGACCTCCACCAAGTGCTTGCTCTCTATCGTGCGGATCACATTTCCATGTCCGAAGCAAAATTTATGCTCAAGAATACTATAGAGGTTTCCAAATCTCTTGATTATTGCTCGGTTCCCTATATCTTGGCCCATGCCTTTGGCGAATCTTCCGAAGGCCTATGGCATTTTTAGCTTTTGTTGTATTTCATTTTGGGCCTTGTATTTCGGCCTTTTTGCTCCTCTTGGGTAGTGATCTTTGTTGTTTAGGCTTAGTTCATTTTTCAAGTTTTGTTTCATTTTATTTCATAGTCCTCATGAAGGACATTCTTGTAAAGCCTTTGGGGCGGGCCTTCTGTAGCCCCCACCTTTCTTTTTTCATTATTTATGTCATTACTCTAATGCCCTAGTTTGGGCTTAGAGATTTTATAAAAAAAAATCCTAAACCCTAAACCCTAAAAAGCCAACATGAAATTTCTAGAGAGAGAAAGTAGCCAAAATTCTCTCCAACCTCTCTCCTCCATTTGATGAACCTCAAGAACACTATGAATAATCCGGCCATCCTTCAACCACCATCATCCACCACATCCGGCAGTCGACATCCCTCACCGCCGGCCACCCTCACTCCATCTGACATCCTTTTTCATCCAGACACCTCTACACTGTCTCAGAATCAAAGATCCAGGCCTCACGCGCCTCTTGGTGACTCTCACGCGCCACCAACCATTGCCCACGCGCCCCACGCGCCACCACCTCTGCAGGGCCTTCCACCACTGCTTCAATTTTCTACCACCCTCCCCCAGCCTTCTTCCACAGTTACCAACCCCATCCCTTCGGTGGTTCAGAATATACCCACCCCAAACCAACCCTCTATGGTGGAAATCACCCAAATTCTTGCCCAACAAATGCAAAACCAGCACCAGCTTCTTCTACAGCTCATTTCTAACCTATCTAGCACCTCTACAAACTCACCATCCAGCCACATTGTGGTTTCTGCCACAGATGTCCCACTACCTGTGGAATCAGTAGAAAAATGGCAGAAACTGCCCACTGCTGCTGTCAACTGTGAGGCAGCTGCCTTGTGCATAGTCTCATCTCTCCCACAACATTCTAATACTATCTCCAGTCAGTCTGTAATGCCCCCTTTGGACTCAGATGGTCAGAACAATTTTTCACCTCTCAACTGTGACATTTTAGGCCAAAATCTGTCTACAGTACCTACCTCAGTGGCAGCCATTGCTCCCAAGTCTTCTGCAGGTGTCACAGTCCCCCCACAAGTTCTAAATGATAGTAGCAATGTGTCTAATAACTTGCATGGCACTGCTAATAGCCCTGTGGAAATTTCACCCCCTGGAGGAGGCTTTTTAGGCCAAAAAACTTCAGATTCTGTGGTTCTTGACTCAGAGTTACTGAGGATTTTACATCAGCAACAATGTGATGCAGTCCATGCCTCTTCTCATGGTTGTAAACCTCTGTCCAACCCCACTAACCCGGTTCAAATACAGCCCTCTGCTCACATTTAGGTTAATAAGAATGTTTGCTCTGAAACTTTTACCTCAACTCCTTTAATTTGCACCATGGATGATAGTAACTGTTCTCCTTCGAAGCACATTCACCCCTACAGCCCAACCACAGCTTTTACCCAGGAGTGCATTGCTTTGTCCAGTGAACAAACTGATGCTGTAGAAAGTACTCAGTTCCAGCAGACACAGCAGGTTCCCAGCTCTGCAAGACTGATGGATGGAAAACCTGTCACCACAGGGGCTCAAGGCTCTAAGCAGTCATTTGCCAGTCTTTTTGTCCCACATAACCCCATTTCCCACAGCAAATTTATTGATCTTCCCACCCCCTATTTTAAGGGAGATTTGCCTGCCATTAAATTAGATGAAAACATTTACCAAAAAGCCTTAGAAAAGTGCAAATTCAATCTAATTGGCAGAGTCATCTTACCAAAAGGTGCAGAACCAATCAAATCTGCAGCTTTGCATTCCAAGTTATCCTCCATTTGGCACCTCACAAAGGCCTGGACCATCTCCCCTCTTGGGAAAGGGTACTACTGCCTTAGATTTTCTGATGCTAATGACCAACACACAGCTTGGACTAGTGGACAAAAGCAACTGAAGCCAGGTATTATCAAACTCTCTCCTTGGGTGCAGGACTTTGTTCCTGAAAAACTTAAGCAAACTACTGCCCAAGTTTGGGTAAGATTGTATTCCCTGCCTTGGGAGTACTGGGATGAAACTCTGCTTTTGAGTATAGGCAAAACCATTGGAATCCCTCTGCTTGTTGACCCTGCAACTCTTCGAAGAGATTTTTGTCTGTATGCTCAAATTCTTGTGGATATTGACCTTCAGCTTCCTCTGCCTTCAAGAGTTCTTGTTGAAAGGAATGATTTTAGTTTTGAACTGAGTGTCTCCTATGAACAACTGCCCACCTTTTGTTCCCATTGTTCTGTGGTGGGTCACTCAGTGGGTGATTGTAGAACCCTTAAAAAGATGCAAGAAGAGTCCTCCAGAACCATTGACAACAGGTCCAAGCAACTGCAGACCCGAAAATCACAACCCCACTATAAAAGCACTCATGCTTACCCCTCCAAACCTGTTAATTTGGAAACTGAAGTTCCACCTCCATTGCAAAATGCTGTGGACTCTCAGAGGCCTTTTATATCCCATACAGAGGCCCAAAAACCAGCTTCAGTTAATGATCTTCCTCAACCACCTCAACCCATTAATGCCACAACCACCCTTCTCACACACCCCTCTTCTTATACCCCTGCCAGTACTGAAGCAAACCATGTGGTAAATGACCCCTCAGATCAGATGGTGGAGCCCACTTTTGATTTCAATGCCCACAACATTACCCCCATTGCCCCTGATACTTCTGTTTCCTCACATATGCATACCCCACAATCAATTGATCCACATTCTACTTCTTCTTCCAAATCTGTTGAATCTTTTGTCCCAAATTCAGTCCCTGAAAAACCTCACTCTCCTACCTATAATAGCAAGAAAACTGCACACACATTTAGCCCTCTCCAAGGTCAATCTCCTAAATCATTCACAAACAAGTTTGCCCCTCTCTCAGGCAAATTCTGGGGAGGTGAGGAAGATGAACCATCCATTCAGTCTTTTGAGCACTGTGCTGATGATATTCTAGGCCTCTCAGATATTCAACCATGCATCCAACTTGAGGCAGACTCTGACAGCTCAGTCCTAAATCAGGACACTCCAGAAAATTTCAAAAATATTGGTTACCTCTCATCCTTATACACTGATTCTTCCCCTTGTGCTAGAAGAACCTTAATCACTTCTAGTGAGTCTGATTATCAACCATCTCCCCACACTCAAAACTCCTCTCCCAGCACCAACACCTCACCTTTCATTCCCACAGTTCCCCTCCTCACTATCACCACCAACAAAGCCAAAAATAAACATGCTAAAAAAGTGCAGGCAGAAAAAGAAGAGATGCTAAAAGCTGGCATTTCTCAGTCATCAATTGATTTTTGCTTCAGAAAGGAAGGCCAGAATGACCAGGTTACCCACAGTACTTCAAACACATCCTCTAAGAGGAGCAAAAGGTTCTCTTTCTCTAAATGAAAATCCTCTTCTGGAACATTAGGGGCATCAATAACTCCAATTCTCAAAGAGTCCTCAAAAATTACATCACCACTCACAAACCTGACATTCTGATCATTGCTGAACCTATGATCCTCCTTGAGAGCTTTTCTTCTCAGTTTTGGCATAGCATAGGTATGCAACCATTTGCAGCCAATAATAGGCCTAACATGAAACCCAATCTTTGGGTGCTGGGCTCTGTCAACCTTATCACTCCTGTAAATATTCAAAGGCATGAACAGCACATTACCTTCCTCCAACCCTCTCCTGTTGGTGATGTTCTCATTTCTGCTGTATATGCTAGCAACAATCAATACACTAGAAGGCTCTTATGGCAAGAATTCTCTCAGATCAGTACTTCACACAGAGGGGCTTGGCTGGCTATAGGTGATTTTAACTGCTCCCTTGGTGCTCATGAAAAGAGAGGGCTTCCTCCTCCTAATTTATCCTCCTGTTTGGAGTTTCAAGGCATGACTGATAGCTGCAGTCTTTTACACCTTCCTACCATTGGTTCTCTTTACACCTGGTCCAAGAAAGGTTATCCCTCAATGGACACCAGACTTGATAGAGCCATTTGTAACCATGAGTGGCTTCTATGTTGGACTCAAGTTTCTTGCACTGCCCTCCCCAGAATTGCTTCTGACCACAATCCCCTCCTTTTACACTGCATAGACTCTACTCCTGTAGGTCCTAAACCCTTCAAGTTCTTAGCCACCTGGTTCACCCATAAGAGTTTAATGGAAGTGGTTAAACAGTGCTGGCAGAGCCCTTGTTTGGCTGTTTGTCCTATGGTCAAAATCCAGTGGAAATTGAAGCAGCTAAAGAGTGCCCTTAAGACATGGAATGTGGAAGTGTTTGGCAATGTTCACCAAGCTGTTGCTGATGCCCAAGCTGTCCTAATTGACATTCAGAGAGAGATTGATTCCCTGGGCCACTCCTATCACAGAGACAAGCAAGAAGTAGAGGCTCAAAATAAGTTGTTCACTGCCCTTAAAAGACAAGAGAGCTTGTGGAAAGAAAAATCCAGAGTTAAATGGTTGGCTGCAGGAGATAGGAATACCTCATTCTTTCACAAAATAGCCAAGCAAAAATATGTTACCAATAAAATCACTTCTCTCAATGATCATGGCCAATCTATCTCTGACCCTCATCTCATTACCAGCCACATCCTAAGCTACTTTCAGAACCTATACTCCACTCCTAACAATGTGGTGAACAATGGCATCATCCAACAAGTCATACCCAGTCTTATTTCTGATCTTGATAATGCTGCCCTCTGTGTTGTTCCCAGTCCTGAGGAGATCAAATGTGCTGTGTTTGGCCTGGACCCTCTCTCAGCTCCTGGTCCTGATGGTTTCACAGGAATCTTCTTCCAAAAATGCTGGCACATTGTGGGTGATGATGTGTGTAAGGCAGTTGCTTTATTCTTCACTTCTGGTTGGATTCTGCCTGGTATGAACTCCAATTTCCTCACTCTTATCCCTAAAGTCCCACATGCCAACTCTTTGACTGATTTCAGACCTATAGCTATGGCAAATTTTCTCTTCAAAATCATCCCTAAAATCTTAAGTGAAAGAATTGCCCCTATTGCTGCTAAAATTATCAGTCCCCAACAGAATGGCTTTGTGAGAGGGAGAAACATACATAACTCTATTGCTACCACCTCTGAGTGCTTCAATATGCTAGATACTAAGAACTCTGGAGGCAACATTGCTCTCAAAATTGATATTGCCAAAGCATTTGACACCATTGACTGGGGATTCCTGCTTCAAGCTCTCCAAGCCTTTGGTTTCAGTCCCACCTTTACTGGTTGGATCAACACTTTGTTAAACTCTGCCAGAATGTCTGTGCTTGTGAATGGCTCACCTCAGGGGTATTTTTGCTGCAAGAGAGGGGTGAGACAAGGTGACCCTCTCAGCCCCATCCTTTTCTGTTTGGCAGAAGAAGTTCTCAGTAGGGCCATCACACTGGAAGTTATCACAGGCAATCTCAAGCTCATTTCTGGTCCTAGAGGTGTTAATATGCCTTCCCACTCTTTGTATGCTGATGACATTATGCTCTTCTGATGTGGATCTATAAATAATCTCAAGGTGGTTAGCAAGATTCTCTCTAGGTATGGGGAAGCATCTGGGCAAATCATGAACAAAAGCAAGAGCAAGGTGTACTTTGGCAAAGGAGCCATTCACAGAAAACATGCTATATGCTCTGCCCTCTCTATGAATGAAGGCAATACCCCCTTTTCTTACCTTGGAGTCCCTATTTTCAAAGGAAAACCCAAAAGCCAGCACCTTCAATGCATTGTGGGGAAAATCAGATCTAAGATGGAAGGCTGGCAGGGCAAAATGTTATCCTTTGCAGGCAGAAATGAATTGATCAAAACTGTGATTCTTCCTATGCTCATCCATTCCTTCACTCTCTATATGTGGCCTGCCAAGCTCCTCAAAGACCTGCAATTGTGGTGCAGGAATTTTCTGTGGACAGGAGAACTGCTAGGTAGAAAACTGGTTTCTGTGGCCTGGCATACTGTGTGTTCCCCTAAGCATTCTGGTGGCCTTGGGATCAGGCACATTCCAGACCTCAATAAAGCTGCTCTTTTAAAGTACATGTGGAATATATACAAGTCTGAATCTCAGCTGAGGTCTATGCTTCATGGCAGATTCAATTTTAGAAAGCATTGCTCCACCTCTACCTATAGGCCCTCCTCCATTTGGCCAGGTCTTAAACAGGCTTTGCAAATTATTAATAATCATGGTTTCTGGATTGTTGGTGATGGTCAAAGCATTAACATTTGGCAGGACAACTGGTTATATGGAGCAGAAATTGATCTTGTTCCTGCTTTGCTCTCTAAGCCCAGTAAACTGGCCACCCTCATCAACCATCAGAACTGGCAGATCCCCAGCTGGTTCCAACACCAGTACCCCCATCTGATTGATACCATCAAAGCTATGCCTCTCCCCCAGAATCAACAACCTGATCAGTTCATCTGGCCCTACACTTCTCATGGAGACATCACTTTTCAAGAAGCCTACAAATTTTACACAAACTCCAATGAGGCTGCTTGGGCAAAGCACTTATGGAAGCCTTTCATTCCTCCTAGAGTCTCTTGTGATGCTTGGAAAATCCTCCATAAGAGAATTCCCACTCAAGACCAATTCCAAAAAAGGGGCATCCAAATGGTTTCCAGGTGTGAGTTGTGCAAAAATAGCTCTGAAACCATTGATCATCTGTTCATACAATGTAGATTCTCTGCCATTCTCTGGCAATGGATTTGGTTCTCTTTTAAAATTTCTGGGCAGATTCCTAACAACACTATGGAAATGTGGCTTCACTTAAGCAATTACAAGGGCAGTCCCCAAATTAATAGTCTCCTCACAGCTTGTTGTCTCATCTGCTTTCATATTGTTTGGCAAATCAGAAATAAAGCTATCTTTGATGGTGGGAAGCCTATCATCTCCAGCACCATTCATCATCTCAAAGGTTGGCTAATGGACATTGCCCCTTTGATCTCCAAACACATGCATAATAACATCACAGATTTCACCATTCTTCATTCTCTGGGCATTAAAGGCAATCCCAGGCCATCTCCTTCCATCACTGAGGTTTTATGGCACCCCTTCTGCCCTCTTGGATCAAGGTCAATACTGATGGCCTTGCTCTTGGCTCTCCAGGCCCTGCTGCTATAGGGGGGGTTTTTAGAAACTTTAGAGGTTTCTTCCTTGGAGCCTTTTGTAAACATGTGGGAATTCATTCTGCCTTCTCAGCTGAGCTGCTTGCTTTTATGCAAGCCATTGACCTAGCTTTTGATAAAGGATGGCATAGGCTTTGGGTTGAGATGGATTCCCTTGTCCTTGCTCAAGGAGTGTTAAAAAGCACATTCAAGCCCCCTTGGAAATTCTCTACTCTCTGGACCATCTGCCATGAAAAAATGCATACAATGCACATAAGAGTTTCTCACATCTTTAGAGAAGGCAACCAGGTGGCAAACAAACTCTCAAAGCTGGGCATTCATAATCACAATCTCAAATGGTGGAACACAACTCCTAGGGAGCTCAATGGTTTTATTTCTAATGATTACTCCAGGCTTCCTTTTTACAGGTTCAAATGAGAGTCTGGGTTGGCATTGTTGCTGCTCTCAGTCTGTTGACTTTCATGAATCTCCAATTCTAAAAGAGATTTTGAGGGACAGAAATGGTTCTAAAGGGTCCCTCAATCACCTCAGGCCCAACCTCTACACTCACAGCCACAAATACCCCAGAACAATCCACAGTCATCAGAATTGCAGCAGAAAGAAGGTGATGATGCTCCTCACAGTTCTGCCAGTGAGATACATGCACAGATTACAATGTCCTCCCAGCTTAAAGTCCTCCTGCATTAATCATACTTCTTCTCAGAAATGCTGCTTTGGTGGTATTTATAAATCTCTTCAGTGTAAGGAGATTTTGAGGGACAGAAATGGAATTGTGGAATCCAATTTCAGTACTTCAGGTTCAGTAGCAGTCCATCCAAGCTCTTCTCCCTTGCAGACAGCAGTCCATTACCCTTGCACTGCCTTGTTCAATGTTCAACTTTGTGTTCATGGGACCCCTGGCCCTAGCAGCAGTTCTAATCTCACTATATTCTTCTCCCTTCAGCACAACTCCCAGTCAACCTCCACAGTCATTACAGATCCGACAGATTCTGCAGTCAACATTGCTGCCTCTCTTCTCTGTCTTGTGATGTATTTTTTGTTTGTCTCTTGTATTGGGCAAAACATTAGCCATCTCTTTTTTGACCCTACTTGTATAGGTTTTTGTTTAGGTCACTTGTTCTTAAATAATTGTTTCGTGGACTGTTCCTCTTCAGTCCAGAAAACAATTATAGTGCCTTATTTCTTGGACCATCTCCTTCTCTTGCTTTGGCTTTTTTGTAAGGCTTTGGGGGTGAGCCACATACACCTTCCAACTTGTACTTCTATTTTCTCTTTTATGTCATGCCTCTAGCTCCTTTGGGGAGTTAGGGATTTTATAAAAAAAAAACCCTAAACCCCAAACCCTAAACCCCAAACCCCAAACCCTAAACCCCAAACCCTAAACCCTAAACCCTAAACCACAAACCCCAAACCCCAAACCCTAAACCCTAAACCCTAAACCCTAAACCCTAAACCGTAAACCCTAAACCCTAAACCCTAAACCCGAAACCCGAAACCCTAAACCCTAAACCCTAAACCCTAAACCCGAAACCCTAAACCCTAAACCCTAAACCCTAAACCCTAAACCCTAAAAAAAAGAACAATGAAAATTTCTAGAGAGAGAAAGTGCAAAAATTCTCTCCAACCTCTCTCCTCCCACTTTTATTAATTTTTTATTTCTCTGAATTTTCCGGCCACCTCTATGAGTTTTCCGGCCAATCCTAACCAACCTCCGGCAACTGTCAACCTCCCACCTACCATCACTATGGTACAGTCCTCCAGCCAACTCCCCGGGCACTCTGACAGGAACCACGCGCCCCACGCGCCACCTCACGCGCCCTTCCCTGCAACCCACGCGCCTCCTGCCTCTGTCCACGCGCCACCAGAAGGTCACACCCCTCAGCCTACATTCACCCACACACCTGCAGAAACCAATGAACCACACACCCCAACAGATCTCTCACAGTTCATGAAGCTACAGCATAAATTAAATGAGCAAAATCAACAACTTCTGCAAATGTTCACAGCAATGGTGAAGAGCAAAAATATCAACCACCAACAACCAACACATACACAGCACCAACAGCCAACAGGTTTACAGAAAAATGCCTCAATTTCAATCAATAAAGCAATACAAAAAGGGGAAGCTTTAGTACAAGAGTTCATAAACAATGCCAGAGAAGACAATATAAATGCTCAGCTGTTACAAGTTCTGAATCAGCAAAATACAACTTCAAAAAATGAGCTGCAAGCAGCAACAAACATTCACAAAAAGGACCCTCCTTCTTCAGTACAGCCGAATGAAGAAAATGCAGATTCAGGTGGTATTCTTGCTCAGGTATACATGGAAAATGGCCAGACAAATTTGGTGTTGCAGGCTTCAAAGGCAGCCTTCAATGGTGGAATTAACCCGGAGGAAGAAGAGAGACTTGGTCTATTGGCGCCAAAAGGAAATACCACCCTTTTACCCACAGGTTCTAACCCAAACCAGGTTGTTAGCCCCAGTACAATCCCCCAGGCCACTGCAAATGACAGTTCTGCTGCTGACAGTCTAAAAGCACCTGTCACCACCGAAATTCCCATCAAAAAACCTTCTTATGCCAGCCTTTTGAAGCCCAAAGCTGCATCTCCCAGCATACCTTTCAGTCAATTACCTGCACCTTACAAAAAAGAAAATTTGATGGCAGTCAAACTAGATGAAAATGTCTACCAAAAGTCTCTCTTGCAATGCCAAAATAACCTTCATGGCAGGCTCATTTTGAAACGTGGGAAGCTACCAGTCAAAGCAGTGGACCTGCATTTGATTCTCTCCAATGTCTGGAACACTAAAGAGCAGTGGACTATCACCCCCATTGGCAGGGGTTATTACACCATCAGATTTTCAAATGTTGAAGACAAGCAAAAAGTTTGGTCTGCAGGACAGGTAAACCTTCCACAAGGCATTTTTAATCTTCTTCAATGGACTCAGGATTTTAAACCCAGCCAACAAAAACAGACCAGAGCTCATTTATGGGCAAGATTACATGAGGTCCCTGAAGAATATTTGCACTACCATTTAATTCTCTCCATGGCCAACATCATTGGTTTCCCAGTCACCATTGACCCCTTCACCTTGAGGAAAGAGTTTGGGCATTATTGTCGTGTAGAAGTAGATGTAGACCTCAGGTCAGAATTACCAACTTCCATTTTAGTGGAAAGAGAGGGTTATAACTTTGAAATTGAAGTCTCATATGAAAGAATCCCAGACTTTTGTGCTCACTGCTCTGTTATTGGACATTTGGTAACTGAATGTAGATCTCTCAAAAAAGTCCAGCAACAGCAAGACCATACCTTCAAACCACCACCCAAACCCACCTCCAAATATAAACATCTCCAACCTCACAGCTCCTCTGCCAAAACTCTTCAACCAACTAACACTCACACCTCCCCTGCCAACCAAAATCAGAGCATGGTAGGTAATGATTTGCCTGCTAATGCACCTCCCAAACCTCATATCCCTTTTACCCACACCCCTCCTGTTGAGAACCCCCATCAAAATACACCAAAAGAGCCTAATGCTGTCTTCAATGATCAGCCAGAGCAATCAGAGCACTGCAATGACAAGCCCCATCAGTCCCCCAATCCTGCTATAAACAACCCCATCCTAATAAGCCCTGACCAGTCCTATGCACAACCCATAGCTGAAGCTTTTGAGGCTACTGCAACATCTTCATACTCACAATCCAGCTCCATCCAATCTGCTACTGATACAATTGTCCCAGGCTCATTTGACCAAGAACTAACCCCTCCAACACCACACAATGACCATCTTCTCATTCACTCACCTCCTACCTCCACCCCAATCCACAACTCCTTCTCCCCCCTCACTAGCAAATTTTGGGCAGACATGGAAGAAGATGAACCATTTATAAGCTCTGAAGCTGCTGCAGATGCTATTCTGGCAGCCAAAATTCCCCCTGTCTGCATTCAGTTAATGGAGGATGATAACACCTCTGTCTTTGATCAAACCACACCTCATAGACAGGGAAATTCTGCCCCCATCTTGCAGACCACCCCTCATAATTCCACAAGCCAAAAGCATGTCAGAAATTAGAAGTACAACAATGTCCAGGTAGCACATAACATCTCTGTCACCATGCCTAATATCTCCAAAGCAAAGCAGAAAAAACAGAGAAATGCAGCTAATAGAAAGGCAAAAGCTAAAGCAAGGCTTAACCCATACTCCCATACTCAGTCAAGCCACACTGAAACCTATGAAGACAGACTCTACAATGAAATTATGGCCAGGAAGGCCTCTGTCCACACCTGCTCTCTTAATGCTTCAGACTCTCTGTCTCATGAAAAACCAAACTCTGAAAGTTCTGATAGTTCTTATTGCAGAACTACCCCCTCTTCCTCCCAATGAAAATCCTCTATTGGAATATTAGGGGCATTAACAATGAAAAATCCCAAAAGGCCCTTAAAAGGCACTGTTGCAACCACAAACCAGACATGTTGATCATTTCTGAGCCCTTTGTTGAATTTCATAAAACCCCCTCCTTCTTTTGGATTTCCATTGGAATGCAGTTGGTTGAGGTCAATGATAGAACCAATAAACCCCCTAATCTCTGGATTTTCAAAGCCATGCTCTGCCCTCAGCCTACTATAATATCCAATGCCAACCAGCAAATCACCCTTTCTGTGTGCTACAATAATAGGCCTTTCATAATCTCAGCCATATATGCTCATAATGACCACAAAATCAGGAGAAACCTATGGGAAGAGCTCACCTGCATCAGAAGCAATCAGCAGGGTCCCTGGCTTGCCATTGGAGATTTTAACTGTGTTCTAGGAGCACATGAAAAAAGGGGTGGAAACCCCCCTTCTATTGCTTCTTGCATGGAATTTCAAGCATTCACAGACACTAATGAGTTAATTCACCTCAACACCACTGGTCAATTTTTTACCTGGTCCAAACATGCCTCCTCTTGCCTGGACTCAAGACTGGACAGAGCTCTATGCAGTTTAAAATGGTTGGATCAATGGAAAACTGTCAGCTGTACTACCCTCCCCAAACACCCTTCAGATCACACTCCCCTCCTGTTCATTTCTGATAATGACACTATCAGTGGCCCCAAACCCTTCAGGTTCACCTCTGCTTGGACCTTCCACCACTCTTTTGAAGAACTTGTCTCCAAAAATTGGTCCAATAATGTGAATACAAACTGTCCCATGACTACCATCCAGTTGAAACTGAAACAACTTAAAATGGCCTTGAAAAAATGGAATGTTGAAGTTTTTGGTGATGTCAACTCCAAAGTCCAGAAAGCCACTGAGCAGCTTCATGCAATCCAAATGCAAATTGACACTTTGGGCCATTCACAGGTGTTGGATAAGCTTGAGTTTGAAGCTCAATCTGAGCTAATACAAGCCAACCAAATGCAGGAAAGATTCTGGAAAGAAAAGGCCAGAATCAATTGGCTCAAAGATGGTGATAGAAGCACAGCCTTCTTTCACAGGATTGCAAAACAAAGGTGGGCTACTAACAAGATCACTAGCCTTAATCATGAAGGTAGCCTCATTCAGGACCCTATCACTCTCAAAGACCACATTGTCAACCATTTCCAGAATTTATACAGCTCCAAAAATCAACTTATAGATCATTCTTTGGTTGAACAAGTTATTCCTAATATGGTCTCTAATGCTGATAATGATATGCTGTGCTCTATCCCAAATGAAGAGGAAATTAAACAAGCAACTTTTGCTTTGAACCCAAACTCTGCCCCTGGACCTGATGGATTCCCAGGATCTTTTTTTCAAAGATGATGGCATATAGTGGGGGATGATGTTTGCAGAGCTATTAAGTTCTTCTTCCAGAACTGCTGGATTCTCCCTGGCCTCAATTCCAATTTTGTGACCCTCATCCCAAAATGCACCAATGCAGACACCATCTCCAAATACAGGCCCATAGCTCTTGCAAATTTCATTTTTAAAATCATTCCCAAGTTACTCAGTGACAGAATTGCTTCCATTGCCCCCAAAGTGATCTCTGCCCAACAAAATGGTTTTATCAAAGGCAGAAATATACACAGCTCCATTGGTGTTACTTCAGAGTGTTTCAACATGCTGGACAGAAAAAATTTTGGGGGTAACATTGCCATCAAAATAAATATTGCAAAAGCTTTTGACACTCTCGATTGGGGTTTCTTGGTCCTAGTTCTCAGAGCTTTTGGATTCAGTGTAGTGTTCATAAATTGGGTGCAATGTATTCTCAACTCAGCTAAGCTCTCAGTTTTGGTCAATGGCACTCCCTGTGGTTATTTCAGCTGCTCTAGAGGGGTTAGACAGGGGGACCCTTTAAGCCCCATCCTTTTCTGCCTAGCTGAGGAAGTTCTAAGTAGATTAATCCTCAAACATACCAGCAATGGCACTCTCAAACCCATATCCTCTCCAAAAGGGTGCATAGCTCCTACACACTCCCTTTATGCAGATGATGTGATGTTGTTTTGTAGGGGAGACAAAGCCACTTTGAAAACCATTCTCAGCATTCTAAATGTCTATGCTAAAGCCTCGGGGCAATATATCAACTACCAAAATAGTAGAATCTACCTTGGTAAAGGGGCTTTGCACAGACAAAATGAGATCTCTCATCTCATGGGCATGACAGTGGGCAGTCTCCCTTTTGTCTACTTGGGAGTTCATATCTTCAAAGGCAAACCTAAAGCTATCCACCTTCAGCCCATTGCAGACAAAGTGAGAGTCAAACTTGAAGGCTGGAAAGGAAAAGTCCTTTCATTTGCTGGCAGAGCTGAGCTCATCAAATCAGTTGCAGTCCCAATGCTAATACACTCCTTTATGGTGTATCTCTGGCCTGCTAGACTCATTCAAACTGTGTCCTCTTGGCTAAGAAACTTCCTATGGACAGGAGACATAACAAGCAGAAAATTGGTAACCATAGCATGGCACTCAGTTTGCACCCCCAAATCTCATGGAGGGTTGGGTATTAGAGATCTAAAGCAAGTCAATAGAGCTGGTATCCTCAAGCATACTTGGGAAATTCTACACAACAACAATCAGTGGAGCAACATGGTTAAGAAAAGATACAAGATCCAGCAAACTAGAGCTCACTCCTCCTACCAGATCTCTTCCATCTGGCCTGGATTCAAATTGGCTCTTCTTGATATTGATGCTCAGGCTTATTGGGTGGTTGGAAATGGACATAGCATAAACATCTGGGCAGACACATGGCTCCCATCCTCTCCAATTAAATGCCCTCCTGCCCTCCTCAAAAAGACAAGCAGCTTAAAGAGCTTCATCTCTGACCAAAAATGGAAAATCCCAGCTTGGTTCACACATCAATTCCCATTCCTAGAAGAGGAAATAGGTCACATAACCCTCCCACATAGACCACAGGAAGATCAATTAATCTGGCCTAAATCTCCTAAAGGAAACCTCACTTTCAAGGATGCATACTCTTATTACTGCAACAGTAAGCCCTCACAATGGTCCTCTCACATTTGGAAAAGTTTCCTACCCCCTAGAGTGTCCTGCCTTGCTTGGAAGCTGATGCAGAACAGACTCCCAACACAAGATAACCTCCAAAAAAGAGGTATGATCATGGTTTCTAGGTGTGAGTTATGCAAAGCTAGCTTGGAGAATGAGGAGCATGTCTTTCTCAATTGCCCCTTTGCACACACTCTGTGGAAATGGCTAGTTGACACTTTCTTTATAACCATTTCTGTCCCTCAAAATCTCCCGGAATTTTGGAGATTTATATTCACAGTCAAGCTAAGCCCCCAAATCCTGAATTTGTGGGTAAGTGGTTGTCTTTTGGCCCTTCACATGATATGGGAAGCTAGAAACAATGCCATTTTCCATCAAAGAAAAACTGTGATATCTTCCACCCTACACCACCTCAGAAGTTGGCTGATAGAGATGTCCCCTCTTATGAATGGTTGCATGAAAAACAACATAATGGATTTCACCATCATTCATAAACTAGGAGTGCAAGGTAAATACAAACCATCTCCCAAAATTGTTGAGGTCTTCTGGACCCCTCCTCACCTTAATTGGGTCAAAGTGAACACAGATGGAATGGCTTTAGGCTGCCCAGGCATAACAGCAATTGGAGGAATATACAGAACTAGCAGGGGTTTTTCTAAAGGGTGCTTTTGCAAGAACATTGGCATTCAAAATGCATTCTTTGCTGAGCTATCAGCCTTTATAACTGCTGTGAACCTAGCCTGGCAAAACAGATGGTTACAGGTATGGTTTGAGATGGATTCTAAGGCAGTGGTGGATTGCATTCACATGAAAGACTTTCATCCCCCATGGCAGTTAATTACCAGCTGGGCTAACTGTCAAAACCAATTGAAGCACATGCAATATCATGTTTCTCATGTATACAGAGAGGGCAATCAAGCAACAGACATCCTATCTAAAACGGGTCTAAGATACATGGAGCTCAAATGGTGGAACACATACCCTATGCAACTAAACAACAGCCTTGCTCACGATTATGCCAATTGCCCGAATTACAGATTTAAGTGATTGGAGAGATTCTAGGATGCTTCTCAGAATTATGCTAGCTATGCTCTTTCAAGCACTTCATCAAATATGTGGTATGCAAAATTTAAAGGCTAGCCTTATCATCCTCACAATGCAGTCCTTCTACAGGCATTCAGAGAAAGGAAAAACAGCACAGCAAATCTTTCTTACCTGCCCGCTGGATGCTCCACAGAAAACTCCTCTCCTGCAATCCCCATGCGGAGCCCGGCAAACTTATCTCTTCGTCCCACCCAAAGCCTCTACGGTTGCTAGTCATACCCGGCACTGGTTCCTATTCGCTCCCACTACGGGCCAGCCAAAAAGTCTGCAGTTTAAACATCACAAGTTTTTATATCTAGGAGATATGGATAAATTGTTTAGAGTACTTATGTTGTATAGCACAAGTCCTGCAAGCAATTTATGTAATTTTCTTTTTTGTTCTTTTGGTCATTGGGGAAGGCCTCCTTGTTTCCCCCTCAATTGTAATATTTTTTGTTATTAATTTTATGTATCTAGCCTTCTTTGGCTAGTTTTCCAAAAAAAAAAACCCTAAACCCTAGACCCTAGACCTTAGACCCTAGACCCTAGACCCTAAAACCCTAAAACCCTAAAACCCTAAAACCCTAAAACCCTAAAACCTAAACCCTAAACCCTAAACCCTAAACCCCTAAACCCTAAAAAAAACCTGAAAACAATAAATTTTTCTAGAGAGAGAAAGTGCAAAAATTCTCTCCAACCTCTCTCCTCTAACTTATGAGTATTCCGGCCACCAACATGAGTTTTTCGGCGACCAACCACCACCCGCCAGCCACCACACTCCACCAAGGTAACATCACCCTACCACTACCCTCTACTCACTGTCCTAGCAATGCCTCTGACCCCCACGCACCCCACGCGCCGCCCCAGCACACTCTCCACGCGCCTCACGCGCCACAAAAAACACCCACCCCTCCTCCACATCCCCCTCAGCAAGGCACCATTCTTCCCACATTGTCAACCATAAACTGCCCCAACACCATTGAGTATCCCCAAGTGCCCCACGCGCCTCCATTGCTTCCATCTCATGCGCCCCACGCGCCACCTTCCTTGGCCCATGTGCATGCTGTTGCTCATGACACTCCTACACTCTTCATGAACACACCTGCCATTCACCTTGACCCTCAAGCTCCCACAGATCTATCTCAGTTTTTCTTGCTCCAGCAAAAACTTGTAGAACAAAACCAACAACTTTTATAATTTGTTTCTACAATGGTGAAAGGTAGAAAGGCCACCAACCAGATGCCCTCTACGATGAACAATATCCAGAGCCCTACCCCTCCACCAGTGGCCACTATACCTGTTAGCACAACAGTCCAGTTGGGTGATGAGCTGGTTCATGAGTTTATTCAAAATGCTAGAGAGGACACCATTGATGTTCAGCTTTTACAGGTGCTAAACCAGCAGCGAGAAGGTTGCAAAAGGAACCCATCACCTTCATCTCCCCATCCCAGTAACAATCATCAGGCCATGCCTCAGCTAGTAGTCGATAACAATATTGCAGGTGAGATACAACAACTTGAAACTGAGCAAGATGGAGTTGCAGGAGTTGCTCTGTTTCAGTCAAAAGCTCCGGCATCCACCCCTCTATCCACCGGAGTGTTCAACCTTGATGAAGAGAGGAGAGAAAACATTTTGGCGCCAAAAAACAATACCACCCTTTTACCCACTGAAAATCAGGCAAACCAGGTTGTTACACACATTGCAAACCCACCTGTCACAGTTCAAATCAGTAAAGCAGTTTCTGGTCCCAATGCAACTGCTACAACTGATATTCCTGCACAAAAACCTTCCTATGCCAGTTTTTTGAGGCCCAAGGCTGTACCTCCCTGTATCCCTTTCACACAGCTGCCAGCCCCATACAAAAAAGGCAGCATGATGGCTGTCAAAATTGATGAAACAGTCTACCAAAAATCTCTCTTGCTCTGTCAGAACAACCTGCATGGCAGGCTAATTCTCAATCGAGGCAAACCCCCAATCAAAGCTGTGGATCTCCATCTCTCTCTCTCCACTGTGTGGAACATCAAAGAACAATGGTCACTAACCCCCATTGGAAGAGGCTATTACACAATCAGATTTTCAACTGCAGAAGATAAACAAAAAGTTTGGTCATCAGGCAAAACCACCATCAAAGAAGGTACTTTTCATCTGTTTCAATGGACCAAAGACTTCAAGCCTAGCCAGCAAAAACAAACCAGGGCTCATGTTTAGGCTAGACTACATGAAGTTCCTGAGGAATATATGCACTTCCATTTTCTCATGAGCATGGCCAATGTCATTGGAAATCCAGTCACAATAGACCCTTTCACCCTCAAAAAGGAATTTGGCCATTACTGCAGAGTAGAGGTTGATGTAGACCTGAAAGCTGAACTGCCATCCTCCATCCTGGTAGAAAGGGAAGGTTTTAATTTTGAAATAGAAGTGTCTTATGAAAGAATCCCAGATTTCTGCTCTCATTGTTTTGTAATTGGTCACCTGGTTACTACCTGCAGATCCATCAGAAAAATCCAAGAACACCATGAGCATCACACAAAGCCATACCAAAAAACCAACACTACTCCACAAGTAAATCCCACCAAAGTTCCCCAACCAAAAAAGAACCCTATAATCACCACTACCCCTCCCCAACCAGTGCAGCAACTAATACAGCAAATGCCATTGCTATTGCTAATTCCCAGCAAAAAGCTAACAACATCTCAGATGCCCCTGACACCATGATGAATGCACAGCCTCCCAATGACTCTTCCCAAGGCAGGCCTATCACTGAATCCCAGAAAAAAGCCCTCATCAATGCTGGTCTGTTAGATACTCCAAGCATGGCCAATGAGGAAATTTTTGATGCCCCAGGTACCTCTCCAACCCACAACAACCTCACCCCAACAACTGAAACAATAGTCCCATGTTCAGTTGACCAATGCCACACTCCTCTATCTCCACACAATGAGCAAATCCCAATTAATTCTACCTCTCCACCCACCCCATTACATAATCCTTTCTCACCTCTCAGTGGCAAATTCTGGGCTGACATGGCAGATGAGGAACCTTTTTTAAGTGCTGAAGCAATGGCTGATGCTCAACTGGCTGATAATATCCCCTTGACTTGTATTCAATTAATGGAAGATGAAAATACTTCTGTTTTTGATCAACCCACACCATGCAAGAACCTTAACTCATCTCCTAAAGTGTACTCTATTTCCTCAAACACTATCAGCAAGCAAACCTTAAACCAGGTAAAAAAGGGCAAGGGCAAAGTCCATCTCTCTAAGGCTAAGCAAAAGAAACTGCTCACAGTTGCTAACAGAAAACTCAGGTCTGAGGCTAGGTATTCCTCAAATTCTAACACTCAATTCAGTGCCACTGAATCATATGAGGATAGGCTATATAATGCTATCATTGCTAGGGATGCAAATGGTCAGAGCTGCTCTTTGGATGGTTCTGAGTCAATATCACAAGAAAAACCAAATTCAGAAAGTTCTGGCAACTCTCTCTGCAGAACTACTTCCTCACAATCTTCATGAAAATTCTTTACTGGAACATTAGAGGCATTAACAATGTTGAGTCTCAAAGAGCCCTCAAAAACCACTGCAATAATCATAGACCTGATATGATTTTCATCTCTGAGCCTTTTGTGGAGTTTCAAAAAGTTCCTCTCTTCTTCTGGGATTCTATTGGCATGATCCTCTTTGCTGTCAACACCAGATCTAACAAGCCCCCCAATTTGTGGATTCTCAAAAACATCACCAGTCCTCAACCCACCCTCATCTCTTCTGCCAGTCAACACATCACCATATCTGTGTGCTACCATAACAAACCTTTCCTCATATCTGCTATATATGCTCACAATGACCATAAAGTTAGAAGGAATTTGTGGAAAGAGCTCACTCAAATCAGAAGTAGACAGCAGGCCCCATGGTTGGTCATTGGTGATTTTAATTGTGTTCTTGGAGCCCATGAAAAAAGGGGTGAAAAACCTCCTCTTGCCTCATCATGTACTGAATTCCAGGCCTTCACTGACACCTGTGATCTGGTGCACCTGGACACCATTGGCCACTACTTTACCTGGTCCAAACATGTTATTTCTAATATAGACTCAAGGTTAGATAGAGCTCTATGTAGTCAAGACTGGTTTGATAGCTGGCAATCTGTCAACTGCACTGCCCTCACCAGATATGCCTCAGATCACACCCCTCTCATCCTAAACTCTCATAATGATACCATAAGTGGCCCCAAACCCTTCAGATTCATCTCTGCCTAGATGCTCCACCCTTCATTTGAGGAAGTTGTGACTAAGGCATGGACTAAAGAAGTGCCTGCCACCTGCCCTATGGTCATCATCCAGCTTAAGTTAAAACAACTCAAGCAGGACCTTAAAATTTGGAATGCAGAAGTGTTTGGTAATATTAATGACAAAGTGAAAAAAGCTACTGAACATTTGCAGAAAATTCAGCTTCAAATTGACTTGGAAGGTCACTCTCATGCCCTGGACCTTTTGGAAGCTGAGGCACATGCTAAGTTCATTGAAGCTAGCCACAAGCAAGAAGTGTTTTGGAAAGAAAAAGCCAGAATTAAATGGTTGGGAGATGGAGACAGGAACACTGCTTTCTTTCATAGAATAGTAAAGCAGAGATGGGCAACTAGCAAGATAACAAGCCTGAAGTATGAAGGTGTCACTATACATGATCCCACCTAGCTCAAAAATCACATAGTCAACCACTTCCATACCCTTTACAGCTCTCAAAATCACACAAATGACCAATCTCTGGTGCCTCATGTCATACCTCACCTGGTTTCTAATGAAGATAATATCATGCTAAGCACTATCCCTACTGATGAAGAGATCAAAAAGGATGTTTTCTCATTGAATCCCAACTCTGCTCCAGGTCCTGATGGATTCTCTGGTGCTGTCTTCCAAAGTTGCTGGCACATTGTGGGAATCACAGTTTGCAATGCCATCAAACTCTTCTTTCAAAATGGATGGATTCTTCCAGGCTTTAACTCCAACTTTGTGACTCTCATCCCAAAATGCCCCAATGCTGACTCCATCACCAGTTACAGGCCAATTGCTCTTGCCAATTTCATTTTCAAAGTCATCCCCAAAATCCTGAGTGAAAGGCTGGCCTTAATTGCTCCTAAACTCATCTCCACTCAACAGAATGGTTTTATCAGAGGAAGACAGATACACAGTTCCATTGGGATAACCTCAGAGTGTTTTAATATGCTTGATAGGAAGAGTTTTGGGGGAAACATAGCAATCAAAATTAATATTGCTAAGGCTTTTGATACCCTGGACTGGAGCTTCTTGTTCACAGTGCTACAAGCTTTTGGATTCAATGATGTCTTCATACAATGGATCCAAGCCATCCTCTACTCAGCCAAACTCTCTATTCTGATCAATGGAACCCCTTGTGGATATTTTAGTTGTAATAGAGGAGTGAGGCAAGGAGACCCTCTCAGCCCCATTTTATTTTGCCTTGCAGAAGAAGTGATGAGTAGACACATTAGCATTCAAGCTAGTAAAGGATTACTCAAACCTTTATCATCTCCCAAAGGCTGTGCTGCCCCTACTCATTCTTTATATGCTGACGATGTTATGATCTTCTGTAGAGGAGATAAACACAACATAAAGCACATTCTAAAAATTTTAGATGAATACTCCTCAGCCTCAGGTCAGCTAATCAATTACCAAAAAAGTAAAGTTTACTTTGGTAAAGGGGCAGTGCACAGGAAGACAGAAATCACCAATCTTCTGGGGATGACTGCTGGAAATGCCCCATTTGTTTATCTTGGGGTTCCTATTTTCAAAGGAAAACCCAAAACCATCCATTTACAACCCTTAGCTGACAAGGTGAGAATCAAACTAGAAGGATGGAAAGGCAAAGTGCTTTCCTTTGCTGGCAGAGCTGAATTGATAAAATCAGTTGCCATGCCCATGCTCCTGCATTCATTCATGGTCTACAAGTGGCCTGTGAATCTCCTCAACACTGTCTCAAAATGGTTCAGAAACTACCTGTGGACAGGTGACATTGCAGGCAGGAAAACTGTTACTGTGGCCTGGCAAATTGTTTGTTCTCCCAAGCATCATGGTGGGCTAGGTGTGAGAAATATTAGATTAGTGAATAAAGCTGGGATTTTAAAGCATTCTTGGGATCTGATTCACTCTGACAGCCAATGGAGCATGCTAGTCAAAAGCAGGTTCAATATTCTGCATACTAGAGCTCCCAATACATACAAGGTTTCATCCATATGGCCTGGTATCAAAGAGGCCCTTAAAGACATTCATGATCAAGCTCATTGGGTGATAGGTAATGGGTGCAGTATCAACCTCTGGGAGGACATATGGCTACCCTCCTCTCCCATTCTTTGTCCACAGGCCCTTCTAAAGAATAGGAGCAGTGTGAGTAGCTTCATTGCTGAGGACAAATGGAGAGTGCCTGTTTGGTTCCAACATCAATTTCCATTCTTGCTGCAGGAAATTAACCAAATCACTCTCCCAAACAAACCCCAAAGTGATAATATGGTGTGGCCTCACTCTCCCAAAGGTGATCTCTCTTTCAAACAGGCCTATCAATTTTACTATCAGAGTAAACCAGTCCATTGGGCCACCTGCTTATGGAAGAAATTCATCCCTCCTAGAGTTTCCTGCCTTGTTTGGAGATTGTTGTTGAACAAAATTCCAACTCAAGATAGCTTACAAAGAAGAGGCATGACATTTGTCTCTAGGTGTGAAATTTGCAAAAGGAAATTAGAGAATGCTGAGCATGTTTTTCTCAAGTGTCCATATGCTTCCACAATTTGGAAATGGATGTTTGATGTCTTCCATATAACCATTTATGTCCCTCAAAATCTCCCAGATTTATGGAGATTTATATGCCAGGTCAAAATGAGCTCCCAAATTCATAATCTATGGATTAGTGGATGCCTTATCTCTTTCCATTTAATTTGGGAAGCCAGAAACCAAGCTATGTTTCAACAGAAGATCTCTGCTATTTCTAGCACTCTTCATCATCTCAAAGGCTGGATCATGGATCTTTCATACCTCATGAATGGCACCATGAACAACTCCATGGTGGACCTCTCAATTCTCAGCAAAATTGGAATCAAAGGCAACCTCAATAGCTCCCCCAGGATCATAGAAGTTCTCTGGATTCCTCCACACACTCAGTGGATCAAGGTCAACACTGATGGGATGGCTTTGGGATCTCCAGGTAAGGCAGCCATAGGGGGCATTTTCAGAACAAGCAGAGGATTCTCGAAAGGCTGTTTCTGCAAATACATAGGAATCCAGAATGCATTTGCTGCAGAATTGATGGCCTTCATTACTGGTGTTAATATAGCTTAGACAAAGAAATGGAAGAAAATCTGGTTTGAACTTGACTCAGAAACTGTGGTGAAATGCATAAACAATCCATCCTTTAAGCCTCCATGGCAACTGCACAATGAATGGGTTAATTGTCTAAGCCAGCTTCAGCAGATCCAACATCATGCTTCACATGTTTACAGAGAAGGCAATCAAGCTGCAGATGCTCTCTCTAAAATGGGCCTTTGTCACAATGATTTCACTTGGTGGGATTCTTACCCCCCTCAAATAAACAACATTCTGGCCCATGACTATGCATGCTTACCAAATTACATATTCAAGTAACTGGTTTCCAGTCCTCAAAGTTCTGCAATTTGGAGCACACTGCCCAGAGTTTCTGCAATTATTCTGCAGAAACCCTAACCACAGCAACAATTCCTGCTGTAACTGCCCAGAGAATTGGACTTCAAAGACTCAGTTTAATGGTGTTAATAAGTCTCCTAATAACCAGGAGATTTTGAGGGACAGAAATGGTTTTGTGGAGTATATGAAACCAGCCTCATAGTGCCCACTTTCCTGCCTCCATTATCTGCAGAATCCACACCTGCAGAATTCTGTTCTGCAAGCTTTTCTGATACTCCCCTCTCTTCTGGCCCTCCAGTTTGAAGAAGCATCACAAGGATATCTTTAAGTTTCTCTCAAGCAGCAATCCAGCCCCTACTGCTACTACTCATTCTCTGGTCTTCTGCAGAATTACTGTACACAGATCCAACTTTGCAGAAATTTGGTTTTTAGATGTTGATGTCTTTTGCACCACCTCTTGTAATATTTACATTTCTCACATTACAATAGCTAGCAATGTTTTAGGTGGTAGTATTTTTAAATTGGATAGTGGACTTAGGCTTGTGTACCTAAGTCCATTAACCAATTTTATTACTCTCATTGTTGTTTGGTTTTTTGGACCTTGGAGAGGGTCCTTTTGTCTCTCCCACCTTCTTTTTAGTTATTTATGGATGACTCTATGACCTATTAGGTCTTAGAGGTTTTATAAAAAAAAACCTAAACCCTAAACCCTAAACCCCTAAACCCCTAAACCCTAAACCCTAAAACCCTAAACCCTAAGAAAAAAAGAAACACAATGAAAATTTCTAGAGAGAGAAAGTATGAAAATTCTCTCAATCCTCTCTCCTCAATTTTTTAATATTATTTTAGTTGATGATGATTCCGGCCACCTTGCCACAACCTTCCCCCACCATTACTCCACCATTTTACCACCATGCCCCACCACAAAACCACTCTTCACCCCCGGAAAACCATCAATCCCAAAACAGTCCTATAACACACTCACATCAACAACAATATCACCCTCATTCTCTAACTCATCTTCCCATGGCAGATTTGGCTACTTTGCTTACAAAAATGGCTGATAGCCAAGCTCAACATCAACAACAGGTTGTTCACCTCCTGCAAAAGCTCACCATAGCACCCACATATTCTCAGCATGCTCACAGTTCAGCTGCTACAGATTCTGCAGCAGTTCAGGCAGATTTTATGCAAAAAATCCATCATATCCCAGTTCAGTCAGGATCACATGATACAGATCTGATTCAGGCAAGCCCACAAGTTATAAATACCTTACATAGGTCCTCCATTCCATCCATCCCCTTGACTGCAGCTTCAAACAAATTTTCACCCCTTGAAGGTGACATTTTGGCTCAAATAGAAAGGGTTTCTGCTGAAACATTGCTACATTCGGTTTCACAATCCTCCCCCACCTTCTCGCCATCATATATGACCCATAACAACTCGCTTTCTGCTCAGCATGTTAATGCTTCAGCCCCAGTCACAGATTCTGCATTTTTTGTAGAAAATTTGCCTATTAGGACAGTTTTACCAGTTCTCATGGATTCTGCCAAGGGATCTTTGTCTGAAGCATGCCCACAAGTTTCCCTTACCTCTCTTGATCTCCCCACAACAGTCAGCCCTCTGTCTGGTACCTCTAGCAACTTTTCACTACCTAAAACCCCAATTTTAGGCCATTTTTCATGCACAACCTCCAGCTCTGCAGAATATATGACTAATGGAGATGGTACTCAAGTTTTTATACCTCAATATGACCCACATGCTTCCTCTTGCATAGCTAGAAACACCTCTGGAGCTTCTATGATTGAAACTGCCTTTCCTACAAGGAAAATGGCCTTTTTTCACCCTTCCATGGCTCTTCAATCAGCTCAGGTTCTTTTTCTTACCCAGCCTCCTCCACATCTCACATATAGCAGTCAAATGAATTCTGAAATGGTCTCCTCCCCCTCAGCTGTTCAGAACAATATTTCACCCCTTGAAACCCCTTTTTTTGCCTTTAATTCTTGCATTCCTGCAAATTCTGATGGAGAGTTGCTCAGGCAGCTTCAACTGCAACATAAAGGTGACTTTTTATTACCTTTAACCTCCTCTTCAGGTCCTGACCCTCAATCATCTTTTATTCCTTCTCTCTCAGCTCAAAAAAACTGCATTCTAGGCCAAAATAATGCATTTTCTTTTCCTTTGCTTCACAATTCCCAGCAATCTTCTGCAACCTTGACCCCTCTTTTTATTGATGTTGTTAATACCACTAGTGGTATTCCGAAGCCACAAAACCAGAATCTCAGTCCCACAAGTTTTACCCAGGAAAACTACCTTTTACCCACTGGTCCCAAAGCTGTGACTGCACAGAGTTCTGTGAATGATAATGTGCAGGCTTTTCCTTCTTTTTCTGATGTTTCTGATTCTGCAGAGGTCCAGGGCTCTAGGACAGTTTTTGGTCAATCAATCTCTCTTCCTATCACCCCTCAATACAGCTCTCATGTCAGTCAACTTTACAACCAAAATATCCCTCAACTACCTAGTTCATTCCATAAACCCTCAACTGAATTAGTTACAAAAAGTCCTGTTGTTGTAACTAGATCTCAACCTCCTCAGTCAGTGCCTGGTCAGCCCTCATTTGCCAGTTTCATCCTTAACATTCATGTACCTTTGGTCAACACTCACAGCCCTTCAGGGGAAACTGTTGTCCCCTGTTCAGTCTCCTCTTCAAAGAGTAAAAGCTCTGCCAACCCAATGCTCCACAATTCCTCATTTTACAATCAGAGCACTCCTTCCCCATCCACACACAGATCTCTCTCCACATCTCACAGTTCTCTTAAGGTTAAACAAAAGTTTCAAAATCAGTTTGACCCAATTTCGGATCTTTATTGGGAAGATGATGGTGAAGGTGAAAATTGGAACTGTTTTGGTAGTTCTGAGGATGATGTTAACTCCTCTATGGGAGGCTACTCTCCTGCAGGTCCTACACATTTTAGAGTTGTTCCTAACCTTAATGTTCATGAGACCCTCAACTGGTGCTCTATGGCCGAAGAGGAGCCTTTGAAATCTATGGAGGCACTGGCAGATGAGCAATTTGCTGCTGCTTTAAATCAGCACAACCACAATGCAGATACAGGTGACTGCATTCAGTTGCTTCAGGATACCAACTCTTCCATTTTGAACCAAAATTTCCCACCTCTGAGCTCTAGCCTATCCCCCCTTCCATACACTATAAATCACAGCCTCCATACTCCTCTAATGAATCCCCATCAAGTGGTTCCTCTTACACCCCATTCCCTACACCCAAAATCCAGAAAACCAAAAAGGCCCCTAACCCCCCATTGCACAAGCAAAAGAAATTGTCAAAGGCTGCCAAA
Source organism: Lonicera japonica (assembly GCA_021464415.1). NCBI lineage: Eukaryota > Viridiplantae > Streptophyta > Magnoliopsida > Dipsacales > Caprifoliaceae > Lonicera > Lonicera japonica. The sequence continues at coordinate 77,012,813 of CM038469.1, read as the reverse complement.
AGAGAGGCCAATGCCGTCTCTAGGCTCTCTAAGTCCAGCACCAAACCCATACAGCATAATCCTGATGAGTATCAATGGAATCTGCTCCTGGCAGATCAGAAGAAAAGACAGGATGCTTCCACTTCAGTTTTGAGTGCTGTGGCAAATCCTGATCAAAATAGGGTAGGCCAAGAAGCTCCTAATGTTTCTCATGTGAATGAAGGTTGGAAAGTTATCATTCATCCTCAACATCAACCCACTAAAGCAAATTCCACAAACAAGGAGGACAATTCTGCAGAATAACACCCTGCAGGCAAAGGCTGAACTGCTTCAGTTCTGGCCTGTTCTAGTTCTCCTGCTGCTGCTCTGTGTGTCTTTTATAGTTGGTTCTTCTTAGCCAATTTATAGCCCCTAGTTGCAGTCTTCCTTGGCCAGATCAGTGGCCCAGTTTTTTGCTTCTTGCTTTTGCTGCAGTTTTTTATTCTTTTTCTTCTGTTGTTAGCAGTTTTCATTGGCTGTAGGCTCTTCTATTTTTAGTTGGCCACCTGTTTAGGCCATGCTCTTGCTCTTTTGTTTTCTTTTCCAAGCCAATGTTTAGGCTTTGCTTGTCTTAGTTTTTGAATTGTTTGGTGGACTTTTTGGTTCTTCCCTTTAGTCCATCTTTCAATTTAGGTGCCTTTCTTTGTGTTTTTTCTCCTTTTTTGAGGCGATGGGGAAGGCCTTTTGTTTCCCCCTCCCTTTTTTTATTTTTATGGCATTACTCTATAGCCCTTGGGCTTAGAGGATTTATAAAAAAAAAACCTAAACCCTAAACCCTAAACCCTAAAAAAAACAATGAAAATTTCTAGAGAGAGAAAGTGTAAAAATTCTCTCCAACCTCTCTCCTCTCACTTTTATTAATTTTTTATTCCTATGAGTTTTCCGACGGCCTCTATGAGTTTTCCGGCGATCTCCGACCATCCTCCAGCCAACTCGCACCACCAAGGTACCACTCATCTCCCACCACCTTATACACACTGTTTGAACCCAACTACAGACCTGCACGCGCCTCACGTGCCACCTCACAGCAACATATACGCGCCTCACGCGCCTCCCCTCAACCCTATATACGCACCTCACGCGCCGGTAGCTATGTCCCAAGAACACTCAGAACACCACCCCAACCTTCCCCCTACCACATACACATCACCTGTTATCACAGAGCAGCAATATTGCTTTGAGACCCCCTTCAAACATGCAACCCACGCGCCTCCTCACGCGCCTCCTCACGCGCCCAAGCCTGCAACCCATGCTCCACCACCTTTCCCCCATGAAAGGCCTGAGAACCTCACTTTTCAGCCACAACCCACCCATTCTCTTACCGATATACCTGATCAGAACACTCCTTCAGACCTTACACAGTTTATGAAGCTCCAGCAGAAACTGTCGGGGCAAAACCAACAGTTGCTTCATATGGTTTCTTCAATGGTGAAGAGCAAAAAAGTCAATGCTAAAAAATCGTTTAATGTTGACAACCCTCACTCCCAATACCAACAGCAAAATCCCACAGATACAGTCAGCAAATCGGTGAAATTTGGTGAGGTGTTAGTTAAAGAATTTATAGAAAGTGCTCGTGAAGATGCCATTGATGCCCAACTGCTTAAGGTTTTAAACCAGCAAAATACCAGCCACGAAAACAACCCATTAACCTCCAATCATAGCCCAAATACCACCCCAATATCAACCTCTTTACTCATCCCAGCAATGGCCATGGTAGAAGCAGAACCAGTCAAAAATGATGCTCATAATCAAGTTGTATTTTCTACAACTCCAGCTCCAATGGAGGATGCAAACAGGCCGTTGAATCTGGAAGAAAGAGAAAATCAAAATGTTTTGGCGCCAAAAACCAACACCACTCTATTACCCACAGGTCACTGCCCAAACCAGGTAGATACCACATGTACTAACCCACAGAACTCAGCCACAGTCTGCAAGTCAGCTGATTGTCCCAATGCTCCTGACAACTCTGATATTCCTGCCACAAAACCTTCTTATGCCAGTTTTTTGAGGCCCAAGGCTGTACTACCTACCATCCCTTTCACACAGCTGCCAACTCCTTACAAAAAAGGAAACATGATGGCTGTCAAAATCGATGAAAATGTGTACCAAGCATCTCTCAGGCAATGCCAGCACAACTTACATGGCATACTCATTCTCAAACGGGGTAAACCACCAATCAAAGCCATGGATCTTCACCTTTTACTTTCTAATGTGTGGAACATACGAGAACAATGGTCTCTCACCCCCATTGGCAAAGGATACTACACCATTAGATTTGCCAATGCAGAAGATAAACAAAAAGTATGGAGTGCTGGCCAAGTGAATCTTCAAGAAGGAAGTTTCAATCTTTTTCAGTGGTCCAGAGATTTTAAACCCAGCCAACAGAAGCAAACCAGGGCTCATGTTTGGGCCAGGCTTCATGAAGTGCCTGAGGAATACCTTCACCACCATCTCATTCTTTCCATGGCCAATGTGATAGGCTTCCCTGTGAGCATAGACCCTTTCACTCTTAAGAAAGATTTTGGTCATTACTGTCGTGTAGAGGTGGATGTAGATCTTAAAGGTGAGCTTCCAAACTCTATTCTTGTGGAAAGGGAAGGCTACAACTTTGAGATTGAGATCTCATATGAAAAAATCCCTGAACTGTGTGCACACTGCTCTGTAATTGGACACTTAGTCACTGAATGCAGGACCCTCAAAAGAGCCCAACAACAGCAAGAGCAAACATCTAAACCAGCAGTCAAACCCCACACTAAGCATAAACCACCTATCAATAAATCAGCTCCTAAAGATCCTCAGCCTAGCTCTAACCACTGCCCAGTTGACATGCCTCCTAATCCCTCCATCATCAATCTAGAACCTGTTGCCACCTCTCCTCCCAGCAAGAATATTCACCATAATGCTGTCAATAACCCAGCGCAAAGCATCAATGCCCAAGCTGAACACATACCCATACCCCACCAGCATGACCACCAGATCAACAACAACCCAACTGTCAGTCTAAACACTGAGCATAGCCCTGAAGTTCAAAATGCCTCCCCCAACACCTCCCTAACTAGTCCTACAGAGGCCACTGTAGTCCCATGTTCTGTCAATCAATGTTACACCCCCCCAACTCCTCATTTTGATATTCTCCCTATTCACATTCCTCCATCACCCACCTCCATACACAACTCTTTCTCACATCTAAATGGCAAATTCTGGGCAGACCTGGCTGATGAAGATCCTATGATTAGCTCAGAAGCAGCAGTTGATGAACAGCTTCAAGAAATCCTTCCACAGGCATGCATTCAATTAATGGAGGATGCTAACACTTCTGTTTATGACCAGGCCACCCCCCAGGCAAAGAGTAATACCCCTCATACAGTGCACTGTATATCTTCCTCCAACTCAGTTAGTCACACCTCTCAGCAGATAGGCAACAACAAAACATACTCAGCCCCTAAGTCTCATGCTGCCCAAGCAGTCCACTCAAAAGCAAAACAGAAGAAACTCAGAGTTGCTGCCAACAGGAAAGCCAGATTTGAAGCCAAACATACTCCCAGCATCAGCTCTCAATCTAGTCCTGTAGAGGCCTATGAAGATAGACTCTATAATGACATCATGGCTAGGAATGCTGCAGCCCAAAATAGTCCTATGGACAGCTCTGAATCATGTTCCCATGAAAAGCCCAACTCCACAAGTTCTGATAGTTCATACTACAGAACTACTCCCTCATCCTCTCAATGAAAGTGCTGTATTGGAACATCAGAGGCATAAGCAACATCATGTCTCAAAAAGCTCTTAAAAACCACTGCTTCAAGCAGAAACCTGATCTGGTGTGCATTTCTAAACCTTTTGTTGAATTCCAAAAAATTCCTACTCATTTCTGGAACTCAATGGATCTACAACTCATCACAGTTAACAATAGGCCAAACAAGACTCCTAATCTCTGGATCCTTAAAGCCACCAATTGCCCCCACCCAAATATTATATCTTCAGCCAGCCAGCATATAACATTCTCTATTTGTTTTCATAACAAACCTTTCCTGATCACTGCTGTGTATGCCCACAATGATTATAGAATCAGAAGAGACCTGTGGGAAGAGCTTACCTGCATCAGAAACAACCATAAAGCCCCCTGGTTAGTCATTGGAGACTTCAATTGCATTCTGGGAGCCCATGAAAAAAGAGGGGGAAATCCTCCTCTGCCTTCCTCTTGTCTGGATTTCCAAGCCTTCACTGATACTTGTGAGCTAATACACCTAAACACCATTGGTCACTTTTACACCTGGTCCAAGAATGCCTCTCCTCAGATGGACTCCAGACTGAACAGAGCACTATGTAGCACTGACTAGTTTGACCACTGGAAATCAGTCACATGCTCCACCCTCACCAAATACTCCTCAGATCACACCCCTCTCATTCTTTGTGCAGAGAATGATAGTATCACAGGTCCCAAACCTTTTAGATTCACTGCTGCCTGGACTCTTCATCCAGCCTTTGAGGAGGTTGTATCTAAAGCCTGGGCCATGGAGGTCCCTGCTACTTGCCCTATGGTCATCCTCCAGTCCAAAATCAAACACCTCAAGCAAATGCTGAAAATTTGGAACAAGGATATCTTTGGAGATGTGAATGCCAAGGTCAATCAAGCCTCTGACCACCTTCACCAAATCCAGATGCAAATTGACACTAAGGGCCACTCTAACCACTTGGATAACATGGAGGCTAGAGCTTATTCTGATCTCATCCAAGCCACACATATGCATGAAAAATTTTGGCAGGAAAAAGCTAGAGTGAACTGGATTAAAGATGGGGACAAATGCACAGCCTTCTTTCATAGAATGGCCAAACATAGATGGGCAACTAACAAAATTTCCTATCTCAAACATGAGGGAGAAATCATTGAAGAAACCAGTAGTTTGAAAAACCACATAGTCAGTCACTTCCAGAACCTTTATTGCACTCAGAACTCCACCAGTGATCAATCTGTGGTTGATAAGGTTATCCCTCACTTAGTCTCCAATGAAGATAATAATCTGCTTTGTGCAATACCCAATGATGAGGAGATTAAGAATGCTGCTTTCTCGCTGAACCCAAGTTCTGCCCCAGGCCCTGATGGTTTTCCAGGTTCATTTTACCAACACTGCTGGAATATTGTAGGAGACAATGTGTGCAAAGCCATCAAATATTTCTTCCACAAATGCTGGATCCACCCTGGTTTCAATTCTAATTTTCTCACTCTCATTCCCAAAAACCCCAATGCAGAATCCATCAACTAATATAGACCCATTTCTTTAGCCAACTTTGTTTTCAAAATCATCCCCAAAATTCTGAGTGATAGGCTATCTCTGATAGCCCCTAAAATTATATCAACTCAGCAGAATGGCTTCATCAAAGGCAGAAATATTCACAATTCGATTGGTATCACCTCTGAATGTTTCAACATGTTAGATAGAAAGAACTTTGGGGGTAACATTGCCATAAAGATTGACATTGCTAAAGCTTTTGACACTCTTGACTGGAGTTTTCTGAATAAAGTTCTTAAAGCTTTTGGATTCAGTTCAGTCTTTATCAATTGGGTGAATTGCATCCTCAAGTCTGCTAAGCTCTCTATCCTCATCAATGGTACTCCATGTGGCTATTTCTCCTGTTCTAGAGGTGTGAGACAAGGTGACCCCCTCAGCCCTCTCCTGTTCTGTTTGGCAGAAGAAGTTTTGAGTAGATACATCTCCACATCTGCCATCAATGGTTCCCTCAAGCCCATCTCCTCCCCTAAAGGCTGCTCAGCTCCCACACACTCCCTCTATGCAGATGATGTAATGCTCTTCTGTAGAGCAGACAAGCAGAATCTTAAAGTCACTCTCAGAATTTTAGATGACTACTCCAATGCCTCTGGACAGCACATTAACTACCAAAAAAGCAAAATTTTCTTTGGCAAAGGAGCAGTCAACAGAAAAGCAGATATCTCCAATTTTCTGGGCATGGCTGCTTGTCACACCCCGATTTTTGGACCCCGAATACCCAATTAATATACATGTACTCGCCCGTCCAACTACCGGGGGTGAAAATTTAAAAACAACAAGTAACTTAAAACTCATTCTCAAAAACTAAAATTTAATCTTAAATCAATATCCTTTACAAATGTTTGCGGAACAAACAAAACTTTAATATCCAAACTTTATTTAAAAAGTTCAATTACATAATAAAAACGAAATAGAATTACTCTATTAAAATAGTTGGCCAGAGTATCTAAACCGGTGTCGTTCCCAAAGTCCAACAAACTATATACACTTTACAAAATAAAAGAAAATAAATTTCAAGTAAAACTCCTAGCGCGATCAACGAAGCACGTTAATATATACCTGCAAAACTGGGCTACGCTCATAAAGAGAACATACCCAAGAAGCATGGAGACAACTTGGGTCAGTATATAAATACTGGTATGAGTTGATTCTGTATCACCCAATATGTCCATGATGCAAACACATAATTCATATGTACATATCTAATACAATTAACTCAAATCTCACTACGTGGCAAGACGAATAGTTCCACACACTTTTCGAGACAAAAAGAGTAGTTTCTCGACAAAGTATTAGCAAGTAGTTTCTTACCCCGTACACTACCAAAACTATTAATACCATTCCATTATAATACGGTAGGCCAAGACCTGCAAAGAATATTAGTACGGCCTACCATCCTGCATTAGAAATGTTAAACTTAAATTACTCGAAAATAAATAAGAAAAACACAGCAACATAAATATCCCTATTGTGTTCAAACCATTTAGAATCTCGGAAAACTCAAAGAACGAAAAATATGCAGAATGTCGTTTCCAAGAAAATCTCGCGAAAACTCGTTAAATTCTACCATTCAATATTCCATAACAGTGTCCAAGATTGCAAATGCAAATTAACATGACGATACAAACTGTCTATTGTCCAAGCGAAGCATTACATAATTTAAAGTACGTCATCCTGAAAACACTAGACTTGAAACCACTAGACACTTAAGTTAGCGTGTGCACCTTAATTACATGCCACCTCGCCATACTCTCCCATGGCCTACACAGATCATCTTACCCTGTGTCTCCCCGTATAACTAGCGGCCACTCCGAACCGGAACCTGCACGGGCATATCGTCTAAAGTTCCGACCTTCTTCGGAAGGCTAGTTATACGTTTGCGCGCCAAAACACTCGCCCTTCTGCGAGTAAAATCACATATAATCCACTCGTCTATTCAACAATAGAACGAGTACAACAAACATCACAAGCCACCATCTGGCTTACAATCAAGATCATAAAATTCCATTGGCTTTCACCAAAGTTTTCTTTTCACAAAAATCATGGGAAATCCACCCAAGTGTTGAATCAAAACCAATATCAAATCATAACAAGGGAGCAGTGGCGTAATTAAGGAATTTTCCTATGACTTCTCTAGTCAATTTTAATACAACCAACTCATAGTCGATACAACTCTAATACTTAATATATAAAGAAACTTTACTATCAACTTCAACAAGAATGTAGATTTGTCCCAAAAACAAAATCATACTCACACATTTACTAAATATCACTTCTAGAAGCTTAAAATAAATAATTTCACCAATTATGAATTGTTCATAGTATTCCAAACGTCCATCAAGTAAACAATTTCACAAACTAAATACAATCATACCACAAATCCTTTTAGAACCTTATAATCCCAATTTTAAAGGCTATTAATAAAATTATTTTAAAACATAAGTTATATTGCACAAAAAAAATAAGGCAAGAGCACAAACAATATCTTAAATCGGCACAATCATCAATTTCACAGACATTCTGGGGATAAACGAACAATATAAAAATTCCAGAAAAATTACACAATATAGACAGCCATGTCTAGTTTCATATGCAATTGGATTCAACTGAAAATAATTTATATTCTAGGAGTTATGAATGTTTTACTAACAGGTATACAATCTGTCCAGCATCAGATTTTGTTGCGCACTGTTTTTGTAACTTCAATAACTCTCAACATAAAAATCATATTCGATCAATTCCAAAGCCCAGATTCTCCTAACACACGATATTAACTTGACAAATATTTCCAGAATTTTACAGAAAAGTTTAGTATCCAAACCGAACTCAAAACTACAGATGTGTGACAGCAATCTGATCAACATTAAGTATTTTAACACTCTGTTTTTGTAAAATTGATATCTCCCAAATTAAAAATCATATTACTCCAATTCCAAAGCCACAATACTTGTAACTCATAATATTAGTCTATGTATTTTTCTGAGATTTTAATAAAGACATATAATTGAGGTTTGTCTTTAAGAAACTTATAATCAATTGAATAAAAATACAACAAACCACTTTCTCAAAAATTAGGTCAAAAGAAAATCAAAACAATATATACGAATAGAAATCACAAGAGAGGGTGAGAATCACTCACTATAAATAGTAAAACCTAAATTGATCAACCAAAAGAAATCTAAAAGAGCCGCCAATATAAATCGACTCAGAACAAATAGGTTATATATATATATATATATGCATGTATCGAAATCCACATAATAAAGGTGAGAAACACTCACTAGATAATCGAAAGGGGAAGAACCAAAAGTATTCTGCGCTTACTCGGGCTCTCTCTTGCGTCTCTTCTTCTTCTCTACAAGCGGCCACATGACAATAGATAATACGTAGTTTTCTCCTCTCCCTTGAAACCCTATATGTGCTAATAACCTACTTGTATTCATACTAGGGTTTTCTCATCTCAATTAGACCAACTAAAATAAGTTTTATAACAAATAAAGGAATACATATAAATTAACCCATTAAATTAACCTAGTGGCCCATCTAATTATAATTACTCAAAACCTCAAACTAATTTTATTTTTCTCTAATTCCCGCAGGTCAAACTCACAGCATGGTTAAGTCAACTTTCAAAAATCATAACTAATTCATTAAAAGTCTAAATGTGGTGAAATTTGTGCTCAAACTGAAGCTCATCAAGTCTAGCTTAAAACAAAATTGGTTTCACACAAAAAATCTCAACATAATAAAAGATATGAATTTTCAAAGGAGAACATATCAAAACTTTAAGTTTCAAAACTAATCATATATATTTTAAATTATAATTTTTAACACATTATAATAAATTGGCCACACAATAAATGCACCACAAAACAAATATTAATTTACAATATATGCATATAATAATTTGGAGTAAATAAGTATTTTAGAAAATTCAGGTCGTTACACTGCTGGCAACACTCCTTTTGTCTATCTGGGTGTTCCCATCTTCAAAGGCAAGCCTAAAACTATCCATCTGTAACCTCTAGCTGACAAAGTCAGGGCCAAACTTGAAGGATGGAAAGGAAATGTTCTGTCCTTTGCTAGAAGAGCTGAGCTAATTAAATCTGTGGCTGTTCCTATGCTATTACACTCTTTCATGATATACCTTTGGCCTATTAATCTCATCCAACAAGTCAATGCCTGGCTCAGGAACTTTCTTTGGACATGAGACATACTTTGCAGAAAATTGGTGACTGTTTCATGGCATACAGTCTGCACTTCCAAACAGCATGGAGGATTGGGATTGAGAGATATCAAACATCTTAACAAGGCTGGCTTGTTGAAGCACACCTGGGACATTCTCCAATCCAACAGCCAGTGGAGTAATCTAGTTAAATCCAGGTTTAACATACAGAAAACCAAAGCCAGCTCCACTTACAAAGTTTCTTCTGTATGGCCTGGCTTCAAACTGGTCCTAAAAGAGATTGACAAGCATGCCTGCTGGGTAGTGGGGAATGGTGCCAGCATCAACATTTGGGAGGACATATGGACCTCCTCCTCTCCCATTCAGTGCCCCAATGCCCTTCTCACCAGAAAGAGTAATCTCAGTAGCCTCATATGGGATCAACAGTGGAGCTTGCCTTCATGGTTTCTTCACCAATACCCTCACTTGACCAAGGAAATCTCTCTTATTTCTTTGCCAATTAATCCCCAAAAAGATCAACTGGTGTGGTCCCAAACTCCCAAAGGCATCCTCTCCTTTAAAGATGCATACATGCACTTTAGCACAAGCAGGCCTGCTCAATGGTCAACCCAACTCTGGAAAATTTTTGTCCAACCAAGAATCTCTTGTCTTACCTGGAGATTGTTGCAAAACAAAATTCCCACCCAAGACAACCTCCAATTGAGAGGAATGACCTTTGTTTCAAGGTGTGAAATCTGCAAGAACAGTTTGGACAATGTGGAACACATTTTCATCAAATGCCCTTTTGCTGTTACTCTATGGAAATGGCTCTTTGATATTTTCTTTATAACCATTTCTGTCCCTCAAAATCTCCATTTACTTTGGAGATTTATTTGCAGCATCAAATTCAGCTCTCAAATTCATAATCTGTGGATTGCTGGATGCCTGCTTGCATTTCACCTGATCTGGGAGGCCAGAAACCAATCTATATTTGATCAAAGAAAGCCTATAATCTCCAGAACTCTCCAGCATCTAAAAGGGTGGCTAACTGATCTCTCTCATCTTATAAAAGGTCATATGCAAAACTCTGTTAGAGACCTCTCCATTCTCAGCAAACTGGGAATAAAAGGCAGGGTCAGAACTGCTCCAAAAATCATTGAAGTCTTCTGGACTCCTCCTCATATAAATTGGCTCAAAGTTAACACAGATGGGATGGCTCTTGGGAGCCCTGGTCTGGCTGCCATTGGGGGTATTTTCAGAAACAAGAGAGGTTTCTCTAAAGGATGTTTCTGTAAGTGCATTGGTATTCATTCTGCCTTCTTTGCAGAACTGTTGGCCTTCATCACGGCAATAGACATTGCCTGGTCCAAAAACTGGAAACAGGTATGGTTTGAGCTTGATTCTATGACTGTGGTTCAATGCAGCAAGCTCAAAGCCTTCAACCCCCCATGGCAACTGATCAATGACTGGGCTAATGCTCAGTCCAAACTGAGAAAAATGCAACACCACATATCTCATGTCTACAGAGAGAGCAACCAAGCAGCAGATAAACTATCTAAAATGGGGCTCAGTTATTCAGACCTTAAATGGTGGGACACCTCCCCTCAACAGCTCAATCAAATCATAAGCCATGAATATGCTAGCATGCCTAACTACAGGTTCAAGTGATTGGAGTTCTATGACTGCTACTTTCCCTTCAACCCTTCCTGCCTTATCTCATTGCAGAACTACTTACATAGCAGTTGACAAAATTCTGCATCATATCCAGTTCAGGAACCAGCCCCAGGACTCTGACAGCAATGCTCACACCTACAGATTCACTGTTCACAGAACCTGTTCTGCTGAGAAGGTCTTCAGGTGGCAAATTTGCTGTTTTGCTCAGCCTATTTTCTGCATCACATGCTCTGATTTTTGGAACTTGAGATCACAGATTTACGGGGTTAATAAATCTCCTAAGAATAAGGAGATTTTGAGGGACATAAATGGTTTTAAGACTGCCATCATCTCCAGCAAAACCCCCATCTGCAATATTCTGTCTGGTTTAATCTGCTGTCTCTACACCATCCACTACAATGGCAGTCTCTCCACCAGCAATCCAGCTTCATGTGCTACTGCAAATTCCCAGAAAGTTTCCTGCAGAATTACTGTTCACAGTAGCAATTCTGCAGATTATAGGCTTTTTGATGTTGTTAGCTATTGTATTTTCAATTGTAAAATCTTCATTCACCTTGTATCTAGAGTTAGCATTGTGCTAGGGTGCAACATTTCTAAATTGGACAGTGGACTTATGATATTTAATCTAAGTCCATTATCCAATTTTTTGCTTTTCATTGTTGTTTTTTGGTTTTTTAGACCTTGGAGATGGTCTTATTGTATCTCCCACACTCATTTTAGTTATTTATGGCATGACTCTATGGCCACTTAGGCCTTAGAGGTTTTATTAAAAAAAAAAAAACCTAAACCCTAAACCCTAAACCCTAAAACCCCAAACTTAAGGTAGGAATTTATATCTTTTCAAAACTCCAACTCATATAACCAAAGCTCACACTTGAGCTCCCATGAAGGGTGACCAAGGTTGAAGATGATGAATAGTGAAAGAAAATGAGGTTTGAATGATTTGGAGCTTTAGTCTTGGATCGAGGATGAAAAGTATGCAAAGATTTCCTAAGAACTCATCTCTTTCTCTCTCTAGAACCCTCTAGATGTTTGTGGATATCTTGGGTCAAAATAGGATGAAAAATGGGTAAAAGTAGCTTTAAAACGAGTTTAAATAAGTGCACATGCTTAACTAGCGGATCAGTATGCCAAATATCCAATACCGGTCCGCTAGTCATCATTTTCTCAAAATTTAACTGCCGGATCGATATGCCAAATCTCAATACCGCTATGTGGGTAAACTTTACCCTGTTGCACTATTTTTGTTTCAACCATAACTTTTCGCTCGGAACTCTAATTGAGGTGATCTTTATATTTACGGAAAGGTAAATCAAAGATATACAACTTCCTAAGAGGAAGTTTTCTTAAATTATGGATGGAATTTTTTCAGAAACTCATCGAAGATAGCGCTCGGCCACAATGTCACCGAATGATCAAATTTTCGTTAACTGGCTACCAAAATCATTCTTTAACAATTCTCACACAACATTTACTTAATACAACATGATTAGCATTAACATAAACACAAGGTGTTACATCAAGTCTCCCTCTCACTCCCTTAATGTTCCATGCTAAAAAATGAGGGGTTAATATGTGTTTAAATGGAGAAAAACAAATCAAATGTGGTCAAAACTGACTTTCAGGGGTACCATGATCAATCATGGGGTGAACCATGATCAATCATGAGTAAAAAAATGCCTACTAGAGGACCATGATCTATCATGGCCTTCTATGATCGATCATGAAAGTTACTGCACCAACATCTAATTTTTTAAGCTTGAAATGGACCTCAAAATCGCTGAATCTCAACTCATCCCAAACATAAAAGTTGCAGAGGGGAAAGAAATGAAGACGTAGCCATAAATGGAGAGTCGTTTGGACATCGGATGAAGAAGTTATAGTCTCTCAAAGTTGGCAAAAAATCAACGAATCGCTAAAAGTCAAAACATGTGATTATTACCTTGGTTTCGATTTAGACCACCTGAATAACATAATGATGGTTCTCATAACTTAATATGTCTAACATGACATGCTAGAAGTACCGGGTTAAGTACGAAGGGCTTGAAACTCAAAGTTCACGCGGATTAAGCCTTAATCGGACTTAAGAGAAGTTATCTTATAAAATGGAACAAAGGGTATTATAGTTTGTATAATTTTATTGGCAGCAAAGTTTATTTCAAAAAAAATTGGTATTGATTGACAATTATTCTGACATAAAACATATATCAAAAAAAGGAGAGCATAGAATTACCAAAAAAAACATATATAATAAAAGATGAGAGAATAGTATAAAAACATAAGCCTACTAAAAAATTTAAGAGGGAAAGCGTAGCATAATAAAATTAGGAGAGGAAATCATATTATAAAAAAATTTAGAAGGGAAAAGAAAATAAGCCCATCAAACAGTTTATCAGAGAGAGATCATAATAGCTAACATAAAACATATATAAAAAGATTTAGCCCATCAAAAAATTGAAAGAGGAGAGCTTAATCGACGTGAGCGTATCGAACCCGTAGTTACTGCTCGTCCCAGCGTCTTTGATCGATTGGGGGGCAGGACGACTCAGGTAGCCATGCAAGGAAAATCCCGAGCAAGACCTGAGAAAGATGATATACTCAACAATTGCTGACAGAAAAAGGATAGAAGGTCAACCGCTGAGTTGGCAAGGATAGCCCTGAGATAAGATCATAGTTGATCATCTTTATAATCCACGTATGATTGCCAAATTCTTAGAAAATATGTCCACTCCTAAGTACCTCTTTAATGGGCCTTTTCCGTACATTCAGCCCAGGGTTTCGGTTGGGTCCTCTTCGGTTTATCGGGTGCCTAAAAAGGGATAAATTACACTAACGACCCATTCGTGAAAGCGGCTACGGTCTTGGGCCTTGAAAACGAAATTGATGAGCAAAAGAAATTGCGTTTTATTCTTCTTCTTCGTAGGCAGTCGTGGGTCTGGGGGTTGTCATTGGAGGAATCAAAATGGCGGAACTTGATGAGCAGCAGGTGAAAAAAGAACACTTTGACGTCCTCAACAAAACTGGTCAGAAAACTGGCACCACAAAACCCAGGTTGTTATTTATTATTTCTTTCTTCTTTTCTCTCCCTCCGTTTCTTTGCTTCTTTGCTTGCTTCTCCTATAAAATACTGTTAGAAAGAGAAACTCAAATTTTGAATCTATCGTCCTTGTTTTTTCTTTTAACTATACTCCAAGCAATCAAAACCCTAACGACAACTTATGATCCAAAAGGTCTCTATATATGTATAGTTGTAACTCCTTCCAATTTTGCTCCGAAAACGATAAACATGTGGATTCTTTAGGCTATTTTTGAGATAATCTGATGGAGCAGATTTAAGGGAGGAGAGAAAAATATATGGTTTATGGAGAGGAAGAAGAGAAGAGAAGAACTACTTCTTGATTATCTATACTCCAAATTTCTTGATTATCTATTTTGATTCCATCTTATTTGAACCTAATCTTCCCATTACAAATATAACCCCCTTTTTTTTAATAATATGAAAGACCGATGACTGCTAGAATGATCTATGTTGCTTATAGAATGTTAGCAATTGGTTACTTCAAAGAAATCAAGCTGAATCTGTTACAGATTGGTTTTATTTATTTGATCGATGGGTAAGAAATTGTCATACCTGGCTATGATTTATTTAATAGCTGTTACTGGTACAGGGGAGATGTTCATAGGGATGGGGATTATCATCGAGCTGTTCATGTGTGGATTTTTGCTGAAAGTACACAAGAACTACTTCTGCAACGACGTGCAGATTGCAAAGATTCATGGCCTCGGTTATGGGATATCTCTAGTGCTGGCCATATATCAGCCGGTGATTCATCACTTATCACAGCCAGGTAAGTTGCTCCCCTCTTATTTATGCACTTTGTGGTGCAACTAGTTTATGATTTTGGAAAGATTTCCTTGAGCATTTAAGCTCTTTCTACACCAATGTTATAGACACTTGGTTATTATCCTTTTACATGAGTTGCACTGTTTAAATATTTACCATTTTTATTGTACCTTTACACACTTGTCGAATCTGTAGCACACTTTAACTTGTATCAGGCAGTAGGATATCTATTGTTCTTTCAAGTGAATTAGGTCTCTGTTGGGTCCTTCCAAAATCTGGGGCGGATTCTTCCCTATGGATATTAACATTGATGGAGATATACCAAAAAGTAGGGCCTTGTGGAGGTGCATCAAAGTGACTTTTATGTGGATGAGTTGGATAGAAAGGAATAATAGGATTTTTGAAGGAAAGGAGGAAGAAAAGGAATTGCTATGGGAAAGAATCAGATTTGTGGCATCGCTATGGGCTTCAAATTCCAAATTGTTTAAGCATTGTGGGGTGCAATACATTAAACTTAATTGGAAGGCTGTAATCCTTTGAGAAAAGTTATCATGTGCATCTTATTTTATGAAAGTTTTGGGTATATGTACTGGGGGTGGACAGCTTGTCCCCTTTTACTTTGTCCTCATATTTTGAGAACTTACAAAATTTTGTTTCCTATAAAAAAAATGCGATATAAATCTTTCGGTTTTTATTTATTTTTCATAAAATAAAGGCAAATGATTTAGCATTCAAGATGTGGTTAATCTGTCTGCTCCATTTTCAAATTATAATAATTTTTTTTTGGGGGGATTTTTTTTTTAAAGAGGTGAAAGTGCCTATGCATTGCTAAGAATTGGGTAAATGCCTTGTTTAATTGGCATTCATATCAATTTGCTTTGACAGTCATACGTGGATGAATCAGTCTCCATAGACACTGAATTTTTTTTATTATCTTTGCCATGTAATTGGGATTTGTAGCAGCACTTGTCTCAGATATCTGTAAATGTTGTTATTTGGGAGAGGTGGCTTTGGTATGGCCAGTCAGCTAATTCACTTCACCATATCATCCTTTCTACAGCCGTTTTTTCTTGTGATATAATAGATTAGGATAGTGTCATTGTGATTCAAATGGGCATCTTTAGAAGGAACGTGTACACACTGTACAGTATCTCATGAAGAGTTTATTTGATTGTTTTAAATCATATTATTTTTCAAGAGTACTATTTTATCTAGAAATATATTTCTATTATACTTTTGAGTTCTTATAGTTTTACTGTTTTATTGTATTTTAATTGATGTTTGAGACTTTTGAGATTTCTAGCTTAGTTAGGACAGCGTTAATAATTTATTCAATGTTGTAGTGTGATTACGAGAGTTCATACCTCATGAGATTTGTACTATAATTAATTTATGTGTAGGTAATGGTTAAATTAAGTGGTATCAGAGTTACGGTGATTGCAATGACCCTTAGCCAGAATGCCCCAGGACTGAGACCCTGACAGTTTCAGCAGTAGCTAAGAATTGAAAGGACAAGAAGCAGGAACCTTTCAATCATGAATCTTCCCATATACCATGCATCAACCAAAGACTTGAAACACTCTTCACAATGTTCTAAAAGCTGTTTGGCGAACCTAGATTGATCATAGAAGGTCTAGGTTGTCATTTTTATTTATTTTTAAATATATAGGAATATCTATGTATAATAATCCAAAAACAGAAGCATCATGGTCTTTAGGTCAACTATCCATGGCAAAGTTGAAGCAAACGTTCACATCAATGTAAAACTATATTTTGTGGATTATTTGCCTACGCCTGGATCGGTTAGATTGCCCGGATCCGACTAGGACTTGTGTGTGCGTAAATTTTGGCAAACCACAAAACGTGCTCACATCATTGTCACTTTTATTCTCTCTTTTGGGTGCCTACTCTATTGGAGATGTAGAAAATGGTGAAGTAGAAAAGCAACAATAAAAATAAAAGGGGAAGAAATTAAAAGGTAGAATAGCGAGTTCATAATTAGCCAAAGTGAGTTCTTCTTGTGACAGTAGACTAGGGTTTGGTGTGAATGGGTGGAATGGAAGATGGGGTTGCTTACTATGGTTGATAGGTTTTCTTAAATGATATTTTTAACTTCTCTGATAAATTAAATGATATTTTTAACTTCTCTGTTTAAACAAAGAAAAAAATAAAAGAAACTCGGTCTACCCACCCAACCCGATGATGCAGCCGCCTAATTCATCCGGCAATTAAAAAAATGCCTAGGCACGATTCGTGGCGCCCAAGCACCAGCTAGCGGCCGTCTTTTAGAACATTGACTCTTCACCGCTAACTACCAATCAATCCCTTGGCACAATTATCCTCTTACCACCAATTCTGAAGCCTCCATACATACCACACCACCCAGCTCCCACCCTAAACCCACATCACAAACATTCATCCTCCTCTTTGTAATGCGGAGTGCTCCCAAATATCTCCACAGAGTTTGGTCCTTACTTAAACTGACGATCCTTTGGTGTATAGTAGTACAGGCATGAAATGTAGGGTGATGAAATTATTTTTCTCGGTGCTATTAAGGATGCATAGTTCAACCACCATAAATCATCACCAAATTAGTGTAGTGATGCATGGACTTCCAAAGATAGCGACCGTTGGGGTATTCAACGTCATTACTAATGAGAGATATATGGCACAATAGTGGGATTACAGGAAAAAAACAAGAGCACTCAGTGATTTCTGTGAAAAGAAATAAAGTAATGAGGTTTTGTACATGAAGCAACCGGAATTGTCAACAAAGAATTGTCATGTACTAAGTCTTCAGGATTTGGAAACATTCTTATAAAGAAGGTGAGGACAGGAGAATTCTGAATAATTGTGTATTTGTCCCTTATATTTCATCATAGGGAATGACAAGATTATATGCATGAATGTAACATTCTTATAAACATATTTGGGTATGCGTTAGGATTGAAGATCAATTTGTCCAAGACGGAAGTCGTGGGAAATAATGTAGGTGATGGTGAGACGGGAGCCCTTGAGAGAATTGGGTGTGTGGTTGGTAGTTGACCAATGTCTTATTTAAGGCTTCCTTTGGGTGACAATCCGAGGAAAGTCGGTGTTTGGAATCCGGCGATAGAGAAGGTGACTAAAAGGCTCAAAGGGTGGTTCAAGGGATGTTTATCTAAAGGGGGGAAGTTGACCCTCATTTACTTGGTTGTTGATAGTATCCTTACATACTTTCTTTCATTGTTCAAGATTCCGGTTTCAGTGGCTAAGACTATTGAAAAATTAATGAGATGTTTTTTGTGGGAGGGAATGGATAAGGGAAGAACAAATCACTTAGTTGATTGGGAAACGGTGTCCAAATGCAAAAAGATGGGAGGGCTTGGCATTAGCAATCTAATCAAAAAGAACGAAGCATTGCTTGGTAAATGGCTTTGGAGATTTCCAAAGGAACATAGTGCTTTTTGGCACAGTATCATCAGAAGAAAATACGGAGTAATCTAGAATGGTTGGGATGCGAACAAAGTAAGCAAAGGTATTTTTAGAAATCATTGGAAGGCGATTACAAATGGGATGGAGCCCCTCTTGGCTAATGTGAATTATCGAGTTGGTAATGGATCGAGAACAAAATTCTAGTTGGATAGATGGGTTGGTGAAATGGTTTTAAAGGATCAGTTCCAGGGACTGTTCAGAGTAGCGCATAATTTGAGGTATATGGTTGCTGATAATCTCTGTTGGGAATTTACCCAATGTCATTCAGGAAATGTGATGTTGCGAAGGAATGTTACTGAAGCGGAGGAGTAAAGGGCTCTGTTAGGAAGTTTACATGGTGTTGAAGTGTCTCGTGATGAGGAGGATAGTAGAGTTTGGGGAGGAGATATAAATGGAATGTTCTCGGTGAAGTATTTTTTTAAAATTCTTACTAAATACGGTGCAGGTTCCCTCTTTGTTCTAGCGGAAATGATTTGGAAATTAGGCATTCCTTTTAAGGTTCGTGTTCTGGCCTAGTTAGCTGCATTAAGGAAAGTCAACACAGCGGATTTAATTCTATTCAGAAGGCCTTTTATGCATCTATCTCCATCATGGTGTGTGTTGTGCAGCGGGACAGAGAGAACATTGATCATTTGTTATTATACTGTTCTTTTGCTCAAGAAATCTGGAACAAGGTCTAAAAGGAATTCGACTTGATTGCAATATTTCCGGGTTCTTGGTATGAATTGCTTACTATCAAGTGGTTCTTCATAGGTGACAAAAAGAAATGCAAAACATTATGGAGGTGTAGTTGCATGGCTGTGATATGGTGTATTTGGAGAGAGAGAAATAAGAGAATTTTTGAAGAAACTAAAGAAGTGGTTTGCTTAGTGCCTAGGAGTATGATAGTAGTTGTTAGGGGCTAGGGCTTGTTTTTGGGCATGGGGTCAGTTTTGAATTGTAGTTAGGCTTTCTGTCTTTTTTGTGCTTGTACTGTTGTGGTTGTTTCTTTTTTTGTTTTTTGTTTTCTGGTGTGCTTGGTGGTGGATTCCTCATCCACTTCCAGCCCCTTTGCTTGTAACTGATTTTGCCAATCAATATAAGCTTTGTTTCCGATAAAAAAATAAAATAAAAATCATCAACCAGTATCCTAGAACAAAGTAATTATAGTGTGAACAGACTATCTCCTAGTTGTGTACACTGATTTTATTAATATAGAAAACTAAATCTTCCTCACATAATCTCCTAATATTCAGTGATAAATCAGCAAATATTCCAGCAAATAACTTTAGATCCTTGTAGACTTTATCTAACCTATGGAAGATTTTTGTTGAGTAGTACTATCCCGATCTAGCCATCCATAGTTGTCGGCCTCACTGAAATTCAATGAAAGGTCAATGAATATTAAGCTAATGTATGTTGGACACTTTTTCTGTAAATTGGAAAAGGAAATTTGATTAGGAACACAGCAACAAGAAATACACAGGTTATCTGCTAGATTCTCTATCCCTCTCTCTATCTTAAGGTGATTCTTTTGGTGGCCCTGGTTTTAAGCCACTGCTTGTTCATCCCTGCTTGTGATTGACACAAATTCCAAATTTTGTTTCTTTGCAGGAGGGAGCTTCATGAAGAACTTGGCGTAATCCTTCCAAAGGATGCATTTGAATTTCTATTTATTTTTCTTCAGGAGTGGTAAGTAATCAAAACCTATTCTTGGTGCCATTTATTTTTCTTTATTTTGTATCACTTGATTCACTTGTGCTATGTAAAGACTTCTTGCGAGGCATTATACCAATTTTGTGAACTTTTTCCTCAATCTTGAATGATGAAATTAAATTGAGGAGCTTGAGGGCAGCATTAAGGGACTGGTTCTGTAATAGTGAAAAAAAAGGGGAGTTGACGAGTTGGAAATTTGGAATGGCAATCAACAGTATCGCCAAGAGGGGAGCAGACTGGATAGTGTCAAGGGGCATGGGGTGGTATTTAATTTGAGATATTATCTTTCCTGTAATTTAAGGAGGGTGGAGGGGTGGTTTGAGAGACTTGGGCAATAGACTGCAGGCAAATCCTTTGTTCTTGGAACTATAGTTTTCTATTCCAGCAAATTAGAGTCTTATCTGTTGGGGTGATTTGGATTATCTGGAAAATAGGTTAAATTTGATGAGTTTGAAAGGCGTGGTACATTGGGGTGGTTTTTTGATTGGCATCTATGAAGCATGGGTATACGATATGTATAGTTGTCATAATCGTACGATTTGCAACAATTGTACAATTCGATTCTTGAGAAAGTAGATACATAATCGTGGAGGGTATCGTTTTTGACCATGAATCGCGAATTGGAATCGGAGAATCATCGGAATTGCGATTCGTGAACAATTCTTCAAATAGAGGGTTTTGGGTGACCCAATGAGAAAACAATCCACAATCTGTCCGTGGAAAGTAAGAATAGAGATGTAGAGTGATGATTAATAAGCTTTGTCCTTTTATAGGTAAAATATAACTCTCAGCTGGCAAAAGACCCTTGCAGCCTTCCACAATGCTTCTTTATATTATATATAATATATATATATATATATATATTAAGAAATATACTTCCTCTCATACTTTTGGGGTGAACCTTTTCTTGGGGACTTGGGCAACAATAGGCTACGTGGGTAGATGTGTTTGTCGACTAGGCTATGGCCAATGTATGCAAAGTTAAAACTATATTCAAGTTTCAAAGTGTATATTGATATTAATTTTAGGGTTACAAGATCTTTTGCAAATAATAAAAATAATTATACTTGGATGATGAATAATTTATACTTTCACATAAATATACATAAATAATTACATTTGTGTGGAGTATAATTTTTGATTTACATATATATATATATAATATCTTAAATGAAAGAATCGAACGCTACGATTCACAATTCATAGATTTTGATTCGCAATACGATTCATGATTTGACAACTATGACGGTACAATATTGCCCTGATATTATGTTGCATTGTCCTTATTCTTGTTTCATATGGGCAAAAGCGTGGGCTGAATTCAGTCTGTGTTGGGTCCTTCCAAAATCTGGGGCGGAGCTTCTTCCTATTGATATTAACATTGATGGAGATATACCAAAAAGCAGGACCTTGTGGAGGTACATCAAAGTGGCAGTTATGTGGATCATTTGGATAGAAAGGAACAATAGGATTTTTGAAGGAAAGGAGGAAGAAAGGGAATGGCTATGGGAAAGAATCAGATTTATGGCATCGTTATGGGCTTCAAATTCCAAATCGTTTTAAGCATTGTGGGGTGGGAAGGCTATAATCCTTTGAGAAAAGTTATCATGTGCATCTTATTTTATGGAAGCTTTGGTTGTATTTGATTCTCATCATGCTTGTATTTTCGTTTATGTACTGGTGGTGGGACAGCTTGTCCCCCTTCACTTTGTAATTAATTTTTTAGTTTTTAATAAAATCTTGTTTCCTATCAAAAAAAAAATAAAAATATTGCCCCGATATTATAACTCATATATATAAAAGTTCTAATTTAATAAAATCTGTGAATGGTATTATCAGTATGCAAGAATTTAAAACCCAAAAATCTATGAATAGTACTATGATTGATGCGGAGGTAATGTGATGTGATTACAGCAAGAGAGATGGTGCTTGACTGAAAAGAGATCGTGATTGGGAGAAAAAAATCCTAAAATGCATTTGGAAGGTTTTTATTTCACACGGAATTTTTATAATTGTAGAAGTAGCCTATTTTTTACTTATACATAATTGATAAGTATCAGGTTAGATCCTTGTTGCATTGGTGGTGTATCTTAGTTTTATTGGTCGTGTATCCATGATGTATCCAAAAAACAGAAAGTTAGAAGATTTTAAGTGGTATTCAGATTTGTATACTGTTTGTATTCAGCCATATCGGTCGAGTATCCATGCAGGATACGTATTCGCACAGATATGGCGACCCCCTACGGAGTATCCGTGTATTGGATAGTCACATAGCAGGGTGGTGCTGCGGTGGAATGCGTGGATAGCCTTCAAGGGTCCTTGTCTTTGTCTGACTTCTTCAAGTTTGTAGATAGTGATTTAAGTGGGTGCTTTTCGGTTGTTTATAGCCCAGTTGATGATGCAGATGGATGGGGACTTGGTTAAAGTTAGCAGGGTTCGAGGATATTCGAGAGGGGCCTTCTTGGAGTAGATTTTACTGCTGTGAAATTTACTTCAGAAAGGCGTGGTTGTGCGACAACTGAGGATCTCTGAAGCTACATTAGATTTCCTGGGTTTTATTTTGGGGTAGGGTTTGATCTACTTGCCTTTAGATGTTAATTCTTATACTTGGTCTAGTAACATGGCTTCCCTTCCCTTTTCAGATTAGATTGATTTTTGCAGATATCTCAATCTTACATCTCTATAACAACTTTGCATCAACATTCACATGTTTCTGGATTGTGAGGTTTGTCAATGTGGTCAAGGCGCTTGATTTGAAAATGTGGCTAGAGTAGGATCATTATGCGGAGACAATTGATGGTTGGTGGTGATCATAGTAGTTGGAAGATGGGGGAGGTTTATTTAGGCTCGAAAGTGAAAGATTATTAAAGAAGGTGGAAATGGATGAACTTGGAGATGTTCATGCTGGTCCAACCGAGCTCTTGAGAAGATTTAGGTGTTGGACCATACAAACTGCATTACGGCCCAGCCTTGAGAAGAGAAATTGAGGGAAGATCTGAAGAGGGCAGTTGGTAAGATATTCGTAGAAGAAGATATTAGCTGGACGCAAAAGTTAAGGGCTTTATGGTTGGGAGGGGAACCAATTTATTTCACAAGATAACAAACTTTTAATGCACACAGTCATCTCCGGAATTTTTTTGTTAATTGGTGGGAATTATATTTAGGCAGATGTGTTGAGCTGCATTGTTTTCTTATATGATTGCCTATCTGAGGAGGAAATTTTTTGGAGGCCATCTACATGGTCTCCACTTTGATGTTATCTTGAAGGTTGATAAGGGTTGAATTGGAGGTCCTTTAGTGTGAATGAGGTTGTGGAAGCTCTGCACTCTTCTAAAAGGGATAAAGCCTAAGGTCCTAATGATATAACTAGGGCTGTATAACTGTATTGTAGTGGTGGGGAGATGATTTTTCCTCTTCTTTCCAGTAGTTCTCTGACTGGGACATTTTTTGGAGGAGTTATTAAAACTGTTTTAATTGGTTGGTTTCGTGGAGAGATGGCCCTTATGAGTGTCAATGCAGCTGAAGAAGCTGTTGATGGTATCCCCTTGTTTGCTAACAAAACCATGATCCCCTTGTTTGTCACACCTCTGAGGGATGGAGGAGGCTCACTAAGCAAAATTTAGTTCAAGGATGCAAAGTGGAAGCGTGTCTTTAATTTGTTGCATGTTGTCATGTAGCATGTGCTTTATTTGAGATGCCTGTCTTTATTATGTCTTTGGAATTGGTGTGTGTCTGACCAAACTTAATGATAGTTCAAGTGCTTGAGTGCTTGTGCCAGTGTTTCTTTTATTGCCGGTCTACTTTTAATTTTAATCTATGGGATATTCAGAGTGAAAACTTTTGTTAGTGATGAATTAGTGTCTGCGTTTGGTTGCAGTGTAATAAATGATGGCAACTTCATCAATAATGAATTCAACGATGTATATCTGGTGACTACTTCAGCTCCCATTCCTGTGGAGGCATTTACTCTTCAGGTGAGGAGGTTAATTTTTATCAAAAGAAAATGCTTAAAACTCAATGGGGATACTTTTTATGTGTAGTTCTCATATTTTGGTGACACATTTATGTATCATGATTTTATCCTCTTTGTGCTTTTTCCAAAGGCTGCAGTTGTCAGTAAGATCTTGTTTTGTGTCTTTTTTCTTATACCTCTTGAAAGCATCTTGTCAGGTAAGTAAATCCTATAGTAATAAGGGTACTAGTGTAATGTCACTATTTAACGTACACCTGGCTTTGTCTTAGCGGTAAAGTATGCCTTTTCTGCTTCATTGTAATCTCTCTCGTGAACCTTAATTCTAACGGGCCAAAACGAAATTTTCTTTGAACGAAAGGAGGAAGTTCTAAGTCTCTTTCTTATACAATCTACCAATAACTTAAAAGGGGGAGTAGATCAAACGCATGAACTCCCTATTGGAAGTGAGAGCCCTGGCTACAAGGCTATCCGTTGTGGGTAAAAGACTTTAGGTTTTAATAAAATAGCTGAGTAAAAGATTTGCCTGCCTTCAAGAATGTGGGAGAACACAAAACTTGAGGGTTCATATCGGGCCTGTCAATTGGGCTGAGCAAGCCCAAAGCCTGCCCGATCGGCCCGTTAAATTGTGGGTCGAGTCTTAAGAGTTTGAGCCGGGCCGAGCGTGAACAAAATCTTAAGCCCGAATTAAATTTTGGGCCGAGCAAATACTCGGTCCAAACTAGGCCCAGTGCACTCGCACTATGTTATGTTAGCGTGTAATATATTATACCTATTCACTCTTGTTTGGGTTTAAACCCCATCACCATGCATCACGTGACTTAGTCATTTAACAATGTATTAGTTTTTTGGAAGAATTTTATGCTATGGTATTTTAGAATTTACATGTTGCATAGAATATTTTACAATTTTCATAAGATATAGTGGTTTACTGTTTACATATGGTTATTAGTAAATACTTGGTGCTTGCAAATTTTTAAACCATGGGGCTCGAAGCCCGTATTAAATTATGAGCTAAGTTTGAGCATATAAGGTGAGTTTTATTTTGGGCCGAGCTTGAGTTTGAGCATGCTCAAAATAATTCGGGCTGAGTGTGAACAACCCAGCCTGACTCATGTAACTCGATTGACAGGCCTAGTATTTCCTTGGAACTCATGTATATCTTTCAGCACTTTTTGGAACTAGCCTGACTTTACAGAAGTTGTTAGTTTCATGGGAATTGATCATAGTTACTATTCCAAATATTGACAACTGTTTTTAAAATTTTCAGGTTTCTAATAGTAAGAATATTTCCATGTGACCCAATCTTTATGTTCAGAAAATTACATAAATCATTGGCTTTAATGAAGGCGATTCCTTAGGCCAAGGTTCACATTTCATTACAGATGCTCCCAAATACCAAATATTCCCATGCATTTTCTGTAGCCATTAAGTTTCCAAGATTCTTCCTTGGGCCTCCGAGTTAAAGGGACTTCAAAAAAGAGGAGTTTCCTCAAAACCAGCAGGCTATCTTGGTCCCCACACAAGCCGTATAAAATCAAATATTTCACAATCGTGATCCAAGATCTTATAATGCGTATGCAGAATGAAATCAAGCTTTGCTCCAAATAACCGTTATTGAGCCAATTTAGCAAACTAAGGCCTTAGTCCAGTAATTTACAAGAAATGCCAAGAGGAACAATCCTTATCTTAAGAAAGGTAATTTCAATTGATATTGAAGATGAGCTGATGTAACAAGGAAAAAAAGATGAGTTGGTTATGAGCAACAAGCGATTTTGGTCCTTAATAACAGTTTTTTGCTGGCTTCATGAACAATAATCGAATTGATCCATGGATGAATTTTGCATTTGTGAAAAGAGTTACTAGGAGCTATAAACCTTTTTAATGCTACAGCAGGTGCAAGGTGAACATGATACAATACATTTATAAATTGTGTGTGTACGTGTGTATATTCATACTTTCATTTAAGTTCGTCATTTCCATGCATAATAACCTCAAGGTGCAACAATGCATGTTACTTGCCCCAGGAAGCTGAATTTTGACCTCTTATTTTCTGGTAGGCATCAGAAGTCTCAGCTGTTAAATACATCTCCTTTGAAGAGTATAGAAGCTTACTTGCTAATGAAGATCCAGAATATGTACCCTATGACGTAAATGGTCAATATGGTCAACTCTTTGACATAATTGCAAAAAGGTACGTCACATGGAACCACCTTAGGTATCTCCGCAATTTTCTAGGGTCACACATTGTTCCTACAAGAGGTATCATACCCTGGCTGTAAATTAAATAGAAGAAAGGCTTGCTTTGCTGCTGCATTTGATACTTGGTTTTGCTGTTCTCTTTTTGGGATGTATTGTTTAATTAATGTTCTTATTAATAAAACAATATGTCCTTTTGATGCATATGTAAGATAGGTTGTTGAACAGCTAAGCACTTAAATCTTTTGATGAGACGAAGTACCCATGACATATTTGATTTTAACAAAACAAAGTTTGATAAGTGAAATAGTTTCTTTTCCTTTTCTATTTTTCTCAGAAAGTAGTATGTGGCTTGTTTTTCTGCTGTCCTCTTGATAAATCATGCCTTTTCCGTGTAAATGACCATGAAGCACGGGGAATCATGGAATTGTTTACATTAATCTCTTAACGTTTTGGACGGTTAATGGTCAACAAGTTATTTGATATACAACTGCCTTAGGTACAAAGGAAGCATGGAAGCACGGACTTTGGCTTTAGAAAAGAAGCTTCGACATTATGCTCCTATCTCTCTCAGTGCAGAGGTTGTCAACTTCTTGTCCTTCATGCTTTCTTTCTCTTGTATAACTGCGATGCCACATATTTTGATTTTATCAAATTTTGTAGCATGCCAGGAACTAATTGCTTGAGTCGAATGTGATGATTCTTATGTATGGATAATTTCTCCTAATAGACTAATTTCATGCCCTACCATCAACGTAAACTACATAGTTCTCAATACCTTTTAAAATCATTCTTAGACCCAATAATATTGGACAAAATCCTTTTATTTATCTCCTTGCCACACACAATAAACAACAGCATTAAAAGCAATCCTACCTAGTCTAGCAACAAGCCTATCCCCTTTAATCCTTCTACCAGGGAGCTGTAATTCGTCAACCCAATTGTTGCAGTGAGAAATCAGAACAAGTCTACACTACACCTCTATCCACACAGCTTGAGAAAAAACATATTGAAAGTATAAGTTGTCTCTATTCTCCGAGTCCAAATGGAACCAGCTCACTTTAGGGTATTCTTTCCTCGTTTTATTCAGACTTGATTGTAAAGTTTCCATTGCAGAAAGAACCCATCAACTTCATCCCTTTTTCTCATACAATTAGTTGTATCAGTGAGAGCTGCTGAAAAATCAATGTTTTAAATTGCGATGGTGTAACGCGTTGCGTTTTGGTTCCAGAATTGCGTAGCGCTCACAAATTACGTAATAGCGTAAGCAATTTGAATAATGAATAGCGTAATAATAATAAAAATAATAATAATATTATACTAACAAACAATAATAAAAATTCATTAAAACACAATATTATTTTAAATAACTATTTATATATATATAAAGATATTTATTTTTATTATTATTATTATTATTATTATTATTATTATTATTATTATTATTATTATTATTTATAATAAGATAATATTAATAAATAATACATTAAGAAAGCCTTTACAATAGAAAAACACTAAAAAAGACAATATTATTAATGTTTTATATGACTAAGGGTACAAATGTCATTTTAACCTTTAGACCTTTACAAAAACCTAAATATATGTCATCTCTTCTTCTCTTTGCAGCCTCCTCTCTACTTTCCTCTGCCATCACTCCTCTTCTCCTTCCTTCTTCTCAAGCTCAAACACCGTTCTCTCTCTAGCCCACTCAATACCACTGACTGTAGTCCAATTTCTCTCCTAGATAAAACCCTAACTTTCTCAAACCCACCCACCACCCAACCAAAGCATAGCAAGAGTATGCCTCCTTTCTTTCAAGCTAGGGTTTCGCTTTTGAGAAGAAAAGGAGAAGAAGAGAGAAGAACGTCTAGAAAAGGCTAGGGCTTGTCCCAAATAGCGTGAGCAATCTTCAAATAGCGTAAAATTGCGTGCGTTTAGCACACTGTTGCGAAAAATTGCGTGCCACGTCATCAAGGCAATTTGATCAAAACGCAACTACAGCCACGCTACATGGCGTTTCACCTCCGGAAAAAGCAATAGCGCGCAAAAGCGCGCTACATCGCGTGCTATTGAAAACACTGTGAAAAATACATTGGTAGGGGAGCACCCACGCGAGTGGTAGTGGATGAAGTGGAAGCGAGAATGTCGACTTGAGTAATGCAAACACTGGTGAGAATCCAATGCCTTGAAAACCTAAAAGTTCCTCCCTAAGGTTCGTCCACAGAGGCTGAGTTGGTGCCTAAGATTAGGCCGAAAGGCGTAGTCGATGGACAAAGCGTAAAGAGAATTCTTTGTTAGGGATTACAAGGAACTTAGTCCCCTTTTGACTAAGCCATCCACCATTTGCTAATTTGGACATCTCTGCCTCAAATTCGCCACTTAGTCTTCTTATTTTTCATTAAAGCTCCATATGGACATTACTAGAGCCAACCAACCAAACTCAACTAATGACCTTTGGGCATTTTGGTGCGTCTAGGGGATTGTGTCAAGGTGATTCGCTATCTCCGTTTTTATTTATTTTAGTGTCGGATGCCCTTAGTAGGCTTATGAAGAGAGCGAATGAGAGTGAGGTGGTTGGGGGTTTTGAAGTTGGGCAAAAAAACGTAGAAGTATCTCATTTACAGTTTGTGGACGATAGCATATTTTTCGTCCCAAATTAGGATCAGTACATAGATAATTTGAAAGCCATCCTTAAGGTCTATTATTTTGTTTTTGGGTTGAGTATTAATTTGTCAAAAAGTGTGCTAATAGGGCTGAATTTGGACCCTATCAGGCTATCTAACATCGCTCTAAATTTGGGATGTAGTAGTGGTGAGTGGCCTCTTACCTATCTAGGGTTGCCATTGGGTGGGAACCCTAGTAGTATGGCTTTTTGTGACCCTGTCATTGAGAGGGTTTCAAAGAGGATTGAAGGGTGGCATGGAAGTTATTTGTCGAGAGGGGGGGAATTGGTATTGTTGCAATCGATTCTTGGGAGCATCCCAATTTATTATCTTTTGGTTTTTAAAATTCCAAAAAAATCAGTGAAAATATTGGAAAAATTGATGAGAGAATTTTTTTGGGAAGGGTTCGGGGAAGGGAAGAGAGATCACCTAGTTAATTGGGATGAGGTTTCGAAATCTAAAGTGAATGGGGGGGGGGGGTTAGGGGGGGATATTATCAAAAGAAATACGGCTTTGCTTGGAAAATGGTTATGGAGATTCCCTTTGGAGAGAGATTCACTTTGGTATGCGGTCATCGAGAATAAGTATGGGTCCCATTCTAATGGGTGGGATGTAGGCATTGGGATTAGTGGCACTCCTCGTGCCCCATGGAAGTCAATCTCCAAAGTGTGGATTGATTTTATGCAAAACATTAAATTAGTAGTGGGTGGGGAATAAAATTCGTTTCTGGGAGGATTTATGGGTGGGGAATAGTCCTTTGATGGACTTATTTCCTAGTATTTTCAACCTATCTTGGAATTAGAACATGACTATTCAATCGGTTTCCACAGGGTCTCTAAGCTTCTCTTGGGATCTGGCTTTTTGTAGAAGTTTAAATGATAGGGAGTTTGTCGAATTTTCAGCCATGATGGAGCTAATTCAGAGTCTCTTTGAACCAGAATTATCTTGATAAAAGATCTTGGGCGGCTCATTCTTTTGGGATTTTTTCATGCAAATCTTTCTTTGATGTTTTGACCCAATCATCTCACTTAGTTTCAGTTTTTTTTTATAGGAAACAAAAACTTTTATTAACAGGCAATACAAAATACATCAACAACAACAAGAAATTTAGAGAACAGAGGATAAGACATCCACCGAAAGCTCTAACAACTTGAGCAAGAACAAATAGACTGACAAAGAGCAAAGAAAACATATTAACCAACCCCCTACGACACTAAGACAATCTAAAGAGAATAAAAACCGATCTAAAATATCAAAAATCCTTAAGGCCTTTGCCCACTGCCTAACCAGAAAACACGCAAGCTCCCAAATATCCACCGGATCTATGTTTTTATCTTCAAAAATCCTCCTGTTGCGTTCAAACCAGATCAACCACACTATAGCCACAATAGAAAATCACCACAAATGCTTGGATTTCTTGCTATTCTGCTTGAAATGCCATTTAATAATAAGGAAGTCACTCCATTTCTTCGGAAAAACTCCCAAAAAACCAAACAAATTAAGCATCTTTGACCAAATAACCTTAACAAACTCATAGTGTAACAAAATATGATCAATATTCTTATTTGCGCTCCTACACAAAGCACACCACGAAGGAGAGAGAGACATAAAAGGCTTCCTAATTTGAACCATGTCACATATGCTTACTTTCCCCAAAGAAACTAACCATACAAACACTTTGGTCTTGGATGGAATTCCTTGTTTCCAAATAATGTTGAACTGAAGGAAGGTAGAAAATAAAGAAGGACGAGAAAGAATTTCAAAGAAAGATTTACAAGAAAATTCCCCCGATGAATGCCCCACCTAGATTCTTTTATCTGAAACCTCTCGATCAAGGTAAATATTATCAATGAAGTTTAATAAAGAAATAAATTCATCACTCTCCCTATTATTGAAATTCCTAGAAAATGACAATCCCCACGAATGATTAGATTGACTAACCCAAGAGGAAACCGATTGGATACACATTACGATTCAAGGAAAGACGATATAATCGAGGAAAGGATTCTTTAAAAGGACAATTACCCACCCATGAGTCTTCCCAAAATTGAATTCTATCACCTTTTTCAATAACCCATTTAGTGTTTTCCACATAAGATTCCCACTCTTTTACAATGGACTTCCAAGGAGATCGAAGAGAAGCATTGAAATTTACATTCACATCCCAACCATTAGGATGGGTACTATGCTTGCAATAATAGAGTGCAATAGTGAATTTTGTTCCAAAGGAAACCTCCATAATCATTTACTGAGCAAAGCCCCGTTCCTTACACTCAAATTCCCCACCCCAAGCCTCCCAAAATTTTTAGGATTGGAAACAATCTCCCATTTTACTAAATGATATTTCTTTTCACCACAAAAAAATGAAGTAGTAAAATAAGAGAGGGAGAGAGAGAGAAACCCTAGATCCGAAGAATCCATGGTGAACTTAAAGACTGATTATCCCCTCTTGTTTTTGCCTTTCGTACACATACTCATCGTAAGTCGTCGTTAGTAAGTTTCGTAATAGTTTCGAGTTTAAATCATGTTTTATCCTTACGATTTCATCCTGACGTAGAACTCTATTACGTACTTGGCTTTCTCACTCTGAACGACCTCCTCTCCCTTCACTCCTAATCCATGGAGTGCTAGGGTTTGGTCCATTATCTCAAAGATCTATTTCTCCACTGCTAGGGTTTACGTTTCTTTTTGTGGGATGAGGTCTGTGTAAGATTGATAAGCAGAATGGGTGAGATTTACAGCAACAGATCCAGGGAGTTTAGATTCGAACACAAAAGGTTTTCGTTTGAGGTACAATGGAGGTTCCATGGGTATCATTACAGAAACAAACCGTTAGAGGTCATACACAATCATAATCGACTTTGGTGGTTTGTTCTAGCTTATAGAAGGGTTGTATTCGGCTGTAAGAGGTTCTGGTAAGAGTAAATTGTTTCAAAAATATCAAGCATCTTATGGCTTATTCGTCATGGAAAAAATACTCAAACAGGAAGGGAAGCTTCATCAGATTGTTGGAACGGCAAAGGGGTATGGTATCAAATACTGTTATTTTTCTAGCGGGTAACAGAGATGAGGGTTGGAGGGGTGTGGCTGATAAATTGAAGTAGATGATGTTTTTGTCAAGTCCAGATCCCAAGTATGTTCCAATTAAGAATGCAAGAGTGCATATTATAAATGATGAAATTAGTGGTAGAGCAGGGAATAAACAACACCGTTCATATGCTGAGGCTCTGAAATATGAAAGATCATATAAGTATCCTCCTCGAGTCAAACATAATGTGGGTGATGATGCTGTGGTGGAGTGGAGTGAAGTCGTGGTTTGTACTACAAGAGAATCAATTTGGGATTCATGGCATGGTATTCAAAGGGCCATGAATAAATTCTACAGAACTAGACTTGTGCTGGGACCTTTTTAGGCAGATAAAGCCCTGATTGTTTGTAATTATGAGAAGTCGGCAGAATTTTTTGGGAGCAGATCATTACTTTTTTTGGAAGGTCCATATGCCGTCAGATTACATAGATGGAATGACATGGAGGAATATCAAAACAACAAAATTACATGCACTGGCGGTTGGATTACGGTCGAAGGTCTTCCAATTAACTTATGGAAAAACAACATATTCAAAGCAATTGGAAGGAGGTGTGGAGGTGATGTTAAAACCTCAAAATTATAAAAACTTCTCTTAGCATGTATCAAAGTCAAAGGACGCACGTCGGGTTTCATTCTGGCGAGTTTGAGGATTAATACTAGTTCGGAATCTTTTTTTGGTAAGGTTAAGAGCAATCTCCAAACTTCATTGGGATAGTACCTGCCGAAGATCCCTCTCCAATTAATATGCTTGCCGAGGAGGATATAGTGGTCGAGGGTGGAGAACATGGTGTGAGGGCAAAAACTGAACCATAACAGATGAAGCCCGTTAAAGCGCTATCAGAAGGACGTGAAGGTAATTGGCTGGGCCGGATAAGGGCGAAAAAAATAGAGGATTTCAAAGTTTGGGAAATTAACTGAAGAAAAAAAACATCTTATTTTTTTGGGTAGGAAATTCATTAGTGATAAAACTGAAGTACAAAACGGAGGATAATATGTCCTCGGAAAATAAGACAATTACTTTGAGTAAAACAAAGTTCTATACGTAGAATGAGTACCGTCACACCGTCTACCACAACCCCGTCCGCCACTGTACCCAATAATTGACCATACCAGAAAACGACCACATAGAGTTGGTCTGAATCCACAGACGACCCAACCCCCGAAAGCAAAGCCGGAAAACGCCGACGCACGCACCTGTACGCGCCACTTACTCCCGCGCGTGGATCTCACTTGCAGTTGTCGACCACGGCGCGTGGTTGCTCCAACTAGCACCAAAATCTCCAGATCGGGTCGTCTCACTGTTCCTCACCATGTTCTAGCCTTCGTTTGGTATGATTCAGCCACCTTTATAGAAGGATTGCCTCCATTCTTAAGAGCAGGCAGTTTATAAAGCCTGAGGGTCTTCCATTTCACTGTTTCAACCTTCATAGCTCCATTTGTGCATTGTAGCAGCTTGGTTTTCTGGGTTTTTTGGGGAAGAGTATTCTTTAAGTAAAATGGTGACTAATATTTACACACATCGAAGGCAGATTTTCAAGTTTGAACACAAAGCTTTCTATTTTGATATTCATGACAATGGGTCCAAAGTGATCATAAAGGAGATGAATCGTCTTCATTCTTATTCCATCCAAATTGATTTCGGGGGTGTTAAATGGTTGATTGAGGGACTAAAATCAGTTGCTTATAATTTCAATGAAATATTTAAGCCCAAGAAATATCAAGCATCTTATGCACTGTTTGTTATGGAGAGATATGCGAATAAAAATGGTAGTTTTATCAGACTCGTGGAACTTCGGAAAGGTACTAGCATGAATACAGTAATTTTTCCGGCTGGCATTAAGGGCAATGGTTGGAGGGGGATTGCAGATTCATTACAAAGAATCCTGGGTTGTCCGTCTAGTGGGGAGAAAAAAGTTAACCATAAAGAGGTGGTGAGGAACTATTAACAAGTTAGTTCGGGCAGAAGGGTGGTTAGCCGGCTCTCATATGCAGAGATTGTTAAGAATTGCAAGCTGAATGGGGAAGATTTAACTAGAGGAAAACAAGCGGCCGATACGATGAATGTACGGGGTGTTATTGAATGGAAGCGAGTGGTTGTATGCATCAGAGAATCGGTGTTGGACTCATGGAGGGGTATTCAAAATTCGTTGAACAAGTTCTACAAAACCAATTTCTAGTTGAAACCTTTTCTTACTGATAAAGCCATGTTTTTATGTAAAAGCGAGGAAGAAGCTGAGATGTATGGCAGTAAGGGTTTAGTGTTCTTAAGTGGACCATTTGCTATTAAATTACAGAGATGGGAAGAAGAAAGCATTTATCAAAACAGGAAAATTGCATGTACGGGTGGTTGGATAAATATTCAAGGGTTACTAGTTGCATGGTGGAATGAGAAAGTATTCAGAAAAATAGGAGAGAGATGTGGAGGAATGATCGAGATTGATAAAAGGACCCGTGACTTTCAAAATTTGTTGGTGGCAAGAATAAAAGTTAGGGGAAATCACAACGGCTTTATTCAAGCATTGTTGCAGGTGCAAATGGATTCTTGTTCAAACCCCTTCATCTTAAGCCTCTCCTCCACTTCCAAGTTAGATCTTAGACAACGTAGCCCAAAGGAGTATTTAATGTCTATGAAACAATACAAAGGCAATTATCAGAATTTGGAGGACATTTTGATCATTTCAGATACTAAGCAAGGGTACTTTGATAATGAGATGGAAGAGGGCTTACGGTCGGAATTGGAAAAGGGTGAGAGTTCATGGAGTACGATAAACGAAGGGGGATTGCATGAAACAAGAAAAGATCAAATTATCGTTAAAAAGGTGTCATTTGCGGACCAAATTCAGAAGTATGCCGAGACTGAAGTACTTGAAGATTCAGATTATAGGATCTCTTCCTTTGGGGATGTTGCTTCATCGAAAGGAACAATAATCGAGGAGACTCAGGAGGTCGTCCGAAAGGAGGAAGCTGGGCCTAGTCATTGCAATTCATTGCTGGAAATGGATGAGGAAGAAGAATGGGTGATGAAGGGACTGAGGAAATTTGTGAAAGGGCTAGTTGAAGAGGACTTGGTACAAGTTTATGGCACTAAATTGAAAGGCTGGAATAGACTCAAGAAAAGTAAGCTCACCAGATTTAAATGGTCCCCAAAGCCAATCCAGACGTACAAAAGACGAAAGAAAGAGTGTTGTGTTACGTTAAAAGCCAGTGATGGGGAGGATTCAGATAAGGAAGATATGATCGAGGACAAATGGGCGGAAACTCTTTCTGGAAACAACAAGCAAATTGACAATAATTATTTGGAAGAGGACATTGAGTTTATGAGTGATGGAGACAACATGGAAATGAAGGATGATGAAGCAAGACAGGCATACGAAGTGACATCAGAAAGCAACGATGAGTATGTTTCAAACAATGAGGAATCAGAGAATGAAATTTCCAATGACCAAAATAGTCTCAATCATCATGATGGCAATGTTGGTTGGTGTGGTCATCTGTTTAATGAGGAGGATAAAGCTCTTGGTATCAGTAACAACGTAGTGACGGACAAGGGCATATTTGTTTTGGGCATCCTACAACATCGTTTCGGTTCGGGTGTAGTTTTGGGTTGTTATTTACAATTATATCAGGGGATATAAGGGCAAATTTGTGCATTAGTAAGAGGGCAGGAGCGGAATTTCGAGAACACCAAAATAAGCAACGAGAGATTTTGGTAGATGGAAGTAGAGGGGCGGAGAAAGTTGAGGATAGAAATGTCAGAGTTAGAGAGATTGTTACAGAAGTAGATGAAGATGGAGCAAAATTTCCAATCAGAAATGAGGAGGGGGCTATGGCATCAAAGAGTCCAGTTAAAATCTATAGTGAGGCGTCAACACCAATTCAAGGACTATTAATGGCAGCTAGGGAGTCAGGCAATTCTGAGAAGTGGTTTGGGTTAAGCGAAGTTGATAAGGAAAAATTTTGCGGGATTTTAGAAGAAATGGGAGTCATGATGTATGCTACTAAGGGCAAAGAGAAGAAATATGCAAAGGTGAAAAAAGATCCGGACATAAAGGGGAGAGGGAGTTATACAACTTAAAATGTGAAGTGAACTATGATAAGCAAGGGGGCGGGAGTTCTAGTAGAAGGGGTGACAAAAGTTTTCGATGAAGATCTTATCCTGGAATGTACGGGGTTTGGGGGGGGGGAAGGAAAAGAGGAGGAGCATCAAAGAAGTAATTTCCAAAGAAAGGCCAGACATTGTTATTTTACAAGAGACGAAGAAAGCTGAGATCTCATGGGACATTGTTGGTTCTGTTTGGGGGGTAAGGTATAAAGATTGGGCTTTTATCCCTTCGATGGGTAGATCGGGAGGAGTTGTCATTATTTGGGATGTTAGAGTGGTGACGTGTGAAGAGTGTGTTGAGGGTATTTTTTCCTTGTCTATCAAGTTGAAATCAAAACAAGGGGAAAGTTGGTGGCTATCTGGTATTTACGGGCCGTGTAGTTACAGAGATAGGAAGGAATTTTGGGAGGAGTTGGCGAATTTATCCGGTTTGTGCGGCGATAAATGGTGCTTAGGGGGCGACTTCAACACAATTAGATTTCCGTCGGAGAAAAAAGGTGGAGTGATTGGGAGATGGACTAAGAGTATGCGCAAATTTGATTCATTTATCCGAGATGCGGAACTAGCAGACCCGAATATAAGCAACGCAGATTTTACTTGGTCAAATGGGAGGATACACTCAAGATTGGATAGATTTCTTTTTTCAGGAGGGTGGGAGGAGTTGACAATTGCTATGCAGGAAGTTTTGATGCGGTTGACATCGGATCATTTCCCTCTCTTGTTGGATACCACCCCTTTTAGGTGGGGTCCTTCGCCGTTTAGATTCGAGAATGTGGCTAAGCAATGCAGATTTCATGGGAATGTTCAGTGAGGGGTGGAAGGAGAGCCAGCTAGATGGGTGGGAAGGCTACAAGTTCATGAAAAGATTGGAACAAACCAAACTCAGGATCAGGAGATGGAATCTAGAAGTGTTTGGGGATGTCAGAATAAAAAAGGAACAATTGTCGAAGCGCATTAAGGAAATTGACGAGGAAGAGGCTAGGGGAAGCATTGGGGTTGACAAAAAAGCAGAAAGAAACCAATTGAAATTGGAGTTCGAGAGTGTTATTGAAGGAGGAGATATCATGGAACCAAAAAGCTAGAATAAAAGGTGCAATTGAATAGGATGCAAACTTGAAGCTCTTCCATAGGGTTGTCAATCAAAAGAAGACCAATAAGTTTATAAGCAAGCTTGAGAGAGAGGATGGGTCGGTGGTAAGTATAGATCAAGAAATTGAGAGTGAGTTGGTGAATTTTTTTAAGCGGTTGTACACAAAGAAGCAAAGAACGCATGTGGGATTTGAGGGGTTAAATTGGAACCCCATTAGATCTGAGAGCAAGGTTTGGTTGGAGAGGCCTTTTGTAGAGGATGAGGTGAAAGCGGCAATTGATTCATGTGAAGGTAGCAAAGCTCCGGGGTTGGATGAGTACACAATGGAAGTTTTCAAGAAGTGTTGGATAGTTTTAAAGGAGGATATTATGAAGGTGATGAATGAGTTTTTCGAGAATGGAGTGGTCAATGCTTGTACAAATTCTACTTACATTTGCTTAATCCCGAAGAAGATAGCATCATTCAAGCTCAAAGACTATCGGCCTATTAGTCTTGTCACTAGCCTCTACAAGATCTTTGCTAAGGTTTTATCCTCGAGGTTAGGTGAGGTGTTGTGCGAGACTGTTGGCATGGCTCAAAGTGCGTTTGTTAAGGATAGGCAAATGCTTGATTTGGCACTCATTGCTAATGAAGGAGTGGAAGAATATCGGGAGATGAAGAAGAAAGGAGTCGTTTTGAAAATCGATTTCGATAAGGCATACGATCACATATAGTGGGATTTTGTGGACCATGTTCTTGAACGTAAGGGTTTCGGAGAGAAATGGAAGAAATGGATCAAAGGGTGTTTGTTGACGCTGAATTTTTCAGTAATGATGAATGGAAAACCAAGAGGGAATTTCAAAGCTTCGAGAGGGTTACGACAAGGTGATCCGTTATCACCGTACTTATTTGTAATAGTTGCGGATGTGCTCAGTTTGTTTGTGGAAAGGGCGAAAACAAGAGGGCTTATTGAAGGGTTTTCAGTTGGTAAAGACTGTGTAAGTTTGTCTCATCTTCAATTTGCTGATGATACGATTTTTTTCCTCTCAAATGATGAACACAAAATTAGTAACTTAATGGGAATCCTTGATATCTTTGGGTATGCGTCAGGATTGAAAATCAATTTGTCTAAGACGGAAGTCGTGGGAATTAATGTAGGTGCGGGTGAGATGGGGGCCCTTGCTGAGAGAATTGGGTGTGTAGTTGGTAGTTGGCCAATGTCCTATTTAGGACTTCCTTTGGGTGACAATCCAAGGAAAGTCAATTTTTGGAATCCGGTGATAGAGAAATTTACTAAAAGGCTCAAAGGGTGGTTCAAGGGATGTTTATCTAAAAGGGGGAAGTTGACACTCATTCAATCAGTTCTTGATAGTATACCTACATACTTTCTTGAGTAAATACCATCAATGGCCACTGAACTATTGGCAAATTCTACCATTAGCCACTGAACTTCATTTTGTTACGCTTGGACAATTAAACTTTTAAAACGTACTACCATTGGTCACTCCGTTAAATCTCACCGTTAGTTTTTGACGGAATCAATATCACGTGATTTTCATGTGAATGGAAGGGGCATTTAAGTCTTTTTCCATTTTCTTTTCTTTTCTTTCTTCTTCTTCTTCCCCTTTCTCCTCTTTCTTCTCAGTCTTTTTCCATTGAAGTCCAGGGCATCTTGACTTTACATACACACACACAATTTCAGAGGAAGGCAAAATTCGGAGAAATTTCGGAGGGGAAGAAATTCGGAGGAAG
Organism: Lonicera japonica; assembly: GCA_021464415.1. Taxonomy (NCBI): domain Eukaryota; kingdom Viridiplantae; phylum Streptophyta; class Magnoliopsida; order Dipsacales; family Caprifoliaceae; genus Lonicera; species Lonicera japonica. Next base: position 76,973,815 of record CM038469.1, on the reverse strand, counting down.
AAGAAAGAAGAAGAAAATCGAAGAGGAAGGAAGAAGAAAATTGGAGAAGAAGGAAGAAGGAAGAAAAGAAGATGAAGAATCGAAGAAGAAGAAGAATCGAAGAAGAAGAAAGAAAAGAAAAGAAGGAGAAGAAATTCGAAGGAGGAGAAAGGGGAAGAAGGAGGAGGAGAAAGGGAAATTAAGAAAATCGAAGAAGAAGAAGAAAATCGAAGAGGAAGGAAGAAGAAAATCGAAGAAGAAGGAAGAAGGAAGAATAGAAGAAGAAGAAGAATCGGAGAAGAAGAAAGAAAAGAAAAGAAAAGAAAAAAAAGGAAAAAAGAAAAAGAAAAGAAAAAAAAGGAAAAAAGAATAAGAAAATGGAAAAAGACTTAAATGCCCCTTCCATGCACATGAAAATCACGTGATATTGATTCCGTCAAAAACTAACGGTGAGATTTAACGGAGTGGCCAATGGTAGTACGTTTTAAAAGTTTAATGGTCCAAGTGTAACAAAATGAAGTTCAGTGGCTACTGGTAGAATTTGCCAATAGTTCAGTGGCCATTGATGGTATTTACTCTACTTTCTTTCATTGTTCAAGATCCCGGTTTTAGTAGCTAAGAAGATTGAAAAATTAATGAGATGCTTTTTATGGGAAGGAATGGATAAAGGAAAAACAAATCATTTAGTTGATTGGGAAACGGTGTCCAATTGCAAAGAGATGGGAGGCTTGGCATTGGTAATTTGATCAAGAGGAATGAAGCATTGCTTGGCAAATGGCTTTGGAGATTTCCAAATGAACATAGTGCTTTTTTGCACCGTATTATCAGAAGTAAATACGGAGTACTCGAGAATGGTTGGGATGCGAATAAAGCAAGTAGAGGTACTTTTAGAAATCCTTGGAAGGCGATTGCAAATGGGTTGGAGACCTTCTAGGCTAATGTGAATTATCGAGTTGGCAATGGGTTAAGAACAAAATTCTGGTTGGATAGATGGGTTGGTGATATAGGTTTAAAGGATCATTTCCCGGGTCTGTTCAAAGTAGTGCAGAATCCAAGGGCTATGGTTGTTGATAATCTCTCTTGGGATTTTACCCAGTGTCATTCATGGAATGTGATATTGCGAAGGAATGTTACAGAATCGGAGGAGGAGGAATATAAGGCTCTGTTGGGAAGGCTACATGGTGTTGAAGTGGCTCGTGATGAAGAGGATAGTGGAGTTTGGGGAGGAGATAGAAATGGAATGTTCTCGGTGAAGTTTTTTTTTTAAATTCTTACTAAATCTGATGTAGGTTATATCTTTGCTCCAGCGGATATGATTTGGAAATTAGGCATTCCTCCTAAAGTTCGTGTTTTGGCCTGGTTAGCTGCATTAAGGAAAGTCAACACAGCGGATTTAATTCAATTAAGAAGGCCTTTTATGCATCTATCTCCTTCATGGTGTGTTGTGCAAACGGGACAAAGAGAACATTGATCATTTGTTATTACACTGTTCTTTTGCTTAAGAAATCTAGAACAAGGTCCGAAAGGAATTCGACTTGATTGCAGTATTTCCGGGTCCTTGGTATGAATTGCTTACTATCAAGTGGTTCTTCATTGGTGACAAAAAGAAAAGCAAAACATTATGGAGGTGTAGTTGCATGGCTGTGATGTGGTGTATTTGAAGAGAGAAATAAGAGAATTTTTGAAGAAACTGAAGAAGAATTAGAAAAGACTTGGGACAAAATCAAGAATCTGGCTTCACTTTGGGCATTTTCTTTGAAGAATTTTGGAATCTAGACTATATCAGAGATTGCTAGGGATTGGGGCTTGGCTCTGCAGTAGCCTTATTTAGGCCTTAGAGGTTTGCCTAGTGCCTAGGAGTATGATTGTTGTTGTTAGGGGCTACTGCATGTTTTTTGGGCATGGGATTAGTTTCGATTTGTAGTAGGGTGTTTTGTCTATTTTGTGATTGAGGATGGAGTTGTTCTTTTTGTTTTGTTTTTTTTTTTTTTTTTTTCTGGTGTGCTTGGTGGTGGATTTCTCATCCGCTTCCGGGACCTTTGCTTGTATCTGATTTTGCCAATTAATATAAGCTTTGTTTCTGATAAAAAAAAGATAATGGATTGGTGATATTGATCGAAAGGTATGGAGAAAAGAACCTAGGACGATGGAAGTTAGTGATGATATGAAGAACGATGTGTTCAGAGGGCTAGAAACAAAGGTAGAAAAAGGTAGGTGGAAGGTAGAAAGAGGGCTAAAGGTAGAAACCATTAGCCCCCTTACGCTTGTATTGATTATTTATTTTCAATATAAGTTTTGTTTCTGATAAAAAAAAAAGAGGTAGGTGGGAGATGGTCGATGGGAAGATGCTGGTTGTGGTCGGGAGAAAGCTGAAGGTTAGAGACGGTGGTAGAGAAGGTGGAAGACGGTGGTTATAGGCAATGGAGGAGAGGAAGACCTTTCATCTTCTAGAGAGAGAACAAAATTGAGAATAACAATAATAATGAGAGAGAGATAAAGATACTCAGTTTTAGCTTCTCAGTCCAGTTTCATTTGGAAGCATGGTGTTCCTTCCAAAATTAAAGTGTTTGCTTGGCTTGCTTTAAAGTGGAAAGTTAACACATGTGATGTGATTCAAAAGAGGAGGCCTGCATGGTACTTGTCACCCTCTTGGTGTATGATGTGCAATCATAATGATGAAAACAGTGATCATATTCTCCTTCATTGTGGGTTTGTCAGGAGGATCTGGGCAGGGTTATTTGAGGTGTTCGGGATAGTTGGTGCTATTCCTAGGAAGTGGTTAGAATTTGTAGAGTTGAAATGGCATTTTGATAAGGGTCAGAACAAACAGAAAGTCCTATGGAGATTTGTGTGCTAGTTGCAGCTTAGGGTGTATGGATGGAGAGAAACAAATGTATTTTTGAAAGGAAAAGCTACCCAGTTGAGGATTTGCGAGATTATATTATATTTCTTTCAGGATTGTGTCTAGAGTTCTTGATAGTTCTGAATGTTTTTTGTTTAGTATTGATTGTGCTAGTTTATTATATAAGTGAGTTCTGAGTGTGTGGTGGCTGTTTTTCTGGTTGGCTAGGTTGTTTGTCAATCTGGTGGGATTCTCTTTCACTAGTCTGTTTATTTCCATGTTGCTTCTTTGATGTATGCCTTTTCAAATGGCTATCAAATTTTTGTTTCTTATTAAAAAAAGAAAGAGGTCGCCTATTAGGCAAACCTAGTGATCACACATTATAGCACATCAAGTTACCGTACCTAGGTGACATGGGATGTAACTCCTCCCCCAAGTGTGTAGTACTGCAGCTTGCCAGCATCTACTGTAGCCATAAACGAGCACGTACAACAGCCCGCCCATAACACTAGGGTCATTACATCCACCATTCCACCTCCTTAGGGCGCAATGTCTTCGTTGGCGCACTTCAAAATGGGTTTCCCCTTTGATACCGTTTTATCATGTCCAGCTTCAGCCTAGTAAGATATCATATGCTTTGGGCTCAAGCTTGCACAGGTTTTGCTTTTTACTCCGAAAAGGGCTCTTTCGAGGAAGGACCGGTGACCACACATCAACACACAAGTTACCACACCAAGGCAATGTAAGACGTAATTTCCTCGTGTGTAGCCTGCTAGCACCTATTGTTGCCAGACAATGGCATATACAACCACCCACCCATGACACTAGGTCAATACACAAAAACAAACAGAATTCCTCATAGCTTTTAGTAGAGCAAGAATCTCAACTTTGGTGGCACTTCCATTACCTGTTGGCCAAGAAAAAGTCGTGTTACAAGTTACAGCCATGATATGCTTGTACACTCGCACTTTAGGAGTGCCTTGGAACATGCAATGAATCTTCTTCGAAAAAACAATATAATTCTTGTTAGTTGTTTTTGCTACTTGCATTTATTTCAAATTTTATAACGTAGTTCTCTCTCTCTCTCTATGTTTGTGTGTGTATCCCTATGATAGAAATTATCTCGTCTATACTTTGGAAGTGAAAGTTGCTTAAAGTTGTTTTTTTTGATGATACAGTTGATGGGTCTTAGTCACACAGATAAGGATGTAATGGCATTACTCATTAAAGCTGCAAGAGTAATGGATGACATCTTTCACCTGCAGGTTGTATTATGGGGCATGCTTACATGTTCCTGTATATATTGATAATATTTCTTTACCCTTGCTGTGCTTGATTTAGGCTTCAATTGTTGCACATGCTTGAGTTTGACTAGCCCTTGGGTGGACACCTGTTGATTAGATTTTACCTCATGATCAGTGTTTTAAAGGTGTTGAATAGCACGCTATAGTGCATGCAATTGTGTGAATTTCCAATAAAACACGTTAATGCACGTAGATATCAGCGTAAGGTACAATTAGCGTATGCTATTTGATGACGTGGCATGCCTTTTATGCTACTCGCACGGTATTTTTGCGCTATTCAGGAGTTTTGGAACTAAAGAGAAACACTTTTTTACTCTTAACACAAAAAGTCAAATGGCTGAAGTAAATAAATACGATTTGAGAAGGAAAAAAATGAAAACCTAGGACGCTGTTACTAGTTGTTCTTCCTTTTGTACTCTCTTCCCATGTTTTTTAACTTTTCTTGTTCTTCTCTTCCCCTGCATCTTTTCTTTTGTTCCTCTTAACATCTGTTTTCTTGTTTTTTATCCTCCTACCTTCTCTTATTTTTTTTCCCATTGTCTACATTGTACTAATAATATGGCATTCATTACTTTAATTAAAACATTGCGCTATCTATTTTTTTTCACTTAGTAAATTGTGTTACTCCTGCATCAGGGTAATGGTCTTTTAGTTATTTGAATTGATTGCACAAATTTGATTTACTTGTTCTTGTTTCTGGATTATCAATGGAAGAAAAAGAAAAAGGAGAAAGCTTGTGGATGTTCCTTAAATGTCGACGCAGTTTAAAAGGAGATGACCTTCTTTTTGCCATTTATTCTAAATCTACCGTATTTGAAATCAAATCAATTGCTTGGGTTATTGAAGGTGAGAAAGCAAAGCTAGGGTTTTGAGAGAAGATAATGGATGTGGATTGATTGACAATGGGTGGGACTCCAAAGTTATGAGGAGTGGGACTTATGGAAACCCTTGAGAATTTATTTCTCATGGTCTTGAATTATTCTTGGAGCATACAAAATTGGAAGTGGGTGGGGGGTCCACAATTAGGTTTTGGGAGGATAAGTGGAGGGGTGAGGCAGCCTTTGATTCCTTGATTCTGCGATTGTATAGGCTCTCCTTCTTGAACAAAGGAGATTCTATTGCTTCTTTAGCCTCTTTGAACTCGGATAGCCTTGTGTCTTGGACTCTATCCTTTTCCAAAAACTTGAATGAGAGAGAGTTGTAGGAGTTCCTTTCGTTATTGAGAGTCATTGAGGATGTTAAATTGTCTTTGGGGAAGGTAGATTATAGAAGATGGTTGTTGAAAGGGGAGGGTTTCTCTTGCTCTTCTTTCTTTAAATCTCTTATTAATTCTCTGTCGCATCCGAATTTTGCACCTTCAAAAGTCATTTGGGCAGCTGGAATTCCACAAAAGTGAGGGTGCTCTCTTGGTTAGTTGCTCACGGTGGGGTTAATACTTATGATCTGTTGCAGAAGAGAAGAGACGAATCTTTGAATCATTTGTTGTTACACTGCCCTTACTCATTTTTGTTATGGAACAATGTTTGTGCTGAATTTGGGTTTAGTTGGGCCCTTCCCAAAATGGTGTGAATCTTCATCTCTTGGAAATCAATGGCAACAGAGACAAATCTAAGAATAGGGAGTTATGGAGATGTGTCAAAGTTGCCTCCTTTTGGTTATTATGGATGGAGAGGAATTGCAGAATTTTCAAAAGAAGAAGAAAAGGATTGGCTGTGGGAAAGAGTCAATCAGTCAAATTCATGGCTTCATTGCGGGCTTCCAACACCAAGCCTTTCAAAAAACTATATAGAGTGGAAGACATCAAGAACAATTGGAGAGCTTTGATGTTTGAATAGTGTTCCATTGTATAATTTGTTCTTTGGGGGAAGGGGGGGGGGGGGGTGTGGCCGTGGATTTTTGCTTTATATTTTTATTTTTCTTGGGTTATATGGTTTGGTGGTGGACTCCTTGTTCCCTTTCAGTTCGTAGTTTTTTGATTTATTAATGAAATCTTGTTTCTTATTGAAAAAGAATGTTTAGATTTTTTGATATTTACTAATTGGATCTTGAGGTCTTAGTGTAGATGGTGGTTACATTTATAGATGATGCCATGAGGGACCTTTCAGTTACCCAATTTATATTAGTTTTACATTGTTTATCTTGGGTAATGCTGCCTCAAGTAATTATACTTGCATTGATATTATGACAGAGGAGGTCTGCCTGAATGATAATTAGCCTGTGTCATTATTAGCGGTTGTTGGTGAAGATCTCTGATACAATATTTTCTCTTTCTTTTCTTTTTTCCATTTTCCTTGAATCAGGTGTGGTACAGCAATCCATCTTTAAGGACATGGTTAGAGGAGCGTGCTGACACGTCTCATTTGGACAAGTTAAAGTGGATGTATTATTTGATAAATAAAAGTCCATGGTAAGTTTTCCCTTTGAAAAGCTGGGGTAATTAAATCTACTAGTGACACTAGCATCCCTAATTTTCTATTTTTTTTTATACAAATCGATAATTTTACAATACACACCTTTCTTCGTACAATATAACTCTTTTTTTACACAACTATGAATCCACTAAATCCACAACCACCGCAAAGGGTGGACCAACGGGATTCGACAACGACATCCATGTGGGTCGAACCCAGGACCTCCTTGTTATGAGGACAGCCTGTTGGCACTAATAACCCTACAAGGACCCCCACAAGGACCCCCACATGTTTTACCAAAGAAGAGACCATCTGCCTTGGCTTTTCTTAGTAGGTTATAAATAATGTTGTAATTATCATTATTATTTAGAGACGAATTAGAAATTTAAAATGCAAATACAAATTAATTTTTTTCTATGTTTTCCACAAGACTTGGGTGTGCTTAAGCTTTAAACAACTACGCTCCCCTCCCCCCTTTATCTGCACCACCATTTGCAGGGATGAAGTCAGTGCTCAATGCACTACCCATTTATAAACATTGAGGTAGTGGGAAGAAATTGACTTTTGATTCAAATAAATGGCATACCCATGCCTAGTGCGCTTTCATCCTATTGAAGAGTATGATATACAATGTTGGCCCACTACTTAACAGCTTAAGCTCTTGGGTGAGATGGTTACTAACATGGTATCAGAGCTCAGGTTCTGCAAGGTCTCGGGTTCGAATCCTCCCGCTTGCATTTGTTTCCCCCTTTGTGTTTGTGCACAAAGTGAACATTTGGTTTGGCCAGTTTGGCCTTTGGTTTCGTTTGTCTATCCACGTGTGAGTGGCTCGCACGTGATGGGGAGTATTGAAGAGTATGATATACAATGTTGGCCCACTACTTAACAGCTTAAGCTTTTGGGTGAGATGGTTACTAACACATCCCGAAAAAACCCCTATGCAGTATGCGCTTTGATCCTTCAACAAATTTTGTAACGCCTCTTTTAGAATGTTGCACTCCAAACACGTTTACTAGTTAGCTCTGAGAGCACTTTCCTCCAACATTTGGCAACTAATATGGGAGGTATGCATACGGAATGCTAAATAAGCAATCCTCTGCATAGGAACTGGAAGCTCATCCATCTTGTAGCTCGCCAATAACCTGCTCAAGGAGGAGAGCAGTGAGATTGAACATACTCCCCATTCTTTGAATCACACCGACCAGTGTGAGGGACCAAATGCACTTGCCATGGTCATGGTTCCCTAAGACTTGTTCCTCGACATTCATTCAACAGACTCACTGTCTCCTTCTGGAGACGCTTCTTATCCTGCATAGTATCACACCCTTCCATCAGTGATGCTGCCACTTGTAACCCATAAGGAACCTCTTCTGCTGACAGCCTTCCTCATGATGGTGTAACACCACAAAGAGGGAACCTACAGTGCTCACCCAAATTCTTCAAACCTGGCTCTGAAAATACTAACTGGCTCTGCTGGTCAACCCTCTGACCCTCAACATCCATGCCAGCATCTATAGTGTTTTCGTCTAGCTCCCAAGATGCCTCTGCACTTCTGCAGTCACGGGATGGAGATTTGGCTCTACCTGACTTCCACCCTCCTTTCCCCTTTGGAGATTCATTAAATTTACTACCCTATGGGCTATACCTCTTTATCCAATTTCCCCTGCTTTGTTAGGAATTGGATAAATTATAAAAACATGTCATGAAGTTCATCAAATTACTTGGAGCCCACTCTATTTTTTTTTTAAGAATCAAGATTTCATTAATAAAATGAAAAAGTACAAACTGAGAGGGGATAAGGAGTCCACCATCAAACATAGAACCCTAGAAAAAGAAAAATATAAAGCCGAAATCCACAGCCAATGTCACACCCTAGAACAGATTATACAATGAAACACTGTTCAAAAATCAAAGCTCTCCAATTGTTCTTGATGTCTTCTACTCTATAGTTTTTGTAAGGCTTGATGTTGGAAGCCCACGATGAAGCCATGAATTTGATTCTTTCCCACAGTTACAACTGCAGTCTTTTGGTCAATGCCCGAGTCTTGCCAACAAAGCAATCAAAAGTAATTTCCTTACAATATTTAATCTGGAACCAATTGAAATGCAATATACTCAATTTGTTGAATGCATTATTGTATAAATCATAATAACATAATATGCTATGTCTTATCAACCAGATTGTAGCATTAAAATTTATAACAGTTACTCCCTCCGTCCCAATTTAATTGTCCAGTATTTCATTTTTGGATGTCCCAAAATAATTATCCACTTTCTATATTTAGCAAGTCATTAATTAGAGCATTTTTTATTATTTCCAATATTACCCTTTAAGCTATCACCACTTTCTTTATTGTGGGTCCCACCATCTTTTTTTATTAGGAGAAAAGTAAAGGTCATTTTTGGAAATAAGCATTTTCTCTTAGAGTAATCATTATGTCTCCTTAATATTTAGTTTTTCAAAGTTGGACAATTAAATTGGGACGGAGGGAGTAGTAAATTGCAATTTGAAAATTATCATCTTAAAATGTTTATGAGCATTGCTTGTGCTCCAAATTGCAGCCTTTGGGGACATAAGTTATGCCCAACATGAATTGCAGCACCGATTTCACCATCAACTTGCAGATCCTCCATGAAGGACTGCTACTATTTTTTTTTTTGATAGGAAACAAAACTTATATAATATATATTAATAATCATAAAGATACAAGGCAAATGGTTATATAAAATAACAGAGGATAAGGCCTCCACTGATATTGCATCCTTGGATCAAAATAAAAAACTAGAAAAACCGAATAATGAGCCAACAGAAAGAACTGAACACAAAAAAATTCCTACGCCATCAACCTGCCAGCGCTATCCAAATTAAATAGCATCAATTCTGAACTATCCAGAACTTTGGACGATGCGGCCCACAGTCCACACAGAAAACGAACATGCTCCCATATATCATCAATCCTGGCACTCTTTCCTTCGAAAATCCTCTAATTTCTTTCTTTCCATAGCAGTCATGCCATCACTAGCAAAGAAAACCTCCACAACATTTTATACTTCTTACAATTCCAGAAGAAGCTCCACTTGATGATGCAGAAATCTAACCATTTTTTGGAGAAAACCGCCATTACTCCAAACTGAGCCATCAACTTAGCCCATACCAATAAATGATAAATGATCCGAAGTTTACTAAAATATTTTTTTTTAAGAAACAAGATTCCATTAATAATATAAATTAAAAGTACAAATATAGAGAGGACAAGGAGTACACCAACAAAACATATAACCCAAAAAAAGAAAATAAAAGAAATATAATCCTGCCAAAAACCACAGCCAACAATGCACCCTTAGAATAGATTATACAGTAGAACACTATTCAAAAATCCAAGCTCTCTAATTGTTCTTGATGTCTTCCACACTATAATTTTTGAAAGGCTTGGTGTTGGAAGCCCACAACGAAGCCATGAATTTGACTATTTCCCACAGCCACTCCTTTTCTTCTATCTTTCCTTCAAAAATTCTATAATTCCTCTCCATCCATAATAGCCAAAAGGAAGTGACTTTGACACATCTCCATAGCTCCCTGCCCTTAGATTTGTCTCTGTAGCTATTAATTTCCAACATAAGAAGTCTCGCACCATCTTTGGGAATGGCCTAACTAAACCCAAATTTTGCACAAGCTTTGTTCCATATGAAATATGAATAAGGGCAGTGTAATAACAAGTGGTTCAAGGATTCTGCATCGCTCTTGCACAGTACACACCAAGATGGGGAGAGAACAATTCGGTCTTCTCATTTGCAACAGATCATAGGTATTAACCATCCCGTGAGCAATTAACCAAGAGAACACCTTCACTTTTGTAGGAATAGAAGCTGTCCAAATAACTTTTGAAGGTGCAAATTGTGAATGCATTGGAGAATCGATAAGAGATTTGTAAAAAGAAGAGCAAGAGAAACCCTTCCTATTTAACAACCATCGCCTATAGTCTACACTCCCCGGAGACAATCTAACACCCTTAATGACTCTCAACAATGAAAGATATTTCTCCAACTCTCTCTCATTCAAGTTTCTGGAAAAGGATAAATTCCAAGACACAAGACAATCCGAGTTTAAAGAGGCTAAAAGAGCAATGGAATCTCCTTTGTTCACGGATGGTCTATACAGTCGCGGAAACAAAGAATCAAAGGCTGTCTCACCCCTCCATTTATCCTCCCAAAATCTAATTGTGAAACCCCCACCTACTTCTAGTTTTGTATGCTCCAAGAATGATTCAAGACCATGAGAAATATATTTCCAAGGGTTTCTATAAGTCCCACTACTCACAACTTTGGAATCCCACCCATTGTCGCGTAATCCATATTTGCTTATAATGATGGAATACCATAGGGAATTTTGTCTACAGGGGAATCTCCACAACCATTTCCCCAACAAAGCTTTATTTCGATTCACTAAATTACCAATGCCCAACCCCCCTTTATTTTTTGCTTTAGACATTATATCCCAATTTATTAAATGATCTTTTCTATTATTATCACACCCATCCCACAGGAAGTCTCTCATTCTTTTTTCCAAATTTTTTTAATCTTCACAGGAATACGAAAAATGGAAAAAAAATAAGTTGTGCTCTAAAGAATAATGGGATGAATTGACAAGTATCCAGGCCTTTATATTCTATATATGTAAAATGACGATGAGCAGAGAAAAATATATTATATTATTAGAGAGAAGATTACACACATATATATACAAAGACTCATATTTAAGTAACGAAACAATCCCATTAATTATCTACTTTCCTCTTATACTATTGATAACCCGTATACTTTATTTACAACTTGTAACACTCCCCCTCAAATTGGAGCATATGTATTGATCATGCCCAGCTTGTTACAAAGATAATCAACCCGAATCTCGTTAAGGCTTTTGTGAAAAGATCACCCAATTGTTCTCTAGTCGTCACATGCCCTGTGGAAATTAAACCTTGCTGTATCTTCTCATGGACAAAATGGCAATCAATTTTTATATGTTTCGTGCATTCATGGAACATAGGATTAGACGCAATATGTCTGGCAGCTTGATTATCACACCACAATTTTGCTGGTACCGAAGTCTGAATCCCTATTTCAATTAAGAGTTAACATATCCACATTACTTCACATATCGACTAAGCCATAGCTTTATGTTTTGATTCTGCACTGGATCGTGACACAACATTTTGCTTCTTACTCTTCCATGAAACCAAATTTCCTCTAACAAAGACACAGTAACCTAATGTGGATCTTTTATCCACCTTGGAACCTGCCCAATCTGCATCCGAGAAACATTCAATACGAGTGTGTCCATGATTTGCGTACAAGATACCACGTTCAAATGCTCCTTTCAGGTAACACAAAATTTGTTTTAACACTACCCAATGATGAACTGTTGGGGATGACATAAATTAGCTCACCACACTAACAGAATACGCAATATCTGGGCGAGTCACTGTAAGATAGTTCAACTTACCCACCAATCTTCTATATTTCTTAGGATCCTCGAATAGTTTACCATATTTTGTCGACGGTACATTGGGAATCATCGGAGTACTACATAGTTTTGCCCCCAACTTCCTAGTCTCAATTAATAAGTCAAAAACATATTTCCTCTGAGATATATACCTTTTTTACTCCTTGTGACTTCAACACCCAAAAAATACTTTAGTGTCCTTAAGTCCTTTGTATGAAACTAAGCTTGAAGGAAGGACTTAAGAGAAAAGATGCCCGAAGTATCACTCCCAGTAATGACAATGTCATCTACGTACACAACTAATAAAATGATGCCTGTTTCAAATTGTTTGTAAAACACAGAGTGGTCAGAGTTACTTTTTTCCATGCCAAATGTCTTAATAGCTTGGCTAAATTTTCCAAACTAAGCACGAGGACTCTATTTCAAGCCATACGAAGATTTACGAAGATGACACGCTTTCCCATATTCCCCCTAAGCAACAAACCCAGGAGGTTGCTTCATATAGACCTCATCTTGAAGATCACCATGAAGAAAAACATTATTTATCGAGTTGATGCAAAGGCCAATGATGAGTAGCGGCCAAAGATATAAATAACCTAACAGATATTAATTTAGCAACTGGAGAAAAAGTATCAAAGTAATATACTCCATAGGTTTGACCATAGCCCTTAGTAACAAGGCGGGCTTTTAAACGAGTAACAGACCCATCAGGATTGACCATGACGGTGAACACCCATTTGCATCTGATAGCATGTTTCCATGTTGGCAAAGTGACAAAGTCCCATGTACCGTTCTTATTTAAAGCATCCATTTCCTCTATCATTGCATTACGCCATCCAGGAATAGTTTTAGGAACATATATAGAATCAAGAGATGTAATGAATGAATAAAACGAATGTGACAGGTGATCATAAGAGACATAAGAAGAAACAAGATAAGTACATTGACGTTTACCTTTGCGTAAAGCAATGGGAAGATCATCACTTGTCACTGGATCTGATGAAGAAGAAGCTGGTGGAGGACATGGATCAGGAAGGTGTCGCTGTTTGGAGTAGACTTGATGAATGGGAGGTTTAACAGGCGCTAGTTCAACAACGGGTTCAAGGAACGTGATAGTATAGACTAACAAATCATTATCCCCCCTGACTCTCAGAAGTGGAGGACGAAAAATACGCTGTTTCTTCCAGGAATGTGATATTAGCTGAGACAAGGTACTTATTTAGACTAGGACAATATTTTATGTATCCTTTTTGAAGACGAGAATAATCAAGAAAAACACACTTTAAAGACTTGGGGTTTAACTTAGTAACTTGTGAACGGAGATCCCGAACAATGCAAGTACTACCCAATATTTTGGGTTCAGTAGGAAACAATGATTTGTTTGGACATAGGACACTATAAGGAGTCTCCCTATGAAGAATAGAGGAAGGCATTCGATTAATGAGAAAACATGTTATGGAAACTGCATAAGCCCAGAATGGTTTAGGAACATTCATTTGAAATAATAAGGCTCTTGCAATCTCAAGAAGATATCTATTTTTCCTTTCTACCACTCCATTTTGGGATGGAGTATCACATAGGAAGTTTGATGAAGGATACTGTTCTGAATCATGTAAGTCTAAAACGATGAAGATACATATTTTTTAGCATTATCACTACGCAATGTATGGATAGATGGAGTAAACTGAGTTTTAATCTTAGCACAAAACGTACAAAAATGATAAAACAATTCAGAACGACTTTTCATTAAATATAACCAAGTTGCATGGGAATAATCATCAACAAAAGTAACAAAATACTTAAAACCCAGTTTTAGACATAACAGGAAATGGACCCCAAACATCAAAATGAACTAATTCAAATGGAGCACTTGCTCTCTTATTGATTCTCGGACCAAGACTATTACGATGATGTTTGGCAAACTGTCATGACTCACAATCTAATAAAGGCACCTTGCTAAATTGTGGACACAACTCCTTGAGCAGAAGAATAGAGGGGTGACCTAGCATACAATGAGCCTTGAACATAGATGTGACTCTCGAACATGCAACAGATTTGGGTATATGTGTGTCAAGGATGTAGAGGCCTCCTGATTCTTGTCCTTTACCAATAATCTTCTTCGTCATAAGATCTTAAAATAAGCATTAATCATGAAAGAATGAGATGCAACAATTAAGGGTGCGAGTAAGCTGGCATTACAAAAATCAGATTAAAGGACAATTGGGTAAGTGTAGGACAAATGTTAAAGGAAGCAAAGGGGTTAGTGTGATTGTTCCAGACCCTAGAACGGAAGATGGTGATCCATCTGCTAAAGTAACAATAGAAAGGGAAATATGTGATTGAAAGGTAGAAAAGATGTTAGAATTACCTGTCATATGATCTGTAGCATTAGAATTAATGACCCATTTGGTTCTTAACAGTTTCAAATTCAGTCGGAAGACCAACTACAAAACTTATGATAGCCATCTGCTCTCTCTGACTTTGCTGAACTTTAACATCAGGGCAATGCAGCAACAACATATTAAGTTCTTCATAAGTTTTCTTAAAATCCATAAAGTAACTCATAGTAGACCTATCTTGTTTTTCTGCACGGTAAAAGGCTTTGCACACATTATAAATACAGGAAATATTCCATTTCCAAGAGTATAGAAAATCCAGATAATCCATTAACTCCTTAACCAATTCACAATGGTTAATCAAACTAATCACATTACTGTCAATCGAATTTTGAATTTGTAAGAATAACTGGGCATCCTCTCTCAACCACGTATGTCTTGAATCGTCTGAAGGTGGATCACTAGTCATGTGATCATCCTTATCGGTACTATGCAAATAAATTCGAATGGTTTTACTCTAATCAAAATAGTTGGAGCCATTAAGTTTATGTTCATTGATTTTTGACATTACAGAAACCACATCAGAAACAACTGACGCCTTCTGCTATGACATACTTAAGTAATTTTATAACGAGAACCAAAATTACAACGAACAAAATCACAAAACAGTGCATAAGACAACGTACAAACTAGAAGCGAGAAAAGAAGGGGGATTGCATGAAACAAGAAAAGATCAAATTATCGTTAAAAAGGTGTCGTTTGCGGACCAAATTCAGGAGTATGCCGAGGCTGAAGTACCTGAAGATTCAGATTATGGGATCTCTTCCTTTGGGGATGTTGCTTCATCGAAAGGAACAATAATCGAGGAGACTCAATAGGTCGTCCGAAAGGAGGAAGCTGGGCCTAGTCATTGCAATTCATCGCTGGAAACGGATGAGGAGGAAGAATGGGTGATAAAGGGACCAAGGAAATTTGTGAAAGGGCTAGTTGAAGAGGACTTGGTACAAGTTTATGGCACTAAATTGAAAGGCTGGAATAGACTCAAGAAAAGTAAGCTCACCAGATTTAAATGGTCCCTAAAGCCAATTCAGACGTACAAAAGACGAAAGAAAGAGTGCTGTGCTACGTTAAAAGCTAGTGATGGGGAGGATTTTGATAAGGAAGATATGATCGAGGACAATTGAGATCTATAGTGAGGCGTCAACACCAATTCAAGGACTAGTAATGGCAGTTAGGGAGTCAGGCAATTCTGAGAGGTGGTTTAGGTTAAGTGAAGTTGATAAGGAAAAATTTTGCTGGATATTAGAAGAAATGGGAATCACGATATATGCTACTAAGGGCAAGGAGAAGAAATATGCAAAGGTGAAAAAAAGATCCGGACATAAAGGGGAGACGGAGTTGCACAACGTAAAATGTAAACTGAACTATGATAAGTAAGGGGGCGGGAGTTCTAGTAGAAGGGGTGACAAGTTTTTGATGAAGATCTTATCCTGGAATGTACGGGGTTTGGGGGGGGAAGGAAAAGAGGAGGAGCATCAAAGAAGTAATTTCAAAAGAAAGGCTAGACATTGTTATTTTACAAGAGTCGAAGAAAGCCGAGATCTCATGGGATATTATTGGTTCTGTTTGGGGGGTAAGGTATAAAGATTGGGCTTTTATCCCTTTGACAGGTAGATCGGGAGTTGTTGTCATTATTTGGGATGTTAGAGTGGTGACGTGTGAAGAGTGTGTTGAGGGTATTTTTTCCTTGTCTATCAAGTTGAAATCAAAACAAGGGGAAAGTTGGTGGCTATCTGGTATTTACGGGCCGTGTAGTTACAGAGATACAACTCCGCCAGTGTTACTTCAATGCTGCCGGTCCCAAGCCCGGGTAAAGGAGGAGGGTTGTGTTAGGCAGTCGGCAGCCAACGTTAAACTTAGTCGAATCTTTATGACATGGACAAACGATATAAGAGTGTTAATGCTAGGTCGTTGCCCAGAAGCAACGCGCTGGATCGTCCGAGTCCAGTGACAAATGAGCAAGGGCCGCTACATCGCCGCCTGGGTGTAGTGAAAAATAAGCAAGGGTTCCCGCATCTTTGTGAACGGGTGCGGGTAAAGAAGCTAGTTCATGATAGGAGGATTCGTTTTGGGACTTGGAATATAGGCACACTCACAGGAAAATCGATGGAAATAGTTGACACTATGATCAGGAGGAGGATCAATTTCATGTGCCTTCAAGAAACTAAGTGGGTTGGAGCTAAGGCGAAGGAATTAGACACTTCGGGTTTTAAGCTTTGGTACACTGGCAAGGTTAAATCGAGAAATGGAGTGGGTATAATTGTCGACAAATGGTGGAAGAAGGACATTGTAGATGTAAAGAGGGTAGGAGATAGGATCCTAGCCCTAAAATTCGTAGTGGAGCAGGACACTTTTAATGTGATAAGTGCTTATGCACCTCAAGTCGGGTGTGAAGAACACCTCAAGATAAAATTTTGGGAGGACTTAGAAGGCTTGATCCAGGATATACCACTTAGAGAAAAGATTTTCCTAGGAGGGGATCTGAATGGGCACGTAGGGAGCTCTTCTGAAAACTATAGGGGGGTGCATGGAGGTTATGGCATTGGGGTGGTAAATACCGAGGGAAAATCTATCCTTGATTTCTCGTCTGCTTATGATCTTATGGTTGCCAATACATGTTTTAAGAAGCGGGAGGAGCACCTCATCACATACAAGAGTGGGGCAGCATGCTCGCAGATCGATTTCTTCCTCTTTAGGAAAGGAGATCGAAAGAGTTGTATGGACTGTAAAGTCATACCTGGAGAGAGCTTGACTACCCAACATAGAGTCCTGGTGATGGATATACGAGTTAAGGGGAAAGTGAAGAGAAGGGGCCAAGGTAAGGTTTCAAGGATTAGATGGTGGCATTTGAAGGGTGAAAAACAAAGGATCTTTCAACACAAGGTGCTGGAGGGAGGGTTTTGGGAGGCAAACGGAAGCGCAAATGATATGTGGGACAAGGCGGCCGAGGGGATCAGGAAGATAGCTAAAGAGACGCTGGGTGAATCAAGAGGGTGTGGACCTAGGGATAAAGAATCTTGGTGGTGGGATGATAGTGTACAAGATAAAGTTAAGGTAAAAAGGAAATGCTTTAAAGCTTGGTCTCTATGTAAGAATGCGGAAAATTGGGAATCTTACAAAGAAGCAAAGAAAGAGACTAAGAAGGCGGTGAGTGAGTCGAGGACTAAAGCTTTTGATGGATTATACCAATCTTTAGGCACCAAAGCTGGGGAAAAAGCTATTTACCGACTTGCTAAAGGTCGAGAAAGGAAGACAAAAGACTTGGATCAAGTGAGATGCATTAAGGACGAAGAAGGTAATGTCTTGGTTAAAGAACAAGACATACAAGAGAGATGGAAGAACTATTTTCACAAATTATTTAATGAAGGTTACGAGATTTTAGCATGTGGAGATGAGCTGAACATGCGAGAGGATGACCAAAATTTCACCTTTTATCGCAGAATTCAAGAAAAGGAAGTGAAAGAAGCATTGATACGAATGGATAGTGGTAAAGCAGTTGGGCCAGATAGTATACCTATTGAGGTTTTGAAGGGTCTAGGTGATAAAGGCATTGGTTGGCTCACAAGGTTTTTCAACAAGATATTGAGGTCAAAGAAGATGCCGGAAGAATGGAGGAGAAGCACCCTAATCCCGATTTATAAGAATAAAGGGGATATACAAAATTGCGCCAATTACAGGGGGATTAAACTCATGAGTCATACTATGAAGTTATGGGAAAGGGTGATTGAGCGGAGACTAAGAAAAGAAACCAGCATTTTAGATAATCAATTTGGTTTTATGCCCGGAAGGTCGACCATGGAAGCAATTTACTTGTTGCGGCGTTTGATGGAGCAATATCGGAGGGATCAAAAGGACCTACACATGGTTTTCATTGACTTGGAGAAGGCGTACGATAGGGTACCCAGAGAGATTTTGTGGAAAGCCCTAGAGAAGAAAGGGGTTAGGATTGCCTATATTCGTGTTATCAAGGACATGTATGAAGGAGCTATGACTAGTGTGAGAACACATAGTGGGTCCACAGAAGATTTTCCTATAACTATAGGACTACACCAAGGGTCAGCTTTGAGCCCTTATCTGTTTACCTTGGTCTTGGATGTACTCACGGAACACATTCAAGAGCCAGCACCGCGATGTATGCTGTTTGCAGATGATATTGTCCTAGTGGGTGAGTCCAGAGAAGAGCTAAATGGGAAGGTGGAAACTTGGAGACAAAATTTAGAAGCGCATGGCTTTCGTTTAAGCAGAAGTAAGACAGAATACATGGAGTGCAAGTTCAATAAAAGGCGGAGCACTACTAACTTAGAGGTAAAAGTTGGGGATAATGTCATACCACAAGTCACTCGGTTTAAGTATCTTGGATCCATTATACAAGAAGATGGGGAGATAGAGGGAGATGTAAATCACCGGATTCAAGCAGGATGGTTGAAATGGAGGAAAGCTTCGGGTGTGTTATGTGATAAAAAGGTACCACTCAAGTTAAAAGGAAAATTCTATCGTACCGCGGTTAGACCAGCAATGTTGTATGGGACTGAGTGTTGGGCGGTCAAAAGCCAACACGAGAATAAACTAAGTGTAGCTGAGATGAGAATGTTGAGATGGATGAGTGGCAAGACTAGGAAAGATAAGATCAGGAATGTTACCATCAGAGAGGGAGTTGGGGTGGCACCTATTACAGAAAAGATGGTTGAATCTCGACTTAGATGGTTTGGGCATGTATGGAGGAGACCTGCAGATGCCATGGTTAGGAGAGTTGATCATATGGAGGGAAGCCTAGTTGTTAGAGGCAGAGGAAGACCTAGAAAAACTATAGGTGAAACTATTAAGAAGGATTTAGAGGCGAATGGTTTCACTAGAGATATGATTCACGACAGACCACTATGGCGTCGTTTGATCCATGTAGCCGACCCCACCTAGTGGGATAAAGGCTTGTTGTTGTTGTTGTTGTTGTTGTAGTTACAGAGATAGGAAGGAATTTTGGGAGGAGTTGGCGAATTTATCCGGTTTGTGCGGCGATAAATGGTGCTTAGGGGGCGACTTCAACACAATTAGATTTCCGTCAGAGAAAAAAGGTGGAGTGATTGGGAGATGGACTAAGAGTATGCGCAAATTTGATTCATTTATCCGAGATGCGGAACTAGTAGACCCGAATATAAGCAACGCAGATTTTACTTGGTCAAATGGGAGGATACACTCAAGATTGGATAGATTTCTTTTTTCAGGAGGGTGGGAGGAGTTGACAATTGCTATGCAGGAAGTTTTGATGCGGTTGACATCGGATCATTTCCCTCTCTTATTGGATACGACCCCTTTTAGGTGGGGTCCTTCGCCGTTTAGATTCGAGAATATGTGGCTAAGCAATGTAGATTTCATGGGAATGTTCAGTGAGGGGTGGAAGGAGAGCCAGCTAGATGGGTGGGAAGGCTACAAGTTCATGAAAAGATTGGAACAAACCAAACTGAGGATCAGGAGATGGAATCTAGAAGTGTTTGGGGATGTCAGAATAAAAAAAGAACAATTGTCGAAGCGCATCAAGGAAATTGACGAGGAAGAGGCTAAGGGAAGCATTGGGGTTGACAAAAAAGCAGAAAGAAACTAATTGAAATTGGAGTTCGAGAGTCTATTATTGAAGGATGAGATATCATGGAACCAAAAAGCTAGAATAAAAGGTGCAACTGAATGGGATGCGAACTCGAAGCTCTTCCATAGGGTTGTCAATCAAAAGAAGGCCAATAAGTTTATAAGCAAGCTTGAGAGATAGGATGGGTTGGTGGTAAGTATAGAGCAAGAAATTGAGAGTGAGTTGGTGAATTTTTTTAAGCGGTTGTACAGAAAGAAGCAAAGAACGCTTGTGGGATTTGAGGGGTTAAATTGGAACCCCATTAGATCCGAGAGCAAGGTTTGGTTGGAGAGGCCTTTTGTAGAGGATGAGGTGAAAGCGGCAATTGATTCATGTGAAGGTAGCAAAGCTCCGGGGCCGGATGGGTACACAATGGAAGTTTTCAAGAAGTGTTGGACAGTTTTAAAAGGTGATGAATGAGTTTTTCGAGAATGGAGTGGTCAATGCTTGTACAAATTCTACTTACATTTGCTTAATCCCGAAGAAGATGGCATCATTCAAGCTCAAAGACTATCGGCCTATTAGTCTTGTCACTAGCCTCTACAAGATCTTAGCTAAGATTTTATCCTTGAGGGTACGTGAGGTGTTGTGCGAGACTGTTGGCATGGCTCAAAGTGCGTTTGTTAAGGATGGGCAAATACTTGATTTGGCACTCATTGCTAATGAAGGAGTGGAAGAATATAGGGAGATGAAGAAGAAAGGAGTCATTTTGAAGATCGATTTCAAGAAGGCATACGATCACATAGAGTGGGATTTTGTGGACCATGTTCTTGAACGTAAGGGTTTCGGTGAGAAATGGAGGAAATGGATCAATGAGTGTTTGTCGACGGTGAATTTTTCAGTAATGATGAATGGGAAACCAAGAGGGAATTTCAAAGCTTCGAGAGGGTTACGACAAGGTGATCCGTTATCACCTTTCTTATTTGTTATAGTTGCGGATGTGCTCAATTTGTTGGTGGAAAGGGCGAAAACAAGAGGGCTTATTGAAGGGTTTTCAATTGGTAGGGAGTGTGTAAGTTTGTCTCATCTTTAATTTGTTGATGATACGATTTTTTTCCTCTCAAATGATGAACATAAAATTAGTAACTTAATGGGAATCCTTGATATCTTTGGGTATGCGTCAGGATTGAAAATCAATTTGTCTAAGACGGAAGTCGTGGGAATTAATGTAGGTGAGGGTGAGATGGGGGCCCTTGCTGAGAGAATTGGGTGTGTAGTTGGTAATTGGCCAATGTCCTATTTAGGACTTCCTTTGGGTGACAATCCAAGAAAAGTCAGTTTTTGGAATGTGGTGATAGAGAAGGTTACTAGACGGAAGTCGTGGGAATTAATGTAGGTGAGGGTGAGATGGTGGCCCTTGCTGAGAGAATTGGGTGTGTAGTTGGTAATTGGCCAATGTCCTATTTAGGACTTCCTTTGGGTGACAATCCAAGAAAAGTCAGTTTTTGGAATGTGGTGATAGAGAAGGTTACTAAAAGGCTCAAAGGGTGGTTCAAATGATGTTTATTTAAAGGGGGGAAGTTGACACTCATTCAATCAGTTCTTGATAGTATACCTACATACTTTCTTTCATTGTTCAAGATCCTGGTTTTAGTAACTAAGACGATTGAAAAATTAATGAAATGTTTTTTATGGGAAGGAATGGATAAAGGAAAAACAAATCATTTAGTTGATTGGGAAACGATGTCCAAATGCAAAGAGATGGGAGTCCTTGGCAAATGGCTTTGGAGATTTTCAAATGAACATAGTGCTTTTTGGCACCATATTATCATAAGCAAATACGGAGTACTCGAGAATGGTTGGGATGCAAAGAAAGCAAGTAGAGGTACTTTCAGAAACCCTTGGAAGGCGATTGCAAATGGGTTGGAGACCTTCTGGGCTAATGTGAATTATCGAGTTGGCAATGGGTCAAGAACAAAATTCTAGTTGGATAGATGGGTTAGTGATATAGGTTTAAAGGATCATTTCCCGGGTCTATTCAGAGTAGTGCAGAATCCGAGGGCTATGGTTGCTGATAATCTTTCTTGGGATTCTACCCAATATCATTCATGGAATGTGATATTGCGAAGGAATGTAACAGAATCGAAGAAGGAGGAATATAAGGCTCTGTTGGGAAGGTTACATGGTGTTGAAGTGGCTAGTGATGAAGAGGATAATAGAGTTTGGGGAGGAGATAGAAATGGAATATTCTTAGTGAAGTCTTTTTTTAAAGTTCTTGCTAAATCTGATGTGGGTTGTATCTTTGCTCCCGCGGATATGAATTGGAAATTAGGCATTCCTCCTAAAGTTCGTGTTTTGGCCTGGTTAGCTGCATTAAGGAAAGTCAACACAGCGGATTTAATTCAATTAAGAAGGCCTTTTATGCATCTATCTCCTTCATGGTGTGTGTTGTGCAAGCGGGACAGAGAGAACATTGATCATTTGTTATTACACTGCTCTTTTGCTCAAGAAATCTGGAACAAGGTCCGAAAGGAATTTGACTTGATTGCAGTATTTTCGGGTTCTTGGTATGAATTGCTTACTATCAAGTGGTTCTTCATAGGTGACAAAAAGAAAAGCAAAACATTATGAAGGTGTAGTTGCATGGCTGTGATGTGGTCTATTTGGAAAGAGAGAAATAAGAGAATTTTTGAAGAAACTGAAAAAGAATTAGAAAAGACTTGGGACAGAATCAAGAACCTGGCTTCACTTTGGGCATTTTCTTCGAAGAATTTTGGAATCTGGACTATATCAGAAATTGCTAGGGATTGGGGCTTGGCTATGCAATAGCCTTATTTAGGCCTTAGAGGTTTGCCTAGTGCCTAGGAGTATGATTGTTGTTGTTAGGGGCTACTGCTTGTTTATTGGGCATGGGATCAGTTTTGATTTGTAGTAGGGTTTTTTTTGTCTATTTTGTGATTTGAGGATGGAGCTGTTCTTTTTGTTTTTGTTTTTGTTTTCTGGTGTGCTTGGTAGTGGATTTCTCATCCGCTTCCAGCACCTTTGCTTGTATCTGATTTTACCAATCAATATATAAGCTTTGTTTCTGATAAAAAAAAAAACTAGAAGCGAGGCAGTGAACAGTAGTATACTAGAGATGAAACGGTACCGGAATACGATGTACACGCTGGAATTAGAAACAAGCCACACAAATCACAAATAAACCGAGCAAACCAATGAACAGCTCACAAATATGGAGTATTAACAACACTAACTATAAAAGGAGGCTAAACAGAACTGCAGTAAGCCTCAGCCAAACCTGGAACCAAGAAATGAGCCCCGAGTGGTACAGGAATAACCCTAGAAGACAAACGGGTGCGAAACAACCCTAACAAATCACGGATCTGTGATGTAGCAGACAAGATAAGTCAGACGAAATTCGAACGACGGTGGTCCCGCGTCAGACGCGCCTTCACGCGCAGGCATGTGGTGACAGTAGACTGAGCCTAGGACGGTGCGTGAGCTCCACGCGCAGGGATTCCAGCCACCGGATTCTAGGAGAGGTCCGATGAGAAGGTAGGCGTTCTTCCTACGCCGGTGGTGTTAATAGACGGAGGCCGTATATAGGTAAACTGAAATCCCAACTTATAAACCCTAGAAAATCAAACTAGTAATTACGACTGAGAAACCCTAACCTGCCTCTGATACCATATAAAACAACACAAGCAGAGAAAAATATATTATATTATTAGAGAGAAGATTACATGCACATATATATATACAAAGACTCCTATTTAAGTAAGGAAACAATCATATTAATTATCTACTTTCCTCTTATACTATTTACAGTCCGTATACATTATTTACAACTCGTAACAATACACAGATGAGAAAAAGAATCCTTTTTTATTATAGAAAAGAAAAAGAAAAAAAGAATCCCTTTTGTGACATGTTGGAGTTTTGTCTGAACCAGTGTTTTAAATCGCGTTGAGTAGCGTGCAACTTCATGCGCTATAGCGTGAAAATTTCTCCCACCGCAATGGATCGTGCTTCAAATAGCGAACGGCTCAAATAGCTTACGCTATTTGTTGATATGGCACGCTAATTACAAAATTGAGTATGCAAAATACGCGAAATAGGTATACGCTATTTGAGCAGAGGAAGAAGAAGTAGAAAATAGAGGAAGAACGGAGGAAGAAGACAGGAAGAACAGGGGAAGAGGAAGAAGCATAAAAAAGAGGAAGAGAGAGAAAAACAAACCTTAGTAATTCTCTTCTTACCTCCGACGTCGAGAAAACGAGATGCAGAGATAGATGGTGCTTGGTAATGGAAGATGGAGAGAGCTGGAAAGTGAAATTTGACGGAGGCGGCTGTAGGGCTTGGGAATGTCGGTTAAAAGTAGGGTTTTGAATTTATTGATAAAATGACTTAATTAACCTTGGTCTTCATGTTTACAAAAATTATTTTCAATTTTAACCCCTCCCCCGTTTTCTTATTTTTGTACCCTTTTTTTGAAACATTTACAAAATTTAGCCTACTAATATTTTTTAGTATAATTTTATTTTTTATTTTTTTAATTATGACGCTATTCATGTCCCGAATAGCTTACGCTATTACGCTATTTATTTGCGCTACGCTCTGCCGGAACTAAAACGCTACGCGTTATGTTACCGCAATTTACAACACTAGTCTGAACTTAAAGCGAAGCTCTGAAACCTATCTGTTGCTACTGCTGCTTTAACTATTTATATGTCCCCAATAGTTTATTCTTGCTGAGAAGTGATCACTGAATTAATAGCAAAAGGCCTTGTATGAAAAGACTACAGAAAGTTCTGTTTACGAACTGCTAATTGTGCAGTATCTTTTATTTTTCATGTAAAATTAACTTCTCTTTCACAGGTCCTGCGTTGAAGAAAACAAGGCATTCTTAACTACTGCTGACTCCGCTGTTAAGTTTATTCCTGAAGCTACAAAACCTGTAACTGGGTGGAAGGGTCTTGAATATAGAACTGCTTTTCCTGTGCTGAAACCACCAGGCGCAAATTTCTACCCTCCAGATATGGACAAAATGGTATAGAATGGGAAGTTTTGTTACATCTTTCATAAACGTCATGTTTTAAATAATAAATATCATCAAATCTATTTGTATGAACAAATTTTAAAAACATTTGAAACCTTTTATATTAAAAAAATACGTTTCAGTCCTCAAATAATATAGAAGTGCGTCAGAAGAATGTCCCATGAATTTTGGATAAGTGCTGGTGTCCAAGTCCGATGCAAAACATGGGCCCCAAGAGTGTTGAAGACTCACTTTTCGCAATTGTAACAGGAATTTGAATTATGGAAGGACAATCTGTCGGAGGAAGAGAAGCAGGAGTCCACAGGGTTTTTCAATGTCATTAAAAGGCAGAGTGAATTCAGTTTGGGCGCATCTCACTCCAACAATATTGCAGTTAGCGCTAGTCATGGTCATGATCTTTACTTCAACCCATACTCTCAAGAGTATAAGCCTTTCCTAGCAGAAGCTGCAGAATTACTGCGTAGAGCAGGGGACCTGACTACCTCACCTAGGTTTGATGATTCTCGAAATTGTGTCAAATGTCAATGACTCATTGTTAGAAATTGACAACTATCACAGCTTAAGATTCTAACATACTCATTCACATTCTTGTTTGTATAGTTTGAAGAGACTGCTACATAGTAAGGCTGATGCTTTCCTTTCAAATGACTATTATGACTCGGATATAGCCTGGATGGAGCTGGTGAGTGTATTGCTTAAAATAATGTGTTCACCTTTATTTGGTAGTATGATGCCACTAGGACCAATTTGGCTGTTTCTTTTCTTTTCTTTTTTTTTTAAATCATAAACGAAGCTTATGTAGAAAGAAAAAATCGAATACAATCAGAAAAAAAGTTGAAAGTGAACGAGAAGTCCACAAACAACTAACAAGAAAAAACTAAGCAAAACACAAATAGCCCAGCTCAAACACCACAGGCTACATGTCAGTCCGAACAATACTAACAACATAGGAATCAAGCAAACAAACACAAAACAGTTCAATCAGAAAACTCCCTTATAAAACTGCTGGTACACAGCCCCTGCATATATCATTCACCGAGAAAATGCCAAGTGCTTTTTCTTTTGTCTTAGCTGCTGCCAAGTCTCGTAAAATATCTGATATTGAAAGAATACCAAATTTCTTAGACGAGAATGCCCACAACGAACCTAACGACTTAACTCTTTGCCACACCTTCTCCTTTTACTCCTTATCTTCAAATATCCTAGCATTTCTTTCTTTCCAGACACACCACAGCACTGCCATGCACTTGCACCTCCATAACACTTCCGATTTCTTCTTATCCCCTCCCAAGCACTACTTGCCTGTTGTTAGTAACCATCTCACCCAAAAGCTTAAGCTGTTAAGTAGTGGGCCAACAATATATATCATACTCTTCAACACCTGTCAATAGATTATACCATGAACCTGGGAAAACTGAAATCAGGTTGAGTTCCCTCCTAATGTTGGACCAAATTGGGTGTGCAAACGGACAATGGATCATCAAATGGTCTAAACTTTCTTTACTACCTTTGCACATTATGCACAAGGACGGAGACAACTGTTGATACGGCCGTCTTTCTTGCAATAAATCTGTTGTGTTAACTTTCCTAAGTGCTGCTAGCCAATCCAACACTCTAACCTTTAAAGGAATACCTATCTTCCATACCATATCGCACGGCTCACAAATTCTATCTTCATTACAATGCGTAATTGTTTCGTAGAACGACTTGACCGAAAATATTCTTGTCTCATCCCCCTCCAATATTTTGGAATTTCACCCGTTTCGAGCTATCTCCCAACCATTAATTCTGCCCAACAGCTCCATATAATCATTTTCCTCTTCCGTAAAGTTCCTGCGAAATATTATGCCCCACCCATAATTATCACACACCCCAATTTATATAATTCTCTTTTGTTGCATTTTTATCAGTTGCCATCCTGAATAACCGAGGAAACTTATATTTAAGCTCTCTGTCACCCACCCAAATGTCACCCCATAACCGAATTTTAGAATCATTACTGACCTTAAACCGAATGTGTTTTTGGAACTTTTCAAGACCACCTGGAATTGCCTTCCAAGGATTACGATACGTCCCTCTAACTACCTTATTGGAGTCCCACCCATTATCTTGTAAGTCATATTTACTTATGATTATCTTATGCCAGAACGCCTCTCGCTCTTCCGGAAACCACCATAACCACTTTCCCAACAGTGCCTCATTCCTTTTCATCAACTACACTATACCCACCCCCAGCTCTTTTGCTTTTAGACACCTTTTCCCAACACACCAAGTGTTCACCCTTCCCTTCCCCTAACCCTTCCCAAAGGAAATTCCTCATGAATTTTTCAATGGTTTTTGCAACCAAAGCTGGAATCTTAAAAAGAGATAGATAATAAGTTGGAATACTCTCCCAACACTGAAAGTATAAGAGTCAATTTTCCACCCCTGAAGCCTTCTACCCACTTTTTGAATAACTGGGCTCCAAAAAACCCAACCTTTTCGAATTATCACCCAAAGGCAAACCCTAATATGACATCGGCCAGCTAATCACTGAGCAACCTACCCTACTAGCTAACAGCTTCAGCTCCTCCTCCTCCACATTGATGCCCACCACTTTACTTTTTATGTTTATCTTCAAACCCGAGGCATACTCAAATATATCTAAGATGATAATGAAATTCCCAATCCTCATCCTTAGAAAGAAAGAATATAGTATTGTTGGCAAATTGCAAGTGCGACAAACTCTCTCCTTTCCTATCGAAAACCCCTCCACCAACCCTTTACTCTTCACTTTTTCAACCAATAAATTCAACACATCCGCAACCCTCACAAAAAGGAAAGGGGAAAGAGGATCCCCTTACCTTAGAACCCGCGATGCCTTGAAATTACCCCTCGGCTTTCCGTTCATCATAACCGAGAAATTAACTGTCAACAAACGCCCCCTGAATCTTTTCTTCCATCTACTACCAAACCCCTTCCTTTCCAAAACATGATCCACAAAACCCCATTCAATATGGTCGTATGCCTTCTCAAAATCAATCTTTAAAACAACTCCATCCTTCTTTCTTTCCCTATACTCTTCTACTCCCTCATTAGCAATAAGTGCCAAATCAAGAATTTGTCTTCCTTTTATAAACGCTCCTTGCGTCAACCCCACCGTTTTTCCCAACACTTCCTTCAATCTTAGAAATAACACATTGTCCAAGACTTTGTAGAGGCTCGTAACTAGACTAATTGATCTAAAATCCTTCAATTTTAGAGAAGCAATCTTCTTTGGAATGAGACATATAAATGTTGCAATGGTGCATGCATTCACCACCCCGTTCTCATAAAATTCCCTTAACACCTTTCCTAAATCTCCTTTAATCACCTCCCACCCCTTTTTAAAGGCCTCCATCATATATCCATCCAACCTCGGCGCCTTGTTGACTTCACATGAGTCAATTGTAGCTTTCATTTCCTCCTCATCAAATGGTATTTCAAGCCACAACTTGCTAACATTATGAATCGGATTCCAATCTAACCCATCAAAACCGACCCAAGATTTCTCCCTCTGCAAATACAACCTTATAAAATACTCCACCAATTCCCTCTCTATCCCAACTTCATCCACCACCATCGATCCGTCTTCTTTCTCCAAATTACTAATAAATTTATTCGTCTTCCTTTAAAGTACCCATCCATCTTCCTTTGGTCAGTTTCTAATAAAAGCATCGAACTTCCTCATACTCTTACTCCACGTCCCGTTATCCCCATCCTTTTTCTCCGATGGAAAACAAATAATATTGAAGTTGCCTCTTTTTTTTATATTGCCACTAAACGAAAGAAAGCAATACATAAGCAATCATGAAAATAAGCATACTAGTGGAAGAGAATTCCACTAGACTGACAACCCCCTTGCCTACTAGAAAGAGGCACACTACACAGGACACAGAAGGCACACTTAGCTAAACAAAAAACTATTACAATCAATACTAAACAGAAAGCATTATGAACTATCTAAAACGCCAGACACCTTGGATCTATATTTCCCTTCAAAAATACGTTTGTTTATCTCCATCCAAACATCCCAAGCTGCCGCTAGCATCTCAAATCTCCATAGAGCTCTAGCTTTGCCATGACCCTAATCAAAGTGCCATTTCAATTCCACAAACTCTGACCACTTATTGGGAATAGCACCAACCATCCCGAATGCCTTAAATAATCCTTCCCAAATCTTCCTTACTGTTAAAGCTGTAAATAATATATTAGGGATGTAGATAATTAAAAGATCCTAATTAGTAGGATTATTTCCTTATGTAAGTAGGACTTTTTTTTATTTTTTTTATTTTTTTTAATAAAGTCCTCTTCGCCCAATGAAGGGCATTAGAGTGATAGCATAAATAACCAAAAAGATACAAAAAGAGGGGGATACAAAAGGCCATCCCCAAGACCAAAACACAAAGAAATGCAATTGTTGCAAGCAAAAGGAAATTGGAACATGGACTAAAAACCTAAGCACTAAAGTCCACGAATCAAATTCAAATTGGGCAATAAAGGCCATAACAGTTTGGCCAACAAAAAAACTAAAATCAGGCCATAAAAAAGAGACAAAAAGATTGGTTGTCAACAAAGCAGGAAAAGAAATTGCAAAATTCCTGCTGCCTGTGCACAGGAAATGGCAAAACTGCTACACCTGCTTGCAAGTAGAAAAACTAACTTGAAGCAAACAGAATTGGCAAATAGAGATCTGTAGAGAACTGAACGTTAAGTTAACTAGTTTGCAGTAACAACTGTTAATTCTGCTTCTGCATTCTGCACAACAGAATTATTTTTTGCAGAAGCTGAAGCAGCATTCTTTCTCTTTTCCTCATCATCAAGGTAGACTTTCCATTGATATTCATCATGATCAATAGGACATGGAGCGTGAGAGGTGGAAGCTTTTCCTCTTGCCTTTGACTTGGTGTCTCTAATGAAAGCTTTTTTCAACTTTTGTTGTTTGTGAAGAGGGAGGGTGTTGCTTTTCTTCTTTCTTTGAGCTCTGGTTTGAACTGGGGAAGGGGAGTAATCTGACCCCCCTTGTGTTAAAGCACCAGAAAAGGATTGTGAACTATTGCTTGTGTTGTGATCAGCTTGACCAGGGGGGTGGAAGTTTTGTGCTAGAATGGAAGGTCTGCTATCTTGCTTTAATTGAATGTATTCCTCTTCTGTGGGATTTTTTGCAATTGCAGCTTCAAAATTTGCATCTGCCATGGCTTCCCATGACTGAAGTGGAGGTTCATCCACCATGGCAACCCAGTTTCTATCAGGTCTAGGGGCAGCAAAATACTGATCAGAACCAGCAGGAGAGTATAACCCTTGTGAAGCAATCATTTGGTCAGAGGAATCAATGGAATTGTCCTCTGATTTTTGATCCCATGATTCCCCTTCTCCATCATCCTCTAAAAGATGATCACTAAGTGGGGAGTACTTATTATTGT
Source organism: Lonicera japonica (assembly GCA_021464415.1). Lineage (NCBI taxonomy): Eukaryota > Viridiplantae > Streptophyta > Magnoliopsida > Dipsacales > Caprifoliaceae > Lonicera > Lonicera japonica. The sequence continues at coordinate 76,943,326 of CM038469.1, read as the reverse complement.
GTCTTGCTCTAGTAAAATGGTAAGGATAAGGTTCCACATATGATCTGCAAAGGGGGGCCTTAGGACCAGGCTTGCCTTGATTTCTGAATTGAGGTAAAGGCCTACCATCCCAAATGTGACTGATTTTATCCACAGGGGTGAGAGAACATGGGACAACAGTATCAATAGAGGTGGTACTAGTGTGAGGAGGAGAGTTAGAGCAACCTATTTCTCTTCATATATGTGTGTAATCATTCTTCTAGTAATATACGCAATATAATTTTCTTCTCATCTTAGATTACATGGTATCGGAGGAATTAGGGTTTTCTTCCTCGGTCGGCTAATTCATTGCAGTTTGAGTTTGCACAGCAGTTTGCTAGACAGTGGTAGTTTGCTACTTGCTAGGGTTTCCAATTTTGTTTTTTCGTTAGACAGTCTACAGTGCTTGTTTAACCTTACCTCCAACCTGGGGAGGAGCACCATCAACCATTTAGAGCTCGCCCAAATTCCAGCATCAAAAATTCCAACGCGTGGCCCTCACGTGCCGCCACAAGAAGTACTCCACCGTCCTACGTGCCGACGCTTGAAGGCGCGTCCCGCTTCCGACCACCGTCGTTGGCTTCATCTCAGCCTCTACAGCATGTATATGTACTTGGTTTGGTTTAGTTAGACTCTTTTTTAGTGCAGATCTGAGTTTGGTTTGGTTTAGACCTCTTTGTACGATCTCTGGGAGCTCCAAATCTGACATACGCTTGGTTCCAGATTTGAAACTACTCTAAAACAATTTCTAGTGGTGATTCATTCATGTTTTTTATGCTTTCTGGTTGTTGGTTAGTTCGTTCCTTCCTTTATTCGTGCTTCGTGGATTGTGGTTGATTCATTTTTTCACTATCTACTATAATTTTATTTGTTTTTGTGTGCTATACAAATAAAATTATTTGAATCATGACTGATAAAAATGCAACAATTGTTTCAGATGTTATTTTGGTGTTGTCATAAATTACTGACCACAAGCTTAATGGCTCTAATTACCTGAATTGGAGTAAAACAGTTCGAATTTATTTGCAAAGTATCGACAGAGATGATCATATGACTGATGATCCACCCTCAGATGACTCTAGGCAGACATGGTTAAGGGAGGGTGCTCAATTATTCCTGCAGATCCGAAATTCCATTGAAAGTGACATCATTAGTTTGATTAATCATTGTGAATTGGTTAAAGAATTACTAGATTATCTGGATTTTCTATATTCTGGGAAAGGGAAACATGACAGGTTCATTATGCATTACTTTATGGATTTTAAGTAAACTTTTGAAGAACTTAATATGCTGCTGCCGTATAGTCCTGATGTAAAAGTTCAGCAAAAACAGAGGGAGCAGATGGCTATCATGAGCTTTATAGCTGGGCTTCCATCTAAATTTGAAACTGCAAAGAACCATATTCTTTCTAGTCCTGAGATCTCCTCTTTAGAGGATGTATATACTAGAATTCTTCGCACAGATGGAAATCCACCAGTTCAGACTCCATCTGTTCCGTTCAATAGTGCTCTGGTTAGTAGAAATACTAAATATGAACTTGGGCATTCACAATATCGAGGAGGTAACCAAGGAGGGGGATTGCATAGTAACAATTTTGATACTCGTGCACATGATTCAGGAGGTAGTGTGACTAGAGGATAGGGATCCGGTGGGATTGTATGTCATTACTGTCATAATTCAAGGCATCTTAAGCGGGATTGTAGGAAGCTTCGGTCCAAGATTCAAAAAGCTCATTCGACCCATATTGCATCTGTTAATGATACGACTGAAAAATCAGTTATGATCCCTGTTGACGAGTTTGCCAAGTTCTCTAAATACCAAGAATATCTAAAGTCATCATCCACTCCGGTCACCTCTATCACTGCTATTGCCGATTTAGGTAAATCAAATGCGTGCCTTGTTTCCTCATCATCTAAATGGGTCATTGATTTTGGTGCCACATATCATATGACAGGTAATAATAGCCTATTTTCTACTTTTCAGTCACATACATCCCCTTCTAGTGTTTAGCGGATGGATCACCATCTTCCATTCTGGGTTCTGGAACATTCACACCAACACCTTTGCTTCCCTTATCATCTATTCTACTTTTACCTCAATTGTCTTTTAATCAAATCTCTATAAGCCAGCTTACCCATACCCTTAACTGTTGCATCTCATTCTTTCTCGATTATTGCTTGTTTTAGGATCTTATGACGAAGAAGACTATTGGTAAGGGACATGAATCGGGAGGCCTCTACATCCTTGACACACAGATACCCAAATCTATTGCATGCTCCGGTGTCACATCTGCGTTCCAGGCTCATTGTAGGCTAGGTCACCCTTCTCTTCCTCTGCTCAAGGAGTTGTGTCAACAGTTTAACAAGGTATCTTCATTAGATTGTGAGTCATGTCAATTTGCCAAACATCACCGGAGTAGTCTTAGTCCGAGAGTCAATAAGAGAGGAAGTGCTCCATTTGAATTAGTTCATTCTAATGTTTGGGGTCCATGTCCTGTTATGTCTAAAACTAGGTTTAAGTATTTTGTTACTTTTGTCGATGATTATTCTCGTACAACTTTGTTATATTTAATGAAAAGTCGTTCTGAATTGTTTTCTCATTTTTGTGCGTTTTGTGCTGAAATTAAAACTAAGTTTGCTACTCCTGTCCATACATTACGCAGTGATAATGCCAAAGAATATTTATCTTCATCTTTTCAGACTTACATGATTCAGAACGGTATCTTTCATCAAACTTCTTGTGGTGTTACTCCATCTCAAAATGGAGTGGTAGAACGGACATCGTCTTAAAACTGCAAGAGCCTTATTATTTCAAATGAATTTTCCTAAACCATTCTGGGCTGATGCAGTTTTCACAGCATGCTTTCTCATTAATCGAATGCCTTCTTCCATTCTTCATGGTGAAACCCCTTATAGTATTCTCTTTCCTAATAAATCATTGTTTCCTATTGAACTCGGGAATCTTATCTCTTACGTCCTTTTTTCATGCTCAGTTTCATACAAAGGACTTAGGAACGCTAAAGTACTTTTTGAGTGTCAAAGTCACAAGAGTAAAAAGGGTATCTTTCTATCTCAGAGGAAATATGTTCTTGACTTATTAGCTGAGACAGGGAAGTTGGGGGCAAAGCCGTGTAGTACTCCGATGATTCTTAATGTACAGTTGACAAAAGATGGTAAACCATTCAAAGATCCTGAGAAAGATAGAAGATTGGTGGAAAAGTTGAACTATCTTACAGTGACTCGCCCGGATATTGCGTATTATGTTAGTGTGGTGAGCTAGTTTATGTCGTCCCCAACAATTATCATTGGGCAGTGTTAGAACAAATTGTGTTACTTGAAAGGAGCACCTGGACATGTTATCTTGTACGCTGATCATAGACACACTCGTATTGAATGTTTCTCAGATGTTGATTGGGCAGGCTCCAAGGTGGATAGAAGATCCACATCAGGCTATTGTGTAGTTGTTAGAGGAAATTTGGTTTCATGGAAAAGTAAGAAGCAAAGTGTTGTGTCACGATCCAGTGCAGAATCAGAATATAGAGCTATGGCTCAGTCCGTGTGTGAAATAATGTGGATATGTCAGCTCCTAATTGAAGTAGGGATTCAGACTTCGATACCAGCAAAATTGTGGATATGTCAGCCCCTCTTTTTTGCTATTTATGCTATCACTCTTTTGCCCTTAATTGGGCAAAGAGGACATAAAAAAAAACCAAGCTGCCATACATATTGCGTCTAATCCCGTGTTCCATGAACGAACAAAACATATTGAAATTGATTGCCATTTTGTCCACGAGAAGATACAGCAAAGATTAATATCCACAGGGTATATGAAGACTGGAGAGCAATTGGGTGACATTTTCACGAAAGCCTTAAACGGGATTCGGGTTGATTATGTTTGGAACAAGCTGGGCATGATCAATATCTATGCTCCAGCTTGAGGGGGAGTGTTAAAGCTGTAAATAATATATTAGGAATGTAGATAATTAAGAGATCCTAATTAGTAGGATTGTTTCCTTATGTAAATATGACTTTTGTGTATATATATGTGTTATCATTATTCTAGTAATATAAGGAATATAATTTTCTTCTCATCTTAGATTATACTTACAAACCCACAATGAAGAAGAATATGATTAATGTTTTCATCAAACTGTTTGCACATCACACACCAAGAGGGGGACAAACACCAAAAAGGCCTCCTTTTTTGAACCACATCACATGTGTTAACCTTCCCTTTAAGAGCAAGCCAAGCGAACAGTTTAATTTTTGTAATAACCCTATGCTTCCAGATAAAACTAGACAATGAAGTTGAAATTGACTAAGAAGGTTGAGAAAGGACATTAAAAAAGGATTTACATGAAAATGAGCCACCCAAGATCATTTATCAAGATAATTATGATTTAACAAAACACTCTGGATTAGATTCATCATAGCTGTGAACTCGACAATCTCCTTATCATTTAGATTTCTACGAAAAGACAGATCCCAAGAGAAGCTTGGAGACCAAGAGGAAACCATTTGAATAAACATGTTCTCATTACAAGATAATCTGAAAATCCTTGGAAATCCTTGGAAATAGATCCTTTAAAGGACTACTCCCTACCCATATATCCTCCCAATAACGGATTTTGTCCCCCACACCCACCACCAATTTAATGTTCTACATAAAGTCAATCCACACTCTAGAAATCGACTTCCACGGGGCACGAGAAGTGCCACTGATCCCAATGCCTGCATCCCACCCGTTAGAATGGGCCCCATACTTAATCTCTATGACTGCATGCCAAAGTGAATCTCACTCCAAAAGAAATCTCCATAACCACTTCCCAAGCAAAGCCATATTTCTTTTGATAATATTCCCCACACCCAACCCCCTGATTCAATTTAGATGTTAAAACATCTTCCCAATTAACAAGGTGATTTCCCTTCCCTTCCCCGAACCCTTCCTAAAAAAAAAATTCTCAATTTAGAAATCGCCTCCTAAACACCACCGATTCCCGCAAAGCCCGTAAAGACTCACCAACTCCGCCTAAAAGCCATCTCTTTCTATACCTACAAGGCCCGTATAACCTCGTAAGCCACCAACTCTCCCATTCCCATCCACACATTCCTCACAAGATACCACCCTCACATCCCACACAATCAAACAACAACAACAACAACAACAACAACAAGCCTTTATCCCACTAGGTGGGGTCGGCTACATGGATCAAACGACGCCATAGTGGTCTGTTGTGAATCATATCTCTAGTGAAACCATTCGCCTCTAAATCCTTCTTAATAGTTTCACCTATAGTTTTTCTAGGTCTTCCTCTGCCTCTAACAACTAGGCTTCCCTCCATATGATCAACTCTCCTAACCATGGCATCTGCAGGTCTCCTCCATACATGCCCAAACCATCTAAGTCGAGATTCAACCATCTTTTCTGTAATAGGTGCCACCCCAACTCCCTCTCTGATGGTAACATTCCTGATCTTATCTTTCCTAGTCTTGCCACTCATCCATCTCAACATTCTCATCTCAGCTACACTTAGTTTATTCTCGTGTTGGCTTTTGACCGCCCAACACTCAGTCCCATACAACATTGCTGGTCTAACCGCGGTACGATAGAATTTTCCTTTTAACTTGAGTGGTACCTTTTTATCACATAACACACCCGAAGCTTTCCTCCATTTCAACCATCCTGCTTGAATCCGGTGATTTACATCTCCCTCTATCTCCCCATCTTCTTGTATAATGGATCCAAGATACTTAAACCGAGTGACTTGTGGTATGACATTATCCCCAACTTTTACCTCTAAGTTAGTAGTGCTCCGCCTTTTATTGAACTTGCACTCCATGTATTCTGTCTTACTTCTGCTTAAACGAAAGCCATGCGCTTCTAAATTTTGTCTCCAAGTTTCCACCTTCCCATTTAGCTCTTCTCTGGACTCACCCACTAGGACAATATCATCTGCAAACAGCATACATCGCGGTGCTGGCTCTTGAATGTGTTCCGTGAGTACATCCAAGACCAAGGTAAACAGATAAGGGCTCAAAGCTGACCCTTGGTGTAGTCCTATAGTTATAGGAAAATCTTCTGTGGACCCACTATGTGTTCTCACACTAGTCATAGCTCCTTCATACATGTCCTTGATAACACGAATATAGGCAATCCTAACCCCTTTCTTCTCTAGGGCTTTCCACAAAATCTCTCTGGGTACCCTATCGTACGCCTTCTCCAAGTCAATGAAAACCATGTGTAGGTCCTTTTGATCCCTCCGATATTGCTCCATCAAACGCCGCAACAAGTAAATTGCTTCCATGGTCGACCTTCCGGGCATAAAACCAAATTGATTATCTAAAATGCTGGTTTCTTTTCTTAGTCTCCGCTCAATCACCCTTTCCCATAACTTCATAGTATGACTCATGAGTTTAATCCCCCTGTAATTGGCGCAATTTTGTATATCCCCTTTATTCTTATAAATCGGGATTAGGGTGCTTCTCCTCCATTCTTCCGGCATCTTCTTTGACCTCAATATCTTGTTGAAAAACCTTGTGAGCCAACCAATGCCTTTATCACCTAGACCCTTCAAAACCTCAATAGGTATACTATCTGGCCCAACTGCTTTACCACTATCCATTCGTATCAATGCTTCTTTCACTTCCTTTTCTTGAATTCTGCGATAAAAGGTGAAATTTTGGTCATCCTCTCGCATGTTCAGCTCATCTCCACATGCTAAAATCTCGTAACCTTCATTAAATAATTTGTGAAAATAGTTCTTCCATCTCTCTTGTATGTCTTGTTCTTTAACCAAGACATTACCTTCTTCGTCCTTAATGCATCTCACTTGATCCAAGTCTTTTGTCTTCCTTTCTCGACCTTTAGCAAGTCGGTAAATAGCTTTTTCCCCAGCTTTGGTGCCTAAAGATTGGTATAATCCATCAAAAGCTTTAGTCCTCGACTCACTCACCGCCTTCTTAGTCTCTTTCTTTGCTTCTTTGTAAGATTCCCAATTTTCCGCATTCTTACATAGAGACCAAGCTTTAAAGCATTTCCTTTTTACCTTAACTTTATCTTGTACACTATCATCCCACCACCAAGATTCTTTATCCCTAGGTCCACACCCTCTTGATTCACCCAGCGTCTCTTTAGCTATCTTCCTGATCCCCTCGGCCGCCTTGTCCCACATATCATTTGCGCTTCCGTTTGCCTCCCAAAACCCTCCCTCCAGCACCTTGTGTTGAAAGATCCTTTGTTTTTCACCCTTCAAATGCCACCATCTAATCCTTGAAACCTTACCTTGGCCCCTTCTCTTCACTTTCCCCTTAACTCGTATATCCATCACCAGGACTCTATGTTGGGTAGTCAAGCTCTCTCCAGGTATGACTTTACAGTCCATACAACTCTTTCGATCTCCTTTCCTAAAGAGGAAGAAATCGATCTGCGAGCATGCTGCCCCACTCTTGTATGTGATGAGGTGCTCCTCCCGCTTCTTAAAACATGTATTGGCAACCATAAGATCATAAGCAGACGAGAAATCAAGGATAGATTTTCCCTCGGTATTTACCACCCCAATGCCATAACCTCCATGCACCCCCCTATAGTTTTCAGAAGAGCTCCCTACGTGCCCATTCAGATCCCCTCCTAGGAAAATCTTTTCTCTAAGTGGTATATCCTGGATCAAGCCTTCTAAGTCCTCCCAAAATTTTATCTTGAGGTGTTCTTCACACCCGACTTGAGGTGCATAAGCACTTATCACATTAAAAGTGTCCTGCTCCACTACGAATTTTAGGGCTAGGATCCTATCTCCTACCCTCTTTACATCTACAATGTCCTTCTTCCACCATTTGTCGACAATTATACCCACTCCATTTCTCGATTTAACCTTGCCAGTGTACCAAAGCTTAAAACCCGAAGTGTCTAATTCCTTCGCCTTAGCTCCAACCCACTTAGTTTCTTGAAGGCACATGAAATTGATCCTCCTCCTGATCATAGTGTCAACTATTTCCATCGATTTTCCTGTGAGTGTGCCTATATTCCAAGTCCCAAAACGAATCCTCCTATCATGAACTAGCTTCTTTACCCGCACCCGTTCACAAAGATGCGGGAACCCTTGCTTATTTTTCACTACACCCAGGCGGCGATGTAGCGGCCCTTGCTCATTTGTCACTGGACTCGGACGATCCAGCGCGTTGCTTCTGGGCAACGACCTAGCATTAACACTCTTATATCGTTTGTCCATGTCATAAAGATTCGACTAAGTTTAACGTTGGCTGCCGACTGCCTAACACAACCCTCCTCCTTTACCCGGGCTTGGGACCGGCAGCATTGAAGTAACACTGGCGGAGTTATCCCACACAATCAAAACCCCTCCTAATTTCCCTACTGCCATAATATATGCCCGATCTTTATACCTCACCCCCCAAATTGCCTCTACCATAGCCTAGTTAATCTCCTCCGTCTTGTTTCTTGTAAAATGACTAAATTCGGCTTCTCCCTCAACACCATCTTGTTAATTCTATTGCATGTACTATCATTCTTTTGCACAATATTCTATTAACACATGATTCGTGTTGTAATTTTATGTTATTGTATAGTTTGATGTAAAACATGATATGGCAGCTACATGTATCCAGAACACCAGGGCAAGATGCTTTACTTCATCCTGCTATATTGGATGCCCATAAGTCTGATTGGCTAGGCTGGAAAGGAGCAACTAAGTGATGATCTAATAGTAAAAAATCTTCAAAGGATTAATTATTTTAAGTTTTACTTATCCGCCTAATTCCTTTTAACTTGTTCCATAATTTGGAGTGATAAGTATAATTAGGGATTATCACTTGTTGAAGTGAATGCCAAATTAAATGCACCTCCCATAATTGATGGTTGAGCATTTGAAACCTGATCTGACGAATTTCACATTATTGAGGGATATATGTAGTCATTGGGGTTCTTTGATTCCCTTTGGAGCAAACTTCTCAAGAGCTGGTGGATCCAAGCAAAAGGAAGTGTTCATACAAAAGGTCGAGGGTGACAGATGCTCAAGTTAAAAATAATAAATGTGTTAGGGAGAGAGTCATTCGTTTTTTGTTTTTTTTTTGCGAAAAGAAAATGTGGGGAACATTTAGTGGTACATCTGTCATATCATCACCATATAAGCGAAGAGAGGCAACCTACCACATCAAATAGTAAAGCCAGCTATGTTCCTTGACTTGTTGGGGATCTTGAGATTCTAAAATTTATCCTTTGGGTTGACTTCCTCAACAAATGCACTTCCGCATTTCATGACAAGCTGTTTCTCAAAAGGAATATACTCTTAACATGTCACAGTTGCATGCAGTCCTTCTGGAAGAGCCATGTAATGAGTTTGAAAATAATCAGAACTTTTTTAAAGGGCATGAATTAGTATACTATTAACTCTTATCAACTTGTTGTAATGCGTGTCACTGTCATCTGGTCTTGTGGTTGAATCAATTTTAAACTTAGAATAATGACTTAAACAGGAAAGTGGCATATGGTTGTGCAGTTACATCAACGTTGAGCTTAGATAAGACTTACTGCAGGAAGCGAAGTTTTTTTAAATGTTATTGTTGGTGCGGAAATCTAGAGCTGGCTATTCCCGACCACACAGTCAAATGATTGGAGTGATAGTGACTTGAACAAAATAAAACGAGAATAACAATAACGAACGAAACAAAATAAGGCAAGGATGTATAGAGGAGGTTCACCCTATACGAAAATATGGGTTATTCCTCCTCTTGTGAACAGAGCAAAGAGCTAAGGCTGCTTTGTATTATAATGAGAAAGTTTGAATTACAAGCTAACAATATCTCTCTAGCTATTCAACCCTTACAAGATTACAACGAAAGAAGTGCTAAGCCACTCAGAGTCTGGGTTTCCTATATTAGGAGCTCTGTCGTGTGCTTTTTTAGCTCTTTTTCTCTGTATCTCTCTCTTGTAATAGAAGCTTAATTGCTTAATCCTTTCTCAGTTGTTGTCTCTTGGTTAAAGCTTGGTTCTTGAGGGAAATAAATGCTTCCCATACATATGATAAAGAGGAAACATGCGAGAGAGGCCATCCCTGGTCATCATCAACTCTAACGTTGCCTCTCCATGGATCTTGGTGCATTAAATGTAGTTGGTGGACATTTAATGAAGTTGAGGGAAGCTCTGTGGCATTGGTGGGGTAGGCAGCAATTGTCTATGCTTCTGTTAACGACTCTGACAGAATGGTTACGTGCTACGGGCTTCAGCTCGGTGAAGGAGCTCTGGAGGTTGAGCTCCCTCAAATAGATGTTGGACACAGTTCCATCACTCCCACGAGTTCCCTTAGATACATAGACCCGAAGTCAAACCTCTTAGCTCTGCTCCCACATGCTGGCAATAGTGTCCACGTGTTCTCCCATGATTGGCCCATGGGGTGAGATGACTATTTTACACCATTAGTTATAATTATTCTTATGATTTTTATAAATCACCCGTAGAACAATCAACTAGATTTACTCAAAAAATAACATCAACTAGGTTTCTTTGAGTTTTTACTGCACTTGAATTGTAAATACTTGTTGGTTTACATTAGTATGTTTCTTACATATTGCTGAACTTGATCGTGTACATCAATGTGCTCTCATTTGCATTTAGTATGGCAGCTAATTTCTGATCATTGTTTCTTGTAGGACTCTAAGTTGGACGTCACCATAGGCCCATATGAGACTTATGAAGACGAACTTTTTGGATACAAGGTATTATTTACACTGACTTTCTCCTTCATCTGCACCCTTGTCCAGCTGTTAGCTATGTGGCTATTTGATTAAGTACTTCATTAGATCATCCACAGCGGTAGGGTAATATGGTAGGCTAAATTTAGCATAAACTTAGTTAAATTCTAAAACACACACAGCGGGTAGGATAAAAAAAATTAATCAAATGGTCTGTACGAGTGAAGGTCACTCGTATGGGTTAAAAAAAAAAAACTCATACAAAGAAGAGACCCTCATATGAGGGATTAAAAAAAAGTAAAGAAGCCATCATATGAACTTTTGTTCCTCCTATGAGGGATTTTTCATAAAAAAAAAAAATTCTAATGGCTATACGAGTGAAGGTCACTCGTATGGTTTTTTTTTTTTTTCATGTGGTTATATGAGTGAAGCTCACTCGTATGATTAAAATTTAGCGGTAAGGTAAATTTACTCGTTCTCTACCCTACATACTCAAATTTTACCTTATAAATTCTTCCGCTGTAGACTTGGGTAGGGTAAATTTAACATTTTACCCTACCGCTGTGGATGCTCTTAGTGTAGTATCTAGTGTTACTAACAAAGCTAGTGCTAGCTTGCTGAGGACTTGGTTTTGTTTATCTCAAATTCCCATAGCTCCCTACATTGTACTAGTACACAGCCAAGATGACACCAATGTAAACAAGAAAGAGATTGATCTCTCTGTTACAAACCCCTTAATGCCTGAGAACGATCCCGTGCCTTCCGATTAATGCCTGAGAACGATCCCGTGCCTTCCGATTAATGAACATCGAAACTTGAGAAAATCGAAAACATCGCCTAACCCATCCCCTCGGCCTACTTCCCAACCCTTGCCTCTCCTTAACTCTATCCAAGGACGCCCAACTCACCCAATCATACGCCTTCCCAAAATCCAATTTAAATACCAAGGTGTCCCTCCCTCCTCTCCTAACATCCTCAACCACCTCATTAGCCACTAAGGCTACATCTAAAATTTTCCTTCCCTCCTACAGGCATGCTCTCATAAGGAGTTTAAGAATCACCCACTACCAAAGTCAAATCTAGAATGTATAAACTTCGTCACAATCTTATACAAGCTATTGACCAGACTTGTGGGCCTGAGGTCCTTGAGTTTGATGGAATGGTCCTTCTTTGGTGCGAGGGATAGTAAGAATTGAATTAATGCTTTTGCAACAGATCCCATCCCTGTAAAACTCATTGAAAGCTCTCCATAATAAATGTACCCTTAACTAGTGGTAGAACCAGGAATTAATTGCAAGGGAGGGAAAATATTAACTATGATGTATGTGCCTTTTTGTTACTCTAGTATTTTGAGAAAATGACAAAATCATCAAAAAAAAAAAAACCTCTCACAAAATGCCATTTTGAAGCGTTAAGTATCACCCCTTACCTATAAAGTTTACATTTTTTGCATAAAATAAGGTGGGCAAAAGTCTATTTTACTACTTACTATATATAGTTGTTGAGATTTGTATATATGTTATTTATATCATGTGTATATTTAGGAGATAATTAGGAAATCCTTATTAGAAGGAAATATCCCTATTTATAGGGTTTTACACTTGTATATATTGATGTACTCCTTTTTCAATAAGGCACAACAATTCTTCTCACAATCTCTCATAATCTCACAATAATTTTATGAAAAAATATTAGTAAATGGTCACCATATTTTCCACTTTGCCCTGCCCCTGCCCTTAACGGTAAGTAGTTGATAATAGTAAAACCTGTAGCCTATGTTTACGTGTATATATATATCTAGATATCAATTGGGAAATGTAACTGGATTGGCATATTCCAACCGGAGGCCACGGCTTATATTTATAGATATAAATTAGGGTTACAAAGTTGAAGCAATATAAATAAAGAGACAAAAAAGGACTCAGTCAAACCCTAATTTAACTCTAAATCTAAAAGATCTCTTATAATTATGGGATGTATGAAAGTAGCCTAATATAACTTAATAACCAAAATAATAAAAGATAATTATGATTTCCAACACTTCCCGTCAAATTGAAGGAGCTGTTAAACCAAAATCAATTTGCCATGCTGAAAAATTATAACCCCCCCTCTTTAAGTCTTCAAATAAATTGTTCCTTTGCCGAAGAATGTGTGCTTAAACCATGCATGTCTAAAAAAGTACCTCGATTATGTAGAAACAAAAGGCAGCATGCGCTAAAAGTGGGAACAACATCCTAAGCAACATGTGCAAAGGTGGGAACAACGCTCACCCGAAGTAAGGTCGATAACGAGACCAAGCGAGCCAAGGTGGCCAACAAAATGCTGCCGGAAAAACACTCAGCATCACCAAAAGGAACCTTAGACCATCAAAAGGAAACTAAGGGAATGCCTCGAAGAGGTCAAAAGGATAAGAAGAGGCATTTGAACAGAGCACCACAAACCACCAATAAGATAGAAAACAAAGTAGCACAAAAGAGAAAGGGGGGCACCAGCTTCGCTTTAGAGCAGCGGAATGGGCCAAAGGTTGGACAATATCCAATGCTATAGAAGAATAAAAGGAGCTGGGGAAAAAACCTTTAACCTGACAGGCGGCGGCCCTTAGGACACGGCAGGACAAAAAGAATAAAAAATCCTAGGTTAGGACCAAATCCCTCTGATACCAAGTTTTAGAAACATAATTAGGTTTTGGCATGCTCCAACCTGAGGCCACGGCTTATTGTTTACAATGAAATGAACTAAAACGACATCATGTTGTTCAACTTTATTCTAAACAACCAATTCGTAGAACAAGCATGAGATATAGCGACTGAAGCAAATTGTCATTTGTTATATTCGGTTTTTATGGGATTTTAATGTTTGTACAACATAGTTAGTATCGTACGATACATGATACGTCTCGCCTCGGATGTAAAACGATGCGTATCGGACTATGTATCGGATTTCACAGTGTATCATGCAATACACGCTAGTGTATCACGAGATCTGTGTGTATCGTATGAGATGCATTTTTTTAGCTTTTTTTTAGTAAAATGACGTCGAGGAGAGAGAAAGTGTACCTGATTTGCCAAAAAAATAACTGAACCCTAAAGCCCCAAAAAAATATTACGATAAAAGCAGAGAGAGAGAAACGGCTATTAGGACAGCAAGGAGAGAGAACCTAATTTGCTGCTGTCGGCGGCGAGTTGGGGAAGAAGAAGATGGAGGATGTCGGTGGAAGAAAAGAGAAAAGGGAGGAAGATATAGATAGATAGATAGATATATATGGAGAGAGAGAGAGAACCGACTATTAATGAGTATAAAAACCAAAAAAGTTGAAAGTGGAGGAAGATCCGAACATTAAAGTAAAGGGCCACAATATTTTATTATGTATTTAAAATATTGGTAGTAAAGAAGATTTTAGGCTATTTATTTATTTAAAATCTCATTAATTTTTTAGTAAATTACCAAAAAATACAATGTACTTTACCCGTTTTTAAAATTTGGGTAATATACAATTTTCTCGACATTAGAAACATTGTACTTTATTTTTTTTTTCATTTTGGGTAATAATAACCCCCAAAATATTATCCAAAATGAAAAAATAAACAAAGTACAATGTTTCTAATGTCGAGAAAATTGTATATTACCCAAATTGTAAAAGCGGGTAAAGTACATTGTATTTTTTGGTAATTTACCCTTAATTTTTTTATTGGGTTTTTTAATATTTAATATGTATAAAATATTAATATTTTTGATTTATATACATGTTTGGTGTATGTATGCATGAGTTTTTATATATATAAATGTATATTTGTATGAATATCAAAATTAAAGTATATCTTACGATACACGATACTATTTTTTGGTAAAATGATATGCGATATTGACTGCCTTCTGTTTGTATTCTCCTTTATGGTGGACATTTTGTCCCTGTAATGTATAATGGGAAGGATGTTTTTGTTGTATATTTAGAAGAAGCACTTACACATATATATACATCCCAAGACTCCTAACACAAAGACTCCTACTCTAATGTGGGAAAAAATAATGTCCTACTATCTATTTTCTCTTTCACTATTTACAACCTATAACACCCCCCCTCAAGCTGGAGCATAGATATTGATCATGCCCAGCTTGTTACGAAGATAATCAACATGGATCCCATTTAAGGCTTTCGTTAAAAGATCACCCAATTGTTCTCCAGTCTTCACATACCCTGTAGAGATTAAACCTTGTATCTTCTCACGGATATAATGGCAATCAATTTCGATATGTTTCGTTCGTTCATGGAACACGGGATTAGACGCAATGTGTAAGGCAGCTTGGTTATCACACCACAATTTTGCTGGTACCGAAGTCTTAATCCCTACTACCGTTAAAAGCTAAAATATCCACATTATTTCACACATAGACTGAGCCATAGCTCTATATTCTGATTCTGCACTGGATCATGACACAACATTCTGCTTCTTACTTTTCCAAGAAACCAAATTTCCTCCAACAAAGACACAATAGCCTGATGTGGATCTTCTATCCACCTTGGAACCCGCCCAATCTGCATCTGAAAAACATTCAATACAAGTGTGCCGATGATTTTTATACAAAATACCCCGTCCAAGTGCTCCTTTCAGGTAACACAAAATCTGTTCTAATGCTGCCCAATGATGAACTGTTGGGGACGACATAAATTGGCTCACCACACTAACAGAGTACGCAATATCCGGACGAGTCACTATAAGATAGTTCAACTTCCCCCCCAATCTTTTATATTTCTCAAGATCCTCGAATAATTCACCATCTTTTATCAGCTGTACATTAGGAATCATCGGATGACTACACGGCTTTGCCCCTAACTTTCCTGTCTCAGCTAATAAGTCAAGAACATATTTTCTCTGAGACAGAAATATACCCTTTTTACTCCTTGCAACTTCGACACCCAAAAAATAGTTTAGTGTCCCTAAGTCCTTTGTATGAAATTGAGTATGAAGGAAGGACTTAAGAAATGAGATTCCCGTGGTATTACTCCCAGTAATGACAATGTCATCTGCATACACAACTAACAAAATGACGCCTACTTCAGATTGTTTATAAAACACAGAGTGGTCAGACTTACTTTTTGTCATGCCAAACGTCTCAATGACCTGGCTAAATTTTCCAAACCAAGCACGAAGATCACCATGAAGGCAAGCATTTTTGATATCTAGCTGATGCAAAGGCCAATGATGAGTAGCTGCCAAAGATATAAATAACCTGACAGATGTTAATTTAGCAACAGACGAAAAAGTATTAGAATAATCTACGCCATAGGTCTGAGCATATCCTTTAGCAACAAGGCGGGCTTTTAAACGAGCAATAGACCCATCGGGATTGACCTTGACGGTAAACACCCATTTGCATCCAATAGCCTGTTTCCCTGCAGGTAAAATGACCAAGTCCCATGTACCAGTCTTATCTAAAGCATCCATTTCCTCTAGCATAGCATTACGCCATCCAGGGTGTGATATGGCCTCATGAACAGTTTTAGGAATAGATAGAGAGTCAAGAGAAGCAATGAATGAATAAGAGGAAGGTGACAAGTGATCATAAGAGACACATGAAGAAACAGGGTAAGTACATTGACGTTTACCTTTGCGTAAAGCAATAGGAAGATCATTGCTTGTCACTGAATCTGATGACGAAGAAGCTGGTGGAGGACATGGATCAAGAGGATGTCACCGCCTGGAGTAAACTTGATGAATGGGAGGGTGTCGCCGCCTGGAGTACATGGACATGGTTCAACAAAGGGTTCAGGAGACATGATTGTATAAATTAACATATCATCCTCCCCCTGACGTTCATAAGTGGAGGATGGAAAATACAACACTTCTTCCATGAATGTAACATCAGTTGAGACAAGATACTTATTCAAACTAGTACAATAACATCGGTATCCTTTCTGAAGACAAGAATATCCAAGAAAGATACACTTCAAAGACTTGGGGTCTAACTTAGTAACCTGTGGACGAACATCCCGAACAAAGCAAGTACTACCAAATATTTTGGGTTCAATAGGAAATAATGATTTATTAGGAAAGAGAACCCTGTAAGGACTTTCACCATGAAGAACAGATGAGGGCATTCGATTAACGAGAAAGCATGCCGTGGAAACTGCATCAGCCCAGAATGGTTTAAGAACATGCATTTGAAATAATAATGCTCTTGCAGTTTCAAGAAGATATCTGTTCTTCCTTTCCGCCACTCCATTTCGGGATGGAGTATCAACACAAGAAGTTTGATGAAAAATACCGTTTTGAATCATGTATGTTTGAAAAGATGAAGACAAATATTCTTTGGCATTATCACTGCGTAACGTATGAACAGAAGTAGCAAACTGAGTTTTAATTTCAGCACAAAACGCACAAAAATGAGAAAACAATTCAGAACGACTTTTCATTAAATATAACCAAGTTGTACGAGAATAATCATCGACAAAAGTAACAAAATACTTAAACCCAGTTTTAGATGTAATAGGACATGGACCCCAAACATCAGAATGAACTAATTCGAATGGAGTACTTGCTCTCTTATTGACTCTCGGACTAAGACTAATACGGTGATGTTTGGTAAACTGACACGACTCACAATCTAACAAAGACACCTTGCTAAACTGTGGACACAACTCCTTGAGCAGAGAAAGTGAAGGGTGACCAAGCCTACAATGAGCCTAGAAAGCAGATGTGACACTCGAACATGCAACGGATTTGGGTAATTGTGTATCAAGGATGTAGAGGCCTCCTGATTCATGTCCTTTACCAATTATCTTCTTCGTCAAAAGATCCTGAAACAAACAATAATCAGGGAAGAATGAGATACAACAATTAAGGGTACAAGTAAGCTGGCTTACTAAAATTAGATTAAAAGACAATTGAGGCAAATGTAAGATAGATGATAAAGGAAGTGAAGAGGTTGGTGTGATTGTTCCAGACCCGAGAACGGAAGATGGTGAACCATCTGCTAAAGTAACACTGGAAGGAGATGTATATGATTGAAAGGTAGAAAAGAGACTAGTATTACTTGTCATATGATCTGTGGCTCCAGAGTCAATGACCCATTTAGGAGACGAGGAAACAAGGCATGTATTTGTTTTACCTGTATTGGCAATAGCAGTGACAGAGGTGACCGGAGTGGATGTAGACTTTAGAGATTCTTGGTATTTAGAGAACTTGGCAAACTCGTCTGCAGGGATCAGAACTGATTTTTCAGCCGTATCATTAGTAGATGCAATATGGGCTGAATGAGCTTTCTAAGTCCTGTACCGAAGCTTTCTACAATCCCGCTTCGGATGCCCTGGAGTGTGACAGTAATGACATACAATCCCACTAGAGCCCTGTCCTCGAATCATACCACCTCCTAAATCATGTGCACGAGTATCAAAATTATTGTTGTTCGATCCCCCTCCTTGGTTGCATCCCCGATACTGTGGTCGCCTAAGTTCACACTCAATATTTCTACTAACCAGCGCACTATTAAATGGAACAAAATGAGTCTGAACAGGTGGATTCCCCTCTGTACGTAGAACTCTAGTATACACATCCTCTAAAGAGGAGATCTCTGGACTAGAAAGGACCTGGTTCTTTGCAGTGTCAAATTCAGACGGAAGACCGGCTAGAAAGCTCATGATAGCCATATGCTCCCGCTGACGTTGTTGAACTTTTATATCAGAATTGTACGGCATTAACATATTGAGTTCCTCATAAATTTTCTTAAAATCCATAAAATAACGCATAATCGACCTGTCCTGTTTTTTCGCACGGTAAAATGCTTTACAAATATCATAAATGCGATTAATGTTGCCTTTCCCAGAATAAAGGAAATCCAGATAATCCATTAATTCCTTAACCAACTCACAATGATTAATCAAACTAATGACTTCACTTTCAATAGAATTTCGTATCTGCAAGAATAATCGAGCATCTTCCCTTAACCATGCCTGCCTAGAATCATCTGAGGGTGGATCATCAGTCATATGATCGTCTTTGTCAATACTTCGCAAGTAAATTCAAACTGTTTTACTCCAATCAAGATAGTTGGAGCCATTGAGTTTATGTTCAGTAATTTTTGACATTACGGAAACCACATCAGTAACGACTGTTGCTTTCTTATCCGACATGCTTGATTGATTGTATAGCAAACTCAAGAGTTAATACGAACAAAGCAAATTACAAGACCGCGCACAAAGCAGCGTATAATACTGAACACGGCAGTGAATATACTAGTGAACTGCAGTAAACTAGAAACGAAAACAGTACCCGAATGTGTTGCACAAGCCGGAAAAAATAGGAGTCACGCCACCCAAGTCAGGGATAGATCTCAGCCACAACAAACCACAGCTAGATCACAAAACTTAGCCACAAGGAACCAAAAGACAAAGTCCAAACCACAGCCACGAAGAACTGAAAACAGTGTAGTGGTTTGGTGTGCCGAACTGTAGCAGAAATCAGAATCGATGACCAAAAAGTGAGGAACAACCAAACCAAATCACAGATATGTGTTGTGGAAGTCAAGACGCAGCAAACAAAACTTGAACGGAGCCTTTCTGGTGGCACACGCGCCCACACGCGCCGGCACGTGGTGACGGAGACAGAACTTGTGGTGGTGCGTGAGGCCCACGCGCAGGGTTTCAGGCCACCGGCTTCTGGGCGAAGGCAGATCAGCAGGTGGTGGTTCCTCCTGTGCCGGAGGTGTCGACAAACTGAACCTCAAAGGTAGTAAACTAAAAATTGCAACTGAGGAACCCTAGAACCCAGCACTGGTACTGGCAGCAGATGGTTCTCTTCCTTCCCTCTGATTGCTCTGATACCATGTAATGTATAATGGGAAGGATGTTTTTGTTGTATATTTAGAAGAAGCACTTACACATATATATACATCCCAAGACTCCTAACACAAAGACTCCTACTCCAATGTGGGAAAAAATAAAGTCCTACTATCTATTTTCTCTTTCACTATTTACAACCTATAACAGTCCCAACAAAAAAGAGAGGCCCCTACTCTTGATGTATCTTTCCTACTATCGATAAAACTATGTTTCTGATCCAAAGAAAAAGGGTGCCACAAACATTCAAAAAAGACAATAGAACAAAGAAACAAAGACTAAAAAAATGATTCATTTAACCACGTGTCCTCCCACTGATTATAAAACTCCACTGTACTTGGGAGATTCCCCGTAAAGATTTGAAGCCGCCTCAGCAATCTGACAAACTGGTCCCTCGATTAAATACTCCTGAAAGCTGTCGTTAGTTCCTGCTGTCTTACTAACCATATTAGACTACTTTATTCTTGTTATATTGTAGCTTAATAATTTGGTTGTTCCTTCTGTATTATCTTTCATACATCAGCAAGTACCAACTTCTCTCTCTCTCTCTCACCCACACCCCCCCCCTATTTTTTTATAACTTGGTTCCATTATCTTGCGTATGAGCAAGGATGAGTTTAGATAAGCATGCATATGAGACTATAGAACCAGAAAGATTTCACTTTTTTGCACTCTTGTATTGTATTTTTCATTTGCTCATATCTCTTAGGTGGTATGAAGTTTATAAAGATTGTGTGCCATCTTAGGCAACGTTTGAGGCATTCATTGGAGTTCGTGATGACAAAGCAACAGCTCAAGTTAAACTTTTTGGCAATCATTTGCAGGTTGTTTTGTTATTCACGTTAAATCTAGTTTCTGTCCTTCTCATCATTTTTGTTTTTCCTTGAAATTTTATTTGTCTAATGATCACATTATCCTAGGTTTTGGAGCAAAATCTTCCACTAGAAAATGTATACAAATCAGAAGATGTGATTGCTGCTCCTATTCGTGTCATCCAGCTGGCTTATAATGCAGGGGTAAGTCCTTGGCGTCTGAGTAGAAAATTCTCAGTGTTTATAGTTTTTGATAATGCACCACTGCAAGACTTGCACAGGTACAAAAGCAGAGAATAATGTGTCGGCTCTATAGTTGCACCTGTGTGATAACAAACCAGAAAGTTTAATGTTGCTTTTATTGACCACCACGCTAAACTCCTGCAATTCATTTTCTATTTGCCATTTTATTGCTGTTGAAAATATTTTTTTATCAACTTATTTCCATTTGGTTTGTGTAACAGTGTAAGATCCCATTGATTGTGGAATGTGGATGACATAGGTGGTTCTTATCTTTTTCCGGTTTTATTTATTTATTTATTCTGTTTTCTTTTCTATACCAAATTTTGGATACGGATATGTTAGAAACCATCTCTCTCAAAAGTTCAAGCTATGGAGAAGAGGAACCGCAATGGATATCATGCTAAACTCCCTCCCTCATGTGCGACCTCATACTCATACTCGCACGTGGAGAGCAGACAGGATCAGGATTAGGCAAAGAACGACAGATTTAAGATCAACTTATGGGGGATGGAGGTGACAAGGTTCAGTAAAGAACGACAGATTTATGATCAACTTATGGGGGATGGAGGTGACAAGGCATGAACCTTGGACCTCCTAGACAACTAACCTTTGATACCATGTTAGAAACCATCTCACCCAAAAGTTTAAGCTATTGAGAAGAGAAACTGTTGGAAATCATAATAATGTTTTATTATTTTGGTTATTAAATTATATTAGGCTACTTTTGTACACCCATAATTATAAGGGATCTTTTAGATTTAGACTAAAATTAGGGTTTGGCATTGTGTATGTGTGTTGTTTTTTTTTGTCCTTTAATTTATTTTGGCTCTTCATTGTAACTCTAATTTATTTAGATAAATAAATTAAGTTGTGGCCTCCATTTGGGGTATGCCAAAACCTAATTCCATTTTCCAACTTGGTATCAAAGGGATTCGGTCATAACTTTGGGTTTTTAATTCCTTTTGTGCTGTCCGGTTAGAGGACTTTTTCTAGCTCCTCTATTTTTCTATAGCATTGGACACTGTCCAAACTTTGGCCTATTCCGCTACATCTAAATCAAAGTTGCTGCTCCTTTTTCTGTTTTGTGCTATTCTTCAGCTTATATCTTATTAGTGGTTTGTGGTGCAATATCCAAATGACTTTTCTTCTCTTTTTGACTTGTAACACCTCCCGCCTTAATTGACAGGATAACCCCCATAATTAATGACTGAAGTGTTACTAACCCACCTTAGACCAGCTAAAGTAAGTCAAATGTAAATAATGAAATAATAAGTCCAAGTACATCACATGGCATGGAACAAACAAACATGAGTGTAACATACATCTACACATAAACATGTAATCCAAAAGACATACAAACCATGTCAACATGTATCAAAGAGTGTACAACAACTTAGGCTAGTCGTGGCTTGCCATATACACATATGTATAACAAAAATGAGTTGGTATCAGAGTTCTCTACTTCGTTCCCGACCCAGTTTCCTTGGTCTCGTTCGACTCCGGGGTACTTGAATTTGTTAAACAAAACGGGGTGAGCTCATAAATCAGTATGGTGAATAACAGGGAGGATTATGTACAAAACGTAATTAGCAATTTAATTATAAATCATGGCTCAACCGATAAAACAATGCATGCATGTGCATATGCAGGTCATCTCCCTTGTGTCAACCATTGTACTGATAGAATACCGAAGTCAGGCCGAGTTATGATCATAAGAATAAGAACTGACCTGACTGTCCCAGAGAATAAACCGAACATATTCACGATATAATATCATCTGACCCATGGAAGATCATCATATCATAACAGAATTGGACCATATGTCCATCAGTATTATATCAACAGAATCACAAGTGCTTTGCCGAGGTCTAGATTTTCGGGCTACTCACCGCTGGCTTTAGACAGCCGACCTAATTGCTGTCCCCCGGGGGTTTAGAGATTTTCAACCCAAAGGCACCGAGCCCTACTTATTTTCATACCGGCAAGCACCAATCAATACATATTTTCTTCATCATCGAAGGGCTATGATAGACATATCACATCCAGAATGATACAACAATCATAAAAAGCATTTGGCATAATAGATACGAAATATATACCCACATGATAGGCCATAAGAATAGTCCGAACTTACCAAAGGATCTCCAAGAATCCAGTTGACACAATAATGATGCACAATATGCATAACATGCTAACAAATGAACATTTGAAACTTATGCTATATAACTACAACAAATCTCTATACATGTCCTTTGATGTATATAATTTATCAATTAATCAATTTCATCAATATACAACATCTATACATCCAAATGATACCTTATGTATATCAAATAACACATATATATCAAGTATAATGGCATATCTTACTTTAAATCACATGCTCATAGCTTTATAAATCATAAAACATCATTATCTCCATCATGTAATAATTCTTGAACCAAACACAATTAAAACATGATGATTTACATAAAATGAAACCATGTTATCGGGTTTTAAAAACAATTAAACCCCTACCTTAATTCAACAAGCCAAAAGGAAGAGAAGAAGATGAAAACTGAAACCCCGTTCGGTGAAATCTCGAAATTCCTACATCACCGCGATCCTCACGTCGCATAGAACAATTTCTCCTAAAGCCGAATCGAATTCCGGATAGTGAATAAATGTGAAATTTAGAGAGAGAATGAAGAAACCAGCTGAGCTCCGTATTTTCTAGTAAAAATGGTGGAAAAAATGAAGAAACCAACAGTTGCTTGTTGGCCCCAACAAGTACCTATTAAGTCCGCAATAGGCGCCTGTTTGCCTTCAACAGGCACCTCTCCAACAGTGAGGCCAATCTAATCCAAAACCATCCCAAACAATCGTATGTCCTCTACAACAGGCGCCCGTTACACCCATAATTGAAAATTTCAATATGAAGCATACTAAGATCATTTAACAGACATTTCCACACTAAACACACAGAACCAAACATAATT
This sequence comes from Lonicera japonica, assembly GCA_021464415.1. NCBI lineage: Eukaryota > Viridiplantae > Streptophyta > Magnoliopsida > Dipsacales > Caprifoliaceae > Lonicera > Lonicera japonica. Next base: position 76,919,742 of record CM038469.1, on the reverse strand, counting down.
TACATTAATACAAACACAGGGTGTTACATGACTTCTTTGAGCCATTCCCTTATTTCCCTTTTGATGGTCTAAGGGTTCTTTTGGTGTTGCCGAATGTTTCAACATTTTGTTGGCCGTATTGGCCCACTTTATCTTGTCATCAACCTTATTTTGGGTGGATGTTGTTCCCACCTTTGCACATATTGTCGATGTTGTTCCCACTTTTAGTGCATATTGTGTTCTCTTTTTACATAATTGAGGTACTTTTTTGGACATGCTCTGTTCAAGCACACATTCTTCGACAAAGGAGCAATTTATTTGCGGACTTAAAAGGGAGTACTTTTTCAACATAGGAGCGGCATAATACAATGGCAAATTGGTTTCAGTTTAACACCTTCAAATATGAGGGGAAGTGTTGGAAATCATAATTATCTTTTATTAGTTTGGTTATTTAGTTATATTAGGCTACTTTTGCACATCCCATAATTTTAAGTTGGCATAACTCTTATATTGGATTGATAATTCCCATTACTATATTAGTATGTAGCGATGAATATTTTACAGTAACAGAAATTTGCCATTAAAAAATTAAGAAAGGTAGGTATCGGGCCCCCAAGTGTAAATATAAGAATCACCATATGAATGGCCCAATATATGTTATTAATATTAATGTCAACAAGAATTATAGTGATATTTACCACTCTAAGTAATATACAATAGGGAAATATTTGGAAGCAAACAATGCAATTTTGTTATAAAATAATATAAGGGATGTTTTTTGCATCATAATACAAAGAAAATCATTAATGACAATGTGGGAGTAGGAAAACAAATTTACCTCTAAATCATTTATTGACGCAAAATATCACTAAAAAAGTCCATTTTTTTATAGTACGAGTTATATAAAGGCCAATTTTTGTCTCTGTCCTTGGATTGTTGCATAGTTTTGGGGTTTATTTATTTTACTTTGACATATTGTTCAAATTGAGTTGGCATAACTCTTATATTGGATTGAGAAATTAGGGTAAAGTGAAACATCTTGAAGCCTTGGTGTATGAGGACATGACAAACAAACAAAGGAAAAAAGAAAAACAATCTAATATCAAAGCTGGGTAATGGGAACTCAAAACAACTTGGGATTGATCATAAATTGTCGAAAGGCTGCATATGATTAAACATCAGTCTAGTGTAATGCTATGTGACGCCTCGAATCCCATTAAGAGGTTTACACCTCTAGGATTCGGTTAATCATTGTGCTGTACGCCGATGGCGGGTGGAATGTATGAAAAAATCAACTTTCAAAAACTTTTTCTTAGAAAACATTAATAAAATTATACCACGTTTAAAAATACTTTTTAGAAAATTTCGGCATGTGGAGTCCGTATCTTTGATAATCCATCCTATGATAATAAAAACGATTTCATATAAATCTTTATACAAAACTTTGCTTAAAAGCTATTTATAAATAAAGGTCTTAGTGTCCTGTGTTAATCCGGTCTTATAAGAAAATCTTATAATCATCTACTATAGAAAGATGATGTAGATACATAGTGTAGTACATGGTGTTGAAGATCAATTTCGAAAAGGTATACAATCGTCTAGAGTGGGATTTTAACGAACATGTGCTAGATAAGAAGGGGTTTAGGGGGAGATGGATCATGGGATGCTTGTCTTCGATCAATTTCTCGATTATGATGAATGGTAAGCCAAAAGGTAACTTCAAGGCGTCACGGGGATTGAGGCAAGGAGATCCACCTTCGCCATTTCTTTTTGTGTTGGCGGCCGACGTTCTACATAGGTTGGTTGAAAGGGCGAAAGTACAGGGCTTAGTGGAAGGGTTTCGCATTGGGAGGGATGGAGTAAGTCTCGCATTTACAATTTGCTGACGATACGATTTTCTTCCTATCTAATAATGTGGAGAAAATTTGTAACCTTATAGGCATTTTGGATATATGTGGTTATGCTTCGGGGCTGAAAATTAATTTTGTTAAAAGTGAAGTGGTGGGTATCAACATGGAGGAAAAGGAGATGAGGCATATAAGTTTTGAGACCGGATGTGAGGTTGGCGCATGGCCCTTATCATACTTGGGTCTACTATTAGATGATAATCCAAGATCAATTGGGTTTTAGAGCCTGGTGGTGAAGAAAATTAGCAAGCAGCTAGATAATTGGTGGAATGGATGTCTTTCTAGGGGTGGGAAGCTTACACCTATTCATTCGGTTCTTGAAAGCATCCCCATCTATTATCTTTCTCTTCTCAAAATCCCGGTGGCGGTGGCAAAAATTATAGATAAAATGATTATAATTTCCTATGGGAAGGCTTTGTCAAAAAGGAAGGTGATCACTTGGTGGGGTGGGAGAAGGTGTATAAGAGCAAGAAGAGGGGTGGGTTTGGAATCGGGAACATCATCAGTAGGAATGATGCACTTTTGGGTAAATGGATTTGGAGGTTTCCTAGGGAGCCAAACGTGTTTTGGCATTTGATTATTAAAAGTAAATATGGCATTCAAGATAATGGATGGGATACTAACGTGGTGGAAAGAGGCACACACAGGAGTCCGTGGAAGGCTATCTCTCAAGGCATCGAAGGCTTTGTTACAAATAGTCGATACAAGGTAGGGGATAGGGCTCGAACTCGGCTTTCAATGGATCAATGGGCGAGTAATACATCTTTGGCAACCTTATTTTCATGACTGTATAGAATCGCTAGTTCTCCAAATGCTACAATTCGGGCCAATGTGTTGTGGGGGGCAGATTCCTCTTATACATGGGATATCACTTTCCGTAGAAATTTCAATGAAATCAAGATGAATGAGTTCTTGGACTTGATGGGGTTATTGAATAATTGGAGGATAGATAGGTTTGAGAGCGACTATAGGTTGTGGGTTGGGGAAAAGAATGGTGCTTTCTCAACTAAATCGTATTAGTATACCTCAAAAGTGAAGGTTCTAGCATGGCTGACTGTGTGGAAGAGAGTTAACAAAGCGGATGTTTTGCAAAAACGGAACCCATTCCTTCAGATATCGCTTGCTTAGTGCGTAATGTGCAAAAGAGGGGGGGAGAGATGGTGGATCATTTATTGTTACATTGTTCAATTGCGCAGTATATTTGGGGTAACGTATGAAAGGAGTTGGGGCTAGTTATGGCTTTTCCAGAAACATGGCATAGTGTACTTTCGATCAGTTGGTATGTCAAAGGAAGCTAAAAGAAGGCTAAAATGTTATGGAGATGTTGTTTGGAGGTGATGTGGTGCATATGGAAGGAAAGAAATTCGAGAATTTTTTAGGACAAGGAAGCGAATGAAGATGTGCTATGGAGTAGAGTTAAGGTGTTAGCATCACTATGGGCTTATTAGTCCAATGCCTTTGGAGCGTATTCAATTACAGATATTTCACGGGACCAAGCAGCGATTTTGGGATAGTTCTTATTGTTACAGGGTACTTAGGAGTAATTCTGTGTTGTGCAACTTGATACTTAGATGGTCTTTTTATGTTTTTGTCATGCTGCCTTTAGTGTTCTCCTCAACCTCTGTTGACTGCCTTCTTTCTTGTATTGATTTTTCTCATCAATATAAGTTTTCGTTTCTAATCAAATATATATATATATATATATATTGTAGTACGTGGGTAGCCAAACATACTCTTCTTAATTAGAGACGCAAGAGAGTAATATATTTTTACTAAGTCCTTACTCCTTAGAATTGGTAGATAGTTAATTCTATTAAAAGTACGTGAGATCATTATGCACAGTACCAAACAATAATTTGTTCACTCATACAAATAATAGATTATATGACAGACATAATATTTAAATGGTAACAGATATGAATGTTTTCTACAATATATTCAATATATTGGTTAAAGATTAATCGTAATTACAAATAATTTTTAGAATTTTTAGATTAATATAATATAAATATATAATGTTAAGAGCAATCAAATAAATTAGAGCGTAATCAACTAAATAAATTAAAGTTTAAATGTGTTTGGAATACTTCACAATACAAAAGTATATGGAGTCGTAGTGTTTTTATTTTATGTAAATTTTAAAACCGTGTGTTTAAAACCAAGGGCCAAATAAAACTAGTGTGTTTAAAATAAAGGGGCATATTTTTCCATACTAAAAAGGGCAAAAACACTTACTTTATTTGTACAATTATATATAGTATGGGTATAGTATAGATATTTGTAGTGGTTAGTCACTTAGTTTGTTCTAGGAGAGTTTTGGGGATAGTGAGTGATTAGGTTATTAGTGGATGATGCAGTGTTCTATTTAGAAGGTGGTTCTATGTATACAGAACAGTCTGTTAAATTGCTGAATTTTTTTGTGGGGTAACACCCTTGTTTTCCTCAATATAATCCACCTTTGGAGGTCCTCGCTTCGAGAGGTTTTCTCTTTCCCAATCTTTATGTTTTTATTTGATGGGCTTGTAAAAAGTGGGTTTGGAGTAGGTTTCAATGGGTCCATCAATAGTTAAAAGCTTAGTCAAGGAAAATTATTGAAAAACATGCAAGGTAAGATGGAGAAGATGTTTACCATGATCGATAGTGGACTTTGCGATAGACCATTGAGAGTCCTGCAATGTCTAAGGTCAAAACTCTAGATAGACGAACAGGAAGCAAAGGACAAACAACAGCTGGAAGAACAACTTCTAAAGGCAAAGAATATTGTCATGGAGGAAGCTTTGATTCAAAATCATTGGTTGGATCTACTAATTCAACTGGCATTCAAACATTTGACTTAGTTGCTGTTAAAAATGAGTCCTTTGTTGATGAACTCAAAGAGGTTGAATGCCAGCATGATATCATTAAAGTTGGCTGCTACCCTTACAATTGTGGCTAGCGGACACGGTTTTCCCTGTCAAAGAGGTTGAATGCAAGCATGATATCATTCGCAAATCCAAGCTTGAGGACAGGGTTTTCTCAAGGGTTGAGAAATGTTACGAGCTAGCTTTAAGAATTAGGAATGGTGTCTTTTTATAGATTTGTGGACAAAATTTGTTGGTTATTTAATTATTTTGTTTTAGAAGAGTTATTGGGGATAGTTGTTGGTTAGGTTTTTAGTGGATAAAGTAGTGGACGAAGTTGGTGTTATATAGGGTTCTATTTTGTAAATAAGCAGTAAATTGAATTGCAGAATATTTTTGTCGTGTTACTCTCTAATGAAGGCCTGGTTTTCCTCGATACAAACCACCATTGGGGGTCCTTGCCCCCTCAAAGTGGGTTTCTCTTCCCGATTCCATCTTTTTGTTCTGTATTTGTTCAACAGGCTCCAAACATACTTTATTTGGTTTGCTTTTGTATTTACCAAGTAATATTGCTCTTCACCATTTTACAAATAACAAACAAATCTTTACTGTTATACTTATCCGCATGTAGATTGGAAATGTGGATTTTGAATTTAAACTTTATTGCAGGATGTGAAGGGCCCTCAAACTGTTGCATTCAATCTGCCAAATGACGAGCGTATAGTAAAAGATCGGGGAACATCAATGGTCATGCTGAAGAATGTTTCGGAGGCAAAGTACAACACTTCTCTATGAAGAGCCTATGATTCAGATTTAAGATATGCTGAAGAACAGATGTTCATTATTAGATTTTGAAGTAATTTTTCTGTTCATTGGGTTGGGATCATTTTTAATCATTTTACCTGCTTCTCCTATCTAGGTTCAAGCTTATTCTTCAGCCTATAGGTGATATCTGTATTACGAAGGAACAACGGGACTTTGTAGACTTTGACTCTTTTTTCACTCACACAATTTGCCATGAGTGCTGCCATGGGATTGGACCGCATACCATAACACTTCCGAGTGGTCGAAAGTCCACTGTTAGATTGGTCAGTTGCATTACTTATCCATTGGACATTTTCATGGTTATATACTTCTACCCACTCCTGTGGTTCTCACTTCTCATTTGCTTATTGAAGTTTAAAAACTTGTTTAGATGGCCTCACATCTGTGGTTACAGAGCAGCTTGTCTTTATATTGAATAATGTCCTTGGTTCCTTCTACGTTGTTAACTCCTTGCCAATATCTATTTTGACCAATATGTTGATTGATTAAGTAACTACGGAATGCTCCAGTTGTGTGTGTGTTGATTTGTGGTCATATGTTTGTCTGTGTAGTCCTTGGTACCAAACTGGTTTTCAAGATGTAAATAATTCCAGTTTGTAATTACTTAAGCACTGTAAATTATACCCAATGCAATTGAACAACCTGCCATCGCTTTCCTTCTATATGCCTTCGCCCTTCGCCTTACATAAGAACTTGGAAAGGACACTTACCTTATTGAATGGAAGAACCCGAAGGGATGAACTAACACTGCAGGAACGGACTAGCAGAATGGAGTGAACTTCAATAGCTTGAATGCACTGGGGATTGGAGTTGTGATTTTTACGTTTCCACTTCTGGGATCAGATCTTGTAATGTGAATAGTGATTTGAAGTTTGAGAGACTCCTGGTCACTGAGGATTAGATGCTAGGATCCATCTTTTGGATATCAAAGAAGTGGATCTTCCTAGGAAATTTTAATGTGGCAGACTTCCCTCCTTGTGCAGTGAGTTCAACTACAGCACCTGGTGCTCTAGCTAATAAATTCACACTTATCAAGTGTATGTTTTAAGTACACAACAGGGAGGGAGGGAGTTGTATCTGATACTGCATTACTCTAATTTAGGTCCGATACCATATGGAACAGAAAACAAGAAGATAAGGGAGGGAGTTGTATCTGATACTGCCACACTCTAACTGAGGTCCTGACACCATACGGAACAGGGGACAAGAAGATAATGCTCAATAAGATAATGTGGTGTCTAGATCAAGGCATCTGTCTTTTAGTAAGATACTCTTTAAATGTCCTTCGTAAGTTCAAGGCTCTATTGATGTTTTGTTCAGTTGTGTAATATAAGAAGATAATGCGCAATGAGATAATGAATTGTGCCTAGAACAAGGCATCTTTCTTTAGTTAGATACTCTTTAAATGTCCTTTGTATGTTCAAATTTTAACTTCAATGGGCCATTCATTAAATTCTAAGCAATTAATTTCTTATCATTAGCAAACAAAAAGGTATTCATGTCTTTGCATTGGATCTTTTTGCAATGCCTTACTTTTATTAAATTGAAGAATTAGAGAGAACGATTATTTTATTCCATGATTATGAAAACTAAATACAAAGCAACTTAATATAGGAATCAGGCCACAACTTCTAACTGACCTAAAATTCCTCACAGTGGGACACTCCCACAAACCTCTCTAACTAGAATATAACAAATAAAATAAATATAAATAATACTAAAATTATCAATACTCCCCCTCAAGTTGGTGCAAAGATATCTGTCATGCCCCACTTGCTCATTTGAAATTCGAATAGTTGCCTTAACGGGCCCTTGGTCAAAATATCTGCAACTTGTTGATTAGACGGAACAAAGGGAGTACAGATTACTCCATCTTCTAGCTTTTCTTTTATGAATTGCCTATCAATCTCAACATGTTTCGTCCAATCATGTAAGACCGGATTGTGAGCAATACTAATAGCAGCCTTGTTATCATAGTATAGCTTCATCGGGAGATTTATTGGCCTTTTAAATTCTTCTAAGACCTTTTGTAGCCATAGGACCTCGCACACTCCTTGCGCCATTGACTTGAACTCAGCTTCTACAATGCTTCTAGCGACAACACTTAGCTTCTTGCTAATCCATGTAACCAAGTTGCCCAAAGAAACATATAATAGCCAGACGTGGACCATCTATCAGTGACCGATCCAGCCCAATCAGCATCGGTATACAGCTCTATACCCTTTTTATCGTTCTTTTTGAAAAACAGACCTTTCCCTAGGGAGCCTTTGAGGTAACAAAGAATACAGTACACAACCTTTAGATGGTTTTCACACGATGAGTGCATGAACTGACTAACCATGCTCACAGCGGAAGCAATGTCAGGGCGCGTATAGGACAAGTAGATTAGTTTCCTAACTAGCTGTTGGTATCTCCCTATGTCGACTGGGATATCGTCTTTAACATCTCCTAACTTGGTACCCATTTCTATAGGAGTATCCGATGGCTTACACCCACTCATCCCAATTTCTACCAGCAGATCCAATATATATTTTCGTTGTGAGACTACAATACCCCTTTTTTAACGAGCCACCTCCATTCTAAGGAAGTACTGTAAGTTACCAAGAGCTTCTATCTCAAATTCTCTAGCAAGATTTATCTCAGTCGACTCATTTCTTCGACATCATCCCCAGTCAAAATCATATCATCCACATATACTATGAGAACAAAGAGCTTGTTTCTTGTGGATGTCTTCGTGAAAAGGGTATGATCAGACTGGCCTTGAGTATATCCTTGGCTCTTGAGGAACTTCGTTAATCTTTCGAACCAAGCCCTAGGGGATTGTTTAAGGCCATACAAAGACCTCTTTAACTTGCAAATTTTCGTCCCAAATTCCTGAGTAAAACCAAGTGGGGGTTCCATATAGTCCTCCTCTTTTAAGTCTCCATTCAAGAAGGCATTCTTCACATCTAACTGATTCAGAGGCCGGTCCAGGTTAGCTGCAATTGATAAGATAACCCAAACTGTATTTAGTTTTGCTACTGGAGAGAAGGTTTCGGATTGGTCCACTCCGTATGTTTAAGTGAAGCCTTTAGCTACCAGCCGAGCCTTGTACCGTTCCACTGACGCATCTGAGTTATACTTCACAGTAAATATCCATTTACAACCAACAATTGTCTTTCCTTCTGGAAGCTTTACTTTCTCCCAGGTAGCATTCTTTTCCAGCGCTCTCATACACCGCTTCTCTCCACTCCGGAACATTGTTAGGAATAACCATATTCGACACTCGAGAAATAAACACAGAATAGGAAGATCTAGTTGATCAGACTAATTTGACAAGGTATTATCTTGAGAATTACCTTCAGGTATCTTGGAAGAGTCATCGTGAATATCATGATCCAACTCTAAGTTGGATTCTTGGGATTGTTGAAGGGTGGTTTCTTTCCTTCTTTGTTCTAGATTTTTCCTAGAATAAACAAGACCTTTATACCGTTTTGTACATATCTCTAGTCCATCAGTAGTCAGATTTTGAAATGACAATAGCCCTGGTTGTTCACCATTATCAAAACAAATATTTTCAATATTTAATTCATTTTCTTTCCCAGATTGTGTGTTTTGGAACATAGTGCCTTTAAAATAATTAGGAACTTGCTCATACGAAGCATCAACCACCGAACTATCGAAACCACAACCATCTTCACTCGTGCTCTCCCCCGAAAGATGGGAGTCATTGTAATAGGATTGCCCCTCGAAGAAGGTAACATCCATAGATACGTACATTTTTTTGAAAATCGGGTCAAAACATTTATACCCTTTCTAAGTTGAAGGGTAGTCTACAAAAATATATTGTTGTGCCTTTGGATCAAGTTTAGAACATTTTGGGTCATGATTTTAAACAAAGGCTACACTTTTAAATATTTTTAAGGGAATATCTCCCAATAACCGAGTGTTTGGAAATATTTCAGAAAGCAACTTGATAAGGGCTTTAAATCTCAAAGTTCATGTTGGAAGCCGGTTAATAAGTTATGTAGCTGTCAAAATGGCATATCCCCAAAGATATTTAGGAACTTTAGTTTGAAAACTTAAAGCTTTAGCAACTTCAAGTAGATGTTTATTTTTCCTTCCGGCAACTCCATTCTGTTGAGGAGTATAATTACAAGAACTTTGATGAACTATCCCATTTTTGACGAAAAAATCCCCTAACATCTTATTAAAAAATTCCTTCCCATTACCACTTCGAAAATTTTGAATTTTGGTTTGAAACTGTGTGTATCATGTTGTAAAAGTTTTGAAACACGCTCCCAACTTCTAATTTTTCTTTTGAGAGAAAGAAACAATAAACTCTAGTGTGGTCATCAATGAAAGTCACAAACCAACGTTTGCCAGACCAAGTGGGCACTATAGAGGGACCCCAAACATCACTATGAATTAAGGTGAAAGGTTGTGATTTCTTATATGGTTGAGATGGAAAAACAGTGCGATGATGTTTCGCTAATTCACGAGATTCACACCGAAATTTAAGTAAATCTTTATTCATTAATAACTTGGGAAACAAATGCTTTAAATACAGAAAGTTTGGATGTCCTAATTTATAATGCCATAACAAAATCTGACTATCACTAGAAACATAAATATAATTAAAACAAGTCTGCCGGTCTTGCCTTCCAGAGGTAGATCCGTTATTGAAGAAGTAGAGACCCCCAATTTGTTTAGCCACCCCAATCGTCTTCCCTGAATTTGAATCCTGAAAATCACAATGAGAAGTCCAAAAGTTAAGTTGACAATTAAGATCAAGAGCTAATTTGCTAACAGATATGAGATTATACGATAGATGAGGGACATGCAAGACATTTGTAAGAGTGAGAGACGGGGAAACAATTATGGTTCCTTTGCTAGCAACTACAGCGAAAGAACCATCAGCAATTTTAACTTTCTGATTCCCTGCACACGGAGTATATGAAGAAAAGAATTCCGAGGTACCAGTCATGTGATAAGTAGCACCTAAATCTAATATCTAGTTGCTATGGGATTTAATGCAGGCAATTGTAGCCGTAAACTTATTACCCGACTGAGCTATGGAACAAGAGCCAGAGTTTCCTAAGGATTGAGATTGAACCATTTTACACAGGTGTTCCATTTGTTCCTTTGTGAATGGAAGTGGTTCTGAGGAAGACTTTTGCTCTGGATCTACATTGCTTGCTTGGAATGCTCGTGCACCTCCCTTTGTCTTGTTATCTCGCTTCTTTCAAGTTGTTGGTTTGCCATGAAGCTTCCAACAATTCTCCCTAGTATGACTTGGCCATTTACAATGCTCACACCACGATCTCTACCTTCATCCTCGCTTATCACCGTCTACTGCTCTATTAAGAACTACAAGCGCAAATCCTTCACCATCTGCATAGGGTTCACGTTTGTCTCTCAACATCACAGATCATTGAGTCTTTTCTCTTTGTACCTCTGAAAACACCTCTCTGATAATGGGCAAGGGTATCCCGCCTAAAATGCGTCCTCGAACTTCTTCTAGATCCTTGTTTAATCCAACCAAGAAGACAAACACACGACCTCGTTCAACCTTCTTCTTGTAATGAGCATTATCATTCAGGTTTTCCCATTCTTCGGTTTCAAAAAAAACAACTCTTGCCATATGGCCATCATGTCAAGGTAGTAAGTTGTAACTCCACGATCCCCTTGTTGCATCTTACACAACTAGTTATTGAATTCGAACATTTGAGAATGGTTGTCTAGATCAAAGTAGGTTTCCTTAACTGCTTCCTAGATACCTTGAGCGGTGGGCAGGAACATGTAAGGTTTACCAAGTCCAGCCTCCATGGAATTGATCAACCACGAGGTAACCATCGAATTCTCCTCGCACCATGACTTGAAGCCCGGGTCGTTAAATGGTGGTGGTACCACCTCGTCATTCACATAACCTAATTTTCTTTTACCGTCAATAAACAGCCTCATTGATTGTGCTCATTCGAGGTAGTTTCTTCCATTCAACTTGTGATTGATGTTCGCCACCGGATTTTCACTCACTGAATAATTGTTGGAGGTAGTAGATGTAGAAGACAAACTTGTGGTGGAACCACTAGTCGACTTTGTGAGACCTGGAGTAGTAGCACCCACCATAGCAAGTTTATAGTCCATAAAGTAAGAGAATCAGGTTGAAAAATATGCAGAAGGGTGAACATGTTAAGGACTGCCTGAACACTTCAACCTGAAATGCGTCAGAACAGTGTGGATTTGGTCGGAATTTGCAGACGACCGGAATGACAGAAAAATATCGGCTAGAGGGCTGTTCACGCGCCGTCACGTGCGGCCTGCAGCTGTGGCGGGTGGATCTCACGCGCTAGTGTCCGGCGACGAACGGGGGCGGGATTTTAGGGTTTGGTTCATCGGAGGGTCACAACTCCGACTATGTACTCGGACTTCTGAACCGACAAATATTTGAGCAGGCAGAGGGTTGGAGGAAGTGACGGCTAGGGTTTGCAGGTGATGACGGCTAGGGTTTGTGGATTAATGACAGCTAGGGTTTGCAGATGCCAATGTTTTGGCCGGAACTGGTCTGCCTATGGAGTTCCTAACACTCCTCTGAAACCATGAAGAATTAGAGAGAACAATTATTTTATTCCATGATTATGAAAACTGAATACAAAGCAACTTAATATAGGAATCAGGCCACAACTCCTAACTGACCTAAAATTCCTCTCACAGTGGGACACTCCCCACAAACCTCTCTAACTAGAATATAACAAATAAAATAAAATAAATATAAATAATACTAAAATTATCAATATAAATCAATTAAAGAAACCAAATCATTTATATAAGCATGTTTAGATAAGGAAACAAGATATTGAACTTTCATGTACTTGGAACTTTATGCCGTTGTTTTTTTTGTAGTGACATCTTTTGAGTGTTTTACATTCTGTTTGTTGACTTAGGAACTGCAAGAAGTAAGCTCAGCTTTGGAAGAAGCTAAAGCTGATATAGTTGGTCTCTGGGCCCTAAAATTTCTCATTGACAAGGTCGGTAATACATCTAAACCAAATATTGCTTTATATCACTGCAGCATTTGAAATTATCTATTATGCTGTAGCCAATGCAATACAATTTTATTGTTTTACATTTTCCTTTGTATTGTTTTTGAAGTATCATTTAATTTTTAACATTCTTGATTACATCTGTGTCCTTTATTTATCCTTTAATTTTTGAAGTAACTATTTGACATCAAGAGTAACTATTTGACTTTCATAGTTTGTAAGAGAGCACTAATTTCAACGTGATGAATGGTCAAGCACAAAACATATTTACTATTTTATATTTTGTACTTTGATTATGTCCCAAAAAGGAAACATCTCTCATAAGTAGGAACATCCCAAAAAGGGAAAGTTTAATCTTAATTTGGGATGGCAGTAGTATTGCTCAGTCATGGAAGAAGGATAGGAGTTAGTGGTATTCAGAACCATTGATAATTGTATAGAATAATTTTTTAATCTTGTTAACTTGCTCAAAAGAAGAAAAGAAAAATAAAAGAATCTTACGGAAGCAGAATTATCTCTTTTGTTTTTGCATTTACATCAACCTGCTGAATTACTAGAATTCGTGTCTTCATGGATCAGGAAACCCTGCTGTTAGTAACCATCTATCCCAAAAGCTTAAGCTGTTAAGTAGTGGGCCAACAATGTATATCATAATCTTCAACACTCCCCCTCACGTGCGAGCCACTCGCACGTGGATAGACAAACGAAACCAAAGGCCAAACCGGCCAAACCAAAGGTGCACTTTGTGCACAAACAACAACATGCATACTGCACAAATACAAAGGGGGAAACAAATGCAAGCAGGAGGATTCGAACCCGAGACATTGCAGAACCTGAGCTCTGATACCATGTTAGTAACCATCTATCCCAAAAGCTTAAGCTGTTAAGTAGTGGGCCAACAATGTATATCATAATCTTCAACACCTGCCAACAGCAACTTTTCCATGGCCTAGGAAATGATAAAGCAGTGGATAAATATGTGTTGAGAAAAACGAAGATATAACTTCATTCTTTTCTTTGTGAACCATGCTTGCTATGTGTATATCTATGTACACATTAATTATCCTGGACAGAAATAATTAGGCTTAGGATCTCTTCAGCGATGATGTCTGGGAAACAGGATTCAGGAAACCGATCTTACTTTTTTGGCCAAGAAACACTAAATCCTTATGATCTGCAACCAAATTTACAAATCGTGTTTGATTTACTTTCTTCTTGACAACACATTACCTCATGTGCTGGCATGCTGTGTCTAGCCTGAGTAGTGATTTTTGAGTATTGGCAAATCTTATTTTCGTGTTTATTGGAATGATTATTTTATTATACTTAGTATAAACTGATCCTCCCCCTCCCCCACAAAAAAAAAATTGTTAACTAGAAGATATGGTTCCTAAGTCATCACTGGGAGTAATGATTGCGTTTAGTATAAACTTTTTTCACCACTTTCTTCTTTGGTTGGGGACAGGATTTGCTTCCTAAGAGTCTGCTCAAGTCTATGTATGTTTCTTTTCTTGCGGGATGCTTCCGCTCTGTCCGTTTTGGGTTAGAAGAAGCTCATGGGTAAGATTAATTAATAATGGATGATCCTCCTCTGATTTCACACTTCAGTTGGTGCTCGAACAACTGTCTAGCTAAATATTTGAATAAAGATAAATTCACTCGAACTATTTTCAATCAATCATCAGAAAAGGACAAGCCCTGCAGTTTAACTGGCTATTCGAGAATGGAGCCTTTGTTTTGCATCCCAATGAAACATTCTCCGTTGACTTTGATAAGGTATAAAATGATGGCTTGTTTTTCTTCAAACATTTAATCTTTTAAGTATTAAGATTAAAATAATAACTGCGTATCTGTTGTTTTTTATTGAAAGGTTGAAAGTGTTGTTGAGAGGTTGAGTAGGGAAATACTCACAATACAGGCAAAAGGCGACAAAGATGCAGCCAAAGCGCTTCTTCAGAAATATTGTAAAATGACCAAACCACTCAAAGTTGCTCTGGAAAAATTGGAAAGTGTTCAGGTACCATTATCTATTCTTTAGATGTGTTTTTTATTATCTGCCTACTTACACCTCATGCCTATCAATTAACATAGCTAATTCTTCTAATCATGAAAGTAATCTATTTTTTTCTTGTTAAAACCTGAGTTTTGTTTTAGCTTGCTATGCATACATACATATGTACATATATAAATATATACATATGTATATATTTACATATATAAATATATACATATTTATACATATGTACATATATAAATATTATATGTATATATCCAGTAGCATTTTGTTATTAGACATTTAATTTTGATAGAAACGTTAACCATAATGGTAGAGGGATGATGAACTGGACAACTATTAGTAGTAGATTAGCTGGCTCTTTTTGATATATACTGCAGTGCTCATATTCAAGAATGGCACAACAGTTTTTTTTTTCTTTTTTAGGAATTTCTAGTTTATATAGTAGGTTCAACATACATGTGGTGTCGAGATGAGAAGTTTTACAACTGCTAATAACGTTTTCTCAGTCAAACTGTTTTGAGTAGTTGATTATCTTATGTTAAAAATATAAATCGAAACTCAAAAGTCCATCGTCATAATCTTGCTCTAACTGAAATTATGTGATTTCTATAAATTTAAGAGAAATAGTATTAACTGAGGGCTACTGATGTTGGAGATTTGGAATTCCAACATGCTTGAACACAATAAAAAATATATTGCGATTTGATAGAAGTGTTGGAAAATGACTAAAAACACTATAGTTTTTATGGGAAGTTGGAAGAATGAGACAAGCAATTTGATGAAATGTCCATGGAATAAAATTCTTCGGGGGATAGGTGAAAAAAAATCATGGAAAGATGGAGAGCATCGCACCACTGTTCTCGTTTTCAAACTTTCCATAAAAGTTAGTAGTGTTTTCAATCATTTCCCAACTTTATTATCAAATGCACCCTTAGTTTTAACAGGATGAACTCCTAATTTAGGATTGAGGAAGTATATATTATTTACTCTAAAGCACGAATACTCTATATGGGGTCGCCGTATCCATACCCAATACGTATCTTGTAATGATACTTGGCCGATATGCCCGGATGCGTATTAGAATTTCCCTCCTCCCTTTTTTGCCAGATACTTCTTGTCTTGGATACAGCTAGGATACACCATATATACAAGAATATGACATACGAACAAGATACTATTCAATCTAATAAAAAGTAGATAACATGAACTACTTTCATTATATTGTAAATCCATGTGAAGGAAAAAGCTGAATACATTCTAGGGATTTCCTTCCGTTCCCTCCATTGACCTTCAAAATAATTATTATAAATCAATACTTTCACTTGAGGTTGATAGTCATGAGTACTGTTTTTATTGAGATCACTTGCTATCTTTCGAGATAACGGGGTAGACATGAAATGTGAAATGATATTTCTTTTGATGGGGTGAGGAAATTGAAGATGAATAGCTATTTCATGTTTTATGTAATTGACTAGTTAATATTTCGTAGATTCACAAATATTGATAATAGTATTCATAAACTTTGTAAAACTAATAGCTTTTATAGTTTGATGTGCCGTATCCATGATGTATCGTATCAGATACCCGTACCGTACCCGTATCCGTATCCGTATCCGTGCTTCCTAGATTATATAAAGCCAATAGGCGTGAATGTTGTTGGCAAAAGTTAAGCGAACCTTGACCACTGAAGCAATTTTTGTTTCTTCTCTGTTATTTAAATCACTTGAATCTTAATCACGCATGCATCACATGTACTCAAAATCTCTGTGCCTTGTCTGTCTAATGTTATTATTTGCATGTTTCTTCAACACAAAATTTGTTCGATTGTGTTTCAGGTTCCTGTGGATATAGTTCCTGAGTTCCCGATTGCTAAATTCATTCTCAACAACCTTACATAAGATACAGGGAAAAAAATTGTGCTTCAATTTGTGTTTCCAACATGTAAACTTGTAGTTAATAACTTTATTTATATGCATCATCCTTGTTTTTCCGAGTAAAAGAAAAGAGGAGTAACTTAATTATAACAAACCTTATAATCAAAAGGAAAGGAGGAGAAGTTGATTTCTTAATGATCCAGTACTTGTTGATTATGCATGCATAGCATATGGTTTAGCTTGATATATGTGGAAATTGCACCACTTAAAAAAAACGTAAAATGGTATATTTGTGTAGTTATGGTACTAACTTAAAAAGCAGTAGAGCAAAATTTGTTTATCACTAGTTCAAATGCCCTCTGTGAAAATATATAGTCATGAAGTAGTACCGGTGTATGGTAAGCGAGGAGGGGTGATTATTTATGCACCTACGACGTAAATAATGCGTCACTTTACTTCACACGACGTTCCACTTTTAGTACAGAAAACTTTATTCGCTTCGCAATTTATAATGGTACATAGTTTGTTCAGCACTGGTTGATATGGCCTCTGATTTTTTTCCATTTTTTTTGAAATCCTTTTAACTCGAGAAAGAGTGCTCTCGTAAAAAAATGAAAAAGATAGATAAGAAAACAAAAGCTAGCCCCCCAGACTTACAAGAAGTCCTTCAAGAAGATAAAAGAATTATATAGTATCAACCCAAGGGGTCTCAATAGGATCTTCAAGGAAAATTGAGCTCTCAAGAGTTAGCCCAATCATGATTCTTGCTTTTTTGGTGGAAAGTATGCGGCCTTCCAAAGTGCAAGTTGTAGTCACCGCGGTGACCTTTTTTGGCCATTCCTTATCTCGACGCTCGGAACTCGTCTTCTTTCTTCTCTTCCTTTTCATTTTTGTGTTAGATCTCGACTCAATAGATAAGTTAGGAGAGGAGACCTTAACAAGAGAGCATTAATGTAGTAGGGCTTGGGAGATGAAAGGGTCGAAAAATATATACAACAATATTAAATACACTTAATACAACAAATACCAAGAATTTTAATTTTAATACATGCAAAATGTTGGATTTTTTTGATAAACTGTATTATAAGTTAATATCACTTTTATTGCAAAGTGATTTTGACCACTTATTACTAATTAATTGTAGTTATTCACTTAATCGTATAAATAGTGGTTAAATTATTTTTGCTTTGAACCTAAAACTTTAGCCTCAATCTGAAACTCTCCTAGTATATTGAAAACCAAAATTAATTCAATATATTCACAATTTTTTTAATGTGTAACATTGTTTATCAAAAGCCAAAAGAACCAAAAATATCGAAAACCAATACACACGCATAGCATTCACAGGATAAACTTAGTTGTATAGTAAGGTATATTTGCCCTACTTACTTGGATGTTGAAATAGTGGTAATAGTAAAATAGGGAGTTAAAATAAATGTATTGTATTTTAAGAAGTAGTCTAAAGTGATAAGAGTAAAAGTAAGAAAGATAAAATAAGTAGGAGAGAGAAAGTGACCCATGCATTACTCTTATGCGTTCAACTTGGCCATACATTTGAGTAATGTATTTTGCACCAAAAGCATAGTGGTAATAGTAAAATATAGAGTTAAAATAAATGTGTTGTATTTTAAGAAATAGTCTAAAGTGATAGAGTAAAAGTAAGAAAGATAAAATAAGTAGGAGAAAGAAAGTGACCCATGCATTACTCTTATGCATTCAACTTGGCCATACATTTGAGTAATGTATTTTGCACCAAAAGCATTTCAATTATACGCCCCGCACCATATGTATACATGAAATACGTCTTATAAGGAACTTATAACAAATCATACATCTCTTATGGAACAATGGTTTACACTATCACTCGAAACTATTGCATGCGCATGTAAGGTAAATTTACCTTACTTATTGTATTTACTTCCACTATGTAGATACTCTTAGAAACGATAAAATATCACAATATTTGTTGTGTATCATTAGACCTTCATGTCAATTTTGTCCGGGCCCTAGTTAAGGTGGTTAAATTTTTTTCCTCCACTCAAACACGATCATACTTACTGGGTAATGTTTTCCAACTAGTATTTGTTAATCATTATAATAAGATAGGTGAATAATTAAAATTACTAAAAAAAAATATATGTGGGGACATGATTTTAGCACTCTCTTATGGGTTGAATAGAAAGGACGAGGTCCAACTATCATGAAAGATAGCGGATTACGAATGAGGCCTAACAACGTGAGGGGCCATATAGAATGTTCGCCAAATAAGAGATGATATCATGCCGAGTAAAAAGGGATAACCGCCGAGTAAAAAATAATCGACCTAAGAAGAATTCCAGACTTATAGAAGGAGAAAATGGTGATATAAGTGTCCTAACCAATAAGACAATGACACTTATAATAATATAGTATGACAAATACTTACTGCAAGAACGAATGACTAAATGACACGTATAAAGTGCAAGGAAGTTAGTTATAACAGTGTTCCCCTCACATGAAAGAGGGAGATGGATATCACAAGGACCACAAGATATACCCTAGATGGTCATTTTACTTGTGACCTAATCTAGTTTGGAGAGCACGAAAAAGGAATCGATACATAGAAGAGGGGACTCTCTGGAGGAGGACGGATGAGAGAAATTGATAGAAACCTCATCATAAAGCTAAATCCAGTTACCATCTCTACCAACTTGGGCCGGACCTGCTCTAGTACACAAATACACCTCCTACAATTGGCGCCGTCTGTGGGAATCTGCAACAAAAAGGTAGTTCTCATTTTCGGGTAATTGGATCTCTGCTTTTTATTATCTCTCAATGTTCTTCAAGCTCTGTTATTCATTTTTCGCTATTTTTCTTCCAATTGTCTCATTTGATTCAAAATCTGGTAAAAAGTCCTTTATGATAACTGTTTAAAAATGGTTCAAACTAGAAGCCATCAGATCGGTGATAATTCAAACATAGTCCCCGTTGTAGATCCAAGTCCCAATCCAAATCTGAACTTGAATATAAATAAACTTGTTGTCACTGTACCCAGGCAACCAAATCTAGATCATTCCCATACTCATTCATCTAATAACTTTTACGATCCCAACTATCCTGAAAGAGATGCTCCTGTTTTAAATAAATCTGCTGCAATGGCTAAATTACGACGAGAAAATGAGATACTGTCATAACTCCTTAAGGAACAAATGCTTAAAAAGGTGGTTCAAGAGCCGTTCAAAGTGGCTGAACTAGAGGATGCCAAAACTGTTGTCTCTTCCTCAAAGGATGAGTATGATGAAGTAAATTCCAAAAGAAAGTTAAACGAAGGCATTGTTGATGAAAATGAACGTCAAGCTAGTCCGAATCGGTCAGGACATCATAGTGTTTTCGAACGCTTGGGGGAAAAAGGAGTTTATAAGCCTAACAAAGTGACTAAGTCAGTACAGGTAGTTAAAGAGAAGGAAAACCCGTTGAACAATTGGGCAGAGAAAGATTTACGAAAATTAATTCATTCAGCCATAGCCGATAAAACAGAGGATTTGTGCAACTATGGCTTCTAGCTGTTGGATTATGCTGAATTTTGGATATGTTTTCCCTCAAAATATTTTCTAGCTTGTGTCCAAATTTGAGGTTGATCAGAATTCGGGAAGGCCTATATTTATTTTAATTTGCTACGAAGGACGTTTCGACTAAAATTGCACGATAAACAAATTGATTCTTGATTATCCCATGTCCGACAAAGCTAAACTTTTAATATGTTCTTCCCCACAATAATACCTATCTACTGACCAAACTTCAGATCATTTTAACTTCAAGAAGGCCTCCATTTGATAACCCGAAATAAACTCACGATTTTTTGATTTTTCGGAGATCCGACTGTCGGATCGAGCTGATTTTCGAGTATGCTACTCCTTATGATAATGTATAATAACTCTCAAAGTTTGAGGATGATCAAAAATGCGTGACTCTCCTTTCACAAGTTTTCAAGATTTTTGACGGTTTTCGGTTCCGGCAATTTTCGATAATTCTGTAACTTATCATCCGGGGTCCTTTCGGCTTTCTTCTTTAACATGTATCACATGTACATAATATATGTATCTAGGAATGCTCGTGCATGCATGCGTGCTTATTTTTTTGGAGATCAGAATTCTTACGGGGGTGGCAAAATGAGGTGTTTACACTTGCTCAGTCAAGGCAGCAAACATGAAAAATGTAAGACCTAGTTCAGTCAAGGCAGCAAAAATGGTAATGTAAGACCTCGCTCGATCGAGGCAGCCAAAATTAAAAGGAAGGAGTGCAAAATTTACTCGACTAAAAGTAAAAACTTCCGAATATGTGATGCCTTGCTCGGCCAAGGCAATAAGAGTTTAAAAATAACTTTTATCAAATAAAAAACTCAAACAAGGCAGACTTGTTTAAATTCGACTATGTTCCAAATTAATTAAATCATTTATTAACTAATTAAGATTATTTGTCCGATATAACGAAGAAATTTTCTGTTACAACCAATCAAAGCAGTAATATAATAGGGAATATCCACAAAATTCTTCTTCATTAATTCAAAACACAGGTACATATTGTGGGGCTTCGCGACCCAGTAAAAAAAAAGAAAAAGGAAGACAAAAGCTTTCTTCAAGAATTCCTCCAACATCACAAAAGCCTTAATGTAAAGGTTCAGGACCTTAACAGATTCGGCGACCCTTATGACCTTCTCGAGTTGTTTATTAATCTTGTCGAAGCTTTCTTCAAGAATGCCTCCTACGTCTGGTGGAAGCATATCGCTCTTTCAGAAGAAGAAAGCGACTAACAAGACGGTTATAGTTTTTCTTCAGACGACAGTGTCTTCTTTTGAGGCGAAGAAAAACCCTTAACATGTTAGCCACTTCTGTGGCATCTACTCCTTCAACAAAAGGAGAAGCAGCATCAGACACAGATTCGTTGTTAGGATCCGCCATTGAAATGAAACTAAGAGGTTGGTATTTTACTTCTTAGTTAAAGACAATGAATATAAAATAACAAGGAAGAGTGTGATTTATATATACCCGGGATATGAGAGTTACACAGGGGGTCACAAAACCCCGTGTAATGAATATCCTAGAAATGTGAAAAGACATTCACAATTTATTATTCTTTTCATTCAAAGAAACACTTTGGAAATACAATGAACTTTTCAGTTAGTTGTCATGTGGCCAGTTCCTAAAAGCCATGTGGTCAACTAGGGGCATACATACAACAAATTAAAGCATAACATACATAAAGAAAGTTATACTTGGCAAAATGGATTTCATTAGAAATTTTATTAAGTCATAACAAAAAAAAAATACAGTAAAAAAAAGAGAGAGAAAAAGAAAATCAGGTCTCATCTTCATCATTCTCGGCAGCATTATCGTCTTCTTGCTCCTTTCCAGAAACTGGGGGAGACTGAGCAAACAAATTGAGAAGGCAAAGTACCATCTTATCGAAAAGTGCATCACCCTCGACAACCCCTGCAGCAAATAAGCCAGATTCATAACCGGCTTTATAAATCATATTTTTAATCTTATGATTTGAGTTGCTGCTTCATCTAAGGCCTCGTTATAGCCTGTTGTTTCAGCATTAGTTAATTCTTCAAAATGAAGAGACTTGAGCTCATCAATTGTTGCTTCTGCTGCCCTTTTTTCCACTTCTCTAGCCTTAGCTACAGCTTGAGCTTTACTATTGTGGGCCAGCTTAAGAGAAGTTTGAAGCTCAGCGATCTGAGTCTGGAGAGTTTGAACTTGATCCTCCAAATTAGCCTTATCTTCCTCAACAGATTTTATTATATTATCGTGTTCAGCTTGAAGAGAAGAAAATTAATTTCTCACACCAACAATTATGACTTTGGCCTCATTAGCTTCCCTTTTGGCCTCTGAAGTCTCTTTCTTAAGCTTTGCCACCTTCGCTTTGTGGTCTTTCTTGGCCTGTTTGTATCGAGACATCAGCTCGAAAAAATACTGGTTCGACTGTAACAAATAAAAGACAGTTAAGAAATAATTGTTGAAAATGAAAAAATCTTCAATAAAAAGAGGAGGTTGTATCTTACGCCAACTTGGCACTGAAAACCTCTATATTCCAGTTCAGAGGTAGGAACGGACTTCAATTTTTTATCGTCCTCTGGCAAAATCATAGCTGTTACTAAAGCATGAGCAACTCTACTGCTTGACAGAGTAGAATCCTTTACGTTAATAGGCCTCTTATCATGAGAAATTTGAGGCCTAATTATAATTTCTTCAGGAAGAGGTTCCTCTGAAGGAGTGTCTTCCGGTATCTCGGTCACCTCAGGATCAACTGGCGAGTTGACCGTATGTTCGGTACCTTCACGGTCCTGTGCCTTTGTTTCGACTAGGGGAGAAAGATTCTCTAAAACCCCAGCTTCCCTAACATCTCCACTAGAGGTGACTTCAGTAGTGGTCTCTTCTACGATTGGATCTCTAATTTCAGCAGGAGGGGTCTTTTCTTGTACAAGTTTCCTCCTCTTAGTAGGAGGAGTTGTCGAACTCCCAGAAGCTCCATCCTTATAGATCTGAGCGTTCAAAGAGTCAAAAACGCTTCGCCGACCAGCCATACCTCTATTGGAAGACTCAGGAGCATGCCCCTCACTTCTAGGTCTTCTCCTTAATGGAGATTCCTCAACTTCCTCCAAATCTTCCTCGGCGAGAGAGTTTACTTCGATTTCCTCGACAGAAGCTAATACAGCTTCACCACGCCTCCTTGGAATTGGAATGGTGGTGCTCGGTTCGGCAACAAAAACCCCTTCAGCATTCTCAGTCTGCAACACAGGTCGATCGGCTGGGGGGTCACAGACTATTTCAACTGCAGACCTTTTATTTTTCTTCTTTCCTTTGCCTCTTTTTTCTCTGGCAACTAAAAGTTCAAAAAATTCTAAGTCTGAAGATTCTCCAACTAGAATACACCCTTAAATACCCTCACTTTTTTAAACCACCCAAGAGTTGACTATACCATGATCTCTGAAGAAATCATATTTGTCCTTATCCAAAAGGGTAGGGCCAACCCACTTAACAATATTAGTGCAGCTGGAAAATGAAGTATATGGAGGGATATAATTCAGAAGAACATGATCCAATCTTGGATGACGAGAAGGCCCCACATTGTCAGGTCCATCATAGTTAATAGCTGCGTTCAAATGGTTAAGATTAAGCTTATCCAGAAGTGGCTTGCTAAAACACCTTTTCGCTCCATCAACTGCAAAGAAGAAAAACTGATTAAGGCAAAACATCAAATAGTTGACAGACAAGAAAAGGATCTGTGATAAATAAAATTGTGAACTAGGTGTGCCGAAATGCCTGGGAATGCTTTTGTTAACTGGGTCAGGTTCAAGGTTCCCAGTAAGAAGAACTACGTCGTTAAACATTCCTTTGTGAGACGATGCTAGTCCCTTAATAATAGAAGGAGAATGGGGTCTAGCTCTTAAATTTTATTTATCTTCGGACTCAACCAGAAGATAGCAATATTTAATCTCTTTTAACCCTAAGTTGAGATTAAGACGCCTATTTAGTTCAAACGTGCCTAAAATAAAGTACATTCGGAGTTATTTGACATAAATGAAAATGAGGGTCCCTCAAAAAGTCTACCAACAGGGGATCAAAAGGGATCCTTAAACCAGCAACCTTAAAAAATAATGTATAAATGGGATATTCATCGTGAGCTGGGGGTAAACCAAACTCTATATCTTTGAAGATATCCTCACGAGATCTAGGTTAGGTCCTCTCAAATTCTGACTTATCTATATCAGTATTCAAAGCATATTTGTTCCCTATGGTGATCAGTGGTTAACAACGACGAGAGAAAATAAAACTAGGGTTTTGTGGAAAAATGAATCGAAAATAAGAAATGAGAAGTTAGAGACTTACAGAGAAAGAATAACTCCTGATGAACGGGATGAGCAACGAATTTGATGAAACAAACTAAAAGACAAGAGATAAAATTTGACTGTTAGAAAAGAAATGGGTTTTGCAAAGAGATAAAGGAAATGAAGAGATAGAAATTAGGGATGAAGAAAAATACTTTTTTAAATATTTTCTTCCTTTTTTTTCCTACAAGAGACGCCTTACTTTATCGATAGATGTGTAAGAAATGACCCTCATTTAATGAAATTTAACAGCCATCTCATAACACTCAATCGAAATCAATAACCGATGATATGACACGTGGAGAGTACTCACAAATATAAAATTCCTCAAAAAGTTGGCTAAGTGTAAGAGCCTGTTCTGAAAGAAATCAAGCCTCCGAGTTCATGAGATTAACATGACTCGAAGGCTTGGGGGGCATTTGTGGGGATATGATTTTAGCACTCTCTTATGGGCCGAATAGAAAGGACGAGGTCCAACTATCATGAAAAATAGCGGATTACAAATGAGACCCAACAACGTGAGGGGCCATTTAGAATGTTCGCCAAATAAGATATGATATCATGCCAAGTAAAAAGGGATGACCGCCGAGTAAAAAATAATCGACCTAAGAAGAATTCCAGACTTATAGACAGAGAAAATGCCGATATAAGCGTCATAACCAATAAGACAATGACACATGTAATAATATAGTATGATAAATGCTTATTACAAGAACGAATGACTAAATGACACGTGTAAAGTGTAAGGAAGTTAGTTATAACAGTGTTCCCCTCACATGGAAGAGGGAGATGGATATCATAAGGACCACAAGGTATACCCTGGATGGTCATTTTACTTGTAACTTAATCTAGCTTGGAGAGCACGAAAGGAATCTATAAATAGAAGATGGGACTCTCTGGAAAAGAACGGAGGAGAGAAATTGATAGAAACCCCATCATAAAGCTAAATCTAGTTATCATCTCTACTAACTTGGGCCGGACCTACTCTACTACACAAATACACCACCTATAATATTATACCATGTATGTACTTAATATGTTATTTTTGGATATTTATTAATCTATTTTTACTAAATCTTATTATTCATTAGGTTGTAAAGTTCTCCATTAAAAAAGATTTATCTAAGGGGGTGTATTCAATTAGGATTTTAAAAGACTATTTTGGGATAAATAAGTCTTGTGGTATTTAATCAAGACTTTTAAATAATCTAAATAAGTCTTGTGGTATTCAATCAGGACTATTTGGATATTTTAAAGAGTGTGTCCAAATCTAGTGGTATTCAATCAGGACTATTTGGATATTTTAAAGAGTGTGTCCAAATCTAGTGGTATTCAATCAGGACTTTAAATAAGTAACAAAAAGTCTTTTGGTATTCAAAAACTTGCTAATTTCAATGGATTTTTTAAAATTAGGAATTTGTGTGACTTTTTAGTGGAAAGTATAGATAACAAACCCTATAAAGAATTCCACCCTAACCTATGAGACTTTTCACGTGAGACTTTTGTTTTCTGCTAGAGATTTACCAATTCTCTCACCTCTCTTCTCTACATTTACCTCTTCCTTTCACCCATTTCCCTTCTCAACTTCACCAATGCTTCTGTTTATGAAGTGGGTATATATATATCATCTCTCTCCTTTTATATATATATATATATACATATATGTATGTATGTGTACATTTTCATATTCTTTGAGATTTGAACTATTTTTATGTATTTCAATTTATTTTTTTCCTTTAGTGCCTTCTTGCCATTGAAGAGTGGAGCCCTTCAATTGAACCCCATTTTAAAGATTGCTTGCATAATTTTATTAATATTTTAAATAAATTTCATTAATGAGCATAAACACCAAAATCGGCACTCTCTGCCTTTCACAAGAATCATAATGTTTATTAACTTTTTTTCCTTTCTTTTATTAAGAAATGATAGTGGGTTTTATAGAATCTTTGGTAAGGAAAAATTCCACCATCATTTGAAAAGCTTGGGTTGTAGAGGCTGATGCTTGAGAATTCGTACATCATTGAACTAAACATTACTCATCATAAAATTCAAATATAAAAAGTCTTGAGTATAAAAATCCATGTAATCCTTTCAACTCTTATAAATTTTAATGATATAATTTTTAAAATTCAAACATAAAAAATCTTTTAAAAAAATCTTGTAAGTCATTACATTTTTAAATAGTCTTTTAAAATCTACTAGATTAAATTATCCATAAACAATCTTTTAAATTCTCAATTGAATACACCCCCTAAAGATTGAGTTTTAAATGTTCATTCGATACTTTTTTCTTTAATTAATGCTATGAGCTAATTAGGTCCCCCTTCTCGCTCGGAAAAAAAAAAGAAAAGGATACTTTTTTCTTTAATTAATGCTATGAGCTAATTAGGTCCCCCTTCTCGCTCGGAAAAAAAAAAGAAAAGAAAAGAAAAACTCTGCCTTGCCCTTGGGTGCGTCGGTCTTGATCTCAAACGTGCTCACACACGTCATATACGCGTTTATGTAACGCGTCGAATATTAATTTTAATTATATTATATTATATTATATATATTTGGGGAAAATATCCATTCTCAAAAGATAGATATAATAGTCTTCTTGCTACAATCCCTTCATTTAGATTCTTTACAATTTGGCGGACTGTGAGATTGTCTTCTCTGTAAGAGCTCTCTCTCTTTCTCTTTATCTCTAATTCTATCTATAACTGAAACCAACCAAAAAGCACTTTGGTCAAAACCATTTTTTCCGACATTGCCTAATCGGCAGATTATCTGTATTTGATATCTTGTATTGAATCACAAATTGTGCCCAATTTCAATCCTGACAAGACAAGAATAAGAATTGTAATTTTAACGTCTACTTCATGTTCGCCCAGCAAAACTGTGGAAATAAGAAAAATCAAACTTCATTCATGGTCTTAGTTTCATTTTACAAAATGTACTTTTTGTACCAATTCCACCCTAGTTCAACAGGTTTATTGATCAAATCTCAACTAGTATGAATAATTTTTAGGACCTAAAGAGCTTCTCTACTTGGGTACAGTTTGTTTTCTTCGCAAAAAGGAGTTTAGGGTTCTGCTGTGCAGTTGCCTTCTTGATGCCGCTGTTCCCTTGCCCGTATTTCCTGCTTGTGTTATTTGTTATGATTGTAATGAATTTTCACTGTGTTCTACGGTGTATTTTATGTACTAGAATTTAGCTGATTCATAATTTCTCTTCTGCATGCTTCCTCTGACCGACATCAATTCAATATTTCATTTTGCAGGTTCAATAGTCTGTTTGAAAGGTAGTATTAATTTTTGTGGTGAAGAAACATGGGGGGTGGCAAGGACAAAAATCATGATGAGTCCACTGACAAGGGGCTGTTTTCACATATTGGTCAATATCCTCCAGGACAGTACCCTCCACAGCCTGGAGCCTACCCTCCCCAAGGCTACCCGCCATCTGTATATCCTCAACAGGGCTACCCGCCAGCTGGATACCCTCCACAACAAGGATACCCACCATCTGGGTACCCTCCACAGGGCTACCCGCCAGCCGGTTATCCTGGTCAATCTGCCCCGGGCCACTCAGGTTTGGATGCTACCTTAACTTGTGTTTCATCTTGTGATTGTGTTGAAAAGCAACTGGCACGCTATTTCTGGATTTTGATAACACCCTAGATGTAGTATGATAGCTCTTTCTGAGCAGCACAGCACAAATACTTATTCCAAAACTAGCCTATTAAGTGATACTGAGAATTCCACGTGCACTCCCAGGTTCATCCTTCACTTTTTCTCAACTTGTTCATAAGTTTGCCAAATTAAGTTGCTCATGCATGAGGTATATATACTTCTTAGACACTTAGTTCGTGACTAACAAACTGTAATGGTGAGATGTGACTTTCTTTTATAAATAGTGTGTAAGAAGTAGAATTTCAGTAACTGAAAGAGAATTGATGTTTTATCATATCACAAGTAGAACGACGGAGGACAATAACAGAAAAGGGGGGGCTTTGGAGAGAGATCATAATAGTAATACCCATCGTGAGTTTATTTCTTCTATTAACCTCCTTCCTTGTACGCATTTCAACATGTTTTACTTTCATTTGTAAGAAAGATAAGTTAACTAACCAATAAGAAGATAAAAGTAGAAACCTACAGATGAGGAGCCCTCTGCCATTACAAAAGGACGAACAAAACTAACAAACCACAAGAAGGGCTGCATAACTGAATTAGATTAGAAGGTTTAAGATTGGATAGGCCTAGTAGGGAAGCCAGCAGGAGGCTTGGCTATTAGTTGCTGCTCCCCTTGTTGTATGAATGAGATGCACGGCTGGGGCCATTGCGTCGTCCCTCCTTGACTGGGACCACCGGGTTTTTGTGGATCCTATGCACACGCACAAGAAAGAAAAGATGTTTTTACAGGGCCTGTTCCCACAAAGCTTTAACCAATCCTTCCGTCTTAAGACTTAATATGAACTTTCATAATCGTACATGATATCCAAAAGAAGGAAGAGAAAGTGAATGACATTTTTCTTAAAGCCTTGTTTGTAATACATGGTAAGTTCTGGTATATATAATGTCAATTTGTAATCTAATATTAGAAGCATGATTCCTTATTTGAGACATTCTGAGAATGAAAGAGGGTTTCTTAGTTTGAGGGGTGAGGGAGTAGGTAGTAACTGGACTGGAGCTTGCTAAGATATTTCAAAAGAGAAGCCGGTCAACAAGCCACTATGATACTCCTCTCCAAAACGATCTCTGTATCTTGAAATGTCCTTTCTATGTCATAATTACTTATTAAGTATGACTAGGGGAACTTGGAAAGTTTAGGCTATACTGTTATTGTCATGTGATATCGAACACCCTAATAGTAATAATTAGTAGCAAGAGCAAGGAGACATTTAAGGCGGGCCTTCTTTTTATTTTGTTAGCTTCTTTTGCAGGTGAGATGCAGTATGTGCTGCAGCTCTGCCATGTGATTGGACATTTATTTATGTCTTTACTATTATTAATATTTTAGGGCATGGATCTGGTGGAGTAGCAGGAATGCTTGCAGGGGGTGCTGCTGCTGCAGCAGCGGCTTATGGTGCCCACCACTTGACCCATGGCTCAGGCGCAGGTGGCGGCCACTATGCGCAAGGTGCAGGTGGCGGCCACTATGCGCAAGGTGCATACGGAGGTCACTACGGTGGTGTTGGTCAAGGCCACGGGAAGGTGAAGCATGGTAAATTCAAGCACGGAAAGTTTGGTGGCAAGCACGGCAAATTTGGCAAGCATAAGAAGCATGGCTTCAAGAAGTGGAAGTAAAACATTCTATGCTATAAAACATATGTACAACAACTCTACGTCCATAGCTAATGGCCAATTCCTGTTTTTATAAATAACAGATAATAAAATTTGACGCTTACGTCCCGTTATTTTATATTTGCTTTTCTGAGAATTAAATGTCACTCATAAAGAGGTTGATTTTATTTATGTATATGCTTGATTGTTGCTGCCAGTAGTAGCTTCTCTCTCTAATATGAGAATTTTCACCTCTGTCATCTGTTTGAGGTGTATTTCAATTGCAATCTTAGTTGTGTGTAATTCAACATGAAAATTAATCGTCTCTTGTAGTATTTTTTTTTAATTATTGTTCTTCTCATAAATATATATTGTTGAATTTTATTGTTGCTGCCAGCCAGGAGTTCAAACGAGTGATATTTTTAAATTTTACTATGTATAGTAGATCAGAGTTGATAACTCTCTTGTGAATGTGAGTTGGTCAAGTGGCAAGTTTGAGTATGCTAAATGTCTTATGAAATATACATCATGGATGCGGCAATGTCTTATGAAACTTGTATTTGTGTCATTTGTTTTTGCCCCAGGTTGATGTGTTAGGTTGAAGTGTTGGTTGCTCTCATCCAAACCTAGCTATCAAGTTTATTAAATGACATTGCACCCTTTAAATGTTTTATGTTTGAGTTAATTGCACTTTTGTCCCCCCCTGAACTATGTACCCCGTTGCACTTTGCCATACAAACTATTAATTTCACCAATTTTCATTACGAACTATTGATTTTGTTGCACTTTGCCATTTATTGCTGACGGGGTTAACATAATAGACGGAATAGGGGGCAAACTCGGAAAAAAAAATCCCTCTCATTTTTTCCTGCCAAAACGTGCTCAATTGTTTACCTCCCTTATCTATGTACATATATATATATATATATATATATTGTAAACATTTTACACTAATATACATAACCATAGAATAAAAGAAAGGAGATTTGAAGCAACAACTGCCATCTTTTTCTTCGAGAAAAGTAAGAGCACCACCATGGAAAGAGTGCATTTGTGGAAACAGAGTAATCATCCGCACCTCATGGACTGATCTGAACGCTGGTAGAAGATTTTATTCATGCCAAATGTGTGGGTATTTCAGCTGGGTCGATCCACCCATGTGCGAGAGATCACCCATGTGCGAGAGATCGAGACAAGTTATACCCGGTCTTCTTCGAAGGATAAGGGAAATGGAGGCAGAAACAATAATGGGGAGAAACAGAGGAAGATAGAGGTTTCTATGGGTTTTGTTGTTTTTCTCGTGGGTATTGATTCTAGTGTTATGGCTAGGAGATATGGAGAACCATAATAATGGGGAAAACAGGAAGAATGAGATATAAGGTTTCGCGGGTTTTTGACTGGGGTTCATATATTACATGTAATTCTTGTGGGTTTTGGAAAATGGGGGTTTATATGTAATTCTTGTGGGTTTTGGAAAATGGGGGTTTATATATTATGTGGATTTTGAGGGTATGCAAGTAATGATAGTAGTACTAATTTGATGGTTAATGTAAGTTGTAATGTTTGAAGTATGCAAGTAGTAGTATGCAAGTAGTAGTAGTAGTAGTAGTAGTAGTAGTAGTAGTAATGTCAAATGTAAATTTAATCTAATGTTAATTTAATGGTTAATGCTCTGTTTTAATGGGTTTTGCACTGTGCTTTAATAATAAATATATCCTATAAATGCTATTCATCACATTCAACAAACTAATTTCTCTTCATCACATTCACATTCAACGAAATTCTTATCATTACATTCACATTAAACATAGTAGAATATGATATTCAACAAACTGATTGCCATTCATTAACTAGTATATATGTTATGTTTTCACAAAAACAGCACTTAATATCCAAAAAACTAACATCCACAAAAAGAGTACTGGAACAGAGTACTCATATATCACAAAAAACAAAAGGCCCTAGAACTAAAAGGTCTTCATGGCTGGCTGGATGAATTTGTCCTAAACATTTTCTTTCCATGCCACATAATTGCAACTGGTGGATCTAATTCTTGAGTTCCCCTTGTACTAGAAAGGTTCTGCCCACTCACAGTTCCTTTACCTCTATTTGCTCTCACCTGCACAAGTCCCATTTTAGTTAAGTATAAAAGGAACATGAATTAAAGTTCAGAACTACTTACTGGTAATTTTTGCCTTGCATCTGCTACATGAAATGTATTTGAGTTCCCACTGCCTTTCTTTGCTCTTACCTACATAAGACCCACAATATAATTGATAGCAGCTGCAGTGAAATTGATATAAATATGCATTATTCCAACTGAAACAACACTTACTATTGGATTTGAGTTTCCACTGGCTTTTGGACACCTTCTCTTATTGTGAGTAGCTGAACCACAAAGTGTACAACTCATTTTAACTCCTTTTCTCCCAAGCTTATGTGGATGGTCTATCTTTTCATCATTTTGCTTATTTCTGTTCTTCCTAGGCCTGCCAGGTGGTTTACTATAATTAGGAGGAAGAACATGGGTTAATCCAGTTTCTACCCACAACTCCTTTCCATTAATAGGGTTCAACAAGTGCTCATATGTTTTCAAGAAGGTTTCTCGAAGGTAGTATTGGCTCACAAACTTCTCTGGCTCTTCTGCAAGATAGTTCAATGATGAAATTGCATGTGGACATGGAATCCCTGTTAGTTCCCACTTCCTACATCCACAACTTATATCAGCTATATCAACCTCCAACTGTTCTCCATATGGACCAATCATTTCAAATTTTTTATCACCATTCCATCTAGGAACCCAATTTCCAGACTCAAGTTTGTTGTCTTCTAAAAATTTCTGAATTGCTGGACAAAGTAGCCCCTCACACCTCATCATTTTGTCTCTTTTCTTATGAATTCTCTCCATCAAATTGATCCTAATTTTCTCAAGCATTGCAATTATAGGCTTGTCCCTAGCATCTAATATGTTGGCATTGAAGCATTCACATATATTGTTAAGTAACATATCAGACTTACAATGGGTGTTGAAGTGTGATCTGCTGCACTTACTAGCTGGCCTATCTGTAATACCCCGTGTTCTAATTTTTCGCGTTGAACTTCTCTTAAGCCCGGTTGAGGCTTAATCTCTGTTGGAGTGTGAGTAATGGGTTTTGAACCCTCCGAACATGATTCGATGCTTCTAACATGTCATGTTAACATATTAAGTTTGTGGAATCAATCGCTTCGTAATTCGGGTGGTCCGGATTGAAATCGAGATCTTGATCACGTGTTTTTGCTTTACACGATTTCTTTATTTTTGGCTAACTTTGAAGCCTTGTAACTTCTTCATCTCTTATCCAATTTAGTCACCGGTTCTGCTCGTGTCTAGGTTTCATACCATTCTACAACTTTCGTGTTTTGACCGAAGTTCGATTCATACTCCTTATTGGTCAAAACAGCGACGGAAGTAGACCGATTAGTAAAATCTGTTCATTTTGCAGCGCTTCGGCAGAGCGCTGTCTTCGGTGAATTTCTGCGAATTATACATCCAGAATTCGAGGAAACTTCCTCTTAGGAAGTTGTATATCTTTGAATTAGCTTTCCGTGGACATAAAGATCACCTTAATCGGAGTTCCGAGCAAGAAGTTATGACCAAAATACGAACAGTGCTCCAGATCAAAAATACATGTGCTGGCAGTGGACTCCATGATCGATCATGGGGAGACCATGATCGATCATGGTACACCAGAAAGTCGGTTTTGAGCATTTATACATCGTGTTAAGCCCCCTCCTCCCTCATTTTCGAGCCACAACTTTAGATAGGGTTAGAGAGAGGTGAGAGCTCGTTGGAGAGAGTTCATTGGGAGATTCCTACTCATCTTTCATCACCTAACAAAGATTTAAGCTTCAATCACACCAATCCTCACCCAAAACACTATTCATCATCCCCAACCTTGGTTTCTTCTATTGGATCTTGAGCATGGAGCTAGGGTTTCGCTATTGGACTTCCACACTTCATCAACTACGCGATCCGACTTCTCTAAGGTGGGAACGCTACTAATTAAACTATTTTTCAAATAATTACTTGTTGAATTAGAAGTTTGAAACCAATTTGGGGAAATTTCTTATAAACCCTAGGTTGTGTGCTCATTAAATGGGTTGGGCTAGATTAAGTTGCGATTGGGAGTTGATATCGGTAGATTATCATTTTTATTGCATGATTGAGCATCTAAATCCATGTTTTGGCTCATTTACAAGAAAATTTATCATGAACCCGTCATGTAGCTACACGTATGAACTAGATATTGGGTATTTGGGGTTTTTTCTTAAAGAATCTTCAATTATGTGTTATGGATGATGGATGATGGATACATATAAATATAACATTAGAAGTACGTGTAGAAAGCTATATATGAGATTTGTACCAAAAATCCATTAGGGCGGAGCTTTACGCAATAACCTTTGGGCTGGTTGCCTTATGTAGGACATTAATAACACTAGTAATGGGGATATAATCTTGGTACATGTTAGGAATGTGATGAACATGATTTGGAAAGGCACAGATTATCCTGGCCACAATCATAAAATACTGTAGTGTTGTTGGTGCACCGATTAGGCGAGAATTTCAATAACAAACACCTGGCTTGATAAAATGACATAAGAATATTATGGCTCGGTTTTGATACACATGAAATTATATATGACATAAGATATTGATCATGAACCGATTGACTATGTACATGAGAATAATTACAAAGCAGTAAGGCCTGGGGTGAATGGCCCGGTATCGATGATTACGATGATACAAACCGGTTGGCAATCTAATACTGATAGACTAATGATACTTTGTTGATGATATATGAAAGGTGAACGGGGTACGAGGTGAATTGCATTATTGGCAAAATGAAATAACATGTACAGTAATGAGCTAAGAGGTTGAGATAATGATGATTATGATAAGTATATAATGGGAAGCTGTATATGGTATTGATACGAATGGCCACATGTGCATTGTGATGTTGCATGTACATATCAGTACGGAATTGATAAAATATACATGCATGCATTCATTGTGAGAAATGAATGCCTGTAATGATTATGATTATTTATATGCTCAAGTATGCTATCATGCGATGATTGTGTATTGATCTTTTACATACATGTGTGTATGGGATGATGTGTGGTGGTGTTATATGTATTGCATGGGACGTTGTATATTATATCGATACGAAATGCCATATGTGTGACGATCGATTTGCCTAAAGGCTTATTGCTAGTTCTAGTCCATGATAGGTCCTAGGTTTCGTCTCTAACGATTGAGACTTTAAGTTGGGACAGAGAGCCCCTGGGTGCAAGACCCGAAACCGTGCACGGAAACTAACGGGAGGCCCTGCTGCCGCGTGGGTGAAAGGCCACAAAATGTAGACCTGGTTGTACGCTTGGACGACTATCGGCGTTACGATTAAACATTGATAATATAGAAACTAACGAGAGGCACTGCTGCCGCATGGGTGAAAGGCCACGAAACGCGGATGGAAACGAACGAGAGGCCCTGCTGCCGCGTGGGTGAAAGGCCACGAAACACAGATGGAAACGAACGGGAGGCCCTGCTGCCGCGTGGGTGAAAGGCCACGAAATGCAGACCGAATTGGACGACTATCGGTATCTTTGTGATTGTTGAGATTATATTAATCACTGAAATACACATGGTATATCATTGAGAATAAATAAATTATATCCCGAATGACATTTATATGACTCGAATCTAGATGTGATGTGATGTTAATCTTGATAAATATGATTGCATTATATCTTTTGAATAACGTAAGAATGAATGCGTAGATTATGATACGAATTATAATGCACATAGGGAGGTAGTGACAAGCATAATGAACTAACTAGTAAATGGCAATTATAATTAATGAAATGGTTAGATGGGAGACATCGTACCATGATGATTGGGGTACAGGGTTGAAATGCACATTAGTAAGAATTCGCATTAGCATGGCGAATCGTTGGAAGCTAATAATTCATTAAAGTAATCCTAGAACCCACCCCTTAGGAGAACGTGCGATCATTGAAAGGACGTATATGGGAATTTATGGGACCGTGAGCAATAACTCGAATAGTTAGCTTCCGACCATAAGAGTAGAATTCCTAAGGAGGCTTGGTATGGAAGTGGGTGTGGGTTGCGTTACATCTCCTTGTCTTTAACTATTATATTAAAGTAAAGTACTTACTTTCTGTAAAAGATACACGTGCTTTCATACCACACTTATATAGTTCCCACTGAGCCCGGATTTGGCTCATCCCATTTTCTAAACAGTTTTGCAGGTTTAGCATTTCGGGTGGCGCGTGGTTCACGAATTTAGAAGCCTCTGATGTCCTTAAACCTTTTAGTCCTCCTCGAGAAGGATTATACTGTATAATTGATTTTGATCATGTTGTAATGTATATAAACACTCTTATATGAATTAGATTTTGGTATTAATGTATTAAGGATGTGTAATAAGACTTATGTAAATGGTTTTCATATATGTGGGGTGAATTTAATATGTGGATTGCTTTGGGTTGTATTTGTATGAAAATGATTTTAAACTTAACAGGGTGGATCATTGTATAAACGAACACAACATGCCGAAATTTTAGAAAAACAGATTTTTCTCGGATCATCTTTTATTAGAAGAAAGTTTTAAAAAGTTGTGTTTTTAAGTAATTAAACCCGCCGTCGCGCACGGCATCCGTGATTAACCGGGTCTCGGAGGTGAAAATCTCAGAACGGGATTCGGGGCGTCACACTATCACACAGCCATTTATAAGCTTCCTCCTTTATTGTTTTGATTTCTTCCATGGTAGCATTAAAGGTTGACATTTGGTAGCCCTGGCAGCTTTCCACACTAAATTCTTTAGTGCCGCACCCTTGTGATCATCTCTAAAATTTGCATACATGTGCCTCACACAGAATCTGTGTGAGACATTTGGCAATACTTCTTCCAATGCTGGAACTAAGCCCTGGAAAAAGCATTCAAAATAAAGTAAATTGTATAAGTATGTATATTACCAGTGTACACAAAAATATATTGATTAAAACATGTATATTACCTTTTGTTGATCTGATATAATGGTGTAAACATACTGATTGCATCATTGATGATTGGTTCCATATACACATCAATAATCCTCTGTTCATTCACAAACTTGTGTAAATTTAGTGCATCATTATCTGATTTAAGCTCCACCAAACCTACTTCTAAATCAAATCCATCTATTTTGTATAGAAAATTTGGTCTATGCAAATACCCTAACTCCCTTCCCATTATTTCAAACTCAAGTAAGGACATTTCATCAGAATGACAAAAGTCAATAAAACTTACTTTCCCACCAACATAAATCTTCTCATTATTGGAGCATTGAAAGTCACCACCATGGTACATTTTGATAGTGTAATAACCAGATAAAGGCTCTGTCAAAGATAAACAAACAAAAATAAATGGACATCATTCAACACATAGGTCCACTACTATTAAACAAATAAATGGTGTTGAAGAAAATGATAATAAAAAAAATGCTCTGTATGACAGGAAAACAAAAAAAGTACAGAATTTCATAAAAAGCTTGAAAAGCACTCATAATGAACACATGGTTAGAAAGAAAAATAAAGATGAAACCTCCAGGACAAACGTAACATTGAAAGAAAAAATGGAACAAAAGGAACCAAAATAACAAAGAAAACAACATGAGGGTGCCGAATATGAACTTATATTGTCAATAGAATCAAAGAAAACAAAGAAAGATGAAACCTAGATACATACCATATAATCCATGATCAGCAACATTACCCTCTCGTAATCTCCAAACCATTTTGGTATTAACAATCTTTGATATTTGATTTATAACTGATGATGAACCCTAAACTCTCTAAAGCCAAATTTCTAAGACCAAATTTATGTTTGTGTGGAAATTATGCAAATAACATATATGGTTAGTTTATAAGTGATATATGTATTGCAATACCAAATTTTCCCCTCATTTCATCACGTGAATCAACCTTCCACACCAATTTCCGTCTATTATGTTAACTCCGTCAGTAATAAATGGCAAAGTGCAACAAAATCAATAGTTCGTAGTGAAAATTGGTTAAATTAATAGTTTGTATGGCAAAGTGCAACGGGGTACATAGTTCAGGGGGCAAAGTGAAATTAACTCTTTATGTTTTAATCAGAAAAATAGAAGAAAGATTGGTTCAAATCTGTTACCCCTTGTCGGCCTCAAATTAAAAGTTGCCTCATTATTTTAAGTACGAAAAGTATATTAAATTACCGTTAGATCAAATTTCATTATTTATTTTAATATTTTCAATGTGAAGAATTATTGATTATCTTATTGCATACACGTGTATAATATATATATATATATATAATAAGGCATAATGGTTTTAAAATTTTAAAAATATATAACAAATGAAGAATTGTATGATTTAAATTAAATATGCATTTTTTAAAAATAAATAGTGCCTTTGGCAACGAGATTCAAAGACAATCGAACAAGGTCCTTACTAAACTCAGGATGTCTCTCACTCCGTATAGTTGGTTTAACGTGTTGTTTGGCTAAAGTAAAATTTTTCAAATATGGTGGAACTAGCAGGAAAAATTTTTGATGGGGACAAAATTGGATGGGGTCATGGGGTCCTAATGATAAAACGACACATGTCTATTTTTATCTATTTAAATCAAATGAAAAAAATAAAAAAGAAATTAATTTTAGATTAAAGTGGACACGTGTTGTTTTATCATTGGAGACCCCATGACCCCATCCAATTTTGTCCCCATCAAAAATGGATACAAGCCCCTAATCAAAGAGACTTGTAATTGTGGTGGCATTGAAAACTTTGAACATTTTTTTATTTTATATTTTGGTTGTTTTAAAGCAAAAAAGTGTGCTAGGTGAATCTCCCAGATAGTTGTGATAATTCTACCTTTTTCATAGAGTAATCTCATTCAAGTACTTTGTAATTACATTTTTAATAAAGTAACCTCATTCAAGTACTTTTGGAGAAGTTACCGAGGCACTACTAAAAATAAAATTTTCTACAAACCAAGAGGATCCTTACAACTGGCATCTAAAACAAGGGGCAGTTTTATTTACCGCCTCCTATATCTGTCATAAACACTCCCTTGTTACAAACATTCCTAAAGGTAAATTTTTAATCACTAACACTCTTTTAATACTCGCCTAATGAGAGGTGAGTGCAGATGCACAAACTTACCCCACTTGGGAAGAGTTTGTTTGTAATAACCCGCGTAACATCAAGCAATCGATTACTGGAGTGATTTCTAAATAAGGCTCACCTAATGAGAGGTGAGTGCACTGACATAAACTCGGCTTACATGAGAAAAGTATGTTGTTAAGCACTCACCTAACATCATGCAATGGACGGGAGTATTTGTGACAAATAAGGTGGTGTTAAAATGTGTTTTAGTTAAATTTTGGAGGGGATATTTGTCACAACTTTTGGGGTGTAAATAACACCACCTTAAAACAATGTGCAATTTTAATTTAGAAAACAATATTATTCTTGATGTAACTTTTCCAAAGGTACTTGAATGAGGTCGCTCTATTAAAAATGAAATTACATCCGAAGTAATCCTGACAAATGACTTTTACAGCCACATTTGAATACGATTCAAACTCATAATTTTTTATATATATATAGATAAAAATCCCTTGAATGAGATTTAAACTTGTAACATTTTTTTGATATAAATAGATAGATCCATAGGGGCTACTGAAAATGGGAGGGGAAGGGATTAATGAGCAGCTAAGAAACATCACTATTTAGCCACTTGTCGGATCTTTGAACATACCTTTATTCAAATCTCATCACATGGCATGAAGTTTTATTGGTATAGTGTTACAAACGGGAGCTAAAATGTGGTGCACCATGGTGCATGGCCATTAAAGTCCCATTCCTTATATTCACCCCAGTGCATATTCTTTTTAGGGGTGAGCTTCACTGGTGGTTATAATAAGGAGTATTGGCGATTAGTTTTAGTTCAGTAGCTGTTGCGCGGTTGAGTAGCCAACTTTTTAAGACCGCTTAGTGCGGTGGACTATATGATTTTTACGTATACCCTCACTCCCACCGACTATAGGATTTCCATAATGTTGAATTAAAAATCATAAGGAATGACCAAGTTTAGTTGCATGTCCTAATCTTTAAAACCCGGACTAATAGTAGACATGTACCTCCTTCTTAATCCTTGCATTCAGTGTATGTATGATTTACCTTATTTTCCAGTGTAAATGATATAAACTCCTTAGTGAAATCCACTTGGTACATCACCCTTTAGTGATTTGTAACTTCATTTGTTTTCCTTATGGTAGGGAGTTGACTGCAAACTCTAGTTGGAACATAATTCCCAAGGCATAAGATTTTCTTAAGCCGTATGGACAGTAGGTTTGATTACTAGAAATGATTATCCACTTATATCCTCTTGTACGGAATAAGGACCTCTCCCGATTATTGGCATACGGGCTGGTCTAACTATAAGGTTGAGCTAGTTAATGGTAAGATTCGTGGAGAATTAAGCCATACATAGGAGAGTTAGCTTATTTAAGCCATAGTTGTTAGTGGTTGTGGCTCATTAGTTTATGGCTCAGTAGATTTAGTTTCAGAACCCCTTCTTGATGATTCGCTGGTATAGCGTAATTGAGCCCAACAATGAATAAAGGGGTCAAGACACCTATTTAGAGTGGTACATAATTAGTAAGATATCAGGATTGTACCAGAGAAAGTAAAGTGCATACATGCAGTTGTGAGAACCCGAGCTTCCGACGCCAACCTCTTGGCAGCGATTCCCCTAGTTTCTCGATTTATTTTAAAAAACAAATCAATTTATTATAAAGAAAAGGTGATGGTTTGTAAATAAAATAAGAGTCGCCAATTTATTTTACTAAACAAACAAAAGTCTATGTAAAAGATGAACATTTATGAATTAAACGACCTCTTAAACACAATTAATGCGAAATCAGTTGATTCAAATGTTCGATGATTAAGTTACGAATCGGGAAGGTGTTAGGCACCCAATTCGCCCTTTTAGTCTTTAAGTAAGATATGCGTGCAATTATAATCGAACATTCCCATGCTTATTAACATTATCGCGTATCGGTCCCTAATTTTAAGAAAACGGGATTTTGGGGTGGGGATGGAAATCATGTGCTTCGTATTTTGCCCTTCGATTTTAAAAATTAGTATGTGTGTGATTTAAAAGATGATTTTGATAATAATATATAGCAAAACAAGTGCTTTTAGTCAAATTCAGGGCTTTTCAGAAGCTAATGCAATTTTGAATCGAATATCCAGTAATCCTCAAAATTCATTCTTCAATAGTGTACCACAGTTTAATAATTTAAACTGACATTGACGAATTCAGTACTTTCACGTTATATATTTTGTTAAGTACCGCGATTTATAGATTAAACCAGGTACAAATGCTTGTTGATTCTTTCGTATACCAAGACTGATAAAACTGGTATTTTGTGAAATTAACTGATAAAAATATGTTTAAAAATGGTTACAGCTCGTTCAACGCCTTTGGTTTTGAAAACGGAGTTTAAATATGAAATATGGACGAATTTTGAGATAAACAGCAATTTCTACATTCGATTAATCAATTATAACTAATAAAATAAAGACAGATAAAAAATTAAAGCCGGAATGAGATAAAAAAATACCTAAGAGCCTTGAAAATAGTATAATACTATTTTAAAGCACTATTCCTGAAATCCCAGAGCTGACTGATGCCTCAAATGGGATATGTTCAGGTGTATTTATATCTGTATAGAATTAAATGGGCTGGACCAGGAAATGTTT
Source organism: Lonicera japonica (assembly GCA_021464415.1). Classification (NCBI taxonomy): domain Eukaryota; kingdom Viridiplantae; phylum Streptophyta; class Magnoliopsida; order Dipsacales; family Caprifoliaceae; genus Lonicera; species Lonicera japonica. Next base: position 76,878,290 of record CM038469.1, on the reverse strand, counting down.
TTCTGCAAACAAACATCTTAGGAAGTTTGTCTTGCGGACAAACACCATAAGGTGTTTGTCTTGTAAACAAAATGTTGAAGTTTGTCTGCGGACAAACTTTATTCATTCCGCGATAATTTTTTCAATTTCGGCTAAATGACACATCTGATTGATCCAATTTTTTAATATATTGTTACCTATGATAAAACATACCTACTGACCAAATTTCAAATTTTTTGGAGATCGGGAAGGCCTCCGTTTGATTTTTCGAGATAAACTCCTGGTTTTTTGAATTTTCGGAGATCCGGCAGTCGAATCGAGCTGATTTTTTAGTATGTCTCTCCTTATGGAAATACCTAATAACCCCCAAAGTTTGAGGATGATAAGAAATTTGTAACTCTCCTTACACAAGTTTTTAGGGGATTTGACGGTTTTCGGTTCTTGCAATTTCTGGTAATTCTTGTAATTTCTCATTCGGGTGTCCTTTTGGCTTCCTTCTTTGACCTGTATCACATGCCCATAGTATGTGTGTATCTAGAAATGATCGTGCATGCATGCGTGTTCATTTCCTAATGATCAGGATTCTTGCGAAGGTCGCAAAATGAGGTGTTCATAGCAGTCCCTAAGCGTTGTGTATTTTTATATTTCAGTCACGAAAGATGATATAAGAATTTGGATGAGATTTTTCAACCTCCTTCGAGGACAAGTGAAAAGACATTATTGGTGCAACTTAGTAGCCAACACTTAAAGAGGGGTGTTAATGTTTTATGACATAGGGTGATCAGTAGACATGAAAGATGGGAAAATCTTACCATCAACTCAGACTAATTAGTCGTCCTCAAGTGAGGACGAGTGTTCTTGTCGACTCATGGGTTATTTGTCCAATGATATCACACTCCTCTGATAGGACCATCACAAATGAGATCTTTGAAATTCTTAGAACACATACTTTTCTTTATGGAAGAGCGGAGTGGCACAGAAATGTGCCACACATACATAATCTACCTTTACACCATATAAGCCGTGGATGCTTGGATATGTATTTGAACACTTGGAGGCCAATAGTTGGTTGGCTTGTGATTCTCATATATAATCCAAGTCTCTTTTGCATCTATTATTTGACAGAGTTCACAAAGTAACATTGTCAAAAGTGAATAACCTATACCACAGAAATGTGCCACACATACAAAATCTACCTTTACACCATATAAGCCGTGGATGCTTGGATATGTCTTTGACCACTTGGAGGCCAATCATTGGTTGTCTTGTGATTCTCATATATAATCCAAGTCTCTTTTGCATCTATCATGTGACATAGTTCACAAAGTAACATTGTCAAAAATGAATAACCTATACCACATAGTGGCAACGTTTAATTTTACCTGAGATCTTAGAGGCAATGAATACTTCCTTCTTAAAGAGGTGAGATAGCTAGGTGGATCATCAAGTAACATTATCATTAATAAGTTTGAACCCTATAAGATTTGTACAGAAATAACTACATCATCTATATTTGATAGCCAATTTGTGCTATTGTATAAAAGGTTTCACAATTCAAAAGGACCGAATGTGATTTGAGCCATAATTATGCAATGGTTATATGTTTATTAGTATGGGTTAGTGGTCCTCAGCGGGTTATAATGTTTCTTTATGTTTTAGATCAAGTATTTCAGTTTTAGTTTTAAAGCTTGGATAATTCTTACCTAGGTCTTGGTTTTGAATAATCTACTGGGGATATTGGACTTGGATTTTACCTCAAATTAGGTAGTGTGAACACCCAAATGAGCCCCTATAAGGAAAGTACTTTCATATGTATTATTGTCCTACATTTTGGATGGACTTAATATTAACCTAAGTGATAATTGCGTGAGTTGGTTTCACTCGAACAATGTGGTCTAGTGAAATTTGTAATTACTATGACTCCATATTTCCTCATATATTACTTCAATGTTTACGTTCTTAGCAAGTGTTGCACCAAAGTTTAAGGATGGAGTTTGGACCGAGCTGGAAATTCGATATTGGAGTTAATTTTCGCATTTAAGGGTGTGAAAACTCGATTTGATATTTCACAACTCATGTAAAGTTTGTTATTTATTAATTTACATAGTGTGGCAAATGCGTCGCTACCAATCCGAAGTGGGAAATCACTTTTGACTGTGTTTTAAAATTCGACCGATTTGAGTTTTGGATTATTAGTAGATCATATTACCTTGGGAATTTAATATCCCATTGCGTGAAGCGTGCCATGTTAGGAACCTCTTCGTGCTTGCCTTTAGATGCCATTCATGGAGGTCTTGTGGTTGATGTGGGATCCATAGCCCTATCACTATGTGCCCTCAACATCCCTAGTAATACAGAACGGTATCTAAAGATAGTACTCTAGTTTCGATATGGAGTTACTAGAGAGACTTTTTCAGCCATAAAACTTATTGTTTGCCGTGAAAATCATTTAGACATTCCTAATTGGAGTTTTACTCTTTTTAAAACCGTGATTCCATTTTTAAGGAGGGGGACCATGAGCAATTTTAAAATCTCGTGAATTATCTTGTCTCATATCCATCTCTACGTGAATTTTGAGGACGAAATTTCTTAAATGGTAGATTGTCATACCCCGTACAGTAATCATGTGCTAATCACGTTCTTTAATTGCGTTTAAAGCTAATTGTTGCATTGGGCAGTCATTATTTTTATTATTGGTGCATTTTGATGAGTCGGACACTTCTCATAAGTCACATTAGTTATATTACATTTACTTCTTAGCTCAAAACGTACTTCTGGTAATCGTAACCAAATTCGGCGTGTTAGCTTGAAGTTTTCATGTAATATCCCGTAATGTAATTAGTGTAAATTAGATACATATTAACCTTGATTAAGTGAAAATTTTGAAGAGTTTAAAAATCTTGATTAATTATAGACCGAATTGTAAAACTTCGTAAGTTCAGTATGGACTAAAATGTAAAGTTGCAAGAGTTTAGGGTTAAGATAATAAAATTATGAAATTTCAGGGTGAATTATTGTAATTATGCCAAAAGGTTAGATTTTTTCTTTTAACACCGCCGACCCTAGCCTTGCTTTAAATGGAAGCTTCTTGATTTTCGTCTATTTATTTTTGGAGCCTTGAGGGATATTGAGAGAAAACAATATAGGTGCGAAGCTCTTTTTTTATGAATTGGTCATCCAAACTCTGCCGAATAGTGTCGGGTCTTAAGGAAAATTCGTTCTATACATCGAGGGCTACACGAGGGTATAAGAATTTTTGAATTATGCTGGTTGTGGTTTAGGTTATTATTTTAAATTTCAACATTTGTGACTAAATATTTTGAGGTAGAGGTTAATTATGATTATTTGTGTTTTAAATTGTTAAAATTCTAAATACTCCTAAAACATATGATTTTGCATGTATAAGTTATTTTAATTAACTAATTAATGAATTGTGATAACCGAACACATGCATATGAATAATAATTATAAATTTTAAAATTTGAACATGGAGTTCTACATCCCACGTGTTTATTGAATTGTTTAAAATTTATGGTTGATTAACCTTGCATCATATGGGATTAAACATGTATATCATTCTTAATATTGAGATATTTGGCATCATAAGCATGACTTGCATCATTATTATGTCAACTCAACGACTTGGCTATATCGAAAATTCTCTATGGCATATGACTCAGATATCTATCTCTTGGAGAGCTTATATATCGTATTTATGTACATTAAGAGCTTTCTATGCTTATGATGATATATTCTTGGATATGGCATGATCTCAGTTGATTTGCCAACGGTGATTGGATGGTATCGTTGATATATTTAGGCCTCGTTTGGTTCACGAATTTTAGTACTCGGGAAAGAAAAGTTGTTCATTTTCTTTGTTTTGCAAGAACAAATTCCAAAAACACTTTCTGGGGAGAAGGAAAAGTAGGGGGTAAAACCATTCCTCTCAAAACACATGGGATTAATTTTTTCATGTGATTTTTAAGCATTTATTACAAAAAAATTAGACAATAATACCCATACCTAAATAATTTCCATGCTTTACCAAACACAAGAAAGGAAATTTGACAGAAAATTAGTTTCCCACCTCCATGGGAAAGATAAGGGAATTAATTTTCCATTCATGAGCCAAACGAGGCCTTATGGCTTCCCAACGATGAAGGGAATTGGGTATGACTAGTGCTTGCTGATATAAAAATAGGCAGGGTTTGGTACCCTTGGGTTGAAAATCCCTAAACTTTTAAGGGCAGTAAATCGTCGGCTATCTAGAGCTAGCAGTGTGGAGTCCGAAAATTTAAACAACAGCAAGATATTAATAGTTGTGTTTATATAATATAAATGGACGTGTGGTCTAATTCTATTGCTATATATTATGATATTCCCTGAAACAACCAGGCCATGTTATAATGATATTAACATTCATTCTCTTGGGGGCAGTTAAACCTATTGTAATTATTATTATGATTCAGTTCAGCTTCGATATCACTTGGTGACATGGTACAATGGTTGACACAAGGGAAGTAACTTGCATATGCATAAGTATGCATTGTTTTATAAGATGGTGGTTTTAAATTGAATTATTGGTTAAAGTATGATTTGTTATTAAACTGCTAATTATGTTTTAAATATATTATCCCCTATTATACCCCTTACTAAGCTATAAGCTCACCACATGCTGTCAAGCATGCATCAATAAATTCAATCAATCAAACACAGATAATCAAGATAAGATATAACGAGGTATCCCTGCAATACAAGACTAATCCTCAACAAACAATTTCACAATAATAATCACAAGAAGTACAGACTCGATTAATCACTAACTGACTTAGACGAACAATTCTTGAATCGCTCAAGAACAACTCTAGACGTAACCTCTAGTGCAGCAGTTTTCACAACGTATCACACATCTCGGACTCGCTCCGATCTCTTTGACAGCATCGCGCTTCAATAACGGGTTCAGGATCTTTGTTCTTAGTGAAGTACAATTAGTTTAGCATGAAAATATATTCAAACCCTAGATGGTGGTGTGACGTAAAAAGCTCTCAAAAGATGTATAAATTTGTTATCAAAAGAGTGTTAATGAATTCTGAACACGAGGATTTATTTATAGGAGAAAATAATGTTAGTTGCCTTTTTGAATTAGGAAACGTAACTTAAATGATCAAATTTTGCGATAAAAAATCGATGCACGGAAAACCTTGTCGGACCGGTCTACATTAGCTCAATTTGCACTGGTCCACTAAATCTTATGTGTACTGATCCACCACTTTGAGAAAATTGTTTTCCATGGAAAATTCATAAGTATAGCCGAACCAGTACACTCAGTGCAATGTGTACTAGTCCACCCTATTGAAGGTGGAAAAACACAATCCGAAGGACTCGCATCTTTGAATTAAACCTCAATTCAATTTTTAAACGCCACCTATATTATGAAATCCAAATTTTCCACCACGTTTACCATATAAAAGTTATCGACTGCATGATCTTCATAAGCTTTTGAGTGAATGAATTCTTTAAGATAACATGATTGGTGCAACAACAATTACAAACGAAAATGTGTTTTCGTCGAAGGAATTAAACCAACATACTTAAAACCTTAAATAAAGTAGGTTAGTAACGCTCCAGGTCTTAATTACAGGTGTTATCCAAACTCCGCCGAATGTGTACTAAAGCTTACTTTTTATAAATTGGTCATCCAAACTCCGCCGAATCGAGTCTGGATTTAAGGAAAAGTCGTTCTATACGTCGAGGGCTATGCGAGGGTATAAGAATTTTAGAGTTATGCTGGTCGGGGTTCGGATTATCATTTCAAATTTCTTCCTTTGGGACTAAATATTTTGAGGTAGGGGTTTAATTATTTTTAAAAACCGATAATATAGTTTTATTCTATGTAAATCATCATATTTTTATTTTTTATTTTAAGAATTATTACATGATGAGAATGATGATGTTTTATGATTTATAAAGCCATGAGCATGTGATTTGAAATAAAATACGCCATTATACTTTATATATATATATATATATGTTATTTGATATATATGAGGTATCTCTTGGATGCATAGATGTTGTATATTGATAAAATTAATTAATTGATGAATGATATACATCAAGGGACATGTATAGAGATTTGTTGTAGTTATATGACATAAATTGTTTCAAATATTCATTTATTAGCATGTTATGCATATTGTGCATCGTTATTGTGTCAATTGGATTCTTGAAAATCTTTTGACAAGTTCGGACTATTCTTATGGCCTATTATGTAGGCATTTGTTTCATATATATAATGCCGAAAGGTTTTTATGATTGTTGTATCATTATGGATGTGATATGATCCCGTGATGGATCCGATTATGATTTTATCGTGGTCCTTCGATGATGAAGAAAATATGTATTAATTGGTGTTTATCGGTGTGAAAATAAGTAGGACTCGGTGCCCTTGGGTTGAAAATCCTTAAACTCTCGGGTGACGGCAATTGAAAATTTCCAATGATCGTATTGCTTAGGTTGATTTTAATTTTTTTATCAAAAAATTTTTGAGATTTGATAAGTAGAATTGAAACCCTAGGTCTAATCAATTTTACTGTCAAAATATGCATTGTGTTGTCTAACAATTATATCAAGCAATCATACAACACCAGAAATTTACGAAATATCCTTACTTGCGTAGGACTAATCATCGAGACTAACTGACATTACTTCACTATGATCAAAACGGAATTACAGACTTGATAATTTACAAAATTGCTTCCCCATGATTTACGCAATAGTCTCGTTAATCCCTTGAACGTACAATCCAACTGCAGCTAGCTTAGCGTAGCGCTTTCAGCTTTTCCGGCTTACCCGTCGTCTCCTTCTACGCACTTGATCATAATCCTTCACCCCCGCCTACGATCTCTCTTATCGCGCATTAACCACTTTGCTCAGCCTATCTCCAATTGCAACCAAAGACACTCCCGTACGACCGTGAACATTTGGAACCCTAGTTCTTAAAATTGAAGAACAATAAGATCTCCTATAGCATGTAAACAAAACTTAGGTGGTGTTTTAAAACTCTCAAAAATTGATTATAGCGTTTGGATATTTTTCCTTGAAAAGCTCTCTAGAATCATTTATTTTTTACCAAAACTAATGGTTATATTTATACGTAAAATATAAAGTCAAAGTCAATTTTAAAATAGGTTAAAAATATTAAAAATAAATTTTGGCGATAAAAATATGTGCCCAAAAATTATAGCCAGACCCATACAAAAAAGCAAAATATGTACCCATACAAAAATGGAGAATTCAATTCCATTGGCTAATTAACTGCCGAACCGGTACACATTAATAATAGGTGTACGGGTCCGCTATTGAATTGCACTGCCTCCCTTTTAATTTCAGTTCTCACGTGGCTTAGCAATGATGATGGGCTAGGCCCATTTAGTTAATTAAAAGAAAGGAAGGTACACATGGGTTTAGGAAAAAACAAAGGAGCAATTTTGACTTTTCAAAACTTATTTCTTTCCTTTTTCTTTATTTAATTTTTTAAATTAAATTAATTTTTTTTTTATTTATATCCTTTTTATATTATTTTGTCGTATTAAATTTGTTTGAACTCTAATTCAATTCAAATTTTAGAGGCTACTTTATAAAACATATTAGACATGAAAAAAATAAGCTTCCTCAATAATTTATATGTAACGGAATTCTCGGATTATGGCGAAATTCGGTAAAAATACTTAAAAATAAATTTGACTCAAAAGATTTTTAAATTTGAATTTTAAGCTCAACCACCACTTATATTTTGAATCAAACCATATAACTAACTTACCTTAGTTCCTGAGTTATGTATAGTGCATCTAGTAAGTTCGGCGAGCTTCCGTCCATTGTCGTATCTTCAAATCTTTAATTCGACTCAAACAATTACAACGAAAAAAGTGTTTTTGGTATCAAAATCAAGCCAACTAAAAATATAAACCTAACAGCAATGAGGTTGGCTGTTTAGAGCCAGCGGTGAGTAGCCCAAAAATCTAGACCTCGATAAAGCACTTATAATTTTGTGATATAATATGGATGGACATGTAGTCCAATTTTATTATGATATGATGATGATGATCTTTTATTGGTCGGATGATGTTATATCGTGACTATGTTTGGTTTATTCTTTAGGGCGGTTAGGCATGTTCTTATTCTTATGATTATGGTTCGGGCCATCTTCAGTATTTTTTAGGGGCAATCAGGCCGATTGTTGTTGTTATTATTATTATTATTATTATTATTATTATTATCCGGATTTGTTGACCTTGAAGGTCTTAATTTTATTTTGATAATAACAATAACTTAATCATGTATAGTTTAATAAGGATCATTGAATCTCTATCCGATCAAATCAATAATGCATTGTACTAGACAAGGAAGATCAATCTCATCATATGCTAGCAATGCAATTCATGAATCACAAAGACCAAAGGATTATATGGAAATATTCAAGGCAATTGTTTCAAATAAAGATCAAATTGAATAAACAAATCAAAGCATTCAAAGACTCGTTAATTCGACAACTGAGTGAGTACTTAAGATTTATGTAAAGTTTATTGATTAATCATTTTTATAACTCAATCATATTATTGCATCATTGTTAGATTGATTGAAAATAAGCTAAAATTGAATTACCTTCGAAAACTTCATTCTTACAAAAATCGATTTTCAAATAAATTCATATTAATTTCAAACGATCATATTTTGAGTTTTTCCGAAAATAAGTGTCTTAGGAACATATTTTTGAGGTCCCTAAAACATTAAAATTGATTTTAGAGCTAAATTGCAAAAGTCCAAAAATTAGAATTTTGGCCTGATGGACTTTGCTCAGTCGACTGATACCCCAAAATATAGCCGTTTGACTTCTGATTTTTTTACCATTTTTGGTACTAAACTTATACCAACTCTCTCAAACAGTTATATCATCTTTGGGACTATATATTGGACATCTAAAACACATATTGATAAGCTTGAACACATATACGAACTCATTTTTCATCTTTTTATCATACTCAAGTATTCAAGCCTTTGTTTTAATCAATCATTCTTCATTGAGTTATAAATCTTGATTAAACTTGATAACTCTAGTGTAAGTTTCATTTTTAATCTTCAAATACACTTGAAAGTTATTGTATCTTGGTGTTCATCACCAAATCAATTGTATTTGTATTCACCAATTTGTGATAGTTCAATATCATAGTTTAACAAGAGAGATTTTTCTTGTGTTGAGTGTGATGAGAAAAATCACACTTAAGTTGATGATTGTGAGAAGAACAACATTTGTAAAGTGTAGTGAGACAATTACACTTGTAGTGGTTTGATTTTCACCCAGAAGAAAATCGCTTTTTAGTGGAACTTCTCGCGGGCACTATCCGGGCGCAGACGTATGGTTTAAACAACCGAACCGCGAGAACAAAACATCGTTGGCTTTATTGGTTCAATCTCTCTGACTTTAACTCCTTATTTACTTGCACTATTTTTTTAAATTGCTCTTGGGATTGATTAATTGTTTTGCTTGTTTCCTTGATTCATATCTAATTAAAGTTTATTACTTAAATATTTTTCAAAAACTTTTTAATGCCACATTTAGTTTCATAAACCCTATTCACCCCCTCTAGGGTTTATTTTTGACCTACAAGATTGGTTTCGGTATCTCTTGGTGACGTTGTATAATGGTTGACACAAGGGAGGTAACCTGCATATGCATAAACATTCATTGTTTTATAAGATAATAGCTTTTAATTGAATCATTGGTTAAAATATGATTTGTTATTAAACTATAAATTATGTTTTAAACATATTATCCCCCCTACTAAGCTATGAGCTCACATCGTTTTATATTAACAATTCAGGTACCACGAGGTCAGATGAGGCTAAGGAAGCGACTAGGTCAGGAACGAAGTAGAGGATTTTGATACCGACTCATTTTTGTTATACATATATGTCTAAGGTAAGCCACGACTAGTCGAAGTTGTCGTATATTTTGTAATACACGTGGACATGGTTTGTATGTCTTTTAAATTACATGTAGATATGTATATGTATATTACACTCTTATTTTACATTATTACTTACAGTATAAGTGTCATGTTTACTTATCCCATGTTATATGATTTACATGAACTTATTATTTCACTATTATCTTAGGCTCATTTTAGCTAGTTTAAGGTGGGTTAGTAATACTGCATGCCCTAATTATGGGTGTTATCTTATTAATTAAGGTAGGGGTGTTACATGGCAACTCTATGAACATATTAGGAATGTAATCTAAGAGTTTTCTTATTAACTCAATTCGCCAAAGCCTTACAAGCACGAAAAAAACATTAAAAATAGTAAAAAAAGAATTGTTCGACCCAAAGGTTTTTTGAAAACACTGCCTAGGAAATTATCAAATGCCAATACTCACCGCATGCATCTCTTCGATAGCTTGACTTGCTTGTAATTCTTTAAATGTACTATTGAACTACTCAAGTAACTTACAAACAAACATGTTTTTGTCGAATGAATAAAGCCAACAAAAGTATATACTTTACAATATCCCCCTTAGGCTATTCCGAGACAAAACATCATACAGCCTAACAGACTCAATACCTCAATAACTATAACTATAACTATGTTATCCCATATATAATTACAATAATATAATCAATTCTCGCCTACTATAAAACAACTAAGGACACAAAACATACCAACACTTTAAATCTCTTAGCATCACTATTCCCATAGTGCTTTTGAGACCCTTAATTTCTCTAATTTAATGACCGATTAGTATTTTTATTTTCATTTGGTTTAGAAGAATTTTTGGAAGTTTTGCTCAACTGAAAGATTTTCTTAAAATTTTTAGCAAATTTGGCCATCTCTTCTTTGTTAGGTTTATATTTTTATTTGGCTGATTTCAATACCAAAGCACTTTTTCATTGTGATTCTTTTAGTCAAATTGAAGATTTAAAGATGCGACAATCAATGGAAGCTCATCGAATTTACTAGATGCATCGTACATAATTCAGGACCAAAGGTAAGTTGATTATATGATTTAATTTAAACTATAGATGGTGGTTGAGCTTAAAATCCATATCAAAAGTCTTTTTAAGTCAAATTTAATTTTTTTTGTTTTTATTGAATTTTGCCAAAATTTAAGTAAGTTTGTCGACATAAATTATTGAGAAAACTTTTTTTTTTTAGGTTTAATATATTTGATAAAGTTTCCTCTAAAATTTGAGTCGAATAAAGTCCAACGGTGAAATAAAAGTAAAAAAAAAATAAAAGAAAAAAATTTATTTTTAATAAATAATTAAAGATTAAAAAAAAGGAAAGTTTGAAAAGTCAAACTCTTCAAATTAATTCATGCGCAGACATCTAAAATGGGCCGAGCCCATTTACATATATGAAGCCACATGTGTTTTTTCTAATAAAAGAAGGCAGCCATGAATTTAGTGGTGGACCAGTATACTTTTCTTAATGTGTACCGGTCTGACGGTAGTTTAACACATGAAATTATTTTTCAAGATCTGTTTTATCCCCGGTGTGCGACTTTCGCAAACCTTTTAATAAGGCTCCTCAGCTTACGGGGTATTAGCAGTCGTTTTCAGTTGTTGTTCCCCTCCCAAGGGCAGGTTCTTATGTTTGTATCGACACATTCTTTTTTTTTGTACTAGTTTGCCTATATTTTCTGAGGTACTTATTTTTATTACAAAAATTCATTTTTTAATATTTTTAACATATTTTAAAAAGGATTTTAACTTAATATTTTTCTATAAATATAATCCATTAGTTTGAGACAAAAAAACATGATTTTAGATAAGTTTATTAGGCAAAAAATATCCAGATGTTATAATCAATTTTTGAGAGTTTTGAGACACCACCTTTATTTTGTTTACAACCATAGAGATCATATTATTCTTCAAATTTAAGAACTAGGGTTTCAAACGTTCATCGTCCTGCAGGAGTTTATTCGGTTACGATTGGAGACAGGGTAAGCGAAGTGACTAATTTGCGATAAAGGATATTGCAGATGGGGATAAAGGAATGTGATCAAGTGTGTAGAAAGAGACGACGAGTAAGCTGGAAAAACATAAAGGGCTACGCCAAGCCAGTTGTAGTTGGATTATACGTTCAATGGATTAACGAGACTATTGCATAAATTGTGGAAATCAATTATTATAGGTTATCGAGTCTGTAATTTTGTTTTGATCATAGTGAATCACTGTCGGTTAATCCTGAGGATTAGTCTTAGCAAGTAAGGATGCTTTTTTACTTCCTTGGGTTGTGTGATTACTTTTTGTGTGATTGCTTTATATAATTTCTAGATAACACAACACAAGTTTCGACAATAAAATTGATGAAACTTAGGGTTTTAATTCCGTTTATCAAATCTACAATTGTTTTTTGATAAAAACCCTAAAATAAACCTAGGAAATACAATCCCCAAATATTTTTTCTTCACTCTTCATAAAGATCAAGGTCTTCCTCATCATCATAATTTTAAAAAAATTTAGCTTTGAAAGTAATGTTGTCTTTTTTTGTGATGAGGATTCTGAGAGAGTATTAATTTCAAAGGTTTGAAGAGATCCTAAAAGCTCATTCTCTTTCAAAATATTTAAATATTTACTCTATTATATAGCAGTAATTTTGGGAATTAATCGGTCCGGCAATGATTGTAAATTTTTCTTTACAATTCTATATTCAAGAATTATTTTATTCAGATTGTAAAAATAATTAACTATATCTTTGAGCCTATTGTGGAACTATGTGATGGTTTCACCGTCTTTCATTATAATTGTTTCAAATTCTGGAATTATAGCTGAATTTTAGAATTTTTGACAGTGTTTGTACTTCATAAACAGCCTCTAAGATTTTTCACACCTCTTTTGAAGTCTCACACGTGGCAATCTTTTTAAATTCATCCTCTATAACATGACTTTGGATTAGAATTAACAGTATATGATTCAGGAGATTTGAGATCAATTTTAGTAACATTCTCAATCGTGGTACTTGTGGTGGGTGCTTTGTAGCTATTCACTACTGCAAGCCATATGTGCTCATCTTTATATTTTAATAAATTTGCATTCTAACTTTGCAGTATGAATAATTATAACCATTAAGAATAGGAGCGATAAATGTTTGATCTTTACCCATAATAGCCAAACAAACAAAAACTAAAATCAAGCAAAAACAACCTAGGTTCTAACCTAACCCTAGCAAATTAAGGTAACCCGATCTAACACCAAGTGAAAAAGATAGCTAGAGCATGCTGTAGAAAATTAATTAACCCTAGGTTCGTTATTTGGTGGTTTAATTTTCAAGAACCAATTTTAGTCGAATCAGAAAATAAACTTATAATTCTATGGATTTTAATTCTGGAAAACCTGTTTAACCTTCATGCAACAATTAATAAAAAGAATTAAATAGATAAGCAAACATCAAAATTAACGAGGTATCCCTGCAATGTAGGACTGATCCTTAACAATCCACTATATGCACAAAAGTTTACAAACTCGATTAATCTCAAATCATATAGACATTCAAAACTTTGAATCGCACAAACCGCCTGCAAAAGTCTATACTTTCTACACATATAGTCCTCCTATCCGAACCGCAGGAATATATTCACAACGAATCACTCGTCATGGTATCGCACCATTTTTTAATTCCGTTTACGAATCACACACACTTTAGGATCTTATTTGTTCTTCAAAGAAAGAACGTTTACTTTGGCATTAATTAAAAGCCCTAAAGTGATTTTATGTTTTCAGGTTTTAATCTCTCTAAGGTTTAAAAAAAATTCTCTCAAAACATGTGTAAAAATCCCTTACCTTATGGGTCTACTTATATAAAAATATAAAAACCAACTACCTTTAAGAAAATGTTAAAAATACTTAAAATACAAATTTTAATGATATAAATATCTACACATAAATAAAGGACAGGCCGGTCCAAGTACAAAAATTTTGTACCGGTTTAAAATTAGGAAAATCAATTTCGAGCCCGAAAATGAGCCGGACCAGTACATATTGTAAATGTGTGTATCGGTCCACCTTTTTTTCAAGAATTGCCATCCACTCATTTAAAGGTAACCCATTAAAAAAAAGGACACGTGGACTTTGATATTTTAAAAGAAAATATAACCAACCACACGTTAGTTTTTAAAAAGCTAATTTGACACTTTGACTTTTCAAACTTTCTTTATTCTTTCTTTATTATTATTTTATATATTATTTTATATTTAATTAAAATTTTATTATATTAAATGGTTTATGTACGTAAACATAGTTACGATTAATTTTAATATTGCATGTTGCATGTGTATTCCAATGTGAATTTTAATAAACAAAAAACTCGATAATTCTTACTGAACCCGTATTTGGCTCACTATAATTTTTAAAATTAGTTTTGCTTGTACATTCATAGGGATGGCGCGTGTTATATGTAAATGCCTCTGATGACCCATACACCCTGTAATAATCTATGGTCGGACAACTTAGTTTGCTTATATTTAGAAATTAGTCTAATTTATAAAAATTGAGTTGTTTTGTATAATTTCGCAAGAATTTGCTTTGAACTTTATATCAAAATTATATTTGAGAAATCGAAAAATTGGGGATCGTTTTGCCTAGGTTGATTTTAAGGTTTTTATCAAAAACAATTTTAGATTTGATAAGCAGAATCAAAAGCCTAGGTCTAATCAATTTCACTGTCGAAATATGCATTGTGTTGTCTAATAATTATGTCAAGCAATCCTACAAAAAAACAATCACACAACACTATAAATTCACGAGGTATCCTTACTTACGTAGGACTAATTATCGGGACTAACCAACAGTGTTTCATTATGATCAAAACGGAATTACAGACTTGATAACTTACAAAAATTGCATCTCCATAATTTACGCAACAATACCTTGAACGTAGAATCTATCCACAACTGACTTGGCGTAGCGCTATGCACTTTTTCGGCTTACCCATTGCCTCCTTCCACGCACTTAATCACAATCCTTCACCCTCATCTGTGATCTCCCTTATCACGTGTTAGCCACTTCGCTCACCCTCGTCTCCAATCACAATTGAAGACACTCCTGTAGGACCGTGAACGTTTAAAACCCTAGTTTTTAAAATTGAAGAACAATAGGATCTCTTATGGCATATAAACAAAACATAGGTGGTGTTTTAAAACTCTCAAAAATTGATTTTAGCATTTGTATATTTTTTTTCTCAAGATGTTCTATAGCATCATTTTTTTTTACCTAAATCAATTGTTATATTTATAGAAAAAATATAGAGTCAACGTCATTTTTGAAATAGGTTAAAAATATTAAAAAAAGAATTTTCGCAAAATAAAATCGTGCTCCATAAAATATAGCCGGACCAGTACAAAAGGTATTATGTGTAGTGGTACGAAATTTTGGATTTTAATTTTATTGGCCAATTTACTGCTTAGACCGGTACACATTAGTATTAGGTGTTCCGGTCCACCATGTAAAAACGCACTGCCTTCCCTCACTTTATTTACACATGGCCTTTGCATTAAAATGGGCTTGGCATTTGACATTTTATTTCTTTTTAAATATGAATAAAACAAAAGTGCCTTTGACATTTTATTTCTTTTTAAATATGACATTTTCTTTTCTTGTTTTATTTAAATAAATCTTTTTAAATAAAATACTTTTATTATTTATTTTTCTTTTTTACTTTATTCCACCATATTAAATCTGTTTGGAGATTAATTTGACTCAAATTTTAATGGCAACTTTGTCTAAGTACTCTGTTCAGCAAGAAATAATTTATCGAATTATATACAACTTAATCGGTAAGACATCACTAAAAATATAAGTTAATTTCAGCACAAATGATACCGATCTAACATGTTTCGGTATTATCTTACTATTATTCAGCCTTGTTATTAAATCTCGGTTGTAAATTGCTGACTTATTTGCTTATATTCGGTTATGGATTGCCGATCACTGAAAAATTATAACTTTTGACTAAAGGAATATAAGTGCCTTAATTTCATAAAACAACTAATATTTATGCAATATTAACAAAAAACTTCATACAAGAGATCAAGATAAGTTGGTTAACTAAGAACTTCATTTCCATTAAAAGTCACCATGAATTATACAGTGTTACAAAAAAAAACTCCTATGGCATACAAGCCTTGTTTACATACACAAGAAAACAAAAACATCTGGATTCACTTCACTGATGAATATATCATGATTTTATAACCTTAGTTTTTTTCTTTAACTTCAATGTGATAATAACTATGTTCAAATTTCGGGCAATGCATTGACACTAATCGAACAACTCAATTCACGACTCAAGTACCTACAAGAATGATAAAAAGCATTTAGTATCTTATTTAAAACTTATAGTAAAATCTAAAATGGTGGAAAAAATACACTTACTTTGTCCGTCAAGAAGTAGTTCGCAAAATTTTAAGAAATAATTTGACTAATCTCGCCTGGATCAGTCATATAAATATGATCAACTTCTATTGGAACATGATCAACTTTTATCGGAACTAGAGTATCGGTATTAGTTTGTTGGATATCATTTAATGATTTTAACACAAAAGATAAACCCTACAATATATAAAATAATATTTAAGAAAATATAAACTATAAAGAAATACTCGGCAACACATGGCCGAGAATGTATGTAACACTCCGTGTTTTAAACTTTTAAAGATTTTAATTTAAAACCTTAAAATTTGTATTGAGCACTAACTTTTACCTCGATTACTTCTAAAACCCCGAATTAAGTTCCGTCTTTTCCGATAAGTCATTTATATTTATTAGACTAATTTTGAAAAGTATCGTTGTAATCGGGAAGTGGAATGAGCTAGTTCGGCCTTTTTTTATTTTTGAGAAAATTACATTTTGGTCTAAACTGCCAGTTTTTTCTAAAATATGGTCCAAGCCGACAGCACAGTTTTTTTTTACATTTTGGTCCACATCGTTTTTGATGAAATTGACCGATTTTGACTATCTTTGTCACTCCTTTAAACACCATTCCTGAACTTTAAACCAGAGAACAAGCTCATATACTTCTAAAGAGAGAAATGGTTATTCATGAGTAATTTATAGCTCAAATTCAATGATTTTGACCCGAAATCTCTAATTTCACTAGTTTTTCGTTTGGCGAATCCAATTATGGGGTCGGTTTTCTCATTCGGTTGCTGTAAGTGGTCTATTATGAGCTATATACTTTTGTCCAGAGGTTACTAAGGTGGGAACTTCCCTTCATTTCTTCATTCTTTGCTTGAAAATTATTGTATGAGTAGTAATACTAGATTTTTCGGTACCAAAATCTTACTTTTCTTTGCATGCATGTAGTTTATGCTTGATATATATAATCTGAGCATGTTGATAATTATTATACGAGTTGTTGATGATGAAATTAAGGGCTGATCGTAGTGCATGTTGGTATTTATGAATTATTTTGAGATTTTAGTACCAAAATAGCTGGAAACGCCGCTTGCATGTTTAATAATAGAATTTTCATCTAAATTTATCAAATTTCAGAGTGTTAATCATCTTAAAATCATATTTAAGTTTGAGGTTAAATATGCATGAGGCGTTTGATAAGGTTATTAGCGGGTCTAGTATTACTTTTCTCACTAGTTTTTGCTAAATTGTAGAAATTGAGAAATTTTGACTAAGACAAGTAAAATTCATGGAAAAATTTAAAATTTTGGATTATGTTTTATTATTATTGATGATTTTATTGTTGATCATTTTCGGTATAATGACATGATTATAAAAGAAAAGTACTATTATACTAAACTTTAGTGTTAAAGGGGCAAATTGTGTAATTAATCCAAGAATTGTACTATAGGTAAGTTTTATAATTATTTAAGCATGTGATAGCATATTATCTAGTGGGTAACATGATTAAGATCATATGGAATACACTTATTGATTTTATAAATATTGCCCTAAGCACAACTACTACCTAGTGGTTTGTTGATTATATTGAGATTGTTGGAACCGGATAAGTACTGGTATAGAAATGCTTGAGTTATGTTATTGCACAGACCCATGGTAAAGATGGGGTGCCAAAAATCTGGTTACCAGTGCACAGGCCCACGGTAAGGTGGGGTGCATTTATGAGCGTATTATTTCGTCTAGTACCGATATTAGGTTGAGGAATAGGAGGAGGTGGATGGACGTTTATGCAATTACCGTGTATGTTACACGTGGATAATGACTGACATATATTACGGTATAATAAACGGATTTTCGGATTTTCCTTATTAATTAATGTAATCTTGAAAATTCTTGTTAATGAATTCAAAGAAAATCGAATTTCTTATATTATGACATGTCCATGCATTGCATTTCCTTTTTCCTTATAATTTTCACTGGGCTAGTCGTGGCTCATTCCCTCATTTTCTCTTCAGGTACACCTCGTGTTTTAGGTAGAAGTCGTGGTTTAGGTCCGAGTTCTTCTTAGAGTCTTTTCTGATGCATCTATGGATTTAATTGTCATTTTATCTTAATTTGTGGTACTTGTAATATTGAATTTAGTTTGAGTACTTTGCACTACCTATGGATGTATTAATTCGTATTATTGTCAGACTTGGATTTGTGTTTGGATTTTAGCATGTTGGAAGATTATGCTTGAATTATTGTATTAGACTATTTCGTATTTGGATTAAAATCCAGTTGAAAAGTATTCTATGTAATTGTTATGTTTGTCAACATGATAGTTTTCCTCGTGTTACGAATACATCATGCCGAATTTTCGTTGGATTTTTCTACTTTTGATTAAATCATCGACTGTATACTTTTATTTATCTACTGCTAATTAAATGCAGCATCCGTTAACACATGCTTAATTCGACGGGTTGTTACAATGTAAGTATAAATCGGTAAGAAAACACCGAGTATGTTCAGTTTAATACCGACATATTATTTTATTCTCAGGAATGTGTTGTCGAATAAGTATTATTTTTTCAACTTTGTATGACCGAAAACGATGTTTCGTTTTACAAAATGAAGCTCATTTTTACAAGTTTTGAAGGAAGGAAAGCAAAATGATGAATATATATACATACCCCAATGTACAATGCTTCATTATCAACATAGATATTTAAGTGCTTTAGATAATCTTCAAGTTTATCATATTGCTCTTCTCTTTTTTAAATAAAATAGAAAGTTTCATTATCAATGTAGATATTTTGTGATAAATAATTAATAATAATGAATGAACAATCATTTACATGGTAGATTTATTGGTTTCGTGCGAAGAAAGCTTCAAACCGAGTATTTACGTTGGAAGAGTGTGATAGTAATGTTTGATTTGTTTTTTTTTTACATTACATGGTCTTACCACCACAAAAATTTATTAATTTTACCACAAATTAAATATTATATTTTTTACTAAAAATACCATACACCTTCTTTAATTTTACCACAAGAAAAGTGTGGTGTGAGTTAGCCTATTTTTGTATTTTTTTTAACTTTAGGTGATTTTAAGATATATTAGTAGTGCAAGTAGAATTTCTTATATATAATTATTAAAACTAGAAAATTAAGTTGAATGTCTTATTACACATTGATTTTTACCAAAAATTCAATGAATAATATTTTTTTGAATGAATGGCCTATTTTTAATTGAAGATTAGTGTAAGATGCATATTTTGTTTTATATTTTAAATGAAGGTATTTGAATAAATTTAAATATTAGTTAATTAATAAAAACATGTTATCTATTACCTACATTACACATCTTTATTTTTATCAAGTTTCAATCATATCTTTTTAGGTTTTAAACAAAAAATATGGACTGCAAAGTTCATATTGCAGTGAAATATGAACTGCAATATTAACTTTGTACCGATATAAACTGCAATATGAAATTTCAACAAAAAATATGGACTGAAAAGTTTATTGCAGTGAAATATGAACTGCAAAGTTCATATTGCAAGAAAATATGGAGTGCAATATGAATTTTGCACAAAAAGTATGGACTGCAAAGTTCATATTGCAGTAAAATATGGACTGCAATATAAACTCTGCACAAAAAATATGAACTGCAAAATTCATATTGCAGTAAAATATGGATTGCAATATGAAACTTGCACCAGAAATATGGACTGCAAAGTTCATATTGCAGTGAAATATGGAGTGCAATATAAACTTTGCATCAAAAATATGGACTGCAAATTTTATATTGCAGTGAAATATAGATTGCAAAGTTCATATTGTAGTGAAATATAGATTGCACAGTTCATATTGCAGTCCATATTTTAATGCATAATGATATGTTTTTAGTTTATTTTAAGGGTTGAGATATCATTTTACAATTAAAAATAAAACACATGTCATCTTATCAATAAAATAAAAAATAGGCTCTTCATTTATAAAAAAATTATTTTTTAGTTTTAGTGTAAAAATCTTTCTCCAATTTTTTTTTTAATTGCCTGTTATTAAAAACAAAAAATCTATATAATAAGGAAAGGTTTTTTTGATCAAGGACAATTTAACAAATCAACCCAATTAAGGGTCTAGATGAATTTTTAAAAAGTTATCTTTTATTTTAGCCACACGATGTGGTTTATCTTAAGTATTAATCCATACCATTAGATTCTTTTGGTTATACACAATCTCCACAATTCAATACAAAGATACACATAAGATAATATATATTATCACACACAATCATACACACTTAACCACATCAACTTTCTCTCTCCTCACATTTCTAGAAAAGTGTGAAAATATAATAACTTTTAAGCCAAATTTTAAAATTTTTAAAAAATTATATATTTTAAACATACTCATTGAGATCTATATAACAAGATCCATTGTAATTATAAAATTATGTAAAAAAAATATTTTCTAATAAGAATTATATATAATGAATTCATTAGAATTAATATTTCAATCACATTCTTAATCTTTAGTAATTATAAGCCGTATATCGATACACCCGTTGACATCAACTTTGGAAGAACGAGAAACGTAATTAGAGTTCTCGAGGTTCAACCTCTAGTTGGTTGGTCGAGAAGTCAATCATCTTGCCAACTTTGTTACACCCAAATGAACATATATTTAGTAATTTTTGGTAGCAAAATATTAAATTAAATCATGTATTTTTTTTAAAATCACATACAATAAAAAAAAATTACAATAAAAAGATTCTTTGAATTTCATTATTTTACGTATAAATTTTTTAAATACATCTTAAATTAAATGATATATCTTAAACATTTTTTATTAGAAAAAATTAATGCGCCGTATTGGATGGTACGGGCATACCAAATGTAGGTCTTTTCGAAAACCCTAGTATTTGTGTTTCTAATAATAAGCGTGTGTGTATTACGTCAGCAGCGAGAAGTTCGTAGGCGGCAGATTAAGCTCCTTCAGAGCCACTACGCCCCGTTCCCGGCACACGACCCCCACTCTCTGCGCATCGGAGGTCGGTATTCTCCCTGTCTTTCTCTTATTCTTATTCTTATTATTATCATCAGCCCGTCCGGCTATAAAACTATGTATCTATCCAGTATATATTTTTATATATATAGGTCTGGTATTTGAGGTTTGTAATTTTGATACCTTCTTCTTCGGTTAACTTATATATAGAGAAAGGAAAGAAGAAGAAGGATCAATCAATCATCATATAGATTAGATTAGATTATATTAGATAGATAGATGGCGGATCGATTGACTCGTATAGCCATCGTGAGTTCCGACCGCTGCAAGCCCAAAAAGTGCCGTCAGGAATGCAAAAAGAGCTGTCCTGTTGTTAGAACTGGTACCTTTTTCCCACATATTTCCCTTTTCTTTTCTTTTAATTTTATTATTATGTTGATCATCAGTTTTATATATTAATACATGTTTATCTTCCTGCCTATATTCTTTTATTGTTGTGGAGCTAAAAATTTAGGTCTATCCTTGTAATTCACCCTTCTATTGACGTCATTCATATCAAACTCGTAGATCTAGTGCTATTTTTTTAACCCCTTTCTATATGATGGGTCATTTTTGGGCAGCTTAGGGTTTATTACAAACTTTAAGAGAATCTTCACCCATTGCTATCTATCTATACATATCCCCCCCCCAACCCCCCCATAAAAAAATAAAAAATATAAAAAAAAAAATTCTATTTAACAAACA
Source organism: Lonicera japonica (assembly GCA_021464415.1). NCBI lineage: Eukaryota > Viridiplantae > Streptophyta > Magnoliopsida > Dipsacales > Caprifoliaceae > Lonicera > Lonicera japonica. The sequence goes on along the minus strand of CM038469.1, from coordinate 76,856,166 downwards.
ATTACAAATATGTACCAGTATTTTATCATAGAAATGGGTTGGATGGTCTCATAAGCATGAGTAATTATAATATGATGTAGGCACTGTCTTTTTGCAGCATGGATAGTGTAGTTAGCAGCTGGCATGAGCAACATGGTTAATTCTCTATAATCGTGGGTAGTGCTGCAAGTACAGGTTGTAATTAGATCATATTAAAAGAAAATAGTTGGGAAAATATTTGGGGACATGTGGCCTGCATATGATGTTTGTCTTGGAAATATTGTTCCTATGGTTGATTATGTGGTTGGTGTGTATATTTTATGCTCAGTGGACATCTTGTCTACCTCTTGCTGTATCTTCTTACTTTCTATCAATACAAATATGTTTATTATATATATAAACAACTTTTGTCTCTATATAGCCTAGGATACTTGTTCTCTCTCAGATGGGCCTATCTGACAATCCATGCATTGTTGTGGTTGGAGATGAAGGATAGGCCGAGCATGTGATTAACGGATTAGCTTAATACCTGACAAATATGGACTCGAGGAGGCTGAGCATGGTTAATGTCTTACATGATGTTTAGTCTTAGGTTCCTGGCTAGGTGGCTGTTTTTCTTGTCTTTTTAAGCACATAAATGATTTTGAAAGAATGTAATTAATTGGGGCATTATGCTAATGCATTTATCTAAAGGAAAATGATAACATGTGACCTAAGGGCAGATGCATCTAACCATATTATGAATGGAAAGAATAATACTTTGCATGAGAATTTGTGCCTAACATGACCTTTAGGACACATGATAACATGACCCTTATTAAGAAATAAGATTAATATAAGAACACAACATAATAAAATATATCTTACACATTAGTCATTCTAATATAATTTAAGTCAACCTCTTTGCGGTTGGAAATGTGGAGACCACTTTGTGTTAGTTTCATTGCCTATAAATTTCAACAGTAAATTAGTGGTTTTTGAAGTTTAGAGTTCCAGTCCCTTAGGTTGACGTTAGCTTCATGCTCAACTAATTCAATAAGTAAATGATTCTTTAAGAATGTAATCAATTGGAGCATTATGCTAATGCATTTATTTAAAGGAAAACGATAACCATACTATGAATGGAAAGAATAATACTTTGCATGAGAGTTTGTGCCTAATTTGATGCATGTTATAATTTAATTCTTTTTATTTGTAGGGCACATGCTAACTGACCCTTATTTAAAATAAGATTAAGAACGTAACATATAATTATTTGTTACAAAATAATAATTCAACATAACAAAATATATCTTACACATTAGTCATTCTAATATGATTTAAGTGAACCTCTTTGATTTCCAAACTTGAAAAAAAAGATTGCACCATTGTGGACTCCAAAAATGAGATAATGAATGAAATTGTTAATTATGTCAAAAAATTGTACTCTTAAGAGAGAGAGAGAGAGAGAGAGAGAATGCTTGGGTTTTGAAGGTCTCGAATGGGACCCAATTGGTTTCGATAGCAAAGGGTTTCTGGAAAGGCCGTTCGAAGAAAGTGAGATTAAGGCTGCGATAGCGGCTTGTGAGGGGGATAAAGCACCAGGTTTGGATGGATTTACCATAGAGGTTTTTAAAAAGGGGTGGGAGATTGTTAAAGAGACATTCTTGGGGTTTTTAATGAATTTTTTGAAATCGATGTGGTGAACGTCTGCAATAATTTTACATATATTTGTTTAATTCCTAAAAAATTATCTTCACTTAAACTCAAGGACTATAGACCAATTAGCCTTGTAACGAATCTATATAAGATATTGCCTAAAGTCTTAGCATTGAGATTAAGCGAGGTAATGGGTGAAACGGTTGGTTTAGCACAAGGGGCCTTTGTTAAAAGTTGCCAAATCTTTGATCTTTTGTTAGTTGCTAATGAGAGCGTAAAGGAGTATAGGGAGAAGAAGAAAGAAGGAGTGGTCTTCAAAATAGATTTTGAAAAAGCATATGATCATGTAGAGTGCGATTTCATTGATCCCATGCTTGAGAATAAAGGATTTGGGGCTAGATGGAGTAAGTGGACAAAGTGTTGCCTTTATTCCCCTTAACTTTTCAATCATGGTAAATGGGAGACCGAGGGGTACTTTCAACGGATCAAGGGGCATTAGACAAGGTGACCCACTTTTACCATTCTTATTTGTTCTAGTGGCAGGTGTCCTTAATAGATTGGTGGTGAGAGCAAGGGATGCGGGCTTTATTGAGGGTTTGAGATCAGGAAGTATAGAGTCAAACTCTCTCATTTACAATTTGCCTACGACACCATATTTTTTATTTTTTTTCTTTCAAAAGACAAGAACAAGCTTTAAAATTTGATTCACATTTTGGATATATTTGGGCTAACTTCGGGGCTTAATATCAATATATCCAAAAGTATGATAATAGGCATCAATGGGAAAGAGGAAGATATGGTGTCATTGGCGAGGGTGGCGGGCTATAAGTTGGGGTCTTGGCCACTCTCCTACCTCGGGATGTCGTTAGGAGATAATCCTTGTTGTGTGGATTTTTTGGGGTTCGGTGATTGAGAAAATCTCTAAAAGATTAGAGGGGTGGTTAAAAGGCTGTCTTTCGCTATGAAGCATATACTCGACACGCAACACGCGTTTCGACACAACTCATGACACACGACACGCAATTTTTCCAAAATGTAAGACATGACACGTGGAGGGGGGCATGTTTGTAATTAATTAATTAATTATATATGCAATAAACATTGTAAATATTTAAGAATTCAATAAAATGAAACTAGATTGCATTAATAACCCAAATACTCAAAACATGATCACTAAATTGTTCCATAATCAAAGCATCAAAAAGCATACATAAACTAAATTGTTCCATAGAATGATAGAAAACAAAAGAGGAATATAAAAAGTGGCTTAGTTGCCTCATCCTAAGTTGATGCTGCAATGAAGAAATACTAGGAGTAGTAGCCATTTAAATCAATTATCAAGTAGTAGAAATTATAATTAAATTCAAGTGTTGGAAAGAGTATCAGAGAGTGTTGGAGTGTCCGGAGTGTCCGACGAGTGTTGGGCCTGACACGTGGCCTCCAAGAGTGTGTCCGTGCTTCATAGGTCTTTCGAAAGGGGGCAGGTTTACATTAATCCAATCGGTTTTAAAAAAGTATCCCTATTTACTTTGTCTCTCTTTTCAAAATGCTGATTTCGGTTTGAAAATCATTGAAAAATTATTAAGGGATTTCTTTTGGGAGGGATACGGAGAAAGAGTTTGTGATCACTTAGTGAGTTTGAATATAGTTTCCAAGAGTAAGGAGAAAGGGGGTTGGGGATCGGTAACATTGCAAAGACAAATGAAGCTTTGTTAGGAAAATAGCTTTAGAGATTTCCCCTTGAAAAAAACTCGTTTTGGTGCTCAATAATTAAAACTAAATATGGGGTTCACAAAATAGGTGGGACACAAAAAAGGTAACTAGAGGCACTCATAGAAACCCTTGGAAAGCCATCTCTAATGGTATTGAAAAATATAGATCATCTATTCGACTTAAGGTGGGCATGACAATGTTTTAAAATTCGCGACTCGTATTCGAGGCGTTTTGTTAGAATGAGGCGAGGCGTAAGCCTCAACTTTTTTGGAAAGAAAAAATATAAAAAATTATAAAATAACAAACGAACACAAAGTTCAACAATAATAATTAATAATACTAATAGTTCAACAAAATGTAGAATAAAAACATCAAAGTCATCCCATGATTCATCATCAAACACCTACAAAACAACACGAAACAAATATCTTCAAACCAAAAGTCATGATAAGTACAAAATAAGTAGCACAACCAAGTTTTCCTAATCAAATTTAAATAGGGAATCATCCGTGTCCAATGGTTTGAAAAACTCGTCAAATTCTTCATTTTCATCTTCCCCACCACTCAAAGGATCATCCATAGAGTTGTCGTCATATCTAATCGCCCTATCATCCTCCTCTTCTCCTGACTCGAGATCCTCCCATTCACCTTCTTCATCCACCAATTGCAATCTCTTCCCTTTATGCATAATAAAACGAACAAGTTTATAAATTAGTATATAGTTTTTCTAGTAAGTAAATTATTTATTTATATTATTTAATTAAGAAGAGGAGAGAATAAACCTTTATTCCTGTTGTCCAATTGTGATTCCTCTCTCTTTCTTTTTCCTCTTTGTTCTTGTTGTGTACTTCCACTCCCTTGAGTAACTTCCTCTTCCTCATCATTAACTTCACTATTTACGCCTATTGCATATTCTTGGAATTCATTACCACTGTCACCGGCAACCCACTCATCATCCGATGGTATTTGATCAATAACCAACGGGTCTTGTTCTTCCTTAAGTGCCTTTCTCTTCAAATGCCTATCTTTCAATTTCTTGTTGTACATGATGTAGACCAAGGTGTTAAGCTTTGCCGTGGTCAATCGATTTTTTTCTTTGTATGTATCTGATATAATAATTTATTTATTTTACAAGTAACAAGGTATTAGCCATCACTTAGTAAATTGATCGGTAAATATGGTAGCTAATTACTTTCAATTACCTAATTGAAAGTACTCCAATTACGCTCATAGGCTGATGAAGAACAAGTAAGGCTTAAAACTTTCACCGCAAAGCTTGTTAATTCCGGAGTTTCATCTCCAAGCCGGGTCTTTTCTATTACCCGTGCCTCCTTGCCCCGTCGATCCTCTCACCATTTTCACAAGTCACTATAATATAACAATTAACAACTAACAATTACAGTATGCTACAAGTGATACCAAAAAAAACTCTTAGCATACTCCAAGGTACTCATATATTACAATAATACAATATTAAGTAACCATTTGTTCAAAAAAAAAAAAAACTCTTAGCATACTCCAAGGTACTCTTTATATAACAATAATACAATATTAAGTAACCATTTGTTCAAAAAAAAAACAAACAGTGTAACCGTTTGTTCAAAAAAAAAACAGAGAAACCATTTGTTAAAAAAAAAAAACCCAGAGCAATATTAACACTTAAGTCTTAACAGAGTAACCAACTCACCATTTGTTCAAACAAAAAAAAGAAAAAGAGAGTAATCGTTTGTTAAAAAAAAAACAGAGCAATAGGTAGATTCAGTACCTGTAAGTCTGTAACTTGGAGGAGAGAGACGATCGGAGGACGGAGGTGAACGGCGTAGGAGGTGATGGAGAGAGACGACCGAGTAGAGAGGGATGGAGAGAGGAGACCGGATTAGTGAGGGCTGGAGGGAGAGAGACGACCGGAGGTGAGCAGCACGGCGAAGGATTGAAGGAATGAGAACTGAGCGGCGTGGAAGGACTGAAGGATTTGTCGTAGGGTTTTTTACAACTAATGGTAATAATAGAAAGTTAAAAAAAATAGAAAAGAAAAGAAAAAGGTAAAAATACACCAGTTTGCCTACTTGTCCGCCTCAAACAAGTTGACTCGTACACCTCACCTCAAAGACTCGTAAGTTTCAGCTTTTACCCCTAACTCGTACGACTCAGCTCGCCACTCTTCCGCCTCGCCTCGACTTGCGAGTCGACTCGTACGAGTCGCTCTTTTTTAAATCATTGGGGCATGGGTATTTCCGCTAGATTCTGGGAAGATATTTGGGTTGGGGATTCTCCTCTTTCTTCTCTTTTTCCTAGATTGTACAGGATTTCTCGTAATACAAGTGCATTGATTGCTTCTTATATTCGTTGGAATTCACAAGATTCTTTCCCACGGGACTTGTAATTTCGCAGAAATTTAAATGAGGGTCAAGTTGAGAAATTCTTGGCATTGATGGGGTCATTTCTCATTTTAACGTGTCTAATTCTGAGAGACACTAGATCTTGGGTGGGGAAAAAATCGGGGATATTTTCTTGCAAACCTTACTTTCATTTGCTCATCAATTCACCTTCAGATCCTATCTTTGTGCCTCAAAAATTTATACAGGAAGTTGGTATCCCTCTGAAGGTTAAATTGTTTGCTTGGCTGGCCTCATGGAAAAGAGTTAATACTTGTGATATTCTCTAAAAAAGAAGACCTAATTCAGCCATTTCTCCTTTTTGGTGTATTCTATGCAAAAAGGGGGAAAAGAATATCGATCATAATCTATTGCATTGCAGCTTTACCACATATATGTAGAATAAGGTGGAGGAGGGATTTTAAGTGATTGGAGCTATGCCTAGCTCATGGCATGACTTTCTGGGTATGGAATGGCACTTTAGAGGGAATATAAAGAAAATAAAATTGTTGTGGAGATGCTGCTGTTTGGCCTTATCATGGTGCATATGGCAGGAGAGATATGCTAGGGTATTTGAAGATAAGTTTTCTGTAGCTGCTGAAATATGGAGTAAAAGTAAAATACTAGCATCTACATTGGCTTGCTCTTCTAATCTGTTTGGCATCTTATCTATATCTGAATTGTGCCGGGATTGGGGTGCAGCTGTTTAGTAATGTTTTTTTCTAATAGTTTGTTGGGGGCTACTATTCTCCTGTGGATTGCTGCAATTATCGCTTGTTTGATCTTTTGATATTTAAGCCTTGTATTGTGTAGTAAATCTGTCAATTTCTATGGGGCTTTGGTGGACTGCTGGTTCACCATTGATAAATTCTCCATTGTGATGCTTTGATTTGTTGATATTAATAATAGCGTTTTGTTTCTGATCAAAAAAAAAATTGGACCTCTTTGAGGCTGGATATGTTGAGACCGCTTCATGTTAATTTTATTGCCTATAAATGTCAACATTAAATTAGTGGTTTTTGAAGTTTGGAGTTCCAGCCCCTTAGGTTGACCGTTGACGTCAGCTTCATGCTCAACTAATTCAATAATCTACATCCTTCTTTTCCTCAACCAATATTGGGAAACGAAGGGTCAAACCTCGAGATCAAGTACACATGCCCGCCCTTGATTGTCCCTACAATGCATCTGCTGACCCAAAGCTATACCAATAACAAAATTTGTTATTTAATCAATGCATGGGATCATAGTTCTGATTTTTGCATTTCCCAGGGATGTCCTTTGTTTTTAAATGGATTATGGACTACTGGTAGTCTGAATCTGCATATTTGATTTGCATTTCAGAGTGACATCTTTTCACGTCCTTTCTACAAATGGTTCTTCTTACCAAGCGGAACCAGGCTTTTCATCGTAAAATATACATGAAAAATAGCATCCCAGCCTGAGACTGACTTTATTCGCAGGTAGACTTTGTATTGAGGTAACTGCTGCATCCAAGATTGCTTTCATCTCTGAGGAGTTATGCATCGGATGTGGTATTTGTGTTAAGGTTTGTAAACCATGTCATGTTCTTGAGGTGAGTTTGGTGACTAGTTCTGCAAGTTCGATTCAGCTTACGCTCATTTTCTTTGCAGAAATGCCCATTTGAAGCAATTCAAATCATCAATCTACCCAGAGACTTGGAGAAAGATACAACTCATCGTTATGGTCCCAACACCTTCAAGTTACACAGGTTACCAGTCCCTAGGCCAGGGCAAGTACTGGGCTTGGTTGGAACAAATGGCATTGGGAAGTCGACTGCCCTCAAAGTTTTGGCAGGGAAATTGAAACCTAACTTGGGGCGTTTCAATGTAATTTTTTTTGGTATCATTCACTTTTTCACTAGTTTACTTTTAATATGAATACCTTTGGTTCACCTTTTTGTAATCTATTTCAACAGAACCCTCCTGATTGGCAAGAAATCTTGACATACTTCCGAGGATCTGAGTTGCAGAATTATTTCACCCGCATACTGGAGGATAATTTGAAGGTGACTTCTGATTTAAAGTCATCATAAGATTTTTATGGCCTATGGTTTTGAAGTTTGATGGCTTTTTTTTGTTGTTTAGCATTTTGACTATAAGCAGATACAGTTGTGTCACAGATGATGTTCAAAAGACTTGAACAAGTGTAGCATTAGGTTAAAAAGTGGATTGTAGAGGTCTTTTGGGGACATGAGAACGGCTAAAGGTAGAATTTTGGAGAGGATTCAAAAAATTTACGAGGATGAGACTAGAGGAGTTCTAGGGGAAGACTTGATTAGGGATAGAAGGGAATTGAGAGAAAAATTTGGGGATTTAGTCTTGAAAGAGGAAATCTCATGGAATCATAAAGCTAAGGTGCAATGAGTAAGAAAATGGGATGGCAACTCTAAACTCTTCCATAGAGTGGTCAATAATAAAAAAGTGAACAAAATGATTTCCAAACTTGAAAAAGAAGATGGCACCATTGTGGAGTCCGGAAATGTAGTTGTGCATGAAATTCTTAATTACTTCAAAAAATTGTACACTAAGAGATATAGGTGCAGCGTAGGATTTGTAGGACTCAAATGGGACCCAATCTGTCCCAAAAGCAAAGGGTGGCTCGAATGACCATTCTAAGAAAGCAAGATTAAGGTTGCAATTGATGCTTGTGAGACGGATAAAGCTGCAGGTCCGGATGGATTTACTATTGAGGTTTTCAAAATGGGGTGGAAGGGGAATAAGAAGAAATCCAGAATTTTGTGGAGGTGTTGTTGTTTGGCAGTGATGTGGTGTTTATGGAGGGAAAGAAACACCATAACTTTTGAAGACAAGGAGAAGGGCATGGAGGAGACCTGGCAGGGAATTAAAGCACTGGCTTCGCTCTGGGCTTTTTCATCTAAAGCATTTGGCATTCTATCAATTTCGGATATATCCAGAGGCAGCTGCTGTAATCTAGGCAGTGCTTTAGTGTTCTCAGGGATGTCCTTATGTAGTATTTCAGTTTAGGTTTGTTTATAGTCTGGGTTTATTTTGATTGTTCTCATGTCCTTTATTTAGGTGGTCTGAGGGCAATAGGCACATGTATTTTGCTCTCTCAGGCTGATTGTGGACTACTCGTCCTCTTCCAGTCTATTCTGTTTGTATTGTTTATTTTATCAATATAAGTTATTTGTTTCTGATAAAAAAAGGGGTGGGATTATTAAAGAAGATATTCTTGGGGGTTTTAATGAATTTTTTGAAAATGTTGTGCTAAACGCATGCACTAATTCCACATATATTTGTTTAATTCCAAATAAATTATCTTCTAAAGCTCAAGGACTATCGACCGATTAGCCTCGTCACAAGCTCATATAAGATATTGGCTAAATTCTTAACATTGAGGTTAAGAGAGGTAATGAGTGACGATTGGGTTAACACAAGGAGCTTTTGTTAAAGGACGCCAAATCCTTGACCTTGTGTTAATCGCTAATGAAAGTGTCGAGGAATTCAAAATAGATTTTGTAAAAGCATATGATCATGTGGAATGGGATTTCATTTATTGTGTGCTTGAGAATAAGGACTTTGGGTCTAGATGGAGGAAATGGATTAAGGGCCGTCTTTCCTCTTCTAATTTTTCGTTAATGGTAAATGAGAGACTGAGGGTTATTTTCAATGCCTTAAGGGCAGTAGGCAAGGTGATCCACTTTCACTTTTCCTTTTTGTTTTAATGGCTGATGCATTAATAGGTTTGTGGTGCGATGTGCGAACAAGGGAAGTGGGCCCTATCGAGGGTTTCGAGATAGGAAGGGATAGAATCAAACTCTCACATTTACAATTTGCCGATGATACCATATTTTTTCGTTCAAAAGATGTAAATAAAGCTTAAGAATCTAATTGACATTTTGGATATATTCGGGTTAGCTTCAGAGTTTAACGTCAATTTATCCAAAAGCCTGCTAGTTGACATCAATGTGAGAGAGGAAGATATGGTGTCATTGGCAAGGGTAGCGGGATGTGAATTAGGAGATTGGCCGATGTGCTACCTAGGGTTGCCTCTAGGAGACAATCCTTGTTGTGTAGATTTTTTGGGGTTCGGTGATTGAAAAAATATCTAAAATGGTTGGTTAAAAGGTTGTCTTTCTCGCACATCGGGGGGGTGGTGGTGGTGGTGGTGGTTTAGATTAACGTTAATTCAATTAGTTTTAGAAAGCATTCCTATCTACTATCTCTCTCTTTTCAAAATGCCGATCTCGGTGTGCAACACCATTGAAAAATTAATGAGGAATTTTTTTTGGGAGGGGCACTGGGAGAGAGCTTGTGATCACTTGGTAAGTTGGGATATGGTATCTAAAATCAAGGACGAAGGGGGGGGGGGTTGGGTATTGGTAACCTTGCTAAGAAGAATGAGGCATTGTGGGGGAAATGGTTTTGGAGATTTCCCCTCGAACAAAACTCATTTTGGGACACAACATGGTACTAGAGGCACTCACACGAACCCATGGATAGCCATCTCTAGTGGCATTGATAAATTAAAATCATTTATTTGACTTAAGGTTGGCATGGGCAATTCCATACGATTTTGGGAAGATATATGGTTTGGGGATTCTCCTCTTGCCTCTCTTATCCTCGGTTGTATAGGATCTCCTGCAACACAAATGCTTAGATTGCATCAATCATTTGTTGGAACTCTCTTGAATCTTTCTCGTGGGATTTAGAATTTCATAGAGATTTAAATGAGAGAAATTGAAGAATTCTTGGATTGTTAGATTTGGTTTCTCATTCTAATGTATCTAGTACCGAGAGAGACACTAGATCTTGGGTGGGGGAAAAATCGGGAATATTCTCTTGTAAATTTTTCTTTCACTTGCTCACCAATTCACCAGCAGACCCTATTTTTGTGCCCCACAAATTCATATGGAAGGTTGGTATCCCTCCGAAGGTGAAAGTTTTTCCTTGGTTGACCTCTTGGAAAAGAGTCAACACTTGTGACTTATTCCAAAAAAAAAAGGCCTAATCTAGCTATTTGTCCTCCTTTGGTGTATTCTATACAAAAAGGGAGAAGACATTGATCACATTTTAACACATTGTAGCTTCACTTATTATATGTGGAATAAGGTGAGGGAGGAATTTGAAGTGATCGGAGCCATGCCTAGCTCATGGCATGAGTTGTTGGTTATGGAATGGCAATTTAAAGGGAATAAAAAGAAAGCAAATTTGTTGTGGAGATGTTGCTGTTTGGCATTAGCATGGGCATTTGGCAGGAGAGAAATGCTAGAATTATTTATTTATTTTTTATAACCATGGGTATCGGCGCCCCTCCCCCACTAATCCCAAGAGGCCCTGGTTGCTCGATCTGGAGACACCTCCAGTGGCCCAAGAAAGGTTTCACGTAGTGGGGAATCGAACCTGAGACCGTGCCCCTACCCACACAGTCCTAAGTTAACCCTTAGCGCTGTGGCAACCCCATGGGTTGAGAAATGCTAGAATTTTTGAAGACAAATTTTCTGAATCCACTGAAGTTTGGAGCAAAATCAAACAATTAGCATCGCTTTGGGCTAGCTCTTCAAACCTGTTTTGGAACGTATCAATCTCAGAATTATGTTGGAATTGGAGTGCAGCTGTCCAGTGATAGCGCTGACTGTGGCTTTGCCACATTACTATTGATTTGATTTTCTTGTAATTCTAGTGCTTTGTTTTGTGTAATCTTTTGTCGTATCACCCCCTCTTTCATGAGGGGCTTTGATGGACTGCTGGTTCACCAATATTGTAATCACCGTTGCAACGCTTTGATAAGTATATTTTAATAAAAGCGTTTCATTTTTGATCAACAAAAAAAAAGTATTAACCATTAGGGCTACTCTACTGGCCATGACTCACACTTCCACTAGGAAGGTCATGAGTTAAAATCCCCTACCCCCTCTATCTCTCTCTTCAACCTCCTTATGTCATTGGTTGATTGTAAAAGAAGAGATATTGACCTTCCTTTTGATTAGAAGTAAAGAAAGATGAGGTGTTCATACTAAAAATATTTGTTATTTAAACTAGTAACTATAATGGATACGGATCCTGATACATATGTGAGATGGTATGGATACAGTGGCACATTTTTTTCCGGCAAAAGTACGATATGGATGCGTTTTAGAATGTCATTGAATACTTTTTATATTAGTAGTACACAAAAATAATAACAAAAGCATTTCGAGTGAGCTAAACAAGAGGAAGGTTTTTCAGGAGTCCACTCCCTAGATAACCAGAATTAATTCAAACACCTTTATTTCCTGCTCCAAGTCGGGCCTCGTTAAATGATGTTCAATAACATAGCCAACTCTCATCACGCAATCTGTTACAATAGTTAAGGTCATCTTCTCTGCCCCTAAAAACCACAAGTGATATCTGGTGATTTTCATGTGTGTATATAAATCACCGTTAATAGTGAAGGTGTCGCTTATCTGCTGATACTAAATGTAAGTATCAGCATCCATTTAAGCTTGTTATGCAACCACATCCTAGTAACTTACCATTGTCATGAAAATGCTTTCTCTCATATTTTAAGCCTTTCAACGCTTGTCATTCTGCTCATCCTATTTTGCATGGGTGCTTACAAATGGGGATACAATCAACTGAGTGTCCTTTTGATCACCTTTTTGATGTGTCCTTCATGGCAAATAAGATTAGAATCCTGTTTGACGGACCAGAACCAAGTGGAGATTCTTCCCAATTAGATCTGAATATTTCTTTAGCCTTATTTACTATATTTTCTTCTCATTATGTTCCATAGCGTCCTTGTTGTATTTGGCATGTTACTAACCTTTGTTGCATGACATAATCACCACATTGTCCAAGTGGTTGTTTACTCATTTTGTATATGACATGACTTTGTTAAATAGGCAATCATCAAGCCCCAGTATGTTGACCACATTCCAAAGGCAGTTCAAGGGAATGTTGGCCAAGTGCTCGACCAAAAAGATGAGAGAGATAAGAAGGCGGAACTTTGTGTTGACCTTGAGCTGAATCAGGTCATAGATCGCAATGTTGGGGATTTATCAGGTGGGGAGCTCCAGAGGTTTGCCATTGCTGTTGTTGCTATACAGAGTGCGGAGATATATATGTTTGATGAACCATCCAGTTATCTTGATGTGAAACAGAGGCTTAAAGCTGCCAAAGTTATTCGATCTTTGCTCAGGCCTAACAGGTTTATTCCATGCCATTTCTTTTTATTTATTTATCTTTACATCATATTTTATTCAGGCTTTTGATAATTCTTCCTCATAACATTGGTTTCCAGAGAAATAATTCCTTTGATGCTCTGAGTTTCAGCTATGTAATTGTTGTCGAGCATGACTTAAGTGTCTTGGATTACTTATCGGACTTCATTTGCTGTCTATATGGGAAGCCTGGTGCATATGGAGTTGTAACTCTTCCATTCTCTGTTAGAGAAGGAATTAATATATTTTTGGCTGGATTTGTGCCCACAGAAAATCTGCGTTTTCGGGATGAATCTCTTACCTTTAAGGTGAACTTGTCAGATTATTTTTGAAGATGCTGGCTGCTCACTTGCTCAGTAACAGCAAATATTTACTTTGATTTTTTATGTTCCGCCAGGTTGCTGAGACCCCACAGGAAAGTGCGGAGGAGATTGAAACATATGCAAGATATAAATACCCAAGTATGAGTAAAACTCAGGGTGGTTTCAAGCTTAGAGTGGTTGAGGGTGAATTTACTGATTCTCAGATTGTTGTAATGCTGGGTGAAAATGGGACTGGAAAGACAACATTCATCCGAATGCTGGTACTTTTTCTTTTCTTTTCCTTTCCTTTCCTTTCTTTTCTTTTTTGTTTTCAAATGGTTTGCTGCTTTAGTTATCGTGGTATAGTAGCACTGATGACTGAAGTAAGTTCCTTGTCGAAAATTAACTGCAGGCCGGGTTACTGAAGCCTGACACGGTAGAAGACTCTGATGTGGAGATACCAGAGTTTAATGTCTCTTACAAGCCACAGAAGATCAGTCCAAAATTTCAACATTCAGTCAGGCACTTGTTGCATCAAAAAATTCGTGATTCATATATGCATCCTCAGTTTGTTTCTGATGTCATGAAGCCTCTTCAAATTGAGCAACTAATGGATCAAGAAGTTGTGAATCTTTCTGGTGGCGAGTTGCAAAGAGTTGCATTATGTCTATGCCTTGGGAAGGTAATCAATTATCTCTAAGTTCGTTGCTCTTCTTGTTGATTGTTTGAATTTTAAATTTTTTATATGATTTGATGGTGGCTCCTTGTCCCCAGTTTGTAGTTTTTTATTTTATTTATAAAAAAAAAGTGAGGTAAGTAGCTAATCCAATCAGGAAGTTAGTGAGATTTATCCCTTTGCTGTTAATTTGTTATATTTTTCCTTTTTTGGTTATATTACTTCAAATTCTCTCTCTCTCTCTCTCTCATGCGTGTTACTTTTCTTGTGCTTTACCTTTCTACTTGTGAATTCTTTTTGAGGTTTTCATTTTTATGTCCCTTAGTTTATTTATACTTATAAGAGATGTAGGAGATATTTGATTTCTCTTCATTTTCCATTTAATGAATTTTGTATCTTGAAATAAACCCCTGTTAGTTTCTCGGATCACCTATCTGATTCTGCAGCAATAAGTTCTAGTGTAATAGAATTCTAATTCCTAAAAGATAATAAAATAAAATAAATTTCCCAAAACATACTTCACCTGATTATTGTTTTGTCAGATACAAGCAAATGGGCTGGAAGTGGATGAGAAATCCACCACCAAGCACACCAGAAAACAAAAACAAAAAAGAAACATGCACATCATCACAAGCACAAAATAGACAAAAAGCCCTACTACAAATCAAAACTGACCCCATGCCCAAAAAACAAGCACTAGCCCCAAACAACAACAATCATACTCCTAGGCACTAGGCAAACCTCTAAAGCCTGAATAAGGCTGCATAGCCAAACCCCAATCCCTAGCAATCTCTGATATAGTCAAGATTCCAAAATTCTTCAAAGAAAATGCTCAAAGTGAAGCCAGATTCTTAATTATGTCCCAAGTCTTTTCTAATTCTTCTTTAGTTTCTTCAAAAATTCTCTTATTTCTCTCTCTCCAAATACACCACATCACAGCCATGCAACTGCACTTCCATAATGTTTTGCATTTCTTTTTGTCACCTATGAAGAACCACTTGATAGTAAGCAATTCATACCAAGAACCCGGAAATACTGCAATCAAGTCGAATTCCTTTCAGACCTTGTTCCAGATTCCTTGAGCAAAAGAACAGTGTAATAACAAATGGTCAATGCTTTCTCTGTCCCGCTTGCACGACACACACCATGAAGGAGATAGATGTATAACAGGCCTTTTGAATTGAATTAAATCTTCTTTGTTAACTTTCCTTAATGTAGCTAACCAGGCCAAAACACGAACTTTATGAGGAATGCCTGATTTCCAAATTATATCCGCTGGAACAAAGAGATAACCTACATCAGATTTAGTAAGAATTTTAAAAAAAGAATTCACCAAGAACATTCCATTTCTATCTCCTCCCCAAACTCTACTATCCTCCTCATCACGACACTTCAACACCATGTAACCTTCTCAACAGAGCCCTATACTCCTCCGTTTTAGTAACATTCCTTCGCAACATCACATTCCATGAATGACATTTGGTAGAATCCTAAGAGAGATTATTAGCAACCATAGCCCTCGGATTCTGCATTACTCTGAACAGTCCCGAGAAATGATCCTTTAAAACCATATCACCAACCCATCTATCCAACCAGAATTTTGTTCTTGACCCATTGCCAACTCAATAATTCACAGTAGCCAAGAAGGTCTTCATCCCATTTGCAATCGCTTTCCAAGGGTTTCTGAAAATACCTCTGCTTACTTTATTTGCAACCCAACCCAACCATTCTCGAGTACTCCGTATTTGCTTCTAATGATACGGTGCCAAAAAGCACTATGTTCTTTTGGAAATGTCCAAACCATTTGCCAAGCAATGCTTCGTTCTTTTTCATCAAATTGCCAATGCCAAGCCCTCCCATCTCTTTGCGTTTAGACACCGTTTCCCAATCAACTAAGTGATTTGTTTTTCCTTTATCCATTCCTTCCCACAAAAAACATCTCATTAATTTTTCAATCGTCTTAGCCACTGAAACCGGGATCTTGAACAATGAAAGAAAGTATGTAGGTATATTATCAAGAACTGAGTTAATGAGGGTCAACTTCCGCCCTTTAGATAAATATCCCTTGAACCACCCTTTGAGCCTTTTAGTAACCTTCTCTATCACCGGATTCCAAAAACTGACTTTCCTCGGATTGTCACCCAAAGGAAGTCCTAAATAGGACATTGGCCAACGACCAACTACACACCCAATTCTCTCAGCAAGGGCCCCCATCTCACCATCACCTACATTAATTCCCACGACTTCCGTCTTGAACAAATTGATCTTCAATCCCAACGCATACCCAAAAATATCAAGAATTCCCATTAAGTTACCAATTTTATGTTCATCATTTGAGAGGAAAAAGATTGCATCGTCAGTAATTTGAAGATGAGACAAACTTACACACTCCCTACTGATTGAAAACCTTTCAATAAGCCCTCTTGTCTTCACCCTTTCCACCAACAAATTGAGCACATCTGCAACTATAACAAATAAGAAAGGTGATAACGGATCACCTTGTCATAACCCTCTCGAAGCTTTGAATTCCCTCTTGGTTTCCCATTCATCATTACTGAAAAATTCACCGTCAACAAACACCCTTTGATCCATTTCCTCCATCTCTCTTCGAAACCCTCACATTCAAGAACATGGTCCGCGAAATCCCACTCTATATGATCGTATGCCTTCTTAAAATCGATCTTCAAAACGGCCCCTTTCTTCTTCATCTCCCTATATTCTTCCACTCCTCCATTAGCAATGAGTGCCAAATCAAGTATTTGCCTATCATTGACAAACGCACCTTGAGCCATGCCAACCGTCTCGCACACACCTCACGTAACCTCAAGGATAAAACCTTAGCTAAGATCTTGTAAAGGCTAGTGACAAGACTAATAGGCCAATAGACTCTGAGCTTGATTGATGCTATCTTCTTCGGAATATGAGATCCAGGAACTAGTCCGCTCGCTGCCAATTGGTTTTGGGCTGGGTGCTCCAAATTCTATTAAGGTGTTTGAGGGAGGGCTATTCACCCACATGTCAGGCCCAATGGCCACATGGAGGGGCTCTACATCACCCACTACAATCAGTCTATGTGTTTGCCTAAAACGCCACAAGTGAGGGGACGTGTTGAGATTATTAATCCCACATTGGGATATCAAAGCCTTACAAAGTAATCTATAAGATCCAATAATTTGACTGTTTGCAGTGTTAAACTCTATTTCAATCCGCTAGCATTAAACCTCTGAAAAATAATTTTCCCTATAATTTTATGAATTTACTTTATTGCCTAATGATGTTTTTATGTGAAAAATAAAATATTCAAGGAAAAACGCAGGCAAAAGAGATAAGGGATTTAGGAAGTCATTTAATGCTTTTGAAAAGGCAAACACACTGGTTTGGCCTTAGGGAATTAAGTGGAGCCTTCATGGTGGATCCTTTGCTTGCTTCTGCAATCATGCTATGCTAGGTCATTCAAGGTATATAGCAGTGTCTGGAGTATGCTTGGTGTCATTATTATGCAGGCAAGAGAGCACCCAATTGGTTCAGGGAAGGCTTCTCATCTATTGACGAGTGTGCATGTTATCCACCTTTGTTAAGCCTGCGGCTCATTAAGTATACCTGGGCTTGGTATTTATTACAACCTTCCATTGGACATGCAAATGGTCCCTCCCTTGATCTGATGTCCTAGGAACAAGACTTGTAGAGAGAGACAGAACTCCTCCTTTGCCAAGAGTGACAAGGTAGATTGAAATAAGCACTTAAAAACATCTTTTCGATACTGATTGTATTTTTTTTGTAAGTGCCAAATGGATATAGAAATCTCTAAAAGGATCTTGAGACATGGGACAAGGATCTTGAGGCATGGGACAGGAAATCAATAATATTAAACACATGGTGATTGCCTTGACCGCTCCATCCCTCTATCGAACATGGAACAAGAATCTACCCTGAATAGCGCCATGGATTCCCATTTTTTACCCTGATTCAGGGCCCAAACCTTTGACAATCGGACAACTATAAACAAAAATGAGAGAACATAAATTTGGGGTTGACACATGGTTACTTTGAGGTAAATTTCAATGTATCAGTGTTTTAAAAAGCATAACTTCGCGCGCTATAGTGCAGTTTTCCACCAAAACGCTACGTAGCAAGTTGTAAATTGCGTATGGAAAAAAAAGCGTGGGTGTTTTGGTGACGTGGCACACTATAGCGTGAAAAGCGTACGCTATTTACATATTTTGCAAAAAAGTTGCGCTATTTGGGAAAGTGGAAAACTAGGTCAAATAAATGAAACAAGTTAGCAAAGCTTAGCTCGTTTTTTTCTCCTCCCAGCAGTCATCTGTCCTCTGTGGCTCTGTACGTCGTCTCTCCCAGCCATCTGTCCTCCAGTCGATGTTCCTCAAGATGCGGAGAGAGATGGTGGTCGGTAATGAAAGATGGATGGAGAGGGCTGGATAGGGTTTTAAATTTATTGATAAAATGACTTAATTAACCTTGGTTGTGTTAATATTTACAAAATTATTTTCAATTCCCCCCCCCCCCCCAGTTTTCTTGTTTTTGTACCCCTTTTTTCTCTAATTTATTTATCACCCCCTTTATTTTTGGATTATTTCCTTTTAGACGCTTAAGTCTCTTTTATATTTGGTTTATTTAGTATAATATATTTTTATTTTTTTAATCATTACGCTATTGGAGCCTCAATAGCTTACACTGTATGCTATGCTATTTGTGCTACGCGTTGCCGGAACCAAAACGCAATTGCTGGCGCTATCGCTATTTAAAACATTGGTGTGTATATAGGAAACCATTTTTTGGCAAAGCTGGCAGTATATTTGGATTTTTAGGTTGGTTGCTCTCCATCTAGGCCATTTTACTGAAAAAGGTAAACAAGGCATGGTGCTATGGATTCTATCAAACTAATTACTCTCTTGGGAAATCTTTATTATTAATCTGCACACACACACACACACACATATATATGTTTTGGTTATTGAGTGTTGAGTTATATGATGATCTGACATGGGAATTGGTTTTGGCTGCAGCCTGCTGACATATATTTGATAGACGAGCCAAGCGCATACCTGGACTCTGAGCAGCGTATTGTAGCTTCAAAAGTGATAAAGAGATTTATACTACATGCAAAGAAGACTGCATTTGTGGTGGAGCATGACTTCATTATGGCAACTTATCTGGCAGATAGAGTGATTGTGTATGAGGGGAAACCTTCGATAGATTGTGTTGCAAATGCACCTCAGTCATTGTTGACTGGAATGAACCTTTTCTTGTCTGTAAGTCTCTCTCTTTCTCGCGCGCGCGCACGCCTATACCCACACTAATAATACACTCTCAAGACCACAATGTTGAATGGATTTTTGAAGTTCATATAGCTTTAGCTTTATTAGTGGATTGGAAATCATTAACTTCTTGTTGACCTGCTCACTATCTAGCTACCTATAAATGTTTGAATATATGACATGAAGCCACTAGTAGTCATGATGACTGACTGAGACTATAAATGGGCCGCTAATTGGGTGTCACTTCCCATTGATAACCTCTCAATTTTCCACCCTCCTATGTGGGTTAATTTTTACAAGTTCTTACTCCCTCCTCCCCAAATTAAGAGTTGACTTTCACATATTTTTGAAGGATTTTCAAATTTTATTGCCACAATGTTTTGAGGATACAAATGGTAGCTAACAACTGACAGATTCCTGTGTTCATTGTTCTGTCCATATATTTCTTTTAGATGAATTAATCTTTGTTTGATTTGATGCAGCATCTGGACATCACGTTTAGGAGGGACCCAACTAATTTTAGACCGAGAATCAACAAGCTGGATTCAACAAAGGACAGGGAGCAGAAATCAGCTGGATCCTATTATTACCTGGATGATTAATTATACTTGCTACTAATACTATTACTATTACTATTCAGAGGTCTTTATATCATCTCAATATTCTCTCATATTATTTATCATCTCAATATTCATGTTAGGTGTAGTATGGTACTATAGGCCCATTCCCACCTGGACACCACATGCTATGCCACCTCAACATTTGCATGGTGTTTTCTATATTCAAAGGGTGCCAAACCCTTTGACCACCTACACTCGAGGGGGCCATCCCCTAGGGCCATTGGACTAGCAGCCACTACCCAAGTCCACCAACTCCCAAGGGTGCCAACCCCTTGGACCTACAGGCCCACAGCTTACCTTGGTTGGAGTACTACGCTGCACTAGGGCCTAGGGGGAAAGTCAACACACTAAGGGACTACATCATGCACCTTTACACCCCAGTACCCTATATCGACTTGGGTCCAGGCAGACCCCAGGGAGCTCCACGAGTTCTGTGCCATGCGCTATCGAATGCCTCATGGGACCCTTGAGGGTACTTAGTCTGGTGACTGAAGCCAAGGGACCTCCAACGTACCACCCCCACGGGGTGGTACTGTTGGCCTTTCCTACATCTAAGAGAAGGCATTCTAAAGTAGTACGGCGGTGTCTCTTCGCACGTCCATTGACATATAAGGGATTTCAACTTAGCCAGGGGCTGAGCTAGGAAATTTTTTAAGCGGGGCAAACTTTATACTAATATCACTTTTTATAAATCAAAGATTTTTTTTTTTGGGGGGGGGGTGATTTATACTATTATTAAATTCTTAAATATTAAAGGGGCGCAAATGTCAATAATATTCATATATTTATAATGTTTGAAAGTAACTATAGGGGTAAAATTACGAGGGGGGGGGGAGTTTGAAATTCCCCCCTTTGGCTTTGCCCATGAACATAGTGTACAAGGAATGGATTATCACCAGGGCAACTATAAATACCATGCTTGGTATTCGCTCCACCAATCAGCCGGTCCATGCAACTACGACGATACCCCTCTGCCCCCGCTCTTCATAGGATTGCCCTAAGCTTTCACTGTCAACCTCTACGCCCTGGTGTCCATCGCTATATAGGCCGTTTTTTTCTCACTCATAACTATCTGGTTTGTTCGTCAACTGAATGATTACTAGGAAAGATAAATTGGTAATTTCATGTATTACGTTTGAGTTTCTACAAAAGACTAAGATCTTGTATATCAACCTTTTCACGTGAATTGACTTGGTTCAGGAATCACAGAAACTGTTATGAATCCATGGGTGGGTAGAATTTACCCTTGAAAACTGTCTTGCCTGAGAATTGTGGTGCCCATGGCAGCTCGTATACCGCTCCCAATTCATCGATTTTTTACATATGGGAGTTTGGTTCTTAACAAAACTCAAAGCAAACTAGGGATATAATAAATGGTGGAGAAAATTAATGATGGTCTTTTTTTTTTTCGGACATGCGTAGAAATTTGTTAGTACTGTAGTTTTGACCCATTCTTTACGTAAAAAATGTTTATACGTGTCAAAACGTGTTATTTGCTGAAGGAAGATAAAGAATAGAACTATATTGTAGCTATTCCCGTCCCTTTTTCTTTATATAGGTATTTTTTTTTGCCTCCCTTTATTAATGTTGCATGAGATTTAACAACAAAAGTTATCATCATCCATCATGGCCATCCTCTTCTGCTTTGCAGTGAGCTGCTGGTTAATCCAATTCTAAAAGAAGGGGCGTTGCCAGTCGACATGTCATTTTGATATGAGCACTTAGTGAAGAGAGAGAGAGAGAGAGAGAGCTGTCTGTTGGTTCTGCTGCAGTATTGATTAAAGACCTCACACAGTTGCTGAATTCTGCTGCTTTTATTTAGCTATATATATTTTCTTGGGAGATTATTTGGCTATATAGATATATTATAAACAGCATTTTGTTTCTCACTAATTTTTGAATTTTGACCAAGGTTTTGTGTAGCTTGATACTTCTGCACCTCAATCTGTCATTAGTATTTTTAATGATTTTAGTTGAATGCATGCGCACAAAGTATATCTGTACTAATATCACCCTTAAAGTAAGATCTCCCAGTTTTTAAAACACCACCCATCTATATGGGAAGTTGTTTATGTTTTATCTTAAATAATGTTCTTTAGTTTAAATATGGTGATACATGTGCATAAAGAAGATGATATTGCGTGTACGGGAATGCCGATTTATTTTTATTTTAAAGAAAAAATTCATGTATAAAGAAATATTATCATTAAACAACCAAACAAGAATGTAACCAATTGGAAAATAAGGAGTTCATGAAGAATGAGAAAGGAAAGGTCACGTGATTACCATGCTACTCTCGAATGTCAAAAATATCACTAGTATTACCTTTGGTAAGAATAATTTTGACTATTGAATCCATTTAGATGATGTGTGCATAATCAGGACCAAGAAGCAGGTGTGATAAATAATAAATTAATAAGTTGGGGAGAAAAGATAACCAATTGAAAGTAGTTGTAGAGATTACTAGAAAGCTCCACAAGTGGAGCGACAACTAACCAAAAAGCTACGGTTGGGCTTATTTTTACAACTGTATAATATTTTTTTATAAGTAACGAAGCTTATATTGATTGACAAAACCAGATACAAGCAAATGGGCCAGAAGTGGATGAAAAATCTACCACCAAGCATACCAGAAAAAAAAAACAAAAAAGAAATTGTTTCATCATCACAAGCACAAAATGGACAAAAAGCCTTATTACAAATCAAAACTGACCCTAAAACCCAAGCACTAGCCCCAAAGAACAACAATCATACTCATAGGCACTAGGCAAACCTCTAAAGCTTGAATAAGGCTACTGCATAGTCAAACCTCAATCCCTAGCAATCTCTGATATAGTCAAGATTCCAAAATTCTTTGAAGAAAATACTCAAAGTGAAGCCAGATTCTTAATTATGTCTCAAGTCTTTTCTAATTCCTTTTCAGTTTCTTCAAAAATTCTCTTATTTCTCTCTCTCCAAATACACCACATCACAGCCATGCAACTACACTTCCGTAATGTTTTGCATTTCTTTTTGTCACCTATGAAGAACCACTTGATAGTAAGCAATTCATACCAAGAACTCGGAAATACTGCAATCAACTCGAATTCCTTTCGGACCTTGTTCTAGATTCTTTGAGCAAAAGAACAGTGACGCCATCCCGGATCGTCTTTCCTAGCCAGGCTAATGGATCCTTGACCCGTAATCTATAAACATACTAGAACCTTGGAATTCGTCGAAAGATGGAAGGTAGAAACCTCAACTCAACGCTTAAAGAAACGTGAATCTTGGTATGATCGAAGACGCCACAATCAATTAGTGGAGAATTGATTGATAAGTCAAGAACAATTGAATTAATCAATTCAACATGTTCTTAAAGAACATAAAGAGAAAACTCTCAATATTGTTAAGGGTAAATTACCAAAAAATACAATGTACTTTACCCGTTTTTACAATTTGGGTAATGTACAATTTTCTCGACATTAGAAACATTGTACTTTATTTATTTTTTCATTTTGGGTAATATTTTAGAGGTTGTTATTACCCAAAATGAAAAAATAAATAAAGTACAATGTTTTTAATGTCGAGAAAATTGTACATTACTCAAATTGTAAAAACGAGTAAAGTACATTGTATGTTTTGGTAATTTACTCTATTGGTAATCATCAAACTTCTTAAAACAATGAATCCATCTCCTTTAAATGGGAGAACAAAACAATTAGAAACCTTATACAATAAGGAAACTAATTCTACTTAGAAAAATGAAATAACTTCTAGAATAATCCTAATACAATAATAAAATTAATAAATACTCTAAAATAAGCCCAAAATAATTCTAAAATAATAATAATTCTAGGGAATAATTATCTATAAATCATGGGGCTTAAATAACTAATAAATAATCCAAATGAAGCCTCTAACTTGATATTTCATCCTTGAACGTACTCTTTAACACCTTCAATTAATATCCAAGCTTTGCACAACTTAAGATTATGATTTGAAACTTCATTGGCTACTTTCAAATATATTTTTATCTTGAACTTCTATGCCAATCTTTATGAACTCCATTGAATACAAGATTATCATTTAAGCTTCTTGCATCAAGCATGTAAAATTCTATGGAATTCTATTTGAATTTCCATGCTCTATCCTTGTGATTCATTATGTGTGAATTATCATTTGAAGCGCCTTGAACCATCATGGTCGAATCGAAACTAGAGCTAGACCAGATTATATCAAACAGTGTAATAATAAATAATCAATGTTCTCTCTGTCCCGCTTGCGCAACACACACCATGAAGGAGATAAATGCATAAAAGGCCTTCTGAATTGAATTAAATCCACTGTGTTGACTTTCCTTGATACAGCTAACCAGGCCAAAACACGAACTTTATGAGGAATGCCTTATTTCAAAATCATATCCGCTGGAACAAAGAGATAACCTTGTGAACACCCCAATCCATGACTCTCGTGTGAACCTGATTTTCATACAAAATGAGCATTCCGCATCAAGTCTTGAGTCGTCATGCATACAGGAGACTGTTAGGAAATCTTGATTTTCGAGCACGTCAGGAATCTACCGCAACCATGTTGCCTCTTCGTTTACTAGGACGAGGATCGACTTGCCCGGTCAGGTTGCGGGGTGTAGGGCAGTGCCCCGTTAGAAAAATTGAGTTTTTTAATAGCCAGCCGTATGCTCCCCAACCGCACGGTTGGCTTCGAGCCGCAAGCCCTAGCCGTATAGTCACCTCCTAGCCGCACGGTTGGCTCCCAACCATAAGGTTGGCTTCTAGCCGCACGCCCTAGCCACACCCCCTGCGGCTGGCCTCTTTTGGAGCACTTTTGGAGAGATTTTTCCTATAAATAGGACCCTTAGGGTATCATTTGGTGACATCAACACTCAATAGTGTTTTTAGTAAGGAGAAACTCTGTCAAAATTGTTAAGGAGTAATTTTTAAAGAGAGAGATTTCTTAGAGAGAGAAAGTTTTAGAGAGAGCAAATCCTAAAAAGAGAAAGTTCTAGAGAGAGAAAGGAGCAAGCAAGCAATCCTCGTTCTTCTTCAAGCGCATCATGTACATTTCCCTATAACTCTCCTGAATTTCAATACTGCATTTAAATACAAGTTTTTAATATAGAAAATTAGATAACTTGCAAAGAAGTTCACTGCTTTCAAAATAAATCCTTTTTAAGTTTTACAAGAAATCTAAAATGCATTTTTGACACATTTTCAAAATAAACTAAAATACAAAAAAATAATTTCCAAACGAATGGAACTACGAGACTCTGATTTCATTCTACGAATGAATACGTAGGAGCTCGTAAAGCTCGAGTCTAATTTCAAAATATAATTTTAAACTAAATTTATCCGGAAAGGACTATTCTGAAAGTAATTCAAACTATTTGCAAGATATCTAAAATAGGAATTAAATACATGATCCATCAAAAGACCAAAAGGGCGAATTGGGTGACTAACACCTTTCCAATTCGTAACGCAGTTCCCGAACCCTAGCAAAGTATATTTTAAACTCTGGTTTCAAACGTATGAAAGAAAGTTCGTTTTCGAATTGTCCTTCGTACGATCTTTTGTTTGTTTTCTTGTAAAACAAACTGGCGTCTCTACAAAACACGTTTTCCTTCAAAACAAAAGAAACCCTGAGAAGGACGGGTCGGAGATCCGGATTCTCACAAACCTACATCAAATTTAGTAAGAATTTTTAAAAAAGACTTCACCAAGAACATTCCATTTCTATCTCCCCCCAAACTCTATTATCTTCTTCATCACGACACTTCAAGACCATGTAACCTTCCCAACAGAGCCATATACTCCTTTGTTTCAATAACATTCCTTCGCAACATCACATTCCATGAATGACATTTGGTAGAATCCCAAGAGAGATTATTAGCAACCATAGCCCTCGGATTCTGCATTACTCTAAACAGTCCCGATAAATGATCCTTTAAAACCATATCACCGACCTATTTATCCAACCAGAATTTTGTTCTCGACCCATTGCCAACTCGATAATTCATATTAGCCAAGAAGGTCTCCATCCCATTTGCAATCGCTTTTCAAGGGTTTTTAAAAGTACCTCTGCTTACTTTATTCGTAACCCAACCATTCTTGAGTACTCTGTATTTGCTTATGATGATACAGTGCTAAAAAGCACTATGTTCTTTTGGAAATCTCCAAAGCCATTTGCCAAGCAATGCTTCGTTCTTTTTTATCAAATTGCCAATGCCAAGCCCTCCCGTCTCTCTGCATTTGGACACTGTTTCCCAATCAACTAAGTGATTTATTTTTCCTTTATCCATTTCTTCCCACAAAAAATATCTCATTAATTTTTCAATCGTCTTAGCTACTGAAACCAGGATCTTGAACAATGAAAGAAAGTATGTAGGTATACTATCAAGAACTGAGTGAATGAGGGTCAACTTCCCCCCTTTAGATAAATATCCCTTGAACCACCCTTTGAGCCTTTTAGTAACCTTCTCTATCACCGGATTCCAAAAACTGAGTTTCTCGAATTGTCACCCAAAGGAAGCCCTAAATAGGACATTGGACAACGACCAACTACACACCCAATTCTCTCAGCAAGGGCCCCCATCTCACCATCACCTACATTAATTCCCACGACTTTCGTCTTGAACAAATTGATTTTCAATCTCGACGCATACCCAAAAATATCAAGAATTTCCATTAAGTTACCAATTTTATGTTAATCATTTAAGAGGAAAAAGATTGTATTGTCGGTAATTTGAAGATGAGACAAACTTACACACTCCCTACCAATTGAAAACCCTTCAATAAGCCCTCTTGTCTTTGCCCTTTCCACCAACAAATTGAGCTCATCAGCAATTATAACAAATAAGAAATGTGATAACATATCACCTTGTCATAACCCTCTCGAAGCTTTGAAATTCCCTCTTGGTTTCCCATTCATCATTACTAAAATTTCACCGTCGACAAACACCATTTGATCAATTTTTTCCATCTCTCTCTGAAACCCTTACGTTTAAGAACATGATCCGCGAAATCCCACTATATATAATCGTATGCCTTCTTAAAATCGATCTTCAAAACGGCTCATTTCTTCTTCATCTCCCTTTATTCTTCCACTCCTTCATTAGCAGTGATTGCCAAATTAAGTATTTGCCTATCTTTGATAAACGCACATTGAGCCATGCCAACCGTCTCGTACAACACCTCACATAACCTGAATGATAGAACTTTAGCTAAGATCTTATAGAGGCTAGATATAAGACTAATACGCCGATAGTCTTTAAGCTTGAATGATGCTATCTTCTTCGGAATTAAGCAAATGTAAGTAGAATCTGTACAAGCGTTGACCACTCTATTCTCGAAAAATTCCTTCATCACCTTCATAATATCCTCATTTAAAACTATCCAACACTTTTTTAAAACTTCCATTGTGTACCCATTCGGCCCCGGAGCTTTGCTTCTTTCACTCGAATCAATTGCCGCTTGCACATCTTCTTCTACAAAAGGCCTCTCTAATTAAACCTTGCTCTCGGATCTAATGGGGTTCCAATTTAACCACTCAAATTCCACATGTGTTCTTTGCTTCTTTGTGTACAACTGCTTAAAAAATTTCACCAACTCACTCTCAATTTCTTGTTATATACTTACCACCGACCCATCATATCTTTCAAGCTTGCTTATGAACTTATTGGCCTTCTTTTGATTGAGAACCCTATGGAAAAGCTTCGAGTTTGCATCCCATTCAATTGCACCTTTTATTCTAACTTTTTGGTTCCATGATATCTTATCCTTCAATAAAAGACTTTCGAACTCCAATTTTAATTAGTTTTTTTTGCTTTTTTGTCGACCCTAGTGCTTCTTCTAGCCTTTTCCTTGTCAATTTCCTTGACGTGCTTCGACAATTGCTCTTTTTTTATTATAACATCCCTAAACACTTATAAACTCCATCTCTTGATTCTGAGTTTAAGTTGTTCCAATCTTTTCATGAACTTGTAACCTTCCCACCTATTTAGCCAGCTCTCCTTCCACCCCTAACTGAACATTCCCATGAAATCTACGTTGCTTAGCCATATATTCTCGAATCTAAATGGCGAACGACCCTACCTAAATAGGGTCGTATCCAATAAGAGAGGGAAATAATCAAATGTTAACTGCATTAAAACTTCTGTAATAATCTCTCTAACTCTAATATTGCTATCCTCAAGTGTCTCTGCCCCTCTAATTTCATTTACCAAATTCTCTAGTTGCTTATTTTGGTGTTCTCAAAATTCTAGTACTGTCCTCTTGCTAATGAATAAATTTGCCCTTATATCTCCTGATATAATTGTAAATAACAACCCAAAACTACACCCAAACTGAAACGATGTTGTATGATGCACATTTTCCTTCGTGTGTATAACTAGTTGATGGTTAAGACCAACAAGCTCTAGCTTGTCTGTCACTACATTGTTACTGATACTAAGAGCTTTACCCTTCTCATAAAAAAAGTACCACTCCAACCTACATTGCCATCATGATGATTGAGACTATTTTGGTCACTAGAAATTTCACTATCTGATTCCTCACTGTTTGAAACATACTCATCGTTACTTTCTGATGTCACTTCATATGCCTGTCTTGCGTCATCGTCCGGCATCTCCATGTTATCGCCATCACTCATAAACTCAATGTCATCTTCCAAATAATTATAGTCAATTAGCCTGTTGGTTCCCAAAAGATTTTTCACCTATTTGTCCTTGATCATATATTCCTTATCTGAATCCTCCCCATCACTAGCTCTTAACATAGCACAACCCTCTTTCTTTCATCTTTTGTACGTCTGGATTGGCTTTGGGGACCATTTAAATCTGGTGAGATTGTTTTTCTTGAGTCTGTTCCAGCCTTTTAATTTAGTGCCATAAACTTGTACCAAGTCCTCTTCAACTGGCCCTTTAACAAATTTCATTAATCCCTTCATCACCCATTCTTCTTCCTCGTCCGTTTTCAGCGGTGAATTGCAATGACTAGGCCCAGCTTCCTCCTTTCGGACAACCTCCGAAGTATCCTCAATTATTGTTCCTTTTGATGAAGCAACATCCCCAAAGGAAGAGGTCCCATAATCTGAGTCTTCAGGTGCTTTATCTTTGGCATACTCCTGAATCTAGTCCGCAAACGACACATTTTTAGTGATAGTTTGATATTTTCTTATTTCATGCAATCCCCTTTCATTTATCATGCTCCATGAACCCTCACCTTTTTTTTATTCCGACTGTAAGCCCTATTCCTTCTCATTTTCAAAGTTCCCCTGTTTAGAATTTGAAATTATCATAATGTCCTGCAACTTCTGATAATTACCTTTGTATTGTTTTATAGACATTAAAAACTCATTTGGGTTACGTTGCCTAAGATCCAACTTGGAAGTGGATGAGAGTCTTAAGATAAAAAGGTTTAAGCTAGAATCCATTTGCACCTGCATCAATGCTCGAATAAAGCCGTTGTGATTTCCTCTCACTTTTATTCTTGCCACCAATAAATTTTGAAAGTCACGGGTCCTTTTATCAATCTCAATAAGTCCTCCACATCTTTGTCCTATTTTTTTGAATACTTTCTTATTCCACCATGCAACTGGTAACCCTTAAGTATTTATCCAACCACCCGTACATACAATTTTCCTGTTTCGATAAATGCTTTATTCTTCCCATCTCTGTAATTTAATAGCAAATGGTCCGCTTAAGAACACTAAACCAGTACTGTTATACATCTTAGCTTCTTTCTCGCTTTTACATAATAACATGGCTTTATCAGTAAGAAAAGGTTTAAACTGGAAATTGGTTTTGTAAAATTTGTTCAATGAATTTTGAATACCCCTCCATAAGTCCCACATCGATTCTCTAATGCATACGACGTAACACCCCGTGATGTAATTAGTGTAAATTAAACACATATTAACCTCGATTAAGTGAAATTTTTTAGGAGTTTAAGAATCTTAGTTAATTATGGACCAAGTTGTAAAACTTCATAAGTTTAGTATAGACTAAAATATAAAGTTGTAAAAGTTCATGGTTAAAATAATAAAGTTATGAAACTTTAGGGTGAAATGTCGTAATTAAGCAAAAGTTAGATTTTTTTAAAATGACTAACTTGGTCCACTTTCCTTTAATCTTCAGTCTTCTTCCATTGTTGGTTTGTTTCCGAGAGAAATAAGAAAGAAAATAAAAATAGGTACGAAAGCTTACTCCTTATAAATTGGTCATCCAAACTCGGTCTAATCGAGTCGAGTCGAGCCTTAAGGGAATGTTGTTCTGTACGTCGAGGGCTACGTAGGGGTATAATAATTTTAGAGTTATGCTGGTCAGGGTTCAGGTTATCATCTCAAATTTTATTCTTTGGGACTAAATATTTTGAAATAAGGGTTTAATTATTTTTAGAACCCGAAATATGATTTTATTTTATACATACATGAGTTATCCTTTAGATGTATAGATGTTATATATTGATGAAATTGATTAATTGATGAATTATATACATCAAGGGACATGTATAGAGATTTATTGTAGTTATATGGCATAAGTTATTTCAAATGTTCATTTGTTAGCATGTTATGCATAATGTGCATTGTTATTGTGTCAACTGAATTCTTGAAGATCTTTCGACAAGCTCAGACTATTCATATGGCCTATCATGTGGGCATATATCTCGTATCTATGGTGTCGAAAGCTTCTTATATCTGTTGTATTATTCTGGGACGTGATATGATCCTGTGATATATCCAATTATGATTTTTATTGTGGCCTTTCGATGATGAATGAAATATGTATTGATTGGTGCTTACCGGTGTGAAAATAAGTAGGGCTCGGTGCCCTTTGATTAAAAATCCCTAAACTCCCGGGGGCAGCAATGAGGTTGGCTGTCTAAACCCAGCGGTGAGTAGCCCGAAAATTTAGACCTCGGCAAAGCACTTATGATTTCGTGATATGATATGGATGGACATATATGGTCCAATTCTATTATGATATGATGATGATCTTTTATGGGCTATATGATGTTATATCATGATTATGTTCGGTTTATTCTCTGGAGCGATCAGGCACGTTCTTATTCTTATGATTATGGTTTGGCCCAGCTCCAGTATCTCTTAGGGGCAGTCAGGCCCATTGTTATTATATTATGATTCGGTTCGGCTTCGGTATCTCTTGATGACATGGTATGATGGTTGACACAAGGGAGGTAACCTGCATATGCACGTACATGCATTGTTTTATCGGTTTATGGTTAAATTGTCAATTACGTTTTGAACGTAATATTTTATGTTATATCCCCTCCTGCTGAGCTGTGAACTCACCCCGTTTTATGTAAACAAATTCAAGTATCCAGAAGACGGATAAAACTGAAGAAGCGACTGGGTCGGGAACGAAGTAGAAGGCTCTGATTCCGATTCATTTTTGTTGTGTATATCTGCGTAAGGCAAGCCACGGCTAACCTGAGTTGTTGTTTACCTTATAATACATATTGCAATGGTTTTTATACCTATCGGATTACATGTATGTCTATAGATGTATATTACATTCATGTTTTATATTATTGCCCATAGCATGAGTACCAGGGTTATTTATTCCGCGATATGTGATTTTTTTATATCCATTGTTTTATTATTTATTTTAGACCTATTTTAGCTAGTCTAAGGTGGGTTAGTAATGCTCATGTCTTAATTACGGGTATTATCCTACTAATTAAGGCGGGGTATTACATATAACCACCCGCTTCCATTCAATAACACCCCGTACATTCATCATATCGGCAACTTGTTTTCCTCTAGTTAAATCTTCCCTATTCAACTCGTAATTCTTAACAATATCTGCATATGAGAGCCAGCTAACCACCTTTCTGCCTGAACTATATTGTTGATAGTTCCTCACTACCTCTTTATGGTTGACCTTTTTCTCCCCACTAGACGAACAAACCAGGATTTTTATAATGAATCTGCAATCCCCCTCCATCCATTGCTCTTAATGCCAGCTGAAAACATTAATGTAACCATGCTAGTACCTTTCTGTAGTTCTACAAGTCTGATAAAACTGCCATTTTTATTCACATATCTATCCATAATAAATAGTGCATAAGATGCTTGATTCATTGAAATTATAAGTAGCTGATTTTAGTCCCTCAATAAACCATTGAACACCCCCGAAATCAATTTGGATGGAATAAGAATGAAGACGATTCATATCCTTTCTGATCACTTTGGACCCATTGTCATGAATATCAAAATTAAAAACTTTGTGTTCAAACCTGAAAATATGTCTTTGATGTTTATAAATATTAGTCATCATTTTACTCAAAGAATAAATTTCACCAAAAAAACCTAGAAAACCAAGTTGCTACAGTGCTTGAGTGGTGCTATGAAGGTTGGAACAGTGAAATGGAAGACCCTCGGGGGTTATAAACTGTGTGCTCATAAGAATGGAGGCAATCATTTGACAAAGGTGACTGAATCATACTAAATGAAGGTTAGAACAAGGTGCGGAACAATAAGACAACTCGATCTGGAGATTTTTGATAAATGCCCAAAATTGTTATTTAAATCCGCAAATAATATTTTGTTAATATATAATTAATGCTTAAATTATGGAGGAATAATATTTATTTCGTCTTTTTGTAAGGAATGCGTAAATTATGATAAAAAATCTAAAAATGTGGAAAAAGTCAATTAAAGATCAGAAAGGAAAATAAAGAAGAAACAACATTTCAATTTCATATTCTCTCCTAATTCGAATACAACTCCTTATTATCTCTCTTAATTAGAATCCTAATTAAACCCATAGTTGTTATTTCTTCTACAATTCTAGTTTCCTAAACCTTTTAAACTTCTATCTCTTATTCCTATATGTAGACTCATTCTCTAGAGCTAAAGAGATAGAAAAAATAGAAAAAATATAGATAGTATTAGAGGGTTCTCGAGAGATAAAATCCTCTATATACTAGTTGCCGTGCGTCCAAAGTATTGAAAGTGAAAGAATGGACATCGTAAAGCCGTGCAGTACACGCTAATTCGAGCATACGCTTTCTAATTTTCTATAGTTTGTATTCGAATATTTGAATTTTTATTTTAATGATGAATTATTATTTATTTTAATGTGTTCTTTATTTAATATGCTTGGCTAAATTCTCTCCAAATGGGAGGGATGAAACCGCCATGGATATAATGTGCTTAATTTTATTCTAATGGATTTTTAATTATCCGTCTCAAATTAAAATAGATTTCAAAATTATCATTATTATAATGTGTGTTTTATTTCTAGTACTTTAATTATTTTTTAAAATAAAGGAAGGATATCTTGTGATCACCAATTTAGGGATACATGCGATGCTTATTTTTATTTACATTAGTTTAAAGAAATAATGATGATGATTTCGAATTTGTTTATATAGTAGGGATGAATATTAAAAATATAATTAGATACTTTTTTGTTTATATCTATGGTGGTGGATTCTCTTTTCTTGGGATTTCTCATTATTGATTATTTGTTTTCTTTAATTTAATTAGTTAGTTTAGTTTCTTAGTTTAAATAATTTCAAAAATCAAAATTTAAAAATTGTTTTAATTTAGTTTCCTAAAATCTTAGATTTCAACAAATTTTCCTATTTTAATGCATTAATTTGAATTTGGATCGACTGCTACTTATTCGCTATACTAATTTAATTATTTTACATAAAAGTATGGTTTTATTACATTTAAGCGTGGAATTAAGAAACGATAAATTACTTATAAAAATTCCCCTTAAATCAATTTTGGCGTTGGTCGGAGCAGCCACGCGTTGTAGTCGACGACGAAGAGTGAGACCCATGCGCAAAAGAAGGTGGCGCGTACAGGCGCGTGCGGAATCGTTTTCCAGTTTTATTTTTGGGGGTTAGGTCGTCTGTGGATTTTGACTTACTCTATATGGTTGGTTTCTAGTAGGGTCCAATATTGGGTATAGAAAATGAAAAATGACGACATCTATGGCTTGGAATCTAAACGGCTATTACAACTATATAATTAAAGTTGTACTCTCCTGAAATTAATAAAAACTTTTTTGTATTAAATATATATGGGCCTACTATTGACACACACCAAAATACTCTTTAACACTCTAACATTGACTCAGCTTTTAAAGACTGAGTCTGTGTACATTGGCTCGGCCCTTAAGGATTAAGTATATCTGCACATACTCAATCCTTAGGGGCTGTGAGAACCTGCATTCTCAACGCCTAAGTTCTCGTGGGCGGCGATTCCGTACTACTTTGAAAATCAGTTTTGAAAAGAATGAGAGTTGCCAGTTTATTTTCCTAAATAAACAAAAGGTTTGTGTAAAAGAGACGTATTTATGGACCTAATATTCTCTTATACACAATGTATACAAAACCAGTTGATTCGAAAGTTCGGGGATTAAGTAACGAATTGAGAAGGTGTTAGGCACCCAATTCCCCCTTTCAGTCTCTTAACTAGGATATGCGTGTGTTATAATTCAATTCTACATGCTATTGCTATTACTTTATAACTTTCCGTGCTTGCTTTAGAAATCGGAATTTCGGGGATGGAATAACAACAATGTATTTCCTAATTCGCCCAAGATTTTGAAAATATGTGTGTGTGTGATTTAAAAAAAGAGTTTGATAATAGTAGATGCAATTAAACAAATGATTTTATAAAGCATTGGGCTTTTTGAAAACTGATTCAATATGGAATCTTATATTCGATGTAACATGAGGCGACTTGACCGATCGTGTACCATAGTCTATTAATTAAACCGGTATAGATGGCACTAGTTCTTTCATAATCGAGTATTTATCACATATACACCACAATCTAAGAGTTAGATTGAATATATAGCGATTATCGATTCCTTCGTATAACGATACCGCTAATCCGGGCTTTTAGAAAAATAAGAAAGTAATAATACTATTTTGGAATTGGATTAGGGTTTATTATATGCCTTTGGTTTTTGAAAAACAATTTGAAAAAGAGTTTTAAAAAGCTATCAAGTGATAAAAATTATGCAATGTATACAATTTTATATCACACTTTGCTACCCCTAATCTAGAAACTCTAATGTCCAGTATAATTAATGAATCTAAAAATCATATCAAGGTATTAAATTTTATATCACACTTTGCTATCATCTTTGCCAGTTTATATTTGCTTACATCTTTGCCAATTTGTATTTGCTAACTCTATTATCGAATTTTCGCTTGAATTTTTCTTTGTTGAAAATAAATAAATTAATAATAGCAAAAATGTAATAACAGTGAAAATATGAATAGAAAAAAAAAAGAAAAATAATAAGAATATTGATTGGTCATATTAAAATGTAAAAATAAAATAAAAGGCCTTACAAACGTTAGCAAGAAAACCATATTATTTAAAGAAACAGTTGATAATGGTGTATGGAACACATCAAAATGTAAATAATGTGTGCATCATTTAGTGCAAATTAGCAAACGAAAATTATATTTTTCTTTGAGAAACACATGTAATTTTTATATATGTATATATATATACAATTAATAAATATTAATGGAATAACTACATTTAATACACATTAATGACATATTAAATGGAGGAACTTCCTCCATATTATTATTATTATATATATATATATATATATAATGTAATAGATAGATAGATAGATTAGTTAATATTAATGATATCATTAATGGAGGTACTTCCTCCATTTTATTATTATACTAGTTAACAACCCGTGCGATGCACGGGTGTTTGATTAATATGCAATTTTAGTAGTGTTGTCTTCATAGGTTTGACAAATAATTAGCTTTAATATGTTGTGTAGGAGAATAAAATATATATTGCCCCCGTTTAAAATTAATTTTGCAACTTTTACTTTATTATTTTCAAGAAAATATTAATTTCAATCTAATTAATGATTGATAATACAACTCATTAGCTATGACAAACTGAAAATAAGACTATTAATTTAACACATTTTAAAAAAATAGTATAATAAATGAAGCTACTTTTAATATTTTAATAATAATTATTATTTTATTATGCATTAAGAATATAAAAAATCAATTAATAAGTAATTAATGTTACTACAATTCAAAATATAAGCAAAATAATTAATGTATCTACTTCCTTCCTAACACTATATAGTATAGATAATAATTATAATTATATTATTTACTAAGGTGAATAATTAATTATTTATTAAAGTATGATATTAAGTGTGTTATTTATTGCCTAATTAATTATAAAAAAAAGAAGGTGCATTAATACTTTCACTTCTCTTATTTTATATATATAAACTCAATAAATAGGTCAAATCACATAATTATGGAGCAAAGCTGAAAAAAAAGTAAATTAATTACATTAATCACGTATTAATTATGCATTAATGGATGGACTTCCTCCATTTTACTTATATACTATAGATACTATAGATACTATAGATTATAGATTGATTGTCTCAACTAAATTTTAATATAATTTTTTAAAATATTTATTTTAGTGTAATTAATGGTAACTAATTCAATATATTTTCTAGTAAAAAATTTTATACCTAAATTATCCTAAAAATATATGGGACAATCAATTTGAAATATCTTAAAACGAGAAGACAATAATTTTAAAATATTTTATTTTAAATTTAGTGTTTTTCACGAAAATAATTATACTTAGAAAGAAAATATTCATTATTTAGCATAACATTAACGAAGGGGACGACTTATGTTTGAGATGGACTCCACTATCATTAAATATATATATATATATATATACTAGTTTGTAATCCATGCGATGCATGGGCGTATTAAGATAAAATAGTTAATTACGAAATTAAAAACACACGACAACTTTCTTCCTGCATATTAAAAGGTGCAGAAGAAAAACTTTTATCATCTCTTTTTCCATTGATTTCACAATTTCCTTTAAAACAAAAATCGGAATGTGGATTGCATTGGAAATAGATTAAAAAATCGAAATGCGGACTGCATTGAAAATAGATTAAAAAATCAGATTTCAGATTGCATTGGAAATAAATTAACTTATGTGCGAGAGAAATGAATTTGGGTTCTAATTAAAGACGGTGTAAATACACACGAAACAGAAAAAAAGAAGAAGAAGGTATAAGTTAACTATAATTAAAAAATAAATAAATGTTTTAAAATGAAAGAATAAAGGGGGAGTAAATGCAATACACATAACAGTCTAACAAAAAAACCTTCTCACTCCTCCCATTTTATATATATACTATTAGATATCGTTTTTAAGTGTTATCAAGAAAAAATTGATAAAAAGAAGGTGAGCCCAAGCTTTTAGAGACGTCGGTGCTAGCTTGTAGACGGGACAACCACCCGATAAACTATCAGAGTTTTATGTGATTTTTTGTTGAGTTCGTATACATCTTGTAATTCTCTACCTTTTTTATATTAGAATAAAATAAGTGAATAATTAAAATTATTATAAAAAAACAAGTATAAACTCTTAGAATAAAATAAATTAGTAACTGATTTATTATTATTTTATATTAAATTAAATAAGTGGATTCGATATAATCATTTGAACTAGTTTTCTACTTGCCCGATGAGCAGGCTTTTTACAAATTTTATATATTTTATGCTTTGTTAACATGGGTATAATTGCATTATAACTCTATTATATCATACATGATGGTTTGGAGTTGGAGATTTAAAATAAATTTCAATTATCCCAATCGAGTCACATAATTCTTCAAAATAGTTTAAAGTTAGTAGGCTTTTTAAAAAAACTTCCCTCCTACCTAGAATTTGAGACGCAAGCTTTTCTTATTTTACAATATCAACTTTTTTTTTTTTTATAAATTTTTTTTTTGAATGAAGATTGGCGCGAAGCCTATTATTAAAAGAAAGAACAGAAACAACGAAAAACAAAACTAACAAAATATGTAATTGGAAAACCCTAATCTATCTTCACTGACAGCCACTTTAATATCATCAATAACAGAATCCCACCAAACAAAAGAAACATGTCTCAAAGCTACATTAGAAAGAATATCAGCCGGAACATTTTCTTCACGAAAAATATGAGAAGACCGAACCTCCATATCATCTAACATACTCCAGCAGGCTTCCCACCATCTCCGCAACTTCCAAGGAGGCGTGTAATTTCGATTGAAGAAGTTAGATAAAGTGATAGTGGAGTCCATCTCAAACCAGATTTTTCGCCACCCTTTAGAATGAGCCATCTCGACCGCAATAATAACAGCCATAAATTCAGCAACATAAGCATTCCCACTGCCAATATTATAAGCAAATACACCGCAAACTGAAGCATCCCAGTCCCGAAAAAGACCACCACACGCAGCAATACCATTTTTGTATAAACCATCAGTGTTGCATTTTATCCACCCACGTAACGGAGGGTGCCACTTGACTTCGAGAATTTTAGGGGCTTTGCGAGGAAGACATGGAACTCCAAATTTTTTTATTATCATCAGATCATGAACAGAATTATACATAGAAGCTTTGGAAATAAAACCCGCTTCCCGAACCCAACTAATAACTCCAGAAATTAACCTCTCCACATTGGGGACTTTATCCTCAAACTTTAAGGCATTTATTTGGATCCAAAAACCCCAAAAAATAGAAGCAATAGAAGCTAACCAAAGGCTACAAACCTGTGGGCTGAAAGACTGAGCAAAGGCACATTTTAGAAACTCACTAGTATCAACACGAAGATCAATACCAATCTGGAAAATATTAAAAACCCAATGCCAAACCAAACGAGCAAAAGAGCATTCAAGAAAAAGATGATAAGTTGTCTCATAAGCTTGCTTACACGGGCTACAATGAGAAACCAAACACATGCCTCGCTTTCTCAAATTATCATCAGTAGGCAATTTATTCATGAAGGCTCGATAAACAACAAAAGATCTCCGAGGAGGAATATATGTCTGCCAAATGCAAGAGAACCACTTATAGTCACCGCCACGGCTACGACATAACTCATAAGCAACACGAAAAGTTAAAACACCATCTGAAGCGGGAGACCAAATCAACGTGTCACCTTTAGAGTAAAATTCCACCCCCTCAATTTGACGAGCAATAGCAGGAAAGGCTGTCTTAAAACAAGGAGGAATACACCATTGACCCTGAACAATAAAATCAGAGACTTTAGCTTTTAACGACTTTGCCGCTTGCTCTGAAATATGCAGAAGATCTTTCATAGCACTCCCGAGCCAACGGTCATGCCAAAAATCAATACTATCGCCATGCCCGACCCACCAACAAACATGAGCAGAAATCACAGAAATAGCAACTCTAAAACCAACCACCAGAGAAGACCTATGTTTCCTTATACCCCAACCGCTAGCACTAAGCTTCAGATTGTTTCGAACAAATTTAGACAAAATGTCCGCAGAATTAATAACAACCCATGTAGTTTTCATAAGAGCCGCTCGACTTAAGGCTTTAAGACTTTTTAAACCCATGCCCCCTTCATTCACAGGCTTACACATATCCCGAAATGAGGGGACAACTAATTTGCGTTTATCACAACACCCAAACCAGATAAAGTTCTTTATGTCTTACTCAAGACGCTTAAGCAAAGAAGCAGGCCAATTGTAAACAGAAAAAGAATACAACAGCTTACTGTAGATGACAGAAGAAACTAACTGTAATCTGCCAGCAATTGACAGAGTAAACCCCTTCCAACCTGCCATCGTAGCTCGAATGGTATCATAAGAGGCTTGAAAAATCCATGTAGTGGGCCTACCCTTAAATATAGGGAGACCTAGATAAGAAGTAGGAAGAGCAACCACATTCATCTCAGAAATAGCCTTCAATTGAGTAACCCGCCTCTGAGCAGCAATGCCTAAAACCATATTACTCTTGGACTTATTAACCACTTGACCCGAAGCAGAACCATACAAATCCAAAAGATTCATGATAACTCGAACATTAAAAGCTGTGGCATTACAAAAAACCACTAAATCATCCGCATAGAAGACATGTGAAGGTGGAGGAACTCCTCGAAAACCACGAATGCCCTTAATAACTCCATTAGAAACAAGGGAAGTAAGAGCCCGATTCAAAACTTCTTCAGCAAGAATAAAGAGGATAGGAGACAAAGGATCACCTTGACGGACACCCCTGCTACATTGAAAGAACCCACAAACTCTACCATTTATAAGAAACGACAAATAAGCTGAGTGCAAAATAGCCGAGATCCATCCCACAAACCGAGAATCGAACCCAAACCGATCAAGAACTTGAAGCAAAAAAGACCACTCAATAGTATCAAAAGCCTTTGTAAAATCAATAAACATACCCATATTGCCCCCAAAAGTTCTCTTATCCAACAAGTTAACACACTCAGATACAGCAACAGCACAAGAGGAAATCTGCCTACCTTTCACAAACCCACATTGGGAAGGAAGAACAAGCTTATTAATGATAAAAGAAAGACGAGTAGCAATGATTTTGGGGATAATTTTAAAGAGAAAGTTACTGAGAGCAATCGGACGAAACTGAGTAATGGAACAAGCACCCCGCACTTTGGGCAACAAAATAACCAAATTGGAGTTCAAATACTTATGCACTACACCAGTTTGAAAAAACTCCTGCACAGCCTTACAAACATGCGTACCAATAAAATCCCAGCAAGAGTGATAAAAACACCCATTAAAACCATCTGGACCTACAGCACTGGAGGGGTCTAAATCAAAAACCGCTTTCCGAACCTCCTCAAAAGAAGGCACAGCCATAAGCATATGATTATCATCTAGAGAAACTAGACTAGGAACATAATCGAGAAGAGGAGAATCCTGGACAACAAGAGAGGAAGAGTACAAAGTTTTATAATAAGCAAGAATCATGTCTTCAATAGTGCAAGCATCAGTGATCATATTAGACCCATCAACCAAACACGAAATTTGAGCTTTAGCCATTTTGATCTTAGCGCAAGTATGAAAAAACTTAGCATTTCTATCCCCCTCCTTTAACCACATTTGCCTTGATTTCTGTTTCCAATACTGCTCTTGCTGGAGAAGAGCATTTGATAATTCAGTATGAGCAACTGATTCTAATTGAAGAAGCTGAGTTGTAGCACCAGAAATAGAAATAGTATCTTGAATTTGCTTAAGAGCAGTAGACTTATATTCCACCATTTGGTGAATATTACCAAAAGTATCTTTATTCCATAAAATAAGTTGCTTCTTAGTCGCCTTCAACTTGTTCATCACAGTTTGCATGTAATTGCAAGAAAATGAGGTAAAATCCTAAACCTGCTTAACCACAGCCAGAAAACTAGGATGGGAACACCAGGCATTCAAAAATCTGAAAGATGTAGGAGGCTTACCCACAGCACTATTAACTTTAAAAACCAGAGGATGATGATCTGAAGATACCCGAACATGAGAGATGGAGACAGATAAAGGCCATTTAGCTAACCAGCTAGCATTGCAAAGAGCTCTATCAAGCCTCCTTTCAATACGAGAAAGAGGATTTCTGAAAGTTTTGACCCAAGTGAAAAGAGACCCATGTACCGGAACATGAATAAGACCACATTCATCAATAGTAGCTTGAAATTCTTTACACGAAATTCTAGGAGGAGGATGACCACCACAGACTTCATGGGTCCCCAGAACAGAATTAAAATCCCCAATAACCAACCATGGAGAGGGATCTGGCTTAGTAGCAAGCAAACTACTCCATAATTTTCTCCTAACTCCATATGATGTACTAGCATAAACACAAGTAACATAGCAAGAAACATTTTGAAAATTTAAAGAGATTGTAATATGTTGGCCCACATTATTAACAACCTGGATTCCCCAACCAATAGCCTCATTACTAGCAAAAAGCCAAATATTAGGTAGCAAAGAACCTCTGTCATTGACGCCAACGAGATTGAAGCCAAGAAATTGCCAAAAAGAAGAGGAAACACCAGAAAGATCAACCATAGGCTCTGCAATACATACAAATTTAGGCTGGAATTTTCGACACATCTCTTTTAGAGCTTCTTGAGTGGGGGCATTAGCTATACCCCTAGCATTCCAATAAAGAACATTCATTTAAACAATTTGGGACGATCTCTGGGCCTTTTGACCTTAACTAAACCCGACTTCTTTCTTGAGCTCGATTTCACCATAGTGAAGCCATCATCATTACTAATATTTGGAATAGAGTTTTCTTTATCCGAAGAAAAATTCTCAGCCTCGCTAAGGACAGCATCACCAACCTCAGTAGTTTGTAGCTCATCTTCCTCCACCATGTCGGTCCAACTAGCAACCACTTTAGCACACTCCCTTTGAGCTACCAGCAAAGGCTCACCAGCAGGAGTAACATTACCCACAATATCACCCTCATCAACTAGAACATTATCACTAATCATATTAAGTGCAGCAACATCACACTCACCAGCTATATCAGTCCCATTAGACACATTACCACGAGGAATCGAATCCTCATTATCATTTAACTGCACCAAAACATGGAACCTATTAGTAGTATGTACACTACTACAAGGTTGTCCCACCTCAGCAGCCACTTGATCCTCTGAACCAGACACCACACCATCCTCAAAACCCCCATCCTCGTCCTCTTTCAGACCATCTTCATCTTGGAAATTTT
The DNA here is from genome assembly GCA_021464415.1 of Lonicera japonica. Lineage (NCBI taxonomy): Eukaryota > Viridiplantae > Streptophyta > Magnoliopsida > Dipsacales > Caprifoliaceae > Lonicera > Lonicera japonica. The sequence goes on along the minus strand of CM038469.1, from coordinate 76,813,839 downwards.
CGACAATCATAGGAATATGAGCTGTCACAGTAATACTTTCTAAGTGCTTGTTTAAATCCACCACTCTATCTCCCACACGCATATTATTAGTCACTGGCAAAGAGATATTATGAGTGTTACCCTCCTCTTCATGCCGAAGTCCCACCCGGCTTCGACAAGTTGCAATAGAATGCCCAATGACCTTGCATTGTGAACAAAATAATGGCAGATTCTCATATGTAACCGAAACACGAAATCCATGACCCTGTCGTTCCACCCACAAACTACTCGGCAATGGCTTAGCCATGTCAACATCAACCCAGACCCGAGCAAAATGCCCAAACCTCCTAAGTCTAGTTGCATCATCAAGCTGCAGAGGAGTTCCTACCCCTTTAGCAATTTCCATTATCAACTGCATAAAAAAAACTCTTACATTAATATTCAAAATTTGTTAGGTCAAATATAACATGACGAATGTGCGGCCATAAACAGATTTACAAAGAAATAATAATTCCAGTACTAAAATTATCTTGTCAAATTGGTTTATTGAAAAATATATACACATTATTAGCAAGAAAATTGTGAAAAACATAAAGATAAAATTATTATTTTCTATTTTAAGTTAATTCTATATAAAACAATGAATACCTACAACAAAAAAAAATTGTTAACTAGCTCCTGTTTTCCTTCAAAAATTTATTCCAACTTCTCTTTTTCTAATATAAATTTGTTCATGTATATTTTATTAGTTTTTAAATATATTCTCATTCATAATATATATTTATTTACATATAATGTACCGATTTCATATTTGTGTATATATATATGTGTGTGACATTTGACCGGAGATTATGACATTTAAAAAGACTATAATTTTGTGAAAGAAAAACAATAAAATATTAATGTAAAGAATAAAAAAAATTCTTTATTGAAAAAAAAAACTTAATACAATTAATAATATTAATATAAATATAATCCTTCTCTTAATTAATATAGGTTGTTTCAAAATATATCTATTAATTTATAAATTTATATTGATGATTTTGACCTAATCAACCAGGCAGCCAGATGAGACTCGGCTTGTGCGCGTCATATTCAATGGAGCCCTGGTCCTACATAAGTGAATGGGCATTTGTCAACGTATCTGTTAGGAACCTGGACTAATCAATCAATCTCCAACTTTTCCATCCCCCTCTAAATCCAATGCATCTCTCTCTCTCTCTCTCATTAAGTGTGGAGCGCGTAAAATGATAAGATTCCTTATTTGCGCGTAAGGATGACAAGGGGTCGAGTTTGGGACGAGTTTGATCAATACTAAATTTAGCTTTTATTTAAAATGTTTTATTTTAAACTTGTCCCGAACCCGATGTGGGTTTATTTTTTGAAATTCAAACCCGCTTCGCATTTATGCTTTAAAATTTCAACCCGTCCCACCCCACCCTGAATTCGTAAGTTCACAAAAAAAATATTCGTTATTTATGCCTTTAAATCATTGTATATTTATGCACTGTTAACTAGCACATTGCCTTCCAAATTTTTCTTTTTTTAAAAAAGCACAATAGCACACACATATATATATATATATATTCTATCTTGATTATTCTTAAACAAACAAAAATAGTCTTTATTTTATATATTTACAAAATAGTCTTTATTTTATATATTTACAAAATTCACTAACAGATTTATTATTTATATAAAAATATATTCCATCCGGATGAGGTTAGGGATTCTTAAAATACTATATATATTTAATATTAACATATATTTTTCTATATATATAAGTATGCGGGTCGAGTCGGGTTTTAAACTGTCAAAACCTGACCCCCCCCCCCCCCCCCCCCGTTTTTTCTTAGAAACCCGACCTCGAACTGGGCTAAAAAAAACCCGACCCAAACCCGCTCCATCCAGGTTGGGTTGGGTCGAAAACCAATCGGGTTGGGTTTTTTTGCCATCCCTATTCGCGTGTTTACTTTTATTTAAGATGTATTTGATTGTCAATTTTTTTATTTTTTTATAAAAAGTTTGGACTAGTAAAAAAAATATTGTAAGAGCATTTTTAATAGAATAATTAAAATAATTTTTGATTATTTATTTAGTAAATGATTAAAGCTAACAATGTAAATCTCTTTGATGGTTATTCTTTTTTAATAATCAAATTTGTAAGGTCTATTATATTAATTGTACACAAATTAATCGATTTGAATTTTGTTCAAAAAATAAGAGAAAGGGAATATGATTTAAATTTGAAAAGATTTTCTTTTGACAAATAAAATTAGTGGATCCCTCATTTTGATTATTGAAGAAGGTTGTTAACTTTTATTATAAAATAAATAAATTTGATATTAGTTAAAAGGTTGGTAAACTTTGATTATGCTATTGGGATAGTGTTTTTAGCAAACATTATTAAAATTGATTAATTATTATTTTGATTATACCATTGGAGATACCCTAAATTTTTTAATTTTCAAATAATTTTTAATTACAAATCTGATAAGGATGCTCACTCTTGCTCAAATTATATGTGTAGTCTTAAAACAAAAATATGTTATTATTAAATTCATAATTACAAAATTAAGGCTAATTGAATTGCTAAAACTATTAAATGATGGCGCAAATTAGTAACCCCATTCGCTTCGCCAACCGCGAATTGACGCGTGGCAATTCATGTTAGCAATCAGACTTATCTTAACGGGAGGAATTCAGAGGAGCCCTTCTCGAGTACTACAGGGAAAGCGGAGCCCTTCATAAGTTAGAGACTTGCTGAAGAGTTAATTATGCGCATCAAATTACGGAGCTCGAATGCTAGAGCTTTTTCGACGAGCTCTAGATCTATCTCTTGTACAACTACTCTGCCAGAGTGGTTGACAGAGGCATGAACGACTATCACCTACTCTGTAAAACACACAAAATCTCCCTCACCTTCATTAAATGAGTACCAACTGCATTTAATGCACCGAAATTCATGAAGAAGCAAGGTCATAGTCGATGATGATCAAAGCATGGCTTTAGACCTGCTCTGGGCGTTCTCCCACATGTTTTTCTCTCAGTCATATATATATAAATAACATTTACTTCTCTAAACAACTTTTGAACACCCAAGAACAACATTAAGATAATTGCAAAAAAAGTGAGCAACCAAAGAGATAAAGATACTGAGCACTCGATAGAGCTCTTAATAGCGAAGCTAGAATTCGTGTAGCTCAAGGAATACTCTCATTATAATATTGTGATGATAGATTAGCTAGAGGGATCATTGTGAATTTGTAATAACCACTCTGTTATATTAATAACAAGGTGAAACCCAACTCCTAGCTCTATTCCACATATGAGTATTAATCCATATCTTCATACGAGACCAACTCCATTTATACGTCTTTGACTCTTTTAGCTTATTGTGTTCATTATTCTAATAATTTGATCCAATCATTTGACTGTGTGGTCAAAACTATCTTTCTAGTTTTTAGCACCAACAAAAAATAAATAAATATTTATAATTTTAGACATTAAAAAAATATTGGATTCTTAATTTGAAATATTTTTAAAAAATACTCAATCTATATGTTATGTTTAATTTTATTTTATTTTAGTCAAAATTACTAATTTAATTGATTAATTAAAGAATAAGAAATAGTTACTTAAAATATATGGAATTTACTATTTTCCATAGGTTAAAATGTTAAAAATGATAAGGATAGGTTGAAATTTGGTAATGTTTAGCCTTAATTGAATATGTGGCTACTAATTGATTGTAAGTTTTAACTTAAAGTCTATTAGATAATAATTTTCCAAAAAATTTAGTAAAAGATAAAAAATGCGTGTCTTTTTTTTATTATTATTAGTGTTTGATGGTTTAATTTTTTAGGCAATATAAGTTACACCTAATTTCTTGGTACAAGTGGATGGTGTGTAAAAGTATAAACTTATTTTTTCAGCCCACCCCAAAGAAAATAAGTTATAAGTATGGTGAAAAATGATTCAGAAACCAAAAAATTCAATTATATTTATAGTGTAAGCAATCAAATACCAAAAATTGAAAAATATGTTATCATTACAATATATATATATATATATATATTTCACCTAAAAAAAATAAATGCAATCAAATACCTTTAAATACTTTTCCCTATAAAATTGCCTAAAATATAAGTATTTTTTTTATCCTAATTCCATGTTTGCAACCAAATACATCCTTAAAGAAAATACTACCACAAATTTAAGAGTTTATATTTTGCTTTTTAAATATTTATGAATGCATATTTTCTTAAAAAATATGATTTCGTGACATATGTAGTCTATTGTACGGATTTATTTTTTGCTGTTCTCAATATTAATAAAGGTAAATATGACACCACAAATTTACTACAAAGATGGAATATTAAGTAACAGACTTGTGTTAAATTTTTATTGCTATATGTGTTGTGTTATTTCTATATTATAAAACATCAAGTTTGACCAAATTTATTTTCAAAAAGTATAAAAATCTAATGGTTAAAAATATACATGTTATGGTGTGCATTAACTTTATACCATTTGATGAGTTTTATACACACATCAAGATGTCACATCAAAATTAAAACACTCACACCAATAATATACACACAATAAATTCTCACACATCAATAATTTTTTCTATATTAAAAATGCCATAATTTAAAATAAAAAATAAAAAATTTAATAAAAATTTAGTATTTAAAATCTGCAAATCGAGATCAATTAAACAAGATCCAATAATATACACAAAGTAAACTCTCACACACCAATAAATATTTTTACGTTAAAAATGTCATAACTTAAAATAAAAAATTCAATATTTAATATTTAAAAATCTGCAAATCGAGATCAATTAAACAAGATCCAATAATATACACAAAGTAAACTCTCACACACCAATAAATATTTTTACGTTAAAAATGTCATAACTTAAAATAAAAAATTTAATATTTAATATTTAAACTCTACTAATCAAGATCAATTAAACAAGATTCATCTTAAAATAAAAAAAAATTAATATTTAATATTTAAAATGTACTAATCAAGAAATTTCATAAAAAAATAATATTTAAATCTTCTAATCAAAATCAATTAAACAACATCCATCATAACTAGGCCTGTCAACGGATCGGATATGGACCGGATCATACTATATCCAAATCCGATCCGAAAACTAATACACTAAATCCGATCCGATCCATTAATCCGATGGATATCTAAATCACTATCCATATCTGATTTGTTATCAAACGGATATCCGATCCATATATCCGATCCGATCTGAAATTCAAAGAATTATTCCTCCCAACAAAATAAAAAAAAATCAAGACAAATAAAAATACTTATAATATGAAATGAAGACATTTAAACTCATATATTCATATGATTTTGGAAGATAACCACACATGAATTCTTGAAGGAAATAGGTTGCCTGGAATAATTGATTTGCTATGGTCTATAGAGTGGAATTTGTACATATATATAAAGATATATATATATATATATATCTTTATGTATATGTCGGATCGGGTTGTAAACGGATCGGATTGGGATATATCCATATCCAATTTGTTAAGCAAAGGCTAAACGGATTCGGGTCAGATTTGGATAATCGGATCAGAAATTCCTTACCATATTCAAATAAATGGATCGGATTCAGATCGGATTCGGATCGAGATCCGATCCATTGATAGGCCTAATCATAACTATAGAATTATGAATTTAATATTTAAATTTACTAATCATTATTAATTAAACAAGATCCACCATGACTATAAAATTATGTAAAAAAAATAAGAAAATTTATTGAGTAACATTTATTACCAATAATATACACACAATAAATTCTCACATATCAATCATTTTTTCTACATTAAAAATGTCATAACCTAAAATAAAAAATTCAAAATTTAATATTTAAAATTCACTAATCAAGATCAATTAAACAAGATCCATCATAGTGTTCGTACATTAGTGTTCGTAAATTTAAGGACGTACTTTACGTGTTCGTACATTATTGATCATCTTAATATGTCATTTTTTGGAGTGTTCACAATATATCAGTTAAATTTTTGAACTATTTTTAAATCATACCAGACGCGATTGAATTATTTTCACATATGGCCTTGAGTTTAATTTGTTAAAAACTTATTTTGCCAAGATCAAAATATTTTATGTGTTCGTACATTATTATTGATCATCTTATAATGTCGTTTTTAGGAGTGTTCACAATATATCAGTTAAATTTTTGGACTATTTTCAAATCATACCAACAGACGTGATTGAATTATTTTCACATATGGCCTTGAGTTTAATTTGTTAAAAATTTATTTTGCTGAGATCAAATTAAGATAAAAAAATATGATTAAACGGTTATTTAAAAATTAAAAATAAGTCGGTCCAATCCAGTTTACTTTTAGTTGTTATAACATGAAGATATGTTGAACATAAATTTGTCGATTTAGATTCATCACACGTTACTCATTTTTATCTTATTATCGGTTCTTATTTAATTTATCGTGCCAGATGGCACAGGTATATCCTAGTATATATATATATATATATATATCTTTATGTATATGTCGGATCGGGTTGTAAACGGATCGGATTGGGATATATCCATATCCAATTTGTTAAGCAAAGGCTAAACGAATTCGGGTCAGATTTGGATAATCAGATCAGAAATTCCTTACCATATTCGAATAAATGGATCGGATTCAGATCGGATTCGGATCGAGATCCGATCCATTGACAGGCCTAATCATAACTATAGAATTATGAATTTAATATTTAAATTTACTAATCATTATTAATTAAACAAGATCCACCATGACTATAAAATTATGTAAAAAAAAATAAGAAAATTTATTGAGTAACATTTATTACCAATAATATACACACAATAAATTCTCACATATCAATCATTTTTTCTACATTAAAAATGTCATAACCTAAAATAAAAAATTCAAAATTTAATATTTAAAATTCATTAATCAAGATCAATTAAACAAGATCCATCATAGTGTTCGTAAATTTAAGGACATACTTTATGTGTTCGTACATTATTGATCATCTTAGTATGTCGTTTTTCGGAGTGTTCATAATATATCAGTCAAATTTTTGAACTATTTTTAAATCATACCAGACGTGATTGAATTATTTTCACATATGGCCTTGAGTTTAATTTGTTAAAAACTTATTTTGCCGAGATCAAAATATTTTATGTGTTCGTACATTATTATTGATCATCTTATAATGTCGTTTTTAGGAGTGTTCACAATATATCAATTAAATTTTTGGACTATTTTCAAATCATACCAACAGACGTGATTGAATTATTTTCACATATGGCCTTGAGTTTAATAATGTTAAAAATTTATTTTGCCGAGATCAAATTAAGATAAAAAAATATGATTAAACGATTATTTAAAAATTAAAAATAAGTCGGTCCAATCCAGTTTACTTTTAGTTGTTATAACATGAAGATATGTTGAACATAAGTTTGTCGATTTAGATTCATCACACGTTACTCCTTTTTATCTTATTATCGGTTCTTATTTAATTTATCGTGCCGGATGGCACGGGTATACCCTAGTATATATATATAGTTAATACAAGTACATACGGCACAATTCAATTGTACATATATATAATTAGTGACACAATCTAAAATCATATTTATTATTAATTTTTTTTATATCTATAATTACTCATAACTTTAATTATTTTTTTATCTCATATTAAGAGTTCTTATTTAAATTTTACTATTTTTTAGATAAATTAATTTTAACATTATCCTAAAAAGTAGTAGTATAATCTTAATTTGAGAATAAGAGGAATTAAATTTGCCCCATGGCATTAGTTTTAATTTTTAAGCCTAACCAAATTTTAAAAATGTAAGTGTATGCCTATTATTCAAATAGTGGTAGAGTAAATTAAGTCTATTTAATTGCACTTCCGTTATAATTAGCAATGGAAAATAACCTAATTCGGGATGGAAAATAGCCTAATTCAACAGGTTTTCAACTAAGAAAACTCCAATATTGGACGAACTCCTTCTTTTTTATTTTATAATCTGAAAAAGTATGGGTGCTAAATGGCTTAAGTTCGTGTTCACGTAAATTCTGTAAATTTGTCTAAACTTTGCTAAAATATAACATTTTTACTTTAAAATACCTTTATGATACAATCTAATTACAACGGGTAAGTAGGGGAAGAGTGATTTAAGGTTTATACGTATATAAAATAAATATGGTAGATTTTAATTAATTTATTTTTTTAAATAAATATGCTTTTAGTTAAGTATAGTTTCAATTAATCATATTTTTAGATATATTGAGTTCAAATTTGTTAAAACCCTAAACTTAGCTATTGATTTCCTGTAAATAAAGTTAATCCCAACATAATTCATTTAGGGTACGTTATTTTCGCGTGATTTTCAAATAATATTTGAAAAATCATGTGATTTACATAATTTAAGAGTGTTCTTTTGGGATAAATTTTCATATTTTAAATTCTGTCAAATTTTGAAATCATGTGAATCACGTGATTTCAAAATCCGCTCAAAATGTTAGAATTTTGAAATCCCTGGAGTTTAAATTTGATCAATCTCTTTTTAGTCTTATCTTTCTTTTATTATTGGGATTTTGGAATCTTCAAAGTTTAAATTTTATTAATCTCTTTTTTATTTTATCTCTTTCCTATTATTGGTTACTAAGACTTTTCTCTCAAACTAAAATACCTAAATGTATAAAAAAATCTTACTTAGAGCATCTCCAATTGTCTTGTATAAATTTTGTGTAAAACCTACGTGTCAAAGTGGGATTTACACAAAAATAATAAAGAATTCGTTTTGTACTCCAACAGTCTGTTTTAAACTTTTGTGTAAATATTAAACAACCAATTAAATACGCACAAGTGGAACTTATCATATATTTATTCCAAATCCATTTATTACTAGATACGGGATGAGGGAAAATATACGCGAGATTATCTGACGTGATTATGTAAATTGGGTTTGTATTTTACACAACCTTTTTACACAAATCTTAGGTGTCAAAGTTTCTTAGAAGACTGCTGGAGACTTTTTTTTTCAAAACGTGTAAATTTTACAGAAACCAAAATTATACACAACGGTTGGAGATGCACTTAAACCCAACTTACACTACTATATTTTAAAATTTTGTTTAAAAAACACCTAAATTGAAAATTATGAGATTTTTAATTCACATATTTTTAAATCTTATGATTTATCAAATCATATGATTTCAAAATTTCGTGAAAAGAACATAACCTTATATATTTCCATTAGTTTTTTTTTTATATATTTTTTGAATTTTTAAAATTTTGAAATTATTAATCACATATAGGATAAATGTATGCGAAGAGAATAATTGAATAAGTTTAAATTAATATATTTACATTTAGATCAACATAATATTTAAAAATTATAATTTATTTTCAGAGAAAATAAACTATTATTATTATATTTTAAAAAAATAATAAATATAATATTAGATGTACTCTAAGTTTTGGATATGCAATTATCACCTACAATTAAGTTTTTTTTTTTTTTTTTTTTTTTGTCATTTCTTATAATTAATTATATTTTTTTCTTTAAACAAACTGAAATTGTAAATATCAATACTTTAATCCTAAGAGATAAATAAAGGGGTATTGACCCATAAATACACTCTAAAATAAATATTGTCCACAAACTCCTACCGAGCTAAAAAATGACCATTAATTCATATTTTAAACTCTTAGCCAAAACTACCCTCACCATCCCATTATTAGATTTCCACATTCTCTCTCTAAAATCTCACATCTCTTCCTATTACAAGATCTCTACTTACTCTCTTAGATCCACTTTTTCTTTCTAAAACCTTCCATCATTTCTCATTTCAAGATCTCCACTTTCTCTCTCTCCTCCACTTACTCTCTTAGATCCACTTTCTATTTCTAAAACCTCATATCTCTCCTCATTATAAAATATCCACTTTCTCTCTCTCCTCCACTTACTTTCTCTTTCTTCCACCAATAGTGCCGAAGTAGCGGCGTCAACCACGCCGATGGAGAATGGAGATAAAGAATGGAAGTTTATGAAAATCAAACTGAGATGAAGATATAGTTCACCTATCATCCATATCACAAAATGAACTCACGATGATCAGAATTGAAGTTAGAAGATTCAAAATTCACGAAAAATGAAAAAAATCGAATCGAAAATCACTAAAGCAACGAATTAAATCAAGATAAAGGTGAAGTCCGATTCTTCTTCATCTTCACTCTATAGTTGGATTACTGGAAATTATGAATTATCACCAGTAATTCGAAAAAAGTACCGATGTAAACCTACTTAATGCCAAAAAGAATAACAGTAAAACATCTATTCTTTTGCATTTTCGCTATGTTGTTGGATTATTGGGGGCAGTAATCCCCAGATTACTAAAAAAAATAAAAGTAGAATATCCATTCTTCTTCATCTTCGCTCTGTTATTGGATTACTGGGGGCAGTAATCCCCAGATTACTCAAAAAAAAAAAGAGTAGAACATCAATTCTTCTTGATTCATTATTTTTCATTTTCGCTATATTGTTGGATTACTAGGGACAGTAATTTGGATTACTATAGGTAGTAATCCGGATTACAATAAAACGCAAAAAACAATGAAAAATATGATATAGAAAATCAAATAAAGATAAAGATGAAACTCGATTATCATCTATCTCACAAATCAAAATGTTCGCAATAGAGATGATGCCCTAGACATCAACTCTCTCAGATCCACTTTCTCTCTCTAAAACCTCCCATCTCATTTACCATTACCAAATCTCCACACTCTCTCTCTCATCCACTTACTCTCTCTTCCACCAATAGCACCAGCGCAAGAAACATCGGCGTCAACCACGGCGATAAAAAATGGAGATGAAGAATGGAATTTTTTAAAGAATAAAAATTTGTGAAAATCAATGGAGATGATGATCGTAAACAACACCCTTTATCTTGCTCATGTTTCAAAATCCGCCGCAGATCGAAAATTTCTCAGTCGTGCTGAGCAAGAATGGCAATTCAAATTAAGATCCTTTTTACCTATGTTTAAATAAGAGGGTAAAATCGGAATGATATTTTAAAATTGTATAAATGAGAAAAAGAAGCAACAATCTCTTGTAGTTAGTAGTCAAATTTTAACCTGCTAATAGTTAATGAGTAAAGGTGAGCTGGAAAGTGTATTTATGGGTCATTTTCCCATAAATAAATAAATTTGTAAGTTCTAAAATTTTTAATGATTAACAATATAGTTGCTAATGTATATATGACATAATGCCCTTTGTATTTGTTTTTTAGAAATAAAGGGGGTGTTAAAAATTAAAATTCTTATATTCAGAAAATTAATTTTTACTATTTATAATAAGAAAATATAAATAATTTTGAGCAATTGAAACTCACAGTGAATTTAATATAACTAAATGTTAAAATATTAATAAATAATTGATATTGATAGTAAAAACTACTCATACATGCATAATAATCGAATAATGGTATGAAAAAGTATAATAAAAGAAGTCATTTTAGTAATAAAACTATTCATACATACCTAATATTCGAACAAAACACTAAATTTTAATTTAAGTAATTCAATTATTTATTTATTTATTACGGTTCTAAACACTTCAATAATCAATAGTGATTAGTTTATTAATAAATACTTATTTAGTTATCATAAAAATGTGCTACATAAATCAAAATTAATTAGGAGATAAATACTTTTTTAGTTTATCACATAAATTAAAATTAATTAAGAAATAAATATATATTTAGTTATCACATAAACATGTGAGCCGTTAGATGAAAACATAAAGAATCAGTTAAGAGTCTTTGAGCTGTTGGATTAAAACATAAAGACTTAAATTAAATCTGAACTGTCACTTTAGACATAAGTTTAAATAGTTCCATAATATTAATACTAAAAAATGTATATTGATAGTTAATGGTTGGTTTTGGAGTGAGTTATGTTAGATTCAACATCGGCCTGCTAAAAAATATAACAATTCTAACATTAATCTAAAGTTGAAAAGAGTTTTAAATATGAAAATTCAAAGACGCCACATTTATTATATGACTGAACCTACCAATCTTTGACACACGTTATTATTAGGTATTTATGGACATTGCCACGGGAATCGTCGAGGCCCAAAAAGACAGCTCTCCTTCATCAGATATATGGGTCTGTTTGAGTTCAACATGCTGTATTTACATGTACCTAAGCTGGACATAACACAAATCGTATTTATTTAGAGTCATGGTTGGTCAAAACTTTTTTAGATGAATATTTTGTCATCCTAGATCCTGAATGTTATTACTAAGGTAATTTTATTTGTTATCAAACCAAATTTATAGATTTTTTTAAAAATTAATCAAATTTAAAGTTCATTAATTATGCCTAAGGACGATATTTTTTTTAACATAATCATTTTGTTCATAATATTAATTTATTTTTGCATATACAATTTGTACACTTTAAAAAACAAAATTGCAAATAAACCAATGCCTTAGAAAAATGAACTTTAAATATTGTTAAATTAAAATTTATTATATTTTGAAGTTTTAAAAAAAAAACTAGAAAGAGAGAAATATGACGTGACAGTGCAAATAAGATATGACTACGCACTACTATTACTCGAGATATTCTTTAATAGAAAATCTACATGTTAAATAATATTGGGAGGCTAAAAATATTGAAAAACTATAATTTCTAATTAAACAGAATAGGAATATATAACAATTGCAGATGCTATTATATAAATAATTTACATGTTAAATAATCTGGAACATATCGGAGATATATAAAGACTCTAATTTACAAATAAATATTTAATGGCTATAGAGATACAATTAGAATTTTTATAGGTTTTAAACTATTTAATATAGTTAATTAACTAAATACCTATAATTTATAAATAAATATTTAATGGCTATAGAGATACAATTATAATTTTTATATAAGTTTTAGACTCTTTAATATAGTTAATTAACTAAATACATATTATTATAATCAATATTACCACCATGCCATAATAATCTTGAGATGTTGGATCAAAAGATAAACATCTACATTAAATCCGAGCCACTAGTTGGAAATATAAACATAAAGAGTTTTGTTATATTATGACTGACTTGATTTATTAATAGATGTGTGTAAATTTTGTGACAAAAAATTTAGAATTTGGCAATAGTTGTGTAATAGTAAATTTTGTGTAAGGTGAATGTGTGAACTAAATTATAATATATTTTTTAACACAATCGTGCCTATTTTTTTTTTTAATTTATTTAAAACTTTAAAATGCCAATTTTTTAATTCAACATTCATCAATAAAATTTATATATTCAGGCCCTAGTTATTGTTAGAAAATTGTAATTCTAACAATTTTATATTATGAAAAATCACAGTGAAATCGGAGATAAGTTTGTGTAACACAATTTCCCTAACCTTAAAATAATAAAGTTAACTCTCAATCCGTGATTTGTACTCCTTACGCTCAAGGTAAGGACCTTGGATGTTAAAATGCTTAGCACCTCCCATTCTTATTACTTTTTTAATAAGAAAAAGAAAGAAATGAAAAAGAAAAAGGTTGTCTTATTCAAAACCCCGATTATAACATCCTTTCTCTCCCACTTCACACCTTGGAACGCATATTTTTTTATAGAGAGAAAGGCGCTTTCACATATTCTTAGCCTGAAATGGCTAGGGTATCTAGAAGATTTATTAATTCATAAGGTGTAATTCCTTATAAACCCACAACTTTTCCGCAAAATTTCAATGTGTGAAACAAAAATTTTTATTCTTAAACTCTCCATTTTTCATTTAAAGTAGTTCATTTTGAGTGACAATTTCTCATTTACCCGATATTCATTTTGAGCAAATAAGTTTACCATTTCAACGTACTCATGGAGGAGAACACGAATCCGTAATAATCTTTCAAAACCGATCACTCGGTTTGAAATAAAATTGCTCCAAAATTGGCTAAAAATGCTTATTTTTCCAACAGTTATCAAGAGCTATATAATGAGAAATTAATTGTCATTGTACAATTACGAATAAAAATGTTAAGAATGCTTAAAAACTTTGACTGAAGAAAATGATAGAGTTCATATTACGAGTAAAAATGCTCTTAGATAGGCATATGTTAAATAGAGTTTAATAATTAAAAAACATTGAAAACCTAGTGTATGGATACTAGAACTGATGATAATTAAAATTCTCCGTCTAATCCTTTATTATCGGTTGATGTTAATATTGAATTAATGAAATTTTTTTGCAAAAAAAAAATTAAAGTAAAAAGAAAGCCACTCAGTTCAGGACGAGAAAATTTGGCGGTGGTTCTTACTAATTGAATATAGTTTATATAATAATAATCCGCTCCAATATTATGTATGCAAATGGCGGTAGGAGAGGTGCAATAATAATGGTAATGGTAATAATATAATAATAATGCCCGGGTTTTGGAGCGAATGAGTGTCGGTCGATTCTCGGGTACTCTGCTCTCTCTCTCTCTCTCTCTCAAAATGAAACTTTTCTCTCTCTATTCACTATTTTATTTATTTGTTTATTTATTATTTTTTTCACTCTCCATCAAACGGTTGCCACCTTGTCCACTTTTGTGAACTCATTTTATTTATTTATTTATTGATTTCTCTCTCTTTTGATAGGCTCTCTCCCTTTAAAACAAACAGAAGCGGCACCCGACCGAATTGAAGCGGCAACGCCGCTGATCTCTCTCTCTCTCTCTCCATATATATATATATATGTATATATATTTTGGTTGGAGACTTGGAGCTGCTTCTTCTTTTTCTTCTTCTTCGGGTGTTTTGTTTTCACTCTCATTACTTACTTAAACTATTAGTAACTACGCTTGCTGCAGGTACGTACTTCATTTAGCTCATTTTCATTATCTGCTTTAATTAATTCAAATAATGAATTATAATAAAACTCAATTAATGAAGACAACAACACACTTAGTGGTTCAGCAAAATTCATTTTTCTCTCTTTTCTTTACCATTGGTAATGAATATATAGTTATATATGCAAATTTGCAAGAGAGACGAAGGTATTCCTTTCCTGTTTAATCCCTCCTCTTCGATCTCTTGGGTTTATTTGGAATTTGTATATATATATATGTATATTTAATTTGAGAAAGACTGAAGAATGAATACAGCTTCGAGAAATTGTTTCTTTGTTGCAGGAGCTAGCAAGCCATTTTCTTTAATTTGCTATTGGTAATCAATATTAGAAAAAAAAAAAAAAAAGAGTTGTAAATTACACTTACTTCCCCCTTGTTATATGCTTGCTCTAATTAAAGATGGTATCCGTGTGGTTCAAATACTCATACTCAGGGGTTGTTTGTTTTGCCCACTTAAATCTGGAAACTTTAAGTTTTCATATTTAAGTGTTGTGAAAGTTGTTTGTTTGGCAAAAAAAATTAAGTGATTGGCCACTTAAATCTGAAAATTTGCATCAAAAATTTTAAGTGGCAAGTTTGTAACTTAAATTTGAAAACTTAAAACTCCTCATTACAAAATACCTATTTTACCCTCGTTAAAGCCCTAATCATGTGATCTAAATACACTAATAAGGGCAAAATTGTCATATTAAAAAAAATCAGTTTTCAGATGTGTTATATTCAAACAAACAACATTTTTTCGGATACAGTTTTCAGAAGTAAACAAACAATTTTTTCAGTTTTCAGATGTTTTATCAAACACCACCTTAGATACCTTGGGACCTGGGTTTGTATTGTATAATTGATTCCTCATTGGGACTTTCACTAATATATAAGAACAGATGAGAAAAGATGAATTATACAAGTTTCTTTTTCTCTATGATTTTCGAGGTTCCTTGCGTACTTTCCATCGTTAGTGGTGTTTGTTTGAGAGTAGATTAAATTAATTATTTAAGGAACCAATTTCTTTGGTACAACTTGTTTTAGCTTAAGGTGATTTTCATCATAATTAGTTTATGTTCTCCATGTAATCTTTCAGCGTAAACCAATCTCATGGAATTAATCTAATTCTTTTAGGGTAATCATATTTTCACCTCCAATAATGTTTGGTTTCACTCCCACTTTTCATTCAGTCCTTGAGCACTGAGTAAGGGTTTGATATTCGGTCCTTGAGAGCCGAGTATAAGTCTAACAATGCCTTACTTACTCGGCCCCTAAGCACCAAGTAATATGCTTATACTAGGTTCTCAAGAATAACATGCCCTTACTCATGCTCAAGGACTGAATAAGAGGTGGGAGTGGAACCAAGCATTACTGGAGGTGGAAATATAATCACTCTTCTTTTATGGGTAAACCAATCAAACAAATACTCAGGTATCGCTCTGTCCTAAATCAGGACTTTTGTATGCATTGAAATTGGTGCATTTTTAAGAAAGTGGGAAAGTAAATAATGGACTCTTAATTTTAGAAGGAGAGAGAGAGAGTACGAAAAATATTGTCAAGTGGTGGCAAACAAGTAAAAATATATAACTAGGACAAATGCTAAAACTAGTCACAGGAAAACGCCAGAGTGGGAGAGTGAGGTTTTGCTTTCACTTCACTTCATTCTCACAAATCTATAATTTTTTTAAGAAGAGAGTTACTCATATAATATGCACAAGTGAAATTATATAAGTTGTGCTGGGGCTTTGCTCTTGCATTACTAAGTTTGGTTAACCAGGTAGGCTATTGAGTGAGAATTCAAAACTTTTGGACTTACTGTACTTCTTGTGGTAAGAATAAGAATCACTGGTTGTGCATTAATTTGCAGAATGGCAAATGCAAGATTAGGCCAGTGGTTATACCTACTAGTTGTTGTCCTCATCTTGCTGAAAACAGAAGGATTCTTTGTCGGCATAACTTATGTTGATAATGCCGTGGCAAAAGGGGCAGGTGATTTTTCTTTTCTCTTTGTTTTCAGGATCAAACTTGAATATATATTAACATCTAATAAAGATGGTAATTTTAACGGATTCAATGATTAAGATAAAAACTAATTAACTTTTCCTATAATTAATTAATATTGGAATCATGATGAAGATTAATTCTTATTTTTTGGTGCAGTATGCTTGGATGGGAGTCCTCCAGCATACCATTTTGATAAGGGATTTGGAGCTGGAATTAACAATTGGTTGGTTCACATTGAGGTTGGTCTTTGTGTCACTCATGCATATATGCGCCATGTCCCACTCATTGTAATTATGCTTCTAATTAATTACCATTTTTTTCTTGGCAACCAAACAAAGTGCACTCACTCTTATATCTCTTAATGAAATGAGTAGGAGGCTTGGTTGTATGTGTGTATGTTTAGTTTTCTTGGGAATAGGTGTACAAATCGTTTTCTTGTTTAAGATCAATTAAAAATATATATATATTATTTCCTTTTGGTTTGTACGTACATACAGGGAGGTGGTTGGTGCAACAATGTCACAACTTGTCTTTCCCGAAGGGATACTCGCTTGGGTTCCTCCAAGCAAATGGTGAAACAACTTGCTTTCTCAGGGATTTTGAGCAACAAGCCACAGTTTAATCCAGGTGTGTATAAAAATATGACTTACTATTCCATAAATCGGCAAGGTCTCATCATATCTTTCTATATATATATTGGAAATCATGTGTTCCTCTCTACAAACTGAACTATATATACATAATATTGTTTTCCAGACTTCTATAATTGGAACAAGATCAAGGTTAGATATTGTGATGGAGCATCATTTACCGGTGATGTAGAAACAGTCAACCCCGTAAGTTATATAAATTAATTTTTATAACTGTTTCTTTTGTTTGGAAAATAATGCGTTCAATTCTCTTAAATATTTCTTCTTCCTGAACTTTGAACCTGAATAAAAAATTGGAACTTGAAGTCTGAATCTGAAAACTAAGTTGGTTTATTTCAAAGTCAAATTAGGCATTAAAAATTCTATTTTTATGCTTGAAAAATAGTATCTGAGGCAGTCTTTATAATCTCTAAATCACTCATATGCAAAATATGGCCTTAAGCTTCTTATTAATAAACACGCCTCTCCGTGCTCAAATAATGTTATCCATATTTCATGAGCCAAATGTTATCAGGCTACTAATCTTCACTTCAGAGGAGCAAGGATTTTCCTTGCCATTGTTGAAGATCTATTAGCAAAGGGGATGAAGAATGCTGAAAATGTATGATTCCTTTGATGATTAATTCTCTCTCTCTCTCTCTCGCACACAGCTCACTCGTTTGTTCTTAACAATTAACTTGTGAAAAATATGATATATAGGCAATTCTATCTGGCTGTTCAGCTGGTGGATTGACTTCCATATTGCATTGTGATCGCTTCAGAGCACTGGTACCCAGGGGCACTAAAGTAAAATGCCTCTCGGATGCTGGATATTTTATTAATGTGTAAGCTTTCTAAAGGACCTTAATTTCTACCATATTTCTCAAACTCCAGAATTTATATATTATATATCTCCTGTGTACGTGCATTGTAATTAATAAATCTATTAGTTCTCATTAACAGGAAGGATGTTTCTAATGCGCCACATATAGAAGAATTCTACAATCAAGTGGTTATAACACATGTACTTATTCCCTCCTTCCCTATTCTTTTTCAAAGCCTCATTTTATTTTATATGCTTAATTAATTGGCAAATATATTTTGTTTGTTCAAATTTAGGGTAGGGTTTTTTGCCTCCCGTCATCGTGCAGAATTGGATTTTTACTTGTTTTTCAGACTTTTCCCCCTACATACGTACGGGCATATATGGCAACAAATTATGTAAAAAAAAATAGGGGGTAATCACTAATTATTTGTATGCAATTATTTGACGTACTCAATGTCTAATTTCATATTAGAATAGCGAGGACGTTAGAGTTCAAAATATCATATCTAACCCTAAATCAATTGGCTATGGGTGGAGAGTAACCCTTTATTTTTATATATTACTCTCAACGGATTCGTTTTCCCCGGGGGGGCCGTAATTTTGAGCCTAATACTTGGACGGATTATATTGGTGATGTGGAGCCCGTTGGGCCTTGCCACCATTCGTGAATATTCTTTGCTCTGATACCATATTAGAGTTACGGATCATCCAACCCCAAAACTGATTGGCTATGGGTGGATTGTGGAGTAACCCCTAGCCTTATTCTTATATAATATTTTGGGAGGATCCATTTTTCGGATGTGGATTTATATTCTCAACATGACCTTATATAGTCTCAACAGAGGAAAGGCAAAAAAGCCTTTCATTTTATATTCGTAATGAAGTATTGATCTCTCTTTTTCATTTCTACGTTATTTCAAGACCTTTTAACACAAATACATGTCTTGAGTAAAACCTTACAAATATGTTCACTTCTTACTCGATTGGGATGCAATTTTTCCTTTCATCCATTTCTCATTGCTTCCGTTGCAGGGATCCGCAAAGAATTTGCCTCTCTCTTGCACTTCAAAACTGATTAGGCCGGGTTTGGTAAGAGTGATCTCTTAATAAGTGTATTTTCCCTTTCTGTACATATTTATGCTTGAGAAACTTAAGAATACAAGTACATTTTGCAGTGTTTCTTCCCGCAAAACATGGCGCAACAAATCCAAACACCGATTTTTCTAGTTAATGCAGCCTATGATTCGTGGCAGGTTAGAAATTTCTAGCTCTAGCTATAGCATATATGTTTACGAAGCTTCTTTATTTTTGTCATGAGGACTCCACTTTGTGTTATGAATGTATTCCTTCCTTTGAATTTTGTTTCCTCAATGAATTTATTTATGAGTTCTATATCCATATCATTTGATATATATATACACGGAAATTTTCAAGTGCGGACTGGTCCTTATGGACCAGGCCTTTTTACGACGTTTTTTCGTCGTAGACCGCTCCATACCAGAAACAGACTATATATATATTATATACTGGGTATGTATATATACAGATAAAGAACATATTGGCACCGGGGGTTGCTGATCCGCATGGAACATGGCACAGCTGCAAGCTTGATATAGAGAATTGCTCCCCTACTCAACTCCTGACCATGCAACGTAAGTCAGTCACTCATTCACTCACACTACTCGGGTGTTAGTGTATATATATATTACTGCATAGCTTTTCATTTACTTGAATCAAGTATTCCAAGTTTCCAACTGGAAACAAAATTCATTAACTATGATAATTTGTTTATTATTATTTTTTTCAGAATTCAGGTCGGATTTTTTAAGTGCATTGGCTAGATTAGGAAGCTCTACATCAAGGGGGATGTTTATAAACTCATGTTATGCCCACTGTCAAACTGAAATGCAAGAGACATGGTTGAGGAATGACTCTCCTCTCCTTGGGAATAAGGTAACTAACTATATAATAATTAGGACTAGACACTTCCATTTGATATCACCTTACTGTTATTCTATATATCACAATGGGATGTTCATCAGAACATGGCCACTAACGCAAAAATGTCGAACCAAGGTGTTCACTGGTGTGTTCTTTTCGAGTGTGGCTCCTGTTTGGGGTGGTTCTATTTCTACAACCAGAATCACCTTAATTCCGGTGTATCATAGAATCATCCGAATGCGTACAGCTCATGCATGCACACCCCTTTATTTCCGTCTTTCACGCCCACTCTAATTTATAGTCTCTTAATTGTTTGTGGTAATTAAATGTAGCTAATATCTGTTCTGTATTAATGGAAAATGTGGCAACTGCAGACGATTGCCAAGGCAGTGGGAGACTGGTTTCATGACAGAAGTCCATTCCAAAAAATAGATTGCTCTTACCCTTGCGATACAACTTGCCACAACCGGGTTTTTGATCCACAAGACCACCCCAATGTTTAGATACATAAAGTAGCATTCGTATATTTATGTATACAAATCTATATTATATCTATTTATTCAACCTAATTTCCAGAACGGACTGGTCCTTTCACGTATGGACCAGTCTTTTAGTGATGAATAGTTTGTCGCTGGTGGCAAATAAACTCCCCCAAGTGCAGTGAATTAAATGACCTGTACAAAGATTTGCCACTAAAGACTTCCGCAAATGAACCAATTTGTTCTGGAGATGGCTTGCCTATTTAGATTCACATACATAAATTACGTATCTATGTGCAATTGAAACTCCATTGGAGAAAAATCATGATTTTTCAAGTCCATACAATAAATCACCACTGCACTAAACTCTCTGCTTGGTGTCGTTTTTAATATTTTTATATCATGTATAATCAAATCAATGACTAGAGCTCTCAATAAAATATATGTATTAATTAAAATCACAAAATGTCATATCTGTCTTTACTTTGAATGGATGACTGAGGATTACATATAACTTACTGTCTTACTCGGAGTTCCTTCTTGTGGCATCAACTGTTGTCTTGTCTGGGCAAGTTTATAAATACAAAGACGGAAGATCTAAGTCTCTTCATTGAAGAAGGAGAAGAGATGAAACTGCAACCTCCAAATGGATGGGGAGTTGTGAGCTAATGACAGTTGAATGTTTTGCAACTATTGTGTATTTGGAAAAAATGGAAGAAGAAAACCAAAGCAAGCATTTTGTGTATATTTTTAAGTCCCACATAGGAGAGAAGTAAAAACTTTTATGGTTTTTTATAAGGGAAAATTTGGCTAGGCAATTGAGCCTTTTTTGTATTAGACTTTTGTGTTATTGAGTGAAAACTTAGATGGTGTGCTTCATCACCTGTTCTTGAGTTTGGGTATAAAATAATTTATTTATTGTTTGGACAAAATTCATTAGAAAATTTTTATTTGTTAAAAATAAAAT
Organism: Lonicera japonica; assembly: GCA_021464415.1. Taxonomy (NCBI): domain Eukaryota; kingdom Viridiplantae; phylum Streptophyta; class Magnoliopsida; order Dipsacales; family Caprifoliaceae; genus Lonicera; species Lonicera japonica. The sequence continues at coordinate 76,792,079 of CM038469.1, read as the reverse complement.
TAATTTTTTTTAATTTCAAAATTGAAATTTAAAAGGCTTTTTGACTTACTTTCTGCTGTTGTTTTGGATATCTCCCTCAATGCAATGGAAGGAAAATTTTTTTCTCTTTAGAAATTTTCATCTTCTTTCTCAAAAAAATATACCAAAAAAATTATCTCCATTATTCTCTCTACTTTCTGGCCTATCAAACTACTAGCACAAACACTGAGCAGAGTTTAAAGAGTGCGACGTAGTTTGCGATTCAACTTGGTGTTTCCTTATTGCCGATTGTGTTAACAGCATTCTACTTCTAATTTTCAACAAAATGGTTTACTAAAATTATAAACATTTTCACAGTTAAGAAAAACTTCAAAGATTTTTGGATGAAGTTATCAATATGTTGACATAAATTTGTTACCTTTTTCTAATGGAAAATGATTAACCGTGGAATTAAACAATTGGAAGTGGTTTAATACCAACTTCTGCGGGGAAAGGGTCTAAGCGTGAATCTGTTTTTTAATGAATTTCTAGGCCTTGAAAACTGGTTTAGATAGAAATATTATAAAAAGTAACGTGGTTTTGAGAAATTGAAATTCAATCCAATAAATTACAAGAAATATAGTGTTACCATATATTCTAAGAGCACATGTTAAATTTATTTTAAATAGAAAGAACTATGTTTTGTATAAGAATCATTGTAATATTAAATACATGTTAGACTTTTACTCGTTCTGTATTTAAATATGTATCAAGTGTCCTTAAAATACACATTAAAACTACCCTTACAAAAAAAGTATAAAAGGAACTAAGTAAAACAACTAAGGGTGCTTTTGATTACAAGTATCAAATTTGTACGAAAACAAAATAAGTTCTAGGTAATTGAATTGCCTATAATTGAGTTGCATGAAAAATGTCAATTAAATATGTTTGATTGCCTTAATTTTTTACTTGGAAAATATTGTACTTTTCTATCTTTTGGTATTTGATAACCATTATTTTCCATAGAAATTGTAACTTTTTTCAACTTTTGTTATTTGATAACTATTATTTTTCATAGAACTTGTATTTTTTTCCATGGAACTTTGTACCTTTTGTACATGGAAATTGAGATATGTTAATATATATACATATATAAATGAAAATAAAGTAATTTTTTTTTTGATATTCTAAATTAACCATAAATTTGGGAGCAAAACGTACAACTATAATAATAAGAAATATAATATATAATAATGATAAATAAATATGTCTCCTAAGTTAAAAAATATAAAATAGTTGTGATACTTATCAGTCATATACTTATGATACATTATAAGGCAAATGTTTACGCAATAAAATAGTCGATATGAATACTTACTACATAATAATAATAAAGATATTTTAATTCTCCATTGCTCTAAAATAAACTTTCAATTTCTCAAAATGCATCAACTTTTTGTCTTTTATCTCATGCATATAGGGATATTGCTATAAAAATAAAATAAAGTAACAATATATAAATATTTACTAATATGACAAATATTTTAATTTGTATTATAAGGTAAGACGATGTTTTTTTAATTACCTACAAATAAAGTTCCAACACTGTTTCATCCGCAATTATAAAAATTAAAAAAGTTAACATATAAATAAAAATTATACAAGATGTAATTAAAAAATTGAATCAAATTTAACTAGTATTCTTTTTCGTGTTTCTAAATTAATTTTCAAAGATACATGAAAAATATTTATAGGTAAAGTATTTAAGCTACCTAGAAATGTGTGTTTTTACCTAGAAAATAAAACCTCATCTCCTTTAAGAAAAAAAAAATTCAACTTTTGGAGGAAAATAATGTCACGTCACCTCAAAATTAGAATCTTAATGCTTATAAAATAAAGCCAATCAACACACCAAAAATGAAAACTTAGGTAAAAAACACTTATTTTCTAAGGAAATAAATGTCTATCAAACACACCTATAAGGAAATAGAGAAAAAGTACCCCACAATTATTTTACCAACATGTTACCTTTAGATAATTGACCACCTCAATTTGTGGGTCATTACTCTATCTTATCCTCTCCTCTCTTTTCTTCTCCTCTCTTCCCTAGTCTCTCTTATTAAGCTAGTTAACAACTCATGCGATGTACGGGTATTTGATAAATCTCTTTTCAACAATATGTGGATAATTTAAAATTAGTTGTAATTATACAAACATACATTGTACTATATGATGTAGTAAAAATAATTATATATATAAATGCATATGATTATCAAATAGAAAAAAGTGAATGGTGCATATTTAAAAAATAAATAAATAATTCCTACATGACTATTAATATCATGTAATTTTAACATGACATCTAAATAAATATGATATATTGTATATATTTACAACATACTAATTCAATGAGCAAAACTTTAAAAGTGATTGATGAATCAAAAGCGATTTTTTTTTAAATCGTACTAAAGACTTAAGCTATGGTGGATTAGTGGGTTCTATTTAAAAATGCTAGTTTAGCATAAAACTAATGATTATATCATACAAAACAAATTGAATACCTATATAAAAATATATTTCCTTTGCTTGGATTCTTAATTCCTAGGGATATTACTATTCTATAAGTTACGTATCCATATTATTAAAACAAACATGCAACCTCAATAGCATTTGTCTCATAGCTTTGTTAAATAATTGGCTTAAATATGTTACGTACGGAGAATAAAATATATATTTCATCCGTTTCCAGTTAATTTCGCAACTTTTACTTTTTTATTTTTAAAAAGACATTAATTTCATCTAATTAATGGTTGAGAATACAACTTATTTGCTATGGCAAACTGAAAATAAGACTATTAATTTTAAGACATTTTTAAAAAATAGTATAATAAATAATGTTACTTTCTCCATAATACTAAATAGTAAATTAAAAAATATTATAATTATTATTTTGTTATGCATTAAAAATGTAAGAAAAGTAATTAATGAGTAAATTAATCTGATAGGATAAAATAGTTGTTTTACCTTATGGACCAATCACAAGAGAACACGTGGTTACCTGTAACACCCCCGCCTTAATTAGTAGGATAACACATGTAATTAAGACCTGGAGCGTTACTAACCCACCTTAGACGAGCTAAAGTAGGTTTGAAATAAATAATAAAATAATAAATCCAAGAGAATCACATAACCTGGGATAAACCACCATGGTATTCATGCTATGGGCGGTAATATAAAACATGAGTGCAATATACATCGATACACAGGCATGAAATTCAAAAGACATACACACTATGTTAATATGTATTACATAGTAAACAACAACCCAGGCTAGCTGTGGCTTGCCATGTACACACCTATATAACAAAAATGAGTCGGTATCAGAGATCCTCTATTTCGTTCCCGACCCAGTTGCCTCTTCTGTCGTATCCGTCTCCTGGATACCTGAATTAGTTTACATAAAAAGGGGTGAGCTCACAGCTCAGTAGGGGGATATAACAGGGAATATTACGTATGAAACATAATTAACTATTTAATTATAAATCATGACTCAACCAATAAAATAATGCATGCATGTGCATATGCAGATTACCTCCCTTGTGTCAACCATTATACCGAAAAAATACCGAGGCCAAATCAAATCGTAATAATGATAATAACAATGGGCCTGACCGCCCCCAAGAGATACCGAAGCTAGGCCGAATCATAATCATAAGAAGAAGAACGAGCCTGACCGCCCCAGAGAATAAGTCGAACATGATCACAATATAATATCATTCAGCCCATCAAAGATCATCATCATATCATAATATAATTGGACCACGTGTCCATCCATATCATATCACAGAATCACTAGTGCTTTGCCGAGGCCTAGATTTTCGGGCTACTCACCGCTGGCTCTAGACAGCCGACCTCATTGCTGTCCCCCGGGGGTTTAGAGATTTTCAACCCAAGGGTACCGAACCCTACTTATTTTCACATCGGCAAGCACTAGTCAATACATATTCCCTTCATCATCGAAGGGCCACAATAACATCATATCAAACCCATCACAGAACCATATCACATCCCAGAATAATTCAGCAGATATAAGAAGCTTTCAACACCATAAATACAAGATATATGCCCACATGATAGGCCATAAGAATAATCCGAGCTTGCCAAAAAGTCTCCAAGAATTCGGTTGATACAATGACGATGCACAGTATGCATAACATGCTAATAAATGAATATTTGAAACAATTTATGCCATATAACCACAACAAATCTCTATACATGTTTCTTGATGTATATAATTTCTTAATTAATTAATTTCATAAATATAAAATATTTATACATCCAAGGAATATCTCATGTATATCAAATAATACAAATGTATCAAGTATAATGGCATATCTTGCTTCAAATAACATACACATGGCTTAATAAATCATAAAACATCATCATCCTCATCATATAATAATTCTTAAAACAAAGAGAATTAAAATATGATGATTCATGTATAATAAAATTATACTATCAGCTTTTAAAAATAATTAAACCCCTACCTCAGAATATTTAGCCCCAAATAATAAAATTTGAGTTGATACCCAAACCCCGACCGGCACAACTCTACAATTCTTATACCGTTGCGTAACCCTCAACGTATAGAACAACTTTTCCTTAAGGCTCGACTCGATTCGGCGGAGTTTTGATGACCAATTGCTAAGAAGAAACCTTCGTACCTATTTTCTTTTTTTCTTACTGACGCTCGGCAAAAACGAAAGCAAAAGGATGAAAATGGTGGAACAGTGGAGTCGGTGGCTTGAAAAACATAAAAATCTAACTTTATGTTTAATTACGAAAATTAATCCTGAAGTTTCATAACTTTATTATTTTAACCCTGAACTTTTGCAACTTTACGATTTAGTCCATACTCAACCAAGAAATATGTGTCTAATTTACACTAATTATATTAAGGGGTATTACATTACCTCTGGTGATGAGTGAAGACAGAGGAAGGAGGCCTGCACCTCGAGGTTACGTGTCCAACTGAGTTCGCAAAAATATTGGAACAATGTCTACTATGTGTTCGAAGCCATGGATTTTTAGAGCTCTTTCACCGAGCTGGAGCCAACTGTGCACAACCACTTTACCAACGTCATAGAACCGCCCTCAACTTCATTAAATACATACCAATTGCATTAAATACACCGGAATACACGGAGAAGCAATGTCAGAGTTTGTGATGACGAGGGATGGGCTCTGAACCCCCTATGGGAGGTCTCCCACATGTTTTCCCCCTCTATCATATATATAAGAAGCATTTACTTCCCTTAACCACCAAGTTTTTCATAACCTAGCTTTTACTACAGAAGCTTCTATTTACGGAACTACACCAAGGAAAAAAATACAGAGAGAAAGGTCTAAAGTATATACTACAGAGCTCTGAGAATAGTGTATTCAAGTTCTGAGATGTTTAAAACTCCTTAAACTGTGGTATTGTGAGATAGAATAACTAGAGATACTACATTTGTTTGTAATCAGAACATATTCGTTATAATACAAAGCAACTCCAAGCTCGTAACTCTATTCACAAGAGGAGGATTAATCAATATATCCTTAGAAGGGTAAACCTCCTCCATACATCTTTGTCTTGTTCTTTGTCATTTCAATTATTATATAATCATTTGATTGTGTGGTCGGAAATAGACCTGCTCTAGATTTTCTCACCAACATAATGTATCTACTCCTCAATTATACTATATAGTAATAAATACGGTTTCCCACTCGTCTCCTTCTCTCACTCATTTATTTTAATATGTATTCGTCTCTTGTAATTTTTTTAATCCGTAAAATTAAAAAACTTGGTGGCCAAAAAAAAGTTAATAATCTTATTTCTAAAATATTTTAATTCTATATTTAAAAAAATAACAAATTTGATTCTAAAAAAAATAACGAATTAAGTATCAATTTCCTCTCTTCCTACTCCCACTTAAAAATATTTATTTATTTGTATTTATAAGTTCGATTATGTTATGTTCATGGCTAAAATTTTCAACACGATAACATATCGTGTGTTCTTTATATCTAAATTCTAATATGAACTTGCAATTGTATTTATTGTTGTGTGTTCAATAGCTCGTGTTTATATTCTATAAAATTTAACATAATATTGTGTTTATGTCTAAATATTTTGTCATATCATCTGGTGTCACCTAAATATAACCCGAAAATACACTCTATCAACATGCATCTATATTTTGAGAGTTAAAAGAGCTGGCCATTTTTTTCAAGAAATTTAGTGGAATATAGATCATCCCCACAAAATTTTATCAAAAAATTCAACTTAGAAACGACTGAGATAATCATCTAAAATTTCAACAAAAAATAATGAATATATATATATCATTTCTATTACACCAACTTTTATTTTGAGTTTTTTGTTGAAAATTTGTAGAGACGATCAACTCAGTATAGAGATGTTTCATGAACAAAAATTATTTGTTTAACCTAGGACATTGGGAAAAATTGGGGAAAAAGGGTAATGAAGAAGAGCCAACTTCCTAATTCTCTACCCACAATTACATAGGTTCTAAGATATATTTTTGAAATATAACTAGCCATATAGAACTTATTGTTAAATCAAGTAGACACAATTAGATTGAAAGACATGTTTTTTTGTTAATTAAAACCTTTTGAAAATAAAATAACTTGTTTTTTTGTAGATGATTTAACTAATTTTATAAGAAAAAAAATTGTTTTAAAAAAGAGTATAATAAATGAGTGAGAGATTGGGGAAAAAAGAGAAAAGGAGAACAAAGGATATAGATTTTGGTAATGGGAAAACAATATATATTTATATTATTATTATAATAGTAATATGGATGAAGTGCTATAATTATAACAATAAATGATTTTTACTATGAAGCCTTTATTTTCAAATTTGCGTATATTGTTAAGTTTATATTTTAGTTAGCTTAATTATATTACCAAAAGCACATTTTTCGTTGTAATTATTTGTGCGTCAAATAAAGATTCGAAGATGCGGCATTAACAAAAGCTTACCTCACTTATCAAGAAGCCAAGGATTCATTCTAGATCAAACATAATAAGGTAAGATTGTATGATTCATGTCTAGGTGGTGATTAAGCATTAAAATCGAGAATCAAAAGTTTTTTTAATCAAACTTGAATTATGATTTTTTACTGAGTTTTTTATCGAGCCTGTTGAATTCCATCGAGTCAAATAGATGATGAAACTTTTTTTTTACATCTCCAACATGTTCCATAAGCTGCCTCTAAAATTTAGGTCGAATCAAATTTCGAACGACTTAAAACAGAGAAAAACTAGCAAAATACGTGAAAAACTAATAAACCAGACCTAAGTGCCCAACCGGTAAGCAAAATACCCAGGCTGGTTGGACAAAATTTAATGTCCGAACGGTATCCCATTTTTCCAGACCAATCTGCTAAGGAATTTTCAGGTACAATGCAATTTTTCATAATTTCGTGATAACTTTCTTATTTTAAGTCTTTTTAACCTTTTTCAAAAAGGATTTAGCCATGGCTCCTTCTATAAATAATACCATTTATTGAGGGTCAAAAACACATGATTCTAAAAAGTTCTTCAAGTCCAAAAACATTAAAACATTATAATCGTTTTTCGAGAGTTTTAACCGACACCTAGGTTTTATTCATGTTATAGAGATCCGTCATTCTTTCTTTATAAAGAACTAGGGTTTCGATAAGTTTGAGAAGTCCTACGGGAGTGGCTTTGGCTGCAGTTGAAGTTAAGTCGAGTGAAGTTTCGGTTACGATCAAAATGAGAAATGGCTAACATGATAAGGGATATCGCATTTGATGATATGATTGTGAATTAACGAGATCAAGAAGTAGGCAACGGGTAGGTTATTACAGCGATGAAGCATTACGCCAGGCGAGCTGTAGTTAGATTCTTTGGTCAATGAATTGATGGGACTGTTGCATAAATTGTGGGGAAGTAATTATTGTAAGTCACCGAGTCTGTAATTTAATTTAGTTCATAATGAAACACTGTCGATTAGTCCTGATGATTAGTCCTATGCAAGTAGGGATACCTCATTACTCCCAGGTGTTGTATGATTGATTTGTGTGATTACTTTATTGACATAATTGCTTGAAAGCACAATACAAGTTTTAAAAACCCTAAAATTAACATAGTTATATGTCCTCAAATTCTGCATGCACATAAAATTCAGATTAATTTTCCAATTGGTATCAGAGGAGGATTCCTTATTTTGCTGGGATTTGCATCTAGTTTGATTGTTTAATTACTGCTACTTGATTTATTTGCTTTTGTTTTGCTTGATTTTATTTATGGTCCATAGTCTAAGGTTTCTACGTTTAATTGGTCTAATTATAATTATTGAAAAGTTTGCATGACTATCTTTTTATAATCTATATATGAGAAAATTTGGCAAACAGGTTTTGATAGTTGTACTAAACCCACGATAACTGTAAATGGAAACACTTGACTTAAACTAATAGCCTTGTGGACTGCTAAGGAATTATAACCAGCTAAGTTTAATTCTCAACGACTGAATGCAATAATGGATCATGTTTCTAAAGAAGAGTTTAAAAAGATATCAAACTATACTACTTCCAAACATGCATGTGATATTTTGACAATAATTTTTGAAGGAACCACAACTGTGAAAAGTTATAGATTTCAAAGACTCGTGACATATTTTAGAACTATAATGATGTAAGAAGATGCGTCATTTGATATTTTTCACAATAAACTTAAAAACATAATAAATTCTCTCTACAATCTTGGCAAAATTATTTTTGAATCTCGTATTGTAAAGAAAATCCGACAGTCTTTGCAAAAAAATCTGGTGGGCTGGCGCCTGAAAAAACAAATAAATAAATTAACCCTAAGTTTATTATTCAGTGGTTGGATTCTCAAAAATCAATTTTAATCAAATCAAAAAGTAAACTTAGAATTCTATGGATTTAATTCTAGAAAACCTGTTTAATCTTTTATGACATGTAGTAATTAATAAAGTAATTAAACAGATAAGTAAACACTATAGTTAACGAGGTATTCTTGCAGTGCAGGACTAATCATCAACAATCCACTATATGCACAAAAGTTTACAGACTTGATTAATCTAAAATCTCAAAGGCTCACAAAATTTGAATCGCACAAGGCACTTGTAAAAGTTTTCAACTTCTGTGCATATAGTCCTCAACAAATCACTAGCCAAGGTATCATATTGTTCTTCAATTCCTTTAGTGAATCACACGCACTTTGGGATCTGATTTGTTTTTTAAAGAAAAAACGCTTGCTTTGGCATGAATAAAAGCCCTAAGGTGATTTTATGTTTTAAGGTTTTGATATCTTTATAAGATGTAAAAAATTCTCTCAAAACATATGTGTTAAAATGTGTAAAAGTCCCTTACCTTATGGGTCTTTTTATACAAAAATATAGAAACCAACTCCCTTTAGGAAAAAGTTTTATTTATAGCTAAAAGCATAAGTTAAAATCCTTTTCGAAATAGGAAACTTGCTTTCAAAAAGAAAGTTGCACTAAAAAAATTCTTAGCCCAGGTTTACTGCTAAACCAGTCCAGTAACACAAATGTGTATTAATTCGAATGGATGAAAACCAAATTGACTGGTCCAATAACCAAAGCATGTATTAGTCTGAATTGGGTTTTTTCAAAAATTCTTTGAAAACTTAAGAACTTGATTTGAAAACTTCTATTTCAACTTTTATGAAATATCCACCTTATGAATGAATCAAATTTAAGTGTCAATGCTCAACGAATCTATCTTGATGTAATCATTCAATGCATCGCTTTGGTAGCTTGATGCTTGTAATTCTCTGGATGTAATCTCGAGCGACTCAAACAACTTACAATCAAACGTGTTTTTATCGAATGAATAAAGCCAACATAAACTTAGACTTTAAATTTGCCTGATAGGTTTTTACCAAAAAATATTACTATTGAAAAAAGCAAGATTTAGATTATTTAACGGAGAATGAATTGATTGGCTCTCTTTAAACTTTTGAGTCTAATGATAAGTACTCAAAATTGTTATTTAAACACGCAAATAATATTTTGTTAGTATATAATTAATGCTTAAATTATGGAGGAATAATATTTATTTTGTCTTTTTGTAGAGAATAAGTAAATTGTGATAAAAAGTCTAAAAAGGTGGAAGAAGTCAATTAAAGATCAGAAAGGAAGATAAATAAGAAATAATATTCCAATTCAATATTCTCTCCTAATTCAAATACAACTCCTTTTTCTCTCTCTTAATTAGAATCCTAATCGAACTCATAGTTGTTATTTCTTTTACAATTCTAATTTCCTAAATCTTTTAAACTTTTATCTCTTATTACTATATGTAGACCTATTTTATACACCTAAAATCATAGAAAAAATAGGTAGAGATATATAGTTAGAATATAGATATTATTAAAGAGTTTTAGAGAGAAAAAATCCTCCATATACTAGTTGCCGTGTGGCCGAAGTATTGAAGGTGAAGAAGTGAACAGCGTAAAGTCGTGATGTACACGCCAGTTCAAGCATCATAAACATGGACGCTTCCTAGTTTTCTTTCTAATTTTCTATAGTTTGTATTCAAGTACTTTAATTTTAATGGTGAATTGTTATTTTATTTTAGTCTATTCTTTATTTAATATGCTTTGCTAAATTCTCTCCCAAAAGGGAGGGATAAAACCGCCATAGATGTAATGTGCTTAATTTAATTCTAGTTGATTTTTAATTATTTGTCCCGAATTAAAATAGATATTGAAATTACCATTATTATAATGTACGTTCTCTTTCTAGTACTTTAATTGTTTTTAAAATAAAGGAAGGATCTCTTGTGATCGCTAATTTGGGAATACATGTGATGCCTATTTTTATTTACATTAGTTTTAAAGAAAGAATGATGGTAATTTTGAATTTGTTTATGTAGTAAGGATGAATATTAAAAATATAATTAGATATTTTGTTGTTTATATCCGTGGTGGTGGATTCTCTTTCCTTGGTATTTTTCATTATTGATTATTTGTTTTCTTTAATTTAATTAGTTGAGTTTAATTAGTTAGTTTCTTAATTTTGATAATTTTAAAATTGTTTTAATTTAGGTTCCTAAAATATTGGATTTCGACAAACTTTCCTACTTTTAAGGTATTAACTTGGATTTGGATTGATTCCTACTTATTCGCTATATTAATTTAATTATTTTACATAAAAATTATAGATTACTTATAAGTGCAGATTTAAGCGCGGATTTAAGCAACGAAAAATTACTTATAAAAATTCCCTTAAATCATCTAACTGGTTTTCAAAATACAAAATTCAATCAGTTAAGGCAGAATAAACTATTGCGTTTATAACTAAAGATAAAAGCATAACTGAATCTAATGAATGCATTATGTCTGATTTTTAAGAGAACTAATTTTGTGCGTAATTTCAATAAATTCATGAAGCAAAATCACAAATTAGGTAATGGTGGTCAAAGTACTTAGCTCTTTCCTCAAAAGTTTTCCTAGACGAAATGATTTAAGAAATTCCGAAAATTCACTTTCTGATGAAGATGCAGATGAAGATTTTCTGGACCTTCAAATGGCTTATGACACTTTTTTATGAGAATGTTAAAAGCTTTATGTTGAAAATTCAAAACTTGTGTCTAAAACAATCTTTTTTAAAAAATAACTTACTGATTTGAAAAATGATAAATCAAGTTTTGAAAATTCAAGGGTTGAGAAGACTGAATTTTTAAAGAAAATTAGAGAACTTGAGAGTAATAAAGAAAATTGTTTTGGTCTAATTGGTTTTTTATAGAGGCAAATTTGGAGTATAATGATAGAATCAAATAACTTGAATAACGCATTTGCAATTTAACTCAACAACTTGAAAATGTTTTAACAGTCAAAATTGGGTTAAAAACTATCTCAAATAAACTTAAAAATATGCTTTCAAATAAAAAAAAGTGGTAAAAAACAAAACTTGGATTGTTAAATTTTAATGCTTAAAAGCAAATAAAGACGATATTTGTGAAAGCCGCTATACAAAATTCAAATTTGAATGGTGCTAGTTCTTGGCTTTCTTTGGAGCTTTAGGATATCTATCATTCAAAAATTAGTTTATCCAAAAGTTTTCCATTGGAAAATTCTAGAAAATTAGATGATACACACTCCCACAGCCATTTTGGTATAAATTTTACGATAGGAGAAGTCATTTAAGAAAATTTTATCAACAAGCTTTGAAGCAGATGCCGAAGAGTGTTTCGATTCTTAAACACAAAAAGGATAGGACTCCATGGATTAGGAATATTTAGGTCCCAAGAGGGATTATTACACTTACTTAGGTGATAGGGAGTCCACCTAGCACAATATTAGTTTGATGAATGGCTATGTTAGGTGTGTTTATTGCTTCGGTCAATTTTAGCTCCTTATATATGTACTGAAGCAATTGGATTTTGGTTTTTAATTTTTGATGACAATATTGCTCAATGTTTTGAAATTCATTACTTATATAAAATGTGATTGTAACTGCTTTCTATTTTCAGATATCTCTAGATTTTCATGATTATAAATTTAATTTGGAAATATGTGTGCATAATGCTATGACAATTTGATAATCAGTAGCATGTTATTTCAATCAATTAAACATTTTTTTTATATCCCACATGCTACACTGCACGATCTACATTTATGCATATTGAGTAATCATATATACTTAGGCTCTTACTTTTAATTTGAAACTTCAGAATCTCCTATATATTGCTCATTTAGGGATGGGAAATCTAAGAAAATCATTGTGATTAATGTATTGAGATTTTGATGATGTAGTTTTGAGTAAAATAAAAGACAAGCATGCGTGCAAAAAATGTATAGGGGATTAAAATGGTTACCATAGTGGAAGGATAACTGAAAGTTCCGAAAAGAAATAGCTGGCCTTTACTAGTGGAAAAAGCCTCCATCAAATAATAAGATGCTTGCAAAACAAATCACAATTTTTTGATGCAAAATTGGATATTTTAGAGAGAAAATATTGCTTATAAGGGAGGAAAAGAATTAGTTGAAAAATAATGGCTTAAAGGCTTTTTTAAATTCTCTTTTATATGGATGCGTAAGTGTTTCAAAACTCTTATTATTCGATAATGCTTCATATGACCCATATTCATAGCACAATGGAATAGATACTTGTGCTCTGTGTTACTTGGTGTATATATGTGTGAGAATCCGCAAATGCGACCCCCCGGGTCTCGTCCCCGTTGGTGGTGGGGGTCATGGGACGTCGGAACAGATTCCGTCGTTCCATTTGCTGGAGCGTTTTCGTTGATTCATATCAAGTGTCCCTACGTTCTATTTCTAGATGCAAGGGGGGTTCATTCAGAGTCGCCAGTACGTTTTTACGAGAAAACGGACAAAAAAGGTCGCGTAAGAGGAAAGGCTATAGACAAGCCTTTCTTTACACGTTTGTCTGCGAAACCGGGATTCTTATAGGGTTCGGAAACTATATTACGGTTTGGGAAGGTGTTAAGCACCCATTCCGCCCTTTCGGTCTCTAGTGGTCTTATAAGTTTATTCTATGTTGAAAAACTTGGATGCTTTTACCGACAGTCTACTACTTTCTAAATAAATAAATAAAAAAAAACCCTAATTTGGGAAAACGGGGAAAGGGATGAAAACCTTTGTGTTCCGAGATCCGATGTTTTTATATTTAAAAGATGTAATGACAAATGACAAAAACCTTTTTATTTTTGAAAGAGTATTCCGTATTATTTCCTCAGATAATGACGGTTTTCTCGAGTTGTGATTATTTTGAAAAAGGTTCGGATCTTTATGTCGGGACTAATTCAATATGGAATTTGAACTCTTTGAGGAGAGTTTATCAGACACGTCGCAGTCTATGAAAAAGACAAGATATGTGGATTTTAATTCCTAGATAAGTCTTTATCGGTCCGGGGTTTGAAAACAAGGTTTATCCGGACGATAATGTACTTACCCTTCTGGTTTTGAAAGTAGTTTTATCAGGGTCTTTTGTTTTGAAAATGGTAGACTATTGGTAACTTGACAATAAGTTTATTCAAATAAAACGTGGACAGAATAACAGAAGTAAAACAAGTACACAGATATCTAATCTTAAATACTAGAAGGGACTTTCTTTACCTTCCCGACGAGAATAATAATAAGAAAGAAAATATAATACGGCAGAGGGATCTCTGGCGATAGTAATCTTCTCTTTCTTCAGATATTTCCGAGAAATCGAGTCCAGAAACGGAACACGTCGAGTGTTGAAATAGATTCGAGAATTCTTCAGAAATAAGATAATAGTAAAAAAATGCTTGATAAAAATCAGATCTAAAGCACCAAATTCTCGGATTCTAATTGCCGCCCTTGAACCCTTGGGGGTGTTGGCCTATTTATACTGCTCGGGAGAGATTGTCGCGCGACATTTCCTTAAAAAAGGAGAATGTCGCGCGACATTGTGATATGTCGCGCGACATACGGGAATGTCGCGCGACAAACGGCTGAAGTGATGGTTCTGACAGATTGATGTGTCAGAAAGTGGTTGGTCTGGTGCAGAGGGGGAATGTCGTGCGACATAGTGGAATTGTCGCGCGACATATCAGGGATTGTCGCGCGACAATGTGATATGTCGTGCGACAATCTCTCTAAAGAACAAGTTTATCGGGCGACAAACCCTCCTAGTGTAGTACCGGGTCCTCGGGTGGGTCCCGGACCCAAAATAGTAGTTCTCGGAGGTCGTTAGGGTTCTTGCGGGGGTCACGGATCGGGGTGTCTACAGACCCTCTCGACTCAAGCTCCTTGCTTGCAAGGAATTGAGGCGACTGGAAGAGACCTTGATCCATGGCTCCCGCAGGAACTCTAAGAAAGTGTATGCGTATAGAAGTACTTGTGAGTGCCTCCGGAGAGGGCTTGGCGATTGGTTTGCCTCCGCAGAGGGCTTGTGTTACCTCATTGCCTCTTTCGAGGACTTTCATTTGTTCCACTTTGCGCCTCAGATGGGAGGACTACCGTATGCCTCTCTGGGAGGGCTTCGCCTCAGGTGGGAGGACTACCGTTCGTGCCTCTCTGGGAGGGCTTCGCCTCAGGTGGGAGGACTACCGTTCGTGCCTCTCTGGGAGGGCTTCGCCTCAGGTGGGAGGACTACCGTTGCTACACCGTGCCTCTCTGGGAGGGCTTTTTAGATCTTCTCGCCTCATGTGGGAGGACTACCATTGTGCCTCTCTGGGAGGGCTTCGCCTCAGGTGGGAGGACTACCGTTCGTGCCTCTCTGGGAGGGCTTTTAATCTGTAAGAAGAAAGACAATTGCCTCTGGGAGGGCTTCTTGTGAGTACTTTTTGCCTCTGGCGAGGGCTTGTGTTTGTGTTTTGCCTCCGAAGAGGGCTTGTGTTGTGATAAAACATACTTATTGTCTCTCTTAGACCGCTAGAGTGAGAGAGAGAAATCCTCGTGAGGGTGGTAAGAGCTCCTCAAGGTCTAATCTTATTCGGATATCCGTTTTCTTGCGCCTTTCTCGAACTTTACTCTCATGTTTTCCTCGAGCGAGGATACCTCTCTTGGAAGGCAGTTTTCGATTTTCTCTTGTTTCTCGCAGTGCGATGATTCGAGATTTTTTCCAAACCATCTCTCCTTTATCATGCTGAAAAGAAAATTTGTTTGAAAGTTCAACCTCTGATCTCTGTTCTTTTCTTAGTTTTCTCTTTTGGTGGGCCCACATCGTATTCTGTTTTTTCGATGCCCTTATTTCTTCATCTTTTGGGAAAGACTTTTCCTGGCCTTCTCTGTTTTTGACCAGGAGTCTTTTTGTCCCTTTGTCGTGATCAGGAGCCTTACTCACCCAAAACGAAGCCCTGAGCCGGTTTTGGCCTAGCTGTCACTTTTGGTGTGGCTCTCCCTGTCACTCTGCATTTCTGTTTCTCTCGCTCGCTCTGGGCGCTCATACGGGTTCTTTCTCTTTTCTACTTTTTCAATTTTTTCTATTCCCGTTTTATCGTGGCATTCTGCCTCTTCTCATTGCTGGTCTCGGTCCTTTCTGTGAGATCAGAGACTACTTTAATCATGGCATTCTTTTCTCGCGTTTTCCGGAGAGATGATTTGGAAGTTTTATCCTTTAAATTTCATCCTGAGTGTGCGGTTTTTAGCAATTTTCGAAAACTGCTTCTCTGAAGTACCCCTGCAGGAGATAAAAAATGAGAAAAAAAGTCAAAAATTCAGGGGATGGGGGGATTGTCGCGCGACACTTCGGTACAGGGGTCTTTGTCGCGCGACAATGTGACCATTTGTCGCGCGACAATCCTCTTCACTATATAATCCCTTGCTGAGCTCATTCCACCTCATTCTCTCCTCTCTCCTTCTCTCTCTAGCTCTCTTTCTCTCTCTTTTTTTCTCTTTTTCCGAGCGCGGAAGCCCTACCGCTTTTCCGATTTTTCCGACCTTTTCACATATTCTACCTATATCGATGGACCCTGCTCATCTCGACCGATTGGAGGGTGACCAGGAGGAGGTCACCTTTACTGACGCTCAGGGCGTTCTTCGCTGCAGCCCTCATCACGACGACTGGGCGGACTTGGACTGGTATGATGAGGATGGGATAGACCGCGGTCGGGCGGTGGTCTATCGGGATGCTATCCGAGCTGCTCCGGTCCCGGACGTCCCGTGGCTTTTGATGGAGCCCGTTTCTCACGAGATTCATCGTCGATCTCTGGTATGTCTTCTTTCGTGCATTTATCTGTTCTGCTTCTTGTCGTTTCCTGTATTCGTTTTAGATAATGTTAGTATGCATGTCTGACTAGGAATAACGCCCGATTTTTAGCGAACACATACTTTTACCTGTGATACCTCTTAGTTTTAGAAAATTACATAATGTACCCCCATAACTCTATAACTCTCATAATTACACCAAAGTACCCTCAGGTTTTGGAAATTACATAATTTACCCTTATAACCCCTATAACTCTCATAATTACACCAAAGTACCCTCAGGTTTTGGAAATTACATATTTTACCCTTATAACCCTATAACTCTCATAATTACACCAAAGTACCCTCAGGTTTTTAGAAAATTACATAATTTACCCCTATAGCCCTATAACTCTCATAATTACACCAAAGTACCCTCAGGTTTTAGAAAATTACATAATTTACACCCATAGCCCTATAACTCTCATAATTATACCGAAGTACCCTCAGTTTTTAGAAAATTACACCAAAGTACCCTCAGGTTTTTAGAAAATTACATAATTTACCCCTATAGCCCTATAACTCTCATAATTACACCAAAGTACCCTCAGGTTTTAGAATATTACATAATTTACACCCATAGCCCTATAACTCTCATAATTACACCGAAGTACCCTCAGTTTTTAGAAAATTACATAATTTACCCCTATAGCCTTATAACTCTCATAATTACACCAAAGTACCCTCAGGTTTTAGAAAATTACATAATTTACCCCTATAGCCTTATAACTCTCATAATTACACCAAAGTACCCTCAGGTTTTTAGAAAATTACATAATTTACCCCTATAGCCCTATAACTCTCATAATTACACCGAAGTACCCTTAGTTTTTAGAAAATTACATAATTTACCCCTATAGCCTTATAACTCTCATAATTACACCAAAGTACCCTCATAACCCCATACTCGTTCCTTTGTCTGCAGTGGGTTGGCCGCGGTTGGGGTTCCCCCAACACTATATCTTCGGAGTGGCGACGGGCACCGGCCCCTGTCTAGGAGTTGATTCTCGCGACTCCTTTTGGCTCCCTCTTCGACGCCCTCCCGGAGCGGGTTTCTAGGGCGACAGTTTTAGTGTCGGCATTGGCTTGCCACTGGTGGGATACTACTCATACTTTTCACTGGAGCTGGGGTGAGATGACGATGACACCCCTTGATCTTTTTGCTATGACCGGGATTCCTTCAGGGGGAGTCCCTATTCAGATCGACGTTCCCCTGCGTCTGACAGCCGAGGGCATTGTTAGTTCATTAGGATGGTTCCCGGAGCGGCGGAGTTCTGGTGACACGATTCCTCGGGGCGTCTTGGTTACGCGTTTAGCCACAGAGAGGGCTCGGCTAGTCGCTTCAGGGGTTCCTATGACCCGTCAGGAGGCGCGTCAGTATGCCCGCGTCCTCCTTCTACTGACACTTCATGATCTATTCGAGGCTCGTGGTGGGGACACGGCTCATCTTTGGTGGTTGCCCTATCTTCGGGACTTCAGCCTCATGTTTGACTACGACTGGGGAGGCTTTATTCTTGCAGTCCTTTACGATGCCATGGACCAGGTCTCTCGTCATTTAGCCCTGAACCTCAAGGGCTTTTCTTTGCTGTGGGAGGTACATTTTTTAGTCTTTCTGTCTTTGCTTCAGTTCTTTGCTCATTACTTGTTGATCATTGCTGATTTCTTCTATCTTTCCTTTTCAGAGCTGGTTTGTAGCTTCTACCCGTCTGGGTCGCGCCCAGGTGGATCTCCTCGTTGAGAACGAGGACCAGTTCCCTTTTCTCCGCCGATTCATCGCGGGGAACTATAGGGCTCCCTATGTATACCGGACTCGGGAGACCGGAGCTGCTGCTGTTCATGATCTGCGGGAGGAGCAGGTAAAATATTTTTAGTTTTTTTGCTTTTCAATAGTCAGATAGAGTAGAATATATAAAATACTGAAATAAAATCTTATTCTCTTTTCAGATTGAGTGGGCCCCTTGGGGTGATCTGGGTCATCATTATGGGTATGGCCGTGCTCTGACCGCCTCGAGGACCAGGCGGCTTATCCGGGATGAGTACGGCCTTCTCTTCTACTTGGGCGAGAGGGTCATCCGTCAGCATACGCCGTCCCAGTGGCCTCGTGTCCCTTTGTTCCCTTCTGTTCTGATGAGGCGGACGGGTGAGATTGATCAGGTGATGGTGCAGGCTTTAGTCGACGGACTCGGTTTCCAGACGTTCGTCGAGGAGGGAGACTACGCTGTTTTTGCTGCCCGTTACCTGATGAGGGAGCCGAAGGGGACTCGGGGACGGGTCTTCTACGAGAGATACCAGACTTTGGGAGGTGATCCCCATTACATACGGGGACAGACTCATTTAGCTAGGGCGGTCCCGGGTCATTTGCCACCTGTCCCTGATCAGAGGGACAACATTCCGGATTCTGAGGATGAGGATCCTGAGGGAGAGAGGGATGTTCCTGCTGCGGCTGAGGGCGGTGATCGGCCAGAGGGCGAGGGAGGCGATGCGACAGCGGTTCCGGAGCCGCCACCTCAGGCGACACCTGCGGGGGAGCAGCGCGCTGAGGGCTTCGAGTTTCCCACCGGCCCTTCCGTGTCTCCGGGGGGCCTTTTTGCTGCTGCTGAGGCTGCTGTGGGGAGAGCGGGATTTTCTGAGAGGTCCTGGGAGCCCGCGGGCCTTGGGGCAGATTTTGATCAGTTTGGGCGGACTCCTCCCGCGGCGGCGACTACTCCTTCTAGTGGAGTACCTCCTTTGGGGGCGACGGCCATGGTGGATCCTCCGGGGGTCCGAACATATGCTACGTTGACCCCTCTACCGACGACTGTCATGGGGCCTCCCGCCCGATCTCCGGGTTTTGGCGGCTCATCCTCTCGTCCACCCTTGTTCCCCATTCGTGAGGAGGGAGGGTCTTCTTCTGCAGCTACTCCTGCAGGGTCATCTATTTCGTGGGTAGATCTACCTCCACTCCCCAGAGATATTTCTTATGTCGGCGCGGGCCTATGTCGATATTCTGTCCCGGAGTATCCTCTTCCCGAGGATACTTTTGATTTCTTGGGTGGTCGCTCTGATGATGAGGTATCTTCTTCAACTTCTCCTGATACTTTCATGTTTATATCTATTTATTTTGACTGTGCTGATTCTCCTCTTATTGTATGTCTTTTTTACAGAGAGTGGGTGTACGGGTGGCGGATCTACGGGCCTGGTATGCCCAGTATTTCTACAGCTGGAACCTGCTCCAGTACGTCGGTCGAGACCCTCCAGCCTACATGCGCGACTATCAGAGGGCTATCGACGTCTCCTTACAGCCGGACGACCCCCTGACCTCTTCCCATGCTCGGTCGGAGTCTAGGCGGAGTAGTAGTCGGACTTCTAGGCGATCCCGATCTTCGGTGATCCGTCCGACGGCGCCGGTTCAGTCTACGGGTCTTTCCCAGGCGGCAGCTCCTCTTGCTCCCAGCGTCCCAGTTGTTGATCTTACTCCCGAGGAGGGCTCGGGTGATAGCGGGAGCGTGTCAAAACGCGCTCGAGTAGATTAGTTTTCTTTTTCTGCATTTAGTGTTAGTTGGACAGATATGTATTTATTTTAGACGGATATTTAAAAACTGTTCTTTTTTTGGTTTTATAAAATATCTTTATCTGTGTTTGATTATACTTTTATTCTCTGTCTGTGCAAGATATATACATATATATATAAGAGTTGGTAATTTAAAAGTCATACCTTGTAGTGTAGTGATACTTATGTTTCCTGCAAAAAAGAACAAAGTGAGAACAAAAAAGCATCCAGAAGTGATTCTTTTGGCAAAGATGACCATTATGTATAAGGAAAAAAGTAGGGTGCCCCCCAGATGGGTTTGTCGCGCGATAATCCCTCCTGGTCATGGGTTTGTCGCGCGACACTTCCCCCTGAAAATGGGTTTGTCGCGCGACAAACAGGTACAGGACCCTCTTTTTTGCTACAAATACACCCATCTTCCTTCCTTCATCCCCACACCTCTCCAAAATGTCGTCCTACCGTACCAACTCTGATTTTTCTTATGTTAAAGCTTGAGATGCTCTGATATCTTCTGAAAATGGTTTGAACTTTGGTGCATTTAGTCCTTTGGCGGGCTGGTGCCATCGTCCTGTAGATTTCTCCTTTCTGTTAGGTGCCTTGTATTTCTGGAGTCCTGCGGACCATCTCTTCCGTTTTGGACTAGATGAGCTCTGCCCAACCTATGAGGAGTTCTCCTGGCTGTTACGTTCTGACGTTCGTCTCCCGATGGCAGTTCCTATAGAAGGAATCGGTCCCCGCGACATGCTAATTGCTCTGTTAGCCATTCCCCAAGCGGCCTGCGATGGTTTCATTGTCGACGGGCTCCTTGACCTCCACAAAATGGTGAGGTTCTTTCATCGTTATGAAGATAGGGCCTCTTACGGCGTGGGGCGTACTGCAGCGGCCCTGATTTGCCTGGTTTCTGATATGCTGCTGGTGACGGGTTCTTCCCGTGTTGATCCGACTATCTTGAGTCTGATTTACCAGGCTAGAAATGGGGAGTCTATAGTGCCGATCATTCTTGCAGAGACCTTGAATGGCCTTGATGATGCTCAACGGGGGGCCTCGCCCTTCTTCCGGGGGAGCCCGCGTCTGCTATACATGTGGCTGCTAGAGCGCTTTCGATCGGTGGGTTTCAGCGGAGTTCGGCTCGACAATCCGACTCATTTCTTCCATCGGCCTCTCTTTGGTGCTTTGACCATGTCTTCCTCTGATTGGACGGTGTGGTTTTCGAAGAACTTTCGGGCTATCCGGTGGAACATTCCTTGGCGGAAGCTGAGGGCGATGGTACTTAGCACCGGGGGTCAGAACTACGTTCGGCTCCGCGGGCTCTGGTTTACTTCCTTTTATCTCCCTGGGCGTCTTCTTCGGAAGTTTAACATTCCTCAGGAGGTTCCCCTTGGTCTAAACAACTTCTCTTCTGAGTCTAAATTTGTGACCCCACATGTTTCTTTATCGGTAGAGAGGATGTGGCGTGCTCGACTGACTCGTCAGTTTAACTATGCTCGTTTCGGTATTTCCAGGCCCCTCCGGGCTGACATTATCCGCTCTTGCTGGCAATCTCTAGAAGGAGAGCTGATTGATGACCCCTTTCAAATGGAGTGGTTCCGATTCATGGATTCTGAGCCTACAGAGGATGGCATTGTCTTTGCGTACCAGATTTTGGATGAGGCTCGAATTGATTTGGCCGCTGAGGACCCAGTGTGGCCAACCCCTAGGGATTAGTTTCTTCTTTGTATGCTGTACTTCCTTTGTAACTCTCGGTGTTCTGAACCACCTCTTTAATAATATATGAAGGGACTTTTTATGAGAAATAAATTTCTTTACAAAGCTTTAAACCGGGCCTGAAGTCACTTCTCAGGTTGCCTACGTTCCCCCCTTTTTGATTTTTCCAGAAAATACAATATTCGAGTTGGGGCTCAGGTTTACGTAGTTCTTATACATGTCGTGCTTATTGATAATACTTCTTCAGTCGGTCCATATTGACTGGTGAATGTAGTAACTGCCCGTCTAGGTCAGTGAGTATAGCGGCGCCTCCTGTATTGATTTCTTTGACGATATACGGCCCTGTCCACTTCTGCCCGAACTTTCCCCTCGGATCTCTGGCTGGCTCTCGAATTTCTTTCAACACGATGTCATTTTCATTGATACCCCGAGTCCTCACTCTCTGGTTAAATGCTCGAGCGATTCTCTTCTGATACCCTTGATGGTGGTATGCGGCTTTCAATCTTTTCTCATCTAGTAAGGCTAGCTCGTTATAACGTGCCTGGACCCACTCCAGTTCATTGACCTGATTCTCTAGCATTACTCTGAGAGAAGGGACCTCTAACTCGACAGGGAGGACTGCCTCCATCCCGTATGTAAGCGAGAACGGGGTTGCCCCGGTAGAGACCCTTTCGGTGGTGCGGTATCCCCACAATGCATATGGTAATTTCTCCGGCCAGTCCCGGCAGGTGTCGGTCATCTTGCTTAGGATATTCTTCAAATTCTTGTTGGCGGCTTCAACTGCCCCATTGGTTTGTGGTCTATATGGCGAAGATTTGTGTCGGGTGATACCGTATTCTTCCATGACTGTATTAGCTTCTCCTTCGAAGTGGGTGCCGTTATCTGAGATGATCTCGTGTGGGACCCCATATCGGCAGACAATATTCCTTTTGATGAATCGGGCAACTTTCCTGGCATCCAGGGCTTGGTAAGATTCGGCTTCCACCTATTTAGTGAAGTAGTCGATGGCTACTAGTATGAATTCATGGCCGTTGCTGGCTTTGGGTGAGACTTTCCCAATGACGTCAATTCCCCAAGCTGAAAAAGGCCAGGGAGCAGTCATGTTGTACAACTCTTTTGGAGGAAGCTTCTGGGACTTAGCATAAATTTGGCATTTGTGACAACGGCGTACATGATCAGCGCAGTCAGTTTGTAGGGTAGACCAGAAATACCCTTGCCTGATGATCTTGCGGGCAAGCGTATGCCCGCTCATATGAGGTCCGCAATCGCCCCCATGTATCTGATCCATCATTCTAACCGATTCTTCTTCGGTGAGACATTGAAGATGAGTCCCGTCGTAGTTCCTTTTATACAATCTTCCGGCACAGAGTATGAATCCTGATGCTAGTCTCCTGAGTGTGACCCGCGTTCTCTTGTCTGCTTTCTCGGGATACTGATGGTTCTTCAGCAGGTTCCAGATATCATAAAACCAAACGGTTGAGTCACTGTCTTTTTCAATTTCCACCTCAAGGGTCATGCAGTGCGCGGGTCCTGATTTCTTTTGTACCGTGAGGGTTATTTCTTCCATCCCCTCCGGAATATCGATCATAGATGCCAGGGTTGCCAATGCGTCAGCAAAACTGTTCTGGGACCTGGGGATATAGTAAAACTCCACACGCTCGAACCTTCCTGCGACCTCTTCTAGTCGGGCGAGGTAAGGGACTAATTTCTCATCTCTGATCTTCCATTCCTTCAGAACTTGATGGACCACTAGTGCTGAATCTCCGTATACCTGTATTCTCTTTATACCCCTTTGAAGAGCGACCTCTAACCCGAGTATGCAGGCTTCATATTCGGCCATATTGTTGGTGCAGAAAAAGTCCAGACGATATGACACTGGGGAGTGAGTTTGGTCCGGAGAAACTAACAGGATGCCTATCCCGTTTCCGTTCCGATTGGCGGCCCCGTCAAAGTACAACCTCCAGTCTTCATTGATCTCGACGTTCATGATGGTTTCGTCCGGGAACTCGGCTTCTTCTATCATGTCTCCCAATATCGGATTGTGGGCCAGGTAATCAGCTATGATCTTGCCTTTGACTGCCTTCTGGGTCATGTAGGTGATGTCGAATTCGGAGAGTAGAAATAACCATTTTGCCATTCGATTCGAGAGAGCCGGTTTCTCGAAGAGGTATTTTAACGGATCAATCCGTGATGCCAGGATGACTGGAAAAACTAGCATGTAGTGCCGTAGTTTCTGTGTTACCCAGACGAGAGCGGTACACGATTTTTCCAATGGTGTGTAGTTTATCTCAAATGGGGATAGCTTTTTGCTGAGGAAATAGATGGCCTGCTCCTTCCGGGTATCGGTGAGGTGTTGGGCTAGCATTGCTCCCGCGGCTGAATCAGTGACGGTTAGGTATATAATTAGTGGTAGTCCGGTCTGAGGCGGGGCTAATACTGGGGGCTTGGAGAGGTAATCTTTGATTTTGTCAAAAGCCTCCTGGCATTGATCGTTCCATTCTCCTGTTGAAGACTTCCTCAGGAGTTTGAAGATGGGTTCGCACTTTTGAGTGAGCTGAGAGATAAACCTACTGATGTACTGCAGATTACCCAAAAAACCCTGGATTTCTCTCTCGGTACGAGGCTCGGGCATGTCTTGGATAGCTTGAACTTTAGCGGGGTCCACCTCGATTCCTTTCTTACTGACGACATATCCCAGGAGTTTTCCTTTGGTTACCCCGAACACACATTTCTGCGGATTGAGTCTCATCTGATACTGGCGGAGCCGATCAAAGAAGGCTCGCAAGGCTGGTACGTGGCCTTCCCTCTCTTTTGACTTGATTATCATGTCGTCTACATACACCTCTACTTCTTTGTGAATCATGTCGTGAAAGATAGCCGTAGCTGCCCTCTGATATGTTGCCCCTGCGTTCTTCAGCCCAAACGGCATAACGGTGTAGCAGTATGTTCCCCACGGTGTGATAAATGCTGTTTTCTCCTGGTGATCCGGGTGCATCTTGATCTGGTTATATCCGGCAAACACCATCCACAAATGACTTCAGGGCGTGGTTGGCAGTATTATCTACTATCAAATCGATGTTGGGCAATGGAAAATCGTCCTTTGGACAAGCTTTATTGAGATCCCAGTAATCCACACACATGCGGACTTTCCCATTAGCTTTTGGAACAGGCACGATGTTGGCTAACCATGAGGGGTACTCGATCACCCGTAAGAATCCCACACTCAGTTGTTTCATTACTTCTTCTTTCACTTTTAATGACCATTCTGGCGTAAGTTTCCTCAGCTTCTGTTTGACGGGCCTAAGTTCTGGATTGGTGTGTATTTCGTGCATGACTATCTGACTATTCAAACCCGGCATATCTGCATAAGACCAGGCGAAGACATCCACATACTCTTTCAGAGTTTGTGTGAATTCTTCTCTCTCTGTCCCACTTAGGCTTGCCCCAATGCGGACCTCTTTTCTTTCCTCCTCTGTTCCGAGGTTAATCACAAGAGTGTCTCCTTCCTCGCTTCGTATACGTTGCTCCTCCCGTTCAGGGTGTTCGTTCATTCTTTCCAATTCCATATAAGCAATTACAGAATTAAAAATAACAGGATAACGCAAAATAGACTCTTCTTTATTGATACTAGTATTTACAGGTACAAGTTTAAAAAGTTCATTTAGGAGTGACTCCTTCCTATCATTACCCTCACTCTTATCTCTCACCCTTACAATTTCGCTCTTTTCCCTTTCCCCTTGGTAGTCTGGATCAGCGTATATCAAGTGTACAGGGTCGTCTCCTGGCTCATCATCTCCCAGAGCCATGATGTCGAAGAGATCTCCGATCATTTCTTCCTCTTCGCCTTTCATGTCTTCACTTTCTTCCTTCGGCCCGATTGTCAACTTGGTAGCGAAGTTGTGTACGGTGTTTTCTTTGATATATAGGTCCTCTTCATAGAAGATTTCCCACCCAGGAAGGTTCTCTCCGTCGCTGTTTCTCCAAGGCTCCTGGAAGCCGCAAAAGGGGAAGTCCTCTCCTTCTTTGACAAAGAACCCGTTCAGAGAGCTGAAACTCGGATACTGATGCCCTCGACCCCTTTTTTGTTGATCGTCCTCTTCAGTGTGTTGGTACCCCAAACCTTCCCTCTCGTACCTTGCTACTGGTTCCAATGCTTGAAGTAGTCCTGGTTGTCCCATTCCCAGACCGGCTCCAGGCAAGTATTTCATCATTCTCAACATATTTGTAATCTTGGTGCTGAGACCAGGGATATTGTCAGGGGGAAGATACCTGATTGTCTGGGTGCTAAGAGTTTGCACTTGAGGCTCGTAAGAAAAGCCTCCCAACTGTATGCTCTGGCTCCCGATTCCCAAAACTGGTAACTCCATATCCGCCAAGGTCCTTTCAGGATCTCCTTGGATGGTAATTATGTTCCCTTCAAACGGTATCTTGATCTTTTGGTGCAAGGAGGAGGGGAGTGCTCCTATGTCGTGTAGCCACGCTCTTCCCAGCAGGAGGTTAAAACTGGAGGGAATATCTATGATTTGGAAGTCGGCCGGGAAGCTTCCGGGACCAACCATGAGATCAAGTTTCAGAGACCCCAGAACGGCCCTCCTGGTATTATCATAGGCCCTGACGGTTACAGCGGATGGTGAGAGCTCTGAATCTGAGATACCCAAGCATCTGGCAGTCTTTAGGGGGCAGACATTTATGGTCGACCCATTGTCGATGAGAACTTGTGGCAAGATCTTTCCTCGGGTTCGGAAGGTGATATGGAGAGCCAGGCTGTGTTTTCTCCCCAACGGAGACAAGTCTTCATCTGAAAATGACAGACTTCTTTGGACTGTGAGTGACCCGATCATGTGGAGTCCGGCGATATGACAGCCTCATCCAGGAGTTTAATGAAAGCGGCCCTGTGAGGTTTGGAGGCAACCAAGAGGCCCCAAATGGTGATGTGTGCTTGGGTTTTCTTCAACTGTTCCAGTACTCGGTCTTCTCCTACTTCTTTTGGAGGCGGTGATTTTTCGGCATCCATCGGTGGTGGCTGGTATACCTTTCCTGAGCGGGTAATCTGTTGTATCCAAAGGGATGTTGGGTCTGATCCCTCTGAAGTTTCTGACGACTCTGGCTCTGCCGACCAACTAAAAGTCCCGGGGGAGGTTTCTGTCATACAGATTGTCTCCTTATGAGGGGGGCGGGGTTTCCATGGTTGTTTTTTCTTGTCCTGGGTCCATCCTATCCCAGCTTTCCCAGGATTGGTTTTGATGGTGAGTGGTTGCGAGATCCCCTGATTTGTCTTTCCTAAGCCCTGCCCAGGTAGGAAGTTCATCTTGGCCATCCATTGGTCAATTATTGGGTTGAGGCCTGGGGCAACTTGTGCTTTTGCCGATAGCATAACGGGTGCCTTATAGGCTGAATCGTCCCGAATGAGTCCTACGGGATCAAAGCCTTCGTCAATGGTTAAGGCGTTAATTCCTGCAGGTGGAGCATGATTGGGGAGGGGGTTGTTGGTAACATTGGGCCCGCCGGGTGCGGGGATGGTTCCGGCTTCAATGAGGTCCTGGATACGATGGCGGAGAGCTAAACAACGTTCCGTGTCATGGCCTGCCGCCTGATGGTACGCACAGTTCTCATTCATTCTCCAAGTGTTGGGAATAGGATTTGGTGGAGGGCGTGGGTTGAGTGGGGTGACTAGTCCGGCCTTTTGGAGTAGTTCCAGGCTTTTGACCAGAGTAGTGGGGAGGGTGCAGAAATTTCTCCTTTTCTTGACCTCGGTGTTTGAAGAGTCTCCCTGCGTAGGCCAACTCATTGGGGGGACTTGCGGTGACTGCTGAAATGGGTTTTGTTGATATGGGTACGAGCTTAGTTGGTTTACGGCTGGAGTGGCCGTCTTTCTTCCAGTGTAAGAGGCCTTCTTGGTATCCGTGTCCGCCTTTCTGGCCAATTCTTCCTCTACCTGTGACCCCATACTCAACAGGGCTCTGAAGTGTGGGAATACATGCTTTCCCATGCAGTTCAATACAGCTGGAGTAAAATTCTTCTGTATGATTTCTAACTGCTCTTCTTCGTCGGGCCGTTTGGACATTTGGGATGCCATTTCCCTCCAGCGGGTGACAAAGTCGCTGAAGCTTTCTTTCTCGCCTTGCTTGGCCATTTCCAGGTGTTTACGGGTAATTTCCAAATTCTCGTTGGACCCGTACTTGGTCATGAATTCTTTAACGATATCCCCCCAAGTTTTCGTGTGGTGTTTCTCTAGGTCGAAGAACCATCTCAGGGCTGCCCCTGTGAGAGTCATGTGAAAAGCCTGAGCCAGCTCCGGCTCTCCACAGCCGGACACTTGCATGGATCTGATGTAGGATTGGAGATGGGTTTTGGGGGGTGTAGTACCAGTGAATTTGGTGATAGAGGGGAGCTTAAATCCTTGAGGTAGTCTGGCTTCTGGGTAGAGGGAAAAGGCGTTCATGTCTGTGATCTCGTCTGCCCCTTTCATCAGAGAAACACCTCTTTGCAGAACCTTCATCTGCTCTTTCAATTTCTTCATTTCTTCGCTCTCTCTTGACACCTCATCGGGCTGTTCCCGGGCTATCATCGATTCTGCGTATACTGCCCGGAGTCGGTTGATGTCTGGGTACTCATTGGGAGGGGCTATTGGGGCTGGTGGAATAGGTCTTGCGGGGACTTGTGGCCATGGTTGATATTGGGGATCGAGGCCTTGCTGAGGTTGTGGCCAGACGATGGGTGGCTCTTGTTGTTGGTATGTGGGGCCTGAATCCGGGGCCCATTGGTTCTGATTGTTGGGGTCGGTTTGAACGGGACCGGCCATGTTGGGGCCTGTTTGGGGTGGATTGGTTCCTTGGATTGGGGGAAGTACTTGTGAAGATTGCCCTTGATTCGGATCTCGATTCGGTGGTAGTTGCTCAAACCCGGGTGGTGCGGTCCGTTCGGCTGACAACTCTTCTATTCGAATCCGGGTGTTCTGTTGCTCACTTGTGAGGCTTGCCAAATTCATGCTGACGGTCATCAACAAACGGTGCATCTCGGCTAAAGTCGGTTGAACTGCAGACGCCTCGGCTAGGCTCTGATTTGTCTCCTGATTCTCTCGTCCATCGGCCATTTTAGGTATGCTTGGTCTCACTAGTCTTTCGGTATGATCTCGACCGGCCCAACCTTCCAGACTGACGTCGCTTTATGGCTGTAGACGAAACCACGTGGCGAAAATGAAGGGAGACTATGATGCGACTCGATTTTTGCCAAAAGAATCACTAAAAATGGTCGAGAGAAAACCTCGGAAAATAGGTGTGGTAAAGTAAGCCGTAAAGTGGTACATCCCCTACAGCTGTATGACAAGTGTTTTAACTGACTCAATCTTAGATGCAGCGCAGGTGTTCGAACGGTTAAGGCTTCAGGCTCCCTCCTTTTTGGCAAGACCTTGCGATATACCCCAAGGGCGGGTACGTGCAAGAATCTTTTGATATACTTCCCGGGTACGTGAGTGTTCTCGTCACTCGATATACCTCGGGGGCGTACTTGGCCAAGGAGAGTGGAAGTAAATGCTTTCGGTTTATGTTGGCCCAAGCAAGCCAACTCCCTACTCACTTATAATACTTCCGAGGGTTTGGGGTAAATTCACACTCGTAGAACCAATGCATGATTTGTGATAGTGCGTGTAAAGTTCGAAAGGTTGGTTTCACAAATATCATTATCTTTATTACGTCTTTTCGAAAAACTCCCATTTTTTAGAAAAAGGTTTCTTCTCAATCAATTAACATGAGTAGGGAAAGCAGTAAAAGCAAGTTTTCAACAGATAAACAAAGGTCCACATATAAGAGTCTAGTTTTCTAATGATGTCCCCAGCAGAGTCGCCACTGTGAGAATCCGCAAATGCGACCCCCCGGGTCTCGTCCCCGTTGGTGGTGGGGGTCATGGGACGTCGGAACAGATTCCGTCGTTCCATTTGCTGGAGCGTTTTCGTTGATTCATATCAAGTGTCCCTACGTTCTATTTCTAGATGCAAGGGGGTTCATTCAGAGTCGCCAGTACGTTTTTACGAGAAAACGGACAAAAAAGGTCGCGTAAGAGGAAAGGCTATAGACAAGCCTTTCTTTACACGTTTGTCTGCGAAACCGGGATTCTTATAGGGTTCGGAAACTATATTACGGTTTGGGAAGGTGTTAAGCACCCATTCCGCCCTTTCGGTCTCTAGTGGTCTTATAAGTTTATTCTATGTTGAAAAACTTGGATGCTTTTACCGACAGTCTACTACTTTCTAAATAAATAAATAAAAAAAAACCCTAATTTGGGAAAACGGGGAAAGGGATGAAAACCTTTGTGTTCCGAGATCCGATGTTTTTATATTTAAAAGATGTAATGACAAATGACAAAACCCTTTTTATTTTTGAAAGAGTATTCCGTATTATTTCCTCAGATAATGACGGTTTTCTCGAGTTGTGATTATTTTGAAAAAGGTTCGGATCTTTATGTCGGGACTAATTCAATATGGAATTTGAACTCTTTGAGGAGAGTTTATCAGACACGTCGCAGTCTATGAAAAAGACAAGATATGTGGATTTTAATTCCTAGATAAGTCTTTATCGGTCCGGGGTTTGAAAACAGGGTTTATCCGGACGATAATGTACTTACCCTTCTGGTTTTGAAAGTAGTTTTATCAGGGTCTTTTGTTTTGAAAATGGTAGACTATTGGTAACTTGACAATAAGTTTATTCAAATAAAACGTGGACAGAATAACAGAAGTAAAACAAGTACACAGATATCTAATCTTAAATACTAGAAGGGACTTTCTTTACCTTCCCGACGAGAATAATAATAAGAAAGAAAATATAATACGGCAGAGGGATCTCTGGCGATAGTAATCTTCTCTTTCTTCAGATATTTCCGAGAAATCGAGTCCAGAAACGGAACACGTCGAGTGTTGAAATAGATTCGAGAATTCTTCAGAAATAAGATAATAGTAAAAAAATGCTTGATAAAAATCAGATCTAAAGCACCAAATTCTCGGATTCTAATTGCCGCCCTTGAACCCTTGGGGGTGTTAGCCTATTTATACTGCTCGGGAGAGATTGTCGCGCGACATTTCCTTAAAAAAGGAGAATGTCGCGCGACATTGTGATATGTCGCGCGACATACGGGAATGTCGCGCGACAAACGGCTGAAGTGATGGTTCTGACAGATTGATGTGTCAGAAAGTGGTTGGTCTGGTGCAGAGGGGGAATGTCGTGCGACATAGTGGAATTGTCGCGCGACATATCAGGGATTGTCGCGCGACAATGTGATATGTCGTGCGACAATCTCTCTAAAGAACAAGTTTGTCGGGCGACAAACCCTCCTAGTGTAGTACCGGGTCCTCGGGTGGGTCCCGGACCCAAAATAGTAGTTCTCGGAGGTCGTTAGGGTTCTTGCGGGGGTCACGGATCGGGGTGT
Organism: Lonicera japonica; assembly: GCA_021464415.1. NCBI lineage: Eukaryota > Viridiplantae > Streptophyta > Magnoliopsida > Dipsacales > Caprifoliaceae > Lonicera > Lonicera japonica. The sequence goes on along the minus strand of CM038469.1, from coordinate 76,760,716 downwards.
CTACAATATGCTGAATTGTTGATAAATTATTATATGCATAACTACATGTATCATGTTAATGGAAATTACATGTTTTGATGCTTAATTGATATATTCCATATGTAATACGTGTTACATTGCAATGCATTTCAAGTATTTGTGTTAATTTATTTTTTTTGGGCCATTTTGCTTTTGAAACTTTAAACAAAATCCATGGATAGATGAGGATTGGTAATGAAGGGTTTTTCTAGATCTAGCTGTAGGTCGAGTTTTAACCCTAGAGGGGGTGAATAGGGTTTAAAAACTTTAATGCGAAATTATTTTTTTTTCTAAAAATGTTTAAGTAAAACAAATTTATAAAACCAATATATTAAGGAATGCAAGAAATAAACAATTAAGCACAAGAGCAAATAATCAAACAATCTCGAAACAAGCAATAATATAGCAAATAGATAAAGAGATTGAGTTAGAAAGATTGAACCAATTTGAAGTCTAGGACTTTTTGTCCTCACAGTTTTGGTTTACCAAACCATAATACGCGCTCGGTTAGTTCTCCGAGAATTTCTAGTAAAATCAGTCTCCTTCCGGGTGAAGATTAAACCTCTACAAGTGTTGTTGTCTCACACACTCTACAAGTATTGCTTTACCACAATACTCTCACAAGAATCTCTCTTGCTAACTTTGTGAGATTTACCTCTCACAAACACTAAACAAGAATTTACCTTCTTGTTTTCCTATAAGATTTACCTCTCACAAATGAATATAAATTGTTTGGTGATTCACACTAATTAACAATAACTCTTAAGTGTTTAAAGAATACAATTAAAGCTCATACTAGAGTTACTTGTTTGATCAAGATTTATAACTCAATAAGAATGATTGATCAAAAACAATTTCTTGAATCTTTTGATATTGAAGATAGATGAAGTCTAGAGTATAAGAGTGATTCAAAGTGGGCAAAATGTGTCTTAGATAGTGTATATATAGTTCTAAAAGTGATATAGCCGTTTGTGAGGTTTGGTAGAAGTTTGGTACCAAAAATGGTAAAAAATCAAAAATCCAATAGTTATATTCTGGGGTATTAGTCGACTGAGCAAAGCTCATCAGTCGACTGATGGACCTTTAGTCGACTGAGCAAAGCTGCTTAGTCGACTGATAGGCTCTGTCCATCAGGCCAAAATCTCAAATTTTGTACTTTTGCATTTTAGCTCCAAAATCAATTCTAACGCTTTGGGGAGGGACTTTAAAAATAAGTTTCTAAGACACATATTTTTGAAAAAACTCAAAATATGATCGTTTGAATTTAATATGAATTTATTTCAAAACCGATTTTTGCTAGAATAATGTTTTGAAATGATTTTTTATTCAAACTTTATTTTAATCAATCTAAGAATGTTATATCAATGTATATGAGCTATATAAATAATTAAATAAGAAACTTTACATAATACCTAAGCATTCACTCAATTATCGAATTAACGAGTCTTTGAATGCTTCGATTTGTTTCTTCAATTTGATCTTCACTTGAAGCTTTTGCCTTGAAACTTTTGCATGTGATCCTTGATTTTGATCTCTATAGATTTCCATTGTAATGAGATTGATCTTCTTGCTAGTCCAATGCTTTATTGACTGGATCGGATATTGATTGAATGATCCTTGTCAAGCTTCCTTTGAGCAATCGTGCTATTCTTGATATTCCATATAAATGAACTATAAACTTATATCAAGAAACAAGGTAAATTACACATGATTGATTTATTGTTATTATCAAAATAAGATTAAGACCTTCTAGGTCAACACTAGCTATAAGGTTTTTGGGGTTTGTTGATATCATAGCTAGTTATAATCTTTTTGCATGAATATGATATATTATTTGCGTTAATTGGTATTTTGTGCTTTGCATGATTCTTATTTATTATTGTTGGTGTAAAAATTTGGACTAAATGATTTCCCACACAATCAATGATGATTATTTTAATAAAACTGGTTTTGCATTGAGTTGGCAACATGGATGATATGTTAGTTATAATGACTAGTTCAAATGATTAAAGCAATAAACAATAAGGGTTATAGAGGAGGTTCAACTCTTATTTAATAAAGCATATTCCTTTTCAGTGAAAGAGTTATGAGGATCTTTACTTATAAGATAATAGTATAAGGCAGAACTCTAGTTACAAGGGAAATAACACCTTCTGGCTAGTCTAACTATTACAACAAGATTATAGAGGTTCCCCCATCACAAATAACCTATTTTCACTAAGACCTGTAAATCTTGGCGTGTTTATCAGACCTATTTTACAAACGGAAAGTTTTTTTATTGGGGAAGTCTCATTTTGCTTGAATATGAGTATTCAATGCCCAATACTTCGGTGGTTATAAGGCGTATAGTGTTATCCTCACATATAATCACTTAATGAAAATATTAAAATTATAACAGCGCACGTTGGCTCACAAAAGGTACAAGAAAATGATTACAAAGAAAATTCCTGAATTTATTTACATGGAAACAATATTTACATTTGAAAAAGACACTTATCTAAAAACTAGCTGAAATGCAAGGTTAAAACTCATGCAAGGTTAAAACTCTTAGTTGATGCGGTCACTGGTGCTAGATAGCCGGTCACTGATGCTAGATGGCATGCTAGACTATATTGTATTTGGTCGTGTGTACAACGTCGTTAAAATTTATTCGATTGGGGGCCAGCTGTGACACTAAGCGAAGGCTCTTAAGAACATGTTTTGTTTGTGGTACGTACAGTATGCATATCATCATTCTACAAACATTATTGTTAGTGTAAAAATTTAGAGTGGACCTTTTCAACCAATTAGTCAAATGGTTTTGTAATAATTGAAATGATAAATAACGAGATAGAGATGTATAGAAGGGGTTCATATTTTTATTATAAGTATAAGGGTTAGTCATCCTCTTCTAAATAGAGTTAGGAGCTTAGAGCTACTTTATAAGTTTATATTGTAATGAGTGAGTTTTGATTACAAGCAAACTTTGTCTTTCTAGTTATTCTATCTTTATAACACTAGAGTTGGAGGAGTTATGAATTACTCAGAGCCTGAATAACTTGGTCTTAGAGCTCTATAATATATTTCGGACCTCTATCTCTCTTTATTATTTTTTCTAGTTCTATAGAAAAAACTTGGTTGTTGAAGGAAATAAATGTTTCTTTCTATATGTATAAAGGAAGAAGATGTCTTGCGACTACAAAACCGTTGTTTTATAGACATTTTCTCATCATTGCAGCATGCTCAACTGAACACCTTACTTTTCCTCTTAATCCAGAGCATTAAATGTAGTTGGTATGCATTTAATGCAGTTGAGGAACGTTCTGTACTTCTTATAAGATTAGTGGTAATCTTCCATGCCTTCATTAATCACTATGACAAAATGGTTAAATACTATTGGCTCTAGCTTCACGAGCACACACAATCTCAAGGTCCTAAGTCTTTTAGTTTTGTTTTCCCATGGTAGTAGAGATAGCTGTCTGTCCTCCTCTGATTAGTCCATGGGTGAAATAAATTATTTCACCCTCTCAATTATTATTAATAACTAGTTAACAACTCGTGTAATGCACGAGTGTTTAATAAATATGCAATTTTAGTAGCGTTTGTCTTAATAGCTTTGACAAATAATTGGCTTAAATATGTTGTGTACGAAGAAGAAGATATATATTGCCTCCGTTTAAAATTAATTTTGCCATTTTTTACTTTGTTATTTTAAAAAAAATATTAATTTCAATCTAATTAATGGTTGATAATATAACTCATTTACTATGGCAAATTAAAAATAAGACTATTAATTTTGACACATTTTAAAATAATAGTATAATAAATAATGCTACTTCCAATATTATAATAATATTTATTATTTTATTATACATTAAGAATATAAAAAATCAATTAATAAGTAATTAATGTTACTACAATTAAGAATATAATAAAAATAATTAATATATTTACTTCCCTCATAATACTATATAGCATATAGATAATAATTATAATAAATAATATAATTATTTATTAAGGTGAATAATTAATTATTTATTAAAGTATGGTATTAAGTGTGTTATTTACTGTCAAGTTAATTAGTGAATAATTAAGGAGACACATGTCAAATTCTAAATAAAAGGTGCATTATATATACTACTAGTTTGCAAACCCGTGCGATGCACGGGCGTATTGCTAAATTAGTTTTATTTATTTATTTATAATATTTTTTACTATTGCATTTTAAAAAAAGAAATGAAATAAAATCTCAATATTACAAATTTATAGGTTTACAACAATAGTTGACAAATCTCTAAACAATATTTCAAGTTTTTCTCAAACTTTAAAAATAAATTAATACAAAACTATGTTACATTAACAAATATGATAATTTATTCCAAAGCACTTTTAGTTGAACACAAATAAGGATGCTTGAAAAGACAGAACCAACTCTTCATTATGCATAAACCGTTATCACATGGAAAATGGAGCTAGTTATGAAAGAGGAAAATAAGTAGATATAATTAACCTTGAAACAAAAAATTGTGGACGAAGTGGAAGAAAATATTTTTTGATGAATATACTGAACACTTCAAAAACATTCAGAAGGGAAAGAAATTATGAGGATACAATTGGAAGGAAGGACAAAACTAAATTGTTTAACTTAAATTGAAATATAGTATTACCTTGAGGGGTTTTTGATCGAAAAATAATATGCAACGAATTAGGATTTCGGAGAGCCATTTTTATATGGTTATTGGAATAAATGTCATTAAATACTAAGCAATAATAATGGTAATTTTAATAGGATTTTAGTGGTGATTTAGTTCGCCATGTCTTCCTCTTCTTCATGCATTTGATTTTATTTATAATTAAATTCTTCATAATTCAAATTTAACATTTTTCTTAGTCAATTCAAATTTGAAATAGTAGAAACTATACATAATTCAAATTTATAATTATATTAAAATGGTAGAAGTTTGTTTACAAATGATCAATTTGCCAAAGAACATGTAGGCATTATTGAAAAATAATATTGAATCAAGTTTAATTAAAAATTAATTTAATACTAAACCTATTTTAAAATGGTATGGTATTAATAAGGATTGAAATTATAAACGGAAACAATTAGAATTGGGAGAGTCATTTTAAAAAAGCGAAAAAATATAGAGTAATAATTATAGGAGTAATTAATAAGGATTAAAATTATAAATGAAAATAATTAGAATTTAAGTTCTAAATTTTGAAAATAGGGGAGGAAATAGGGGGAAACGGAAATAATTATGGAAGCTATTAATAAGGATTAAAATTTAAAACGCAAATAATTAGAATTGAGAGAGTTATTTAAAGAAACGAAAAAATAAGAATTAATTAGGAGAGTAATGATGACACGTGTCAAGCCCACAGAGAAAGTGAGCATTTTACTATATAATATATATATATATATAATAGATAATAGATTAGATTAGATAAGTATAGATAGATTATTATTTTATTATGCATTAAGAATATAAAAAAGTAATTAATGTTATTACAATTAGGATTGTGTGCAACCCACGCGATGCGTGGGTGATTTACAATAAAATGATCGATTACAAATTAAATATAAAAACTTAAAAGGTCTGACTTCAAATCACTATGATACAACAAAATCCACCCTGAGTACATGTTTTCCTCGATAATATATATATATATATATATACAGCTGCACATACACCATGTTGATGATTCATACCATGCAAGATTACAATGTTTATCATGCCATGAAAGATGCAACAATAATGAATGATCCATGTATATGTGAGAAAAAGGTTCTCATCAATATATGAAAAAATAACGAATAAAATTTTGAGGTCCAACATCATATTAAAAAAAAAGTTTGAAGTGTTACTTAATTAGAAAATTGTAAAACGACTGCATACTTAGGTTCTTACTTATAGAACTTTTTCAAAAATAATACATCAACTATTCACGTAAATTTTGTGACAAATATAATTACATTTTATCTGCAGAAAACACTTTATTGGTATGATGCTCCCAAATTATACATAACATAATAACATATAATATCAACAACAAACAAAGAATATATATAATCTTTTTATACAAATGATGACTAAAACGTTTTTATAAATACATGGATCATTTTATGCAACAATCCTTATTCATAAAACGCATACATGGAAAAATGCTCCCTATGAAACTCAAAGCTTCCAAATTAATGTCACATATGACCAAGTTGATGGGTTCTCGTAGTTAGACTTCTTTTTATACATTTCAATGATGATTAAGAAAAGACAATCCAAAAAAAGATTAAGAAAGATATAGAGTTATCAGTTATTCCATTCTTGATAATCTATTTGACAATTGAAGGAAAAAAAAGGAATAATATTGTTCAAATACTTATACTTCTATTAGTTAACATCTTGATAAAAAGTAAGTTATAATACATACTTTTGGTTTGTAATTAAACCAATTTGGGAAGGCATCATGCAAATAGAAGTAATTACCAAATCATTAAACCTTGTGAGAAAGTTTTAATTATTTGGAAGAACAGTATAAAAAAAAAAGACAAAATTAAAGTGGAATTCCACTAAATAGTAGAATAAAACAAATCAAAGCACAAAAGTTATTACATCTTTATACATTGTCTAGCTTGCCTTTTTCATTATTTATCACGTGTAACTAAACACCAAATTTTTTACAATGAAAAACAATTAATATTACAGAGGAAGTCCTTATTCCATGAATAATAAGGACATTAATACTGAGACCATTAGTCTCAAGGATAGCTTTATAATAATTAGTCTTAGTTTTACCCTTACAATTAGACTCTGACTCATAATTACTAGTAGAGGAACTAAAGGAGGGTGACTGAATTTCATTAACAAAGTTCTCTTTGTTATTATCTTCTTCATCCTCACTAGGGTTTAATAAAACCGCAATAAGCTGTCTTTTACGGCCTTCGTCAGCTATCTCATTAAGCTTTTGTTTAGTCCAACACTTATTAGCATAGTGGCCAGCTTTGCTACATTTTTTACAAATAACCTCACTTATATTATTGGGCCTCTTAGCTGGCCCAAACTTCCTATTAGGAGTCCTACCTTAAATTAATCTTTTAGGTTCCATGCATTCATTTGTATAGTGGGTTATAATAAGGAGTGAACATTTATAACAAGATTAGTTACGCAATAAATAATTATACACTTTATAAATAAAATGCATGAAGAAAAGGAAGAAACATTAATGAAATTGTGAAGATACAAAGAAAATTATGTATATAGACAATTAAGGAATTAATGAAGAAAGAAAATGAAAGAAAATAATTAAATAACGTAATATAAAGAGTTGTAATTAGTCCTTAATGAAGAGAAAATAATTAATATTAAAAGAGAAAATTGTTAAAAAAAAAGGAAAGGTGGAAAAGTCACGGCAAGACAAGAAAGATAAATGAATACTTACAAAATATAAACAACATATATAAATTGGTGAAGTAAGTAATTAAATTATAAAATTAAAAGAGTCATACTTTCTTCGTAATACTTTTAGTATTAAATTGAATATTAATTAAGACAAAAAAATATTATTACAGAGGACTTTTTTTGTAATATTATTATAATATATGATATGATTTAAATAATAAATTTAAAGGGTAATTGAAAGGACTCCTGCCCAGAGGAAAGGACACACAAATTGGGGAAAAAAAAATACAAAACCTGAAGAAATACCCTTAAAATAGTTCGGAGTCGGAGGAGGAGAAGAAGAACCGGAGAAAGACGAAGAATTCACCACGATCATACATACAAACGATACCCGTATCTGCACAGGTAAAACCTATCTACTTTAATATTCTAATTTCTTTCCCTTTTTTTTGAAATTTGTACTGAATTCCTCTGGAAATTTGGGTTTCCGTGGCCTTTCAAACTCTACAGTTTCCCTGATATTAAAGTGAAAAAGGAAATTTGCAAAAAATCTGTTCTAATCGCACAACACTACTTGTTTGTTCTATCTGTTAATGTTTGTAGGGTTGATTGCTTAATTGATTGATTATATAAGATAAGAAGATGAGTAGTCGTCGACCTACTACTCGCAGTAAAAATAAGAGGCTGAGACCCGACGATAATGCTGAGGCTGCAGCTTCTGAATTATACAGGTACATATGTGCCTGTCTCTGGACTCATCGTCTTTATGCTCATTTTTCTATTCTCTCTTTACATTTTTATTTTTTCTATTTCCTTCACTCTGTTGCAAAATTCACTCCAACAAAACGATGTTTAGGAAAATTATTCACTCCCCGATTTTCTTGTCTTTCCTTGTCTGTGGAGGGAAATTGATTCCACAAATTTGTCTTTCTTCTTCCCTTTGTGTAGGAAAATTCACTCCACTGGTGAAGTGACCGAAGATGATATAAACCAGTTGTACATGAATTGGAAACCTGTTTGTCAAGGTTGTCGTGTAAATACCAAAGACAACCCTAACTGCTTCTGTGGATTAATTCCAGCTCCCAGTGGAAGTAGAAAATCTGGGCTATGGCAGAAGACTTCAGAGATTGTGGCCTCGCTTGGTCCCGACCCTTGTAAGGACCTTCGTGCTTCCCTTGGATCTCCTGCGGGGCTTACAAATCTAGGCGCTACTTGCTATGCAAACAGCATACTCCAATGCCTGTACATGAACAAGTCCTTCAGGGAAGGTGTTTTCTCCGTTGAGGCAGAGGTCTTGAAGCAACAGCCGGTGTTGTATCAGCTTGCTAGACTTTTCGCCCAACTTCACGCTAGTAAACTTGCTATTGTGGATTCCGCGCCTTTTATTGAAACTTTGGAGCTAGATAATGGTGTTCAACAAGATAGTCACGAGTTCCTTACCCTACTCTTTTCTTTGCTCGAACGATGTTTGAGCTGTTCGAAAGTTTCCAAGGCAAGAACGATTGTTCAAGATCTTTTCCGCGGAGGTGTTTCTCATGTGACCAAGTAAGTCAGCACTTAGTTTGTTGCTAATTCTAGTTGAGCTGAATGGTCACGAGTACGAATTTCAATTAGAAAGTTAATTTGTATAATCTGAACTAGTAGATTTCAAGGAGTATATTCTTTGTTATATGAATCAGGTTGGCATGGAGTGTCGTAGCACTATACATATTATCAATATTCTGTTATTTCCGCTTGTGTGTAGCACTTTGTTGCTCTGAAATAGCCTATTATTCAGGTTTTCTTAAAAGAAGAAATCAATAGGAGAATACAAGATAGGGAATGAGGAAGTTGGTTAAGGACTTAGTTTTGAGAGATTCCCCTGTGTTTTTTTTTTTGTTTGTTATTTTTTTTTTTTGGGGGGGGGGGGGGGGGGGATAGAGTTGAGGTGTTCCAAATGCGCTTCCCCTGGCTTTTAGTTCAGTGGTAGTCTAGCATAAGCTATTCGAATATTTATTTTTAGACTCAAAAATATGTAAAATTATTAATATAAGGCCCAACAAAATCCATGAGAGAGAGAGAGAGTTGGTTTACAGCTGTCTCCTAAGCCTTCGTTCCAACTAAAATGGGCAAGATCATAATATTATATCTCCTCTTCCCCACTCCCCTCTCTCTATCAGTGTGGTACAACCATGTACAAGCACCAAGGAATCCATTATTTAAACAAGAAAAGAATATCTAAATAAAATACAAAAGAGGACCTCAGGGGAGGCAGCTTGATATTCTTCAGGTCTGTTCTGTGATAATAAATCTCTCTTTCTTGATGTTGTTTCACAATCGGGTTATTTTATTTATATACCATTCTACCATTCACTCTGCCTATCAATAATCTACCATTCACTCTGCCTATCAATAATCAGTCGAGCTTCTCTGCATCATCTGCCACAATTCAGGCCTGTTTGTTTCTCTCGTCGTTGCTTCTCTTCTCTTTGGTACTTTATAAATCTTAAATCCCCAAAACCATTCTCAAATTAATTTGGAATACTTTTCCAGAAGAATTCCTTCTTTGATTTAATGGCCCATAATTTGAGGAGAGCTTGAATCGCATGTAGCCGTTGTTTGAGGTACAATGACATTCGACACATTATCAATACCCCTACAGCAGTGGTGTAGCCAATTAGGGGCGGGGGGGATCAATTGACCATTTGGCCCCCACTTCTAATATATATATTTAGTATGAACAAAGTTGTAGGGTTATTCTAATGTTTTTAAAGGCAAAAAAAATGTTATTTTGTGCAGGCTAGCAATACTCCAATCTCCAATTCTCCTCTTTTGTCCAGTACTCCAAAAAATGAAACCTTGTAAAATGTTATTGTAATTTGTAATTGTAATCAATGTTTTCGTTGGATTGTTTGAAAGACTTATAGTTTTGTGTTTGTGTTAACATATTTTCTTTTTATTAATTTTATTTTTCCTCTTGTTTTAATTGCTTCAGAAAAAATCTCCCGTAATATAAACAATTCGGTCGCATCAATTATTCGTTGGCACCATCATGAGTCTTTCTCATGGGATTTAGAATTCCGTAGGAATCTAAATGATAGAGAAATTGGGGACTTTTGGGTATTGCTAGACTTGGTCTCTCATTCAAATATGTCTAGAACAGAGCTGGATACTAGATCTTGGGTGGGGGAAAAATCGGGAATTTTCTCTTGCAAATCTTTTTTTCATTTGCTTATCAACTCTCCTCAGGATCCTACCTTTGTGCCTCACAAATTTATTTGAAAACTGGTATCCCTCAGAAGGTGAAAGTTTTTGCTTGGTTGGCCTCTTGGAAGAGAGTAAACACATGTGATATTCTTCAAAAAAGAAGGCCTAATTTAGCGATTTTGCTTTCTTGGTGTATTCTGTGTAAACAAAAAGGAGAAACCATTGACCATATTCTCTTGCGTTGCAATTATACTACCTACATGTGGAACAAGGTGGGGGAGGAACTTGGTATAATTGGTGCTTTGCCTAATTCATGGCATGATTTGGTGGGAATGGAATGGCGGTTCATAGGGGTTAAGAAAAATTCTAATTTGCTGTGGAGATGTTGTTGCTTGGCATTATCATGGAGTATTTGGCAAGAGAGAAACTCTAGGGTATTTGAAGATAAATCCAATGAAGACGCAGTAGTTTGGCACAAAATCAAATTGTTAACTTCAATTTGGGCTAGCTCTTCTAATCTTTTTGGCAATCTCTCCATCTCTGATCTTTGTTCGAATTGGGGTGCAGTTATCCAGTGATGTAGCTGTCTTTTAAGTTTGGTCTTGATTGTAGATTGTTAATTTTTTGCATAGTATATTTGTATCTTAAGGGGTTTGGTGGACTGCTGGTTCACCAATGATGTACTTTTCGCTTTGTTTATTTGATTAATAAAAGCGTTTTTGTTTCCGATCAAAAAAAAATTGCTTCAGAAAAAATATATATTACAGTGCTAACTTTGACACCCCGTCTGAATCCTGGCTTTGCCACTGCCTTACAATGTCCATTACTCCATTTTAATGTGCTTATTCGGAATTTTGTAAAAAAAAATAATTCATGAAAAATAAGGAAATAAATTAATCTATTTTTCCAACTTCTCATAAAAAATTATTTTCAAAAACTTTTTCCAACTTTGCAAATAAACAAACCGTTGTTTGAACAATTTTTATTGCCTTATATATTTAAGGAAAAAAACAATACTCCCACCCTCCCACGCAAATAAGTGAATCATGCTAAATATTTTAACTATCATAAATTGATAGTCCCATTCTAATTTTGATAATACATACATGAATCTATGTCAAACATAACTAAATATAAACAGTACGTTTTGATAAAAGCTGGTAGACCCTCAAATAAAAAAGAAAACACTTACCAAAAGATATCAAAAACGAACCCAAGCAAAATGCCCAAATCTCCTCAAATGAGTTGCATAATTAGAGGTGTACCAACCCCTCTAGCAATCTCCATAATGAGAAGAGGATGCCAATACTCTGAATACTTAAATTAGAAAAATACTCAAAGCTGGATATCCTTCTGGCTGTTATGGATGGAAAGGAATTGTAGAGTTTTTGAAGGAAAAGAAGAAGAAAAGGAGTGGCTGTGGGAGAGAATCAAATTTGCGGCCTCACTGTGGGCTTCCAACACAAAGGCTTTCAAAAATTATAGTGTGGAAGGCATCAAGAACGATTGGATAGCTTTAATTTTTTAATAGGGCTTCTAGTGTTTTCTGCTCTTGGGGTGTGATGTTCCCCATGGTTTTTCTTTTGGCTATATAATTTTTCGCATTCTCGATTTCTATGTATATTGGTGGACATCTTGTCTGCACTTCTACGATGATTTAATAATATTTGGTTTCTTATAAAAAAAATAAAATAAAATAGAAAAATACAAGCCCAATCCCGTTTACGGATCAACCTACCTTTTCAGCTCATAACACTCATAGACTTGCATCCTTAGGCAGTTAGGCATTTAGGCCTGTGTTCTATCTATGTCTACAGCCACCTAGGCCCCTAAAAAGTGCTACAGGGTGGGCTACTGCCTTTCCTAGGCTAGGCTGCTGCCTAGGCGTGCAAAATGGCAACTAGGCAGGGCATGTAGAGTTTTCAACTTCCTTTTGCTTTTAATTGTTAGGGGGAATGTTTGGTTAGTGAAAGCTAGGCACTAGGGGCCCTCTTTGCGACCAGCCTTCAGCCTCGTGCTTTTTCAAACGTTGGTGTGGGTAGATTTGGGTGCTCTAGCTTCAGTTTGTTTACAACCAGCTCTTGATAGAAGTATTTATCAATCGCACCTTATGTAGTTGTGATAGGAATCCTTCTATCTTGGTGATTATCAGGATAATAACATATTGCACAACATAATGCATTCTTCCTTTTGTAATAACTTTTTTACTGTAAAAGCTATGGATTGATGATTGTTTCTTTCGCAATTTACCCTTTACATTTGTTTTCTGCTGATTATTGAATTTTACTCACTTAATCTGTTTGGGATTATTTTTATAGTTTGTTAGTACTTCTTCCTTTTTGTTTTATTTTTGAATTATCTAGGTGCTCCAAATGTGGAAATGAGTCTGAAGCGTCATCAAAGATAGAAGACTTCTATGAGCTAGAGTTGAATGTGAAGGGTTTGAAGAGCCTAGAAGAGAGTCTAGATGATTATCTTAGTGTCGAGGAGCTTCGCGGAGATAACCAATATTATTGCGAGTCTTGTGCAACTCGAGTTAATGCTACTCGAAGCATTAAGCTGCGTTCACTGCCTGCTGTCCTTAATTTCCAGCTCAAGCGTTGTGTTTTCCTTCCCAACGTACTTATTATGATTATTTATTATTCTCTCATATTTGTTGCTTTTAATGTTAAACCTTTCACTAGTAACATACATGCATTTAACTCTTCTTCATTGGAAAAGCTATGAATTTTCTTATGCAATTTGGTTGTCCTTTTACCTGAGAATGCCTTGTGGTGCTTGCTGATTCACAGTTGATATATTGTTTTGTTTTCCCAAAATGTAATATTTTGCTATTTTGGGGGCGTGGGTTTAGAAAACCAGAAAAAAAAAACACACTTAATATTTTGCAATTTAGTTATTTATGGTTTACTACTGCTGCTGCTTTTGGCACCATAAAAAGGGGGTCTTTGCCAAATTAGATAGAAGTCGAGGGGATTTTCTTGCTGCCTTCCAATAATTATGGCTTAAAATACTGAGTTTGTTAGACTATTCAAGGGTCTTTTCACTTGTGTAAGAGAAGTCTCGCTATAGTAAGTAAAGATAGTTGCCAGTGGGTTCTAAGTAAGCTATGTGATCATGCATCACATTTCTGTGTGCGCGAAAATCACTTTTTGTCTCAATTGCTTTGTAATTATTTCTTTACCAATCAAATTTTCTCTCATGAACAATGGGAAAAATAGTGATGCCCCCAAAACCTCAATTGGATGTTAATTGGTAGTGTTGCTGATATATGCTACTGTCTGTGGCTCACACTTTTAGAGCATCTTCAACAAATGTACTTTGTTGACCTACATGGCAATTTGAAGAATGATTTTTGAAGAGCATTAAATGACTCCAACAAGCTCTTCAAATGATAATATTTTAATATTTGTTTTGTTCTTAGCAATTAATGAAGTTGGTGTCTTGTTTGACCAACACAAATTTCAATCAAATAAAATATTCAAAAAAACAATTTGAAGAGCACTTTTTCGCTAGCCAAATTTCAAGAGAGAGAATGACTCTTCAAAATAGATAGTCAATTTTGCTACTTTTGTAGGAGCCAATTTTGCTTATGTGGCTCTTCAAGAAAATTGTACTTTAGTCCTTTGAAGAGCTTGTTGGAGATGCTCTTAAAAGTTCTTCAACAATTATTTTTTGTTACTGATGTTTAACATTGGGCCTGTTGTATACTACTGGTGGCTTGTCATTGCAGTGTGTTTTTATATCTGGTCATTGTTAAAACTGTAACAGGCATTTAATACTTGATATCTGATTTACAGTAGTATTGGTTTCCTCTTGTGTTCTCAGACAATATTTGTATATATCTTGTGTAAATTTCTCTCATTTTAATTTCTTCTATTTTTCATACACAAAAAAGATCCTGATGATTGTGGAATAGAGATAGAACTAGCTAGTGTGATGCAGTACATATTATTAATTATCACCAACCCAAATTGGGCCATTATCTACAAACTGTAGGTTTTGACAGTTATGCTTCTGACTGCAAAGGGCTATTCAATTGGTTCGGAAACTAAAAGCCATAGTTCTTTCCAAGTCCCCTCTCCCTTTTTTCTTTTTTCTTCTGTGTGCAATGTTTTGTGGACGGAGTTTTTGAGTATAATTGTGCCAACTACCTTGTTGCCTAAGTAGCTATTGTAAAAGTTTCTTTGTTCTTTTTTCCACTGTCTGTTTTGCTGTTGATTTTTTTGGTTTGTTTCTTATTTGAAAATTTCTTACTATGTTGCCTCACTTGCTTTCGTAGACTACAACAAAGAAGAAAATCACTTCGGCATTTTGCTTTCCAGGAGAACTGGATATGGCAGACAGATTGTTTGAGCATTTGCAGCCAGAGCTAATATATGATTTATCTGCAGTGTTGATTCACAAGGGCTCTGCTGTAAGTAGTGGGCATTACATCGCCCATATCAAGGATGATAACACCAGCCAGTGGTGGGAATTTGATGATGAACAAGTCTCAAACTTAGGTCGACACCCATTCAGAGGAAGTTCTTCAAACTCTACTTCTTCTAAACCTGTTCAAATTGAGCCAGTTCATCATCCCGTGCACTCTGAAGCAATGGATGATGTTTCAAATGGAAATCATGTGGATGTTGGCAAGATATGGTCATCTTCATCGTCTAATTTTGTAAGTAATGTACAGACGTTCTCATCAAGTGATGCATATATGCTGATGTATGTTCTTAGGCATCCAAAAACTCGTGGTGAAAAAGCACAAATGGAGACTAATGGGAAAAAAGTGAAGAAAGATGTTGACATGATGTGTTCTCAACAATGTGATTTTTCTCTACCATTTCATCTTTGTGAAGAGGTAAATCAAATGAATACGTCATATTTTGATTCTTGTGAACAATACAAATTGAAGAAGGAATCAGAGTTGAGTCACATCACAGAGAGGCAACAGGAGGTACGATCAATTCTTTCGGAAGCCCCAGTTCAATCAATAGGAGAGCCATATTTTTGGATTTCCTCTGACTGGCTTCGTCATTGGGCTGACAATGGCACTTCATCGTAAGTCTTGAGTTATTGGTTTCTTGATGCATCTTTTCAAGAAGATTTGTTGCTTTGTTTTACTTCAGTGCTTGTATGCAGAATCGTTTTACCCCAAAAAAGCATTCCATGGCAACTATTATTCCTTTGTGACAAAAACAGATGAAAGACAAGAAAATAGAAATTTTGAAAAAAATGATGTTCAGCTTTTCATAGCTCACTCACAATCTCATGCAGTATTATTGACAACACTCCTATCCAATGCTTGCATGGGAAAGTCCCTGTTTCAAAGGTTGGATCCATGAAGCGGTTGTCAGCCAAAGCTTGGACCATGTTATTCTCCAAGGTAACCTTTCTGTCTGTTGGTTATAACTGCAGTATATGGATTTCGCATTATCTTGTTAGACCCTTTAATTTTTTAGTTGGTTATCAACCTGTTTATGCATTACTGCACTCTATGTCTCAAATGGAATTTTTTATTTTTTGGATAAGAGAAAAATTAACTTATTAAAGAAGGCAATAGAGTACAATAAACAGGTGGACATCTGAGATGCCATCAATTCAGGGCTTTGTGCTGTGCTAATCTCTGCCTCCCTTTCTTGTTCCCTCTACATTTTTGATGACAATGATGAAGCTTTCTACCCAGCTGTTTAAAAATAATAATTTAGTTTTGGTAGATCTGTTATCTGATTACGCCTGTACGCTATTCGTCAATTAGTAGATTCAGTAGGCCGCCAAGGTATTTAAAGAATGTCGCACTCTATTTAAAGTAAAACCTTAAGCCCCATGAATTTGTCTCTATCATTAATCCAGTAAGCCGCATCAGCTGGTTATTTAAGACTAAACAAATATTAAATAGGGAATCGGACACTAAAGAGGAGCCTGTTAAACAAGTGGTAGTTGTAGATTGAAGCCTTTTTTCCTTAGTTTCTTTGTGATATGGCATGTACTTTAGAGATGGTCTCGTCAGAACATCTTCATCTGCTTCAGGCTTTTCATCTTTTATCTCGATTATTTTTATATATTTCTTCTCCTGTTTTACAATTTAATTGCTGTGTTATAGTTGCTGACGATGTTTGTGTGATGCTTATAAATTTAGTATGATGGAGGCCCAACACTTGCCAAGGAAAGCTACTGCGTCGAATGCCTCCTAGAAAAGGCACGGAGTATGGTCTCTGCTGATAGTTACAGAGATCAAAGAACATTGATGAGAGAAGTTGCAGAGGCAGTACTTGCAGGGAAGTGTCTTGATGGGACATTGTACTATGTTTCTAGGTCATGGTATGTACTGATACGTGTCTGCGTTGTGTTATTTATCTGATCTACTGATGCCCATACCAGTGATTCTGCATATCTATGCCAGAAAGCTTTTCTGAAGTGGTGCAAATGGGAAATTCAACAATTTATTATTGGACGTTAGTATTGGCACTCTGAAAATTTAATTTCAACACCCATTTTAAGAATACAATAAATATGTTATTTACACTTAAAGGCACCCAAATTTGGGACCATATGTTTTTTTTAATTCACCTGTTCAACAATTTTGAAGAATACCCTTCGATCAATTGAAGAAAGCATGTATCTTCATTACTTTGACAGTTGAATCCATGTCCTACCCTGTCCAATCAATTTAAAACAAACAAGTTTTCCTACTTAATTTCATAATACAACTAAGATATATTTGCCTACACTCACTCACTCACTCATATATATATATATATTATATGGTTTTGTATTTATATAATTAAAGTCTAACAATAAATTTTAGATTAGTATTATAAATAGTGCCCGTACAATGTTCAATGCTTTGGCTGATTTGAATCATTAGTTAGTAGATTGATTTAAACATTTTGAATGAACTCTAGTGGGTAGCCAATGAACCATCAAAGATATCTTCACATCACAACCCCAATAAACCAATTAAAGCTATCTTTTGTGATTATCATAAAGAAAATTAAAGTTTAGATTAATTTGTTGTTGAATTTGTGTTTGCTCAATCTTCACGTTGGGTTACAAGTAATCAATAGGATTGCATATAGCTCTAGAAAGAAGGTAAATAATATAACTGAGAATGTTGAATAGTGTTAGGAACCATCTCTCCCAAAAACTTAAGCTGTTAGGTAGTGGGCCAACAATGTATATCATGCTTTTCAACACTCCCCCTCATGTGCGAGGTTGCACGTGGAGAGACAAACCAAACCAAAGGTGCACTTTGTGCACAAACAACAATGTGCATATAGCTCAAACACAAAGGGGGAAACAAATGCAAGCGGGAGGATTTGAACCCGAGACCTTGCAGAACCTGAGCTCTGATACCATGTTAGGAACCATCTCTCCTAAAAGCTTAAGCTGTTAGGTAGTGGGCCAACAATGTATAACATGCTTTTCAACAAATAGCTTGAGAAATATTCACTCATTTGTGTTTTTTAATTTGGGCGCTCTTATTGTTAGGGTGCCTTTCTAAAATTAAAAAATTAGTTTAGGTGCCTAAATAAAAGGGTGCCAAAATGGTAAGATATGAGTGCTTCTACCAGCACTCTTATTAGGACATCAGCAATTTAGGTTTGGTAGGATTTTCATTATTAGTTTGAGTTTATTAAGAGTCTAGTTATATTTGGTTTTTTAGTTGGTAATATTATCAAAAGGAATATGGCTTTGCTTGGGAAATGTTTATGGAGGTTCCCTTTGGAGAGAGATTCACTTTGGTATGCAGTCATTGAGAGTAAGTATGGGTCCCATTCTAATGGGTGGGATGCAGGCATTGGGATTAGTGGTACTCTTCGTGCCCCAGGGAAGTCGATCTCTAGAGTGTGGATTGCTTTCATGCAAAACATTAAATTAGTGGTGGGTGCGGGGGATAAAATTCTTTTCTGGGAGGATATATGGGTGGGGAATAGTCCTTTGAAGGACTTATTTCCTAGGATTTTCAACCTATCTTGCAATCAGAACATGACTATTCAATTAGTTTCCTCTTGGTCTCCAAGTTTCTCTTGGGATCTGGCTTTTTGTAGAAATTTAAATGATAAGGAGATTGTTGAATTTTCAGCCATGATAGTGTTGATTCAGAGTGTCTATTTGAACCACAATTATATTGATAAAAGATCTTGGGTGGCTCATTCTTCTGGTATTTTTTCATGCAAATCTTTCTTTGATGTTCTCACCCAACCATCTTAGTTAGTTTCAGCTTCTCAGTCTAGTTTCATTTGGAAGCATGGGGTTCCTTCCAAAATTAAAGTGTTCTCTTGGCTTGCTTTAAAGGGGAAAGTTAACACATGTGATGTGATTCAAAAGAGGAGGTTTGCTTGGTGCTTGTCCCCCTGTTGGTGTGATGTGCAAACAGAATGATGAAAACATTGATCATATTCTCCTTCACTGTGGGTTTGTCAAGAGGATCTGGGCAGGGTTATTTGAGTTTTCGGGGTAGTTGGTGCTATTCAAAGGAAG
The DNA here is from genome assembly GCA_021464415.1 of Lonicera japonica. NCBI lineage: Eukaryota > Viridiplantae > Streptophyta > Magnoliopsida > Dipsacales > Caprifoliaceae > Lonicera > Lonicera japonica. The sequence continues at coordinate 76,741,658 of CM038469.1, read as the reverse complement.
TGGTAAGAGTTTCTAGAGTTGAAATGGCATTTTGATAAGGGTTAGGACAAACATAAAGTCCTATGGAGATTTGCGGTGATAGCTACAGCTTGGGGTGTATGGATGGAGAGAAAAAACATATTTTTAAAGGGAAAAGCAACTCAGTTGAGGATATGCTGGATTATATTATATTTCTTTCAGGATTGTAGGCTAGGGCGTCTAGAGTTCTTGATAGTTTTGAATGTTTTCTGTTTAGTATTGATTGTGCTAGCTTTTTAGCTAAGTGAGCCATGAGTGTGGAGTGTGTGTTTTTCGGAGTGTGTTTTTCTAGTTGGATGGGTTGTTTGTCAGTCTGGTCGAATTCTCTTTCACTAGTTTGTTTATTTCCTTGTTGCTTCTTTGGTGTATGCTTTTTCAAGTGGCAATAAAATTTTTGTTTCTTATCAAAAAAATAAAAATTGGTTTCCCAAAATATATAAGATTTTAGTTTCCCAGTACATTTAGGATTAGGGTTTGATTAATATATATGGGCATAGCCCCTTCTATTGTAATGTAGATTTTATGATATTCGATGTTCTAAAAATTGCTAGTTGGTTCTATGTTGGCGAGGTGGAGACTAGGGAATTAATCGGGGGCTAATTGGACAACCAGTTTTTCACTATAATTATATTTTAATAATATAGTACTAACAAAGCAAAAGAAATCATACAACACTTTTCTATTTTTTTTGATCAGAAACAAACTGCTTTTATTAAAAACTAATTAAAGCGATACAATATAGATTACATCTTTAGTGAACCAGTAGTCCCCCAAAGCCCCTCAAGAAATATCAAAAGGCTACAAAATACCAAGCGTTACAAAAAACCAAACAACAATGAAAAGATGAAGCCATAAACAAGGCTACTACAGGATAGCTGCGTTCCAATTCCCACATAAATCTGAGACTGATAAAGATCCGAATAGGTTCGAAGAGATGGCCCAAAATGATGCTAACTGTTTGATTTTAAACCATACTTCACCGGATTCACAATATTTATCTTCAAATATTCTAGCTTTCCTTTCATGCCAAATTCCCCAAGCTAATGCCAAGCAACAGCATCTCCATAACAATTTTGATTTCTTCTTATTTCCACTAACTGCCAATCCAAGCCTAATAAATCATGCCATGAGCTAGGCAAGGCTCCAATAACTCCAAATTCCTCCCTCGCCTTACTCCACATATAACTAGAGAAATTGCAGTGAACTAACATATGATCGATGCTCTCACCTCCCTTTTTGCAAAGAGTACACCAAGAAGGAGAAATGACCAGATTTGGCCTCTTTTTTTGGAGTAAGTCACAAGTATTAACTCTTTTACAAGAGGCCAGCCAAGCAAAAACTTTCACCTTCGGAGGAATACCAACTTTCCAAATAAAATTATGAGGCACAAAGATAGGATCCAATGGCGAATTGGTGAGCAAGTGAAAGAACGATTTGCAAGAGAATATACCCGACTTTTCCCCATCCACAATCTATAGTCTCTTTCTAATCTAGAGACTTGAGAATTAGAAACCAAATCTAACAATTCCAGAAAGTCCCCAATTTCCCTATCATTTAAATTTCTGCGAAATTCTAAGTCCCATGAGAAAGAATCAATAGAATTCCAACGAATAATTGATGCTATGAAACTATTTGTGTTTCAAGAAATTCTATATAACCGGGGAAAAAGAGAAGCAAGAGTAGAATCCCCAACCCATATATCTTCCCAAAACCTAATGGAATTACCCATACCCACTTTAAGTTGAATAAATGATTTAAATTTAACAATGCCACTAGAAATGGCTTTCCAAGGATTCCTATGAGTGCCATTAGTAACCATGTTTGCATCCCGCCCATTTTCATGAAGTCCATACTTGCTTTTAATTATTGAGCACCACAATGAATTTTGTTCAATGGGAAATCTTCAAAGCCATTTCCCTAATAAAGCTTCATTTTTCTTAGCAATGTTACCGATGCCCAATCCCCCTTTATCCTTACTTTTAGACACCAAATCCCAATTCAATAAATGATCACAAGTTCTCTTTCATGCAACACTTTTCAAAATAACATTAATTCTCCAAACATCCAACCAACATGCATATCCAAAATAAAAGAAACAAGTTCAATCCAATGTTTTAAAAGGCGAAAGGCGAGTTTGAGGCGTTTAGCTCGGACGAGGCGAGGCGTAAGTTTCGAGGCGTATTGAGGCGTAAGCCTCATTTTTATCTAATAAAATCACAAAAAAATATAAATTAAATTACTTTATATATATATAAATTAAATTGCATTTTGTACCGAAATTTTAACTAAATGTATTATTTATTTATTTTTTGGTTACTTTTCAAATTATTAAATAACATTTAAATAAGTAACAACTGTTTTTTTTTAAAAAGAGAGTAATTTGCTACAAAAAAAAAAAGCAAAAGAAAAGGAGTAACATCTCAAAAATTTAATGGACCATGGTAAATGTTTTAAATGACCAAGGATACATAAGTCATTTTGGTCTTTACAAAAACCCAAATAGAGAAAAAATCAGCCGTCACTCTCCTCTCTCCCATCTGCACATCCCTCTCTTCTTCAAGATTCACCATTGTCATCAAGATTGGAGCTTCCTCCTTGAAACTCTCTATTTCAGGTAAGCCTCCTCCCTCCTCCCTTCTCTAGTCTGTCTCAGTCTCATTTCTTCTCCTTCATTCTTCCATTTTAACCTTGCTGCTGCTGCTTTTTCTTCTTCCACCGTGAAACCCTACTTCAGCAGAATGTCTCTCCCTCTCGTAACGGCTGCAACTCTCTCCCTCTCGTCGTGCGCAGCTCTCTTCTCTGTCGATCATTTTGCTCAACGTTGTGGGGCTAGGGTTTAATTGTAAGTACTTTAAAAAAAAGAGTGCAAAACTACGTAGTATTGATAAGTTACGCCTCGAACGCCTCGAGGCCTACGCCTCACAGTGAAGAGGCGTAAGCCTCAAAAATGACCAAAAAAACACGCCTCAGGAGCGTTTTTCCTTCGCCTCGCCTTGAGGCGCACGCCTCAAACGCCTCTTAAAACATTGGTTCAATCCCATAATATATAACGTGAACATCCAAAAACATAATTTCAAACTCTTTCCCCGAATTTTTCTGATTCTGTTTATACCCGATTTTCTGAAAAGACTAGGCCTAGTCTCCAAGGTCCCCAACTGCCTATAGATTAATCCCTGATTCTTAGAACACTGATGATATTGATAATTATTTATTAGTGAGATTTTACTCTCTTCGCTATTGTTCTCCGTATTCCTAAGAAATTGAGACATTAGTCTATTTTCTGTTTTCTGGGGGTATTCTCAGAATCAACAAGTTAATTGAAGCGTGTATTCTTGGGTAGAATCAACAAGTTCGTACGGTGGTTTTGATCATTTTTCCTTAAGCTTGTTTGCGGGATCGCCCATATTTACGTCAGTTGGAATCGGCTGCGCAACCCATATAGTGGAGCGTCCCTTGCCCTAAGCGCGATTTACGTCATGGAGTCTCAATCTTCTTTTTCTTTTATAGGAACCGAGAAAAATATCGTTATAATGAAGAAAACAAATTACAAAAATTTGGGGACAAGGAGTCCCCTAGAGAGCATTACAAAAAAGATCCCAAAGATAGAAAACCACCTGAACCCATACTACAGAAGTGACAAACAACAATCAACAAACCAAATACTAAAACATCCCAAAAGTACAAGCCCTTTCCCGACCCACTAAAACAACTCGAACATGAAACAACATTAAGGACAGATCTCTGCCCAATTCTGAATAATATAAGAAACTCCCAAATTTGGGAGTTCGTTTGAGAATAATATAAGAAACAGAAATTTCTCAGTTTGTTGGGCCTAGGCAGTTAGTTTTGTCCTTGTTAAGGCTGATAGAGTTTTTGGTGGATGTCTTATCCTCTGTTATCTTTCTATCTTATTGATGTAGCTGTATCTCTTTTTTATTGTATCAATAAAATTTCTGTTTCCGATAAAAAAAAGAAGTAGAACTCCCTGTCTGAGACACTTTTCCGGGCTATTGCCTTCAAAGATTCTATCATTTCTTTGTCCAAATGAACCTGTGCTACTGCTGTGAATATGCACCTCCACATGACTTTAACCTTTTTTTGTTGCCAAATAATAGCCAATGAACTTCAGAAAATTCTTCCAACCCTTTGGAACAACACCCTGAGCTTGGAATACCTCAAAGATTTTATTCGATATGTAAGAGGGTAGTGTGTAGGGGTAGTGATCGGTGAGGCGTAACCTGCATGGCATCTTGAGGAGAGGAGGAGAGAGCAGTGCATTGATGACGGAACCGGTAGAGAGCTGGTTAGTTGGTAAGTGAGATGAATTTTCCTCTGACTAGAAAGCCAAAAGGAAATAGCCACTAAAAGATGAGGGGATATTTCAGGAATTGTGTAGGAACAATTGAGAGAGGGTAGTGTACGGACACACTATTTGCCATAAAAGGTAAGGCTCAATTATGGGGGGGTGTGTGTTTGTGTTTTTTGTTTTGTTTTCTGAGAAGGGAAATGAGTCGTCCTTATCCAAAATTATGTGTAGGATAGGGCACTGTTTAGGCAATAGTTTGCGAGTGGGTGAGGTGACAGCTTACCCGATGAACCCTTTGTTCAATCCTCCAAGCCACTTATCTTCAATTCCTGAGAAGGAGAGGGGATATTACTGGGTACTTCTCTCTTTGGTAGACTATGGAATCTATCTAGCCTTGAGTTCTCTCTTTGGTAGACTATGGAATCTATCTAGCCTTGAGCAAGTTAAGGCTTTCCCTAGTATTGGACCATGCAAAAAGTGAGTTGTTTGGTGGGAAATCCTTTAAACCCCGTGTCTCTAATGAACTCGTTGAAATCTTTCATGCATCTAGTGGCTCTAATGGCCTATGAAGCACAGACACGGGTACGGGTGTCGTACCCGGTACCGGTACGAGGTACGGCAAATCTTAAAAAACTTGGACACGGGTACGGCGAGGGACACATTTAATAAATAAATAAATATATTTATATAATAATATGCATTATGTAAACTCATATCCAAAGAATACTACAAACAAATAAAATTTAACATCACTTAAAATAAACAAGTCATATCCACGAGAAAGGAATGCATCAAATAGAAGGTCCACGGCGAGCCCAGGCCGTGAATGAGAAGAGTAGAAGACTGACGAAGCAGAGTCGAACCGCCGTGAGTGAGAAGAGTAGAAAAGAGAAGGTCGATGACGAGTCTAGGCCGTGAGTGAGAAGGACTCCACGGCGAGGACTGGACGGCGAGAACTTGACGACGATGATAGGGCCGTTGAGAAGAGAGGAGAGATGTGAGAATGGATTTGAGCGTGACCTAATTTTTTGTCAATTGATATTTGGGACGTCTCATCTCTTAATAACTTAATATACTATTTATAAAATTAATTAAACAAAACCCACAAAGTTCATTGCATATTGTAAATTGACCCCTTAATTTTTATTTTTTCATCATAGCCGTGCCCGTACCCGTACCCACACCCGTTTTAGCCGTGTCCAACAAAATTTAATATTATTTTTATTGGACACGCCACGTGGCGTACCCGAGCCGTGTCCCACCCGTACCCGTACCCGAGCCGTGTCCAAACGGGTACCCAGAAAAAAATGAAGTACCCGTGCTTCACAGCTAATGGCATTTAGTTTTCCGAAAGAAAATGTGGCCACATTAAAATCCCCATCCCCTCCAAAACCGATCTACTCCCACAAGCTGTCAATCCTGCTAGCTCCTCCCAAAATTCTTTTTGTTCTATTCTCTTGCAAGGCCAATTAGCCACCAACACTCGCCTCCTTTGGTTGAAGCTTAACCTAGATCAAAATTCCACACTTAAAACACTCCAAATTTTGTCACCGACCTAATGTCCCATGCTTCTAGAATAATGACCTGTAGATGGTAAAGCTACCCATTCTTTATATCTAACGCCCCATACACCACCCAGTATTCTTCTATCAACCACCTCTTTTTTAGTTTCTTGAATAATTATTATATCCAGATTCTCTCGTTTAAGCATTTCTTTCATTACCCTATGTTTATCCCTAGAGTCCAGACCCTTAAAATTCCACGAGATTATCTTCATTGGGAAAATTCAAATACCCCAAATAAGATTTGAAGATAGTGGTCAGCTAAAATTTTCACGTTCTTATCTGTCTATTACCATGTGTGCACGTGTGGGTGGGTTGACAAGATTTGAATTCCTTTTCCGTTTAGATACTGCATTGTCCCCCTCTTCCATAAATCTTTCTATTCTTGGTTATTATCTGCCAGGTCTGGAGTGATCTCATTGGTCATTTTTTTTGAAGGCTGCAGCAATGGATACGCAGAAAAAACATAGACAGTCCATGTGAGGCCGATGCAGGTCCAACAGCATCAATTAGGTGCCCCCATGGAGAACTTTTGCCAGAGCAAGCTTTTGGTGCTAGGCGGGTGCTGGTTCCTGAGAATCTCTGGCTCTTTATCTATGAAACTGCTAGTGCTGTAAAGCCTGATGACACTGTGGGTTGTTCAGTTTTTGTTTCGGACTCTGAGCCATGTCCTCAATGCAGTGTGGAACTCACAGAAGTGGCAAGCATGGAAGATCACCGAAGGTCAGTTGGATCAATATTTTTTTTCAGTGACAAATGTTAAACGCGTGGTTGCCGTTGCTTGACCTTTTTTTTTGTTCATGCTGCAGAGAGTTCAAGCTGAAACAACGCCAATATCATGAGAAGTTAGCTTCAGGCAAAAGTATAGTGCTTCATTTGCATAGCAGATACTATTTGTTGCCCTCTTCTTGGCTGTCAAAATGGAGAATCTTCATTACTGCAACTGGCAAGAATGCATCTTCTGCAGAACCTGAAACTTTGACTAGTGTCATTAATTTGCTGAAGTGTGAACAGGTGCATAATAACTTTGTTAGGCAGCATTTCTTTCTATAGTCAGATTCCGGAAACTCTGCAGCCTGATGTACTCTGAGGAGAAAATATAATAAGTTCATGAACCGCCATCAAGTGATTTTTTTAAAGAAGGATTATATTTACATACTTTGATTTTAAGCCATTTTGTTCTGGAGAACTATCATGATATGTTTTTCTTTGTTTTTCGTCTTCTTCACAATAGCATTCAAGACTCCTTGAAAGGCCTCCTGATCTCGTCTGGAAACGTGGTGTGATTCTCCAAAAGGTGTCAACTGTAAGTGTAAAATATACTTTCAATTGTTTTACCTCACTGTGAAGTGAAGGCCGTAACCCGTAGGCCTATTGCTGTTAAAAAATATGTTTTTTGTTCATCAATGCAAGAAAATTGAATTTACTGGTAGTGTTCTAAAACAATTAGAAAATCCAGTTCTTGCTCATGCACTAAATAACTAGATTGAACACCCAATTGTTGGATTTCTTGTTTTTTGGATTTGCATTTTCAGACAGATGGGTTGGCAATAATCACCGAGAATGACTGGAAATTATTCTGTGAACATTGGGGTGGTATGGAGGAGAAAGGCATATATGCTGAAATTGACTTCAGTAATTTTACTGAAGATGGCTCGTTGGGCTCTTGTGAAGAGATGGCAATTTCTGATGAACTTACAAGTTTGCATGAAGCTAACGGGGAGCCCGAGTCTAGAAAGCCCTTCATTAAGACGTGTCCTGAGGTTAGAATCCTCATCTGCTGTGACAGAGTTACCAAAACTATGGATTTTATAGATGGCTCTTAGTTTTTTTGTTACATATTCCGATATTGAAGATTGAAATAATTTGAGATCTGTAATTACAGTTTTATTCTCTAAAAGTTACGTATATGTGTTCAGAATTTATTTACGAAGTGCATGCATAACATATTATATGCTCCCTCCATAGGAAATTAAGGGCGCAGGATTCCTTTTTGTGGTGTCCCAAGCTAAGAGTCCAGTGTCCTTTTTGGGACATAATCAATGTACAAAATCTCAATATAGCGAACAAGTTATGCTCCGAACCATTGATTAAGTTGAAATTAGGCCTTGTTTGGTTCACGGAAGGGAAATCAATTCCCTGTTCTTTCCCATGGGGGTGGGAAACTAAAGTTCCTGTCAGGTTTCCTTTCATGTGTTTGGTAAAGCATGGAAAGTATTCAGGAAATACCATTTGATTTCCCTTCCGGTGTTTGGTTGGTACAGGAAAGGAAAGTAAAAATATATCAATATTTCAATAACACCCTTGTATTTAAAATAAAAACATCATAAAAATTCAAAAGTACACCAATGTGGCAATAGCATATTTAGGTAGGGGTATTTGTTGTCCAAAACTTTTGTAATAAACGCTGAGAAATTATAAGGGAAAATCAATCCCATGAGGTCTGAGTGGAATGCTTTTCCCCCTACTTTCCCCTTTGTTAGGAAAGTATTTCCGGAATTTGTGCTTACCAAAGAATGACTTTCCTTTCCTAAGTCCTCAAATCCGCGAATCAAACGAGGTCTTAGTGTAACATTAGAAAGGTGCTGAAGTCAAACATAATTTGGGATGGAATATTTTTCTGATATGCAACTTAACAACACGAATTAGTGCCCACTGTTCTAAAAATTGGGATTAATTCCCGATTAATCACCGCCTAGACCCTAGTCTCAACCCAGCCGATTGGATTTTCCGTTTTCTTTTGTAGAAAATTGCTAGTGTGATAAATCGGCGATTAATTGGTCAAATAGGGAAATCGGCAATTTGGGACCTTTTTGTTTTAGTGAAACGGGGTCGTCTGTTTTCTTTTTGTTTTTCTACGTATTCTCTTCACTTCTTCGGTTGTTTGGGATGTTCACTTTGGGTATTATGGGGTTTTAACTTGTTTCTTTTGTTTTGGATATGCATGTTGGCTGGATGTTGGAGAATTAGTCATTTTGAAAAGTATTGTATGATTTCTTGTATTTTATTAGTATTATATTATTTAGAATAATATTTATAGTGAAAAAGTGTTTGTCCGATTAATCTCATTCTCTATTCCCCACCTCGCCTAGCTAGGACCGTCTAGCGATTTTTAGAACATTTTTAGTGCCATAACATTCAATGATTTTACTCCTGAGAAATAGATTTTCAACTTTATAGATCGTCATTGAAATATTGTAGTAATCAATCGGTGATGTATCTTCCACAATAAAGGTTTTAATTTCCAAATTGGTGAATGTCAATGCTTGCAATTTAATGTTTCTTGGTCTTCTCATGGAGTTGTGGACTCTGATATCTCTTACTTCCGTTAGTGCTGACCTCATAGCCTGATGTATTATTGATGCTGTCAGTCACCAGTTCACTAACAAATTTACTAATAATCAAAACATTCACCCTTGTAGGGTTGTGCAATGTGCATTTTTGCACTGAAGCCCCATTTTTAATGTTGCATTCTTCGAATTGGCTGCTTAAACATTTATGAAGCTTTAATGTGAAAGTTCCTAGTAAATAATCTACTCTCTCTAATTGTTGTTAGGTATGCGAGGATTGCATCGGTGAAAAAGAAAGTTCTGAGCTAATGAGGAAACTCAACTATGACAATGAGGATATATGTGTGTGTTTTATTCGTGGCAAGGAACCTCCAAAGTCAATTTTAGAAGGATCTGGTAACATTTTGGAGCCAAATCGTCGAAACTCCAAGCGCTCTAGGAAGACAAATTTCGGAAACTCTGTAAATTTGAATGTTTCTGGCTCAACATCCGTTTATCAACTGAAATTGATGATATGGGAATCTTTTGGGGTATGATATCAATTTCATAGAGCCATAAATAATTTTACGCAGCTTCACAGTTTCACATATTCTTTATCCCATGTATTCTTGAACATATGTTGGTTCTCTTGTGTTTGTTATTCCCTTTGTACCTAGGAGAGAGCAGTCGTCTTCCTTACGTTCAGGCCTAAGCTGTGTACAAGCCCTTGGGTTTATTTTACATTCTGTGGCAAGTACTGGGTTTTTTTTTTCTGACAAGAAACATTCTTTAAGGGTGTGGAAGAGTTGTATTATTGACTACTGATTACTTTGATATTAGTAATTTCTTAAATAGTGTGAATGTCAAATAGGGATTCTCGATTTGCGATGGAGTATGATTAAGACTATAGTTACTAATATTTTATTTGTTTGCAAGAGTCATGATTATTTTGCATCACCAAAATAATGAGTATCACTTGGTAGTGGAGTGCTCTTTTGATGGCAGTCGCTAATATTTAAGAAAATATTATTTGGTTTTTATTCTTTGTGATAGGTAAATAGTATTAGCATGTGTTGTTACCCCTTCTCTTGCCAGCCTTTCTGTTTGGATTCTATAACCTGCTAACTAACTCCTAACTTCAAAATTTGCAGGTCGTTAAGGAAAATCAGATACTTCATAAAGGTTCCAGGGTAATTGAGGAGGAGGTTGCTACTCTTGCTGACATGAATGTATTCCCTGGAGATATTCTGTGGGTGACAGATTCAAAGATCCATGAAAATCGTGATATTGCAGGTTATTAGTCTTAACATCTCCAAGCTCTCTTTCTTTTGAGATTATATATATATGTGGATGAGGGAAATGAGGAGGCTGTTACATTTATCTACATGACTTTGTTCGTTATAACTACAAATGTAATATTAGGCTTCTCATTTCTTAAATTAATACGACTCATCAACTTGGCACGCACCAGTGTTTTAAAAGGCGTTCAGAAGCGTGCCCCAATGTGCGCCTTGCTGTGCCTTAAGCCAAAAACGCACTAAAGCTTCTGGAGAATAGTGAACTGCACACTAGGCTTACGCCTTTTGAGCAGGGAGACATAAAGGTCCAAAACTGTGCCATTTTGTGCAAAAAAAATAAAATAAGGCATTGATTCTAAACCCAAAAGACTAAAACACGCCGTCTAAAAGATGCGAACTTGAGAGAGAGAGAGAGAACGATTGAATGATGACTAAAAAGTAACAACTACAATGAGAAACCGAGCAACACATACCAAATTTCAAGCCCTAGATTATATATGGAATCATCGATTTTAGCCGAAATCTCTTTGGGGTTCTTGGATAGGGCTTGATTTGGGTTTGATTGTGTTGGATGGAGTGTGATTTGGGTTTTGAGAGAGAAATCGTTTGATTTTTACGAAGATAGAGAGAGGGGGAACGAAGAGAGAGAGTAGCCATCTGATCTGGAATTTTGGATGGAGTGTGGTGTTTGGATTCAATCGGGGGGGGGGGAGATTTTAATTTTGATAAATTACAACATACCCTTTAAGTTATTTTATTTAACACTTTACCCCTTGAACTAAAAAATTTGACATTAAAGAAAATTATTTTTATGACTATTAATTATTTCTCTCTTTTTTTTTTAATATAAAAATCCTTTGCAAGAAAGGCTTACGCTTTGCCTCTGAACAAGCAAATGCCTAGGATTACGCCTTCGCCTTACAAAACATTGGCACAAACACAATTCCAATTTGTCAGGTTTAGCCTTATGGTTTAATTCAGGTTATTAATGAATTGACCCCATACGCTTGCAGATTGGTGGCACAATTTTAACTGGTTACAAATGGATTAACATGATTTAGATTTGACACAGCCGTTTTCTAGCTGTAAGTAAAATATTGATGATTTAGGAAATGTCTAAGGTCGTTGCAACTGGTTGACAAAACATCCAAGCAGCTTTATAGCAATAAACTTGGTTGACACAACATTCAAACAATCATGCTTTGTAGCAATAAACTAAAATTCATTAAATTGGATGGATTTCAATTAATGCTGCTAGGTATAGGATATGCAAGTGGTTGTGCTGTCATTTGATTAAAGGGCACACTGGAGTTGCGTTTTGATGTTTTTTCTTTTGGTGTCATTTTAGGTTTCTATTGAACAATATTAGCTAATCCTAGCCTATGTTATCAAAAGTGCGCCTTGGAATGTCCCTAGGCGCAAAGATTCACCTAGGTGTAGGCACAGAGACTAAAATAGGTGCACTCCTTGGTCCTCTAGCTCTAGGTGCATGAGGCAAGGGCTTCTTTGAGGCAAGGCACTGCACCATCACCATCACCATCACCATCACCATCACCATCACCATCACCATCACCATCACCATCACCAACGCCACTTAACCATCAGTACTTTTTTTCTATGTTCTTCATCAATGGTCTTCTGTTTCTTATCCCTTGTTCTCCTTTCCCTTCTGTTTTTCTCTCTTCTCCCCTATTCTTATTCTTATAAGCCTTAAACTCTAGTCAAGGACTAGAGTCGAATTTATTAGGAAATTGTCTTAGTGGGCTCCACAAATGGGGCTAACCCTCAGTCAACTTCCCTAGGGGTTTGAACCTACCCCTAACAGTGTGCACATTGTTTCAATAAGGTTCGCGCTTTCCTTGCGACAATGACCAGGTGACCTTGGCGCCTAGGTGCGCCTTAAACAACTATGATTCTAATTCTCATGTTTACTTGATTGTTGCTGCCGCTGTGAGTAATGTCTTCTTCCAATGTCAATTTCAGTTGAATTTAATTATCATCCAAGCAAGGAGTGTACATGTTGTCTGTGATTTTATGTATACTTGACCTCTACTGTATGTGATTAAATATAAATCCTCTGATACTTGGTTCTGAAGACGTATGTGCTGTTTGGGCAATTGATAATTTAGGTAAGCTATCTTGTGTTTCATTTTCCACAGATGAGCTTTCTGATCAGAGGATGGAGGTGCAACAATCTGAAGAAGGGTTTCGAGGAACATTATTGACATCAAATATCTAGCCCAGATTTTTCTTGAAGCTTGCTTTAATTAGTAAACGTTTGCCTGTGACATTTTTCTCCATTTAGCTTTTGTTTGAATACTATGCATCTGTGTCCCAAACCTTGTATGTTTTTCGTTACGTATGGATTTCATGGCCACACATGCACCACTGAAAAATTCCTCTATCTTATTTAATTAAAACATAAAAATGGTAATTCTAACACGTGTCCTAGTTGTGTAACCTGTGCTTCATAGCTCAGATCGGTTCATATTAATCTATCATCAAATCCCCACTCCTAGATCTGAATTATATCTAATTATTGTAATTCTAACTAGTCCTGAAATGGCGAGAGACTGGCAAAGTCGCTGCCACTAAAAGAAAGGGTTAAGTACGAGGGACGAGAGAAAACATTAAATTATAATACTACGCACGTTATGGTTTTTTACAAGGGTACATGTAGTCTTGGTCAATTCAGTTGTATTCAGTCTTTTGTGTAGTTAAACAACAGGCCAAACCAAGTAGATTTTTTTTTTTAAATTAAGGGAGGTCTAAGTCTCTCCCTTAATCCTACAAACAAAGAAAAACTCCTCACCCACCCCTATGAGTCAAACCCTTGACCGCGTAAAGTTAGTTTTACTTGTAACACCGCCGCCTAGACCAAATATAAGGAAAAGTGCCGGTACAGTTGATTATTTTGGTTCGTTGGTGAGTTTTTCTGCACACCCCTAGAGGGGGAAATCTTTTGCTCTTGACCCTTTTGTTTGATGGCTTATTTTTCATGTAAAAAAAAATGTAAGCAAGAAGGAAAAAGCAAACTGCTTTGGGGTGCAGAGTGGATATTGGGATTCTACAATATCCTCGGGTTAATAGAGACAAAATTGCAAGTATAGTAAGTTATTGCACTAGCTTACACCAGCACACGATTCCTTGGTGCTAGACTTGAAGTTCAATTGGCCACTATTAGTACCTATAACAAGATAAAAAGTAATATTTTTACAGTATGATGATTAGTTATTACTGATTATGGTAGTTATATTAAGTATGTGTAGTAGTAGTGGAAATAACGAAGGATGTTCACTAATGAATGAAGAGAAACAGTGGACTAACCTAGCTAACATTGTGTTATTTTTGTGTTGTTGTGTGCCCTTCAGAATATGCTTGGTGGATTGCCATCATGTAAGCGAAGACTGAAGACCTCAAAGTTTTGATGGCATTTACCTCAGCCAGCTCGTTTCGGCAAGTAACATTTTTGGGGATCGAGTTGAATGGGTCCTTCCAACGTCGGTTGTTACTTATTCTTTCTTTCCTTGCTTTAGTTTTCCGATGGGTGCAGAAGTGGCTGTGTGGTTTCTGAGTGATGTTTTGTCTATTACTTATCCAATGTGTATTATAGTAATTACCGATGCTTATTTCTGTTTTGGGTTTCTCCGCTCCCTCCAATTCCCTTCGTATATGTTCCTCGTCAATTTATTGCGCAAAATCAAAACCTTATTCAGCACCAAGTTGCCTAGTATATTACATAATGAAATTGAACCTTCAATTTGTTGTTTGATGCAAACACAAACACAAACACAAACACCTAACCAGGCGACTTGTGCCGAGATGAGGTGGCCAAAATTTTGACACAGAGCATCGTTGATTGTTTGTGACCGAGTGCTTGTTAGGAACTTGTGCAAATGTAGTCCTTGGACCAAATTCTAAAATTCATATTCACGTATTGTCAATTGGGGATTTCATCATTCTTATAACATGGTGATGAGTCAAAAATTGCAATATCATGACATTTAGTTGTGAGACAGGACTCCTAAAGCGGCTGAGATAATTTTCAAAGCATAACCTTTTTTTTAGTCCAAATTGAAGAAAAATTTGATAAACATAATTTTTCGGTTGAACATTTTTTCAAAGTCGGTCTTCTCAAAGTTCTAAATTACAGTACAAAATTCCAGCAACAAAGGAAAAAAAAAATCCAAAAGTAATGCAATGGACCCACTACCTTTCCCAATCCAGTTAACAGCCCCTCCTGATTTTTCCTCACCTTCTCCCGACTTCCTGAACACGGCAACCACCTGAAAACGCTACATCCAACACCCCCTACCCCTATTGTCGACTTCCATTCAATTTATTCGTCATACGGCCATTCCACATCCATATATTGGAGGAGAGGTTTGTGCAGAGAGAAAACAGGAGAGCTCAGCAGAGAAGAAATTATTTTTGTGCATCACTTAAATTTTTTTTTTTTATTGTTGTTTCATTTGATAAAGGAGACAAATTTTTGTAGTGTGTTCGAGAAATGTATTTTAGTGCATTCTATTGTTGTTTCATTTGGTAAAGGTGACAAATTTTTTTAGTGTTAGAGAAATTCTTTATCACTTTACTCACATATTTAGAAATAATTACGGAGCTTCTTTTATTTTATGTAGTGTTCTATATTTATGGAGGACTAATCTCCCTTTCAAGGATATAGATGAAATCCTGTTTTTATTTATGATTTAAAAATTTATCGTATTATATAAACATATTCATTTGTGATTTTTCTTAAATAAAATTTTTGGATTGCTTTACATACCATAGATGATCCAATTTCAATTTTTATAATTGATTTAAGAGACGAGTTACATATTATAGGATTTTCTTGAGTTTATAATTTTTTCAAATTTATCTTCTAGTTCTTGACTGTTAATGTAAATGAGTGACATCCTTTATTTAAGAAAATATGGATTTTGAAAAGAAAAATATTTTATAAATAAATAAATAAATAGTCAAATAATTTTTGAATAGTTTTTGAGTTCACTCTACATACTATAGGTGATTCCGCCGTTGATAATTTGGTAATGGATTCTTAACCTTACGAAATTCCTACACAATATTTCTCCAAAACCATGTTCCCCACTTTCATTTCATTTTATTAGTATTAAGTCACTCGTAAGTAGAGCAAGCATTTTACAAACAAAAAATATTTTTATTTTAAGTCTATTATTTTCTCAATTTTGTATTCATTGATTCCTAAACAACTCCTTACATAGATTTGACACATTGCTATTACTATCTATGTGGTATATAAGGGTATTTGATCCAGCTATTTTGCCCATCAAGTATCTCAATGATATCTTGAATGCCACGTCATATTTTTGCCTACTACAATTTACTCCAACTTTAAACATTTTATATTTAATTTTACAATCCGGACTTTAATAATAAAAAAATAAAAAAATTACTGTTAATAAGAGACTTGAGATCTACAAACAAAAAATCATATTTAGTGGGTGGTGTTATTTATACCCCGTATTTTTCATAACCACCCCCCTTAAGGTAAATTTCTAGTCATTAACACTTCCTTAAGAGTGGCCTAATGAGAGGTGAGTGCAATCACATATTCGTTCCGCTTAAGGAGAGTTTGTTTGTAAGAACTCGTCTAATATCAATATTCTAAAAGGCGCTAGGCGGATGTAGGGCGGCCATAAAGCACCTAGGAGGAGCCTAGGCGGTTTGGTGTTAGATAGAGTTTTTTTTTTTTTTTAATATAAATATATATAGCACCTAGGAGGAGCCTAGGCGGTTAGGCTTAGACATTTTTTTTAATATAAATATATATATATAATATAATATAATACTTGTATAAAGTACAAACAAGTGAACACATAATCACTGGGTTCATTATCCAAAATAAAATTGAGCACAAGATTATATTTTTATGAAATTATCAATTTATTTTAAGTAGCAACAACAATAATAATAACAATAACAATAATAATAAGCTACCGAAAAGAAAATGTAACAATAAAAGAAAAATAAGAAGAAAGTTATGAGATTGAGAAAGCAAGACAGCTTGATCTGTTTGTAACTAGTCAAAGCGAATTCTTTTTGAACGTCATTTAATGATTGCAGTTGTTGGCTAGTATTTCGTTTCAATTAGAAGAATGAAAGATGAATTTCCTTATGATGGTCGATAGTATATTCATTTTTTTAAATGGTAAATTTTTTTTTTTAAAAAAAATAGGTGCCTCTTTAAAAATAGGGAATAAAATAAAATAAAATATGTCTATCTAGCCTAGCCTGCCTAACTCCCGCCTAAACCCTCCTAGCCCACCTAGGAACCCGCCTAAGTTATCCCGACGCCTAATCACCCGCCTAGGCACTAATTGAGGCGCCTGGACATCGCCTAGTACTTAGGTACCACCTTTTTGAACACTGCCTAATATCAGGCAATATATTACCAGAATGTTTTTCAAGTAAGTCCCGCCTAATAAGAGGTTAGTGCACTTATATAAATTCGGCTCACATGAGGAGAGTGTCTTGCTAAGCACTCACTTAACATTAGGCGATGGAAGGAGGTGTTTGTAATAAATAAGAGAATGTTAAAATGTATTTTTAGTTAAATTTTCAAAAAAGTGATTGTGACACATTTGGAAATACACCGCCCTATCTAATACTGTTTTGTAGTATAAAATAATGATTAAGGTAAAGGACATCGGAGTGTTGAATAATATAGGCTTCTATATTCATTATCTATTGGATTGATTTTGTAAATCCCTTTGATTTGGCATTTCACATTGGCCTTTATTTTCCTCTTTGTTGCCCCTTGTTGACTTTTATATATGTATAAAAACAATCTCTCGCTCTTGGTTTGAGTGACCCAAATTAAATTATTTATCTTCTTGACATCAGAGGAGTTTAGAAAAACTTCACAGCACCAACCTCTCTGCTCTCTCCCTTGACACTCTAGGCTCACTGCCCGAGTGGTGTTGCTGCAGACAGTGGCGGAGTCAGGAATTATTTTCAAGGGGGGCCAAAAAAAATTTAAGTCAAATCAAATTCAATAATTATGTTTACAAACCAATTTTTTACTAAAATACTTCTTCATTCTGTTTCGATATTTCGAAAAAGTTAGAAACGATATACTAAAATTAATTATATATTTTAAAATATCTTTTGATATATAATCCAAAAAAAATGAAAACTGTATTTCAAAAAAAAAAAAGGTAGTAAAAAACGCCTGGATCAATCAGAAAAAAAAGTGAAAACTTAATATATTACAAACTTAAACCCTGAACTTATAATGCTAATTGCACAAAACCCCCCGCGCACAAAACACAGCCCGCTTATCAGATATTACATCCCCTGACCCTAAACTTCTCAACTAATCACACAATGGCCCCTAAACTTTCCCTTCCCACACATAGACCCCTGTACTCTCTAAAAATTTCCAAAAAGTCCACGTGGGGCCATGGCCCCACCTCGCCCCCACGTGGCTCCGCCCCTGGCTGCAGACCGCAGCGCTACGTTAACAGTGAGGTTTTCTCTCCCCTTTTCTTCTCATCATTGGGGTTAATCTTTAGGATTCGTATGGTTTGAGTTTTAAGATAAGAATGCATCATTCCAATAATGAAATATTCTTTCAAAGTTCTCTCTCTTAAATGAATGGGAATAAAGGATTCCCTTAGGTATTCTCTACTAAATTTTCTCCTAAGATTTTCTTTTAAGACCAAAATATCATTTTTACTTGGTGAATGCATCATTCCAATAATGAAATATTCTTTCAAAGTTCTCTCTCTTAAATGAATGGGAATAAAGGATTCCCTTAGGTATTCTCTACTAAATTTTCTCCTAAGATTTTCTTTTAAGACCAAAATATCATTTTTACTTACCAAGATAACAACTTTTTTTTTCATTTATATTCTCTTTAAAAGAAAAAAAAATGTTTTTAAACTTTTAGTTTTATTATTATTGTTATAATAATTATTTTTTATTATTATTAAATACATATGACGAATTTTCATAATTTTTAACAATAAAAACTCAAGTTTTACCTTTGTAAAATACTAAAATTGTTAGGACTTATCTTTTAATTTTATAAAATGAATAACATTTTGATAGTTTATGCATATTTTATTCATATTCTTGTTTGAACCAAATATAGAGATGTAATTTCATGTTTCAAGAAAGAAGAATTCATATTCGAACCAAACGTTGGCAAGGCATCATAGATGCCAGGAAAAAAGCTTTCCAGGAAAGTAGAATGCCCATTCCATTCCTAAAACTCGAACCAAACGAGCCCTTAGGGTTTCTATAACCTAAGTGCCCTTGTTGGGTGCTCCTATATTGTTGGCTCTCAAACAACCCTTTTTTTGCTGAGTGCTCTTCGGCATCCAAAAATGCAAAAAGTAGGAGTGCGATTGACATGTTTTGTCCAGGAGAGGTGAGGCCTAATCCTCAATATATAAACGGAATAACTCCGGACCAACTAAAACTTAGGAGATGTGAGGCGTAACTGCATAAGCCTCAATGTATAAAGGGAATAACTCTGGACCAACTAAAACTTTCAGTGCGATCGGATCGAAAGGGAGGGATAAAAAGGAAATGGTTAATTAAGAAGGAAAGGAATGGAATAGAATGAAAATGTATGAGTTTAATTTTATTATTGTTTGGATAGCTAAGGCGATGACCAATGGTTATTTCTATCAAAGCAAATTTCTATGTTAGAAAAGAGAAAAGGGGAAAAAGTGCTTCAATTGTCATTTCTATAACTATTTCTATATGAGGTGGAAGGTAAGTCATATATGGAATTTTTATAAGCATTTTTATATGTAGAAATGTTGATAGAAATTTTCAATGTGACATGGCACATCTGCATTAGATATAAGAAATTCACTAATTCTCTCGCATTTCTAAATAAATGCCAAGTAAGATAGAAAAATAAGATAGAAATTGCACAATTAGAGAAACTTTATTTGAGACTTTTATATCTATACAATTATATTTCCAAATAGATATAGAAATGTATTAAAAGTACCATGACATAGGATAAAAATGAATTTATAGAAAATATCATTGGACATGGCCTAAGGATGGAAAAGAATGGAATGAAAATAAATCTGATTTGGATAGAAAAAAAGGAAAGAAAGGAAAGGAATCTGATTTAATATAACGTTAACAAATCAGAGTTAAAATTGCAATAACGTGAATAATTCATTAAAAGGTTTTCCTTTTCCTTCCAATCCTCCTAATATTGGAAGGAAACAAAACAAAGAAATAGAGGGGATTGACATTCCCTCCCATTCCATTTGTTTCCTTTCCACTCCCTCTCATAAATCTATCTAAACGAGTGAAATGCAATCATTCTTCCTATTTTTCTTTCCTTTCCTTCGTATTCCCTCAATCCAAACTGGCTCTAGATGCAAACATGGGATTAAGTTTCTTAAGTGATTACACTGAATATAGTATAAAAAATAGTCATATGAGTGTGCTAAACTCATATAATTTTTTTAATTTTTAAAAAATAAATTAGAAAAGGCTAAATGCCGCACGAGCCTTTTCTATTCTTTTTACCATCGTGAAATTTGATTGTTTGTGTAAATATTAAATTTCCAATAATTATGTTTTTGACCTTATTTTTTTATAACTCCAATGTATATTTTTTTAAGATAAAATTCATCCGTATGTCTTGTTTTCTAATAATCTTTGGCTATTAAATACACATGCATGGCTTGTATACCAAATTACAAAAAAAAAATGTTCTTAAAATATATGTAAAGGAATGGTTCCAAAAATTATTGGCTATACAAAATGATTATTTTTTACAAAAGTCATAATAATTATGTTATTAACATTTTATTATTTCAATATACATAATAATTACGTTTGTTACTTTTTTTCCTTTCAAACATCCAATGATGATATTATTTTATTACTTCCAAATGTTTGAAAAATGTCTTTAAATTGAAACAAATGCTGAGTGCATTCTTCGTTCAATAGAAAGAAATCAACCTCTGGATTTAATAAGAAATTGGAACAGATTGGATCAACCGTAAACTTGTAATATATAATTTCATTCTTTTATATTGTATTATTATCTATTTTTATTAATGATATTTTTTTTATAATTTAAAGTGCTTATTATAATAATATAATTGAAACTACAAGGAGATTCACATCACACGCATAATTGGAATTACAAACATACTAGAAAATGACAAACAAGCTTAATTTTTTACAATGGTAAATTACCAAAAAATTCGATGTACTTTATTCGTTTTTGCATTTTGGGTAATGTACAATTTTTTTCACATTAGAAACATTGTACTTTATTAATGTTTTCATTTTGGGTAACCCGTTTAACAACTGTTAGCAGCCTTTGACAGAATGCTGAGGTGTCCCGTTAAATTGCCACGTGTCCCGTAAATTGCCAACTCAACATTAAATTTAAAACAAAAAACACATACCCTGTTTTATTTACCCAAAATAACAACAAAACAAAATTAAAGAGAGGGGGAGGGAGAAAGAGAGGGCAAAAAAACCCTAGGTGTAGAGAGGAGAGATTCAAGAGAGAAGAGCACCAATTCAAGAAAGAATAGAAGAAGAAGGCAATAAAACCTAATTAAACCTAACAAAGAAAGAAAATACAAGCATTATAATAAGAAGAATAGAAATTTGAATGAAATAATGAGTTTATTGAGTCTTCTGTCATTTAGATATGAATTTATAACAAAAAAATAAAAATTCAAACAAATTGGAGAAGAACAAAAACATTTGATAAGGAAGGAGAGGAGATATATACATTCAAACAGATTGAAGAAAAACATATTTCGCTTCAGATGAAGTTACGAGCAGGTGGGGATCTATTTGGGTTTGAGAAGAAGAAGAGGAAAACAAACTTACCTCTTCTCTCTTGAATCGCAGATCTCTCCTTTCTACACCTAGGGTTTTTTTGCTCCCCTTTTCTCTCTCTCCCTCTCTATTTAATTTTGTTTTGTTGTTGTTTTGGGTAAATAAAATGGGATACATGTTTTTGTTTGTTTTAAATTTAATGTTGAGTTGGCAATTTAACGGGACATGTGGCAATTTAACGGGACACCTCAGCATTTTTGTCAAAGGCTTCTAACGGGTTACCCAAAATGAAAACGTTAATAAAGTATAATGTTTCTAATGTCAAAAAAATTGTACATTACCCAAAATGCAAAAACGGGTAAAGTACATTGTATTTTTTGGTAATTTACCCTTTTTAAAACTATATTATTTTATCTTATACGCCATGCCTAAGAAATATCCACTATGCTGCGTACGAGAATTTCTCTTATTCGAACTCGTAGTAATGTGCATTCGCGTATCTCTTTTGCATTTTTAAAATAATTATGTGTGAGGGCAATAATAAATATGCGCATTCGTGAATCTCCTCTGCATATTTAAAATAATTATGTATTAGTGAAAGACTAAATATAAATAAACAATTTTAATTTAAAATCATTACAAGATTCCAATAGTCTTCCATTCCACTATTGCTTATTTCCTTTCCTCAAAGAAGTAATTATATTTATGTATTGCCTCTTCCACCTTTATCCATAGCAGTTTAAATTCCTCAGGAGTCATTGTGTCCACACACGTACACCTATCCGACTTAGCGGTTTAAGTTCCTCGAAAGTCATTGTGTCCACATACCAAATTTCAATAGTTTAGGGATTCTCTCGATCACACTATGTGCCATAATGGGTAACATTTTTTCATACGCAACATAAATTGATGTGGTCTGTGAACACCTCATTTTGCGACTCTCGCAAGAATCCTGATTTCCAAATAAATGAACACGCATGCATGCACGAGCATTCTTAGATGCACACATACTTTGTACATGTGATACACGTCAAAGAAGGAAGCTGAAAGGACACCGGATGAGAAGTTACAGAATTATCAAAAATTGTCGGAATCGAAGACCGTCAAAACTCCTGGAAACTTGTGAAAGGAGAGTTACACATTTCGGATCATCCTCAAACTTTGATAGTTTTTAGACATTACCATAAAGAGTAGCATACTCGAAAATCAAATCAATCCGACGGTCGGATCGTCGAAAATTTAGAAAATCATGAGTTTGTTTTGGGTGATCAAATGGAGGTCTTCTCGAAGTTAAAATGGTCTGAAGTGGTTAGTAGATAGTTCTTATCATGGGAAAGAACATATTCAAAGTTCAGCTTTATCATACATGGGATCCTCAAGAATCAATTTGTCTATTGTGCAATTTTAGTCGAAATGTCTTTCGTAGCAAATTAAAATAAATATAAACCTTCCCAAATTCTGATTAACCTCAAATTTGGACACAAGCTAAAAAACATTTTTAGGGAAAACATATCCGAAATTCAGAATAATCCAACGGCTAGAAGTTTAGTTGTCGAGGTTGTTGCAAGCAAGTACATTTCCTATGCGGGAACAAACTCTTTGTACCAATCCGAGGAGACCGAGTCCTTCCCGAATTTCGATCGTCTTCAAATTTTTACAGGGTCTAAAATACTTATATTGGAAATATATATCCAAAATTCATCATGATCCAAAGGTTATAACTTGACTTTTCATGCAAACAAGTGACATTGTCTTCAATAAGTACATTTCATACACGAAAACAAACTCTTTGTACCAATCACATAAAAAGGAGACCTTCCCGAACTCTGATCGACCTGAATTTTTTACGTCATCTAGAAGACTTCTATTTTCAACACATATCCAAAAATCAGCATGATCCAACGGTGGGAAGGCTTCGCGATATGCTCCAAGAGTTCTAGTTACAATCTTTTTTCTTGCTCTCTAAGTATTTTTTCAACTATAAATAGACCCCCCCTCCATTCATATTTTTCATCAATAATCAAGGGGATTTCGTGGTACACGCCAAAAGATCCTTATTCTCTCGCTCCAAAGAGGCTCAGGTATAATTTTCTCTCTCTTCTTTTATTTATTCGTCAGTTTTATAATTTATATTCTTGTATGCATAATTTCTATTACTTGATAGCTTTTCAAAACCCTTTTTCAAATTGTTTTCAAAACAAAAGGTGTATAATAAACCCTAATCCAATTCCAAAATAGTATTATTATTTTCTTACTTTTTCAAAAGCCCGGATTAGCGGTATTATTATACGAAGAAATCGATAATCGCTATATATCCAATCTAAATCATAGATTGCAGTGTATATGTGATAAATACTCGATTATGAGAGCACTAGTGCCATCTATACCGGTTTAATCAATAGACTATGGTACACGATCGGTCAA
Source organism: Lonicera japonica (assembly GCA_021464415.1). NCBI lineage: Eukaryota > Viridiplantae > Streptophyta > Magnoliopsida > Dipsacales > Caprifoliaceae > Lonicera > Lonicera japonica. The sequence continues at coordinate 76,717,957 of CM038469.1, read as the reverse complement.
CTAGCCTCATATTATATCGAATATAAGATTCCACATTGAATTAGTTTCTGAAAAGCCCAATACTTTACAAAATCACTTGTTTCATTGCATCTATTATTATCAAACTCTCTTTTTCAAATCACACACACACACACACACTTATTTTCAAAATTACGGGCGAACTAGGAAACACATCGTTTTCATCCCAACCCCAAAATCCCGATTTTTAAGGCAAGCACGAAAAGATGTAAAGTGATAGCAATAGCACGCAAGAACTGGATTATAACACGCGCATATCCTACTAAAGAGACTGAAAGGGCGAATTGGGTGCCTAACACCTTCCCGATTCGTAACTTAATCCCTGAACCTTCGAATCAACTGGTTTTGCATACATTGTGTATAAGAGGATATTTAGTACATAAATACGTCTCTTTTACACAAACCTTTTTTGTTTGTTTAGTAAAACAAACTGGCGACTCTTATTCTTTTCAAAATCGATTTTCAAAGCAACAACGGAATCGCCGCCCCCGAGGACCCCCTGACGTCGAGGACGTGGGTTCTCACATGGTTAGGAGTAGATAATTTATTTGTATTTTGGAATAGTGCACGCCTAACAAATCGTTTATATGAAGAAGCCATTATTTGTAGGAAAAAGTAAGACGTTCTGGCTGAAGATATCAACACACATATCTTATTTTTATTTAAAATCTTTCATTTGTGTCGATAGAAAATCTATGTATACTTTTTTCTCACTTTTTGTTTACATTGTTATTATTATAGAGATAAAAATTTTAAGAGTTGAAATTGAAACGACGACACATTGCGTAAAAGCCTTCCTGCAAAGTTAAAGTGCAATGCATTAACGAGGAAATCTTAAAAATATAATAAAATCTGTAGGCTTATTAAGGAATAGGAGAAACTTTGTTGTCCTCTAAAAAATAAGAGACACTTTACAGGCCTATTATGTATATTACTTAAATGTTGAAAAGTTAAACTAATAATTGGACTCTTGAAAAGTAAAGTAAAAACATTTGGAATCTTGAAGTCTATAGTAATATATATATATATATCTTTTCCCCCCATTTTTTCCCATTGTTTGTATTGTAGAGATTAAATTTTAAAAGTTAAAACTGAAATGACAACACATTGCGTAAAAGGGGACACTTTGAGAAACTCTGTAGGCACCCTGAAAAAAGGACACTTTGTAGGTCTCTTGCATAAAGGACTTACCCTTGATAACTTTTTGAAAAGTTAAAGTACTATTTAAAATTTTGAAAGTAAAAGACTTTCCTGTTATTATATGTGTGTGTGTCTGTTCCCATGTACGTTGTTGTAAATCATCATCTCTTAAATATTTAGAGATATCATGGCAAAGGAATGCAACTATATTTTTATCAGTATAAACATTTATATTTTACTAGATTTGGATTAAAATATTTAGTATTTTTGGCAAGGTAATAATTTATTAAGTTCGTATGTTAAATTCTTATGTTTTGCGTGCAAGTCTTCAGATCATTTAAAAAACAATTGTTGATGGGTTGGAATTAAATGTATCAAAATCTATTGTGAGTTAATAATGAAGCTATGGATGTCTAAAAGGTTGCATAGCTTTGGGAATTTTTTTCTTAGTTACAAGAACCAAATGTGCAATGGGTTTTAGTGGGGTTGATACAATGGATTCAACCTTCAAAGAAAGAGAATCATCTCCTTCAACCGAAGTTTTAAGCAGTATGCTAGCAAGGGCAGATGATAATCAAAACAAAGGAAGCTTGACGATTACCATTGAATGAAGCATTTATGACATTAATGAACTTATTAAAAATTGAAAAATGTAAAAATGTTGTACTACTTGCTTAATTTTTCAGAATAAAAATGATTTAATAGCAAATTTATATCATAGACTTAACAACTCCTATATAAACTATTTATTCACAACTCTTCTAGAAGCTATTGACAAGAGAATTCAATGAAATAAATCTGGGTCATGCCTTCAACAATTAATCAATTTTGGCTTAATAGCTATAAATACATGTACAAGAAGATGTTGTAAAAAATATATGTTATTCTAAATTTGTTGCAATATGGCAGACGATTTAGAAGAATATATTTTAGTTACTTAATATTATTCAACGTACATTTGATTACGAAAATAACAAGTATATGTAAGCAAATTGGCGAAGAAAAATAAAGCAATCAAAAGGATTTAATCTCTTTAGAGTAAGGAAATTACAGAACGCGATACAATTTATCGAGCACGAGAAGATGTGGGTAAAAGCCTATGGGGCAAATATTTTTCTGAAACAACAAATTACCTTGCCTACATGGTTTGCAAGCTTTTTCGTATGTCTCGCCCTTTTTTCCATCGTATTTAAATGTTGTATGTGATTACGATGATTACTTTGTTGAGAAGGAATATGGTTTTGGTCGGCCAAGCTTTACAAGGCACTAAAAAATGGCAACTGCTTTACGTTATCTTGCATATGGTGCAAGTGCAGATATATGGGGTGAGTACTTGGCCATGTCTAAAACTACTAGTTTAATTTGTTGTAAAAAAAATTGCAAAGCAATTGTAGCAATATTTAGTTAATAGTATGGGTGACCACCAACATCCACAGATGTGCAATGTCTTTTAAAGGAAAACACAGCACAAGAATTTTCAGGAATGCTTGGAAGTATAGATTGTATGCACTGCAAATTAAAAAAAATTGTTCTGATACTTGGCAAAGATCGTACTGTGGTCATTGCCATGCACCAACAATCATCCCGGATGTAATTGCATCATACAATAAGTGGATATGGAAATTGTTCTTTGGCATGGCTGGCAGTAACAATGATTTAAATGTGTTGGCTAGATCAAATGTTTTTGATGATCTTTTACACGGTCGTACACCTCCGAGTAATTTTGAAATAAATGGCAATCAAAACACTATGGGCTATTACTTGGCCGATGGCATATATCATAAATATACAATAATTGTTAAAAATTTTAAAAATCCAACAATTTGAAGCAAAACTTATTTGCACAAAAACAAGAAAGCATATGAAAAGATGTCTGATGAAAATTTTAGGGATCGTATTGCTTAGGTTGATTTTAGGGTTTTTATCAAATTTTTTTTAAAGTTTGATAAGCATAAATAAAACCATATGTCTAATCAAATAATAGTTGCTTCCCCACAATTTATGCAACAGTCTTATCAATTCCTTGAATGTAGAATCCAACCGCAGCTGGCTTGGTAAGTTTGATAAGCAGAAATAAAACCCTAGGTCTAATCAAACAATAGTTGCTTCCCCACAATTTATGCAACAGTCTTATCAATTCCTTGAATGTAGAATCCAACCGCAATTGGCTTGGCGTAACGCTTTCTTCTTTCCGGCTTACCCGTCACCTCCTTTTATATAGTTGATTATAATTCTTCACCCCTGTCTGCGATCTCCTTTATTGCAAGTTAGCCACTTCGTTCGCCCTGTCTCCAATCGCAACCGAAGACACTCTCTTATGGCATATAAACAAAATCTAGATGGTGTCTCAAAATTCTCAAAAATTGATTCTAGTATTTGGATATTTTTGCCTAAAAAATCTCTTTAGAATCATGTGTTTTGTCCGAAACTAATGGGTAATATTTATAGAAAAATATTCAGTCAAAGTCCCTTTTTAGAATAGTTTTAAAACACTTTAAAAGGAATTTTTGCAAAAAAAAATGTTTATAGGAATTTACCGTCTTTTACGATGCTTTTATGTTTTTCTGCTTTTTATGACGCTTTTTGGTTTTTCTCTATTTTGCTCATTTTCATCGTTTTACGAACTCTAATTCAACCCAAATTTCAGAGGCAACCTATGGAACATATTTGACAAGTAAAAAACAAGTTTTCTCATTAATTTGTGCTAATGAAACTTCTCGGACTTAGGCAAAATTCAGTAAAATACTTTAAAAACAAATTTGACTAAAAAAAGTTCTGATTTTGATTTTAATGCTCAATCACCACCTATATTTTGAATAAAAAATATAACCAACTTACCTTAGGTCCTCAATTATATGGCGCATTCAGTAAGTTTGGCGAGTTTCCATTGATTGTCGCATTTTCAAATCTTCAATTAGACTTAAACATCATAACAAAAAAGTACTTTTGGTATCATAATTAAGCCAACTAAAAATATAAATCTAACAATCTCCCTCTTTGCCTATTCTGATGACAATACATATACAGCTAATACAGACACCTTTGACGCGACATCTATAATATATCAATTACAAATTATAAGTCGAATTAGTCCGTTACAAACGCTAACTCAAAGACATGCCTAACGCTAAGTCTTTGTTGTAAGTTGCTTCACTTCACAAGGTAAAAGAGCGAGCTAGTATATTATATGTACTAATGAACCTGAAACACCAAAATTCAACAAACACCTAATGAAGTATAGTTGTACAGAGATAACAATAATCATATAAGCAAAAATTGATATATCTCTCCCCTTCAAAATATTCCTACTTTATTACTCTCCCTCATATATGCATTATCCCTTCCATCTACCCCATTGATAAATTCTCCTTCTAAGGAATATAACTTTCTTCCCATTCTTGTCAAAGGAATATATAAAGTAATGAACATGGAAAATAGTAAAACAAGAAAATCAAGATTCATGCAACGCAAATAGTATCAATTAATGCAAATCGAATATCATATTCAAGCAACGACATTATAGCTAGCAACAATATCCACTAATTTTAAAACCTTATAATTAGATCTTGAGAAACCATTTTTCCCAAATCCTTAACTTTCCATGGATTTGGTTTAGAATTTCGAGAGCAAAATTGTTCAACAAAAATAACAATTTAACATAAATACTTGATATGCATTACTATGTACTACGTATCATATCCGGAATATATCAATTATGTTCTAAAACACGTGAATCATGATACATATAGTATGCATACAATAATTCATTAACAATTCAGCATATATAGGCCAAGCAACACAGAGTATAAGTATATATCCCATTGTGCTAAGAAATATGGATCATATAAAGCGCTATTGAATAATTATGAGTTTTGAAATACTCGCACATTCAACTAATTCTCCTTCAGAAGCAATCTTTTACTTTTAAAAATATGCAATTTTGCATTCAAACTTGTGATGTTTTTATGCAAGCATCTTATCTTTTCGACGGAGGCTTTCACCCTTACTGGAGGTCAGCTATTTGCATTTGGTAGCTTTCGGTTATCCTTCCACTATGGTAGCCCTTTTTCCATCCCCTTTACATTCTTTCCTCACATGTTTGGCTTTTAATTTTACACTTAAAATTACATCAGTAAAACCTCATCGCATAAATCATAATGGTTTTCTTAAACTATCTTTCCTTAAATATACAGTATATGAGAGCTTTTGAAATTTCAAATTAAAAGCAAGAGCCTAAACACATGTGATTACTCAATATGCATCAATGTAGATTGCATAGTATAGTGTGTAGGATATACACAAAAACTCTTATGTGATTGAAATAACATGTTACCGGTCTTGAAATTGTTAAAACATTATCCACACATCTCTAAGTTAAGCATTTAAATATGAAAATTTAGAGATATTCGGAATAGAAAGCAATTACAATCACATTATATGCAAGCAATGAATTTTTCAAGTAAATAGGCAATATCACAATTGAAAATTCAAAACCCAAAAATCCATTTTACATTGGTACTTACGCAAGAAGCTAAAACCGACCGAAGCAACAAACGTTTTTAGCATAACCATCCATCCAACCAATTCCATGGTAGGCGGACTCCCTAACACTTAAGTAGGTGCAATGATCCCTTTCGGGACCCAAACTTTTCTAATCCGTGAAATTCTATTCTTTTTGTGTTCATCTCTACTTAAAACCCTAACCCTCTTAGCTTTCTTTTTTTTCCTCTTGGTTTAGGTTTAGGAATGGGAACACTCCTCAGCAATTGTTTCAAAGCATGCTGATAAAATTCTCTAAAGTGACATTTCTTCTAGCAATATTCACACTACAAGGGTTATGGGAGTGTGTTTTTGTACACACTAAAGGTATCACTTGATCTTCAAGAATTTCCAAATGGGAAACTTTTTGAAAAAAACGATTTTTGAGTAAAAAATGGCATCAGTTGATCCTTTATGGACATTCTTAGTTTTCTTTAAATTTTGAAGAGTTCTATTAATTAAAGTTTTAGATTTAGAAGAATTAGCATTATTGAAACTTGAATTTTATGGAATGAATTTCACAAAAACGGTATTAATCGAGCTCAGAAATTGCGTTTCTAATCCCTTAAATAAGGCTTAATTAGATTATAGTTACAGTCTAAAAGCGAAAAATGCATGTAAATTTAGTTTAAGTATGAAAAGAAGGCACTGCATTGTATTTCTTTGTTACTAAGACATTTTTCATGTCTAAAGTTGTTAAGCAACTGAGGTTGGATGCAAAAAAGGAGGTTGAATGCAAAAAAGTGCAAAAAGAAGGCCCAAAGAAGAAGCCAATATCCATTCCAAGGCTTAAGGCGAGAAAAACTCTGTAAACTACCCCCCAAAGCACTACCAAGAAGATAATAGCAAGTCCCCAAGCATGAATGAAGTGAATGCAAGTTTTCAAGAGTGATTCCAAGAAAAAAGAAGCTCAATTGAATCGATTATGGAAGTTTTTAAACAAAATCGAGAATTGTCGTAAAAAGCCCGAAGTTGTAGCTGATCAGAGTTTTTATCCATTGAGAATTTAAAGAAATCTTAAGAAATAAAAGTTTGTAAAGAATTAAATTACCTACTTGGAGGCGAAAACGGTGCATCAATCGGAGTTCGGAGCAAAAAGTTACAAGCAAAAAAAGAAACAGCCAAAAGAAGAAGAAAATAAATAAAATAAAATAAAAATACACGACGATCGATCCCCACACCAGGATCGATCTCCATACGGTAAGGATAGATCCCCACCCCTATTTTTGGTCCGTTTTTTATTTTTAGCTCTTTTTGGTCCGTTTCTTCAAGGATCAATCTTCAAATGTCATATATCTCATATTTTAGGATACTTAATAAATTAGAATCAATTAACAGAGAGGCTGAGAGCACTGTGACTTTCTTGGAAACTTTTGCGCTGTATTTGATGATCGAACTTTGAGAATTTCTTTATTTAATTCCTTAAAACAATTATTAGGTTAGTTTATTTATGATCTTTTGAGGCCGGGACATCGCTGTAATCAACATTTAATTTGTCATTCAATTCATTTTTCAATTAATGTCTCAATTGCATTCCGAGTAAACCCTAGTTTTCTGTTTTCTTTCAATTTGATTGCTTTTAATTGTTCGTTTGATTTTCTATTCATATATTAGTTAATTTGGATCATATATATATATATATATATAATGGAATCAACCTTAAACCCTCATTTTAGGGGCTGGTTCTAGGGTTTATGGGTCTAGTTTGTCAGTTTTTCGATTTTTCATCGATTTATACTTAATTCTTGTTCTGTATTCAAATAGTTTATAGTTTTTCCATTCTATTCTTGTGTGATTCATTATTGATCAATAGTAATCTTATTTTTCAGAATTATTATGGTTTAGGTCAATTTTGTTCAGTTTTTGTCGGTTTTGAGTTTATTTACTATTTCTGCCATAAAATCTTCGTTTTAAATTGGAAATGCGAAATTTCAAATCCAAAAGTTTTCAAATATGATTTTATACATTATTAGGTATGTGAGGCTTATTTTCATGTTTACTTTGATTCTGATTAGCTAAATCCTTTGTTGGGGGTTCGTAGTGAAAGATGCGTAATTAATCTTTGAATGTAATCCAATCTATGTTTGAATTTTATTTTTCCATTGGTTATAGATCACCTATTGAATGATTGAGTATTTTCTTATATTTGCATGCGTTAAAAACATGTTTCCAAAAGTTAGCTTAAAAGTTCCATTTGATTAAGAACCGTAAAAACGTTGATTCTCGGATTTTTGCACAAAAACCCTAACGTGGCTTATTTAAGGATGGTCTTTATCTTCTAATTAGTTGAGTTAGTTTCCTAAGTGAATTGAATGATTTGACGCTGTTTTGGTATTTATTCACTTAAGTGCCGAAAAAGTGCCGGTTTTGACTTTCGGCATTCTTTTTAAGATGGATTTTCTTTGAATCACATTTAAACCTATTCAAACCTTATAGGAGTGTTAGGCTACAGATTTTTGAGAAATTTAATTAACTTAGATTGTTTTTGTCATGCACTAGCAATACTAGGTTTTAAATTACACTTTTTCAAAGTCGAAAGTTTCTCTGTCGATTTTTATTGCTCAAAGCTAGTCTATATAGTCTTTGTCACTCATGGGCTATCATATACTTGTATTAGTAATATAATTAGATGGTTGGAGAGTCTAGGAACTGAATCTTAGAGAAAAACCTTGTTTAAACTTATGTTTGGATTACTCGATTGGACTAGTTCTGTATTCCCTAACTATGAATACTCCTAACGTTTGTTTTTCATTATTTTAATTCCATTTAATATTATATTTAATTTAATTAGTGTTCTGTTTTATTTATTTTTAGTTTATTTGTATGCTCTGTTAGTGCATTTAGGAGACCTTTTTGGTAGATAACTTACGCTTGTGGATTTCCTTTATGTTTGCACCCTAGGGTTATATTTACCTTTAGTTTTAGTTTAGTTAATCAGTAGTTTTAATTTAGTTTTTATTTTGTTCCTTTTTCCCCGATTCTATCATATTTTCCTTTCTTTTCCTTTCTTCCCTATGAGAGAGATAGTTAGAAAAATAGATTCGTTGCCTTCCCTGTGGTTCAACCCCGTACTTATCGAGTATTGATTATAACTTGACCGCCTGCACTTGAGTGTATCAACTTTATCTTTTTGGGCATTGTCAGATATTGATTTGCTTTTTAGTATCAAAATTTGAAAATCCAAGTCCTTATTTTTTATTTCCATTCTTTTGCTTGAAAAGTATGGATTCAAGTTTTTTGGAACTAGTTTCTAACCCAACTTTAACCGTTAATGCATTTTCAAGTCATTGAGTTAGATCGCAAATGTGTTCTTCTAGTCGTTTGATTTTATTCTTATACTTTAAATTTGCCATTTTTAAGGGTGGTGTTATTTACACCCCTAAATCTGTCACAAACACCCCCTCCAAAATTTAACTAAAAACACATTTTAACACCACTTTATTTGTTACAAACACCTCCTTCCATTGTCTGATATTAGGCGAGTGCTTAGTAACACACTCTCCTCATGTAAGCTAAATTTATGTAAGTGCACTCACCTCTCATTAGGCGAGTCTCAGGGGGTGTTAGTGATTAGAAATTTACCTTTGGAGGGTATTTGTGACAAGGGGGTATTTGTGACAGATATTAGAGGTGTAAATAACACCGCCCTTTTTTAAAGAACCAATTAGACCAAGACAATTTTTTTTTTTCGCTTTCAAGTTGTCTAATTTTTTTCAAAATTTCGTTCCTTTTGGCCTTTGGATCTTCAAGACATGCTTTGTCCTTTTTAAATCAGTAATCTCATTTTCAAAAAAATTGTGTTTTGGACGTAAGTTTTGAATTTTTCACGAAAAGTTTTTAACATTTTAGTAAAAGAGCATTATAGGCCAATTGAAGATCCGAAAAGTCTTCCTAATGCTTGGAAATCTCTTGATTTACTTCTTCTAAGAAAACTTTTGTGGTAAAAGTTAAATATTTAAGACATTTCTTTTGAGTGTCCAAATTTTCTTTATCATCACTAAAAGTGGCATGCATTCCCTTTTTGCCAAACTTTTTCTCTATTATCTTAATCCTAGGAACGCTTTATGTCTTGTACCTTAACACTTAAAGCAATTATCACTTAATTGGGGTTTATTCTCAGCATCCCCTTCCCCAAAATTTTGACCACCATTATTCGATTTCTAATTTAGCTTTATGAATTTATTGAAATTACGCGCAAAATTAGCTATTTCTTGAAAATCAGACATAGAGCATTCATTAGATTCAGTTATGTTGTCATCTTTAACTCTAAATATAATTGTTTAATTTGCCTTGTCATTTTGATTCTTGTATTTTGAAAGCCGATTAAATAAAAAGTTTGAAAAGAGCCAATTAATTCGTTTTTCGTTAAGGAATCCAAATCCTTACTTTCTTCAATGGCATTTTATATGTCACTATTAACCTCCCCCCTAACAACAGAAGGATCCTAGGTTTGCCCCTGAAACCCAAGGATCGGGTTTTTGAATTTGTTGGCCACTGATTACTTAGAAGATGTTGTGTACACTATTGGTTTGCTATTAAATGGTGTGGCGGCCAAGGGTTGGGATGGCCGGAATCATGAGAAAGTTTGTATGCAATACTTGGGTAAAAATGGTAAGGAGGGACAAACCGCTTGTGTAAGCCTTAAATGGCTTAGGGAAAACTTTGAGAAAGTCTTGGAAAACGATTAGCATAATACCCTAACTTTTGATTTCTCTCTCTAAACCTACAACAAATCCACCCCTCTAAAATTCAATCCCTTTTGCTCAAATAATTTCTCTTATCTAAATCCCTCAATCACTTAAATCACCGGCACCAGCCATTGCCACCAACACTTTTTTTCTCTTTCCTCCCCCATATTCTCTCTCATCTACCTTTCATATTCTTCTTTTTTCCACTCATCCTCCTCATTCTCTCTATAAAATCCAAAATCAAAATATGCACAAGATATATATATATATATAAACATATAATACTAGTTTATTATTTTCTTTTTCTATATCAAATTTTCCCACTCAAATGGGTATATTAATGATACAATTTGGGATTCAAAAAACTAGTATCAAAAGAGGTTTATTGATACACACGATTTTTTATTTGAAAAATGATTATCAAAAATGTTTTTTTTTTCACATAAATAATTTTGAATTTAAAAATTGGGTATCAAAATGGGTTCATTCGAAAAATAAGGTATCAAATTAAGTTAATTGATAGAACCAATTTTGGATTGGGAAAGTGGGTATACAAATGGGTTTATTAATTGATACGGTTTTGGATTTGGAAATGGTATGAAGATGCTTGGAAAGGGAGAGGAGAGAAAGGTAGTGTTGGTGGCGGTTCACCGGAGGTGGCAACTAACTAGGTGGCAATGACGAAGGTTTAAGTGATTAAGGGGTTTAGACGAGAGATTATTTTAGAGGGATGTTTTAGAGATTGGTGGATTTGTTTTAGGTTTAGATAGAGAAAGTAAGGATTATGGTTTTTTTTAGAAGAAAATGAATATTCCCAAGGGCAAAATGGTCAGCCCAAAATAGGATATGTCAAATGATTATCAAAGTAGGGATGTATCTCTAATTTTGTATTATAAATAGGGGACAAACTCAAAAAAAACTCATATAAAATGATGATGATAATAATAACAAATTCTTGATTTCTCATTTTATTGTCAAGTTTGAAGTCATGATCTTTAAAGTTGTATAATTTTATCATTCATCCAACCACCTTTTTCCATTTTAATTATATAACAATTTTTTTTTTCCTTTTTCCCATTTCGATTAGAGGTTGCTCGAGCTTAAGAAATAGACGTACAAATGCAACTACGCTTCATTCTCTAGTTAGAACGGAATGGAAAAGTAAAAGAATGTTACACCTTAGACAAATTAAAAACGAAAGGTCAAAATATCTGATATAAACCATTCACACTTTGAAGATAGCCAAATGTTAATTTTCAAGCTGTCAACTCTTGGGGCAATTTTCAGAAGGCCTTCACATTTTTTTTTCTTTTTTTTTCATTAAGTGTTTGTGTAAAGTTATTTTGAAAAATGTTAAATTTACACAAATTTTATACAAAATAGCGTAGCACCATTCAAATAAAGTAGCAGCTCCACATATTTAATGCATTATTTGCATCGTTTTTTTTTTTCACTCCAATGAATACCATAACTATTTATGTAATTTTTTTCGTAAAGTTTAACATTACTCTTTCAAATACATCAATGCTCCAACTTAAAGCAAAATAACTTGAGTAAAACAATATTGCTAACAAATTTAGATTACAATAAACGTTGTATTGTATAGGAAAAGTTGTGTAATGAATTTATCACTTTGTAAAAAATAAAAATAAAAAATGTATGAGATAAAAGCCACGTACACAAAAAATTGAGATATGATTTCATGAAGAAATATGGTTAGTACATCTCCACTCAACGGCTTTAGCATCTAATCTCATCGGGAAGCGACAATTTATTTAGGGTGAGACTATTGTCACCCCCCAAACTTCTCTCTAACACTCCCACATAGACTTGGTGCAATTGAGCTGAGTATGTGCGCATTGACTCGGTGCAATAGAGCCGAGTATGTATACATTACTTGGTGCAACAGGATTGTGTCAGTATATTTTTTTTTGTTTCCAACAATATTTTGGCTCTATTGCACCTAGTAAATGATCATATGCTCGGTCCTATTGCACCGAGTCAATGGAGGGAGTGTTACAAAGAACTTTGGGGTGTGACAATAGCTCCACCCTTTATTTATTATACTCTAAAGACATAAGGTGGTGATCCCTTTGTATATATTAACTAATTTCAACTATTTAATTGGGCGAGAGAGAGAGCCGGCGGCGACGAATTCTTAGATACCCAAACTTTCCTGCACCTGGCGATGAACCCTCGAAAACAAATGGCAGATAGCCTGTGGCATCTTGGTATCTCTGTTGAATCTGTACATATATGTATAAATAAACTAAACCCGTTATTCCATAGTCTTCATACTAAGGGGTAATCATAAAATAATGCATGGTTGAAATAGCAAGATGAATTTTTTGAAGGGTGAATTGTGCCTTTGTTCCAGATTACGATTAGTAATCTATACACTAGAATAATAGCATATCTAAAATAATATAAAGCCAAATAGTTACTCCAAATGCCTGGAGCCCTGTTATATTTCCCCCCTTTCTATCCCTCTGCTAGCTTCCACTTAAAATAAACCTATTCGATCCTCTATCGTTATCAGGGGTTTGAAGTAGATCTATTGCTAGTGTATACATATATTCCCACATGATAATTGAATCGCTTACATGCTCCACAAGGAGATCGATAACTTTTGGTCATGTTAGATGAAATATGTAAGTAATCTTGATGGAACTAACCATTGTGATCAAGTAAACTAGCCCTATGGTAGGCAAAGATTAGAGAGGGCTACATTCTTATTCATACACCTAGCAGAAGAATCTATTAATTAAGCTTTCACTTGTTTAGACAATTTGAGATCTGTTGGTTCTGAATCTAAATGCGACCTTGAGTTGATGTATATATGCACATACACAAACAAGCCTCCTCTTTCCCAAGGGAATGATATTGGTAAGATACTTGCTTTGTATGCTGTTCTACAAGGAAAAACAAACAGCCTATTTCAGTTGGGGATATGCTCCCTTCTCTCTCTCTCTCTCTCTTCCATGTGATATATCTTATATGCCTTGAGGGAGAGACTCTTTTATTTACCCCTTTTTCTGTCCACATATATAGTGGGTTCAGGCAATAGGTCTCCAAACCAACAAATTACATAGAGAATTTTAGAGGCCCAATAAACATTTCAATGTTTTTTTCCTTTTTAATTATTTCCTGGACAAACCAACAAATTACCTGAAGAATTTGTTCTGTGCTCCGTACACAATTCTTTCCAATGACACAAACTGTTCCACCGCATCCACCGCCAGTAATCTTGGCTCCATATAAACTTCCTTCTCCAGATTTTGAGATTTTTCTATGTTGCATTTCCTGCACTAATTGGACAAGCCTATCTGTTCCATCCGATCCAAGTCCACAAGCACTGTAACTGCAGTGGCACTGTAGAACAAGATTGTGAATAACAAAAAAGAAATTATCTTCCATTCTCTTTCAAGTTTTCCAACAAGTACTTCACGGAAATTTAAAAGCCTTAAAAAGTCAAAAAGAATTTTGGCCCTGTTCATCATAGTAAACATAGTTGAAAAATGCCTTGGAACGAAGAGACAATTTTATGAATTTATTCACCAAAGACATTTGTTAATTACTCTTCTTTAGGAAGTAGCTTACTGGAAAGGGAGAGACTTGGACCTCCCTTTCTAAAAAGAAACAAGTTTTCTATTGGAAGTTACAACTTGCATTTGTTATAAGAAGAGATACGGGCAAAAGTGTAAGCATCAACACCTTTATTTAAGGATAACTTGTATGTATGTTTAATAAAATAAGCAATACCTGATACATTAGTTCTCCGAGAGCGGTGAGTTGCTCGTCTGACATCATAGATGTTAATAATGCTTTGAATGCCTATACATCATTTGACATAGATAACTTTCAGTTAATAAGAAAAGAAACTTATATTGTCATATTTGTAAACGCTTTCTTTCCTTTGTTTCTTTCTGACTCAGAGTGTAAGGCATTCGAAGTGAACAAGTAGAAGAATAACCGTTATGATAACTTCTATTTACCAACAAACAGACAACAAAGTCGGTTTCACACATTTGGTTATCTACTACAATGCCCTTGATAAATAAAACTAGAAGAATATTCTATTGATCGATGCCACTATTATTTGCATTTCTGTTTTCAAAGGAAAAGCTATGCTGACAAGAAAGAGTCTAATAAAGCATTTCATGTTGAGCATGACTTCGACCTTCTGAAATGAACAAATTTTTACACTAATGTTAATCTGGATCAAGCTATGCCCATGGTCTTCTACAAAATTGTTAGCATGTCTAGAAGAGTATTATATTAAACTTTCATAAGAGCTTATATCAAAAGCTATATCGAAATCTAAGCGCCACCCAATGTGTCTCATATATTATTGTTGATTGTTTAATCTAAAAATGACAACCCTGCTACTATGGAATCTAGTGCCCTAAGAGCTCAAACCCCTGTTCTGCTTGACACTAAACCTTCTGGGATTGATCCAGACAACACTAGGCAACCTCCCTTTGGTAATTGGCTGTTAAATTACCTAATAGGAGTATCTTAGTCTCGCACATTAAATTAAGCACATATATCTAAAAAAATTACAAACCAATTTGATCCTTTTGTTACAAAGTTGGCTGCCAAAAAAAAGACTAACCTTCACGCGGAAATTCTCATATATAGGGTGTCTAGCAGCTGCTCTTACTCCATAACTACGCTTGTTATCAACGACAGTGACAAGATCATTGTGATCAGTATATTTCGCCAAAAATTTCTCGCCAGGCATAGACTCGGGAAGCATCTTAACATAAAGAGCTTCATATCTATCATAAAACTAAAGACAAATAAGAATGCAATCCATTCATGTATAATATGAGGTGAAACACTAAAAGGTGTCTGGTTGTCCCAAAAATTATAATGATCGCATTTTTCTCATTTTGTGCTCGACTTTGATATGGATTAGACAATCTTTTTTCTTTTTTTTTTTTGATAACCATGGGTATCGGGGCCCCACCCCACTAATCCCATGAGGCCCTGGTTGCTCGACCGGAAGACGCCCCCAGTGGCCCAAGAAAGGTTTCACGCAGCGGGGAATCGAACCTGAGACCGTGCGCCTACCCACACAGTTCCAAGTTCGCCCTTACGGCTATGGAAACCCCTTGAGGCCCAGGTTGCT
Source organism: Lonicera japonica (assembly GCA_021464415.1). NCBI lineage: Eukaryota > Viridiplantae > Streptophyta > Magnoliopsida > Dipsacales > Caprifoliaceae > Lonicera > Lonicera japonica. Next base: position 76,702,438 of record CM038469.1, on the reverse strand, counting down.
CAACCGGAAGACAATCTTTTTTGAACTTTACGAATATAAGATCAACATATAATTCATTAAAGCACAAAAAATTCATCAAACACATTACTAAAGCTGTATTTTAGGATCGACATCTAAACTTCCTCTAAATCGTTTATCAAGAATTGTTGGGAATAGCGTAAATTTGTAAATCCTAATCTGTTCAAAAAGTTTCCACCAACTTCCTAGTTCAAGGCTATTATTGGAAGGACCGATGGGATACAATCAGAAATGGAGAGTAATTTATGGACATGGGGAAGGCTATTATCCATTGTTCAGCTAACATCTAAACTTCCTCTAAATCGTTTATCAAGAATTGTTGGGAATAGCGTAAATTTGTAAATCCTAATCTGTTCAAAAAGTTTCCATCAACTTCCTAGTTCAAGGCTATTATTGGAAGGACCGATGGGATACAATCAGAAATGGAGAGTAATTTATGGACACGGGGAAGGCTATTATCCATTGTTCAGCTAACAGTGATGGACCAATAACAAAAATGCTTTGGAACTCTGAAACCACTGCTTACACAATTGAGTAAGAAAGGCCTGCCCTGAAAACATTTGGGGTCCAAGGCAAACTCTAAAATTACCCCCTCAAATATTTATGAAGTTATTGGTACTATCCTACACTTGCATTAAATATATTTTCCTAACAAATCAAGTTAAAATATGAATTGTATATTGATATCATGCTTTGCATACAAAGAGGCACAAAAACTGATATGCAATAATTACAGAACACAAATATGCAGATATGGCTTTTCGAAAAAGAAGGATATACATGTGTTTGGGGATCCATTGAATATTTTATATGCATGTATTAAAGTACATACACATATTAAAAAATAAATTGATTCATTTGATCAATACCTTGTAATTGAACTTTTCATGGGAGAAATTTTAGATCGATGGAGTCGACAAATTATTATTATTCTTTAGGGCAGCCCGAGTACAAACCTGTTAAGCATGATATTCATTCCAGTTCCTTCTCCTACCAGCTTAAGCTTTTGAGAGAGATGGTTCATAACATGGTATCAAAGTGTAATTATCTGGGAGGTCCAAGGTTTAAGCCTTGGCACCTCCATCCTAAATATGTCTATTCTGCGAAATTCAAAATTCTGTTCTCGTTTGCTCTCCACGTGCATGTGAGGGAGGGTGTTAAGAATGATATTCATTGCAGTTTCTTCTCCTAATAGCTTAAGCTTTTGGGAGAGATGATTCATAACAAAACCCATCTTAGGTGTTTCAGAAACATCAAACTTGTGGGAAATGGTGTGATATTTTGGAACACTTGGTCATGTGAAATTACTTCCTTTCTGATAGGTTTAAATGTATTAAAATATATAATGTTGGCCTCCCCTATAATTTTAATTTTGAAATTGACCCTTGAATTTCAGTTTTAAAATCACAAATTAACATCCAAAGTATCCTATAGGCCTACAAGCAGATCCCAACATATCCTCCCATATCCAAATTTCAAAAATACTCAGGATACTCTAAAATGCGCATTGATACATCTATGAGCATATCGAACACGTATATGTATGCGATACATATCGTATACAGATTCGGGGCCATTACACAAGTAACCGTATCCGTGCTTAGCTACGTACCGAGGGTGTCAACCTGTACCCGACCCCAAGAGATAAGCACAATTAGTTCTCATAAGCTACCCACCAAGATAGTGTAAGTTGATTTAAGTATTAAAATTGGATCATTTTTCCTTGAAAGGTTTGGGTTCTTACGATGTAAAATTGAGTTTCCATAACTGGTTTTTGACAGCATATGCACGCACATACACTGATACACAGATGCTAGGACTTGGGAATCCCCAAAATTTTACAAATTTGGGGCCCAAGCGGTGCTCTCACCAGCCTACCCTTGGGTTGGCCTTCTAAACAAGTTAAAACACGAGAAAAGTAATAACATAAGGTAAAATGAACAATAAATAACATTGATAATATAAAATAATAAAATATTGATTTTCACATTTGCCTCACCACAGCTTCTAATTATAAGACCAATTAGATTACTCCAAGATGTCAGATTTTCGCGTCACTGACAATAGCTCTGGACAAATGGCACTACCTGTGAGGTGCAACATTGCACAAGTAATCTAATGAAGCTTCAGCTTCAAGCATTTCAACACAGTTATCCTCCAATTCATCAGGGTTCATCCCATTAGCACTTGACATCATTGCAGATGCAGTAGACTTGATGATTTTCCGACCCATAAAGGCTCCTACTCTCACAGATCCATAATCTGCACCTCCAATACTGTAATATGGCCAATTAATTATAAATCCCATGGAAAAATTGGATAGAGAGAGAGTGAGAGAGATAATATTGGAGATCACACTTAGAAAGTACAGGAATAGCTTTTAAAGGTTTATAATAATTCAATATAGCGGATCAGTGTAACTGTGTAGGGATTCTAAGGATTATTTAAAGAATGATAGGAAAAATTGAAGTATGAAGTACACATGACCTATTCTGTAACCTATGTTCATACTCAAGAAAAAAACTGGTTTGGTAAGATGTCAGGAGTGAGTTTCAGAATAGAAAATAAAACATTAACTAAATTAATTTACATGTAGGAATATAAACACTTCATGTTGAAGGCAGGGGATGGGTAAGGATTGGTTCTATATGCATGAAAAAGACATAGAATTCAGGAGAGCTCTTGAGTTCAAGTCTCATCCAGGGTTGGGGGATTTTACTTATTATTGTAGTAAAGGGAACTTAGTCGTAGAAGACATACTGACTAGTGGCAACCAAGAGCTGGCTGATAAGGAAAGTAATTTGGTCTCTTCAGAGCATTTAACTGAGAGGCACGTTGATATTGAAGATAACTGAAGTTTTGGTAAGGTTGAGGGTGGTAAACATGGTGCACGGGCAAAAACTGAACCAGAACGGATGAAGCCTGCTAAAGCGCTATCACAAGGACATGTAGGTAATTGGCTGGGCCTGATACGGGCAAAAAAAATTAGAGGATTTCAAAGTTTGGGAGATTAAAAGAAGAAAAACAATAACGCAGACAAGGCCGAGACATAAAATTGGCAGCTGCGTTCTCAGTTTTGAGAATGATGATATTGAATCAGTGGAATCTCTTGGTGATAAAGAGGGTCGGGAAAACTTCAGTGTCAGTGATAGAGAAATCAGGAAAACATCAAAAGAAGGAACCAAGGACAGGAACAACAGGGGCTCTGCAGAAAGTAGAGAACTGAAGGATACAAGATTCAGGCAAATTTACACGAGGAGGAGCAACAAAAAATTGATACGAGAGATTGAAGATACAACAGAGTGTGATTCAAGTGAGCGGGAGGAAAGCTTTTCAAGAGTGAGGATGGAGGGGCTTTTTAGAAATGTGTCTGATCATTGTCTGGTGTTATTGGAAATGTCATTGTCGAAGTGGGGTCCGACGCCATTTAGATTAAAAAACATGTGGCTTAGAAATAAGGATTTTACGAAGATTTTCTCGCAAGGATGGGAGGAGGTAGAGAAACATGGGTGGGAAGGGTTCAAATTCATGAATAAATTGAAAACTTTGAAATCTATAATTAAAAAGTGGAATATTGAATGTGTTTGGGATTCTGGATTGGATAAGATAGCAATACTGGAGAAAATAAAAGAGATTGACTTAAAAGAAGAATCAAGTAACATTGATGATAACTTAAGAAAAGAAAGATGCAAGTTGAAAGATAATTTGGAAAAAGTAATTTTGAAAGGAAATTTCTTGGAGACAAAAAGCAAGAATTAAATGGGTTCGGGAATGGGATAACAATTCAAAATTGTTTCATAAAATTGTGAATATGAAAAAGTGCAACAATTTGATAAATAAATTGGAAAAAGACAATGGGGAAATTTTGGAAGAGGAAGAATCGATTGTGAATGAAATAATCACGTTTTTTGGAAAATTGTATTCGAATGATTCGAAATCAAAGTGGAAGTTGGAGGGTTTGGAGTGGGCGGCAATAGAAGTAACCAAGGAGGAATGGCTTGAAAGACCCTTTGAGGAAGAGGAAGTAAGAAATGCAATTATGGAATGTGATGGCGAGAAAGCTCCGAGTCCCGATGGGTACACTATGGTTGTTTTCAATGAACTTTGGGATGTCCAGAAAGGCGATCTAATGAGTTTCTTTAAGGAATTTTATGAGAATGGGGTGGTTAATAGGTGCGTGAACGAGACATACATTTGCTTAATTTCAAAAAAGGCAAACTCATGCAAAATAAAGGACTTTAGGCCAATAAGCTTAGTGACAAGTTTATATAAGATATTGGCAAAAGTACTCTTATTAAGGTTAGGAGAAGTTACGGAGGAAACAATTTTGGTGTGTCAAGGGGAATTTGTTAAAGGAAGGCAACTAGATGTAGTTTTAGTAGCCAACGAAGTGGTGGAGTAGTATAGAATTAAAAAAAAGGAAGGCGTGGTGTTCAAAATTGATTTCGAGAAAGCTTATGACCATGTGAATTGGAACTTTGTGGATGACTTATTGGAGATAAAAAGATTCAAAGATAGATGAATAAGGTGGATTAGAGGTTATTTGTCTTCAGTTAACTTTTCGATTTTGGTAAATGGGAGACCTAGAGGGAAGTTTGGGGCAACTAGGGGATTGAGACAAGGAGATCCACTTATATCCTTTTTTGTTTACAGTGGTTGTGGATTGTCTGGGTAAATTGGTGAAGACTAGACTACAATGTGTGATTGATGGGTTTAGGATTGGGAAGGATATAGTGGAGGTGTCACATTTATAATTTGCAGACGATATGATTTTTTTCTTGTCGGGTAATGAACGCAAGTTTAACAATTTGGTGAAGTTGTTATTGGTTTTTTGCTCATTTATCGGGATTGAAACTAAATTTGACAAAGAGTAAACTTGCCGGTGTTAATATGGAAGTGGAGAAGTTAGAGCAGTGTGCTACTAGATTGGGTTGTGAGATTGAGAATTGGCCATTGAAATACTTTGGGTTACCTCTTCGAGGTAATCCATACTCTTTGGAGTTTTGGAATCCAATGTTAGAAAAAGTAAATAAGAAACTTGATGGATGGAAAGGTGATTTCTTGTCAAGAGATGAGAGGCTTATCTTGATTGAATCGGTCTTAGCAAGTCTACCAACTTATTTCTTGTCATTTTTTCGCATTCCTTTGAAGATTAAAAATGTTTTAGAAAAAAAGAATGAGAGACTTCTTGTGGGATGAGTGCGATAATAATAAAAAAGATCACTTAATAAATTAGGACATAGTGTCTAAAGCAAAAAATAAATGGGGGTTGGGCATTGGTAATTTGATGAATCGAAATAAAGCATTGTTAGGTAAATGGTTGTGGAGATTCCCCATTAGTCCAATTCCCTATGGTATTCCATCATTAGAAGCAAATATGGATTAAGCAACAATGGGTGGGACTCCAAAGTTATGAGTAGTGGGACTTATAGAAACCCTTGGAAATATATTTCTCATGGTCTTGAATCATTCTTGGTGCATAGAAAACTGGAAGAAGGTAGGGGGTCCACAATTAGATTTTGGGAGGATAAACGAAGGGGTGATATAGCCTTTGATTCCTTATTTCCGCGACTATATAGACTCTCTTTGAACAAAGGAGATTCCATTGCTTCTTTAGCCTCTTTAAACTCAGACTGTCTTGTGTCTTGGAATCTATCCTTTTCTAGAAACTTGAATGAAAGTTGGAGGAGTTCCTTTCATTGTTGAGAGAGATTGAGGGTGCTAGATTGTCTCCAGGGAGTGTAGACAATAGGAGTTGGTTGTTGAAAAGGGAGGGTTTCTCTTGCTCTTATTTTTTCAAATCTCTTATCAATCTCCAACGCATCCACATTTTGCATCTTCAAAAGTCATTTGGGCAGCTGGTATTCCCACAAAAGTGAAGGTGTTCTCTTGGTTAGTTGCTCATGGGAGGGTTAATACTTATGATTTGTTGCTGTGAAAATGTGAGAATGTGAGAATGTGTTGTATCATTGAGTAGAAAGGTACAAAATATATATATACAAGAGAGAGACTTAGTATATTAAAGAGTTTCCTTCTAATAAGGATTCTCTAAATATATCTTAAATATACACATGCTATAAATAGAATATACAAATCTAAACACTCCCTTCAAGCTGGAGCGTACAAGTTGTAGGTTCCAAGCTTGTTACAAATGTAATTGACTCGAGGGCCACCGAGAGACTTTGTAAAGATATCAGCTAGTTGATCATTCGATTTCACGTAGCTCGTCGTTATCTCCCCTGAAAGAATTTTCTCTCTAATAAAGTGGCAGTCAATCTCGATATGTTTAGTCCTCGCATGAAAAACTGGATTGGAGGCAATGTGGAGAGCTGCTTGGTTATCGCACATTAATTTCATTTGTTGAATCTTTAAGAACTTCAGCTCCTGTAATAATTGTTTCATCCAAATCAGCTCACACGTTGCTTTGGCCATTGCTCGATATTCTGCCTTAGCGGTAGATAGAGAAACAACTGATTGTTTCTTGCTTTTCCATGAGACCAAATTTCCTCCAACAAAGATATAGTACCCACTGGTCGAACGTCTATCATGTGGGCAGCCTGCCCAATCAGCATCGGAGTAGCCAACGACCTCAGTGTGGCCTCTACTTTCATAAAGAAGACCTTTGCCTGGTGTTTTCTTTATGTATTTTAAAATACGAACAGCTGCCTCCCAATGAATATCACACGGGGCACTTAGGAACTGACTGAATACACTCATCGAGAACACGATATCAGGACGTGTCACGGTGAGGTAGTTGAGTTTCCCAACGAGTCTCCGGTACTTACTAGGGTCTGATAACGGCTCCCCCTGATTAGGTAGGAGTTTGACATTTGGATCCATCGGAGTCTCTACCAGTTTACAGTTTGTCATGCCAGTTTCTTCTAAGATATCTAAGGCATACTTCCGCTGAGAGATGAGAATACCCTGTCGGGATTGAACAACTTCTATTCCCAGAAAATATTTGAGTTTTCCCAGATCTTTAGTCTGAAAGTGGTGAAATAGATGCTGCTTGAGTCTCTGTATGCCCTCTTGATCATTTCCCGTAATAACGATATCATCCACATAAACGACCAAGTAGATGCATTTGTTAAAAGACGAATGGGAATAAAAGACAGAGTGATCAGCCTCATTACGAGCCATACCAAACTGCAGGACAACAGAACTAAAACGTCCAAACCACGCCCGTGGGGATTGCTTTAGACCATAAAGAGAACGACGAAGGCGACACACCAGATTAGATTCCTCCTGAGCAACAAACCCAAGCGGTTGCTCCACATAAACCTCTTTCTGTAATTCGCCATGCAGAAAAGCATTCTTGATATCCAATTGTTAAAGGGGCCAGTGACGAATGGCTGCCATTGAGAGAAATAGACAAACAGAAGACATCTTAGCTACCGGAGATAACGTATCACCATAATCAAGCCCATGGATCTGGGTATACCCTTTTGCAACTAATTGAGCTTTCAAACGATCAACATTTCCATCGGGCCCAACTTTGAGAGTGTAAATCCAACGACAACCCACTGTTGATTTACCAGGAGGAAGAGGCACGAGGTCCCATGTGCCACTCGAATGCAAGATTGACATCTCATCAACCATAGCCTGACGCCAACCCGGATAAGAAAGTGCGGCTCCTACATTTTTAGGTGTAGAAACAGGAGACAAAGACGATACAAATGTAGTATATTGTGGAGATAAACGATGATAACTCACAAAATTATAAATGAGACGAGGGTTACGAGTAAAACGAATACCTTTGTGTTCGGCAATAGGAAGATCCAGGTCAGGAGCCGAAACCGGAGGCGTAACTGGAGTAGGAGATGAGGCCGATGGATCCGGTGATGGGCTCGGATATAGTCTCAGTAGTAGGCTCGGTGGTGGGGTTCTCAACAGATGTAGATTGAGGTCGGCGATGGTAGGTAAGTAGAGGAGGTGGCGAGGTTGCAGTAGGAGCCACAGTATCAGGAAATCACACAACTTGTGGAATAGGATTAGCGTTTGATATGGGGGACTCACTAATATCAATAGGACACGCAGCATGCTCTGAAGAGGGAAAGAAGGGTGTTGTCTCAAAGAAGGTGACAACTGCGGAAACAAGATATCGTTTAAGGTCTGGAGAAAAACAACGATAACCCTTTTGTAAGCGAGAATAACCCAAAAAGATACATTTGAGAGATTTGGCATGTAACTTATCTTTCCCAGGAGTGAGGTCATGAACAAAACAAGTACAGCCAAAGACACGGGGGTGGACAGAATAGAGAGGCTGGGTGGGAAATAACAAAGAATGAGGTACCTGATTTTCTAAAACTGAGGATGGCATCCTATTAATTAAATAGCAAGTGGTGAGGACTGCGTCTCCCCAAAAACGTTGTAGAGCATGATTGTGAATAAGGAGAGTACGAGCAGTTTCAATCAAGTGTCTATTTTTCCGTTCAGCCACTCCATTTTGTTGAGGAGTATGAGCATAAGAAGATTGGTGAAGTATGCCCTCAGAAGTCATAAAGGATTGGACGGGGGCAGAAAAATATTCTCGTGCATTATCACTGCGAAAAGTACGAATAGTGGTGCCAAATTGGGTTTTAATTTCTGAGCAAAATGTTTGAAAGATGGAGAATAGCTCGGAATGATTTTTCATTAAAAATAACCAAGTGCATCGGGAAAAATCATCAACAAAAGTGACAAAATATTGAAAACCCAAAGTTGTCTTGACACGACTAGGACCCCATACATCAGAATGAACTAGAGAAAAAGGTGAATCTGCTTGTTTATTAACACAACTGGGAAAAGAATTACGAATGTGTTTTCCTAACTGACAAGACTCACACTCTAAAGATGATACACGAGAAAGACTCGGCACCATCTTTTGTAGGTTGGGATGGCCTAAACGATGGTGAAGGAGTGCAGGTGGATCACTAGCAACACAAGATACAGGGTTGATGGTAGGGTGAGGTAGTATAGACCACGGTACTCATGTCCTACTCCAATTAACTTCCCAGTACTCTGCTCCTGCACAAGAACTGAATTAGCAACAAAGGTAACAGAATAAGGCAAGGTTTGGGTTAATTTGCTAACTGAAATCAAATTGAAAGGACATCCAGGCACAAAAAGAACAGAATTTAAAGACAAGGTATGCAAGGGTATGGCCTGTCCAATGCCTTTAACTTTTGTTTGAGAGCCATCGGCTAAGGTAATAGTAGATAAAGAATCAGAATAATTAATAGAAGAGAACAAATTCTTGTTACCAGACATATGGTTAAAAGCACCAGAAGCAAGAACCCAAGATCCAAGAGATGATGATTGAGAGATACAGGCAATAGGGTTACCAGTTTGATTTACATAAGCTTTGGAGATGGACCGCTTGTTCTCTTGGAATTGCAGGAACTCAGCATATTTAGTGGCAGATACCGAAAGCGTAAGGATTGATTCTTCGCTTGGAGTACCCATTAGAGTCTTGTAGTATAAGCCAAAAATATCACCAAACTAATGCTGGGAATAGATTAGAAATATGCTAGAACACAGATCTTAGAGAGACGATCTGGAAAAAGTGGATTTGAAAACGCGAACAGTAACGCGGATGGATAGTAACTCGTGAACAGTAGCGCGGATGAACAGTGCTCGGATGAACAGTAACTTTTTTTTTTGATACGCGACAGCTAGGGTTTACACGCTGGAAGAGAAACACAGCGGCTAAGGTTTGGTTATTATGTGAGGTGGCTAGGGTTTGGTTACTATAGGAGGATCGATTCCTCTTATACCATGTGAAAATGTGAGAATGTGAGAATGTGTTGTATCATTGAGTAGAAAGGTACAAAATATATATATACAAGAGAGAGACCTAGTATATTAAGGAGTTTCCTTCTAAAAAGGATTCTCTAAATATATCCTAAATATACACATGCTATAAATAGAATATACAAATCTCAACAGTTGCAAAAGAGAAGATCGAATAATTGTCTCTCCCCATCTTAGTGTGTACTTTGCAAGAGAGATGCGGAATCTTTGAATCATTTGTTGTTACACTGCCCTTAATCATACTTCATTTGGAACAAAGTTTTTGCAGAATTTGGGTTTAGTTGGGCCATTCCTAGATATGGCATGACTCTTTTTCTCTTGGAAATCAATAGCTACAGAGACAAATCTAAGAGCTGGGAGTTATGGAGATGTGTCAAAGTCGCTTCCTTTTGGCTATTATGGATGGAGAGGAATTAAAGAATTTTTGAAGGAAAGGTAGAAGAAAAGGAGTAGTTATGGGAAAGAGTTAAATTCATAGCTTCGTTGTGGGCTTCCAACACCAAGGCTTTCAAAAACTATAATGTGGAAGACATCAAGACCAATTGGAGAACTGGGTTTTTTGAATAGTGTTCCATTGTAGTGCCTGTTCTAGGGGTGTTGTTAGCTATGGTTTTTGGCTTTTTTTTTCTTTTCTTTTCTGGGTTATATGTTTTGTTGGTGGACTCCTTTTCCCCTCTCAGTTTGTACTTTTTATTTATTAATGAAATCTTGTTTCTTAACAAAAAAAAGGGAACTTAGACCTCCCCTTTTTTTCAAAAAAATAAAATAAAATGGACAATAAATATAAAGGTTTTACAATTAATATACATAAAAATCCAAGGAAAAAAATAGCTAAATTCACCGCTTCTTTAACTAAAGATCGCTCACAATATTCTAAGAAAATTCCTCAAATTGACATAAACAAGACAACTTTGTGTAGTGGTCCAAGAAACCATGCAAAATAGGTGCTATTCCACAAGGAAAATCTAGGGAAAAAATTAAGCCCCAAGTACCTGTGCCGTAATCCAGAATCAATTCCCCAAAATCGAATATGACCGGGGATTTCTACAAGGCCTAGTACCTCAGCAGGCTGCAGAAAATACAATTTTTACGGTCAAACTTAACACCGATTGAGCAGATTTCTATACTGCTACAGCAATTTTCACATACTTCAGACTAAAGTCACATACATACCTGGCAAACCATTGCAAGGAGTTGATTGGCTTCACCACATGCTGAAGTCATCTGATCCATCACACCACATGGAGCTCCGACAATATTGTTCTCTACCTATATCAAATATTTCAACAATGAATGAGCACATGATATCGTACAAAAGGGATATGAATGGATCACATGAAATAATCCCTTGTCCTAAATTAAGATTCACATTGACTTTCACACATTTTAAGGAGAGAATATTTTGAACGTAATCAAAGAGTCACTATCGGGAGATTTGGTACATTGATTATGTCCCAAAAAGGAAATGTGACTCGTAGTTCGAGAGTAAGGGTGGACAAAATAAAAAAAATATTATCAGAAACAAACACATTTAATAAACATGAAATGGATGAAGGTACAAAAGGGTGAACCAGAGGATCACCCAAAACAACTACAACAGAGTGACAGACTATCAAACATTAAAAGAAACAGATGAAATTTAGAAGTACAAGACCCTTGAAGCTGCTACATATACACGCACTAAACAAAAACATCAACTAGGAAGAGAAGGCCTAAATCCTAGCTCACTGCTCTCCAATTAAAATAAATATCTGAGATTGACAAATTCCCAAACTGCTTAGAAGAAAAAGCCCATATAGAAGCTGTAAATTGGGTTTTGGCACACTCAATATGAGAGCCAGAGCCACATATTTATATAGATAAATTAGGGTTATAGTGATGCACCAAACATAAATAAGAAAAATAAAGACACAGTCAAACCTAATTAAGTCTAAATCTAAAAGATCCCTTATAATTATGGGATGCACAAAAGTAGCCTAATATAACTTAATACCCAAAATAATAAAAGATAATTATGATTTTCAACACTCCCCTTCAAATTAAAGGACGTGTTAAACCGAAATCAATTTGCCATCTTAATGTACAACTCCTTTGCTAAAAAAATACTCCCCCCTTAAGTCCTCAAATAAATTGCTCTTTGTGCTTGAAACTTGCATATGTCTCTAAAAATACCTCAAAAGTTGATTGCAACATGTGCAAAAGGTGGAAAAACACATCCACCGCAGCACGTGCAAAGGTGGGAACAACATCCACCAAAATTAACGGCAAACATGGGACGCCAGAAAACACTTGGCTGAACCCAAAAGACCGCTGGAAAACACCAAAAAGTTTGAAGCACAGTAATATAATAGCAGAAGACTAAAAACAGAGGGCCGAATATGCAGCGTGCTGTGTCGAACAGATATGAGCAGAAGCATCTGGAGAAACGGCAATAAAGAGGCAGCAATAGAAAATATAGATCTTTCACCAGCCGCTGGAAACGGCGGAAGAAAAGAAGAAAACCCATGGGAGAATCATACTCCTCTGATACTAAGTTGAAAAACAAAATTAGGTCAACAAAATAATTTCAATCTGAATATACAACAAAATATCAGTCAGAAGGTCGAACCTTTTGGCAGAGCAAAGCCAGCTCTCTTGGGCTGATATCAAGTCCTGCAGATCATTGATGAAGGCACACCACAATTATTTCTACAGTTTACATGATCGATAGTAGTATGTGATTGTAGGAAAATAAGTTTTCTTTCATATTAGACTAAACTTTTTTCATAACTCAAAAAGGTGGCAGTTGCACAAAAATTCAAATGTCATCCCATGAATGAACAGGCCTTAACAAAGCAAAATGGAACAAACAAATTTTGATTTCAAAGACTGTTAGGAATACACAATCTAAATGCAAGATATCATCAGCTCTGAAGTAGCAATTGGCTAGTCAGTTCACTTTCCAATATAGTGGCAGTAACCAAGGGGAAAAACAATATTGTAAAATCCAGTTTGCCAGGAGAGGGGATTGCATTTATTTTTTTTTGATCGGAAACAAATTGCTTATATTTATAATGGAAATAAAAATAGAAAGAGTTGAAAGTGAACGAGAAGTCCACAAACAACTAATAAGAAAAACAGAACAAAGCAACAACCACCTCTTTTCTAGAGAGAGAAGGCACACCAACTTTCTAGAGAGAGAAAGTATGAAAATTCTCTCTTCTCTCTCCTCTTTCCTATGAATGCCATGAATCAGATGATGATTCCGGCCACCATTCCCCACCCTCCTCCCATCACCACCCCACCACTCTACAACCTCACATTACCACCAAACCACCCTATACCACCACAAAACCACCCTCCACCACCGGAAAATCACCATCACCGAAACCACTTTTCAACACTTTCTCAAAACCAACAACATCATTCTCAACCACAAAATCAATTCCCAATGGCAGATCTTGCCATTTTTCTACACAAAATGGCTGAAGGTCAGGCTATACATCATCAACAAATGACAGCTCATTCACAGTTTTATTCCAGCTACCACAGACCCACAGCTCCCACACTGCACAGTCCCCAGCTTTCCTGTAGCAGTTTCTGTAGATTCTGCAAATTTTGTGCAGAAAATGGGCAGTTCTACAGTCCGGGCAGTTACAGCAGGAACAGACCTGATTAGGCCCCAAATACAAGAATTTAATTCATCTAAGGATCAACAATCTCATGCTTTATACAATACCATTAGTGGTATTCCGGATCCCAACAATCCACAAATCAGCCCCACAGTTTTTCAAAACCAGACTTCTCCTTTGCCCAACAGTTTGACAGCTGCTTTACTTGATTTGACTGCACAGTGTAATGTGCAGTCTGTTTCTGATGCTTCTGGCACTTCTGCACCAGCAGTTTCACAAGGCTCAAGGCCTGCATTTTCAACCGACTCTCCCACTTTTTCACAAGGCTCAAAGTCTGTTTTGTGTGGTACTAGTACTCAGCCTCCTTTACCACACATCTTTTCACAACCTTTTGCACCTTCTATTCCTGCCACCACAGTGCAATCAGTCCGTGTGGCAATTGGAGCACAAGGCTATATGCCCACTCCTACTCATTCTAACACTCCATCTATCTCTTCTCTAGATCCTCTACTCCCTCTCCCTACCAACCAACTCCACACCTCAACTAGTTCTTAACTAACTAGATCACCCCCAACCAAAACCATTGCTAGTTTATTAAAAAATTCAGATGACCTCACCCCCACCATTCTTGCTCCCATTCCTACTCCTTACATCAAAGGCAACCTTCCAGTTATCAAGCTTGATGAGTCAGTTTACCAAAAAGCAGTTCAGGCCAGCATTTTCAATCTCATTGGCAGACTCACTTTTCCAAAAGGATCCTCACCTCTCAAAGTTTCAGATCTTCACTCAAAATGGGGCATTAAAAATGATTTTAAGCTCACTCCTATTGGCAGAGGGTATTTCTGTTTAAGATTCAAGAACCATGAAGATCAAAATCAGGCTTGGTTTAATGGACATTTAAACCTCAATTCTGGTAGCTTTAGGCTGCAACCCTGGCAGAATGACTTTAACCCTGAGCTTCAACAATAAACTACCTCTCTAACATGGGTTAGATTTTATGGAATCACACAGGAATATTGGGATCCACAACTACTGATTAGTATTGCCAGTCTTGTTAGCACCCCACATGCAATCGATCCTCATACCAAGGAGTTTGTTTTTGGTCACTATGAAAGAATTCAGGTTTTAGTAGATTTGCTTCACATACTCCATCAAAAACTTCTCATTGAAAGGGAAGGTTATAGCTTTGAAGTGCTTGTCACATATGAAAACCTCCCTAAATTTTGCATGCACTATCACGTTTTAGGGCATTTGGTGGGTGAATGTAGAACTCTCAAAAAAGTGCAAGAAGAAGCTTCGAAATCCAAAGATATTCCTCCAAACAGCACCGGAATTTTTACAAGAACACCACTAATCTTTCTTCTACTCCCATCAAAGCATCTGCTCATAGAAACAAGGCTCATGTTGTGCCTAATGATCCTGTCATTCCTGCAGGCAAATCTATTTATTCCACAAAAACAGGTAATGCTGCCATCATTTCTGCAGCTCACATTGCTGATGATACAAACCCTCTTAACACCAACAACATAGGCATACAAGATAATGTCCTTGCTCCTTTACTTTCAACTGTTCAGTCAGGCTCTAAAACTGATGAACAAAACTGCTCTCCTTCAGTTTTCTCTGCCAACTCCACCCAGCACACCTCCTCCCCATTTGTGGAATCTATTGTTCCTTGCTCCCTTAACAAAAACAAACCCTCCTCCACCAAAAAAACCTCTACCAATAATAGTTCCAGTTTCTACAAAAGTATTCCCATTCAGTCTGTTAATAGATCCCTCACAGACACATGGCAGTAAATACACAGTCCATTATCCTTTTCATTACACTAGAACTAGAGTCTCTAATAAATTTTCTCCCCTCAAGGAGTACTTATTGGATGATGATGGTGATGGTGAAGCATGGGATCAATCTTCTGAAGCCAATTCTTAAGAGAATCAAGAGATGGTTAACTCTCCCACAGGTTCAGAAAACTTTTTGGCTGTTCATAAACCTCCTTCCCTAAATGTTGAGGAGGCTTTAAATTGGGGTAATATGGCAGATGGTGAGCCATTTCCTTCATGGGAAGCTAGGGCAGATTTGGCTTTTGAAACTGCCTTAGCTAAGAACAACAATAATGAGGAATGCATTCAGCTTTTGCAAGATGACAGATCATCAATTCTTAACCAACACTTTCCTCGTTTAGGAGGTAATATTTCACTACCTTCTATTCAACAAAATAGCCATCTTTCATCTTCACAGTCCATACACAGCTTTCCGAGTGGGAAATTCATGAATCTCTCATCTTCAACTTCACAACCCTCATCCAATCCCACCAATAAATCAGGGGATAATGACTCTGAGTATTTTCCATCTCCTATGAAGACCAAAGCTCAAAGGAAAAAAGGTGGAACAAATGTTTTGCCTTTGCACAAATTGAAGAAATTGTCAAAAGCAGCAAAAAAGGAAGCCAATACTCTTTCTAGGCTTTTAAAGCCTAATTCCACCACTGCTAGACATGACCCTGATGAGTATCAATGGCAGCTTTTCTTGGCAGACCAGAAGAAAAGAGAAAATGTGGACAATGCCAATGTTTCTTTGCAAATCCCTATTGAAAAGAGAGAAATTGAGGCAGGCACCTCTGATGCTCCCTCTAAAACATGGAAAGTGTGTGTGCGCTCAAAATCAGATGGACAAAGTGACATATAACAACCAATAATCAACAATAGTAGATGCCACAGTTCCTCAGTACGTTTTTCCTCTTTTTTGAAAGGGGATCTTGCTGGTTTTGTGCCTCTCAGCCAGCAACCTTCAGTTCTGGCAGTGTCAGTGCACTGCTGGCAGCTATGCTTTAGTTACAGCAATGGCAATTTTTGGTGCAGTTTGGCTCTTAGTGGCAGGCATTTCTCTGCAGTTTTTTGTTCTCAATTTACTGCTTCCTAGCTTCAATTTTCTGTTGCCCTTCTTCTTTGTATTTTGCATAGTTTTGCTGTTAATTTTCTTGCTTTTTTCTGCTTTTTGGCCATCATGTTTAGGCTTTCTTTTCTTTCTTTTTGGCCTCCTGTTAGGCCTTGCCTTCATTTTTTGAATTGCCTTATGGACTTTTTGGTTTTTTCCCTTAGTCCATTATGCAATTTAGGCATATTTCTTTTGTGTTTCTTGGGTCTTGGGGATGGCCTTACTGTATCGCCCTTTCTTGTAATTCTTTTTTGGTTTTTTATGCTATTACTCTAGTGCCCATGATTGGGCATAGAGGACTTAAAAAAAAACCACAGCCCAGAGAAAACAAACAACTAGGGAATGAAAACAAACAAACCCAAAACAAATCAAACAGAAAACTCCCTTGTAAAACTATTACTACCCAACCCCTGCATAAGATAATCATTGAGAAAATCCCAAAAGCTCTATCTATTATGCATTTATGCCATAGCTGCTTCCTAGTCTCGATAAATATCTGATATCGAAAGAATACCGAGTTTCTTAGATGAAAAAGCCTATAGCGAAGCCAACCTGTTATCTTGTAAGCTATATTTACTTTTTATTATCTTATGCCAAAATGCCTCTTGCTCTCTCGTAAACCGCCATAACCAGTTTCCCAATAGCGCCTTATTCCTTTTCATCAACTGCCCTATACCCAACGCCCCGCTTTCTTGCTTCTAGACACCTTTTCCTAACACACCAAGTGTTCAGCCTTCCCTTCCCCAAACCTTTCCCAAAGAAAATTCCTCATAAATTTTTCAATGGTTTTTGCAACCGATACCGAAATCTTGAAAAGCGATATATAATAAGTTAGAATACTTTCTAATGCCGACTGTATGAGAGTCAGTTTTTCTCCCCCCGAAATGCACCCGCACCCCCTCCACCACCCCTCAAGTCTTCTGCCCACTTTTTCAATAACAAGGCTCCAAAAACCCAACCTCTTCGGATTATCACCCAAAGGCAAACCCAAATAAGACATTGGCCAGCTACCCACCGAGCAGCCTGCTCTATTAGCCAACATTCTCAGCTCTTCCTCCTCCACATTGATGCCCACCAATTCACTTTTTGCCAAATTTATCTTCAAACCCGAGGCATACCCAAATATATCTAAGATGCTAATAAGATTCCCAATTTTCCCCTCATCTCTAGAAAGAAAAAATATAGTATCATCGGCAAACTGCAAGTGTGACAAACTCACTTTCTCTTTTCCTATCGAAAACCCCTCCACCAATCCTTTACTTATCGCTTTTTCAACCAATAAATTCAACAAATCCGCGAATATCACAAATAGGAAAGGGGAAAGAGGACCACCTTGCCTAAGTCCCCGAGAAGCCTTGAAATTACCCCTTGGCTTTCCATTCATCATAATCGAGAAATTAACCGTGGACAAACACCCCTAAATCCACCTCCTCCATCTACTACTAAACCCCTTCCTTACCAAAACATGATCCACGAAATCCCATTCAATATGGTCATAAGCCTTCTCGAAATCAATCTTTAAGACTAGTCCCTCATTATTTCTTTCCCTATACTCTTTAACTCTCTCATTCGCAATAAGTGCCAAATCAAGAATTTGTCTTCCTTTTACAAACGCTCCTTACACCAACCCCACCGTTTCTCCCAACACTTCCTTTAATCTTAGAAATAACACCTTAGCCAATACTTTATAAAGGCTTTTGACTAGATTAATCGGTCTAAAATCCTTCAATTTTATGGAAGCAAACTTCTTTGGAATAAGACATAAATATTGAGTTTGTGCATGCATTCACCACCACATTGGCGTAAAATTCCTTCGTCACCTTCATCAAATCTCCTTTAATCACCTCCCATCCCTTCTTAAAGACCTTCATCGTAAATCCATCAGGCCCCGGCACCTTATGCCTTCGCATGAGTCAATTGCAGCTTTCACTTCCTCCTCCTCAATCGGTCTTTCAAGCCGCAACTTGCTAGCATTACAAATCAGATTCCAATCTAACCCCTCAAAACCAACACGAGATCTCTCCTTCTTCGAATATAACCTTTTAAAATACTCTACCAATTCCCTCTCAATCCCGGTTTCATTCTCCATTATCGAACCGTCTACCTTCTCTAACTTACTAATAAATTTATTTGCCTTCCTTTGATTAACTCTCCGATGAAAAAGCTTGGAATTTGCATCCAACTCCGAAACCCCTTTCACTCTAGCCTTTTTATTCCAAGAAATTTCCTCCTTCAATAATAATTCATCAAGTTCCCCTTTTATCAACTTTCTTTCGGTTCTTCTCTCCTCATCAAGTGGTCCCCTCGTTTCTTCTTCAATAATATGAATTTTGCGAAGATATTGCCCTTTTTTCACCCTTACATCTTCGAAAACCTCCTCGTTCCAATTTTTCACCTTCTCTTTCACTTATCGTAATTTCAACATAAATCTATACCCCTCCTAACCCATTACCGAGCACCCATCCCACCACTCCTTGAAGTTGGCAATAAAGTCTCTATTTGTGAACCACATATTCTTAAAACGGAATGGAGTCGGACCCCACCTAAAAGTATAGGAGTCAAGGACTAAAGGAAAATGATCAAAGACTACCTGAACAAGCACCTCCTGCCTTGCTAATGCAAATGCCTCCAAGTCTTTCGAGAATAAAAATCTATCCAATCTAGAATGAACCCTCCCATTTGACCACGTGAAGTTTGTGTGGCTAATACCCGGGTCACACAGAGTCGAATTTCAAATAAAAGCATCAAACTTCCTCATACTCTTACTCCACCTCCCATTTTCCCCATCATTCTTCTCCGACGGAAAACGAATATTATTGAAGTCACCTCCTAAACACCACTGATTCCCGCAAAGCCCGTATAAACTCACCAACTCCTCCCAAAACGCATATCTCTCTATGTACCTACAAGGCCCGTATACCCCCGTAAGCCGCCGACTCCTCTTTCTTTGGTTTTAGCTTAACAGACAAAGTATATCTCCCCTCCACACATTCCTCACAAGATATCACCCTCACATCCCAACAATCAAAATCCCTCCCGATCTCCCTACCGCCGGAATATATGCCCAATCTTTAAACTTCACCCCCCAAATTGCCCCTCTTATAGCCCAGTTAATTGCCTCCCTTTTTGTTTCTTGTAAAATAACTAAATCGGGTTTCTCTTAACACCACTCCCTTAATACTACTCATTTTTTCCTTCCCTCCTAGCCCTCTTATGTTTCAGGACACTATCTTCATTGAGAACCTCTTACACGCTTTCTAACCACCATATCCTCCCCTCTTCTGTCGTAATTAACATTGCAATTGAGATTCTTCAACCCACGTACCCCCCTTTTTCCGGACTTTCTAATACCCCTCATATTACTTCCTTTAGTAGGGAACATTTTAACCTCCATATCCTTCAAGAATTTTTCAAACTTATCACATTCTGCTTTGCTCAAACCAATCCATTACTCCTTTTCCTTCCTTTCACCATTATTATCACTGTTAAAAATTGTACTCGTCTTACTGTTGCTAGACCCATTGCAATTAACTATAATCCCCGGCTCTGAAATCTGTTTCCCACCATACTCCATCAACACCTTGTTGCTGTATTCTTTTCTCCTTTCTCTGACTAATTTCGACAGCCCCTCACCCCTGTTACGACCCCCTATCATTGCAGCCTTCACTTCAAAAAACACGGTTGATACAAATCTGTTGACCATCCTATCACTTCCAGCCCCAATTCCACTAAGGCCTCGTTTGGTTCACAGAACACTCGGGAAAGGAAAGTCGTTCCTTTCTTTGTTTGGTAAGTACAAATTCCGGAAACACTTTCCCGGGAGAGGGGAAAGTAGGGGGTAAAACCATTCCTCCCAAAACCCATGGGATTGATTTTCCCATGTGATTTCCAAGCATTTATTACACAAATTTTAGACAATAATACTCTTACCTAAATACTTTTCATGGTTTACCAAACACAAGAAAAGAAAATTGACAGGAAATTTAGTTTCCCACCTCCATGGGAAAGATAAGGGAATTGATTTCCCTTCCGTGAACCAAACGAGGCCTAGTTGTAAAGACAATCGTAGAGTTATTCCCAAAATTATACGAAAAGCACACCTTTAAGCAACCTTCCACTCCCCCTCCTGTTGCCCACATCTTCCATTCGTTTTCCGCATTACCGCTTCCTTTCTACCCTTTTCATCACCACTTACTTTCTCACCCTCCCCACCCTTAAATAGATCAACTAGCCGCCCTCCATCTTCATTTTGTTTTTCGACAGTTTATGTCCCCAACTTCTCATCATCTGAGCATACATCTCCGCACATATCATCACTATCACTGTCTAGCTCATCCGCTACATTCAGTTTGTTCTTATTGTCTATAAGCACCACATAATTATCACCTATAATTGAATCTTCATCACTTTGTTTAGTACTCTCTCTCACTTCTTGATTGTGGCATGGCCGGTCCTTTCCCCACTTTTCAACAACCTCCTCCAACTCCGAATAATCCTCTTCTCCATTGAGGTTGATATAACACCGATCAAATTCTTCATGCGCCTTTGAAATTCCCCTTATTGTCCTTTTATTAAAGTCTAATCTGAAAACATTTTTTAGTTTGATCGTAAACTTCTCCGACCCAATTGCCATGTTTATCTCGTCAGGAATGAAACCGCCATCTTTACCTTTGACTTTGATTCTTGCGAAAAAAAAATGTTGCATGGATTTCATTCGATAATCAATTTGTAACAACCCGCCACATTTACCCCCGATTTCTTCAAAAACCTCAATGGTCCACCACTTCAAAGGCAAGTCAATTAATCCAGCCCACTGTACATGACACTTTCTTATCAATGGACAGATCACCATTTTTCCATCCTTGTAGCTTGACTGTGAAAGGGCCTTCAATGTCAATAACCCCTTTTTGTCCAAGCATGTTTGCTTCCTTAATATCTTTGCAACAAAATGCAGTCTTGTCTGGTTAAAAAGGATGAAGTACTAAACTTGTTTTGAACCTCTTGTTAAGGGATTTTTGTATGTCACCCCATTCAAACCGAGTTATATTTATTAGATATTTCTCAATATTTAATGATGATGAGGTATGAGGAGCAGTGGAGCACTCAGCCCATTTATGTTTTGAGTTTTATTTTGGTCTTAACATTGATGTAATGCTTTTTACGGTTTTATGAATCTTGAAATGGATGGTCTACAAATATCTTTGTTTCCTTAACAAAATCAAACGAAAAAGGGTTAGGGGGAGTCCAACAAAAAACTTCAAAAGTGGAAGGTGAAGGTCCTGACCATTAGCCCTAGCGGTTATGACTCTTGACTTATATGACTTACAAGCTCTTGTGAAATATTTTTTGACTACACTAATTTTGTAACCTCGTTTACTACTAATTTTGAAGGGCATATAAATTGAATGATGGATTATATATATATAACAAAGTTATTTCTAATGCTTGCTGTGGCCCCCGTGCCCCACCATGCTTTTAGATTTGCAAAATTGGCACGTCATTGTCTTGTTAAATACAACACCCATGTTGTGTTAGAGACTACACACGACACAAGGTTATAAGTTAATGGGTTGAGATTCAACGGTTTCGAGTCATATTATTGCTGATCTAATAAAACAATACTTAACGAATTGGTATCAATTAATGTTTGTTAACCCATTACTATCCATTAAGATTCGTTAATCATCATACACACACATAAACATATGTTTGTACAATATGATAAATGAGTTTGTACGAATATATATATGCACATATATTTGTGTATCAGTTATATATACACTAGCTTGCCCTTTACATGTGATGCATGTGCAATTTGTAGGGGTGGGGTGGGTTCGGTTCGGTAATCAAACCGAACTAGTAAAACCAAACACTGAACCCATTTTTTCGTGCACAAAATATGAAACCAATACCAAACCGAATAAGGTTCGATAACCGATTTTCGGTATTATTCAGTAAAACCGAAATTTCAGCCACCAATTGACCAATTCATAAAAAAAAAGTGAATTGTAGCAAAGAACAGTGGGAATTGCAGAAACCAATTTTATCCTTTCAAATTGCACATCATGGAGTGTAAATGAATATCCCAAACAGAGAATCAAGGAGAAAGAGTGATACCATTGAATTTGATTCAAGAGGGGTAGGGGTGACCTACGGTGGTGTAGCAGCTGTGGAAGTGGAGGAGCCCAGCGGTGAACAGTGGTGGGGCAGTGATGCAGAGGAGTAGTGAAGGTGGTTTACGGCAGCATGAACTGTGGGGATGAGCGGCGGGATGGTGTTGGTGTCTTTGATGAAAATGATAGTTGTCAGAAGGGTGGGTGTTTAAAGGTAGGAAGGTGAGTGACCTAGTGGTTAAAGCGTGCACACAACTTTCTTGTAGGATTAAAAGAGGTAATTCAAAAACCTAATACAACTTCACAACGCCTAATAGTATAGATATATCATATATATTAATATTGTACACGTCTATTAACAGGTCTAGTTGGATTTGTGCTTCATATGCAAAAGCTTTAGATTGGAAGAAATGTATGCTACTTCCATATGTTCAAGAAATAGTTTGAAAGCTGCAATCAAATCTACAAACTAACGTGATAACATAGCATTGGGCATTATATAACATGTATAAATAAATGAAAATAGTGTAATCACCATGAGCAGCAGCTATAGCAGACATGCTAGAAACCTCGACAGAGGCTGAAGAAGACACCCCTTTGCCTTCTGGGACTGCAGAAGAAACCTGAAAATACATGAACATAAGATTATATGATAAAAATAGTATACACTGAGATTATGTACTTATAAAATTTTGAAACAGTTTTTATCCATTGCAGTTTAGGAATGTTAACCATACCCGGGAAAACTCATTACAAAAAACAGGAAATATTGCAAATGGGGAAAAACAGAAACTTAAACAATGAAAATGTGTCTAGTGTACTGTTCAGTGAATACATGCATCCTTTGTATCATTCGTTCATCCCGCTAAATGAAACGACTTAAAATACTAATGATCGACAACAAAATGCATTACATTCGTATTTTAGCATGAATCAGTGAATCACCACAGCACAATAGAGGATGCTGCTGATCAGTCCACAGGTTTGTGTGTGTTGTTGGTGGGTTGTAGGCTTGTAGCAGTCAGGGTGGCAGGCTGTTGCCTAGCGCCTAGGAGGGTTTTCTTAGAAAACTGCAAATGAAATATGTACTTTTCATGCACCATAAAAAGAAGTGGAAATTGTAAGTTTATGAGAGATTGTGACAATTATTATTACTAATTATTGAAAAAAGGAGTACATCAATATATACAAGAGAGACCCTCAAAATAAGGATATTTCCTTCTAATAAGGATTTCCTAATTATCTCCTAAATATACACATTCTATAAATAACATATATACAAATCTCAACACTCCCCCTAAAGCTGGAGCGTGAAGTTGTATGTTCCAAGCTTGTTACAAATATAATTGACTCGAGGTCCACTGAGAGACTTAGTAAAGATATCAGCTAGTTGATCTTTCGATTTCACGTAACTAATAGCAATCTCCCCTGAAAGAATTTTTTTTCTAATAAAGTGACAATCAATCTCGATATGTTTGGTCCTTTCGTGAAAGACCAAATTAGACACAATGTGGAGAGCTGCTTGGTTATTGTATATCAACTTCATTTGTTGGATCTTCGTGAACTTCAGCTCTTGGAGTAACTGTTTCATCCATATGAGCTCACACGTCGCTTTTGCCATGGCCCGATATTCTGCCTCAGCGGTGGACAAGGAAACAGTTGATTGTTTCTTACTTTTCCATGAGATCAAATTTCCTCTAACGAAGATAAAATACCCACTGGTCGAATGTCTATCATATGGGTAGACACCCAATCAGCATCAAAATAGCCAACAATCTCAGTGTGGCCTCTATTTTCATACATAAGGCCTTTTATGCATTTCAAAATACGAACAACTGCCTTCCAATGACTATCACACCGAGCACTTAAGAACTGGCTGAGTACATTCATCGAGAATGCTATGTTAGGACGTGTCACGGTGAGGTAGTTGAGTTTCCCAACAAATATCCGGTACTTACTAGGGTCTGATAATGGCTTCCTTTGATTAGGTAGGAGTTTGACGTTTGGATCAATCGGAGTCTTTACGGGTTTTTAATTCGTCATGCCAATTTCTTTTAAGATATCTAAGGCATACTTCCGCTGGGAGATGATGATACCCTGTCGAGATTGAGAAACTTCTACATAATTCTGGACCTAAGGTAAGTTGGTTATATGGTTTGATTCAAAATATAGGTGGTGGATTGAGCGTTAAATTCAATATTAAAAATCTTTTGAGTCAAATCTATTTTTAAGTATTTTTACTAAGTTTTGCCGAAATCCGAAAAGGCCTGTCGACGCAAATTATTGAGGAAACTTATTTTTTTCATGTTTAACATGTTCTATAAAGTTACCACTGAAATTTGAGTCGAATTGGTGCCCAAATGGATTTAATATGGAAAAATAAAAGAAAAAAGAAATATTAAAAATAAAGCTTTTATTCAATTTTAAATAAAAGAAAAATTTTGAAAAAGGAATCTTTGAAAAGTCAAAGTTCTCAACTTTTCTTAAAAACCATATATCTTTTCTTGAGTTATCATCAATGTTAGCTAATTTTTCTTTCAGGTCAATCTCTTTTATTTTCTCCATTACTGCTATCTTTTCCAATCTAGAATCCCCAAAGCATTCAATATTCGACTTTTTAATTATAGATTTCAAAGTTTTCAATTTATTCATGAACTTGAACCCTTCCCACCCTTGTTTCTCTGCCTCCTCCCATCCTTGCAAAAAAATCTTCTTGAAATCCTTATGTCTAAGCCACATGTTCTCAAATCTAAATGGTGTTGGACCCCACTTTGAAAATGACGTGTCCAACAACACCGGACAATGATCAGACACATTTCTAAAAAGCGCCTCCATCCTCACTCTAGAGAAGCTTTCCTCCCACTCACTCAAAAATAAAAATCTATCAATTCTTGTGCGCACCACGTTTTGTCTTAGACTTGACCATGTGAAACGTCCATTATTCATTCTAATGTCTTTCAATTTTGTTTCCCTTATGAATGAGTCAAAATCCTTCATGATCTTTGTTACCTTTCTTCCATTCGATTTTTCCTCTAAAAATCTAACAACATTGAAGTCGTCCCTGACGCACCACTTAGGGGAACATAAGCCAAATAAACCCGTCAATTCCTTCCAAAAATCCTTTCTTTCTTTGTACCTACATGGACCGTAAACCCGTGTGAACCACCAAAAGTTACCCTTGGTCTTTTTTAATTTTAATTGAGACCGAATAATTTCCTCTAACGCACTCCACTATCTACACAGATTTCACATCCCATATCAACAAAATTCCCCCTGACCTACCAACCGATGGCAAGGAAACCCAATTTTTAAACCTAACACCCCATAGCGACCCGATTAATTTGTCTTCAATTATCTCCTTTTTTGTTTCTTGTAAGACAACTAAATCCAGATATACCTTTTTTGTTAAGTCTTTTATTACTCTCCTTTTATCTTTATTCCCCACGCCCCTCACATTCCACGTTAAGATCTTCATCGAGAAATTATATTAACCCCCCCCCGTGTTATCCTCATATGTTATTGGAACTAATTTCAAAGATATTTTTTTTAATAATTTCATTAATTTCCTCCTCTAATTCATCAATACGATTGTGTCCTACCCCTTCTTCCAAAAGACCCTCGTGATTTCCAATCCCAAAAGCATCACTGCTGCTTTGAGTTATTCCTTTGTTATTTTCATAGGATTTCTTACACACACCATTAGACATTAATTTCTCATGGTCTGAACTTTCATTCTTTTATTGCAAACAAATTGAAGTATGATCTTTACCCTCCCCATATTCCC
The DNA here is from genome assembly GCA_021464415.1 of Lonicera japonica. Classification (NCBI taxonomy): domain Eukaryota; kingdom Viridiplantae; phylum Streptophyta; class Magnoliopsida; order Dipsacales; family Caprifoliaceae; genus Lonicera; species Lonicera japonica. The sequence goes on along the minus strand of CM038469.1, from coordinate 76,676,186 downwards.
CAGAATTAGGAACGAAAGAAGACGAACTTGAGGATGAAATCGAAGAGGATTTTTTGGGACTATGAACGATATGATGAGTTGAAACATGGATCTTTTGTTCATCCCGTAATTATAAGGGATCTTTTAGATTTAGACCTAAATTAGTGGCTTGATTGTTTCATTTTTTGTCTTTTTATTTAAATTAGGTTCTTCATTGTAACCCTAGTTTTTCCATATAAATATATGCCTCCAGATCTCATATAGAGCAAGCTGAACCAATTAAAATTTTCAACTCAATGAAGCTATGGTATATATTCAACATATGGGTAATAATAATAAAGAAAGAGAGATTTATAAATGAAAATTAGTGTGACAACCAAAGAAGAGAGAGATAAGGAAGACAACATCTGTTTATTGCCATAACAACACAAATTTTACCTCATGCGGACACAAGAAAGGATCTAGGCATAAAAAAATCACGATATATTGAAAATGGGTTGATTTGTACCAGCATGCTGACGCTATTTTCAAAGACTACCCCCAGTTCTTTCATTAAAACCAGAAGCGTCCCTGCAACATATGCAGCCCATCTAAAATAGGAATCATGTTAGCATCTACCATACATAGTCAAAGTTAAGTTGAAAGAAGAGAGACACACTTTTGAGAAGGATCTCTGGAAAAGTATTTTTTTGCCTTTTCATATGACATTGGATGACCATCATCCATAAAATCTGATATATCCATGTCGAAGGTTGGACCACGATTGCTTAATTCTGACCCATATGATACCTGTTATGGCCAAAATGTGCAAAAATCAAAGATATCAAAGTGAAAGAAAAGCAATTTTGGCAGAATCTTTTGGCAGATAAAAAAAAAACAGGAGGAAGAAAAAGCTATAAAGAACAATGAGTTAGGAGCAATTGTGCATGTTGACGCTACTGTAGCATTAGATCAATCAACAGATGACAATGAGGACAATAATGATGACAACCAGGGATCACAATCTGTTAGTTTTTAGGCAGTTTGGTCCTACTTGTTCACAATTTTACAACAACAGCAAGCTCATTCCATATCCATTTTGCCAGCCACAGTTTGCTGTGTCTATTGCAGTTGGCCCAGTTTGGTGCTGCAGTGCACAGGCAGATTCACTGCAGCTCATCTTGAGTTGCAGCAGTTTATTCAGTTCTGTGCTCTGGCTTTGGTGCAGGCAGTGAGTTCTTTTGGGTGATCCAGTGAAAAGTTTGCTTCTTATTTACTGTTCACTATTTATTTTCTATTGTTTCTGTTGGCAGCTTTGTGGGGTCATCTTTGGCCTTTTGTCCTGCCTTTTTAGCCTTCCTGTTTTGGCTTTTCTTTTACTTTTTTGTGAATTTGCTTGGCGGACTTTAGCTCTTAGGTATTTAGTCCATTTTGCAATTTCTTCTTGTAAGTTGCTCATTTCATTGTGTTTTTTGAGGTCATTGGTGATGGCCTTATTGTATCCCCCACCTTTTGTTACTTTTTTCCTTTATTTATGCTACTACTCTAATGTCCTAGATTGGACTTAGAGATCTTTAAAAAAAAAGAAGCAGCAATAAACAGTACTTTCAGTCGCATGCGTATTTGGGCAGGCTATTCACATATTCAAACAATTTAAACTTGTAGACAATTTGATAATTTGGCTTTAAGTTTAGTTAAAGATGATTGGATATACGTCCTGTAAAAGTCCACCTACCGGAGTGGATATAGTTTTGGAGAACTTAACAATATATATATGTAAGTTGGTTCTATTGCCAAAGCAAAGGTAGAATTATGGAAGCACTTGGTACAATTTTTCACATCAGTACTTTTGCCTTGGCAATACATATGAGCTATATATAAAAATATTATTTTGCGATAGGCATAACCCATATGTAAGACAACATTCTTGGATCTCAACAACATACGATTTGCAGCACTGGCGTTGATCCTTGTCCTTTGGCATGCTGTCGAGCCTGGGCATGCTTCCAAAGCTTCTGTTTACTAGGATGAATCTTTTGCACAGCAACATGGCAAGCTTCTCTAATAGGCATCTGCAAGATATTTGAAAAACTAATACATATTACTGACTACAAGGACCCTACAAGTACAGATCCAATCCTTAAAAAGAAGAGAGAACAAGAAAACGACAAAAAGGAAAGATACATAGATTAAACTCCCTTTTTTTCGCACCTGCTCAACAACATTGTGCTACACACTCTTCTTATAATCTAATAAGAACGAACCTAAAATGGATGTGAAACCAAGATAACAGCTTCCATTTTTATTTTTGTTTTATACGAAACAAGATTTCATTAATGATATAAATTAAAAGTACAAATAGATAGGGGACAAGGAGTCCACCAACAAAACATATAACCCAAAAAAGAAAAGAAAAGAAATATAACAGGCCAAAAACCACATCCAACAACACACCCCTAGAATAGGTTATACAATGGAACACTATTCAAGAATCAAAGCTCCCCAATTGTTCTTGATATCTTCCACTCTGTAGTTTTTGAAAGGCTTGGTGTTGGAAGCCCACAATGAAGCCATGAATTTGACTCTTTCCCACAGCCGCTCCTTTTCTTCTACCTTTCCTTCAAAAATTCTATAATTCCTCTCCATCCATAATAGCCAAAAGGAAGTGACTTTGACACATCTCCATAGCTCCCTGCTCTTAGATTTGTCTCTGTAGCTATTGATTTCCAACATAAGAAGTCTCGCGCCATCTTTGGAAATGGCCCAACTAAACCCAAATTATGCACAAACTTTGTTCCATATAAAATATGAGTAAGGGCGATGTAAGAACAAATGATTCAAAGATTCCGCATCGCTCTTGCAAAGTACACACCAAGATGGGGAGAGATAATAATTCGGTCTTCTCTTTTGCAACAGATCATAATTATTAACCCTCCCGTGAGCAACTAACCAAGAGAAAACCTTCACTTTTGTGTGAATACCAGCTGCCAAATGACTTTTGAAGGTGTAAATTGTGGATGTGTTGGAGAATCAATAAGAGATTTGAAAAAAGAAGAGCAAGAGAAGCCCTCCCCTTTCAACAACCATCGCCTATAGTTTACACTCCTTAGAGACGATCTAACACCCTCAATGACTCTCAAGAATGAAAGATACTCCTCTAACTCTCTCATTCAAGTTTCAGGAAAAGGATAAATCTCAAGACACAAGACATTCCAAGTTTAAAGAGGCTAAGGAAGCAATGGAATTTCCTTTGTTCACGGAGAGTCTATAAAGTCGCGGAAAAAAGGAATAAAAGGCTATCTCACCCCTCCATTTATCCTCCCAAAATCTAATTGTGGAATCCCCACTCACTTCCAGTTTTGTATGCTCCGAGAATGATTCAAGACCATGAAAAATATATTTCCAAGGGTTTCTATAAGTCCCACTACTCACAACTTTGGAATCCCACCCGTTGTTGCTTAATCCATATTTGCTTCTAATGATGGAATACCATAGGGAATTTTGACTAAGGGAGAATCTCCACAACCAATTACCCAACAATGCTTTATTTCGATTCATCAAATTACTAAGGCCCAGTCCCCTTTTACTTTTAGCTTTAGACATTATATCCCAATTTATTAAGTGATATTTTCTATTATTATCGCACCCATCCCACAAGAAGTCTCTCATTCTTTTTTCCAAAACATTTTTAATCTTCAAAGGAATACAAAAAATGGACAAAAAATAAGTTAGAAGGCTTGTTAAAACATATTCAATCAAGATAAGCCTCACACCTCTTGACAAGCAACCACCTTTCCATCCAACAAGTTTCTTCTTAACTTTTTCTAATACCGGATTCCAAAATTCCAAAGAGTTTGGATTACCTCCAAAAGGCAACCCCAAGTACTTCAATGGCCAATTCTCAATCTCACAACCCAATCTAGTAGCCCACTCCTCTAACTTCTCCTCCTCCATGTTAATACCGGCAAGTTTACTCTTTGTGAAATTTAGTTTCAGTCCTGATATTGAGCAAAAAACCAATAACAGCTTCACCAAATTGTTAAACTTGCGTTGATCACCCGATAAGAAGAAAATGGCGTCGTCTACAAATTATAAATTTGACACTTCCACCATATCCCTCCCAATCCTAAACCCATCAATCACACCTTGTAGTTTAGCTTTCTCCACCAATTTACCCAAACAATCCACAACTATTGTAAACAAAAAAAGGAGAAAGTGGATCACCTTGTCCCAATCCCCTTGTTGCCCCAAACTTCCCTCTAGGTTGCTCATTTACCAAAATCGAAAAGTTAACTGAAGACAAACAACCTCAAATCCACCTTCTCCATCTATCTTTGAACCCTTTTCTCACCAATACCTCATCCACAAAGTTCCAATTGACATGGTCATAAGCTTTCTCGAAATCAATTTTGAACACCACACCTACCTTCTTTTTTATTTTGTAGTCCACCACTTTGTTGGCTACCAAAACTACATCTAGTATTTGTCTTCCTTTAACAAATGCCCCTTGACACTCTCATATGGTTTCCTCCATAACTTCTCTTAACGTTAATGAGAGTAATATTGCCAATATCTTATATAAACTTGTCACTAAGCTTATTGGCTTAAAGTCCTTTATTTTGCTTGAGTTCGCCTTTTTGGAATTAAGCAAATGTATGTCTCGTTCATGCACCTATTAACCACCCCATTCTCATAAAATTCCTTAAAGAAACTCATTAGATTGCCTTTCAAGACATCCCAAAGTTCATGAAAAATAGCCATAGTGTACCCATCGGGACCCAGAGCTTTCTCACTATCGCATTCTATAATTGCACTTCTAACTTCCTCTTCCTCAAAGGGTCTTTCAAGCCATTCTGCCTTGGTTGCTTCTATTGGCGCCAACTCCAAACCGTTCAACTTCTACTTTGATTTTGTTATCTAAGTTGAGCGGAAAATTATATCGTATATTCATTAGAGAAACGATTACACATTTATATATATGAGACTCCATCTCACATAAGGGAACAATCCTATTAATTAGGATTCCTTAATTATCTACCATCCTAATATATTATTTACAACTTATAATACTCCCCCTCAAGCTGGAGCATAGATATTGATCATGCGCAGCTTGTTACAAAGATAATCAACCCGAATCCCGTTTAAGGCCTTCGTGAAGAGATCACCCAATTGCTCTCCAGTCTTTATATACCCTGTGGAAATTAAGTCTTGTTGTATCTTCTCACGGACAAAATGGCAATCAATTTCAATATGTTTTGTTCGTTCATGGAACACGGGATTAGACGCAATATGTATGGCGTCATGATTATCACACCAAAATTTTACCGGTACCGAAGTATCCCTACTTCATTTAAGAGCAAACATATCCACATTATTTTACACACAGACTGGGCCATAGCTCTATATTCTGATTTTGCTCTAGATCGTAACACAACATTTTGCTTATTACTTTTCCATAAGAGCAAATTTCCTCCAACAAAGACACAATAGCCTGATGTGGATCTTCTATCCACCAAGGAACCTGCTCAATCTGCATTTGAAAAACTTTAAATACAAGTGTGTCCATGATTAGCATATAAGATACCACGTCCAAGTGCTCTTTTTAGGTAACACACAATTTATTATAACACTGCCCAATGATGAATTGTTGGGGACGACATAAACTGGCTCACCACACTGACAGAATACGCAATATCCGGGCGAGTCAATATAAGATAGTTCAACTTTCCATCAATCTTCTATATTTCTCAGGATCCTCGAATAGTTTACCATCTTTTGTCAATTTTACATTAGGAATCATCGGAGTACTACACGGCTTTGCCCCCAATTTCTTTGTCTCAGCTAATAAGTCAAGAACATATTTCCTTTGAGATAGAAAAATACCTTCTTTACTTCTTGAGACTTCGACACCCAAAAAGTATTTTAGCGTCCTTAAGTTCTTTGAACCACATACACAGATGTGCTCGGAATCCCTAGGCTAGCCCGAACCCGGAAGCGCGTCACCAGACGACGTTTCACGCACCACCACCATCTCCGTGCGTGAGATCCACTCGCCTCCACCATTTCCACGCGACTGTGCGTGTGTTGTCCGTTTTCATCCAAAATTTTCAGACTGTCTTTCCAGGCCTTTTCCAACAGGTTTCCATCCTTGTTTTTTACCTTCTCTTAACAATTATATTTGTGTTTAATCCTAATGGTTGTTTTACCTAATAAATCCCTCATCAACTTTACAAATACGCCCATTATTTGTTCAAACAAATTAACTGGTGTGGGAAATTATATGTCATGGTCTGCCTCGGTAGAATTATGGTTTATTGGTTAGGGTTTTGAAGAACATCTAATCAAACGGGTTACTGATATCACCGAGAAAGACGGTCCACAATGGAAACAGATCGATGCTTTTTTATGCAATGTTCTCTGGCAGTCTATTGACCGCACTATTATTAATCAACACTGACCGTATCGTACTTGCTATGAAGTATGGCAAAAGGCTAAAAGACTATTCAAATGACATTAATCGCCTCTATATTGTTCTCTCTCGTATGAAGATGATTAAAAAGTAGGATCTTGATATCTAAGAGTATTTAGGCCAAATTGAGACTCTTCAACAAGAATTTTAATGAAATGATGCCTTTCTTAACTGATATTGCGTAACAAGAAGCAGATCGTGGCAAATTTCTCATGGTTCTTGCACTAGCCGGCTTGCCTACCGAACTCGATTTTGTTCGCAATCAAATTATGGCAAATCCTGGGGTTCCTACCATTGATATGATATTTGAGCAGTTAATTCGTATCTTCGCGCCGCTGAGCATTCCTAGCGATTCTAACACTTCCACTGATTCTTCTATCTTGACCTCTCAAGTGACTCATCGGAGAGATTACAACGGCGGGCAAAAAGGTCAAATTCGCCCTCGCCCCAAGTGTACTCATTGCAATACTTTGGACCAAACCGTAGGTCGCTGCTACAAACTACATGGTTATCCGTCTAAGGTGGCCAATCTTTCATAGTATGATTCATTCTCTGGGCTCCTTCTAGTACTATGACTGTTCCCAGTGCTGAGTATGCCAAATTTAAGAAGTTTCGAGAGAGTAACCAGTCATCATCCATAGCCTCAACCAGCCAAACTGGTAATCACATTGCCTGCATTTCTCAATCATCATCTCTTGGACCATGGGTACTTGATTCTGGTGCTTTCGATCATATGTCTGGTAACAAAGATCTATTCTTATGTATTACTTATTCTAGTACATTCTCTACTGTTACCTTAGCTGATGGCTCATCAACTAAAGTGAGAGGAATTGGATAAGCCACACCCTTACAGTCTCTATCTTTAGATTTTGTTCTTTTTATACTAAATTGTCCTTTTAATATAATTTCCATTAGCAAATTAACCCAAACATTACCCTGTTATGTTATCTTTGTCGCTGATTCAATTCTTGAGCAGGACTGGGACAATGGGAGGATGATTGGAGTAGGACGTGAGTACCATGAATTATACTACCTCACCCCACCACCATCCCCTATTGCTTGTGTTGCCATTGATCATCTCGCCATTTTTCATCAATGTTTGGGACATCCTAGTCTTTAGAAATTGCATGTATTCAGTTTACCTGAATCGGCAATAATAGTGATGGAGGTGACTAGAGACTTTAGAGATTCTTGGTATTTAGAAAACTTGGCAAACTCGTCCACATGGATCAAAACCGATATTTTAGCTGTATCATTAATAGATGCAATATGGGCCGAATGAGCTTTCTGAGTCTTGGATCGAAGCTTCTTATAATCCCACTTCGGATGCCCTGGATTATGACAGTAATGACATAAAATTCCTCCAGAGCCCTGTCCCCGAGTCACACTTCCTCCTGAATCGTGTGAACGACTATCAAAACTGTTATTGTTCGATCCCCCCCCCCTTTTGGGTGCCTCCTCGATACTGTGATCACCCAAATTCATACTCAGTATTTCTACTAACCAGAGCACTATTGAACGGAATAGGTAGACACTGAACACTCTGAGCAGGTGTATTCCCCTCTGTGCGAATACACTACCTTTAAAGATGAGATCTCAAGACTAGAAAGAATTTGGTTCTTCGCAGTTGTTGAGATTTGTATATTCTATTTATATCATGTTTATATTTAGGATATATTTAGAGAATCCTTATTAGAACGAAACTCCTTAATATATTAGGTATCTCTCTTGTATATATATATTTTGTACCTTTCTACTCAATGATATAACATTCCTCACATTCTCAAATGGTATAAGAGGATTTGATCCTCATATAGTAATCAAACCTTAGCCACCTCACATAGTAACCAAACCCTAGCCGCTGTGTTTCTATTCCAGCGTGTAAACCCTAGCCGTTGTGTTTCTATCCCAGCGTGTAAACCCTAGCTGTCGCGTATCCTCAAAAAAAAAATTACTGTTCATCCGTTACTGTTCACACGTTCAAATCCACCTTTTCCAGATCGTCTTTCTAAGATCTGTTTTTTAGCATATTTCTAATATATTCCCAGTAGTAGTTTGGTGGTATTTTGGCTTATACTACAAGACTTTAATGGGTACTCCAAGCAAAGAATCAATCCTTACGCTTTCGGTATCTGCCACTAAATATGCTAAGTTCCTGCAATTCCAAGAGAACAAGCGGTCCATCTCCAATGCTTATGTAAATCAAACTGGTAACCCTATTGCCTGTATCTCTCAATCATCATCTCATGGATCTTGGGTTTTTGATTATGGTGCTTCTAACCATATGTCTGGTAATAAGAATTTGTTCTTTTCTATTACTTATGCTAATTCATTGTCTACTATTACCTTAGCCGATGGCTCTCAAACAAAAGTTAAAGGCATTGGACAGGCCAAACCCTTGCATACCTTGTCTTTAAATTCTGTTCTTTTTGTGCCTGGATGTCCTTTCAATTTGATTTAAGTTAGCAAATTAACCTAAACCTTGCCTTATTCTGTTACCTTTGTTGCTAATTTGGTTTTTGTGCAGGAGCAGAGTACTGGGAAGTTAGTTGGAGTAGGACATGAGTACCGTGGTCTATACTACCTCACCCTACCATCAACCCCTGTAGCTTGTGTTACTAGTGATCCACCAGCACTCCTTCACCAGCGTTTAGGCCATCCCAACCTACAAAAATTACAAAAGATGGTGCCGAGTCTTTCTTGTGTGTCATCTTTAGAGTGTGAGTCTTGTCAGTTAGGAAAACACATTCGTAATTCTTTTCCCAGTCGTGTTAATAAACAAGCAGATTCACTTTTTTCTCTAGTTCATTCTGATGTATGGGGTCCTAGTCGTGTCAAGACAACTTTGGGTTTTCAATATTTTGTCACTTTTGTTGATGATTTTTCCCGATGCACTTGGTTATTTTTAATGAAAAATCGTTCCGAGCTATTCTCCATCTTTCAAACATTTTGCTCAAAAATTAAAACCCAATTTGGCACCACTATTCGTACTTTCCGCAGTGATAATGCACGAGAATATTTTTTTGCCCCCTTCCAATCCTTTATGACTTCTGAGGGCATACTTCACCAATCTTCTTGTGCTCATACTCCTCAACAAAATGGAGTGGCTGAACGAAAAAAATAGACACTTGATTGAAATTGCTCGTACTCTCCTTATTCACAATCATGTTCCACAACGTTTTTGGGGAGACGCAGTCCTCACCGCTTGCTATTTAATTAATAGGATGCCATCCTCAGTTTTAGAAAATCAGGTACCTCATTCTTTGTTATTTCCCACCTAGCCTCTCTATTCTGTCCACCCCCGTGTCTTTGGCTGCACTTGTTTTGTTCATGACCTCACTCCTGGGAAAGATAAATTACAAGCCAAATCTCTCAAATGTATCTTTTTGGGGTATTCTCGCTTACAAAAGGGTTATCGTTGTTTTTCTCTAGACCTTAAACGATACCTTGTTTCGCAGCCGTCACCTTCTTTGAGACAACACTCTTCTTTCCCTCTTCAGAGAGTGATGCGTGTCCTATTGATATTAGTGAGTCCCCTATATCAAACGTTAATCCTATTCCACAAGTTGTGTGCTTTCCTGATCCTGTGGTTCCTGCTGCAACCTCGCCACCTCCTCTACTTACCTATCATCGCCGACCTCAATCTACATCTGTTGAGAACCCCACCACCGAGCCTACTACTGAGACTATATCCGAGCCCATCCCCCCATCATCGGATCCACCGGCCTCATCTCCTACTCCAGTTACGCCTCCGATTTCGGCTCCTAACCCGGATCTTCTTATTGCCAAACGCAAAGGTATTCGTTCTACTCGTAACCCTCATCCCATTTATAATTTTATGAGTTATCATCGTTTATCTCCACAATATACTGCATTTGTATCGTCTTTGTCTCATGTTTCTACACCTAAAAATGTAGGAGCCGCACCTTCTGATCCGGGTTGGCGTCAGGCTATGGTTGATGAGATGTTAGCCTTGCATTCGAGTGGCACATGGGACCTCGTGCCTCTTCCTCCTGGTAAATCAACAGTGGGTTGTTGTTGGATTTACACTGTCAAAGTTGGGCCCGAAGGAAATGTTGATCGTTTGAAAGCCCGATTAGTTGCAAAAGGGTATACCCAGATCCATGGGCATGATTATGGTGATACGTTCTCTCGGGTGGCTAAGATGTCTTCTGTTCGTCTATTTCTCTCTATGGCAGCCATTCGTCACTGGCTCCTTTATCAATTGGATATCAAGAATGCTTTTCTGCATGGCGAATTACAAGAAGAGGTTTATATGAAGCAACTGCCTGGGTTTGTTGCTCAGGGGGAGTCTAATCTGGTGTGTCGCCTTCGTCGTTCTCTTTATGGTCTAAAGCAATCCCCACGGGCATGGTTTGGATGTTTTAGTTCGGTTGTCCTTCAATTTGGTATGGTTCGTAGTGAGGCTGATCACTCTGTCTTTTACTCCCATTCGTCTTCTGACAAATGCATCTAATTGGTCGTTTATGTGGATGACATCATTATTACGGGAAATGATCAAAAGGGCATACAGAGACTCAAGTAGCATCTATTTCACCACGTTCAGACTAAAGATCTGGGAAAACTCAAATATTTTCTGGGAATAGAAGTTGCTCAATCCCAACAGGGTATTCTCATCTCTCAGCGGAAGTATGCCTTAGATATCTTAGAAGAAACTGGCATGACAAATTGTAAACCGGTAGAGACTCCGATGGATCCAAATGTCAAACTTTTACCTAATCAGGGGGAGCCGTTATCAGACCCTAGTAAGTACAGGAGACTCGTTGGGAAACTCGACTACCTCACCGTGACACGTCATGATATCGCGTTCTCGATGAGTGTACTCAGTCAGTTCCTAAGTGCCCCGTGTGATATTCATTGGGAGGCAGATGTTCGTATTTTAAAATACATAAAGAAGGCACCAGGCAAAGGTCTTCTTTATGAAAGTAGAGGCCACACTAAGGTCGTTGGCTACTCCGATGCTGATTGGGCAGGCTGCCCACATGATAGACGTTCGACCAGTGGGTACTGTGTCTTTGTTGGAGGAAATTTGATCTCATGGAAAAGCAAGAAACAATCAGTTGTTTCTCTATCTACCGCTGAGACGGAATATCGAGCAATGGCCAAAGCAACATGTGAGCTGATTTGGATGAAACAATTATTACAGGAGCTGAAGTTCTTCAAGATTCAACAAATGAAATTAATGTGCGATAACCAAGCAACTCTCCACATTGCCTCCAATCCAGTCTTTCATGAGAGGACTAAACATATCGAGATTGACTGCCACTTTATTAGAGAGAAAATTCTTTTAGGGGAGATAACGACGAGCTACGTGAAATCGAATGATCAACTAGCTGATATCTTTACAAAGTCTCTCGGTGGCCCTCAAGTCAATTACATTTGTAACAAGCTTGGAACCTACAACTTGTACGCTCCAGCTTGAGGGGGAGTGTTGAGATTTGTATATTCTATTTATAGCATGTGTATATTTAGGATATATTTAGAGAATCCTTATTAGAAGGAAACTCCTTAATATACTAGGTCTTTCTCTTGTATATATATATTTTGTACCTTTCTACTCAATGATATAACATTCCTCACAATCTCACAGCAGTTTCAAATTTAGACGGAAGACCAGCTATAAAGCTCATGATAGCCATCTACTCCCTTTGACTTTGCTGAACTTTTACATCAGGACTATACGGCATTAGCATATTAAGTTATTCATAAGTCTTCTTAAAATCCATAAAGTAACTCATGATAGACCTGTCATGTTTTTCTGCATGGTAAAATGATTTGCACACATCATAAATGCGATTAATATTCCAATTTCTAGAATAAAGAAAATCGGGGCAATCCATTAATTCCTTAACCAATTCAAAGTGATTAATCTAACTAATAACGTCACGTTCAATGGAATTTCGGATATGCATGAATAATCGAGCATCCTCCCTTAACCATGTTTGCCTAGAATCATCTGAGGGAGGATCATTAGTCATATGATCATCTTTGTCGATACTTTGCAAATAAATTCGAATTGTTTTACTCCAATCTAGGTAATTAGACCCATTAAGTTTGTGGTCAGTAATTTTTGACATCACTGAAATAACATCCAAGACAACTGCTACCTTTGTATCATTCATGATTTAAATAATTTTATTAGTAAAGCACACAAGAACAAATAAAATTATAGTATAGAGCGAGAAATGAACCAACCATAATATCATTCGAATATAATTTGCCAAAAAATGTGATTATTTCGTTCACTATCAATTCTTCCTCTTCCAAAAATTTTCCCATTGTCTTTTTCCAATTTATTTATCAAATTGTTGCCCTTTTTCATATTTAGGATTTTTTTGAAATACTTTTGAATTGTTATCCCATTCCTAAACTCATTCGATTCTAGCTTTGTCTCCAAGAAATTTCCTCTTTTAAGATTACTTTTTCCAAATTATCTTTCAACTCACATCTAACTTTTCTTAAGTTATCATCAATGTTACCTAATTCTTCTTTTAAGTCAATCTCTTTTATTTTCTCCATTATTACTATCTTTTCCAATCTAGAATCCCCAAAGCTATATTCCACTTTTTAATTATAGATTTCAAAGTTTTCAATTTATTCATGTTTGCCTCCTCCCATCTTTGCGAAAAATTCTTCTTGAAATCTTTATGTCTAAGCCACAAGTTCTCGAATCAAAATGGTGTCGGACCCCACTTTGACAATGACGTGTCTAACAACAACGGACAATGATCAGACACATTTCTAAAAAGCGACTCCATCTTCACTCTAGAAAAGCTTTCCTCCCACTCACTCAAAAATAAAAATCTATCAATTCTTGTGCACACCACGTTTTCTCGTAGACTTGACCATGTGAAACATCCATTATTCATTCTAATGTCTCTCAATTTTGTTCCCTTATGAATGAGTCAAAATCCTTCATGCTCTTTGTTACCCTTCCTCCATTCGATTTCTCCTCTAAAAATCTAACATTGAAGTCCCCCCCAAGCACCACTTAGGGGAACATAAGCCAAATAAACCCACTAATTCCTCTAAAAAAATCCATTCTTTCTTTGTACCTACATGGACCGTAAACCCCAGTGAACCACCAAAAGTTATCTTCTTTTTTAATTTTAATTGAGACTGAATAACTTCCTATAACGCACTCCACTATCTCTACAGATCTCACGTCCCATATCAACAAAATCCCCCCCGACCTACTAACTTAGGGCAAGGAAACCCAATTTTTAAACCTAATGCCCCATTGCGACCCGACTAATTTGTCTTCAATTATCTCTTTTTTTGTTTCTTGTATGACAACTAAATCCAGATATACCTTTTTTATTAACCCTTTATTAGTCTCCTTTTATTTTTATTCCCCACGCCCCTCAGATTCCATGTTAAGATCTTCATCGAGAAATTATATTAATTCCCCCCGTGTTATCCTCATATGTTATTGGAACTAATTTCAAAGATAATTTTTTCATAATTTCATTAATTTCCTATTCCAATTCATCAATATGGTTGTGTCCTACCCTTTTTTCCGAAAGACCCTCATGATTTCCAATCCCAGAAGCATCACTGCCGCTTTGAGTTATTCCTTTGTTATTTTCATAGGATTTCTTGCAAACATCATTAGACACTAATTTCTCATGGTCTGAACTTTCATTCTTTTCTTGCAAACAAATTGAAGTATGATCTTTACCCTCCCCATCTTCCCCAGAATTAGGAAGGAAAGAAGACAAACTTGAGAATGAAACAGAAGAGGATTTTTTAGGACTATGAACGATATGATGAGTTGAAATAGGACAGCTAAATGAAAGGTTATCCACAAGATTAGTGCTTGGTTAAGTACGTACCTGATCTTGATTGGCAATAGAGTTAACCTCATACATGTCAAAAAATTTCCCCACCTCGCAAACTACTTCTGCTTCTTTAACAAGTACAAAGAAAAGCATCCTTAGGCACTAAAGAAAGCTGCCCTATAACAAAAGCCGAAAACTGACCGACAATCCCCAACTAAAGAAAACAAATAGCATCACCAAATTAAGAACTCAGATAATAAGCTCTCAGCCTATCCTAAACCATAGCAGCTGCCCAATCTCTCTGAATTTTAGAAACATACATGAACCCAAAACTGTTTGAAGTATAAGCCCACAAAGACGTCAATGCTTTGATTCTGACCCAAATTTTCTCAGTATCTTCCTCCTTGTTCTCAAAAATTCTATTAATCCTTTCCTTCCAAATACACCAAAGAAGGGCCTTACAACAGCATCTCCACAACGTAAAAGATTTAGCTTTGTTTCCCCTGAATGTCCACATGATTGATAAAAGGTCGAACCATGATCTTGGAAATACTGCAAGAATCCCAAATTTGCCCAAATCTTTATCCTTGAACTCTCTACTTTCTACAGAGCCCCTGTTGTTCCTCTCCTTGGTTCCTTCTTTTGATGTTTTTCTGATTTCTCTATCACTATCGCTGAAGTTGTTCCAACCCTCTTTATCACAAAAAGATTCCGCCGATTCGATATCATGATTCTCACATCTGAGAATGCAGCTGCCAGTAATCCGTCTCGGCCTTGGCTGCGTTATTGTTTTTTTCTTTTAATTTCCTAAACTTTGAAATCCTCAATTTTATTTGCCTTTATCCGGCCCAGCCAATTCCCTTCATATCCTTCTGATAACGCTTTAATGGGCTTCATCCGTTCTAGTTCAGTTTTTGCCATTCCGAACTAGTATTAATCCTTAATCTAGCCGGAATGAAACCCGACGTGCGTCCTTTGACTTTGATGCGTGCTAAGAAAAGATTCTGTAATTTTGAGGTTTTCGCATCAATGTCAATTAGACCTCCACACCTCCTTCCAATTGCTTCGAATATGCTGTTTTTCCATAAGTTAATTGGAAGACCTTCGACCGTAATCCAACTGCCAGTGCATGTAATTTTGTTGTTCGGATATACCTCCCTATCATTCCATCTCTGTAATCTGACAACATATGGACCTTCCAAAAAAAGTAATGATCTGCTCCTAAAAAATTCTGCCGACTTCTCATCATTACAAACAAACAGGGCTTTATCTGCCTGCAAAAGGTCTCAGCACAAGTTTGGTTCTGTAGAATTTATTCATGGCCCTTTGAATACCATGCCACGAATCCCAAATTTATTATCTTGTACAAACCACGACTTTACTCCAGTCCACCACAGCATCATCACCCACATTGTGTTTGACTCAAAGAGAATACTTATATGATCTTTCATATTTCAAAGCCTCAGCATATGAACGGTGTTGTTTATTCACTGCTCTACCACTAATGTTATCATTTATAATCTGCAAATCCCTATTGAAAAGAGAGAAATTAAGGCAGACACCTCTGATGCTCCCTTTAAAACATGGAAAGTGTGTGTGTATGCTCAAAATCAGATGGGCAAAATGACAGACAACCACCAACAACCAGCAATAGTAGATGCCACAGTTCCTCAGTAGGTTTTTCCTCTTTTCTAAAGGGGGATCTTGCTGGTTTTGTGCCTCTCAGCCAGCAGCATGTACAGCTTCAGTTCTGGCAGTTTTAGTGCACTGCTGGCAGCTATGCTTTAGCTACAGCAGCGGCAATTTTTGGTGTAGTTTGGCTCGTAGTGGCAGGCATTTCTCTACAGTTTTCTGTTCTCAGTTTACTACTTTCTTGCTTCAGCTTGCTGCTGCTCTTCTTCCTTGTATTTTGCACAGTTTTTGCTGTTAATTTTCTTTCTTTCTTTTTCTTTTTTTTTTTTTTTTTTCTGTTTTTTGGCCATCATGTTGAAACTCTCTTTTCTTTCTTTTTGGGCACAGAGGACTTAAAAAAAAATAAGAAATTCTGCACCCGTGCATTCTTGATTGGAACATACTTGGGATCTGGACTCGAGGAAAACATCATCTGCTTCAATCTATCAACCACACCCCTCCAACCCTCACCTCTGTTACCAGCTGGAAAAATAACAATTTTTGATACCATACCCCTTTGCAGTTCCAACAATGTGATGAAGCTTCCATCCCTGTTTGAGTATTTTTCCATGATGAATAAGCTGTAAGATGCTTGATATTTTGGAAGAAATTACTCTCACCGAAGCCTCTTGCAGCCGAATACAACCCTTCCATAAGCCAGAACATACCACCAAAGTCGATTCTTCTTGTATATGACCTCTGACGGTTTGTTTCTGTAATGATAACCAAGGAACCTCCATTGTCTATCTCAAACGAAAACCTTTTGTGTTCGAATCTAAACTCCCTCGATCTATTGCTGTAAATCTCACCTATCCTGCTTATCAATCTTACACAGCCCTCACCCCAGAAGAAGAAACGTAAACCCTAGTAGTGGAGAAATAGATCTTTGAGATAATGGACCAAACCCTAGCACTCCGTGGATTAGGTGTGAAGGGAGAGGAGGTCGTTCAGAGTGAGAAAGCCAAGTCATACCTAATAGAGTTCTACGCGGGGATGAAGTCGTAGGAATAAGACGTGATTAAAACTCGGAACTATTGCGAAACTTACTAAAGACGACTTACAATGAGTAGGTGTACAAAAGACGAAAACAACAAGAGAGGGGAGAATTAGTCTTCAACTTCCATTGAACAAATGCTTATTAAAAAAATATTGAAAACATTTATACATCAGCAGCTAACTATATAACAGCTGCAATAACTGAGGACAAACATAATTCAGTAGTTCTGCAGGTAGCTTTAAACCAAGAGTTGGAATGATCTATATAGATGAAATGAAAACATGGATATTTCGCTAACAGTTAATTACTTTTGGGAGGGTGAGATGCCAAGAGGCCACCATGAGTGAAAAAATTATTTAAGTGAGTATCAATGTCGATTACATAAAGATTTGTAATGCTTAAACCAGAAAGTTCAGGAAGCTGAGGACAGTAGGGACTTACACTAGTAAAGAGATAACAATCAGTATGACACACACAGCCAAAATGACATATATTAAATGGAACACATCCAAAGTTGTATGCAGATAAATCTAAGCATACGGAACAATATTTAAATAATCAATATGACTCTGCTTATGCTTGTTGATCAATCAAAGTAACATGTGGTGAAATGAACAAGTCCATATTGAGTACGTTGATCTGAGAGCATGGGAATGGGAAAAGGGAGCAGCAGCAGCAGAAGAAGAAGCATTAAATGTGCTGTGAGGAGATTTGAGGAGTTTTTACACATCCAATATCAAGTCATTATTTCTTATGACATATAGTGGCTACTTTCTTGGAGGTGTATAAGAGGATTTACAGCATTGTGGGATGTTGGCCATCATTTGGGTCCTTTTGTTTGAGAGGAATGCAAGGATTTTTAAATGTCAGAAGTTTTATGTAGGATAGATCATTCTTTCTTTCTTCCTTCTCTTAACATCTTGAGATTGAAACTTAGAAGAAAATGGTTAGCACAATATTCGTATTTTGAAACATTCTTCACTACTAACCCACACAGAAGAAAACTAACATTGCAAGACTGCAAGCCAGAGCAGAAGTTAAAAAATTGATGTGGAAAAATAGAAAGTTAATTTTAGTGTGTGTGTGTTTGTTGGTTTTGGGAATTTTTTTTTTGTTGGGGGGGGGGGGGGGGGGGGGGGGGGAGGGGATGCATGTCATGACAACAGTTGACACCCTTGAAAAGAACAGAGTAACCACCTGCAAGACAAGGCTGCCTGAGTAGTCAGCGATTCCACCCACTACATCCAACCTTCCAGGTGCTCTTGCCACAATGATGTCTTCCTATACCAATCAATTAATATTAAAGTTATATTTTGTTTTCTATCTCTGTGCTTCCCATTATCAAGATACCTAGAGAAAAGGAAAACCCCAAGCCAAAATACAGAAAACAAAAATGTGAAATGAAGATATGGTATTGGTTTCGATTAGATGAAAGCATTTTTTGGAAATTGGAAAACTTAAAACCCTAAAATTCACTTCTAACACGAGGCAATAGTTAGCTACAAAACCTGATTAATTAATAGTGAATTAGTAAAATAAAATGGGTTGTTCTAGAAGGTGAATAAGAGACCTCCCAGTTGAAGAGACTGGCAGCAGCCATGCGCTCCCGAATCTGGCGCTTCTCAGTATTCTTTACAGAATCATAGACGTCATCTAATTCTGCCAAGCTCTTCAAGAAACTCATTGTATCAGGAAGACCCAAACGATCTCCATGGAGAATCTCAAAGTCCTCGGTGTATCTATATATAACACAAAACATGAATATGTCAAATTTAGAAGGAAGCATTCAGCACTACAGGTGACAAGGAATGATAAAGCAAGCAAACATGTAGACAATAAGAAAACTAACGAGTTTGTGAGGAAGGTTGTTTGCTGTGTTGTAGCACCACCAGGTGATCCTGTACGAAGACCAAGCTCATTTTCAGCATTTGCGTACCATTCAGGGATGCACAAATCTCTTCCAGGGGCTCTTTGTAGTTGGTACCCAAGAACTATTGCATCACGCAATCTCCTCGATCCACTAACCTAAAATTCGAGGAGAAGAATCCATCAAATTAGTGATATCTACTAACAGCAAACATAACTGTTGGCAGCAGGCTGACTGCGTGGAGTAAATGGATCCCATAAATCATGGGATTGACAAAAATCACTTAAGTCTTGGGATTAGAATTATATCCCAGGATTTATGCTCATTATATCCCATTATTTATGCACTGCTGTAATTAGTTTTGCTGTAAATGTGTATCACTCTCATAGTATAAATATATGTAATTGTGTGAAAATAAAAATCAACTTATTCCATAAATTTAATCCTCTTTTCTTCCTTTAGTTTCAACATGGTATCAGAGGACATGATCCTAACCTAGGGGTTTCTTCTTTTTGTTGCTCCGGTCTGGTGGGTGGGCGGGCTTTTGTCGCCCGTCCAGTCAAGGAGTTTCTTTTCCATTTCTTTTTTCAATAATTTTTTATTTTTTTGGCTACCAACTTGTCTAGTAGCATATTTTTCAGTTTTGGCAGAATGTTTGGCTATCCAATAGCGTTTGGAACGAAGTTTTCTCGTGCTGCCCCTATGATTCTACTTTAATGCTACTTGCTTCAGTGATCTTGGTTTTTGGTGAATTGGTCTATATGCATCTTCACTATGTGCAGCCGATTGTTTTTCCGGCAGTCTTTTGATGGGGCCGATTGTTTTCCAGCATCCCATGTTGTAGCCATGTGTTTTCCGGCAGTCTCTAGGTGCAGCCGAGTGTTTTCCTGGCTGCCTTGTGGTTCAGCAATGTGTTTTCCAGCATCCCATATTGCTGCCAAATGTTCTCCAACAGTCTTTGATGCAGCCAAGTGGTTTTCCGGGAATCCTATGTTGCTGCCGAGTATTTTGTCTGGCAATACTATGTTGTTGCCGAGTTAGCCATATTGGACCATTTTGTATCATGATCGACCTTTATTTGGGTGGATATTGTTCCCACCTATGGTGCAAGTTGCATCTGTTTCTTTTACAGAAGCGAAGTTTTTCTTGGGCATGAAAACTTCAACTATAAATGAAGCCTTTCAAGTTTAAGGGGGAGCAATTTCTATACAATGGAACCGCATATTTTGGTGCAAATTGATTGCGGTGTCACACCTCTTTCAATTTGTGGGGGAGTGTTAAAATATCTTTCAATAATAGCCACTATGAAGCATAGACCCGACACACAACACGTGTTTCGACACTACACGCGACATGCAATTTTTCCAAAATGTAGGACACGACATGACACGTGGGGTGGGGGGGGTGGGGGGAGACATATTCTTAATTAATTATATATATATGCAATAAACATTATAAATATTTAAGAATTCAATAAAATGAAACTAGATTGCATTAATAACTCAAATACTCAAAACATGATCACTAAATTGTTCCATGATTAAAGCATCAAAAAGCATATGTAGGCTAAATTGTTCCATAGAATGATAGAAAACAAAAGGGGAATATAAAGCTTAGCAGATGTTGTTGTTTGGCAGTGATGTGGTGCATATGGAAGGAAAGAAATTCAAGAATTTTCGAGGACAAGGAAGCAACTGAAGACGAGCTGTGGAGTAGAGTTGAGGCTTTAGCATCATTATGGGCTTTTTCATCCAATGCCTTTGGAGCGTATTCAATTACAGATATTTCACGGGACTGGGCGGCGGTTTTGGGATAGTTTTTATTGCGGGATAGGTCCTATTGATATAGGGAGCTTAGGATTAGTAGTGTGTCGTGCAGATTGATATTTTGATTTTTTTTTGTGTTTTTGTCTTGCTATCTTTAATGGTCTCCTCGACCTCTGTTGCCTGCTTTATTTCTTGTATTGATTTTTCTTATCAATATAAGATTTCGTTTCTGATCAAAAAAAATATAAAGCTTAGTTGCCTCATCCTCAGTTGATGTTGTAGTGAAGAAACACTAGGAGTAGTAGCCATCTAAATCAATTATCAGGTATTAGAGACTATAATTAAATCCAAGTGTCGGAAAGTGTCGAAGTGTCCGACAAATGTCGGGCCCAACAAGTGGCCTCCAAGTGAGTGTCCGTGCTTCACCCCATAAATCATTGGATTGACAGAAATCACTCAAGTCTTGGGATTAGATTTATATCCCAGATTTATGCTCATTATATCCCATTATTTATGCACTGCTGTAATTAGTGTTGCTGTAAATGTGTATCACTCTCATAGTGTAAATATATGTAATTGTGTGAGAATAAAAATCAACTTATTCCATTAATTCCATCATCTTTCCTTCCTTTAGTTTCAACAATAACAGTTTGGTATTTTTGTTTCTTTTTGATTCATTGTGAAGCAATGGTGAGGGGAAGGGGGAAAGACACCAATGCTAGGGCAGGAGTTCGGAATGCCAAGGTGGGTTAATCTCATATCAATTGAGCTAACCTCTTTACCCAAAAGCTTGGTGTTACTGCTGAAACATGAAATATTGTGTACATTTGATACTTGTTAGAACTCCTTTACCTTGCAAGTACGGATGATTCCAAATATCAGCACAACAATAAACTAATGATCCTGAATAATGCCCCCAACCCCCTTCTCCTCTTTTGAGTACTCCCTCTATCTCAACTAAGAGTTCCACCTGCCTTTTCAGGATGACTTGAATTAAGAATTAGGTTTCTAATATTAGGCTAGAAGTTCAAGTAAGATAATACAAAATCAACCCGAGGGCTAAAGATTAAGCTCTTGTCACTCTCTCCCCATCTATCCCTCCCTTTAGATGAAAACATTAATTATGGAAGTTCATAATAGTTCTGAACAAGTAGCGAAGGAGGAGAAATTACCACAGGCAATTGCACACATGCCAAAGGGTAATCACCTAAAACTTTTGATTAAGCCTAAATTATAAACAAAAATCGTTTTGAAAGGAAGTTCTAAAGTCTCTTGCTTTGGAAATACTACAAATCCTACGGGAAGGGGAATGGAACCCACAACATCTCAAGTGGGAGGGGAAGGCCAATGCAGCCTGAGCTAAAGCTCTTGGGCTTGACTAAACCTAAATAAAAGCTAAACGTAAATGCATGAAACCTTAAAACCTATTCTAATTATATCATCTCTAACTTTAATCAAATCATTTTTAAAACTCCATCTAAACAAAAGTTTCATAATAAATGTAAACAAAATCATGAAAATATGAGAAATCCCACTTGACTTCTAGAAAGCCCCACATCACTCTCCCTCGTATTTGCAAATGGAGAGATCAACCAAGGTGCATATTGTGCACAACAATAATAGGGTGTAGATTACACAAACTCAAAAGGAAAACCAAACTCAAAGGGAAAACCAAATTCAAATGGGAAGACTTGAACCCAAGACCATGCAAAACCAAAACTGTATCGCCATATTAAGTCATGATGTCGCTCAAAAGCTCAAGCTATTAGATAGTAGGCCATCAATGTATATCACGCCAAGTGTTTGGGCTTGGTTCATGTCCTATTAGAGTCTTTGTATGCACAGTCTGTTGCACAAATCTTCAAGTTACTAGCTAATTTTAGCTAGTCAAGGCTTTATCCAAAAGGCTATCTTATAGATTATAGATGCACCTTTTTAAGGAAGCAAAACCAAATGCAGAAAGATTGATATGGAACGTAATGCACAGGGCTTGTCTTATGATTTGAGGGGCCCTATGCGAAAATTTACAATGAGGCCTTTCTTTACTTAATCATGTAAATAATTATATCAAAAAAATTTATATCACTTTTCTTAAAGTTTAAAAAAATGTAACACACACACAAAAAAAAAGACATTAGTATAATAAACATAAAAGAAAGAAGAGAGAATAAAAAAATTGAAAAAAAATGAATTAATGGGTATTCAACAATAGTTGAGGAGAGAGAAAGTGGGAGAGGCGTACGGAGGTCAATTAGTAGTGTGAACTAGTGCGGAATGTTATTAGTTATATAGGAAAGATGAAAAAAAATAGATAGATAAATAAAAGCTTGACCAATATAGAACTTCACATCTTACATTAGTTGGGCCCTAATAATTCTAGCTTTAAATTTGGGCCCTTTCATTGTCAACAAATAAAGGTAAAAGCTGGAACTTGGGACCCCTAATTTTATATAGGCTGGTAACTATTTAGGCCCTAGGTCCTGTGCGGTTGCCCACTCCACACAGCCTTAGGGTGGGCCCTAGTAATGCAAACAATATAACTGTCCTTACCTTATCCGATGTATATTTCTTTCCAATAGCTGTATCCTGCAAAATACGAGCTGCAACCTGAAAGTTTCTAACAGTGCATTAGAGAACGAAAAGACTTTGATCACAAATAACAGCTTAAATAAGCAACAAACTAATTGAATAAGTTTCAACATTCAATCGGAAGAGGAAACAATGGTTGATAACCGTGTCGCACAGCATATTTATCAATGCAAAAAAAGCAAATTGATAAATCGGGTCTGTGTTGAGATATGCATTTATATAATGGAATCCATGATGACCGTAAACTCCAATAGGTGGAAAATTATCTTATTATTAGAGACAAGATTATACCCATATATAGATACAAAGACTCCTATTTAAGTAAGGAAATAATCCTACCAATCCTACTAATTAGGAACTCCTAATTATCTACTTTCCTCTTATATTATTTACAACTCACATACAATATCTACAACTCATAACACTCCCCCTCAAGCTGGGATCATGCCCAGCTTGTTACAAAGATAATCAACCCAAATCCCGGTTAAGGCTTTCGTGAAAAGATCACCCAATTGTTCTCCGGTCTTCACATCTCTTATGGAAATTAAATCTTGTTGTATCTTCTCACGGACAAAATTACAATCAATTTCAATATGTTTCGTGCATTCATGGAACACAAGATTATAAGCAATATGTATGGCAGGTTATTAGTTATCACAACACAATTTTGCTAGTACCGAAATCTTAATCCCTATTTCAGTTAGGAGATGACATATCCATATTATTTCACACACTGACTGAGCCATAGCTCTATATTCTGATTTTGCACTGGATCGTGAAACAACATTTTGCTTTTTACTCTTCCATGAAATCAAATTTCCCCCAACAAAGACGCAATAACCTGATGTGGATCTTCTATCCACCTTAGAACCTGCCCAATCTGTATCTGACAAACATTCAATAGAGTGTGTCCATGATTTGCGTACAAGATACCACGTCCAGGTACTCCTTTCAGGTAACACAAAATTTGTTCTAACGCTGCCCAATGATGAACTGTTGGTGATGACATAAATTGACTCACCACACTAACAGAATACGCAATATCCGGGCGAGTCACTGTGAGATAGTTCAACTTCCCCACCAATCTTCTATATTTCTCAGGATCCCCGAATAGTTCACCATCTTTTGTTAACTGTACATTAGGAATCATCAGAGTACTACACGGCTTTGGCCCTAACTTCCTAGTCTCAGTTAATAAGTCAAGAACATATTTCCTCTGAGATAGAAATATACTCTTTTTACTCCTTGTAACTTCGACACCTAAAAAATATTTTAGTGTCCCTAAGTCCTTTGTATAAAAATGAGCATGAAAAAAGGACTTAAGAGAAGAGATGCTCGTAGTATCACTCCCAATAATGACAATGTCATCTACATACACAATTAATATAATGATGCCTGCTTCAGATTGTTTATAAAACACAGAGTGGTCAGACTTACTTTTCGCCATGCCAAACATCTCAATAGCTTGGCTAAATTTTCCAAACCAAGCACGAGGATTCTGTTTCAAGCCATACAAAGATTTACAACGATGATAGACTTTTCCATACTCCCCCTAAGCAACAAACCCGAGAAGTTGCTCCATATAAACCTCCTCTAGAAGGTCACCATGAAAAAAAGCATTCTTTATAACGAGCTGATGCAAAGGCCAATGATGAGTAGCGGCCAAAGATATAAATAACTTGATATATGTTAATTTAGTATCAAGAGAAAAAGTGTCAGAATAATCGATCCCATAGGTTTGAGCACAGCCCTTAGCAACTAGGCGGGCTTTTAAACGAGCAACAGACCCATCAAGATTGACCTTGATGGTGAACACCAGGTCCCATGTACCATTTTTATCTAAAGCATCCATTTTCTCTATCATTGCATTACGCCATCCAGGATGTGATAGGGCCTCGTGAACAGTTTTAGGAACAGATATAGAATCAAGAAATGCAATGAATGAACAAGACAAAAGTGACAAGTGATCATAGATACACAAGAAGAAGCAGGATAAGTACATTGACGTTTACCTTTGCGTAAAGCAAAGGGAAGATCATCACTTGGCACTAAATTTGATGAAGAAGAAGTTGGTGGAGGACATGGATCAAGAGTGTGTCTCCGTTTGGAGTAGACTTGATAAATGGGAGGTTTGACAGGCGCTGGTTCAACAGCGGGTTCAGGGAATGTGATAATATAGACTAACAAATCATCATCCTCCCCCTGACTCTCGAAAGTAGAAGACGGAAAATACGGTGTTTCTTCCAGGAAGATGACATCATCTAAGACAAGGTACTTATTCAGACTAGGACAATAGTATTTGTTTATTTTTTGAAGACGATAATACCCAAGAAAAACACACTTCAAAGACTTGGGGTTTAACTTGGTAACCTGTGGACGGACATCCCGAACAAAGTAAGTATTACCAAATATTATTGGTTCAATAAGAAACAATGATTTGTTTGGAAAGAGAACACTATAAGGAGTTTCACCATGAAGAATAGAGGAAGGCATTCGATTAATGAGAAAACACGATGTGGAAACTGCATCAGCCCATAATGTTTTAGGAACATTCATTTGAATAAATAGGGCTCTTGCAATTTCAAGAAGATGTCTATTCTTTAGTTCTGCCACTCCATTTTTGGATGGAGTATCAACATAAGAAGTTTGATGAAGGATACTGTTCTGAATCATGTACGTCTAAAAAGATGAAGACAAATATTCTTTGGCATTATCACTACGCAATGTATGGATAAAGTAGCAAATTGAGTTTTAACCTCAACACAAAACGCACAAAAACAAGAAAACAATTAAGAACGACTTTTCATTATGTTGAAGAGTATGATATACATTGTTGGCCCACTACTTAACAGCTTAAGCTTTTGGGTGAGATGGTTACTAACATGGTATCAGAGCTCAGGTTCTGTAAGATCTCGGGTTTGAATCCTCCCACTTGCATTTGTTTCCCCATTTGTGTTTGTGCACGAAATGCACATTTGGTTTGGCCAGTTTGGCCTTTCGCCTTTGGTTTCATTTGTCTATCCACGTGCGAGTGGCTTGCACGTGAGGGGGAGTGTTGAAGAGTATGATATACATTGTTGGCCCATTACTTAACAGCTTAAGCTTTTGGGTGAGATGGTTACTAGCACATTAAATATTACCAACTTGCACGAAAATAATCATTAACAAAAGTAACAAAATACTTAAACCCAGTTTTAGACATAACATGAACCCCAAACATTAGAATGAACTAATTCGATCGGAGCACTTGCTCTTTTATTGACTTTCGGACTAAAACTACTACGATGATGTTTGGCAAACTGACATGACTCATAATCTAATGAAGACACTTTGCTAATTGTAGACACAACTCCTTGAGCAAAGGGAGAGATGGGTGACCTAGCCTACAATAAGCCTTGAACGCAGATGTGACTCTTGAACATACATCAGATTTGGGTATCTAAGTGTTAAGGATGTAGAGGCCTCCCGATTCATGTCCTTTACCAATAATCTTTTTCGTCATAAAATCCTGAAACAAGCAATAACCAGGAAAGAATGAGACGTAGCAATTAAGGGTACACTTACAAATGAGGTAAGTGTAGGACAGATGATAAGGGAAGCAAAGGGGTTGGTGTGATTGTTCCAGACCTCAGAACGGAAGATGATAATCCATCTGCTAAAATAACATTAAAAGAGGATATATGTGACTGAAAGGTCAAAAAGAGGCTAGAATTACCTGTCATACGATCAGTGGCACTAGAATCAATGACCCATTTGGATGATGAGAAAACAAGGCATGCATTTGGTTTACCTGAATCAGCAATTGCAGTGACAGAGGTGACTGGAGTGGATGAAGACTTTAGAGATTCTTGGTACATAGAGAACTTAGCAAACTCATCTACAGGGATAAGGACTGATTTTTCAGCCATATTATTGGTAAATGCCATGTGGGCCAAGTGAGCTCTCTGAGTCTTGTACCGAAACTTCCTACAATCTTGCTTTAAATGCCCTGGATTATGACAGTAATGACATACGATCCATTCGGAGCCCTGTCCCCGAGTCACACTCCCTCCTAAATCATGCACGCAAGTATCAAAATTGTTACTGTCTGATCCTCCTCCTCGATTGCCTCCCCGATACTGTAATCGCCTAAGTTCAAACTCATTATTTTTACTAACCAGAGCACTATTGAACGGTGCAGGTGGAGTCTAAACTAGAGAAGCCCCTTCTGTGCGAAGAACTCTACTATACACTTCCTGTAAAGAGATCTCAGGACTAGAAAGAATCACTTTCAAATTCAGCCAAAAGACCAGTTAGAAAACTCATGATAGCCATCTGCTCTCTCTGACTCTGCCAAACTTTGACATCAGGTCTATACGCCAATAGCATATTAAGTTCTTCATACGTTTTCTTAAAATCCATAAAGTAACTCATAATAGACTTGCCCTGTTTTTCTGCATGGTAAAAGGCTTTGCACACATCATAAATACAAGAAATATTCTCTTTCCCAAGGTATAGAAAATCCAAATAATCCATTAACTCCTTAACCAATTCACAATGGTTACTCAAACTAATCACAGTACTAGCAATCAAATTTCGAATTTGTGAGAATAACCGGGCATCCTACCTTAGCCACGTCTGTCTTGAATCATCTAAAGCTGGATCACTAGTCATGTGATCATCTTTATCGATACTACGCAAATAAATTCGAATGGTTTTACTCCAATCAAAATAGTTGGAGCCATTAAGTTTATGCTCAGTGATTTTTGACATTACAAAAACCACATCAGAAACAAATGCCGCCTTCTACTCTGACATAAATAATTTTATAGCGCGAACCACAATTGCTACGAACAGAATAACTCACAAAACAGCGTACTAACCAGAAACAAGGCAGTGAACAGTAATAAACGAGAGACGAAACGGTACCGAAATACGTTGTACATGCCGGAAGTAAAAATCAAGCCACACAAATTTAAGACAAGCCAAGCAAACCAATGAACAGGTCATAAATATTTAGTATAAATAGTACTGACCACAAAAAGAGGCAAAACTGAATTGTACCAAGTCACCGAATTGTTACGACGAAGGCTAAACTGAACCAAACTCAAATCTGCACCAAATAGAGACGAACTGAGCCAAACCAAGCACATATACGTGCGTACTAACTGAGATGAGTCAAACGAGAGTGGCCGAAGGGTGAATGGAGGCTCCACGTGCCTCCACATGCTAGTGCGTGGGACAACAGCTGGAACTTGCGGTGACACGTGAGGGCCACGCGCTGGGCTTTTTTACGCCAGATTCTGGGCTAGTGCTGGGCGGAGGATGGCGCAACTCCCTGTGTGGGATGTGAGATTAAATATTCGCTGACGAAATTCGAAGTTCAAAACCCGGCAAACCCTAGTCTGCCGTTAACTAGCAAAACGAAACCCTATTGCTCTGATACCATGTAAACTCTAAGGTTGTGTTTGGTTAATGTTTTTAGACAAGTTTTCTAGATAAGTTTTTAAAAATTTGGTGTTTGGTTGAATGTTTTGAGTTATAGTTTTTATGTTGAAAAGTGAATTTGGTTTTGTTTGACTTTTTTCAACCAATGAAAAAAATGCATAAAAAATTTCAAAAAATAATCACAATGGATCTTGTTTTATAGATCTCGATGAGTATGTTTCAAATATATATTTTTTATTATATTTTGATTTTTGGATTTAAAGTTATGGCGTTTTAAAAAAAATTAGAGAGAGAAAGTATAGTGAAATAAATTTTGAGAAGTGTGAATGTATAGTTGGTTTTGAGTTGAGTTTTTAAAATTTTGGGGGAAAAAAAAACTAGTAAGCAACCAAACACAACTTACTAGGTGGAAAATTATCTTATTACTAGAGAAAAGATTATACCATATATATATAAAAAGATTCCTATTTAAGTAAGGAAATAATCCTACCAATCCTACTAATTAGGATCTCCTAATTATCTACTTTCCTCCTATATTATTTACGGCTCATAAACAATATTTACAACTCATAATAATGACAAAGCTACTCGTAGATGTACTTTGAGCTTGCTCCAAGATGTCTGTGTTGTATCTATGCTGATGAGGAATCCTTGCAGCATGTATTCATCAATAGTTATATAGTCAGCTAATTTTTTTAACACCACTTGATTTTTTCCTCTTGTAGCATCTGCTCTTTTGTATAGGTGTGGACGGCCAAGCAAGGGGGGATGGGGGGCTCGAACTCGCGTTGCCCGTGTGGAGAGTCAACACTCCTACCACCGGGCTAACTACCCACTCCTATATAGTCAGCTAGTTGGACACCACTATTTGCAACTATACATCCACTGATAATTCAATTAAGGACGAAGGCCAGAGCTGAACATAATAACAAATTTGTGCTTCTCCAAACAATAACTAATCATTCACAAACTTCTTCCATTTTTAAGATTTATTCTCTACAATGACTTAAAGGTTCCATAAAACTTATCTTTAAGCATTGATCCTCTCCTGTAATTTTTGTAGCACATCTCTAATTTAGAACAGTAGTCTATAAAGAAATATCACAGAGAGAAAAGAACTTATCACCTTCTAAAGGGTCTACAGAGACTACGGTCCCTTTCAGCAAAGATAACGGGTTCATATGCATCAGTAACATCACATAAACACAGCATTCCTCTATGACATGAGTATAACTTTAATCCCACCATCCAAACACCCCAAGCTGCAGCTAGAACCACAAATCTCTATAGGACTTTCTGATTATTCAAACACCCCAAGGGAAGAGCAGCTCAGTGGAAGATATGTGGGATTATATTATATTTCTTTCAGGATTGTGGGCTAGGGCATCTAGAATTTTCGATAGCTCTGAATGTTTTCTGTTTAGTATTGATTGTGCTAGTTTTTTAGTTAAGTGAGCCCTGAGTGAGCAGTGGGTGTGATTGTTTGTTAGTCTGGTGGAATTCTCTTCCACTAGTTTTGTTTTCTTACCTGTTGCTTTTTTGGTGTTCGATTTTTCAAGTAGCTATAATATTTTTGTTTCTTATCAAAAAAAAATTTAATCCCAAAATCTCATCTTCGTAAGTACCAACACATCTTAATCATATTTTACTACATCACTTCCTTATTAAATCAAATAATCAGTAAGCATTCTTATTTAAGAAGCAACTACTTTAAAAGTTACTAGAATCCACTATACTTCCAAAAGAGGTAAAAACTACAGGAAAAGTATGTTCAACAAACAAGGATAAAGAGGAGGATACCTCACCACCATTACTGCTTCCCTCATAGCAGGGTTTCAAACTAACCGCCCGTTCAAGGTATGGTCTCCAATGTCCAGTGAGTAGATCCCTCCTTATCATCTCAACGCCACAGTGATAGTGCTGTTAGATCATTGTTTCTCAAAGAATTAAATTTCTATTGAACTGGGATAAAAAGAAGAAGAAACAAGAGCGGTGATCAATGCTACCTCAAGCATATTCCTCAAAAACGGCTCTTCATTGAAGTAATCTCTACGCACAAAGACAAACGGTAACTTGTATGTGAGGGCTTCACTGCACGTGCCATATCCAATTTTCCCTGAATAATCAATCAGGCTGCTATCTATCAAGATTTTCCTTATAATCCACTTGAGCTCTGAGGACAAAAACTATATATCACTGACCAAGCATACAATCAGATGCTGCAATAAGATCAGGTGTATACACATCTTTCTCAAGCTTTATGAAATTAGGGGGGACCTCCTGGTCTTTAGATGCACCACAAACCTGCATCAAATAAAAATATCATCCATAATGGTGAAACTACCCGGTCACACTGTACAGAGGACAAATTTAGAACAGATATATATATATATATAAATAAAGGGGAATTTTCAGGTGCGGATTACTGTTCACGGACCATCCGTACAGATTGGTCCGTTTGGCACGCTTCCCGATGGAATTTTTTGATGAAATTTTGTGGGGATGTTCTTCATCGTGTGTAGAACATCTCCACCAAATTTCATCAAAAAATTCAACCGGGAAGTAGGTTAACTACATGATTGAAAAATATTGGATTTTATATATCTATTTCTGGACCAGTTTTTTTCAATCATGTAGTTAACCTACTTCCCGATTGAATTTTTTGATGAAATTTGGTGGAGATATTCTACACACGATGAAGAACATCCCCACAAAATTTCATCAAAAAATTCCATCGGGAAGCGTGTCAAACGGACCAATCCGTACGGATGGTCCGTGAATAGTAATCCGTATAGGATAGGGACTCTATAAATAAATGTCTGCATATATATATATATACCAAGCATAGCCAACCAGGAGGCAAGTATTCCTCCTTTAACTTCCAACCAGCTGGCTGCAAATCAAGAAAGCAGATGCAATAGAACTCAAGTCAGTACAGGTTACTAAAAATCTAGTAAGACAAGCCTTCAATAATCATGTAAGAAATGTTTAGTTAGATCAGATGATCAAAAGAGTCACAAAATGAGGGAATTCCGGATTCAGAAGAAAATATATCTTTTTAATTAGAGGATATTCATACAAAGGTAGTGGAATGTCAGCACTTAGCCACTTGCAAGTGTTGTGCAGCATATCTGATGCAGTCAATAATTAATTACAAGCTGTCCAAGTACCAATTACTAAGTGCAGAGTATTGAGTGTCCAAGTCCAAAGGATTAATTGTACTTAGGGAAACGAAAGTCTGATGGTATTTGTAGCCATTAATAATGTTGTGTGGGGTCTAAAAGATAAGTATTCAAAGGGTCTAGAGTCTAGTTGATATTAATGTTATATTGGGAGTCTAAAGGGTCTATGTTGGAAGGTCTAGTCACTATGTTAGTATTAGTTAGAAACCATCTCACCCAAACCAAACCAAACCAAAGGTCATGGATAGACAAACCAAACCAAACCAAAGGTGCACTCTATCCACAAACAATAACGTGCATACTGCACAAACACAAAGGGGGAACAAATGCAAGCGGGAGGATTTGAACTCGAGACCTTGCGGAACCTGAGCTTTGATACCATGTTAGTAACCATCTGTCCCAAAAGGTTAAATTGTTAGGTCTTTGGCCAACAATATATGTCATGCTCTTCAACACTCCCCTCACGTGACGGGCAACCCCCACTCGCACATGGATAGACAAACCAAACCAAATGTGCACTCTGTCCACAAACAGTATGTTAGAATATCCCTTTCTTAGTTTCCTTATGCTATTTAGTTTCCTTATTCTAGTTGGTTTCTCATTATTATTCTTAGTTTCCTTTCGTTGTGTTCAAATCCCGAGATGTATTTTCAGCTGACGGAACTTCAAGGGGAGCACTATAGTGAAGTTCAAGCTCTTGATTGTAGTAATGGCGACAAGCTAATTACTATCAAGGTTTTACCGCCAAGCTCACTGAGTTCGCCATAGCCACCGGATTCAGTCTTCCCGTCACTGCCGACTTGGACTGAGTCTGAATATTAGTTATATTTTCCTAAACTTCCTAGAAAATAACTCCCTCACCAAAACAATAGAGGCATTCCCAAATTGACATATGAACATGATCTCACCAGTAAAGCCAAATACCCAATGGGTAACTATGTGTCTTATGATAGACTATCTGAATTGAATAAGTCATTTGTAAATCAATTATCCTCTGTATCTATTCCTAACAATGTGTAGGAAACCTTAGGTGATCCAACATGGAAAACAGTTATGGACGAGGAGATGAAATCTTTAAGGAAGAATGGCACAAGGGATATAGTTGAATTGCCATCAGGAAAAAGGCGTGTTGGTTGCAAATGAGTGAATACGGTGAAATATAAGGCAAATGGAATTATCGAAAGATACAAAGCGAAACTAGTAGTAAAAGGATACACCTAGACACATGGAATCAATTATTTGGAGACATTTGCACCAGTGGCAAAAATTAACACAGTGTGTGTCTTGATTTCTTTAGCGACAAATCTGGATTGGCCGCTACAACAACTTGATATAAAGAATGCATTCTTGCATGAGGATTCGGAAGATGAGGTATACATGGAATTCCTACCAGGGTATGAAGTTTCTATGGAACATAGAAACAAAGTATGCAAACTGAAAAAGTCTTTGTATGGTTTAAAACAATTTCCGAGAGCTTGGTTAGAGAGATTCACTAGATCAATGAGAAGATTCAGTTACAAACAGAGCAATTCCAATCATACATTGTTTTTTTTTATCCGAAACAAAATGCTTTATTAGAATAAGATAATTAAAGCATTACAAAGATGAGAACAATCTTGGTGAACCAGCAGTCCACCAAGCCCCTTAAAACCTCTAGCTAACTGAGGGAAAGCAAGAAAAAAACAGCAAACCAGCTCCAAACTCACTGGATAGCTGCACCCAAATTAGAACAAATAACAGAAATAGAAAGGTTGACAAATAAACTAGAAGAGCTAGCCCAAATAGATGATAACAGCTTGATTTTAAGCCAGATTTCAGCGGCTTCATTTGATTTGTCTTCAAAAACCCTCGTATTTCTCTCTTGCCAAATGCACCATGCTAATGCTAGACAACATCTCCACATTAGTTTGGACTTCTTTTTATTCCCTGCAAACTGCCATTCCATGCTCAAGAAATCCCGCCAAGAGCTAGGTTTGGCACCAATTGAACCAAATACCTCGCCCACCTTGTTCCACATATATCCAGTGAAATTACAGTGTAAAAGAATGTGATCAATATTATCTCCTTTCTGTTTGCACAGAATACACCAAGAAGGGGAAATCGCTAAATAAGGCCTTCTTATTTGGAGAATGTCACATGTGTTTACTCTCTTCCAAGAGGCCAACCAAGCAAAAATTTTCACTTTCAGAGGTATACCTGTTTTCCATATAAAATTATAAGGCACAAAGATAGAATCCTGAGGTGAATTGATTAGTAAATGGAAAAAGGATTTGCAAGAAAAAATTCCGGAATTTTCCCCCACCCAATATCTAGAATCTTGGTCTGTTCTAGACACTTTCGAATGGTAAATCAAACCCAACAATTCCGAGAATTCCCCAATTTCCCTCTCATGAAGATTTCTGCGAAATTCTAGATCCCATGAGAAAGAATCGTGATGATGCCAACGAATAAGTGATGCAATTGAACTATTTATATTTCGAGAAATGCTGTACAACCGAAAAAAGATAGAGGCAAGTGAAGAATTCCCGACCCAAATGTCTTCCCAAAATCTTATGGAGTTACCCATTCCCACCTTAAGTCGAATAAAAGCTTTAAGTTTTTCAATACCGGAAGAGATAGCTTTCCAAGGGTTTCTGTGAGTGCTTCTAGTAACCAAATTTGTATCCCATCCATTAACATGAACGCCATACTTGCTCTTGATAATTAAGCACCAAAACGAATTTTGTTCATTAGGAAATCTCCAAAGCCATTTCCCTAGAAAAGCCACATTCTTAAATGCAATGTTACCAATACCCAACCCACCATTTTCCTTACTCTTGGAAACAATGTCCCATCTAACTAAATGATCACCAACACTCTCACCGTACCCTTCCCAAAAAAAATTCCTTATCATTTTTTCAATGGTGTTGCACACCGAAATCGGCATTTTAAAGAGAGAAAGATAATAAATGGGGATGCTTTCTAACACAGATTGAATTAAAGTTAACCTCCCACCCTTCGACAAGCACCCTTTTAACCAACCCTCTAATCTTTTGGAAATCTTTTCAATAACTGGATTCCAAAATCCTACTCGAGTAGGATTATCTCCTAACGGCATCCCAAGGTAGGACATAGGCCACGAACCCATCTCGCATCCCGACACTCTCGATAGTGACACCATATCTTCCTCCTTCAAATTGATACCCACTAGCATACTTTTGGACACGTTGATGTGAAGCCCCAAAGCTAACCCAAAGATATCCAAAATGGTAATTAAAATTTTCAATTTATTCACATCATTTGATAGAAAAAATATGGTGTCATCGGCAAATTGCAAATGAGACAACTTAATTTTATCCCTCCCTATCTCAAACCCATAAATATGACCCATCTCTCTCGCTCTCACAACCAATCTATTAAGGACGTCTGCCACTAGTACAAAAAGAAAAGGTGAGAGCGGATCCCCTTATCTAATGCCCCTTGAGGCATTAAATGCCTCTTGGTCTCCCATTAACCATAACCGAAAAATTGGAAGAAGAAAGACAACCCTTAATCCACTTTCTCCATCTAGCCCCAAAACCCTTATTTTCAAGCACATGATCTATGAAATCCCATTCTACATGATCATATGCTTTTTCAAAATCAATTTTGAAAACCACACCTTTATTTTTGCCTCGATACTCCTCTACACTCTCATTAGCGACTAAGACAAGATCGAGGATTTGTCGACCTTTAACAAACGCCCCTTGTGCGAACCCCACCGTTTCGCTCATTACCTCTCTTATTCTCAATGCTAAGACTTTGGTCAATATCTTATATAAACTTGTGACAAGGCTAATTGGTCTATAGTCTTTAAGTTTAAGAGAAGACAATTTCTTTGGGATTAAGCAAATGAATGTAGAGTTGGTGCATGCGTTCACCACTCCATCATTAAAAAATTCATTGAAGACCCCCATGATATCCTTTTTAATGACTTCCCATCCCTTTTTAAAGGCCTCGATAGTGAAACCATCCGGCCCTGGTGCTTTATCCCCCTCGCAAGCATCAATCGCTGCTTTTATCTCACTTTCTTCAAACGGTCTTTCAAGCCATCGATTTTGTTCGGAGCCGATTGGGCTCCATTCAAGGCCTTGGAACCCCACACTTTGCCTATCTCTCTTGGTGTACAATTTTTTGAAATACTCAAGAATTTCATTCACAATATCACTTTCGGAATTTACGATTGAACCGTCATCTTTTTCAAGTTTGGAAATTATTTTGTTACTTTTTTTATTATTGACCACTCTATGGAAAAGTTTAGAGTTACCGTCCCATTCCCTAAGCCCTCGTACCTTAGCTTTTTTATTCCAAGAAATTTCCTCTCTTAGGACTAATTCCCCGAATTTCTCTCTTAAGTCTTGTCTCTCCTTTTTTTAACTCCTCCCCTAGAATTCCTCTAGACTCTAATCCATCGATGCTTTGAATTCTCTCCAAAATTCTGCCTTTCTCCACTCTCACATCCCTAAAGATTTCGAGATTCCACCTTTTCAATTTGTGTTTTACTTGTGCAAGTTTTTTCATGAATTTAAAACGTTCCCACCCCCTCACGTCACTACCCACCCACCAATTCCTAAAATTACCTAAGAAATCCTTATGTGTGAGCCACATATTTTCAAATCTAAATGGCGAGGGCCCCCATTTAAATGGGTTGGAATCAAGTACAATCGGAAAATGATCTGATTCGATTCTAACAAGAGCTTCTTGCCTCACCGATACGTACAAATCTTCCCACCCTATTGTAAAATGGAACCTATCCAATCTAGAGTGTGATCGCCCATTAGACCATGTGAATTCAACATTACTGATGTTCGGGTCTCTCAAGGAGGTTTCATTGATAAACGCGTCAAAGTCCCTCATGCTCCTTGTCACTCTACTACCCCCAACCCCTATTTTTTCAGATGCAAATCTAACTATGTTAAAATCCCCTCCTAGACACCACCTATCCCCACAAATACCATATAAGCTCGCAAATTCTTCCCAAAAATCGCGCCGCTCTCTATACCTACATGGACCGTATATCCCCGAAAGCCACCAGCTATCCCCTTGAATTGATAAAAATTGAATTGACAATGAGCTTAGGTGCTGGAATTGGAGAACGGCAGTCCCCAAAATTGGGCCTAATCAAATCGTTTTGGTGCTCAATAATTTTTTCAAGTTGTATATTCGGATCAACATACGGAACGAGCTGCAAATTGCAGTTACTGTTGCACTCTACCCTACTTTTACAAAGTGAATTTTGTGTGCATAATTTCGACTTAGGTAGTACCTGAGCTTCCATAATTATTTCGAGTGTAGACAACAGTTTTCTATGGTATATTGCCATTTTACCCGACTCCAAAGATTGAGAAGGATGTGTTGAAAAAGAATGAATTGAAGAGGTATCTTTAGTAGGTGACCAGAATGGTGAAAGATGTGCATAATGAGAATTAGAATTCCGTACCTTTGTGCCTTGTAATTTATTACCGGAATTCTCGAATACCTCCGTTATGTTTTTGGCTTTGGCCTCATCGAGAGATTTACCTTGTGACAGAACCCCTTGACTTTCCTTTTCTATTTCTTCGAATAACTTAGTCAACCATTCATTTACTTTTTCATCTTTTTCAAAGCCATCCCAATTTTCTATCTCTTCATCAGACGATATTGGGTCATCTGTCATTTCTCCTTCCTCATCTTGTAGACAACACACTACATCTTCCTATTTCTTGCCATGTATTACCCGTTTCCCATGTCCCTATCTCTCCTACAATGACTTCTCTATCCTCCATGTGTGAGGATTTCGCTTTTCTTTTGTATAAAATCGTGCCATCTGCCTCGTTTGTAGTTTCCGTATTGTCTTCTACACCTCTAAGAACGCTGTTACTGCATTTAAAACCCAGCTCAACCAAGTTTGGATCAGATTGCGGAACCCATACTTGTCTTCTCAGGCTTTGGTGCTCTTTCAATAACCATTTCATCATTTGACATGGCCTATGCAAGCCTAGCCTTCTCTGGTTCACTGGATTATTGGGCGTAATTCCAGAAGACCCATTCCATACTACCAACTATTTATTTCTAACCACTCCAGAAGAGCCTAGATCTCTTTTCAAGTTATCAAAAATCCTTTTCACCCCAATTAAATCAGAAAAATTTTGCTTTAGTGTCTCCTTTTCAACCCCACCTACCTTTTCCCCGTATTCTTGTGTGTTCCCCACTTCTTCCCCCTTTTTTTACCACTATCTTTCACCTCGCCCACCTCCCCATCCTCGTATTCCGTGTCCTCATCTTCTCCACAAACTCCTGAAAATGCAAAATCCATACCCGAGATTGGTTTTTGCATCAAGAATTTTCTCACCCCTAATTCCAACTTTGAGGAATTCCTCAGCTTTAGTGAAAAAACACTTCCTCTACTTCCAATTTGAATCCCAGCTGGCATGTATCCGTTAAGATCTCCTTTGGCCTTAATCCTTGCTTCGAAGCAATTCTTCATGATAATTGTATCTTGATGTATTTCAATTAATCCTCCACAATGCTCTGCTATTTTCTCAAAGTTACTTTCGTTCCACATGCATTAGGTAAGCCTGCAATGGAGACCCATCCCCCTGTAAATGTGATCATTCGGCATTTGCTACCTTCATCTTCTTCCTAGCTTTTAAATCTCACTGCAGTTGATCCTCTAAGGAAAGCAAAATTTATGTTCTTAAAAATTTTCATCTCCTTATCATTTTTGCATGTGAAAAGGCCCTATCTGCTAGAAAGGGATTGAGTCTTATATAACAATCAAAGCAATCATTGATAGCTTTTTCTATTTTCCTCCAGGCGTCTTCTACCTTCTCTCTAACGCATACGAAAGTCCTCTCCTCATCAAATACTGTTTCAACTACCTCTTTCTCCAATGTGGTTGACTCAGGGATATTAAACCGGTTTGATTTGAAATTGCTCTTCTTCTTTAAAATCTCCACATACGATGTTGCTTGCTTCTCCATAAACCTCTGACTGTCCCTGTGTTTGTTACCCGCTTTATGCTCGAATATATTGGCCTTCCTTCTCCTTTCCTTCAACCCCCATTCAATATCAACTCAATTGATTCTGCAAATTCTAACCATTTTTTACCTTTATCCCTAGCAGGCACTATTATATTCTCCCCTATTCCATTCACATTTTTGTATACCTCCATAAATTGCCCTTTATCATTCTTCAGTTTATTGACCCAAACAATCTGATCCATCACTTTATTTTTCTTAAAAAACGCTTGTTGTTCCATCCTTTTAACTGCCTCCTTCAATTGAGTAGCCACCCAAAATGTTCCTTCAAAACTTAATGAAATAGTATTCTTACCTTTTTTGTGCTTCTCGCTAATCAGGATATGCCTAGGTTTCTTAACATCGACCCTCAGTTGTATGATCTTCTGTTCTATATACAAAGTGATGGAATCAAGACTTTGAAGAGACGCCATTAGTTGCTGGAGCTCGTCTAGGCCTTTAATTGTTGGTCGTCTAGGGTTACTTGTGTTGTTCGTCAATCTAGAGATCGTCTAGGGTTTTTTTTGTTGGTCGTTGGTCAAGATGTTGTCTAGGGTTTATGATGATGGTCGTTTATGGTTTTGGTGGAGTCGTTTAGGGTTTTGGTGCTCGTCCAGGGGTTGGTAGAAAGAAGACGATGGATTAGAGAGGGAGGAACGTCAAAGAAGATGGATTAGGAAGGAATAGCTTTTGGTGGAGATAGGCGAGGTCGCGAGGATAAGGTTAAGGATGGCTAAGGTGATGGTCGTCTATGATTGTGGTTAAGAATAAGTCGATGGTTGACATACATTGTTTTTGAAAAGGTTCAATGGGAAAATCACATCACTTATTGTTTATGTTGATGACGTGGTTATTGGGAATGACCTACAAGAACGAGAAGCATTAAAGAAATATCCATCTCGGGAGTTCGAGATAAAAGATCTTGGCAAATTGAAATTTTTCTTGGCAATCGAAGTGTCTAGGTCTTCCAAAGGCATTTTCCTATCTCAGAGAAAGTACACACTAGATTTACTATATAAAACCAGAATGTCTGCTTGCCAGCCATCAGAAACACCCATGGAAAAAGGTTTGAAGTTGGAAATTGAAGCTGATCAAGTACCGGTTGATAAAGGACGTTATCAAAGATTGGTGGGAAGGCTGATGTATTTAGCACATACCAAGCCTGACATTTCTTACGCATTGAGTATAGTGAGTCAGCTCATGCATAATCCTGGAGAAAAGCATATAAAGGCCGTTATGAAACAGAATGTTTGTTGGAATCTTGTTACTTGGAGAAGCAAGAAACATAATGTTGTTTCTCGTTCGAGCGCTAAAGCTGAATATCGAGGAATGGCATTGGGAGTCCAAGAGTTATTATGGCTGAAGTTGCTATTGACTGATTTAGGTTATCCACCAAGATAACCTATGATGTTATATTGTGATAATAAAGCAACATGTGATATCGCTCAAAATCAAGTTCAACATGATAGAACAAAGCATGTAGAAGTGGACATATTATTTATCAAAAAGAAATTAAAAGAAAACATAATAGATGTGCCTCATATATGATCGGAAGATCAGTTGGCCGATGTACTTACTAAGGTTGTTTCCAACAGAATATTTTCCAGAATTGTTTTTTCCCTGATTGATCAGCAAATTGGGCATATTCGATATCTATGCACCAACTTGAAGGGGAGTGTTAAAATATTCTTTTATTAGTTTTCTTATGCTATTTAGTTTCCTTATTCTAGTTGGTTTCTCATTGTGTATGACCCTATAAATAGGGCTCATCTTGTATTATTATTAATCAAAATCAAATTACAAAGTTTCCTCCCACACTCAAGACAATAAAGTGCATGCTGCACAAACACAAAGCATGAGAATTTGAACTCGAGACCTTGCAAAACCTGAGTTCTTATACCATGTTAGGAACCATCTGTCCCAAAAGCTTAAGTTGTTAGGTAGAGGGCCATCAACGTATATCATGCTCTTCAATAGCACTAAAAATAGGATCTACCACAGTTTTGAGGGGGGCAACTTGGAAATAATTTATAAAAAAAGAATCCTCTATTTCTAAACTTAATCGAAAGGCCTTTCCTTTGATTTTCCTTTACAAATCTTAGCTCCGACGGTGTTTGGAGTGACTCTCAGTATACCTTTGGCTACTGAATTGTTTTCCTGTTTGTTGTTGTTTACTTCACTATCGTGTATGATGATGACACATCAGCCAGTGACCGATAAAACACATCTAGCAAAAAGAAACTTAAGAGCATTTATAATGAAACAATTGCTAGGAGAATAATTGCATCTTACCTTTTATTGCTACTAAAAATGTTTACAAAATAATACCTCACTTGATGATTTTTGAACATAAGGAAGCCTTACAATCTTTTTATAGAAATCGAGGAAATCAAGCATACCAAATACCAATATATGAATGCCACAGCCAACAGCTTCATTCAAAATCAATAGTAAAAGCACAGGTCATAAAACAGTATAACTTTCTCCACCTATCCAACAAACATGTAGGAGATCATTTGAAGTTAAAAGGCCATCCAATTAATAACTAACCCATAAATATCTCCAGTTTTTTTACTGTATCATCCCCGTGTAACCATTGGTACATGAATATCTCCAGTGGAATGAGGCTAGACAGATAAGCAATTAGAACTTTTTAAATAAACAGTGAACCAAAAATATGTGAAGTATGTTGGTAGATTATGATTCTCTACCCATTTATATGCGTTGCAAACAAGCAACAACTTATCTCTTGCAGATTAGAAGTTATCCCAACAGAGTAGGGTTTAGAACACCAAACTGCGTAGCAGCAAACACAAACAACAAATAAAAACCAATAACCCGCCTGATATTGTTAAATTGACCAATGCATGCAGCCACCGGGGCTCAGAAGAGACGGTAAACATCACCATATTCTCAACACAGGCCATCCAATGTTTTTTCCTCCCATTTGAATAAGATGGAAGAAAAATGATAAACAGATGACAGACATATGGTAACAAAGTGACAGGTCAATAACTCACTTGTCCACCAAAATTGAGGATAACAAGCTTCACATCATCTCCGATTCCAAGCTCCCTCCTCACCTGGAATAGTCAAGACAAAAGAAAATTATAGGAAACATAGAATTGAGTTAATTCTATGGTGGAAGGATTTAAGCAATTTTTCCTGTTCCAGACCTCCTCACGTGATTTATGCAACCTCCTCACAACTAAAGGTACATCAATCACATCGCGGAAAGCAGGCACTGCAATTCAAGATCCATGTGAAAGAAAATCTATTAATTGACTTCCAGCACCAGATATATATATATACGTGTGTGTGTGCATGGAAACAACAGTGGAGGGTAAACAGAAACTCAATGCCAGGGGGATGTAATGGAGCAACGTACTTGGGCAATATCCTGGGAGGCGGATTAGGAATTCACAGTGCGAATAATCCTCTGCAATCTGCATATATCAGTTGTTAAAAGACCGATAGATATTAACATCTATACACAGCTAACTTTACAAGCCCTGGAGAAAAATCCAACAGAAGCCCCCCGGGGAATAAGTAAAAATAGAAATAATCCAATGGAAGCCAAAGAATCCAGTTGCACCTAATGCATCATCACTAGAATCAGACATACTGGAGCCCCATATACCAAATTTCAAGTCAACTGCCAGCTCAAATTATATGAAAGAAGACATAGTAGAAAGTAAATTTCTTATCACTCAAAAGGTGAAGAATTAGGACATTGCAAACATGATAAAACACAACATAGGTCACCTGCCAAACTATAGACCGATTATGATATCCAGCAGCCATCACATATTCTGCGTAGATGAAATCCCAACTGCAAAATAAAAATATATATAATGGACAAAATGGAATCATCGGAAAACTTAAGTTAACCGATTGGGAGACTACTCAATCAACACAAGTATTGAAACAGTCAAATGTCAAAAGTCAAATGTCAAAAGTCAAAAGTCAAAATTATAATCTTAAAAGATCGATTTACATTCAAAGTTGAAAAATTATAGGGAGTGACACATGGGAATCAGAGATGGAAACATGCCACCAGACCTTCGTCTATGGCAGAAATGAACCCAATGAAGAAATTCAAGTCGGCAGAACCAATAACATTTACCAAGAATTAAAGAGATGGTCTAAAATAAATTGTAACCAATAAGAAATCATGCCTCAAGGGCTATGAAGCATAGACCCGACACGCGTTTCGACACGAAGCGAAACACGCGAC
The DNA here is from genome assembly GCA_021464415.1 of Lonicera japonica. Classification (NCBI taxonomy): domain Eukaryota; kingdom Viridiplantae; phylum Streptophyta; class Magnoliopsida; order Dipsacales; family Caprifoliaceae; genus Lonicera; species Lonicera japonica. The sequence goes on along the minus strand of CM038469.1, from coordinate 76,633,205 downwards.
ACGCAATTTTTCCAAAATGTAGGACACGACACGTGGGGGGACACGTTCTTAATTAATTAATTATATATATGCAATAAATATTATAAATATTTAAGAATTCAATAAAATAAAACTAGATTGCATTAATAACCCAAATATTCAAAACATGATCACTAAATTGTTCCATAATTAAAGCATCAAAAAAGCATACATAGACTAAATTGTTCCATAGAATCATACAAAACAAAAGGGGAATGTAAAAAGTGGCTTAGTTGTGTCATCCTCAGTTGATATTGCAGTGAGGAAATGCTAGGAGTAGTAGCCATCTAAATCAATTATCAAGTATTAGAGACTATAATTAAATGCAAGTGTCGGAGAGTGTCGAAGTGTCCGACAAGTGTCGGGCCCGACACATGGCCTCGAAGAGAGTGTATGTGCTTCATAGCTCAAGGGGGAGTGGTCCAACACACTCAGTACATAATAGGCTTTTTATCTAACCTACGCTTCTGCCCTTCTTACTTTGGCTTGTTCAGCATATGCTCACGGAGTAGGGCTTCTAAATTTGCTATTCTATATTCTCAGTAACTTTTCTACAGATTAAATCAAGGCTGCTGTTTCTTCTATAGATGCTAAATTGCCTCCCGTCCAAATGGCTCCAACAGTAACTTCTACTATCGCTGTTGGGAGTAGTAATGATGCGGGCCCAAGTATTCAGCAAATCTTGAACAAAGATGCATGTATTCGCAGGTTAACTCCAGCTTTATTGTCTTATTCCAAAGTAGAAAGTGCTAATCTTAAGTCTTTAAATCTCAATCTTCAAGGTCCAAATTTTTGACTGACATACTAGTTCTATAACTTCAATAATGGTGTCCTTAGCAATTAGCTTCTTTAAAGAGAGAAAAATGTCAGACAGCATTGGCTTTTGTTTCTGAAGGCTTCAATCGTTTGGATATGAAATGGTACATTGGAAAAATGTGCAAGATTTCCGGTGCTTTTGATCCCATTAGATGGGCTTCTTGATCAAATCCTATATGCTTGGGCTTTAGTCCTGTTTTCAATAGTGGATCTCTATCACCTATCATTCGACCAAGGTCCAATCCTCAACAATAGTTTTTTGCTTTACAAATACTACTTGGCTTAAGACTCAGTTTTTAAAGAATATTTAGATCCAAACCAAACCAACTGAATCTATTATATAAGTTATATTTTAAACTGGATACTCCATGGGTGTGAGCTAATTTGAAAGAAAATTAAAGCAAACAAGAGAAATTAGAAAAGCAATTGGAGTGAAAGTGTCCCACAATGAAAGTTACCTGAAGTTGGTAACACAAACAGAGCGAATTCCAGCATCAGCTGCTGCCCGACAAGCGACTGGAACAACATCGGAAACCTGCGTCCATATGAGTTCTCATAAACATATCACCTAATGAGTCCATAAATGTAAAAGGGCCTTGTAGTTTTGATCACATGTAAAAGACAACTTGAGACCATAAATGTAAAAGCTTGAATACTAGATTTAGAAATTAGGCAGTAAAGATTTTCGTACCACTAAGTCTGCCTTGATTAATTTCAGCCACTCTACTTCTGTTGCCAAAATAGAAGCACGGGGTGCTACAGCTGTCTCCGAATACTAGATTAACCAATGAGTATAAAACAGATCACTAATACTTTTTAAGAGAAAATACGCAACTAGTTCATTGATATATTTGTATAATCTTCAAATATGACCGATAAACATAAAGCACAACAATTGATCAAGCCTTTTGGCTGTCATTGTAATATAGAACAATAACTATAAACATGTGTAAAAATTTTAAACCTATTTTTTCCCTTGGTGAACAAAAGTCTGTGAGGGGATACTACCCTAGTCCAGGGCCTCGGGCAGAACTTACAGTGGTTCTGATAGGACACCCACCAAGAGGGACTGCTGGCAGAAGGATTCGAACCTAGGCCTTACAAGCAAAGTATTCGATCCAACCAACTCAACCAACCTTCATTGGCATTTTTTATGTTTTTTTGGTAACCCTTTTGTCTTCAGAATTTTCCATACCTTCTCTAAAGAGGCAAGGCGATCCACTGTTAAAGCATCTGCTTGAACGGCTCCACAGTCCAGCAGTACCTGCAATACCACATATTACTTACTACCAGCAATCATGGCACACGCAGTGTGTGCATTATTAAAAAAGTATTATATATGTTTTATTAAGGCTGTTAATAAATTAGGTGTTCTTTATATAATCCAAACAATAATCATAGCAGGTGAATTCCAGAATGGTATCTAGTTATTGAAATCAATTAAGATAAAACAACTGAGCTTGTCCTAGTGGTAGAAGCCTTGACCATCACTATCTTGGGCGACTAAAGATCCAATTCTTCCTCCCTATCTTTCATTTCAGTTGGTCCGTCTTTTGTATAATAAACTAGTTAAGGGCGTTGTAGACAGTTAACTACATACATGCAAAAGCTCTTGTATAGCAACAGAGTCAAAGCAAAGAAGGTTCGATGACAATGAAGATTAATGAATTATATCCCTACTATAGCCACTTGCACAAACCTTGCGAAGGAAGAGTCGGGGAGACTGTACTTCACTCGTAAAGACGAAGTCAGGTGCACCAGTGACCACATGAACATAATGGCCAGCAAGAATGAGGTGTCGAACAACCTACGCAGCAACATGATAATTAACTCAAAGCAATAAAAATCTCGTCAAATATATATATATATATTTAAGGGCCTGGTTGTTACACGGATTACAGTGACAAATTTACACCTATTAAGTGTTGAACTACGTTCACTAATTTCCAATAAGCTTGTACAGTGACAAATATTAAATTTATTTAGAATTTTGTCACGAACAAAATATTTACTGGAGAATGTGTGAAAAAATGAAAAGTAAGTGTATGACCGATCGAATCAAGCAAGCAAACATGAGCCTAGGAAGCAAAGGAAGAGAGAAACTGCGGGTAACTGGCATTTTAATTTTGTTTTCAGTTGCTTTATATTTCATAATTAAGAAGCAAATTAACGAGGAGAAACTTTGATGGTGTATATATATATGTAAGTGACTGTAAACTGGCCAAACGGGGGGCGTAGGAAAAAAAAAATGAAAACTGTGGGTAGTAGTAATAATTTGGCAACAGAAAAGTTCAGTCCTATATAATATTTCCAATTCAATTAATTAGTTTGATAAGAAGAAATCATCATTTAAATAATCAATCTCATAAAGCAATTGTATATATTATGATCATCGATCGATCATAAGAAAAATTTAATGAAGAAGAAAACAAGCAAATTAAAGAGAGAGAAAGATGACGAAGAAGCAAGTAAGTAAATTAATTAAGGATTAGAAAAAGAAGAAGTGATTGATGGATGGATGGATTATTAATTGAAAAAAAAAAGTGAATAATGAAAGGCTAAAGCAGGGTTAAATAAATAACTGAATAGTTGGGTTGGAGGGAGAGGGGCGTACCTCAACAACACGAGTAGCATGACCAAAGCCATGACCTGTAACATAATAAGCAAAGACCAGAGTTGGAGGAGGAGAAGGGTTGCTCATGATCATCTTACTTGCAGTTGTTGAATCAATAATAATCGCCTCCTCTTCCATCTCCCTCAATATTCAATTCAATTCAATTCAGTTCAATCTCACTCTATATATATATATATATATATGTATAGTTGTTCAATTAAGCTAAAACTACTCCAAGCAAGTACGTACGTACTAATATAAAAGAGTGAAGAGGATGAGGATGAGGAAGAGGGATTGCTTGTGCCGTTGTGACGTAACCCTTTCCCTCCTCATTTTTCCCCTCTTTTTATTATTATTATTATTATTATATCATGTTTATAAATCATTTTTATTCATGTTTTTTTTTGTGCATATATGTCTATACTTATATAATTATACTCAAGATTTTTGAAATATAAAATTTATTAAATCAAATAACAAACACGAGTTTACATAAATGACAAATAATAGTATACTTTGAATAAACAAATTTTATTACATCATCTAGTAGATTGAAATACAAAAGCTAGCGTTTGTATTCATTCCAATTGTTTTCTTACTTAAACCATAGTAGAAAATACAAATTCCTCTAAAACAGAAAATATCACATAGAAATATAGTAAATTTCGTTGAAAAGAAGAAAAAGAAAATGAAGATGCTGGTTAGTTGAAAAATAAATAATTTGTATTAATAGAACTATTTTAAAAGAATATTTTTACATACTCTTTCGTACAGCCACAAAGAGATGGATATGTAGATACAGCATATGTAAATGTATATTAGACAAATGACATAATTCAAATTTTAGGCATTACTAATGGATTAAGATTGAAACCGAAAGGTTATAAGTGCTATAAACTAAATGGTTTTTAATTATTATTTATTCATTGTAAATCATTAATACAACTACATTTAAGAATTATGACAACATGCACTTTCATCTTTACAATGAGTCGATGGGATATGGAAGGGATTGAAAACGATGTGAATAAATAAAAATGAGCAATGGATTAAATTAGAATAGTAACTCATGAATATTATATTAGAATAATAATAGATGATGATGATTATTATTATTATTCTCTCTCTCAGGCAAAAAGCAACTTGGAACGTACACACCTTTTCTTTTATTTTTTCCTTTTCACTTGGAATTCTCGTTTGTGTTTGTGTGGTGACTCAACTTCAACGATCCATTCTCTCTTTTTAAGTGTGTATATATATGTTTAATTAGGTGATACTCAATTTTTTCTCTATAAAAGCATCCATATTTCACCTATGTGTATATATACATATAATTTATAGATACCTTAATTTGTATATATATTTATGTGCATATTTACATATGAGCGCATATATAAATAACAACATAAACATACTACAATATAAACCCCTTCTAGTTTATGTATTTTACGGTACCAACATAAATTAGATTATAATATATATTCGTATAAATTATATACTTTATGATATAAACACAAATATATTACAACATATTCCCTTATAGAATTATATACTTTACAATATAAACATAAATATACTACAACATATCCCCTTCTATTTTATATACCTTACAGTATAATCATAAACATATTACATTATGATTTGCCCTCAAAATTCTATAACTAATGCATGTACTTTAAGAGTTCGTTTGATAATAATATAAAAAATAAAAATAATTGATTTTTGTAAGAAGTTAAAAAATAAGTTAAGACACGTAGGAAGATGTTTTCTTACTTTGTTACTTTTTCTATGAATAATTTTTTTTTTTGTGGTTGAAGAATAAAAAAATTTCACAAAAAATTATGGAAAATGTAGAATATCTACTTATAAAATAAGAATGAGATAGAAAGTATCTCATTACATAACTTTACTTCTTTTCTAACTTTTTACCCAAATCAAGTATTTTATTTTCCTTTTTCATATTATTATCAAATGGGGCCTAAGGCCACTGTTGGTAGAAGTTTTGAGTTGAGGTTTTTTTGTTGGAAAATGTGAAACTAGGTTGAAAAGTTAAATTGAGTTGAGTTTTTTTTTTTTTTTCAATTAATTCAATAAAACTCGTGAAAAAAACTCAAAAAATAGTCACAATAGATCTTATTTTATAGATCTCGATGAGTAGATTTAAAATATATATATATATTTTTTATATCTAATTCCGATTTTTTGATTTGAAGTTATAATATTTTAAAAGTTTTATGAAAGATAAAGTAAAGTCAATTTTGAAAAGTGTTAAAGTAAAGTTGACTTTTTAATAGAAATCTAAAAAAAAAGGTTAAAAGTTTTGCAAAAATTCTAGTCCATGACCCCTTTGACGCCATGTACAAGGCTTGTAACGAATGTTGATACGTTGCGACACCGATTAAATTGGACTAACAATTATCTGTTTACTCTCTCTTTTAATTACACATACACAAATTTGTATAAATATGTGAAGACCGAATACAAGAAGAAATCATTAAAAAGACTTTATAAACGGTGTCCATGGATGAAATATATGACTCCAATCTAATCTAATAGTATATATATAAAATTAGAAAAGTAAGAGCATTTATGTCCTTACTCTTATGTGTTTGACATGAGTCCTTTATTAAATATGGAGTTGTGCAAATATCAAAAAGAGCTAATATATTTATTTCATCATTAAAGCCAATATTTTGTTGTTATGTCCCTTTATATGTACGATAAATATGAAAAATTATTCTTTGTAAACTGTACATTTTTTTTCACTTATGCATTATCTTATACTCATTTTCCTTGCTTTCTCATTTTTTAAATGCAAATAAATAGAGTTGTGTAGTCCTTGCTTTATGCAAATGCATGCGCAAATTTTCTTTCTCCTATATATATATATATATGTTATCGTAGCATTTCAACATTATGTTCTTATCTTTTAATCTATATTTTTTTCTCCCCCCAAAACATGTATTAGGTCTAGCTCTAATGCATTTTGCTCATTTGTTTTTGTTTGTGCAACGTGCCTCTTGACAGGATTACCATTTTGAAGTTTCAAGTTTCTTGGATATTTTATGAATTTTGTTAATTGTAATCAGTTTTTTTTATTTAATTTAATATATATGTTATGACATTCATTTGATAGAAGGATTTTAATAACTTTGCACCGCAAGATAAAATTGTGTACTGTATATGTTACTTACATTTTTTGTCACTTCATCCCTATAAATTTAATTTGAATAATATTCATGTTTGTTGTAATTAATAATGTCCAATATACATGTTTATTAGTTTATGCAAATGTACAACTGTACAAGTGTGTATATAAAATTTTAAAACCGTTGCGTGGGTTAAAAACTATTTTGTACTAATTACTTTATGGGTGATGTTATAGGCACCCCGATTTTGTAGCCAAAACACCAATATATCCTTAACACCGCAATAATGATCATGGCAACCATATGGTGACACCTCAAATTTAAGCACCGAGTCGGTGTCTTGTTACCGAATTTCGACATTCGATTCGGTAACCTTCCACCGACTTAACATTCGACAAAGTTTGGCCGAGTCAATTTTTAGAAATATTTCACTGACATTTGATCTCGGCAAAAGGTTACCGAATTTTAACTTCTAACTCGGTGAATTGCCACCGAATGTTGACCTTGAAGTCGGCAACATGCTACCGACTTAGATGTTTTGTATTTGGGCAACCAACCCCGTACGGTGACACCTCAAATTTAAGTACCGAGTCGGTGTCTTGTTACCGAATTTCGACATTCGATTCGGTAACCTTCCACTGACTTGACATTCGGCAATCTTTGGTCTAGTCAATTTTTAAAAATATTTCACTAACATTTGATCTCGGTAAAAGGTTACCGAATTTTAATCTCAAACTCGGTAAACTGCCACCGAATGTTGACATTTAAGTCGGCAACTTGCTACCGACTTGTATGTTATGTGTTGGGGGCACCAAACTCCTAATTTATAGCCACAACACCGAATGGTTAATATTTTGGTTGCCCTTATAAAAAAACACCTTATTTTAAATTTGTGGTGTTCTGGCTACAAAAGAGGGGTGTGTATAACATCACCCTTACTTTATCACTACACTTTTACAAACAAGAGGTGTAATTTAATTTTTATTTATTCTCAACCTCACTGTATACTCATCATGGCTCAATTTTTTTTCCTTACAAATTTTAATAGCCTTAATACCACTTAAATATTTATATAATAATAATTTAAAAACAATATCATATATAATATTATATATAAATAATTAAAATACCCACGCATCGCGCGTGGGTTATAATCTAGTTAGAAATATAACGTAGTCCACGAGAAAGAAAATATAAAATTGAAAAAATAAAAATTAAACGGAGTAAATCAGATAGAAAAGAGTAACCACTACTGTCAAAGCTAGATTAGATAGAAAAGGAAACATTAGAAGCGGGGGTGGGGGGCAATGGTCAGGATATGCCTTATCCTGGAGTGTGAATGGTGGGGAATTGGAGACATTGGTATGGGATAAAATTTGTGGATTCCCTTCCCTTCCCTTCCCGTCCCTTCCCTGTGAAGGGGAGTGGTGTTTGTTGATCATCATCATCAGCAGCAGAGCTTTAAAATAATATATATGACAATGGGGATGGGAATGATGAGAATAGCATCAGCATCAGCATCCACTTTGGACCTCCTCTGTTTTTCACAATCCTATTCGTTGCCCTTCCTTCAACCCCAACCCCATTTCCAGTCCCAGTCCCAACCGTGGCCGCGTTTATCCAAGCCCATGCGTTGTACACCCCTCCAGCAACAACAACTACAGGTATGCATATATATATATATATATATAGGTAATCAAAATATGGGATTATGGTTTGCTACTAGAGCTCTGTATTCATAATATAAGCAAAGATAGATCTTTTTTGACATGTAAACCCCTCATTCCCTCATCAGATAAAATCAATTACTAGTAGTCACTCCCCTATTAATAATCCATCTCTCACTTTCAAACAATATATCACTTGATTATTAATATTATTTGGTAATGATCAAATATTGTAAGCACAAACATTACAAGCTATACGTTGATTTTAACGTAACCCAATGGTTAATAACATAGATATATATATATTTACTACAGATTAGGTACTTTGCACGTTCCAATTTGAAAACCTCTCACTCCTAATTTGGAACCTCCCACAAAGAAACGCTAAGAAGAGATATAGGAAAGAGTACATTTAGTTTTACTTGGATATCATAATATTTTTATGAGTAAACTCTTAAACACTATACTCATCACAAGAGAGATTCATTCTATGTTCAGACTGTTGTCACATCAGTCCCACTCATATCTTATGTAGCCCATGCAATTCATCTTTCACAAACTCAATTTTAATTTTTTTTTTACAACAAAATTACAGAAAGACGCTGCAACCTTTTGCCTTCTTCCTCTTTACATTCGGGTATCGTATCATATATATCCAAAGGACATCTCCTTTCTGATTTCATTTGGAATTGCATCTCCTCACTTTAGTTTCTTTATTTTTTGGACTGGCATCCTAAATTCTGATCCCTATATTTCAATTTCAAGGTTGATGCAGGAATTTTGTGCGAGCCTTGCAATGGGAGAGGATGGTTGCTTTGTGACTTTTGTAAAGGGCAGAAAACCAACGTGAAAGCTGAAAACAGTCGCATCTATCGTCGCTGTCCATCTTGTAGAGCTGTAAGTGATCCTTGTAATCATACTACAATGAATAAAAAAGACAAAGTTGATCATGGAACTAATCAATGATCAAATAGATTTATTTTTAGTTTTGTGTTGGTTGTTATTACCAACAAGTAATACACACTGCACTTTATAGTTTAGTCCGGTAAATTAACAGCCAGTGTTTCAAACTCTGGTTGTAATAAGTTTATATATCTGGACCCTTTTAACCAAGAAAATTGACTGCTATAAGTAATACTTTCTGCAGATTGGATACACCTTGTGTTCAAACTGCAAAGTTTTCAAATGTGTCACTTTTCCCGATTACAGCGATGGTGAGGAGACAACCTTCTAAACCTAACATTCCATTCAACTTCTTGAGAATGCAGCGGAAATGCATCGAGCTACTAGTGCTCGAGTGGATCAGATTGTTTTAAGCAGCAAATGTTCAGGTCCTCTTCTTTCTGTAAGTGTATTCTTTTAACTTTAATGAGTAACAAATGAAAAACTTGCGAGTTTACGCACATTGTAAATTTTGTTTTGTTATAATTAGAGCGAATGGCGTATTTGGAGAGATCATTTAACATAATGGATAACTGTTTACTTGTAGAGATTTGTGACCCATGAGCCCTCTTGTACTGTTTTGTAAGGCTGGTAGGCCTTCATGCCCTTAACCATCTGGCACTGATTGTTTCTAGCAGTCTCAACCACATATTAATGACACTACCCAAAGATGGTAGGATCGCGCTCTAAAATTGATAGCCCCAATTTTTTTGGCCAGTTCTCTTTTGCTTGTTTTTGCAGCTTTTTGCATCTTAACCTTTTCTGTCCATGAATACAACACAACCCAAACTCCGTCTCTACCTACATTGATTGGCCCATTGAATTGTCAAGCAACCTAACAAGTTGTCTTCCATCATCGCCCAGCGAGCCTCCATTAAATCTGGAGCACAAGTGCCAACATTCTTTGTAAAAGAAGGGAAAGTGAGACTGCATCCAAGTGTCTGCATCAGTTCGTCTTGAAAGAATAAACAAAAAAAGAAAAAAAAAAGTACAAATCATCATGCAAGATCTTTTTTTTTCTTTTTCCAAACAATCTCAATGTAATCTATGATAAGGAGAAAATTATATCTATATTCATTAGGGAGACGATTACACATTTATATACATGAGACTCCTACTCACATATGGAAACAACTACTAATTAGGATTCCTAAATTATCTACCTTCCTAATACATTATTTACAACTTATAACACTCCCCCTCAAGCTGGAGCATAGATATTGATCATGCCCAGCTTGTTACAAAGATAATTAACCTGAACCCCGTTTAAGGTTTTCGTGAAGAGATCACCCAATTGTGCTTTAGTCATCATATATCCTGTGGAAATTAAGCCTTGCTGTATCTTTTTGTGGACAAAATGGCAATCAATTTCAATATGTTTCGTTCGTTCATGAAACACGGGATTGGACGCAATATGTATGGCAACTTGATTATCACACCACAATTTTACCGTTACTGAAGTATCCCTACTTCATTTAAAAGCTGACATATCCACATTATTTCACACACAAATTGGGCCATAGCTTTATATTCTGATTCTGCACTGGATCGTGATACAACATTTTGCATCTTACTTTTTCATAAGACCAAATTTCCTCCAACAAAGACACAATAACCTGATGTAGATCTTCTATCCACCTTGGAACTTGCCTAATCTGCATCTGAAAAACTTTCAATATGAGTGTGTCCATGATTGGTGTATAAGATACCACGTCTAGGTGCTCATTTCAGGTAACACAAAATTTGTTCTAACACTACCCAATGATGAATTGTTAGGGACGACATAAACTGGCTCACCACACTGACAGAATACGCAATATTCGGGCGAGTCACCGTAAGATAGTTCAACTTCCCCACCAATCTTCTATATTTCTCAGGATCCTCGAATAGTTTACCATCTTTTGTTAACTGTACATTAGGAATCATCAGAGTACTACACGACTTTGACCCCAAATTTCTGTCCCAGCTAATACGTTAAGAACATATTTCCTCTGAGATAGAAAAATACCCTTTTTACTCCTTGTGACTTCGACACCCAAAAAGTATTTTAGCATCCCTAAGTCCTTTGTATGGACTGAGCATGAAGGAAGGACTTAAGATAAGAGATTCCCGTAGTATCATTCCCAGTAATGACAATGTCATCTACGTACACAACCAACAAAATGATGCCTGCTTCAGACTATTTGTAAAACACAGAGTGGTCAAACTTACTTTTCGCCATGCCAAACGTCTCAATAGCCTAACTAAATTTTTCAAACCAAGCACGAGGATTATGTTTCAAGCCATACAAAGATTTATGAAGATGACAGACTTTCCCATATTCCCCCTAATCAACAAACCCAGGAAGTTGCTCCATATAGACCTCCTCCTGAAGATTACCATGAAGAAAAGCATTATTTATGTCTAGTTGATGTAAAGGCCAATGATAAGTAGCTGCTAAAGATATAAATAGCCAGATAGATTTTAATTTAGCAACATGAGAAAAAATATCAGAATAATCAACTCCATATGTCTGAGCATAACCTTTAGCAACAAGGTGTGCTTTTAAACGAGCAACAGACCCATCAGGATTGACTTTGATAGTAAATACCCATTTGCATCCGATAGCCTGTTTTCTTGCAGGCAAAGTGACCAAGTCTCGTGTACCATTCTTATCTAAAGTATCCATTTCCTCTATCATTGCATTACCCCATACATGATGTGATATAGCCTCGTTAACAGTTTTAGGAACATATATGAATGAACAAGACGAAGGTGACAGGTGATCATAAGAGACACAAGAAGAAACAAGATAAGTACATTGATGTTTACCTTTGCGTAAAGCAATAGGAAAATCATCACTCATTACGAAATATGATGAAGAAGAACTTGGTAGAGGACATTGATCAGGAGGTTGCCGTCTGGAGTAGATTTGATGAATTAGAGGCTTGACGGGCGCTGGTTCAGCAACGGGCTCAGGGAACGTGATATTATACACTAACAAATCATCATCCTCCCGCTGACGTTTGGAAGTGGAGGATGAAAAATACAGTGTTTCTTCTAGCTAACATCAGCTGGGACAAGGTACTTTTTTAGACTAGGGCAATAACATTTGTATCCTTTTTTAAGACAATAATACCCAAGAAAAACACACTTCAAAGACTTGGGGTCTAACTTTATAACATGTGGACGGACATTTCGAACAAATCAAGTACTACTAAATATTCTTGGTTCAATAGGAAACAATGCTTTATTTGGAAATAGAACATTACAAGGAGTCTCACTATGAAGAATAGTGGAAGGCATTCGATTAATGAGAAAGCATGCAGTGGAAACTGCATCAGCCCATAATGATTTAGGAACATTCATTTGAAATAATAGGGCTTTTACAGTTTTAAAAAGATGCTTATTCTTCCGTTCTGTTACCCCATTTTGGGATGGAGTTTCAACACAAGAAGTTTGATAAAGGATACCGTTCTGAATCATGTAAGTTTGAAAAGATGAAGATAAATATTTTTTGGCATTATCACTGCACAATATATGGACAGAAGTAACAAAATGAGTTTTAATCTCAGCACAAAACCCACAAAAATGAGAAAACAATTCAAAACGACTTTTCATTAAATATAACCAAGTTGTACGAGAATAATCATCAACAAAAGTAACAAAATACTTAAACCCAGTTTTAGACATAACAGGACATGGACCCCAAACATCATAATGAACTAATTCAAATAGAGCACTTGCTCTCTTATTGACTCTTGGACTAAGACTACTACGGTGATGTTTGGCAAACTGACATGACTCACAATCTAATGAGAACACCTTGCTAAACTGTGGACATAACTCCTTGAGCAGAGAAAGTGAATGGTGACCTAGCAAAGAGAAGGGTAACCTAGTCTATAATGAGCCTTGAAAGCAAATGTGACACCCGAACATGCAACGGATTTAGGTATATGTGTGTCAAGGATGTAAAGGCCTCTTGATTCATGTCTTTTACCGAAAATCTTCTTCGTCATAAGAGCCTGAAACAAACAATAATAAAAAAAGAATGAGATTCAACATTTAAGTGTATTAGTAAGCTGGTTTACATAAATTAGATTAAAGGACAATTGAGGTAAATGTAGGACAGATGATAAGGGAAACAAAGGAGATGGTGTGATTGGTCTAGACCCCAGAACGGAAGATGGTGATCCATCTGCTAAAGTAATATTAGAAGGGGATTGATGTGACTGAAAAGTAGAAAAGAGGCTAGAATTACCCGTCATGTGACCTGAATCGGCAATAGCAGTGACGGAGGTGACCAGAGACTTTAGAGATTCTTGGTATTTAGAGAATTTGGCAAACTCGTCCGTAAGGATCAAAATTGATTTTTCAGCCGTGTCATTAATAGATGCAATATGGGCCGAATGAGCTTTTTGAGTCTTGTACCGAAGCTTCCTACAATCCCGCTTCAGATGCCTTGGATTATGAGAGTAATGACATACAATCCCTCTGGAGCCATGTTCCCGAGTCACACTTCCTCCTAAATCATGTGAACGAGTATTAAAACTGTTATTGTTCAACCCCCCTCCTTGGTTGCCTTCACAATACAGAGCGCTATTGAACGGAACAGGTGGACTCTGAACATGTGTATTCCCCTCTGTGCGAAGAAGTCTAGTATACACTTCCTCTAAAAAGGAGATCCCAGGATTAGAAAGAATATGGTACTTTGCAGTTTCAAATTTAGATGGAAGACCAGCTAGAAAGCTCATGATAGCCATTTGCTCCCTCTGACTTTGCTGAACTTTAACATCAGGACTATACGGCATTAGCATATTAAGTTCTTCATAAGTTTTCTTAAAATCCATAAAGTAACCCATAACAGATCTGTCCTGTTTTTCTGCACGGTAAAACGCTTTGCACACATTATAAATGAGATTAATATTCCCTTTCCTAGAATATAGAAAATCCAGATAATCTATTAATTCCTTAACCATTCACAGTGATTAATCAAACTAATGACGTCCCGTTCAATGGAATTTCGGATGTACAGGAATAATCGAGCATCTTCCCTTAACCATGTTTGCCTAGAATTATCTAAGGGTGGATCATCAGTCATATGATCATCTTTGTCAATACTTTGTAAATAAATTCGAATTGTTTTACTCCGATCCAAGTAATTAGAGACATTAAGTTTGTGGTTGGTGATTTTTGACATCACTGAGATAACATCCGAAACAACTGATGCATTTGTATCAGTCATAATTTAAATAATTTTATTTGTAAAGCACACAAGAACAAATAAAATTATAGCAAGAAATGAACCCACCACAAACCACAATGCACGAATAAAGCAAGGAACGAACTAACCAGCAACCACAAAGCACGAAACACGAACGAACAGCCGCTGGAAACTGTTTCAGGTCTGGAAACAAGCGTACTTCAGATCTGGATGCACAGAAACTATACGAGGAAGGCTAAACGCAAACCAAATTCAGATCTACACCAAATAAAGACGAACTGCAAACTAAGCACATATACGTGTTGTAGACGCTGAGACGAAGCCAACAGTGGCGGCTGGAGGCTGAACGGAGGCAGGACGCGCCTTCACTCGCCGGCGCGTGGGACGGTGGCCAACTTCTTGAGGCGGTGTGAAAGGGCGACACGCTGGGCTTTTTGATGCCAGATTTTGGGCGAGTCCTAAACGGTGGATGGTGCTCCTCCCTAGGCCGGAGGTGAGGTTAAACAAGCACTGTGGATTGCTAAACCAAAATTCGAAATTGGAAACCCTAGCAAACTGCCTAGTAATCTGCCGTCAACTAGCAAACCAAGGAAGAAAACCCTAATCGCTCTGATACCATGTAATCTATGATAAGGAGAAAATTATATCGTATATTCATTAGAGAGACGGTTACACATTTATATACATGAGACTCCTACTCACGTATGGAAACAGCTACTAATTAGGATTCCTAAATTATCTACCTTCCTAATACATTATTTACAACTTATAACACTCAGCATCTGTCTTGAGAAGCTGTACCACCCTTCTATTTTCTTTGGACCAGTGGTTGAAAGTTACCCTCAACATCTTATTTCTTCTTTGCCTGCATAAGCCCATTGAAATTGGAACTCCAAAAAAATTTTCACCTTCGGTTTGCAGCCTTGAACCCCTACCTCTTTATTGGATGAAATTGCAGAAACTTGCTTTAGAAAACTGAAAAATTCAGGTGAATTGATCCTTTACATGAAGTAATTAGTGTGGGGTACCTGTATATTACCTGATTTAGGCCACCCTGTACAAAGAATTAAGGCACTCAATGCCATCAGAGCACAACCCACTTCCTTTTAGTTTAGCCCAACTTTTGGCCCACTTTTATTTCATTTAACCCAGCCAAAATTGTTTTAGGACAGCCCAATACAGCATTGACCAATGTATCCAGCCCAATAAAGTAAAGCAACCTTTCCCTGTAGCGAAGCCCGTGTTTGAATCTTGAATCAAACTGCAACCTGAACCAAGCCGAATCCAAATCCGCATATTTATTCCAAACTAGGATCTTTTGAAACTCAATCCAAACTGAAATCTGCACGTTTATTCTGAACCAGGATCATTGAAAGCCAGCATAATTGAGCATATGTGAATATAATTTGGCTACCACACCAAGAATGAGCTTTCCATTAATCACTAAAAAATGACATTGATCCATTTCAACCCAAAGATACTTGGCGGAAACTATTTCTAGCCTTCTAGGAACATATATGCATGTACAATTTCTTATCAGTAGGGACTTTTGTAAAACAGAAATGCGTGCAGCATTTTAGTGCCGCCTGAGCTACATTACTCTAGAACAATTAGTTTCTGTATTTTTTGTTTTGCAATTTTTATGCATTTTAGTTTCTGTATCAGAGTAAAGTAGATTGAAAATATGTATTTGAGGGATATGCAAGATATTGATGTGATTGTGCAGCTGCTTTTATTAACTAACTAAACATTTATTGTACCCTTTTGTGATATTGCCTTACTTGAACCTTAATGCCTCGTATGCACTGTTAATATTTGATTAAGCCTTCTGCTTCATATCTCAAGTATGTTAATGCATCCCTCTAAATTTTCTTGTTTTCTTTAATAAACTGTTAACTGTATCCTGTAGACTGTGCTTCAGTGATTAAAAATTGATTGGTCAAAGTAGCTTGTTATAGATATAATACATATATCTAAAAAAGCTTAAGTGATTAAAAATTGATTGGTCAAAGTAGCTTGTTATAGATATAATACATATATCTAAAAAATCTATGTAGTATTAAACAAATACTAGAGTAAGTTTGGCTTTAATTCTATCACAAGCATCCAATTCTCTGGACGTTGACAAAAGGACAACCCCATCACAGTTCATCATAGTACCCTGTATGTGGCATTACCTGTTTCCACTTGTATCCCGTCTTAATTTAAGTCTATTGTATGATCGATTAAGTTTAGGACTAGTGATCGCGACCTCCCCTCTGTTTGGCTTTAATTTTGTACATTGCGGGCATAATCAACAGGGATACTATACACATTTATATATAATTACTCATGCTTAAGGCACCGTAAAATAAATTTTGCGAAAAAGAAATGTTTTTTAAAATACAAGTGTATTGGAGAAAGTCTCTTGTTTCTGATAGAAAAAGGACATAAAAAAATCAGATAGCCTTATTTGTTATGGGCCATCAGATGGAGGAGAAGTAGATAAGGACCTTTAGATGCTAAAAGTTGTGACTTGTGAGACAAAGGTTACATCAATAATAAGATCCAGAGCCTTGCCCCAGTAATTGGTTGGTGCATGCAAGCTTTTTCGGGGCAGAGAGAGACAGAGAGATCATGATTGTATTATAGAAATTTTGGGTATGTATAATACCACCATGCCTCTTGGGAGAGAATGCACAGAATTTGCTTCTTGATTCTATCGATGTTGTGCTGCACTCTCGCTCCATAGTTGATGTGATATGAAGTACTGTTGAAGTTTGTTGTATTACATAAAAAGAAAAGTCTTGAAATACATTTATGGCCCTTAGATGTGTGAAGCTCATTTATGGCCCTAGGGTATGAAGACAATGGTGACATCGATGGACCTTGATCTCTATTATAGAAAAAAGACAGTAGACCCCCTTTTTTCCAGTCCCTGTATAGCATGCAAGTGGGGTTATTCTGCAGCAAAATTATTTATGTCTGCTGGAATGCAATCATTTTTAATGAAATTAATCATCCCACCCACCAATCACCAAAGAAAAAGTACAAAACTTAAAAACAGTAAAAGTAATGATCAATCATATGCTAGAATTATCATATCAGTATATCAATTTACTTTTTCTTCTAAAAATTGCTACAACATTATTCTCCCTCTCTCATCCAAAGGAACAAATCGTAAGCAGCCCACTAGCCTTACAATACAAAAGAAAATGCTATGTGTCCTGGTACTTGGGACTCAAATCTGGGAATAGAAGAACGAAAAAATCATCTACAGATTGGGCTTTGGGGATTGCGAGGATTAGCTAGTTGGCTTTCTGATGAACAACACCCTGCCACATTACTAATTCCTGTAAACATATAATCTTTCAAGAAGATGGCATCCTTGTTCCCCTCCAACGCTTCCAATATCTCCTCAAACACAGAAACTTTGCAAGGAATCCTCAGAATGCCTTCTTGTTGGAATCCAAATTCCTCTTCCGCTTCTTTCAGTAGTGCATCAAAAGCTCTTCGACCCAAGAACTCCATTGGGATAACGAATCTCTTCAGCTCTTCTCCAACACAAACAGCAAGGAACCCTTTTGGGACAGTATCCTTGGCAAGGTTGGTCTCGGAGAAAGAGAGCGTCTTCTTGAGAAACTTGATGCTCTTATTGTTGTTGCCATTGTCTTGTTTGATGCTTTTTGGTGAGTTTGCAATTTTTCTCCACTTCTTGAGAATTTGTTGAAGCTTAACAATCTCAATGATCTTGTTGGATTTCCTTGAATCCATTTGGTATGTAATTAATCTAGCAATGTGTGCTGGTTAAGTCTCTCTCAATTTAGAAATGCTCACTTGTGTCCATCTCATATGGTCACCTTGCAATTTATAGAAGCTTGTCATGGGGATTGGTGTTTAAAATAATACCTTTCCATACTTTACAAGGTTGGAATCAAAAGTTCGGGGTAGACCTGCCAATGTGTCATGTTCTATTGGTTTTGTGCCAAAAACTATTCTGTTCATATTTGATCCCTTAAGAGCCTTGCCATATTCAGTTCGTGTAGTATTCAAAGCGTGTATTTGTTATATATTTTCTCCTTCATAGCTGAGTTGTATCCACCGCCCATTTGTGTAATTTTCTCTAATGTGTTAATCCACTAGTAATCCAAACCTTTTTTTTTCCAAGTTTTTGTGTTATGGCTCTTGTCTCATTTTCCCGTGTAATCAGTGTTCTATTGCTCGGATTTTTAATTTTTTTTTTCTTTTTACAACCCTGAATCTGCAATGCCCCATGCCATAATGAAACAATTTCACTGTTGTGCTAGAACTCACTGTCAAAAGGTCACATTTGCGTTTGAAGCTTTTGCTACCGAGGTCTAAGAAATATTACGCGCATTGTGTACTACTTCTCAACTTGAAATTTATTTTCGTCTGTTAGAAAAATGCTATTTGTACTCTATAAATTGATATGTCAATAATCAGATAACCTGGTTGTGTTCGGTTATTCTTTCCATCTCTCTCACATGCGTCAATACACCATAAATTTGTATAAAATAATTTTTATAACTCTCAATTAAGCGTAGGATTTTTACAACTTTTTAAGTAAGCGTAGCATTTATGTTTTGAAAACCAGGATATTAGTTGAATAGTTGCAATGAGTGGGTTGCATGTACATGACTTTTGATTATATATATAATATTAATTTCTCACTCATTCATTCATTATGGGGCTAGTTATCAATTATTAGAGGGGGTAACGACCTTGAACAAACCATATGATTGGGGAGTTGTGTATTAGAAAAATGAGTATTAATGAGTAGAGAGGAGTGAGATTAGGAGGAGTTAATAAATAATTGAATTTTTACAGCTTTAAATTATTGGTACGATTGCCTTGATTTGTGATGCCTAAAACCATTGAATAATGGCAACTTGGGTGGGGGTGTTGTGGGAAATTGTGATAGTTTTAGAGTTTTTCAAGAGAATTCCATGTGATTGATGAGTACTTCAAATGAAATCTACTACCCTACTTGTACCAAAAAAACTGTACGAAATACTCTACTAGCATCTTCTCACATGTCCTTGGATCCCCACATTCACTGCCCCTCAAGACCACCACCCCCCACCATCTCTCACCTCACCTAGGGATGGCAAAAGTGCTTGACAATGCGTTTGACGCGCTCATTTTTAATAAAATAATATATATTTTAACCATTTATAACATATTTCAGGTGGGGTGGGTTAAGACAAGGTAGACAGATTCAACCCTATTCATATAATAAGAAGTGTGAGTTCAAACTTTTTAAAATAGACTAACTCTTAGTCAAATTTGTATTTAGGTTGATGATAGTTTTAGACAAGTCAGATTTGAATTTGCCCAATACCTCCGTGTACCCATGCTATTTTTCTAATGTTTCATACTATTTCTCTTATTAATTATTATAATAATTACTATAATAATAATAGCACACTTAATACTCTTTCTCTTCTTAATTATTAATTTAATTACCCTAATGATCTATATTATTTATTATAATAATAATTATTGTCAAATCGAGTAATAATTATAGTAATAAACTAGATTATAACTAAAAATTGTGTCTGTGCTAAAAATTATTACAAAAAAGAATTGTCAACTATAGTTCTACAAATAAATTAGAAATTTTATTGTCTGATTTATAAAGTCGAAAAGAAATTCAAATTGATCTATAATATAATAGTAAAAATAAATTATAATCAAAGTATAAAAGACAAATACCAATTTTTAAATTTTAGAGGTATGTAAGTTAAGATTAATAAAGAGAACAAATACTTCTTTTTATTAATAATCGAGGAGATTAACAAAGTTTGTTTAGAAAAGAAAAATAAAAAAAAAGATTAACTATATAGCTAATTAATTCGTACATTAATGATTGTCATGTGGCAATTCCAGAACAAATCCTTCTCATTCTTCCCATTTTATATAT
Source organism: Lonicera japonica (assembly GCA_021464415.1). NCBI lineage: Eukaryota > Viridiplantae > Streptophyta > Magnoliopsida > Dipsacales > Caprifoliaceae > Lonicera > Lonicera japonica. Next base: position 76,612,873 of record CM038469.1, on the reverse strand, counting down.
ACTAGCATCCTACCTGTGCTATGCACAGGAGATTTATAATATAGATAGATACATTAGTCAAATGAACATGCATATATTGATTTCTAATCCACACTCATTTAAAAATGTTATGGGAAATGAGAGAAAGATTTTTTATTTTTTTTAGATCAAAGTAAGAAGCTTACATACAACAAAATAAAATAAATTTTCAATTAGAATGAGATGATGTTTATTTTGCAAGAAAAGAAAGGGAAAAAAAGAGAAAGAAATATGTTCTAGATTTTGAAGGTGAAGTAAACTTATTGTATCACATCACATCAATAATAGTCCAATGAAACTATGATTTCTTATTTTTCTACCATGGGTACTTTTTGAGTTTGAAACCACTTCAAAATAATAATGCTCCTTCAAAAATTCTCTCATCTCTTCTCCTTTTTTTTGGTGTTTATCTCTCCTAATTTATAAGGTACTTACAATATCAATATTATATCGTATACATTGCATAAAATTTAATAATTTCAATTTTTTATTACCCTGCAAAAAATTGCACAAAAAGTTTCACAATTGAAAAGGTAACATATAAAGAATTTTGCTTTACTATAGACAGAAAAATTCTTAGTATAAAATCAAGCGAAAAAGTCTCATCATAAACCACATGGATTACAAAGTATAGCATAATTTTCATAAATAGAAAAAGTTCTCATGCATCCTATAGATTTAAAATTCTAAAAGTTGATTTCGTGATGGATCTACAGAAACTATTTCAAGGATAAGAGAGTTGCTTATTCATTTCATCATTTGAATAAAGGCATATCATCTTTAACCCTGTTGGGAATCAATATCCTTCACACGATAATCAATAAGAAAAGAAATATCACAAAGTATGAACTAAAATGCATATCTAATACTAATAAAAAAGCAGAAGACTTAACCTAGCACATGAGTTTCAATATTCCTTGCAACATTGTAGCAATTAACACCTGATGTGCATATTACAAAATTGGAGAGCACACCCTCAAACATTGCAAATACACCTTAAAATAAATCTAAACGCCAAATATGATTGAAAAAACTTAAATAAAAAATTTCAATATAAAAGATTATCTCTTTCCATTGTCTTTGTGTTATTTGATCACACAAAACATATACAATATTACATAATTAAGACTAAACAACATGACATAGTTAAAAGGGGTCAATTGGGAATAACATGATAAATGATAAAGTATAAGCTTTATTTAAGGGGCAGTTTCAATTTTATCTCCTGTTACTTAAAATCACCAGAATTGACATAGGATTTCAACGCATAGACAATCCAACCAAATAACCTTCATCTTGTTAAAAATAAAAGCATCCATCCAAATAGGTCAATCAATTTTAAATTTGATTCAGATAAGGTAAAAATAAAACCCTTCACCCCATGAATTAATAACAGGTATAAAAAGGTACATGAATTGAGACTAAAGATAATAACTAAAACTAAAATCTACCTAAATTATAATACTCAAGTTCATCTTGATTTATGATTTGCACCAACATGAAGGAAGATACTCAGAGAAGTAGACATGAACTCAACAAAAAAATGAGATATATTATTTTATCTTCGAGAGGAGTAGATTTAGAGAAATGGAAAGGGGGACACCAAATTAGGGCTAAGAGAAAGAAAAAAAACGGGACGCTTAAGAAGAGAACGAATGATCAAATTAATTAAGAATTGCATTTAATGACAATTATACCTGGAAGATAAAAGAATGCATAGAGAAAAGAGAAAATATCAAAGGAAATAAAGCAACTTATGAGATGACCAAAGGAGGGGTGTGAATACTAATAATGCAATTAATTTATGTATTTAAATGAATTTTTTCTCACTCCTCCCATTTTATAATAATTAATGCAAATTTAATCAGATATGGATAAAAACATAGAACAAGAATATGATTTAAATGCCATATAAATGCTCAACTGTTTTGAAAATGACACGTGACATTTCTTTGGTGAGAAGGGGCTCTGTTTTTATTTAGTTTTAGTAAATACTATTAGATTAGATTAGATAATAAAATTATTATAGTAAGTAATATAAATTATTATGGCAATTAATATAGCAATTAATAAAAGAGAAGTTATTACTTCTTCTGTAATATTCTAATAGTATATGACATGATTAGATTATATTATATTAAATAATAATATTATTACAATAAGTAATATAAATTATTAGGGCAATTAATATAGCAATTAATAAGAGAGATGTTATTAATTTCTCTGTAATACTATAATAGTATATGATAGTTTTTATTATGAAATTTTTATTTACTTATTTTTAAACTCTTTCATTTTTCATATTCATATCTATACTTAATAATGATAATTAAAGTTTCATATCGAAAATAATATTTAAAAGGAACACAAAAGCTAACTTTTGTATTTCAATTTACTAGATGATGTAATAAAATTTGTTTATTCAGTATATACTATTATTTGTCATTTATTTAAACTCATGTTTGTTATTTGATTTGATAAATTTTATATTTAAAAAAACTTGACTATAATTATATAAGTATAGATATGTATACAGAAAAATAAATACAATATATATACTTATGAAAAATAATTTATACAACATCCGTGCATCGCACGAGTAAGAAACTAGTATATTGGTATTTTGTGAAGTTAGATACCAAACCAAACATTTTCCTGTTTGGGCCTAATGGTGGGGCGCTAACACATGACAGTGGAGGCCGGGTTCAAAAAGAAGTTCGTAGAATTACAAATAGCTAGTTACAAACCTATACAATACACCGGACGATATTCAAATTATTATTAAAAATAATTATGTAATAATAATAAAAAAATATTTAAATAATATAATATCAATACAAATCTATGTAAAATAACCCTAACTGTACAATAAAAAGCATTGATTGCTCAAAATAATGCAGATAAACTAATGCATTTTTGCTAAAAAAATTAGTAGTAATGTTATTCTTGCTTAAAAATGATTTAAAAAAATAAAAATCAAAATCAACAAGAAACTTTAAAGAGTATAATAAATAGGGTAACTTCTTCATCTCTCGGTCAAGGACCTAAGTATCTTATCTACCATCGTGACATCCTTCAACTGCTCTCCATGTGCACACATTTTGTTAGTTATCGACATGACCCTAGAAAAATAATCATTTACATATTCACTTGATTTCATTTCTAGGGTTTCGAAATCCCTTCTCAGTGCTTGTAAGATCAATTTCTTCACACGGGTGTTTCCTTCGTATTTCTTCTTCATCGAATCCCAAATTTGCTTTGACGTATCCTTGTTTAAGATTGTCTCAAGGATAGTTCGGTCAATGGCCTAAAATAGGGAATTTTTTCCTTGAGGTCTTTGGGCTCATCTCTTCAAATTCCTTTTTATGGACATCGGTCAAAACCACACTTGCTTAATTAGAACTTTGGTCTCCACAAGTCCCCAATACTCCTTGGACCTGAGAGAATTCTCCATCAACATGCTCTAATGGTCATAGTGACCATTGAAGCATGGGATTGAGGCCATATGAAATTCCCTTTCTCATCACTTGCCATCTCTCTCTTTTTCTCTCTCTCTCTCTGGATGCAAGTCACTCAAAGTTAAGGCTTTTTTTTTTCTATGACAAACCCAATAGGCGCTTTGATACCAGTCTGTTGAAAGTTGTTTGATCAAGAGCAATATTTACATTGGATCAAGAACTCAAAATATATTGGGAATGACTTACATTATTAAAGAACTACTTTGGCTATAAATAGCTCACAAGTTAAAAACAAAAAACAACAACAACCCACTCAACTAAGAATGTGGCAACTAAACAAAGAACAATTCAAACAGTAATAACATTATCCTAAATAATAAGACACTTATTAACATAAAGATCAATCCTAACCATAACAATTAATTCCTCAATGTACGTTTTCAGCACAGACACATATACCGGAAGACTCTACGCCCAACATCACCTGGTCTTGTTCATGCTCAATTATCTTGTGCACGGTTGATGAGAAAGTTTACTTGGTTGATGAATCTGACAGAGAGAGCGGAAGACGAAAAGGGAACATAGAGGAATATATATGAGTAGGGTCACGTACGTATTTCAGTGCCACCATGAAGTCCCCGTAGGCCCCGTATACTGTGTCGATCGTTTATTAATTAGCTAGCTTCTTCACGCCGTAGGTGTAGCCGTTAGTGTTGATCCAATCATAGTATTTCGAAGTTTCCGGATGGCCAGGATGTTTTTCTTTTCATTATCATGTTTGATATTTTATAGAGGAGATAGAATTAGTATTCAACACAATTTTTACGATAGTATTAGTTTCACCGATTCAAATAAGTTGACACTCGGTCACGACCCTTCTTTGTGTTTGGGTTAATATTATCACATTGTTAAATTGAGTTCTCGTTAGAAGTATTTTTCTTTAGCTACAACTCTACTAACCATATTAATCAATCATTAAAAAAAAATAAAAAATCCTGACATATTTAAATTGCGTCAATAAATTTGGACTAAAGTTTCACTGTCGAAGTAATTAAAGCAGGTGACGTGAAGGTTTGGGAGCCACCAAGCAATTAAAATTATGAATCACATGTCATGACAACCATAAAATGTTGTCTCTCCCATTAATAATTTGTTCCTGTTTCTATAACCTAAGAGCATCTCCAACAGTAGTGTATATTTAGGTTTTGTGTAAAATGTACAAAACTTGTAAAAATTTTGATCTCCAGCAGTCTTTTAAATTTAGCTTTTGTGTAAAATGAATGTGTAAAATACACCCCAAGTTTACATTGCCACGTCAGCTCTTTATTTTCTCAATTATTTTACAATACTTTAAAATGTAATAACTTTTAATATAAATTATATAATTTAATAAAAAATATATATCTAAATTCTACTCATCAAGACCAAAAAATCAAGATCCATTGTTGTTATAATATTATGTATACCTAAATTCAAGAAAAAATAATAAAAAATTGCATAAAATGATATCTAATATTCATAATTATCTTATTGGTTCATTCAAAATTTACACAAAAGTTTAAAAATGTACCATTGGAGCATATTTTTTTTACACTTCAAGTTTTGTGTAAAAGTCTCTTGACACATAAGATTTACACAAAAATATTTACACAACGGTTGGAGATGCTCTAAGTAAGTAAATACAGTCAAAACGTACAAACAGGAAGACAAAAAATTAAGCACACCCCAAAAGGTAATTAAAAAAAAAAACACATAACCGATACTGGACAGCGCAAAAGCTGAAGAGCTAAATCTAGAGGAATGTTGGAACTCCAATCAAGAGGAAGAGATGCAACTCTTGCCTTCAAGACAACTCAATATATGAGCTAGCCACTCGATTGGCCTGATGACAAACAAAAGCAAAAGAGAAATTTTTAGACCTAACCACCAAATATCTAACGGACTCAATCATATCATTCTCGAATTATCCCAAGGAATGAGGGAGCTAGGCTTCACCTGAAATGACTTCTATAACGACTTTGCTATCCGATTCAATAATAACTTCTTAATTAAATAGATATGATGCAAACAAAGAAACTTGTAACACCGCATGTTTTAGCTTCAGCCTACCACGTACAGGGATCGAGAGGAACATAGAAAAGAAATGGTATGTCCGTCAACCGAAGAATCGGTAGTCTCGATCTAACAACAAATTAATACAGCCAAATTAACCAATTAAAAAGGCACCATAGATCGATGCATCTGTCGCAATTTAATTTTAACACTCGTACGTGGAAAAAGAGCCTCCCACAACGAAAAACTGGGACCAGGCACAACCACGTCGTCTATTGCGCGCTATCCCCTATATATTTGCTATTGCCGATCACTTTCATTTTTCTCTTTGTGGCTCTATTTACGATGCTTTACGCAACTTTAAGGGGAACAACATTTTTACACGAGTTTTCCTCATACTCGACTCTTTTCATTTTGATGTACATATATATGTATACAACAGTTCATTACAGGTTTTTTTTTTTTATTTATTCATTAAAATCGAGCCTTTTACGAAAACATATAGAGCTTTCTTACATAAAAAGAAGAGAATGAATAGTATATAATTTTTTAGTTCAAGGGTTACTATGTGGACTAGACTAATTTTCGTTCGTTGTGTATATGGTTGCTGTTGGCCCAGCATTATTTTGATAATTCGAAAATTGATTTTGGGAGCATCAACTCAATCCCAAGATTTTCTCAATGAAAGCCTTATACCATTGGGTCAATGTGGTATATATATGATCCTTTATTGCTTGACTAATTATAGGCTTTTTGATTCAAAATTAATTTCTAGCTTCAGCATATATGCATACTTTAAGAAAAATTAGAAAAGCAAAACGTTATATATATATATACACATATTGCCTTTCTTTTAAGTATCGTTTTTAAGTTAACTTAAAAATTATTCATTTCAAAGGATAAGAGGATACATTTAATTAATTTAAAGACAATTCTTAAAGCTGAGAACTGTCTCTCTATATGTATAAAGATGATCCAAATTGAGAGACTCGTAATAATGCATGAATGATTGGATTTTGTAATTTATTTGGTAAGCCTATCAACCATAAGTTGCGTTGGATCCTTTTATAATTAAGGATCTGATTGATGACTTTTCTTATTATTAGTATGTACTTGCAAGAATAATGACAAATTAATACTATATAAAGAAATTAAATACATAATTTACGAAGCTGTTATGTAATCTCAATTACCATAAAGTTAATGTTCGTGAAGTCTAATTATAACTCATCAAGTTCATATATATTTATATTATATATTTATGAATAATTTCCTTTTCTTTTGTAAATTGGTTAGCAATTAGCCTATTACTCCAAGAAAAAAAGAAAAACAAAATGTCCTAGAAAAAATATCTTGTGTTGGCTTAGTTCAAATAAAACTAAGATAGCAAGATGGGTCAATTAAATTTAAGAATTTTGTTTATTATTTTGTGGATCAAATCTCGTGGTAGTAAAAACGTTTTATTATATCAGCCACCAACCACATTAAATCTCATATAAAAAAGTGTGCAAGTTTTAGGGAGAGAGGGAATATAAATAAATAAATTAATAATAGAGATACATATGTTGGCATAGTAATTTGGCTTAATTAATTGTTTACCAATTAATTCCTTTTCTCATCAATCGGCTGACATCGATCTATAGTGACACAAACATGAATGTTAGTGAAAACTCATATCACTCACTTGTACATAGTACAGTACATTGAACGTCAATAATCATATTAACGTATTCTGCTAATTAATTAATACTCCCTCCGTCTCAAATTGATGATTCCTCTTTTTATTTTTAGATGTCCCAAAATAAATGTCAACTTTTCATAAAAGATAAATACATATTTATTTTGTCTTTTTGTACTTTCACTTTTCAAGAAAAAATTTTGAATAAAGAAAAGGGAAAGTCAATGTAAATTAAGCAAAAAGTATAATAATGATATTGGGTCCTTAATAAGTTGGATTTCCCAAAAAGGACCAGCAATTTGGGACGGAGGAAGTATATAGGAGAATTGAAGTAGTGTTATGTTACGTGATACGTACCTTAATTTATGATTGCAGAAAACCACAAGCATCTAAGGCAGCCGACAGGGCTTTTGTACTGATGATGGTGGAGAGAGGTTGGGTGTTTATATTTTCTTATTTCATATTATTTGTTTAGTTATTTCCTTTTTCTTATTAAATTAGATTGGTTTTATTTTCCTTGTTAAATTAGATTAATTTCATTTTCCTTGTTGAATTAGTTCTTTCATTTTCTATTGTCTTGTAAGGCTTCATAAATACAGCTCCCTCTTTATGTAATATTCAAGTTCATACAATTTATTCAATAATATTTATCTCTTTTCTATAATCTTAACATGGTATTAGAGGGTTAAAATCCTCCTATCATGAGATCTTAATTACTATTTTTTGCCGCCGGCGAGCGATTAATATTGACACCCGCTGGACCACGTACTCTCGCCGCTAAACTACCTTCGTTGTTGTACCATACTCTTTCGCAGTCCTCAAAATTGCAATTGCTTCTTAATTAATCTACCATCATCCTTTAGCCTCGTTTGATCCTTTCGACTTAACTCTCAACTTAAAATCATAAACCATTAATCAATCTTAAAACCATTATCCATACCCACCGTCTATATAACATCAAAAACCACCACCACCTTTATCCACGAATGTCTGCCCAACCATCCAGTATCCAAATCAACCAATGCCATCCTCAACAAACCATCACTGTTGTACCTCCATTATTCCACCATTACAACCATTAATTACCAACCAAGCCTTATATTCATCAAATACCAACAAACCGTGGCCCATCTCAATCTTTTTCTTTTAACCCCTCTGTCCAACCCAAAATAAACTTACCATTAATACATACATCTAAACCCACTACCCACCGTTTCTTTTTTTCTTTCTTTTCTTTTTTTTCCATCATTTTTTTAAACTCAGAGCATGGTTTTCTGGGAGGTCCAAGATTTAAGCCTCCATCCCCCATCTGTTAATCCAAAATTTATCTATTATGTGTAATTCTATTCCCGTTTGCTCTTCACGTGCGAGTATGGGGTCGCACGTGAGAGAGGGTGTTAAATTCTCAAATTTTTTATTCTAGTTCTACTAAGTTTTTTTATTCATGTTCAGATCCTATTTTTACTCAAATTTCAAATTTTTTATTCTAGTTTTTCTTTTCTCAGATTTCAGTTTCTACTCATATTTCAAATTTTCTATTCCAAATTTTCTTTTCTCAGATCAAGTTTCTACTCATATTTCAGATTTTCTATTCCAGTTTTTCTTTTCTCCGATCCAGTTTCTACTCAAATTTTCTATTCATATTTTTTACCCAGCTTTTTTACTTCGGATGTTCTACACCGAACCTGGTCATCCTCGTCAGCTCAACCTATCGGAATTCTCGAAGACTCAGTCATCCTCGTTGGCTTGTTCTTTTCCAAACTCAGAATGCTCACCAAGCCTTCTTGAGTTTGAGGGGGGTGCTAAATTATATTTTCTTATTTCATATTATTTATTTAGTTATTTCTTTTTTCTTGTTGAATTAGTTCTTTCCTTTTCTATTGTCTTGTAAGGCTTCATAAATAGAGCTTTCTCTTTATGTAATATTCTAGTTCATATAATCTATTCAATAAATTTCTCTCTTTTCTATAATCTTAACATTCAAACCTTAATTATGTTATAACCGGCCTCAAATTAATGATAACCTACGCATATCATAAATCCTAACGGTACTGATATTATATCCATATATATATATATGTATCTTCAATTGGTAAATGTTATTACTTTTGATACACTTATTGCTATTTATTACATCAATTAAAGCTCTAATTGATAACAACATAAAAAAAGAAACTAAAAACACTTGATTTGGTAAGAAGTTGAAAAATAAGTTGAGAGCATGTGATAGGATATATGTCCTCCCATTTCATAATCATTTTATGAGTATATGTCCTCAATCCTTTATAATTTTTTTATGAAAAAAATTTCTTCCTCAACCAACAAAGAAAATTTATCCATGGAAAAAGTCACAAAATAGGAAGAGATCTCATAACATTTCTCGACTTATTTTTCAACTTCTCAAAAAAATCAACTGTTTTTATTTTCCTTTTTTATGTTGTTATCAAATAGATCCTAAATAAATAAAGTTTGATTCGTTTTAAAGTCTCACGCACAAGGCTGGGGTCTTTTCTGATAGGGCATTATGTGCATCCAAAGCACCCACAAGATTCCCGGAGAGTAGCCGAATTTATATATCTATATAATTATAAGGGGCTATGATTTCTAAATCTTGAAAATATATAAGCAGATAAAGAATTTTGTGATTGAAATTAAACTTACATTTTGAATGATTAATAGTTTCTTTGGCACATGTTTCGACCAACTTTATATACAGATAATTAGGCTCAACTACAATCTCATAATTTTTTTTAATGTCCACTACTACTTAGATTTCAAATTAGGGTCAGCTCCTTCTTTAATGTTTACTTGTATGTATTTTTGTCATCTTGTGCTGACAAGGAAAGAGGGAGCAAAGTGATATTGTCTATTTTGCCCTTCCATGAGTTTCTGTTGAACATTAAAAGTTGCGTATGTCTTGCGAGATAACGGACAAGGGAAAATGAGAGTTACTTCTCGAGCTTCAGTTCCCTTTGTCAAGCCTAGAACTTTGTCTGCAATTATAAAACACTCCTCCCTTAATTATGCACATCAATCGTATAAAGAAACAGCGTGGGTTCTTCTACAAGCATCAGATAAATAGGGAATTGACAACACTGTTAAACAGACACTGTTACATTATTGTTCTGCTTCAGTCTTATGGATTTTGCACCAATACTCCTATAATTAGTACTGGTTGGGGAATCTGGGCTATGTTAACTCAAAATCCAGTGACTGGTTATATTATGTATTTCATTGATACTCTTATTTGATCTTCTTCAGTATTTTAAAGTTGATCATTTTTCCAGGCCTTCATTTTAATGAATTTTTTTGTGTTTTTTTTCTATGAGTGAGACACTATTTACCCTTTGTTCCTTATATGGTCTCATACATGTTCTGGCCAAATGAGAGTTTTGCCATATACTTTACTGTATTTAATTTAGTTTCCCTATAATTACTTGTTCATTTGTATCTTTTCTCGTTTTTTGATTTTGATAAATTCATTTGTACTACTACAATTCAATCTGCTGTGATGGATTGAGCCTCTAGATTTGTTTAGACATCCATGGACTCCATTTGATATTTATCTTTATCATTATGTGGTCTATTCTTTTGTATCTTGAATAAAGAAGCCACCCACAGCGATAAATTAGCTCTCGTCAATTTCAAAACGTATAACTATGGTGACTATGTTTTCTATTAGGCTCAACTTGATCCGTGTAAAATAATTACCGTTCATTGACATTGCCTGCAAATTACCAAACACATTGCTCTTTATATTAATTTTCTTATCTGAAGGATTGTATCAGATATAACAAATAATGCCTCAATAATTTGTCACTTTTGCACTTCAAAAATATAATGAATTTAAAGCAATGCTAATTGGTGGTCCTTCCACGCAATTCATCATTCTGTCCAGTTTATCAACAACACCCAGCAAATTATACATGAGTACGAAAGACACACCAACAAAACCCATAGTATAATTTGAAATAAATTTATATTGATAACTGTAACAAAAATATCCATCATATCTTATTTCAAAATGCAAAAAAAAACAATAGGATTACAATTTTACACATGTGTTGATATGTTACTGGTTATTTCAATTTTTACACAAGAGTTTGAAAAACTATAATAGGATTACAATTTTTTTCTACTTTTATTTCTTGTGTAAAAGTGAGTTGACGCATCATATTTACACTTTAATATCTACAGAACTATTGGAGATGCTCTTACGTATTAAGTTATTAACTTTATCTACTAGCTGAATGAATATAACCCACATTATTCTAAGGTAGATAAAACCAAGCCTATTAGAAAAATAAGTGGTCATTAATGTACAAGTTTAAGGACGTAACCAAATAAAATGTGGTATAAACTGGTATACATTTCTTAAATTAACTGACTGGCGGTTACTCCAGTTGGTCAATAGAAAAAAAAAAGTTAATTTGATAAATGATGATTAGTAGCTAAAGTGGTAATTATTTTTACATTTGAGTCCAAATTTGTGAGTTCGAAACCCCTAACTATATATTTTTTAACTTAATTGATTCATGCCATAAAATAATTCTTAATCTTTCACACGTGGAATTAAGCAATGTAATAAACTATTTATTATTTAAAGGATTATCTTCATTTTTATAAAAACTTGATTACCTGTATCATTCTTGATAACATTCTCGCCGGGATGAAAAACCATAAAAATTAAGATTTTATATATTAAATTAATATTTCTTCCACGTATATCTGACATGTAATTATCATCTGTAAATCCATATATTTTTCCACCAATATCATTATTTTGAATTTAAAATATGAAGTAATAAGATCACACTTACCATTTTTAAGTACTTAATAAAGTCAAAGATATAGTAGATCCAAAAACACCTAAAAAAGGAAAAGAAAAAAAGAACAATGTTCACACAAACATTCAATCATACCCTATTCACAACCTCTGTAACCCTTAAGCAAACTGCATCCCCCAATTGTTTCAGTCTTCATTATCATCTGCATCGGAGATCCAGCTTGGGTATGTTAGTTCGTGGGAGAGAACAACCACGGTGCTCAAAACTTTCGTTAATGTCGCCATCAGACTAATACTTAATCTTTATGGCCTTCTATCTCCACACTGCGCCATGGTGGAAAGAAATCATCATCGTTTACGTGGTCCTTGATCCAACCCCTTTGTTTATTATGAGCACAAATCTTTTACGCACGTTCGCCCTTCTTATGCTCTGTGTTATTAGTCTTCCTCTTTGGTTCAATATTCAATGGGAGAATTATGGAAGTTCATCATCTTCCATACCGGGAGCTATTGGGTTTTGTGTTCTGGGCTTATAAAAATATATGAGTCAAATGCCCAAACATTATAGAAGCATAGTGATTGCACTCATCATTAATCAAGTCGACGTTTTGATTAATAGTGATTGCACACCAGAAACCGGTGAGTACAATCGACTTAAATTTCGTTTTCCGTCTCTCTTCCCCGAAGTCTAATGTCCGTCATTATTATATTGCAACTGTTTATGTTAATTAACACTGTTAATCTAACAGTGTCTATTGTTACACAGGTGTTGCTTAACTAGATTCCGTGATTTTATATGAAAATAAACATTAGACCAACTTTTTTGTAAATATATAATTTATGACATTTAAGGTAGAGTTAAAATTTTGATTAAATTGTCTTTATTGAGTTATTAATCCCGATGACATGCCTATTTATTAGTTGATTTAATGCTATATTTAATCATCCTTTATCTTTTCAAATTACAAGTTGATTTTAGGGATTTTAAAACTGAGAATTAATGTATTAAATAGGGGTAACGAGGTCATCTATATTTTTTACATTTGTGACCTGGCAGTTTATTTAATTGCATATGTATCAATCACTAATTTTCAAAAGTGCTTGGAGTTTATACAACAAAATAGAAAGATATAGGAGTGAGAACTAAAGGACCCCTTTATATATGTGTGAGGTAGAAAGTAAATGTGGGCTTTTATCTAAGGCCCAACTAAGGAACCCAATATCCTGGTCAGCCCACAATCCAAACCTAGAGGCCTAACTCTATTACAGATGAGAAACCATCTAACCGACCAAGATGTGTTTGTATTCGGATTGACCACCAATCAACTATTGTAGTTTGCCGACCAATGGATTAATGTGAAGATGACCGCCCAAAATTGGCATGTCAACAAAGAGTTGATAACTGAGTTGGAGGATAAGTGATGGGAAATGACCACTTGTATAAATGTGAATAGGTTTAAGGACAGCTGAAATCTTAGAATAATGCCCAAGTTTATCTTTTATAATAATTTCCAATATCCCTACATTCACTCCCACACATTCTCTCCTTCTTCCCCAAGTTAAAACCTTAATCAACAATTGTATAAATCATTTCAAGCTTTTAAGCTAATAGAATTAATACACACAAAGAAGGATGTACTATCGGATTAGGAATTAAAACCACCGGATCGAGAAACTGGCCTACCCCAAAACAAATATGATCTCCATTCTGCTCACTAGTCTCTTCTCTGTTTGGTGTTCATAGTAGTTCAGCATCTTCGTTCATAATTTTTGATTGCCGAGCAAAATTCATTAGGCCGATCCTCTCCAAAACAGAGTTAGTTATATTTTAAATACCCATATATATATATATATATATATATATGTCGTCCCATATGCACGTAACATCCACCTATTGCAAGAATTCAGATATATGCATTCCATGTCATTTGAAAAAGCTTGCCCACTTTGCCTTTGCCTAGCTAGCTTTCATTGACTAATCAAACGACCAACCTCAAAAGGAAAGCTAATTCTCTTAATTAAAATACAAAATGACATTAATTAATAATAAATGAAGTGAGCATCATACAAACAAATTCATCTCTTTTAAATATATAATTAAACAGAACAAGGAAAGTGATGATGAAGATCATCATCAGTACTTGTAATCTCTTGCTTAACCGCCTTTCCGGGCTTACGACCACAATTATTATTATTATTATTAGGAAAGACAAAGTCCAAGTTGTAAAGCACTGGCACCATTGTGATGGAGCACAACAAAACCAAGACAGGTCCAAATATCCAGAGCATGAGTGGGAGGGCGGCGTAAAATAGCCTGTTTCCCACCGTATTCAGCACAAACCCCTTTTCCAACAACTCCGACACGTACGCTGGGGAAACTATTATGCCCACTTGTTCTTGTTCATGCTCATGCTCATGTTGATCTTCTTCTTCTTCTTCTTCTTCTTCTTCTTCTTCTTGTGGACAGTTTATGAGGAAGTTGACCTGGTTTATGAACCTGATGGACAGCGAGTGGAAGAGGAACGAGAATAAGAATATCAGGAGCAGGGTTACGTATTTCAGTGCCACCATGAAGTCCCCGTGGGCCCCATATACTGCGTCATTTAATAGCTTCTTCACGCTGTACGTGCTGCTTATCACAGCCGCCAGCCCAGAGCTCAGCAGTATGGATGTCGTCGCCATTAGTGTTGATCCCATTATTGTATTTCGGAGCGTTTGGACCGCCAAGATGTTTTTCTTTTCATTGTCCTGTTTATGGCCGGATAGAGGAGATCGATCGATACAATTTTAGTATATATTCGATTGATACAAAATTTTTAACACAGCTAGAATGTTAATTAATTAATTTGACTAGTGTGAGTAATTGAAGTACAGGTTACAACGTCAACTTTATAACTATCTACAATATCATGTTAATTTAATGTATACAGTATATGTTTATATCGTTAGCTCCCCCCCCCCCCCCCTCTCTCTCTCTCTCTCTGTATTTTTGAACTTCTCTCTTTTATTTTCTTTATGCGCCCTTCGATCTCCTTCCATGGACTAGGGAGTAGGGAGGGTCTACAATTGTTCGTTTAACCCTGATAATAAATTCAGTAATACTTCCGACCAGATTTGAGGGTCTTCAAACCAATTTTTAAATCTGTGAGAATTTTCGTCCATCCTTTTTTGAGAGTTTTCATTATCTTTTCTCTAATATATGTACGTGTCTTCTTCTAACAGCATGAATTAGTCTAGAGGTGAGCCGATTATCTATTTTAAGTGGAAATCTAATTCTTTTTTCGTTATTTATTTCTTATTTCATTTTTGTTTTTTCTGTTTGCGTCTCAACGTCTATGAAGCATGGATGCGGGTGCGGGATTTGAGTTCGTGCGACTCGATTCGGGTGCGGCGATTCGAGAATTTTCAAAAAAGCAGGGTGCATGTGTGGCGGGTAATAAAATAATAATATAAATTTACATTAGTTAATTAGATTGCATGTTTAAGAATTACCTATAATCAACAATGGAAAATAGGTTGTATAATGTAATAAGACATAAGACTACAAACAATAAATAATAAATATAAACAACGAGAATTAAGGAGAAGGAGAAGAAATACTTACAAGTTTGACAAGAAAAAACTAGGTTCCACAGTGGTGATAAGAAATTTAGGTTTTCATGTTGATCTCCAGAAAATTAGGGTTTATGGTGGTAAGAAGAAGATGAAGAAGAAATTTGATGGAGATGAACTGATGAAGTAAGAAGAGCTTGCTCGCTTTTCCCTTTTGTGTTTGATCGTGTTTAGTGAAAAGTCGTATGTGAGAAAAGTAGAAAACTGAGAAAGTAACGTGATTTTTTAGATATTTTTTTGGGTAATGTTAAATGTATATATATATATAATGTTAAAAGGATAAAACTTAAAAGTTAAAATACTTTTCTTTTTTCTTTTATTAAAAAAGTTAATTAAAATATCTTTTTTTAAAAAAAAGTCAATTTTTATTAAAAAAAAAGAGAAAAAATATTCTTCCCGAATCCCTCACGAATCCTGATAGAATTCTCGACGAATCCTAAACAAATCGAAAATTAAAATTAAATAATTAATTCTAATTCTACTCGGGGGCTAATCGGGGCCGACACGCACCTGATTCGAACCCAGCTACATTCGCCGACCCTTTAAAAGAATCCATGCTTCATAGCTCAATGTTGATGAAAATTTTATTTTGATAAACTTTTTTCACTCGTTTTATTTTTTGAGGATTAACTTGTATTGCAAGACTTTTGATGTGGCTCATGTCTTTATGACTAATTTTAAAAAACAATCCTCCATTCTTATTATGATATTTGGATTTTATCAATAATATTGAATTTCTTATTATATAATAATAATAATAATAATAATAATAATAGTAATAAAAGTAGGTGACGTAAGAAGCCACAACCGACTAAGATTTCGAATCATATGACATGACAACCTTGTTTGTCTCTCCCATTAATTATTGTCCCTCTTTTTCGCAAGTGTTATTCCGCGTTATCACTCTCCTTCTCTTTTTGTGGCTATATATTTATATATATTGCGTTAGGCAACTTTAAAAGGGCAACATTTTTACACGGATTTCCCTCGTAATTGACTCTTTTCATTTACATTATTTTTTTTATTAATTAAAATTCTAGCCCATTTTTTTTTGCAAAATAATATAATCCTTAATTTCGTATAGAGAAAGAAGAGTTCTTAGCCCCCAACTAATAAAGCATTTTCAATAGTCTTCTATATTTTTATTTTACTTAAAATTTACATAAATTGTAAAAAAATTTATCTCCAATAATCTTTTAAAAATGAATTTTGTATAAATTAAATGTGAAAAATACACTTTCACTTCACACTGCTCTCTTTTTCTATTTTTTACTAAAACTTTAAAATTTAATAACTTTTAATTCAAAATTTATATTTTAATAAAAATTATATATTTAAAATCTACACATTAAGAGTTATAAATCAAGATTCATTGTAACTATAAGATTATGTTTAAAAAAAATTGAAGAAAAAAATATAAAATTACATAAAATAGCATCTAACATGTATTGATATTTTATTGGTAATATCAAAATTTACCCAAGAAGTTACAAAAGTATTATTGAAAAATATTTTTTAAAAAAATTTCTTATATAATTTTTATAAAAATTAATTGACACATAAAATTTACACTTTTTCTATTCTACTATTAGAAATGCTCGCCACCTACTTTTAAGTAATGGCGTCTTGATTCAAAATTAATTTGATTGGAGCTATATAGCTTTAACATACGCTTTTAATTAAGAAAAGAAATTTGAAAAGAACGGTGTAATGTATATATAAAGATGGGATCCAAATTGATAGATTCGTCAGCCTCCATTACGGGTCCACTGTTGTTAATAATGGGCATGATTGGACTTTGTATTTATTTGGTGGGCCTATCAACCCAAAGTTGGATCCTAGCTAGCTTATTATTATTATTACTATTATGTAGAAGTAGTTGTAAGAATAATGTCGACGCATATATACTGATACTAAAGAAATTAAATACATATAATGTACGAAGTTGTTACGTAATCTCGATCAATTAGCATGCATATATATATATATATATATAGTTAATGTTTCTGAAGTCTTATTATATATAATTCGATCACCAACTTTATATTTCGATCTCCTTTATAAATTGGATGGCTAGCTATTTATTAATTACTAAAAAGAATGTCTTAGAATAAAACTATATATGCATGTGTTAGGCATGATTTAAATAAGGATTTAATCTTGCAAGCAAAATTCATATTTGGTCCATGCATTAATTAATTTTAAACTAAGAGTTGCAATACCTTTTCTTTTAATTTGGGTTGTTCGTAAGTCTGATCGAGAGTTATTAATTCTTTTGTGGATCAAATCCCGTTATAGTAAAATAGTTTTGTTACATATTGACAACCAACTACATTTAAAATTCACACTTTCTTATGAAATATGTGTAAGTTTTAGGGCAGGATGGAGGGAATTAATTATTAATAATTAGGAGATCATATATTTATGCTGGCAAAGTAATTTGGCTTAATTTACCAACATTGTATTATAGTAAAAAATCATATCACATACGTACCGTATATATTTGTTATATATGGTAAGTAAGATATATAAGTAGCGTTACGATACGATACGATACGATACGATAGGAGGCACATACCTTCATGATGGCAGAAACCCATAAGCGCCTAGCCCGGGCATTGGTACCAATGATGGTAGTGAGGGGTTGGGTGCGGACCTTATGCCACAACCACAAATGATAACCCATGCATATCATAAACCCTAACGGTACCAATATGATATCCAGATAATATTTCTTCCATTCCATCTCTTTAATTTCTCTCTTTCAATTCGATCTAGCTATATATATATTACTCTCTCTCTCTGTCTACATATATATATATATACATACGAGTGTGTGTGTGTGTGTGTGTAAGGTGGCTAGCTAACTAGCAAGGTATTTGTGTGTTGTGTGAGTGGTCGTGTTTGTATATATATATAAGATGAAATGCAATTTTTCTTTTTCTTTACTTTGGTATGTCTCCATGCCACTTAATATATATATATATATAATGTACTTGGACTGGTTTGAAAGCTATATCCAACCTCCCACATATACAGGGAGAGAGAAAGAGAAAAGGAAGCCTCCACTCGACTTGACTTTACTTGAGAATAAGTTAAATTAAGAAGAACCCCCCACACACCTTTTATACCAAATCTTATCATATATATATATATATATGCGTTATTCTCTCTCTCTCTCTCTCTCTCTATATATATATATATATATAAGTACATATATGCACTAACCCACCCATCGCTAATTAATTAATATATACTTTATAACCAATCACTGAATTCTCATGTTTAACTTCTTAATTAGAATATATAGTTAAACATTTCTAATCATTTTAGAATAGTAATTAAATGTTTAACTTCTTTCTTTCTTTCCTTCTTCTTCTTTTTTTTTTTGTTATTTAAAGAATAAAGCGATTATGTAAATGTATCCCAAACCACATGTTCTATTATATATATAATATAATTACATTTAATTTAGTGGTAATTGAATGTGGTCCAGCAAGTCTCCATTAAATATATTATATCCAAAATTGAGTTTCTATATATATATATTATATTATATTATATTTAATTATATTTTTGTTCCTTCAAATTAACTGAATTCTTATTTCAATACCCAATGTTTAGATTAATTAGGTCTTATATTGCTCGCGCTAGCTGTTTCGATCGTACTCTAGGAGCTAGATGATTATATATATATATATAATTAATATATATAATCATATATCCTCTGCATCAAAGTGAGAATCCAGTCATAAAAATTTATTTGGAGTCAAAATATTGATGTTACTTCACATTATATAAATTAATATATATTTGAAAGTTATATATATATATACTAGGGTATACCCGTGCCGTCCGGCACGATAAAAAGAATAAATAATAATTAGATAAAATATAATTACGTGAAAAATGTGAGAATCAAAGATGTGTATGATTGTATATTACTTAGGAATGAAAACAGATAATTAAGGTATCGCAAAAAGGAAACATATCTAACTAAAAATATAACCATCCTCACTCGAGATGTGTTTTACTTGTCCAATTAGACCTGAAATCGCATCGACCGTTTTATAATGTAATGATGTTATGAGTGTATTTAAAAGAGAAAAAAATATTATATTCGAGGCAGATCGAATTGTAATATAAAAAATTATCGCCCTAAAATTGCTTCGATCCTTTTATATTGTAATGATGTTATTAGTATATTTAAAAGAAAAAATATTATATTTGAGGTGAGTTAGACACTAATATAAAAAAAATTCACCTCATATTCGAGGTAGGTTGGACACTTATTTTAAAGTTATAGCATTTGAAAATAATTTAAAATTTGATGAGAGAGAAATATATATTTTCAATAACTAATGAGTTAAAAATAGTTTAAGTATACTATTATATTTGTAATGTTTTATAAGTTTTATATGCATAATTTTGTTTTCAATAACTAATGAGTTAGAAATAGTTCAATAACTTTTTCTTGAATTTTTTTATACATAATTTAATAATCACAATGGATAATTTTGTTTTCAATAACTAATGAGTTAGAAATAGTTCAATAACTTTTTCTTGAATTTTTTTATACATAATTTAATAATCACAATGGATCTTGTTTTGTAGGTGTTGATGAACATATTTCAAATATATAAATTTTATTAAAGTTGGATTTGTAAATTTAAAGTTATGGCATTTAAAAGTTTTTTTAAAATTTGATGAGAGAGAAATGTTGTAGAAAAGTAGAGAGATGTAAGAGTTATATTTGTGTATATGTTTAGTGTGTGAGTAAATATTAAGTTGATTTGACATCTTGTTGTGAGGTATAAAAATGATCCAATGGTCTAAAAGTGTTAACACCATTACAAATTAATATGAGACGTTGGATTGATTTATTATTTTATTGCAAAAAATTCTTGTTTTATAATATAGATAAAGAAACAATTAATTAAACGCCATTAATGGAATGGCATATTGGTGAATGAGAGGAGTATGCACGTGGAGTCCACATATATATGTATATATATATATATATATATACGGGGACCGGTGGAAACAAATTAAGGTGAAGATCTGACTGTGCCGTTACAATATATGGTTGCAAAAGATTATCATATAGGAAATTAAAGCACGCCATTCTCGCGACAATTAGTACATTCCTAGCCTCCTCTTTCTTTCTTTCTCACTTTAATTATATATATATATATATATACACACACACCCCATATATAATCTGTGTCGTTCGACCTGGTAAAAAAAATAAAATTTGGAAGAACGTAAAAAGTGCATGTGCCTATACTAGGTATTTATATTTTTAGGTTGAAGCCCGTTGGGTGTAACATTTGCATGCGTGTTTGCGAAAATGAAATTTGAAGAAATCCATTTTTGTTTTGATCCTTCAAATTTTTTTATTCTGAATTTTATATGAGGAATCTATTTTTGTTTCATATTTTAATGTCTGACTATCAAAACGAATAGAAATAAAACTTTGATTACCTCTTTTTGAGGTTTCGGTGCAAATACCCAAACAATTGTTAATTTTTTCAGTCCGACTTTGTCAAATAATGTTAACATTTAATTTTAATTTGAGATCAATGGATAAAAGGATGGTATATATACCAAAATATTTATGTAACTATGTAATTAGAATATATATGAATCAAGACTATTTTATAGTTTCCATTTAAAATTAGGTTTATATTAAAATTATTATTTGCATAATATACTGCAGTAATATTAATATACACAGTACAAATGTACAATAGCACAATATTTATTAACTAGAATATTATTTTTTTAGCGTCTAGACAAACTATAGGTAAGGAGCACATTCAATTTATAATCCTTTCGATTTTTTTGTTCAACTCTATTTTCTCTATACTAAAGCTACTATTTTAATTTATCCCTTTATAAAAATTAAATATCTATTTTTACATTAACTATTTTATTTTTTATTTTTCATCTTCCTTGTCTAATTATCTTCTTATTCTTCTCTCATTATGTATTAGGATTTATTTGACATTATATTAAAGTTACACGAGTGATGTATAAAAATATACTTTTAAAAAACAAAACCGCATCATGCAAATCAAAATTTGCATTAGATTTTTTGGATTGCAAAGTTAAGTTTTGCACAAAATTCACTTTCTGACAAACACCTCATTTTAAAACACAATTGATAAATAAGGATTATACGCTAACACAAATTAAAAAACATACCCTTCTTTCAAAAAATATTATTTCTTGAGTTTTTCTCAAAAAATAAAGAAAGATCTAAAGGAGCGGGGTTTTACCCATGTCCAGTTATTTATTTAATTATATTATGAAATAATATAAATACAATGCATCGCATAGGCTATATACTTATAAAATAAGTATAACTCTCTTTTCATAAGAAATTGCCATGTATCCTCATATTTATGATATTATCTCTATTATATCATATGCCTCGTATCCTCCTTCACATGTAATCGTTCATGATTGTTATAATAAAATTAAAAAACACAATTATTCACTTTGTAATTGTCAAGCGTTTTAACAAAAAATTACTCACTTTGTAAGTGGTGCCTATTAACTCGATCGGTTTATGGTTGGTGGTTCAAAAATGCCACCCCTAGCTTCACCCCTAAACTCTTGAGCAATTGGATTAGTAATAGGCACTTCGGCGATGGTGACTTGATCAATTAAAGGCTCTCGAATCCTAACTCATGTTGGCTTGTCTAGAGGCCCCCTAATTGCTGTTATAGCAAGGCTTTCCTTTTCTTCCCTGACTTCCTCTTTTTTGAAAGCACCCTCTAAACCACTAAAATCCTTACCACCCTCATGTTCAGCAGCTCTTAAAGCATATTCCCACAAAACTTGTCATTGAGGATGTTGCACTTCTAGAAAAGTTTGTATTGGACAGACCTATCTAGTGGATTCCCTCAAACCCAATGAACTATATGAGTTCTCTTGATGAAGGAGGTGTTGTCTAGAGTATAGTCATAGAATATGGGTGGCTCTTGTGTGCCTAAAAGCGGGAGGATTTCTCACCCCATTAGATGGGAAATGGCGTTAAGCTGATCAACATGTATGAAGGCGTTACTCAGGTAGTCAAAAACTCTATCCGCTGTAAAAAGACATGACATATTAGTTCGGCCAAAAGAAAAGAAACAACAGTTAAGGAATCACTACAAAATCGTCATAAATATAGACCAGGTGCGCTAAATTACCTAAGAACAATTTTATTTACCGGGCTAGGCTCTACGTTTCCCTTGATTATTATTATTATTATTATTATTATTATTATTATTATTATTATTATTATTATTATTATTATTATTATTATTATTATTATTATATCATTATATATGTATTTGTGAGTCTGGTAGGGATTCAACCAAAGAAGGGGATTGGACCCTAGCCTTTAGGTTCCATTTTTTGCCATTCTTACTCGCCCCTAAACTATAACAATATCTAACGTCTTAAAAATCTTGACTAAGCCCATAACTTCTATTTAGCTCGGCTATACCAAAAACTATTCTAATTGTATTGGGGGATAGCTAGCCGACGTGAAGCCTAGTTTTATACTAAAAATTTGCCAACAAAAGATCAAAGGGGATCTTCAAGCCGGCTTGTATAAAGAAAGGTGTATAGATGGGGTAAGTTCCGGCTAGTATCAAGATGTCATCTTTATAAGGATTTTTACTGTCCTTACATTCATTCAAAGTTATTTCCTCAGAAAGAATGTACTTACGGCAAAATTCCTGACCCCTAACATCTGATTTAAGAACATATATTCCCATTATAAAATTTAGGATTAGGGTTCATGTCTTATGAATCAAAGCAAAGAAAATTAATGAATCAAAGAATGATGAACAATATGAAGAGTGTATACTACGAAGGAATAACCCAAAAACTAGAAAGACTTATAGGAAAAAAAGGGTTTTGAGAGAAAAGGGCAGAAGGATGATGATAAAAAAAATACTTTAGCAAATGTTTGGTTTCTTAGTTTTAGAAAAGATGAAGGGAGAAAGAATTGTGAAGATGCGGAGAACTGGGAAGTAAAGAAAAATAGGGGTTTATATATAATAAAAAGAAAATGTTCTTTCTATATCTATTTTCTCTATCCTACCAAACGGTGCATTTTCATCTTAGGAACTATCGTACTATGATGGGCAATTAATGCTATAAGATAACAGTTCCCTTGCTAAATTTGAAGTTCCTACATCCCACTAATGATAGTCCTACACGTGTATTGATCTTCGCTACAAATATTAAAGCTTGTTTTGCAGCACAAAGATTTAATACTTAAAGGAATTTTTGGCAAAGCTTGAGGATTGCTATTGGCCTAGGAACCAAGCACATGAATTTAACTCGGCAACCCAAATCACATGCTTGGAGGGCAATTGAGGGAGCTTAAAAAATTTATGATAAGAATTGGGCCAATCCAATTAGCCAATCCAATTAGCCAATCCACTCCTGAGACAAGCTCAAAGCGCGCCATGGGCCTGGAAGGTCTATGTACAAAACATAACTTGGATTATTTGCTAAGATGGTAGTGATTTTGCCGAGGTGGTCATGATTTGGCTGAAATGGTTATGCTATAACTAAGATGGACACCTCCACGAATGAGAATATGACATTTATAAAGTTGAAGAATCGTGAGTTATGGACAAGTATAATGACACCTGTAGAGTGATAGAGTAAAGCACCAAGTATTTCTCTTCATAGTCATTTTATTGTTCACCCTAATGGAATATTATAACCCTAATTTTATACCTATAAATATAAAAAAGGAAGGCTCATTTCAAGGGTTCTGAATTATAGGTAATTAACAGTAAAAAGAAAGAAAGTTAGTAACTTGTAACATTCTCTTTGCTGGTTGCTTTTGAGGTTTATACAATCATACACACACAAAGGATAGCGTATTACCAGATTAGCAATAGTGCTATCAGAGGAACCTACCTTACAAACAAAAATTCTTGTCTCCGTTTGAAGATTTGGCTCTATATAGGAATTATACTCCTTTTAGGTTTTATATTACCCAATTCTTAACTGGCTTTATATTGTCCAAATCCTAATTAGATTTGTATTATCCAATTTCTTGTAGGTTTTGGCTTTGTGCAATCTTAGACCCATAAGATTTATACTCTATAAATAGACCCTTTGTCATAGAGTTTATTCAATGAGTTGTGTTACATTATATACTAGCTAGATTGGAGAGTATATTTGAGAGACAATATTGAGAACTCTAATTAACGGCTAGGGTTTGTTTTGTGCGTTGTACTCAGAATTGGTCTCATCAATAATAGCTATTACCCGGTAGATTAGTGGCGGTTTTGCCGACACCACCTAATTACTTGCATGCTTGGTTAGTTTTCTTTTTTAGTCTCTTGTTTTTCGTATTACTTGAATATTAGCGGTGCTTGTTTCTTTAATTATTGTACGCATAATTGTCCGGTCGGTCCTACGCTTGTGATAAGGCTTATTCTAGCAGTATCCTAGCATAACAATTTGGCATGGAAAACTCAAAGCCAATGAGTGTCCCGTTAGCACCGCACTTCAAACTATCCGCAACGATGACTCCTAGCTCTGAGGAAGAGGTGGAGTACATAGCTCAAGTTCTTTATGCAAGTGCGGTTAGGAGTTTGATGTACGCCATGTTATGCACTCAATCGGACATTGCTCAAGCCATGAGCATTGTTAGTAGGTATATAGAAAATCCTGGAAAACCGCATTGGCAATCCGTTAAGTGGGTTCTACGATATCTATGGGGTACGATGAACAAAGGGTTGGTATTTGAAAAATCTAAAATGTCAACTATTGAGGGTTTTGTGGATTCAGATTATGCCGGCGACCTAGACAAGAGGATATCGACTACGAGTTATATGTTTACATCGGATAGTGGTCCGTTGAGTTGGAGGTTGATGATTCAAAGTGTCGTAGCGTTGTTTACCACGAATGCGGAATATATTGATGTAACAGAGGCGGTCAAAGAGGTCGTATGGCTCCGTAGTTTAGTTAATGATATTGGTTTGAAGCCAGAAAAAGCGGTGGTGCACTGTGATAGTTAGAGTGCAATTCAATTGGCGAAGAATCAAGTTCATCATGGAAGAACCAAGCATATTGATGTCCGATATCACTTTATCCGAGAAATTATTGAAAACGGTGTTGTAAATCTAGTTAAGATAGGCACTAAAGATAATTCGGCAGATATGTTAACAAAGGTTTGTCCCGTTGGCCAAGTTTGAGTATTGCTCGACGTTGGTCAATGTCCTTCGGTGTTGATGCCCCTTGGGGGGCGGTGGTCCTAAGGGACGGGCAGGGGTGATAGGGTCTTATTGTTTGAATTGATCATGGTGTAGTGCATTGAGGTCTCGTGGAACATCGCCAAGGTAGAGAATTGAAGATTTGGCTCTATATAGGAATTATATTCCTTTTAGGTTTTATATTGTCCAATTCTTAATTGGCTTTGTATTGTCCAAATCCTAGTTGGATTTGTATTACCCAATTTCTTGTAGGTTTTGGCTTTGTGCAATCCTAGACCCATAGGATTTATACTCTATAAATAGACCCTTTGTCATAAGGTTTATTCAATGAGTTGTGTTACATTATATACTAGCTAGATTATAGAGTATATTTGAGAGATAATATTGAGAGCTCTAATTAGCGGCTAGAGTTTGTTTTGTGCGTTGTACTCAGAATTGGTCTCATCAATAATAGCTATCACCCGGTGGATTAGTGGTGGTTTTGCCGACACCACCTAATTGCTTGTGTGCTTGGTTAGTTGTTTTCTTCTTTAGTCTCTTGTTTTTGTATTGCTTGAATATCAGTGGTGCTTGTTTCTTTAATTACTAAACGCATAATTGTCCGGTCGGTCCTACGCTTATGCTAAGGCTTGTTTTAGCGGTATCTTAGCACAACACCGTTATCACTTTATTTCATGTTTTATTAATTTTGATTAGAACTTGTCTTGTGGGGAGAAACAAAAATTTTGACACCCATACATATATTCAAACTAAATAAGTAGAACTACAACAATATGCGGGTATATTCCTATATGATAATTATGTTAACCAAGTGTAAATATATATATATATATATATCACTTACCACTAATATATATATATATATATATTTGCATCATTTTCGAATGTTTGTTAGTGGGCTTGTGAACAAACATTATTGAATGTATAAAAAAAAGTGTTAATATAAGTCCACCCTTTGCTAAGTATTAGCTTTCCCTTCGAAAGATTCCTGGATCCGTCCATATACGTAGTGTAATTTTTTTCTATTCATGTCATTTGATTCCTTTTTAGCACAATGCTATTAAAAAAAAAATTATAACTAAACCAAATTTCATTGTATGGCTCAAAATTTATTACATGGTATATGTGTGGCTCAAAATAAATGTAAGATATATTCTGGTACAAACTTAAGCCCCTATATCCTTCAATTACGTATAAAATCGTAAAATATTTAATGTATTATTTTCTAATACAAATATTACGCATAAAATTAGTTCGTAGTAATAATAGTCCTTATAATGAATTTTTGTATATGATTATATATATTTATGGGACATAGTACAATATATATTAAGCTATTTTTAATATTTTCTTTTAGCGTCTGCACATCATATATATAAATCTGCATATTTATCGATCATGGGTGTATTTTAATAATATTTGGTACGATATTAATAATTCTTTCTCTCTCTCTCTCTCTCACTCTAAATAATAAATATATATATATATATAAATATTTGTATGGGCATGGATTGATCTGGCCTAATGGGGAACCGTTTCCTCCTCAACTGATCGAGTCGCGTATTCGCTCAAAATAAGGCTGCCCATGATCAATGCTTTCTTTAAAAGCATTGAGAATGTGTGTTTGTGTTGTGTGCATGACACAACAAATTATATATATATATGTTTATCTTTAGAATAATAGTGCCATACACGTAACGCCTCCCCTAACTTATTACATTATTACTGGCTAATCCGTTTCATTTCCCACTCACGCACATTCCATTATTTATTAGTAATATGCTATCACACGCAACATGTGTTCTATGTTCTTTGTTTTTAAACAATACAGGCTTACCCTTTGTAATATATTCACATATATTTCTACCAAAGAGATTTTGAATTTAATTGTCAGATAAATTTATAAAAATCAAAAAATAAATAAATAAATGCTTTTTATTATCAAATAACTATGTTAGATATTCGATCGTAGGGGCATCCGTTACATTTTTTATATACAATTTATATAACACATGCCGATAAAAATATTCAATAAATATGCAGGATAATTCTAGCATTGCTCTAAGAATCTACCAACTCTTTGTTTGTGGTATTCATATTTACTAGTTTTTTATAAATTAGTTTTAACTTTGATCATTATTGTGTTTGGAGTTAAAAACAAATTTCTCAAAAAATGTAAAAGAATTAAAATTTAATTTGAAATGTATGGAGTCAAAGAAAATTCTCCTTGTACTAAATAAAAATTTGTGTTCTGATATATTCTGGTACAAACTTACGCCCTATATCCTTCAATTACTTATAAAATCGTAAAATATTTAATGTTGAAATTTTCTCTCAAATCCATATTCCAAACACGCCCTTAAAAAATTTTAAAGGGTTTTATTATAAAATATTTTCAATTAACTATGTTATTAATACTTCCACCCCTTTCTTTCACATATGCGTAATAGTAATAATAATAATAATGATGATGATGATGATGATAAAGATTTAAGAATCAAGTATACATATTCTTCTCTGTTGACAATCACAGTAGACCTTTTTCATATTTATCAAATTTTCAATATATAATCATATAAAGTATTCATGATCATGTAATTAATTAGCTAGCACGACATTTGGTATTGTAATTTATAATAGGAATAGTATTTTCTTTCACTGGAATGGTTTGTGAGAAAATAATTATGCAAACAACATACCATAAACCTTTGAGATTTATTTTGTACTTAAAAAAAATTATGAAATTATGTGAAATAAATGAGCCTACAAACAATTTTAAAAAAAATTCATCCAAATTTTAATTTTTTTTTTTTTGAAAGGATCACCATTCTTAAGTATTTTTATTTTTCTTTTTTGCTGTACATAAACTTTTTTTTCTTTTTAAAATTGTAGCATCTTATTATTTGATAATTAATTTGAAATTTAGAGTTTTCGGAATTAATAAAATATATATATATTTAATACTTATGTTCTTGGTTGACCTTTGTGATAAGATTTCGATTACACTCATATATATATATATATATGTATGTACTCTCATGCGTTAACCGTTAGGGTGATAATAGTATATCCATTCTAGCTGGAGCCTTCACTTTATAACTAAATTTGTGGGGTCTATTAAATTGATTGGCGACAAATTAATCAATTTGAATTTTTTTTCAAAAAAAATGAGGGAGAGATGATTTAAATTTGAAAATATCATCTTTTAACCAATAGAATTATCGAGTCCCTTATTTGGTTATTGAAAAAAATTGTTAACTTTGATTATAAGGAGAGTACATTTGGTTATTGGTTAAAAATGTTGCTAAAATTTGATTATGCCATTATGGTAGTATTTTTAGCTAACATTGTTAAAATTGATTGTAATTGTTATTTTGATTATACCATTGGAGATGCTCTAAGAGCATCTCCAATGAGGCTATGTAAAAATAGTCAACTCAACATTTTGTAAAATTTACACATTTTGTAAAATTTACACATTGTGTAAATTTTTTGTTGCTCTAAGAGCATCTCCAATAGGCATATGTAAACTATGCCACATAAGATTTGTGTAAAATTTACACATTGTTTATAATTTTTGGTGCTCCAATGATATTGTGTAAAATATGCCACATCATCTTTTGTATAAAATGGGTGTGTATTTTACACATCCACCTCATCATTTTCTTTCTCCAACATTTTACAAAAACTTCAAAATAGCATAATTAAAAATTAAAAATGTATTTTGTAATAAAACTTGCATATTTGAATTCTACTCATCAAGATCTTTAAATCAATACACTTTGACTATTTAATTATAAATAAAAAATATTTATGAAAAATGTTGAATGTTATATATTCCATGTGTTTTCATATAATTGGTGTATCATAATTTTACACAATATTATAAGTATGAACCATTGGAGCAAAAATGAGAATGTGTATAATTTATATGTAAAGCAACTTTTTATCAACTAAATGTCAATTATTTATTAGTCCACGTATTTTTACACATCAATTTTACACATTACTATTAAAGATGCTCTAATAGTTGTGTAAAATCAATGCCAACTAAGCTCTTATATACAATGACTGTGTATTTTGCACATCCAATTTACATAACTAAGAAGGATTCTCCCCACCAATTCATTCTCTCTCATCATTAACTCACTCACTCACATTCTTTTTTCATCCACTCATTCTCTCTCCACCCACTCATTCTCTTTCCTCATTTGTATAGTTTCTTGTTGTTTAGATGACTACTTTTATTAGACTATTTATTTTTACATATGAGTATTAATATTAACTATTGGAGAGTAAATAAATCTGTGTAAATTTCTCGTGTAAAGCTCACTTGCCATGTAGAATTTACCCAATAATTTTACACAACCCTATTGGAGATGCTCTAAGGGCTATAATTTTGATATCTTCTCTCTCCCGAGTCCCATCATTTCTGATCAGTCTTAATTCCTAGATTACTCAATCATATTTTATTAATATCAATAAAAAAAGGGCAAAAAGTAAAACAAGAATGAATGAATAACACTTAAAAGAGAAAGAAAAACAAAATTAAAAAAGGGCAAAAAGTAAAACAAGAATGAATGAATAACACTTAAAAGAGAAAGAAAAACAAAATTAATGAGGGATAAATGATCGAGTTATCTAAGAATTATGACCAATTAGGGATGATGGGACTCGGGAGAGAGAAGATATAAAGATTTAGAGTAAGAACGTGTTTTTTCAAAATATTGTGTAAGAATAAATAAATTGGGTAGTTGACAAAATTATAGCCCTTGGATCAATATCAAGCAAACATTCTAAGCCATTAGATTTTTTTGTTGTATTCACATCAAAGAACTTCAATTTATACCGTAGATGGATCACAGAGATAACATTAGTTATTAAAAAAAAAAAGTAGAAACATGCACTAGTAAAAGAAATAAAATTAAAAAGTAGAAACATGCACTAGTAAAAGAAATAAAATTAAAAAGTAGATCCTAATTTGTCTGGTTCTTATACTAGTACGCGTCCAGTGGTACCATAATTTGTATAGGATGACTTAAAAAGTTAACCTAATTAATACAGTGGTGAGCTGTATAATTTTTAGGACAGATCGATGTGTTAATTTGTGCATTGTTTCGGTTGAGTGAGTTGTATATACTTTACTAGTCTCTCCCTATATCTTCTTGTTTGTTTGTTTAGTAATATTCGAAAAACATTACCAAAGGCAGAAAACACACACACACACACAGAGAAGAATGAAAATCTAGCACAAAATGAAATTAAAACAACGTTCTACGTAGTGTTCGATGTAAGCTCAACGACTAGTCAATAGGCACTTAGGTAGATAAATCATACAAGAGGTTTACATGCAAGGCTAGGCTAGCAACAATAATGCATGCTTACATATATATCGTACCACTATCATATATATAAATCTTAAAAAAGCTCACACTATATATATATTTATAACTGCAATATTCAAATCTAACTGACTAGTCTCATCTCAATTAAGTACTTGTTCTCCACCAACAATTAACGCGCGAGCATGAGAATACAAAGGGAACATGCCTGGGAATTTGAAAGAAAGAGATCGAGACTATGAATGATCGAGCCCAGCTTGCAGGCTCTATTTAGAGATTGTAGGAACATGAGATTCCCAAGGCCACATCTCCGACGCGCAGCTCACAGGATCGCTCATAATACCATTCTTCACATTTCCACTGAAGTTAGTGGTGGCGTCCACATTTTCAAGTACGATGGTTGAGTTTTGCCCCGAAACTGTCAATCCGGGTGGATAAGACAAGCCGTCATCTCCTCGTACTGTGATGGTGGGAGAGACGTTAGCCACACGCGACATATTATTATTTTGACCCGTGCTGAATGATTGGTGGGGATTGTTCAAATGATTCTGAAGAAGTTGACTCAAACTCGAGGTCAACGATCCACGCGCAACCATATCTTCGGCCAGCTTCACCTAAAATTGCACATTTGCATCACCCTTTTTGAAAGATTCTAACCTTTTTTAATATTCTATCTGCAATTTCTTGTTCACAATGGCATTATCCCTTTTATGGGCGAAGGTGATTTTAATTTGCTGTGGAACTACAAGGAAAAATAGATGAAAAGCAACTAAACCAATTGCAGGGTACCTTGGCCCTCAATGCTTCCACATCTGACTTAAGCACACGATTGTTAGTGCTAGCGTCTTTAAATTGTTGAGTAGCATCCGTTAAGTTCTTGAACAGAGATGAATTTTCTCCTCGAAGTTGTTCAACCTGAGCCAAAAATAATTTAAACAAAACAAATGAAACCTCAAGATGTTTCTCACAGAATAATGTATATACATAGAAAGAAAATATTCTACTCTCCTAAACAAGCTTATTTAAAGATAAAAGAGTTAATTTTACACACATTGTATATAGTTTAAACAAGTCTAATTGGAAATAATCATGCTTGGTGAGGTTGTGAGAGCACGGAGATCAGAGGAAAAATAGGTTACATAAGAAAATTTTGAATCAACATAAACCTATAACAATACCCAACTTCTTGCTCCTTTCAACATCCTTTTCTCATGTGAAAATGGACCATTTATGTTTCCCAAGTTTTGTTCAGAGAGATAAATAAGCTTAGGCACCTGCTGTTCGAGCTCTGCCAAATGCTCTTGTTTTCTTTTTCTTGAGCGTCTCGCAGACTCCCTGTTTGAGACCATTCTGAAACAATATCAACCATGTAGTTAGGATTGGGAAAAATCCCATTTCATACAAGTTCGTTTTATATATGTACATGTACTAGAAAAACAAAACTTTAAGATGGGAGGTTGTTTTTGAATTACACGGGAAATGATAAAATAGAGCTGAACCAAATTGTACCCTAGTAATTGATCTCATGGAAAATTATGAAATCGAACACCACTAAAGGTGGAAATGTGAAGTTACGAGTAAGCTCCATGGAAAATAAATGTAATCAAATATGCACAAGACATTGAAAAAAAATAACCTTTTAATGCGTTTAACATCGATATTGTCAGTGCTCTGTTCGCATGGGCCGGTTTCTGTGTCCAAGTCATCATCATCTGACTGATCACGTGATGAACCGCTAGTAGCTCCCATTGCCTGACTATCTCTGCCTATTGGTTTAGTAGCTGAAGTTGGACTCCCGACTGAAAAATTACAGATCCATTTCACATATACATCATCAACATGAAAACTACAGATTCCTAATGATGTTTTTTTATGAACAGTCATTTGCATTGTGAAAGATCATGTTAATTCATATGTATATATGATCTTAGTAACTACAGAACAATAATGATAACTGGAACATATGAATAGGCTATGGGTGCGTTTGTGCAGGGGAAGCTAGACGTGCTTGAAGCTGGGCATTTGCCCGCCTTAATTTTTGAAAGGTGTTTATTTTCACTAGTATTTTTAGGAAGAAATATTTTCAGTGAGTAATAATATAAGACCTTTCCCAACTTACTTTAAGGGGAAAAATTATACATTGCCCCCTTCTCCTATATTATCATGAACTTAGAGTTAAGGGTTGGGTTAGATGTACTATGTTTGGACCTTTAGCATTTCAAAATTATGCATAGTGAAGGTAAATTGCCCATTTTGGACTATCAAACACTTTAAAAACTGTTATTGGGCTGTTTTAGCACCAAGTATAATTTCAAGAGTTCACAAATAGGATGAATTCACAAATGGAAACAATTCTTGTGTACTTATATCTAGGTCAAGAACTATTCTTCTTCCCCATTTTCTCTTACATTGAAGTCACAAATTAAAAGTGGACCGAACACATTTGGGGTTGTTTGATCTGAATTGCGGCAAGTAGGGAAGTGTAAGAATCCCAGTAACTACTACAGAATAGCGTGTGCATAAGATCTGAGTCGTTTTGCCAAACAATTGATGGGCCTGTTGATAGATAACACTAGGCTATTATAGATGCATAGATGCAGGCATGCATGAATAGATTTGTACATACAAATAAAGAACTCATGTGACCTGGGCTGGACTTACGACAAATTGATGACTGGGAATCTATAGTGACTGAGATACTTGAATGCTTCGGTGTGACCAAATTATTTTGAGACTGGAGAGGGGCTCCTCCTGTTAGTGCCCCACAACTTGGGAAACCATTCATTATCTCCTCCTGCTATAAATATTGCATTAAACAAGAAACAAATGAGTTATTTTGTTGGCCAACTACGATGAATATTTACCTACAAAAAAAAAATCTATTTGTTGATTCTCTAGTTACTATCATAATAGCTGTAAAGAAATACTTACCGATAGTTGGTTGCATTTTTTATTAGTCATTTATGCCTAAAATTCTACACTTATTTTATATGTTCCCTGCAAAGATCAGCCCCCCATTTTTCAAATAAAAAGGAAATATAAAAATTCTTTTGTTTGCTGTTAAAATTTTGTTCTTTTGTTTGTAATTGAATTTTTGTTACACTAAGGCTCCGTTTGATAGCAAGATAAAAAAATACATCAACTATGTGAGAAATTGGAAAATAAGTTTAAGGCATGTTGTGATATGCTCTCTATCTCATGCTCATTTTTATAAATATATGTCTTCCATCCTATTTTAATTCTTACGGAAAAAATTTCTTCTACGGAGAAAGTCAAAAAAAAAATAAAAAAATAATCTCACCGCGTGTCTTAACTTATATTTCAATAATGTTTTTTACTACTATTTTCCATATTACTATTAAATGGAGCCTCAAAGTCCTAGTCACAGATAGCACATGTCATTTTCTAAGGAAAAAAAAATGATTGGATTGGTTTCAGGTCCTTCTTTGCAAAGGTTAAAATGAAAACAGCAGATCCAATATTGGTTTTGGTGGCTTTCTGAAAAAAAGAATCAATCAATCCAACAATCAATTTTTCAATTTCCCTTTGTGCTAGCTACCAATTTGAATCACCAAAGAATCATTAGTTTACAAAATTACCCACCCAATAAAGCTGTCACTTTGTTAGAGCTGAGAGACCACCGAGGGTGCCTTTTACTCTTTCACTTCCTAGTTTATATATAGATTTTTTTTTTGTGGTACACTATATTATATTATGTATATTATATATATACCAGATCTTAATTCATATCACAATCACTATTGATTATTTAAAAATATTTTAAATTTTACTCACATAATTTTTTATCTCGTATATATTTTTAAAATTTAAAAATCATTTGTCTTTTATAACATAGATATATGTTAAACTTATACCCAATCTTAATACGTCAAAACCAAATCAAATTAGGGGGTTGTATTCAAATTAGATTATATTGGATTTTTTTAGATTTTGAAAGTTTATGGGTATTCAATTAGGATTTTAAAAAGTCTTTTAAGATCTTGTGATATTCAGTTAGGACTAAAAATAGTCTTTTAAAATCTTATGGTATTCAAAACTCAATAAACTTTCAAGGATTTTTTATAAATGGATAGATTTTGATGGGTTTGAGCATACTTTTATGAATAATAAATCCACCAACAAATCTTCTCTTCAAGCGGAAGATTTCACATGGATTTCTTTTCCATCTTTCTCCTAAACCCTATGTATTATTTCTTCTTGTCTCTTTTTTCTTTTTAGATTTTGCTACTTTCAAAGTTTTAATTATCCAATTAGTCATATTATTCCGAAACTATAGAAATATCATCCCTTTGATTTTTTTTCTCCAATTTTATTAATTTTTTTAGACAAAAGATGAAAATCGAATAGAAAGGGAAAAAAAAACCAATCCATTGGGTTTTTAAACTAGATCCAAACCATTTGCAGCGTATTTATAATTTGCTTATTACTTTAAAATTGTAATCAAGATTCTTTTATTCTTTATCCTTTGAAGTTTTTATTATAATTAGAAGAATCAATGAATTTATTAAAAAAATTATCCTAAAGAGTCAATTCCTTAAAATCTATTAGAGTCGGTATGAATTTATTAAAATATGTTATACTCTATATGCATTTAAAAGAATATATGGATTTTAAAAAATTTATAAAAAAAAAATTTAATTTGAATCGAGTACGCCTTCCTAAATTAACGAAGGAAAAAATATTAAATCCAAATTTATTTATTTTGATACAGGCAATCAGGGGCGGACCTAGGGGCATAGAGCGGGCTTCAGCGCAAGGGAAAATTTTGAAAAACTTATTAGCACTTGGAAAAAATATAAAAAAATTAGTTTAAGCCCACCTTTTTACTAAGTTTTAGCCCACCCATTTGTTAAGGTTTAATCCACCCCTTAGCTCAGCTCAAATATATATTAACTAGAGTCTGTAATAGATGAATTCAAATCATTAATAATTCATCGAGATCAACTTTGTTAAATACTTTTCATTATGTATAAATTTAAATATTTAAATTATGTTATTAATTTATTTATTTTTATCTATTACACACCAACATACTGCACGAGTATGTATAACATAAATTAATTAATTAATTAATTTTCCATTTCAATACTCTCTCTATCCTTCTCCAGAGAGGAAGTCATCTATCTTTTATATATATAAAGAGGGTGAGTAGGATTTTTATTTATGAAATTTATTATAATTATTACCCTTCACAAATTTATACAAAATGCGAGAAACTATTAAAGTATCGAATTTTATTACATCTATATTAGAGAGAGAGTGCGTGTGTGTACTGACCCGTTTTCTGAAAGGGAAGGTGACGTCGCCGCCGGTAATATCAGAAGCAGCGATCGTATTTTTGAATAGCTCCTCGAGAGCTAACTCTGAGGCGCTCCAATTCATGTCCCCTCCAGCGTAGATCGTGGATTCTCCTGTGCTGGCGTTTGGCTTTTTATCCATCTATCTAGTCTGGAAATATTTCACCGTCGGTTTCTTAAT
The DNA here is from genome assembly GCA_021464415.1 of Lonicera japonica. Classification (NCBI taxonomy): domain Eukaryota; kingdom Viridiplantae; phylum Streptophyta; class Magnoliopsida; order Dipsacales; family Caprifoliaceae; genus Lonicera; species Lonicera japonica. The sequence continues at coordinate 76,576,190 of CM038469.1, read as the reverse complement.
TGATCGGAAAAACCTTTTTCTTAACTCCTAAGTTAGAGAGAGAGAGAGAGAGAGAGAGAGAGAAAAGGGAGAGAGAGTGAAGCAGATTGGATGATTAAATAGGAGAAAAGAAGCCAAAGGTGTAGTAGTGTGTGCCTTCGCCAAAGAGAAAGCGGCACCTCCCTTTTCCTCTTTTACCAAAATGCCCCTTACTCCCCACTTTAATTCCCTTATTACCCCATCCTAGTTTCTTTCTACCTTTTTTATCCAAGATGGGGGCCGCCGCACATGCCGAACTAATTTATATTATCATAAATAAGAGAGAATTTACAACGTTACCGAAAGGATCCATAAACCAAATCAATCCCGCCAAGGCTATATAAGCTCATGGCAAGACGTTGAGATTTTTAGGAATATGGGATATAGCACAGCTCCAAATATTGGAACGGATGTGCTCACAATCCAAAATTAGAAGAAGGGAAGGGTAACAATAATCAAGAAAACTATTTATAAAATTAACCGCCTACGATAAATCTGTTTTAAGAACTCTAGTTAAACATTTCGCGTTTATATCTTTCATATCTCTATTTCAAGGCATTAGCTCAGCTTAAAGAGGAGTATCAACCTTTGCCCTAGACCGACTAGCAAAACCCTACACCCAATTTCTATTTTCATCGTGGAGAGCGCCCTAGTCCTAGTTTCATTTTATAAGAATTTATCTAAATTGCATGCTCGATTACATTATATTTTACATTTTTTGGTACAAAATTGCACGTTCGATTTCTTGAAGTTGTTTTGAATGTAGTTTTTGGTGAGTGGTATCGGCACATCTTATTTCCAATTAAGGTATATTCCTTAGTAAAATTTAATTTTTTTTACCATTTTCTCTTTATCATTTCTAAAGGTATAATACTTGCTAGAAAAAAAAATCATATTTTATAATTTTTTTAATCCATCCTTAATTTAATTATTGTTCACTCAGCATCCGCTTCTTTTTCATTGTCATTTTTTTATACGAGCGATAATTCGATGAGATCCATTAATAATACAACTTTTTTTTCATTTTTATGCAATTCTAAAACCACCACAACCTTTTTCCAATGTCACTCAACATTTTTTCGGGTTTTTCAGAGTCCGGCATGGGCTTTTCGTGTCCGCAGGTGTGGGCACATACGAGCCGCATTGGTTTCAGGCTTATTTCGGTCCGTGATTTGCAACCCCCCCTGCGCATGTGTGCGCGAGAGAGAGCCTCTTATCTTGAATCATTCAATAAGGCATTCTTATGAACTTAGTTATAAGCCCATATAATTTTTTCCATCTTTCCTATGTGGGACTACCCACTTTCATTGCATTTTCCAACTTTAACTTGCTCACTTTGGCTGACAATTTCTCATTCACCACTTAACCATTTTGAGCATATAACTACACAATTTCGATGTACTCACGTAGGAGAACACAAATATATTAAGAACTTTCACAACCGAGTGCAAAGTCTTATTACAATTTTGCCCTCAAAATGGTAGAAAATGTATTTTCTAATACCCATTTTCTAACATAATGAACTTTAAACGGAATATTTTATAGATTTTGTACTTATTTAATTTATCTTTATTATCACAAATTATAATGCATGTGTTATGAAATTACATTTTATTTTAATAAAATGTGTTTTATCTTAAAAGATTTGAGGTCTATTTGACTTTAGATTTTGTAACGGGTATATATTTTAGTTTTTAAAATTCTTTTGATTACAAATTTTTTGAGGGCAATAAGCCAATAAATAGTATGCTATATTACTTATTGTCAACGCCATTTTTTATAGATTAAGTGCACAATTAGTTTCATCCAAATGACTAACAAGAACTAAAACTTTTGCGACCAAAAGAAGCGTCCCTAACTATTCTTATTGTCTTCTTAAATTAATAATAGTATTTATTATTTTTGTGTACCCTTGCTAATTATGGTAAAACAAAGTAATAAAAGTTCAATTTTACCTAATTAGATGTGCCCGAAATAAAAAATGAGTGTCCCCCATACCATTAGCTTAGATTTTTTGTATTGGTGAATGTGTGCAATTCTTTTAAGTAAATTAAGGGTGGTACTATTTGCACCCCCATAACTACTTGATAATACTCTCACTTTTATTATCACTCGCATTAACTCTCTTTTATTCATCCACACTCCTATTATCTCTTTTACCACTCTCACTTTAATACACATAGATTAATGATTAATTATTATTATTCTTTCTCTTCTTATTCTCAACGGTGAAATCTAAATTCTTGCATTTATTTACCATTGATGCAACACAAAACAAATCTTAAGTTATAAAGAATGGTAAAGAGGAGAGAATTGAAAGTTCATGCCTTTTTTTTCTTAACATATATACACAACAACACACAAAACAAATTTGGGCAAGCGAAGAAGGTTTCATTGGTTACAGGGAACTGAATTTGAACCAATATTCAGTTATTGGAGACCGAGTGTGGACATTTGTGCACACTTATAAGAGAATGATCATTCAATCCTTGAAAACCGAGTAAGGTGCTTGTTATCGATTCTTGAGGGAAAACTATAAACCTCTTACTCAAGGAAGACATTGTTAATAAACATTGTTCTCTATATTAACTGTATGTTATACTTGGTCTCTAGAAATCAAATATAAGTTATAAACTTGGTTCTCCATAATGGAGGAAACTTTCTTCGTGTGCTCAGGTTCATTTTTGCATGTTGCATAATCTAAAAAAAAAAGAATAACACATATTTGGAAAAACTTTTAGTTACCATTATTTTATAAATATAAGCTTTGGCCATCCCCAATATTTGTTTTCAAGTATCCAACTAAATTTTATTTCTAAAATAAAGTAGTTAATTTTTATATACATAAACCTAAAACTTGTTTAGAGTGGTTATATTTTCACCCCCAAAAACTCTTGGTACCACTCCCATTAGAAGAAAATGTGCATATTTCTATTCCACCCCCATTCAATTAATCACTCAATTAATCCACAACCCAACCTTGTGTTAAACCTCATTAACATTAGTCATTCTTCTTCTTCTTCTTCTTTTAGATATATCTTCTCTTATACCATAGCAACTAAAAGTTCTTCCAAATTTTTGTTATTATTGTTTTTCTTCTAGATTTATGCAACTGCATTCGGTACCCTGCAGTCATACCCTCATTTGGTGCCCATGGATCGAGTTGCATGCATTAGGTTGATCATGACTGAGTTTGTGCATTTTATCATTGCTTTTGCCTTTAATTCGTACTTATGGGGTGAATCTAAAGGCACGTACTTACTTGACATCAAGCGAGTTACAGGCCTAAGCACTCAGTTCATGTCTAGCGAGAAAATATTTATCTTAAATAACCTATACTCGGCTTCTCGTTACCAAGTTTGTTACAGCAAACACACTTGAGATACGCCGCGTAAAGTTGCTTCAGTGTTTTTTTGTGCTATCTTCATATATGTATGCAATGAGTAGTATTATTCATGTTATGTTATATTGATTGCTTGCCATAGGTTATTTACCCTTCCATTGCAAAAGTTCTTACAAGACTTCAAACAATAATCGTAGATGAATGTAAGAATTTAAAAGCCATTGTTAAGAAGAAGAATGAGGAGGATGAAAGAGAATGAATGATTAATTACAATTGATCTTTAATCTAAAAGGAAGAAGAATGAATGAATAATTACAATTGATCTTTAATCTGTGTTAATAAAGTCAGAGTGGTGAAGGAGGTAGTGGATATGGAGATGAGTAAAAAGGGAGTTAGTTAGAGTGATACCAAATAGTTTGTGGGGTGGAAATAACGCTACCCTTTGTTTGGGACAACTTTTGTATTATCACTTTTAGTTTTGAATTTAAATTAAGGATTATGGTACGTCATGTCATAGTAGAAGATAAGATATATGTGAAAGAAGAAGAAGAAGAAGAATGATTAACGTTAATGAGTGATTAATTATGTGGAATTGATTAATTGGTGTGATAGAAATAAGAGTTACACACTTTTTTGTAATGAAAAGAGGGGAAAAAAGGCATTGTCCTAAATTAAAACGTGGAGAGTACAACAATTGATTGCACCATTTAACAAATATTAAACGGAATCAAGAAAATCTTGGCTCTTATGATAGTAGTAGGTACACACTTCTATTATTATTATTTTTTACTTTGCAAGTACATCACGATTCTAGAGTATGTTATTCGTATATAACGTGTCAAGGAACTTGTCACTAATTTTTATCAAATTCGCAAAAGGGGAGAATGAGTAAATAGATTGAGAAATGTGGGTTCGGGGAGGTTGGGCATAAAAATTGGATAAAAAGGTGGGACAAAATGATGGAGGCTTGATTGGGACACGCACCGGCCTAAAAGATCGCTCATCACTATGTGTGGCAGTGTGGGTATATATAATTAATATTTATTTTTATTATTAGTATTAGTATTATTATGATGTTGTAATTAGAAAAGTTGGGTTTACCTCAAACTTTTTGTGCCTATAAAGAGAGAGAGACACTTGTTTGTTTTATTATTATTAACGGTGTTTTTGCACTATACAAGATTTGAAAAACTAAAATAAGGTATACTATAAAAATAAGATTAAAAGAGTAATTATTTTAAGTTAAAAATAAAAATCAAAAATCTTACCGGATATAAAAATCTACTTGCGCCTTATAATTGGTTGGCTCTTCTCCCTCTCTGTTATTTGGGTTTGCTTCTTTGTTATTCGGGTTTGCTTTGTAAGATGATTGCTTTGTAACTGTATTGGTGTTTTGTTGTAAAAAAAATATTAAAAAATGTGCAAAAAGAAGTTCGTAGAGTGAGAAGAATGTATTTTAAACTATTTATTTAGATTAAAATTAACTTTATTTTAAATTTTAATTAGGTGAAAAGACTAATTATATAGGTATATTTAACTAACACCCTATAATTGACATTAAACCATTACTTTGTTTGTGTGTGTTAAATAATTAACTTTACGAAGAAAGAAGACAGCAGAGCCTTTGCCTTTTCTGTCTTTCTTTCGGGCTTACCTAACTTTCTACAGTGCATTGCCAATTTTGCCCCTCCCTGATGCTTGAACTTTCTGGGCAAACCAAATACTAGTATACTACTACTTCCTGCCAAACGGAGATGTGAGCAACGGACGATCTTAAATTAAATTTAAAAAAAGAAAAGAAAAGAAAAAGGAAAAAACTCTTCATGCTTCACAATTAATCCCTTTTAAAAGGGCCTAACGTTTTGAACACCGTACCTATAAAATAAGGTGGTGGTTATTACACCTCATATTTTATTAGTTTTATCATAGAAAAAAAATATATATATATATTATCAATAAAGCGAGTTGGATTTTTAGTAGAGATAATAGGTTATAGGGCCTCGCTTCGTAATATTTTATAACTCTAAGGATGGACTCATGTTTAATAAAGAAAAATAGTACTAATTTCATAATTTGATTTTACAATAAGGACACTTTTCATAATACTAATTTATTTTAAGAAAAATGATAAATGTTGATTAACAAATATACCCTTAATATAGATGAATATACATACTGAAAGCCCCAGATCTCATATGGATCCCAAAAAGAATAAAGCACCTCCACCATCGTCTAAGCCCGCCAAATCTGGGGGAGGGAAGCAGAAGACGAAGAAATGGAGCAAAGGGAAGCAAAAAGATAAAGTGAACGACATGATGCTTTCGACAAAGCTACATATGACAAGCTTCTTTCTGAAGCACCAAAATCCATTCATTCAACAAATCTCATCTTCTTCTTCTTCTTCTTCCTTTTTTTTTCTTATTTTTTATAGGTACAATCGTAAAACAGATATAACTTTTGATCGAACCGTTAGATTTGGCTGATTTTTGGATATGCTGTTCGGAAGACAAAGTTACTATTATTACGCGAAAAATCAAGACGATCAGATGTCGTTTTGCTATCAAAATCGATCAATTTCGAGAGCCTAGCGGGATTTTAAAAAAAAATCTGATCGTTCCTCTTTTTCTTTTTTTTACGAATCCTACATCGATCCATTTATATATACATACATATATATAAATAGAGTGGATGTTGATTTCATTAATTTTGTTATTCTATGTTTTGTAATAGTGCTAAAATCATTTTAGCACCTTCTGGTTGTTGTCTAAGTATTGCTAAATGCATTTAGCACCTTCTGGTTGTTGTCCAGGTGGTGCTAAATGCATTTAGCACCTTTTGATTTTGTTGTCCAGGTGGTGCTAAATGCATTTAGCACCTTCTGGTTGCTGTCAGGTGATGCTAAATGCATTTAGCACCTTTTAGTTTTGTTGTCCAGGTGGTGCTCAATGCATTTAGCACCTTCTGGTTGCTGTCAGGTGGTGCTAAATGCATTTAGCACATTTTGATTTTGTTGTCCAGATAGTGCTAAATGCATTTAGCACCTTCTAGTTGCTGTCCAGGTAGTGCTAAATGCATTTAGCACCATGTCCCTCACTACTGTTAATAAAAACAATTCTATAATCATTAACCCATTGTCATCGTCTACTATTCAATTTTCATTAGATGAGAGAAGGTCCAGTTGGCCTCTAAGTCGTAAGCGAAAGGTTTTCTCCTATTCCCGTACTAATAATGTTCATTTGTGTTATTACTTAAATAAGAAATGGGCATTAATGTTTTTTTTGTGCAGGGTCCTTAAATTACACTCCTAATTTATAAATGTCCTTTATAATTATGTTATTATTAGAATAAGTCATTATGCCCAATTGCCTCTTTTTAGTATATCACTTTAATTACTAAAATACTCTTCTATATTAAGAAAATAAAGAAAATGATATTAAAGTATTCGAACACATGACCTTAAACATAAAATAACATCACATTACCACTTAGACAAATACAATCATTTGTAATTAAACTGTAACCACTTAGACAAATACCTTTGTAAATGCCTTTATACAAAAAATAAAGAAAAACTATTAATCTATATATGTACTTCTAATTGAGCGTGATGAAGTTTTTGACTTCTCAATTAAATTACTAAAATAATTGATAAGGAATTTGAAGCACATGACCATGCATAAATATAATGAAAACATATATTTAACACTTGATCAAACACTATTTAAAGGCAATGCGCATTTCAAATAAGGCCTTAAGTTAAGGGCTTTAAGTCAACGATTTGACATTTTAGGAAGTCGAATGGATGAGTTTTTTGACAAAACTTTGTGACCATTGTCTCCATAATTATTATATTATCTCTGCTAAATTTCATAAAAAAATCAACTGAAAAGTAGGTTAACTACGAAATTGAAATATATATATATATATCCAATTAACGGAGATATATGTTTCAATTTTGTAATTACTCACTTAACGGATGAACTTTTTTCAAAATTTGGTGAAAATGATTTAATAATCATGGAAATCATCTCCATAAAATTCGTTAAAAAGTCATATGTTTGACCCCCCCAAATGATCAATCCGTGATTTAAGGTCTTAAGTAAGAACTTAATATATAGTCCAAACGAAAATCTATAGATGGATAAGAAAAAATAGTAAAGAGAGAAAAATAAATGTAACAAATCATATACGAAACTGCAACTTGAAATTTAAAAAGGTGTACTATTGAAAGAAAATGGAATATTGAAAGGGAAAGTAAAAAACAATAAAAATAGATTAAAAAAAAGAAAAAATTGAAGTTATTTATGCACAAACATAAAGAATTGGTTAACAATGACTTGAAACAAATATATCCTTGTAGATAAACAAATCCAAAAAGAGTACTATAAAAAGGAAACGAAAATAAAAAATTGTGAACGAAAATGTAGTAAAGAAGAAGGAGGAGGAGGGAGAGAGAGAAGATTGTAATAGTTTACGTAAGAAATTCCAAAAATAGTAAACTGGAGCAAATACACCTATACACAATTTTAAACACCTATACATAGAAACTATTATAAAAAGTAGCATCGGAAAAGTTTTTTTTCCTATATTTAAAAAAAAATGTTTGCACGTGCCCTTAGAGCACTTGACAAGTACATTAAGAATGAAAAAAAAATAACATCTTACAAAAGAATTTGTGCGTAATATAATACGTATTAGATACTTATACTTTTCACATATAAGTGCTTAATGCGAGTCCTAAAGGCATATGTTAATATGACCTATATTTTATTAAAAAGATATAACATTACATATGGCCTTAACTATATCATAATAAAAATGCTCCACTCTTAATATGAAACAATAAAAAGTTAAAAACAAATTAATAAACTATCTTAATTGCTCATAAATTATTCGCTTAGTCTCATATTAACCTTGATACTAAAAAACTCCAAATTTTGACTCTTAAATTATTGAATGAGCCTCGCTTTGTCTAAACTTTCGTCTAAGTTAAGTTGAACAGAATTAAGAATATTTTTGTCATTTCAATTAAAAATTCAATTTAGTTAAATTTTTTAAAAAAGTTGATTTTAGAAAACCCCGATTTAATTTTTTTCAACATCCATTCAAAGCTTTATTATTTCAAAAAAGTGTTTTTTTTTTAAATTCATAAATGGAATGGAAAATATAGTAAAGAGAAAAAAAAATGCAACAAATCATACACGAAATTGCGACCCAAATTAAATGCATATGTAATTAATCTAAGAATTGAAAAGGTATGCTATTGAAAGAAAATGGAATCTTGAAGACAAAAGCAAAAGACGATAAAAATAAAAGAAAAGAAAAATTGCAACCATATACAAAGAAAACTTAAAGAAATGGTAACCCGAAGAAAATACATATCCATGTACAAAATACACCATGAATAAAAAACCTTTCTAGCTTTAATAGTGTGAAAAATATTTAAAAACAGTAGTGACGTACGTAAAGCAAATACACATATGCAGATAAACAAGTCAAAAAGTATATGAAAATCAAAAATTATGAAGAAAAATGCAAGAAAAAGAGAGATAAAAGAGAGAGGGAGAGAGAGAGAAAGAAAGTGAGAGAGAGATTGCAACAATTTACGTAAAAAACTCCAAGAAATAGTAACCCACAGCAAATATACCTATATTCAAGTTAAATTGCGTAAGTGATAAAAACTTAAGTACTGTGAATTTTTTGTGAAAAATGCTAGCGAATATATCCACCCGCCTACAAAATTAAAAAAAAAATCTAAAAGGTGCATTGTTAAAAGAAAGAAAATTTCTAAAGTGAAAGGAAAAGACACTAATGGCGGCGAAAGATAAAAAAAAGAATAAGAATTTATTTAATTTTATGTCAAGATTTATTATTTTTATCTAACATTTTGCACACACGTAGAGTGTACCATGAATGCTGATATATATATAATATGTAAACTAAGAGGATGACTATTCAAATATTGGTTATATGCACCTTGTCTTAGTTATTTACACCCACCCCCATTCAACCATTAACTAAATATAATTAAACATCGTTAATATAATCACTCCACTTTCACCTCCACCTCCACCTCCACCTCCACCTCCACCTCCGGCGACAACATCAAATCCATCTCTCTTTCTCCGGCGACTTCTATTTCTCCTTTTCTAGTAACTTCTTCTTTTCTTTCTCTGATGCTATTTCTCCGGTCTTTCCCTCCTCCGACGATGTGGTGTGCTCGCCTGCAGTGATGTGGTGTGCTCGCCATACCACCATATTTAGATAGGGAAAATACTTTCTTATTTCCCTCATGATTTCCCAGCATTTATTACAAAAAATTTGGACAACAAAATCCCTATCTAAATATGCTATTGCCAAATTTTTATTATGTTGTTTTTATTTTTTATTTTAAAATACAAGGGTATTATTGAAATATTAATATATTTTTACTTTCCTTTCATGTAGCAACCAAACACCGGAAGGGAAATCAAATAGTATTTTATGAATACTTTCCACACTTTACCGAACACAAGAAAGGAAACCTGATAGGAAGCCTAATATGATATGTCTTGCAATTTAACTCCTATTATTAGTATTATCCATATCTACTCACTCACTCTCACTCATTCATGTCCAATACAGTCTCTGACTTTATCACCCTGCCTGCCTTAAAAGAATTTTGGGATTGTTGGGGTCTCTTTCCCAAAATCACTTAAATCCATTGGCACTGGCTGTGGGTTCCCCCCCCCCCCCCCCCCCCCCCCCCCCTCCTCCTCCTCCTGGATACGGATTACAATTAGAACTCTAATGGTCTCTCCAAACATACTATCATCCCCATCCCACTCAAATGGTTTAAACTGCAAAAACGTCCACATGCACTTGTAACATGGGTTTATCTTAGACTCCCTCCATTAGGGGGCCTTCTCCCCTTCCAGATATCCCCCTCTTATTGCTTATCACATCTCCCACCCGCCCAACTACACATATTCCACCAAGGTCCAGTCCTTTTTTTCTGCTGGATCGATCTTCATTCCCACATTAATTTTGTATGTCTGGTACTTCTAATTTATTGCACTGTCTCAGTACTTTAGTTGTTTGTGGCATGAACTATGATCCTTTAGTCCATCAGACAACACTGGCCATACATACAATTGAGGAGGCCCAGTGGGTCCTAAGGTGACTCGCACTGCCAAAGACGCTTTTATTCCCCACTAATACACTACCCATTCGGATAGGATGCACTTTCTTTTCATACTTCATCATCATCACCATTCGAATTGTGAAGATAATCTTGGGCAACACTTTCAAACCCTAGTACTTCACTATTTCTTCAAATGATGATGATGCGTACATGTGTAATTGGGGATGCAACTAATATAACAACAAAAGAGCAGTTCAATTGTTTTCAATCCAAAGCGAAATGACACTATTGAAAGATACAAGGACACAATTCGTTAACTCAAAAGGAGAAAAACATATCATCATGTCCAGAGAGAGAACCGAAGCAAAAAAAAAATGATTCAACATCAAGCAAACCAGATATCTAACAAATTAAGGGGAAGAATGAATGAATGAATATCATCTATCAAACCATAATCTTGGCCGACCTGGTAAATAGGCTATCCACCACCTTCCCCATGTCGTCAATGGTCTCCAGCGTTGCTGGGTAGATGGCATCTGCCTTTGGATCATCAAAAATTATGAGACACCCTACACCCTGATCGAGGGTCCCAGCAAACTTCTTGTCCAAAATCATTTGAGACAGCTTCTTTTCCACATGATCAACCGGTAACTCTATCAGCTCTGCAATATGTGCAATCTCAACTCTCGAGAACGGCTCTATCAACCTGCACAAGTTTTGCTCCAGCAGCGTATCGTAAAGGGACGAAAGGTGCCTGTGCACAATTGGGTCTTCTTCAAGCTGCCCCTTGAAATCACCAAGACCCGTCTCAAATAACTTCAACGATCTCTTCGAATAAGCATCGGCTACAGTTTTCATTGCGTCCAGTTCAAGCCCCACATATTGCAACCCTGCTTTGCTAGATATAATCCCAGACACATCATCTGCTTGGTTCACCATTATCTTGCATACCAGCATGTACTTGAGACTAACGACAGCCCTCGGATCTTCCAGTGCATTGAAGGCCTCAAATGCTTCAAAGAAATAGTTGTAGGCTGTTTTATAATCCTTCTCTTCTGCGTGGAGAATACCGATCTGCAAATCGATTGTACCTTGTTGAGCAGGAGGCACGTAGATCACATTCACAGCTGTCCTAGCGGCTGTGAGGGTGGCTTTTGCCTTGGGGAGGTTTCTAAGTGAAAAGTGAAGCTTACTTTCTAGCAAGTCTATATCCACAAGAAGCAGCTTATCGTCCAATCTCCTCACTTCCTTCACTAAGCCCGAAAGAAGCATCAAAGCTTCAGAATACTCCTTGTTTTCCACCAAAAGGGATGCAAGCCTACCTCAACTCTCTGCCTTAAGAATGTACGCTTTTCAGCGCGGGTCCACCCCACCATTTCTTTGCATAGTGAAATTTGGAGCTCGGACGTACCGGGTATTTTGGCAACAGAGTCAATTATTCCCCTCACAATTTTTGCAGTTTTGGCCTTGGGGATCATTGAAAAGAAGGGTCTCAACTTAGTCAAAAGACAGCAAATATCCTCGGCCCTGTTCTTTTCCCGGAGGTGGTCAGAAAGGTTTGTGATGGCCTGTTCTTTGATCCGTAGAGCTTAAGAGGAGGATGATGGGTTGTCAAGTACACGGTAAAGTATAGACATGGCCTCGGATCGATCTTTAACTTCTAAGGCCTGGGCAATAGAGTTCGTTGTGGCCGGGAGATATGAGGAAGACATGGCTGTTGCTTAAAGGAATACAAGTCCTGCACAGAAAACTATAAATAAACAAAACAGAGCAAACTGCATATAGGTCAAAAACCTAAGTCTATGTTTATTTTTTTGGTAAATTCAGTTACTTTATAAATCAAACCAAGCCATTACAGCAAAAACAAATCAACCACACTACAACAACAAAGCAAAACACACTACAACAAAGTCTATGTAATACTTATTTAAGTCCTACAAAAATTTAAAATATCAGTTGATACGTCCTAGAGTTTAAAAAAATATTAAATTCTTGTCATTTCAAAAAAAATAAATAAGTTCTCGTCTTGAATTGGAATGGTGACATTCAATCAAAGAATCAAAAGTGCTCTTATGGTTATTGGCACTTAGTAAGGCAAATACCTGCAATATGTTGAGAGGAGAGGGCCTAATATTACCATTCTTCGAGCTGGTGAATCCTATGTAAAAAGCCAGTGAAGACATTAACCATGTGAAGAGAGGGGTTAGGAGCAGTGTTTTAAAAGGCGTCGGAGTGCGCGCATCAGGGCGCCTTCAACAAAAAACGCCTTCAAGCGCATTACGAAGAGCAATCTGCACATTAGGCTTACGCCTTTAGGTCTGAGCTCAAGCTTTTTATTCGAGACGCATGCCTTTTACGCCTAGGCGGTTAAGGCTTACGCTTTTGTTGCTTTTTTTTTTTGAAATTGTAGGTGATTGATTTGGGGAAGAAATAGGGAGAGGGAGGCGGAGGAGTTTGTTTTTTTGAAGCAAACTACTGACCATCACCGGTGAGATCACCTGCTCAATCAGAAAAATTGTCACCAATCCGCCATTGGTACGAAGAGAGATAGATTTACAAAGTGTGAAAATCAAAAAACATTAAGCACCTGTTTTCCTTGATCCAAAAACATCGGAAGAGAGATTTTCGGAGAGAGAGAGAGAAAGGAATGAAGAGTCGAAGAGAGAAGGGGGAACGAAGAGAGAGAAGGGAACGAAGATATCAAGATAGACCGAGAGAGCACGGCTTTATTATTTAATTTTAAAAAAATTCTGAACACCCCCTTAATTATTTTCATTTACCACTTTACACCTTAAACTAAAAAAATTGACAGTGAGATGACATAAAAAATCTAGTTTTATGCCTATATTAATTATTTTTTAATTTTTTTAATATAAAAATATTTTGCACGAAAGGCTTAGGCCTCTTCGCATCGAGGCTCACGCCTCGCCTTTAGTCAAGCAAAAACCTAGGCTTACGCCTTCGCCTTTTAAAACACTGGATAGGAGGTCATGATGCAAAGTGATTGTGGAAATGCATAGTTCCAGCCGTGATATGGTTAACATGGTTAGAAAGAAACATGGGGGTTTCTGAAGATTTAACAGAGGAGAAAGATGGGTGCGGTCAGTTGTGGAGCCAGGATTTCGACTAGGGGGGCAAAATTCAAAACACACCAAATCATATTTAAAGCCTAAAAATTTTAACGCAAACATAATAGCATTAATATAATAATTCATATAATTCAAATAGCAAATGTGAACAATTACAAGAAATTACAATAACATTCTATGATTTTTCATATTTTGGAAGTATTGCAACACTTCCTTTTGGTCAATGTTATTGAAAATTTCTTTCTCAATGTATGTCACCGAACAATCATTCATAAATTCATCTCCCATTCGGTTGCATAACGCACTCTTGATGATATTCATTGCCGAGAGATGGCAGAGAACCCGTGAGTGAGACTGTGGTCTGTGAGAGAGTGAGGATAGAGAATCTAAGAACAGCTTTTTTGTTTTAACGACAGAGCCACAGAGGTGAGAAAGAGATGGCCTTGTTTTGTTTTAATTCAAACTTTAAGAGTTTTCAATTAGCCCTCGAAGTTTTGCCCCATACACTTAGGTACTCTCAAGTATAAGTTTCTGCACATAAGTCCCCATATATATATATTTCCAAAAAATATCCCCATATATAGTAAAAAAAATAATTCAAAACCAACTCCCCCGCCCCTAGGTGCGGCAACAAATCAAGTTCACTCATTTATTGCAGGCCTCAACTCTCACATTTAACAGAATCTGGGTAGTAGATACATCTTAACTGGAACACTGTGGATGTCTTTTAGCTTCGAAGTTGCATTCCTCAGGAGTATATGTGATTAATTATTGGGACTATTTTTAAATAGTTTTAGGCATTATTTGGTCTTCCTTCCTTTTTTCCAATTTACATAGGAACACCTTGTCCCTAATCTATTATGTTAACGTGTAGCCCCACAAGAAATAAAGTAAAGGGAAAAGAAGGAGAAAAGAAAATAAATAACCATCAAAACATATAAGATACCCAGTTTCATTTCAGAAAGTATATGAGGCTACTGAAACTCAGTTCCCTGATATGCCATTTCAGACAGCAAATGCAGCATGTTTTATGACATCATTATACAGATTATAGAAAATTACCAGAACAAGGATAGACGAATAGAACTGTCACCAACACAAGAAAGAGGACTGGTTATGGTTCACTGTTTATCTGAAGCACAGAATGAGTACTGGTGTTCTACCCGACATGTCACACAAGTACACAACAAATTAGGACACAATATGGGAAGGACACTAGAGCAAATAAATATACTTTTAACCAATGGCTTGGATTTGTACATGTCGGCAGTTCACTAGAAAAGGACCTAAACTACATCATGCACACAGTGCTTTAACGCCGTCTCTTGTTTTCAGGGTCTTTCTCTCTAAATATCAGTTATATCAACCTCACTTCTACAACACTTTTCCGTTCTGTAAATACCAAACTAACAGCAGTACTCAAAAGTAGTCCCCATGTCTCCCCCAAAAAAAAAAATCAATAACCCGTGTTTGGTGCTAGACTGGACAGAATATATAAATCCTATCCCACTTTAGTAGCAAAACACCACAGGATAGCATACGAGATAAGTTATCTACTGGTGTTGCCACATTCTAGATTTTCTTTCAGCTAAACTTCAACATCCTCTGGAACTAGTTGCAAATTTATTGATTTCTTGCATTTAAGGTTTATCTACTGCTATTTCTCCATGTGAATCATCCTATAGAAGTCATTGATTTTTTAAAAGGAGAGGGGTACTGTTTGAGATTGACAGTGATACAAAACTGTGCAACAAGAATTGCAGCAGAATAAGATAATTTAGCTGTGTATATTATATATACATAATATACATGCTTGAGTTTATTTCATTTGTATGTTTTTAAACTAAGAAGTTAGATTACTCATGATTGATTTTATTATATTAAAAACTAATTTTATAAACTTATTGCCATGGGCATAACCATTCAGTAATAGATAAATCCATAAGTTTGCACTACAAACAATTGACTTGAACGAAGAAGGGAGCAACAGAACAATTACATAAAAGATAGTTAAGCATGGCTCCACAAAAGTTTAGTAGCCAGTCTGGCATAAATCTGCGAATTATGCACGCGCAAACAGTTAAATTTAATATGATTCAGCGAGATTGTATTGAAGCATAATAATAATAAAGCAATTTGAATACTAGGTCTAGCATAATTACAAGACAAAACAGAAAATTGCAGTATTCAAAATTCAACTGGAGATAGATATATAGATAGAGGCTAAAGAGAAGAAACATGGGGAAAGATGAAACCCTAACCCGTATTTACCGACGACCAAGAGCGAGAGAGAGCTCTTCGAGAGTGACGTGTGCAATGGGGAAAGTTTATTGGGTTGGGATTCAACTTTTTTTTTTTTTCTCAATACTTTCTTTTTAAAATAAATAAAAAAGAGCCATGTAGAACACGATTCTAACAGCTATCCATCAAATTATATATTAGTATATTACAAATAAATCTAGGGTTAATCATGGTTTAGTATTTTTTTACACATTGACATTGTATTTTTTATTTTATTTTTTTGTTAAATGAACGGTGTATTTTCTATTTAGTTTCATTTTAGTCATTCCGTAAACAATTTATTTAAGTATTGTTATTTGGTCTCTGACATGGCTTGATATTTATTAGTTGGCTTATCACCTCTTATCACGACGCTCACGTGAGTTAGAAACACTTAAAACAATTTTCACCAACTACGAATTGATTATACCATCCCCAAATTGAGAGTTACAAACTCTAGTTCCCAAAAAACCTAGAGAAAAACCCTTTATTTTTTCGATCGAACCCCTAATTGTTCAATCGAAAGTGCAATTCGTGGAGAATCAAACCGTAATTCCTGGTGCGAACCCAAGACAAATAAATTGTTCATTGCGAAGTGGAACAAGTAAGTATTTCACTTGAATCTTCAATTTGTCTGTTATACTATGTGTTATGTGCATTTTAGCCTTTTTTTAGTTGTTTAATAGGTAATGTTTCATTAAAAGTGGACATTTGTGTGCTTCAAAGCTTTGTTTACTTCTCGAATCCCTAATGTTTCGTTAAAGGTGACAATATTTGTAAATTTAATTGTTTAATTAGTTTATGAATTTGAAGAATGGGACAACGGATCATTTGTTAAATAATTTAATATTTTCTTAACTCTGAAAGTGAAATTTGCTATGTTTGCTTATCATTTGTCTTTGCATGAATCATTTGTTTATTTATTAAATGTTCTTTTTTGCATTTTGTTTGTTGTTTGTATATAGTGTTTGGAAACTTTGCTTTACATTTAAACCATGGAGGTAAATTTGTTAATGAACTATTTATGTTCTGAAGTGAGGATAGTACTAGTTATTATTATAATGTTGATCTAGATAAGATGTCTTATTTTGAATTAAAGAGGGTGGTAGAAGACTTAGGTTACACTAATATGGCAAAAATGTATTATTACCTTTATCCCAGAAAGATCATGGAAACTGGGCTTAGGTTAATAAATAGTGATAAAGATATACCTAGGTTGTTAGAGTTGTAGAGCTTTCTGGGGGCATTGAGGTGTATTTTGAGCATATTGTTGATGAAAGGGTTGATGATGAAACTAAAAATGAAGGTTATGGTAGTGAGATTGAGGTTATAGTGAAGAAAGTGATGTTAAAACTGGTTTTAAATGTCCACTTTTTGAGCACTTGTTTATTTTCACTTAGTTAAAATTGGTTTTAGATATTCACTTTTTGAACATGTACTATTTTGAACAATGGTAATTGGTATGTTTTAAACATGTACTGATTTTTAAACATGTAGTTGGTAGGTTTTGGACATGTAATTGGTAGGTTTTGGACATGTTATGGTTTGACAATATGGTTTAGTTGCTTACTTTTGTGTTGCTTTTAGACATGTTGGCTATTGCTGGATTTGGACATATTATGATATAAATTATGGTATATTTATGACATTTTCTTGTTGGATATATATGTTATGATATGATATTATATTCACTTTCTCATTCCTATTAATTATAGACAGATAGACAGATCTATAGAGAATCAAGTTACAAACATAATCAATATACACATTCCATACAAAAGCAAATTAACATGAGAATAATACATTTCAACAATAAACATACCATCAATACATTTAGGGCCAGTTTGGTTGTCCTTCAAATTGTGAATTAGATAATTTACAATTAAGTAATTTACAAAATTTTCATTTATTAATGTTTGGTTGTGTAAATTGAACAATTATAAATATGATAATTCAAGTTGATTCACAAAAACTCAAATTAAGTCATTTTAAGTAAAACTTAAAATTGTTTAATTCTAGAATTAGGTAATTCATTACAACTCTATTTTTCGAGAAGATCTAATTTTTACCTGTAATATTGACACATCTAGACAAAATTTTAAATAATATAGAACAATGGCGAACATGTTTTTATTCTAACAATCGGAATTTCTTGATTAATTTTTTCAAACACTACTTGAATTATAATTGAATTATTCATAAATAAGCAGCAAATTCACAATTCTTCAATCGAAAATTAACTAATTCTAAAATTAGGTAATTTACGCAACCAAATGGACCCTTACAGTTTAAATCCTAAAAGTACAAACTTAAAACATATAAGGTCAACAAATCTTTGGGTAAGAAGTGTTGCTAACAAACGAAATTATGCGCAATAAGTATCAAAAAATAAACAAAAAGAACATAGATTTTTTGGTGAGGGTGGTTCTCCTAGCCAATGGATGGTAGGTCTGGTTTACGTCCACCCTTTAATGATAATGTTGTTTTATTGATAATGATAAAATGATTATAGGGAGTAATTACAATGATACTTAATGAATTATTGTGATGTGTTGAAATGCTAAAGGCCGGTTCTTTTTGTAAATGCAATGAACTAGCCATTACATTTCCACGATTAAAGGAAGTGGAAAAAATGATGGATGTTGGTTGTTATGGTGGTAGGGCTATTATTGGCCATGGGGCGTGCTGGCCATGCTTTATGATGTTGTTGCCACATGTCAGGCTTTAAACGGCTTTAATAAGCTTCTATGCCAAGCTCAGGCCCATGCCCGGAACTTGGTCAATATACGGGTCAGACCTCAAACAAGATATTTTTTATCCCCTTCAAAATATATTCTTAAAAAATACTCATAACTACCAGCACAATGATAACTCTAAAACAAATTTAGTCATTCCATTATTTGCATTCTCCATACACTTTTTGTCATACTTGTTCTTCCACTCCATTTTCAATTTCATAGTATATGTTCTTTTTAACTATCAGTTTTCATTTTATGTAAATCTTCATTCCTTTGTTCCATCAACTTCATGTTAGCCTTCAATTTACTAAATTCATGCTTCAACTGTTGATTCTTCATGTACAACTTATAAATTCTTTCACGTGGTGTCTTCTCAAGATCAATCCATTAAAAGAAAGTACATTATCTAATCTTGTAGCTCTTACACCCAGCGAAACTTCTTCCTGGATTTTCTTCTATCCATGTCATTTTAATTGATGCTAGATAGCCAAAATGGCAATGCAAATAAGAGTTCACAGTGTTCTGTGACATTGACTATAATTTACAATGTAAATAAATGTCAAGAACATTATCCAAACAAATCTCATAACATAACAGTGAAACTTACTTCGAATTGACTAGAGGAGTAGTGATAACTAGAAGATCTTTTTAACATTCTTATTAAATGCAAAATCAATAATCCCTAGTTTCAATTGACTTGCATTCATTCGAGTAATCCCAATCAACACTAAAATTGATGAAATACTTAATAGCAATTGACTACATAAAACCGATTTAGTATTCTTCAATTGAAATGAATTGTACGAATTGAATTATTCAATTCTTGAAAACGATTTAGGGTTCTTCTATTTGGTGATAACCGTTGAAAGAAATGAGGAAGAAATGGATTTTGTAAGCATTACTTGCTCACGTGAACCACACATATGGTAAAGGATGAAATGTAGGCTTATGTGGAGTACCACGTTGGAAAAAAACAAAGCCACACAGTAAAAATGCAAGCCATGTCAGATTTCCAACTAATGAATCTGAAACGCTGTTAAGAGAAATGACAAATGTGGAACCAAACAAAAAATACACTGTCTTATCAATCAAAAAAAAGTACAATGACCAAAATGTAAAAAGGTGTAAAGTACACTATACTAAACAGTAACTAACCCATAAATCTAATATTATATATATAATCTCATTTTCTTAAGGACAATCCATTTTTAAAGAGTAAACGTTTAAATTTTTCATGAAAATTGATAAGATATTCTCTATAATGTGTAGATCATCTCTACTAAATTTTATCAAAAAATTCAACTAGTTTAATTTTTTGATGAAATTTGGTGGAAATAATTTACTTATTATAAAGATCATCTTCACCAAGTTTCATAAAAAAATTCATCCGTTTACCCTACAATAAAAATTGGTTTGAGAAAAATTATTCCTTATAAAGATCATCTCCACCAAGTTTCATAAAAAATTTCTCATGTTTACCCTTTGAAATGGATTGTCCTTAATTTAGTTAAGTTAAGGATAGTTCTTAAGAGAAATGGACTATATATAAATTCTTTTTTAAAAAAATGCAATGGTAGATTCGGATGCTTTTTTTGGAGAGGGGAAAGGGGAAAAGGCTTGAACTCGGGTTAGCTAGATAAATATACCACTTTTTTACAACTGGATTATTTTTTTGGATCATAATATTATATATATATATATATTATATAAAGTGAAAATTCATTTCAAGTTACTGAATAAGTGACAGGTTTTTAGTTTTTCAATTTTGTGCATGCGGTCTTTTAATCACAATCAAATAAAGTTTTGCATTTAATATAAGTAACTGGAATTTAAACACTCAATTGTTAGTGAGGGCATGTTTTTTGTATTCCAAATTCTCCCTTTGAGTCTTTTAATCACAAAAAAAGTTCTACATATAACGTAAGCAATGTGATTTGGACTATTGCAATTAGTTAGAGTACCACAGCTCTCAATTGCTACGTTAGTTACTATTTTTTAAACATTCTTTCTTTAAATTACTTATATCTAAATAGCACACGCATCACGTACTATATATCAAATATAGGTTGGTTCAATAATTTTTCTTTTTCATTGTCTTCTTTAGTAAATTTTAATGAGTACTTCCTAAAGTATAAACCCTTTGAACAAGTGGAATACCATAGCTAAGGAAGCACCTATTCAGCCGGGAGAGATCTTAAGTATAAGTCTCACAAAAAGGTATTTGGATTAAAACTTTTTTTGTTTTTAGAGGAAATACTTAGGTATTGTTTGATAACACCATTTAAATTTAAAAACCTAAAATTTTCAGATTTAAGTGGTTTTAAAGTTGTTTATTAACAAAAAAAAATTAGTGCCAACTTAATTTTCTCCACTTAAAATTGAAAATTTTCATCTAAAGTTTTAAGTGGTAAATTCCCCACTTAAAACTAAAAACTTAATTTTAAAAAATGTAAAATACCTTACCCTCTTACATTTTAAAATCATGTGATCCAAATAAATTAATAAGGGCAAAATTGTCATACTAAAAAAATTTTAATTTTTAGATGTATTATATTCAAATAAACAATGTTTTTTAGATACAGTTTTCAAAACTAAACAAGATGTTTTGTTAGTTTCAATTTTTTATTTAGTTTTCAGTTTTTTTATCAAACGCCACCTTAGACCTCCCTTAAAAAAAAGTAAACTACCGTAATGACCCTTAAACTATTGGACTAATGTCTTTTGGCCCTTAAACAAAAAAAGTCTCCATTATGGCCCTTCACCTATTAGCGAGGGTCAGATTGGCCTTTCCATCCAAATTTTCATCCAAATTTTCTGTTAATTTGGATGGAAAGATCTCACGCGTGGTGCACATGACCCTTTTTAAAGGGTATAATTGTTAATCAACACAAATATGCAATAAATGAGGCAAAATGGATGTTTCTTTCATCTTCCTCATTTATCAAGCAGAAAAGACGAACAATACACATAGATTCAAATAGGGAAGAAATTCAAAACATTGAAGCAGAGAAAAAAAAGAGAAATCAAATGATGAAGCATCAAATGTAATGGATTGGGCACTAAGGATTTACAACGATCTTATAATAGGAATCGAAGATACATACCGTAAGTACATTTTTCTGTTTTTGGTTAGGGTTTTAATGTCAATGTAACTGGTTTTTAGGGTTTAAGTTTGATTCTACGATTTTTCTACAAATGCAATATTATATTTATATACAAGTTTTGTTTTTTTTAGGGTTTAATTTTTAGAAAAAAATGGTTGCTCTATCTTGCATGATTTTAAGGATTCTATTTAGATAATGTTTTAACAGAAAAATTCTTTTCCATTTTTATTTTCATCACCTAATTCAGATAAATTCACCATCATTATTCATCATTGTGGAAAGTTTGAATATTATCCCATTTAGTTTATAGTGGTGGGTCTATAGCCTTTGCTGATAATTGTGACCCGGATAGAATGTCCATTCATGATATTATACTAATGGCCAATGAATTAGGTACACCATTTGTTTCATTTTGTTGGTATAGACATCTTTGAAATGATTTTAATAACGGATTGATTCAACTAGTTAAAGATAGGGATGTTTTGGAAATGACAAAATGAGTTCCAGCATATAGGGTGATAGACATGTATCTAGACCATGGTGAAAAAGAATGTATAATGAATGACTTTGAACTTTTAAATGTTGTATATCCTGGAAAAGATGATGGTGGAAAGAATTAAGAAGATGGTAAACAATTTGGAGAGGATGAATATGATTTAGGAAGTCTTTTGAGGTCTAATGGAATAGAAAGTCATAATGAAACATAGGGTCCTAGCAATGTGAATGTGAATAATGAAAATGCTTGGTCTAACATGGGTGATTTTGAGAAATTATTAAGCATTGCTTCTTCCGATGATGGGGGAGTTAAAAAGCCTAGTTATCTAATGTATAATACTGAGAAAAATAAGAGTAATCTTCAATTTGAAGTTGGTTAATTTTCAATTTGAAGTTGGTTAATTATTCAGTTCTAGTGAGGAATTTAGGAGTGTTATTATTGATCACTCCATTGCACATAGGAAGGAAATCAAGATGCCATGTAATGAAAAATTGAGGGTGGGGACAAAATGCAAAGCCCCATATGAATGGTTTGCGTTTGCATCAAGACAGAGTGTAAATAAGGGGACCATACTACAAGTGAAGTCTTTAAATGCTAAGCACACCAATTTAGGAGTACACATCACAATAAGCATGTCAATTCCACTTGGTTATCACGTGATTATAAGGGAATGATTGGTGCCAACATGGATATGCACTGGAAAGCCTTAAGAAAGAGAGTTAAGAAAAATCAATCAAAGTACACCATAATGAGTGATCAACAAAAAGTACATGTCTTTCTTCATTGATACTTGCACACTTACACATTTGCACACAGAATGACACTTGCACAGTTATACACAATTACATTTTCTTTTGAATACAGGGGCCGGTTCCTTCTTTCATTGATGTTGTACCAAATTGTGAAATTAGATTTTGTGTGAGGCACCAATACAGTAATTTTATAAATAAGGTTAATGGTGGGAAAGTACTAAAAAAGGCTTTCTGGAAATGTGCCAGGGCTAGCATAAAAGAATGCTTTAACTACTGCTTGGAGGAGTTAAAGAAATTGAGAAAATAAGCCTTTACATGGTTAAGCACATGGATTACACCGAAGTATTGGTCTAGGTCACACTTTTAAACACATTCAAAATGTGATGTACTTATTAATAACCATTGTGAGATCCTTAACTTTACTCTTAAGGCTGGAAACAAGCAAATTATATATATGTTTGAATGCATTAGAACATTGTTGCCGGTTAGGATCAAGAAAAATAAGGAGATAGAGGAAAACATCTATTTATGTGTTCTAACATTTTTGCCTTTTAAAAATTGGAGGGAAAGGTGTTTCAAAAAATTTGGATTGAATGGTCAAACTGACCCTCACTAATATGTGAAGGGCCATAGTGGAGCATTTTTTTTGTTTAAGGGCCAAAATGACAGTTGTTCAATAATTTAAGAGCTATTAAGGTAGTTTACTCAAAAACAAAAAAATAAAGTCTAAACCCTTTTTTTGTGCTATTATTTACACCCCTTAATTTTGTCACAAACACCACCATTTCTAATTTGATAAAACTCAGTTTTCAACACCCCACTTTTTTGTCACAAACACCCTCTCACTTAACCATTATTTAACTTATTTACCCAATGCTTAAAACATTAACCTATCTATTTATTCATTTTTTAATAAACTAATCAAACATTAACCTAAATAATTAAACCTATATCTCTCATTTTTTCCCCATTCACAATCACATTACTTGCTTCAAGGAAAAAAATTGAGAGAGAAGAGATTCACTTCTTCATCATTTGAGCTCTTAAAATCAAGAAATCACAACCAAATCGAAGCACAAATATTATTGGTGGGAAGTTCAAAGCTTGGATTATAATAAATAAAAAGCATTGTTCATTAGATGGTGGATAAAGAAGAAGTTAAAGAAAAAGTTTATGGTGAAATTCCACTCCAAAATAAAGTTAAAGAGGTATTATAATTGTTATTATTAGTGTATTAATGTGTTTATTAGCTTTCATACATCATTCTTCAACATTCAAATTGAAACAAAGATTTAATCCCTAAAACAGAGTATAAAACGGGTGGTTCTGTCCAGGCTTGACTCACTTTATATAAGGAGAGTAATATAGTTAAAACTTTCCTAAAATAAGGCGAGTGTGTACAAAGACACTCACCTATCATTAGGTGAGGCAAGCCTAATTTGAAAAGCACTGTAATACGATCATCACTCCATTACTTTATGTTATGCGAGTGATTAACATCATACTCACCCCAAGTGAGATGAATACTTGTGAATGCAATCACCTGTTATTATGTGAGCCTAATTTGAAAAACACTCCAAGCAAAGGACGGAACCCAAGTAATATGTGTGTACAAATACAATCACCTCAAGATAAGCAAGTGTGTATAAACACATTCACTTTAAGATAAGCGAGTGTTTAAAAACACATTCACCTTAAAATAAACGAGTGTGTACAAATACATTAAATTTGTTAGTAATTATGCATCACATACACAAATTTACGCACTAATCTATAAACCCTAGGATCTATGCTGTTCAATAAAATCGACAGAAGACATACCTTTTATGTGATTTGATGTTATTAAAACGAACAGGATGGATCGGATCCTTCTGTTGTTGTCGTCCTTAGCGTAGAAATTACGACGCCTCTACGGTATGCACACACGAACGAGATGAGATCCTTGCTTGGTGTACTAGCGCCTTCTAGGGTTCTCTCAATTATTTCAACTCTCTGGCCTCTCAAAGATTTCCCATAACGGCCAGGATGAACAAAGGTTCCCTTTTATAAGGGAACCCTAGTGAGAACCCTAAGCAACAAACGAACTGGGCCCAAGTCCAACTTGGCCCGTTTTAATTCGTTTTGATCCAACTCATTTTGGTGTGCGACCCTGTAGGTTTTACACTCTTTGGCAGTATAATTAAAAGCCCGTTTTATTATACGAATAGTAAGCGGTCTCTAGTAAAACATTACTACTATCCAAAAGGTATAAAGGTCAAAACGACACAACCTTAAATTGATATTCCACATATTAACTCATTTTGTCAATCGATATCTAGATTGAACACAAGACTAGGCAAGTGTCATTCTTGTATAGTTCAATATTTATTTCTTGATCTCTAAGTATAATTAATCTAAAACAAATGACAACTCATTTGTGCATGGCCATGCAAATATTAATTACACTTATCAAGGGGCCCAACAATATCTCTCTCAATATATGAGAGTGACAAATCCCATCTTGATCAACCACATACCTCTACATAGTTCATAGTATGCTCGGTCATCATCTTTATAATTACTCGATCAAGAGCAACGTTTGATAATGCCTGACATGATAATCTCTATGTTGGTAACCATGGCGATCTCAGGTCTGAGGATAATACGATATCACAAATGGGGAACATCACTGATGACATTATGTAACACTCCTCGCAGTGTCCCCAAAGCGGGTCAGTCTAGGGGTGTTTTCGGTTTCGGTCGGGGTAGAAAGCAAGGCACCCCAAACCCAAACCAAATATAAAAGTTCGGTTTCGGTTCGGTTCGGTTTCGGTTTCTAAATCTTCGAAACCCAAACTCGAACCGAACTTTTCGGTTCGGTTTCGGTTCGGTTTTATTCGGTTTTTACATATATTTTTTTTAAAATCAATTTAACATAAAAATATAATACTAATAGTAATGTAATAATGATTTATATTCAAATTAAAGTGATTATTTTTTAGAAACAAGGAGCAACATATAAATACCATATTTTCTATTTAATTACAATTTTATTTGTACATTTATAAGAATGAAACACATTAAATAAAATGATGAATTATTTTTCTATCATGTATATGATAAAAAAATCTTAGCATTATGTAGTTAATTAAATAATAAAGGCGTGTGCTAATGACCATTTTTTAAGATTATCATAATATGCAACTAATAAGAAATATATTCCTATAAAAATGTCATCTTTTTTGTATTATAGTATAATTAACGTGTGCCATTAAAGTATATATTAACATTTATTTTTTCTTATACATAATTCGGTTCGGTTCGGTTTAGTTCGGTTTTAGACTAGCTTACCCCAAACCCGAACCAAACTTTTCGGTTTCGGTTCGGTTTTCTTGTTTTCGGTTTCGGTTTTTTTTCGGTTCGGGGTTTTGCGGATCGGTCCGGATCGGTTCAGTTCGTTCGGTCGGTTTTCGGATCGACTTTAACACCCCTAGGTCAGTCCAATACTTTGTTCCCTAACAAGTATCAGTATGTTCAGCTTGATATTTCCATATCCATGACTTGTGGAACATAGTCATCGCTGACCCATACTCTAATCATTATATCAATGTGATCCTATATTATTGACACATGATTAGGGACATCTAAATAATATTATTATAATATTACTAGCATCCCACAATCAAGTCACGTACTTGATGAACTAGTATTAATATATATTATTTACAAGAGAATATAAAGTATAATAAATAAACTTTATTAATAACAATAAGCATAAAATATCCAAGTACAAATCATAATCTATGAATAGTCCTAGGACATATCTCTTTCACAATTCTCCCAAAGTAAATTGAGCAAAAACTAACTTTGCATATAATTTCAGGATTTATCATATCAATCTAGTATATGGGGAGATATATCAACGTTTGGATGTGCATGCCTGATGCGGGTTTTATCACAGCGTCAACGTACAACTGTATAGTTGTGTTCTTATCAAATATGGGAAGTCTAACTTTCTTTCCCCACGCTGAGCCGCCAGTGGAGGGTAGTGAAGTTCGTGTTATATGTATTGCACTTGTTTGCGGTAACCACTTTGTCAGCATTACCTTGAAAGATAATGCCCCGCTCCCCATTGTTGCTAGCATGTGGAATGTACTTCGAACTCCTAGGGCAGCTGCTTGGGAGCAACTTTTTACCGATAGACTTCAATTTTATAAAGAATGATATATACCCGATCATAGAATAAAAGACTCACAAATCATAGTCAAAGATTAATGATTGCTCAGACTTTTGTTCTTTTTTGTTATGCATACATGTCACATAGTAAGTCCTATGTTTTTTTTGTGAAGATGGGTACAACTGAAAATGTATATCCGTTATATATATAATTTTTTTGTTTAGTTGGCTTTAATTGAAAATGTAAAGCTCGTATAAGTATTTTTGTAAAGTTAGGTTGAATTGAATGTTTCAACATCTTATATGTAACTTTTGTTATATTAATGAAGTAACAATTATCGCTTATTAATGTGTGAATTAACTCACCTCTCTTCTGATTTGGAAAACATTCCAATGCATTCATCACTCCATTGCCTTATATTAGGCAAGTCAATAGTAACACACTCACCTGATGTGGGGTGAGCGTGAGTGAATTCACTCGCCTGTCATTAGGTGAGTCTAATTTTAAAACACTCTAGTACACTCCAATCTCCATTGCCTTATATTAAACGAGTCACTTGCAACACACTCACCTGATGTGGGATGAGTGTGAGTGAATTCACTCACCTTTCATTATGTGAGTCTAATTTTAAAATACTCCAGTACACTTCAATCTCCATTGCATTATATTAGGCGAAGCTCTTGCAACACACTCACCTGATATGGGGTGAGTGTGTGTGAATTCACTCACCTGTCATTAGGTGAGTCTAATTTCAAAACACTCCAGTACACTCCGTTCTCCATTGCCTTATATTAAGTGAGGCTCTTGCAACACACTCACCTTATATAGGGTGAGTGTCTGTGAATTCACTCACCTGTCATTAGGTGAGTCAATGACAGGTTTGGACATCACATATCTATACTTTTATTATCCCTGGACAATCCAGATTTCAAAAAAAACATAAATGTAAATCAACAATTAAGTAGTGTATCACATCACATATCTATACTTCTATTATCCCTAGACAATCCAGATTTTGAATAAACCATCAATGCAAATCAACAATCAAGTAGTGTATGATGCACTAATAATAAAAACTTCATTAAACTAAAACTAGTACCAAAAGATATTCATACAAAAATAACCCAAGTTTATAAAATTACATAACGAACTACCAAAAGATGTTCATACAAATTTAACCCAAGTTTATAAAATTACATAACGAACTACCAAAAGATGTTCATACAAATTTAACCCAAGTTTTTTAAAGTACATAACGTACTACCTAAGAGGTTTATACAAAAAAACAATAAACTTAAGAAGTTCATTGTCTCTAACTTAAACTAGCAAAAGGCTTTATCACAATTACTTCTTTGTACGGGGGCCTCCGGAACCACTTCTTCAGCTTACTACTCCGTTTGGGTTTGACTTGGTGAGTAATCGGGGGTATATGGTGAAAAATCACGAACATGACTTGCTAATTCAGTCGGTGTACCTTTTCCTTTCCCCTTGCGAACGTATTCTTTGGTTTTTTTTGTCTCTCAGAAGCAGTCATTTGTCTATTCCGAGTTATGCCTAAAACAAACAAAGAAATTCAATATTAATAAAATTGGAATATATGTGAACAGTTCCTCCCTAAAAAGGGTAATTACAGTGCATTTTTCTCTTATTACACATACTTCACAAATTACAGTTCCTCCCTAAAATTTGGGTTTTATAATTACTAAATTCTTCCTTGTCTACAATTTGATCAAGTCAAAGTTTTTCAAAGATAATTTCAGAACGTGCGATAATTCTAACATGGAAAAGATAATTTCAGAACAAGGAGTGAAAAATTCCACCTGTCCTGGAAAAGTGGATAAAATGTATACATTGTTTTGAAATGCTGAAGCAGCAAAATATCCTATATTAAGCCCAACCCTTTGTCGATGATATCGTGGAAATGAGGTGCCAAAGCATATTCTTTACTAGGGATTAGCACAACTCAAAAGTTATGGTAGGAAAGTGCCCACCTTAAACAATTGTTAGATGTGATGAACCAAGTGCTTACTAAGATTCAAGAGAAATCAGTTAAAAAAATTAAAAAGAAATAGAAAAAGAAAGCGATTTAAGTTTTGGAATGAAACCAAATTTGAAGCTAAGGAGAGTCCACCAAAGACACCTAATCTAGTTATGTATACAGAAAATAATGATAGAGCATTTTTTTCAGCAATTGGGCATTAAAATGTGTTCACAATTTTGGTTTAAAATTCCTTAATTATATTTTATGCATTTATTCACAATTATATACCAAAAGATGCTCTCGAAATATTTGCAGCTACATACATATTCGTCATAGTGAATATACAAATTGGTTTTTTTCCTTTATTTTATTTCCCTCATATAATGTGTTCCGTATATCATTTTCTTCTTGCAGGGATAACTTCCACAATAATTCTACTGTTTTCTTACTATCTCAATTCTCAACACTTTAGGTTTCATCGGAGATAATCATTTGCTTTATTTTATGAGTATCCCATTTCTCTCAATATTTTTGAACAACCGTTCTTTGGGTTTATCTTTTAAGGTCATAAAAAATGCTCTCAAAATTGAAAAGTTTCACTGTGATTCGGGATATGGGGTCTAAAACAGCCTTGAAGATGTATAAAGGCAATGTTCACTCAATCGTTAAAGCTTTAAATGATTGCAGTGTTATCGTATCTGAGAGTCTAGTTACTCAAATGTTGAAGAGATTTAGCAAAAAGAATGGATACCAGCTTTTGGGTTTTTCAAATGGGCTAAATTGAAACGGGTTTCAAGCACTCGCCTGATTCTTATAACTTGATGGTCGATAGTTTGGGAAAATCGAGGAAGTTTGCTCTTATGTAGGAAATAGTGGAAGAAATGCACAAATTGGGGTATGTTAAATTGGTGTTCTTAATAACAGAATGATATCAACTATACACATAAACAAATAATAGACCTCCAATCATTGGTCATCATAATCACCATGAAGCATCAATTTAACAGTTATCACATTAATACACAACTAAAAAAGCCCTAATTTTATTGATAAAGAATGGGAGAGAGGAGATGAGCACATACCTAAAAGAACAGTCGCGGAGGTAGGATAAGGTTTTTATCTGTCATCAATGGCTGACCTTCGGCGCAGAGAGACGAGCGGGAGAGCTACACAGGTGAGACACGAGCGGAGAGCTACGCAGGTGAGACATGAGCGGGACAGCTACGCAAGTGAGCACGAGGTGAGAGTTTCGAATGTGAGAAATGACTGGGAGAGCGACGAAGATAAGAGCTACGAAGAGGAGAGATGAAGATGAGAGCTATGAATGGGAGAAATGAGCAAGCGAAGGTGGAAGACAAAGGAGAAAGTTAGACGTAAATGCATTCTTCCTTTTGAATGTTAAGTAATTTTAATTTTAATTAATGTTTGTATTAACATTTAATTTGGTGCAAATTGGGTGGTGGGTGTTTGTGACAAAAAAAATGATATGAGGGGGGTGTTTGTGACAATGGTGGTGTTACTGACAAAAATGAGAGGTGTAAATAATAGCCCCCTTTTTTTTTCCTTTTGGTTCAATATCCATGGTGAACCTCGTGCACAATCAAGATGGCCTAACTTTTTATTTTTCGCAACTCTCATGTCCCAGATTTATAGGGTCTATTATTTATTTTTCAAATACTCCAACATAAATTTATTTTTTTCTTTTTTTCAAAAGATAATCAATCGTCTGTAATATACTGTAGTAAATAAATTTGTTCTTAAATGTTGATTACATTGAAAACCGAAACAATCACTTTTCCGAATGTAAATTAGTCCCATTCCTATGAAAGCATGGAGACAACTATGACAAATATCAGAAAAAACAAAAAAAGGAACATATTAGATTAAGGTCGTCTTTACTCTTTTTTTTCCCCTTTCTGTGGGAAAAAAATTACTCCTTCCTAAACAGAACATATTACAACAATGTTAAAATTACAGGGTTCGCAGAGTAGTTTCTGCTTGGATTACTGGTATGTAAACATAACTGTATGCTATCAATATATAATAGTCGAGTGTGTATATCCGTCTATGTATATTATTCAAATGTGTATATGCGTTTGTGTGTATATATAAGTAATATAACAGTGAGACCAAATAACAAGTTGCATATGTATGTCCTTGACTAATTAATTAATAACAGGTCTTCCCAAGTTAAACTGCATATCAGGTCCCCTCTCTCCAGACCTCGAAAATTCCTCCGGTACCGGAATATTTAGTTCCGAGCAAACAAATTGAACTATTTCTCTAGTCACAGCCCCAAACGACATTTTGTTTAGGGTCACAGCAATAGCAAACCTGTTCTTTATGTCACAAAAACCCGTTGATCCACCCATGCCCGAGTGCCCAAACCCGATAATCGAGCCATCCTTGGAGGAGCTAATCCTTCGGAATCCGAGCCCAAATTTCCCATTTGGGAATACCAGATTCTCGTATTCTCCGGCACCCAAGAATGCATCGTGGATTCTGCCGTTACTGAAAATCTTGCCGGCATTTTGAGAGTGATGATTGTCAATCTCAATGCTATAACTCGAAGCCGTATGACTTGTGTTGCTGAAACTACTACTGTTAGTAAGCCTAGTGTAAGAGTCCGAATCAACATCTCTACGGGAATTACCGTTGCTTGAATCTTTGTCGTGGTTTGGCACAGGTTTAAAACTACCAGCTTTGGTGGCCACAGCAAGCAAGTCCTTAATTTTGCCACCACCTTTTCGCTTCCTGGGGGATTTCTTGGAGGTGAATTTGGGGGTGTGTGGGTGGGACCCAAGTGGGGGCTTGGAAGAAGAGGGGTGTGGAGGTGGGACCATGCCGCCGTCAACGAGGGTGGCATAGTAGCGGGCAAGTGCCCGGGCAGAGCAGTGGCAGTTGGCGGCAGGTAAGATGGCACGGCGAGCGTTTAGTGTGTTGAAGAGGGCGGGAAGGGTATTGACGAGCTGGTGAATGTCACTCGGCTGGAAGGAGGAAGGTAGGTCACTACGGCTACTACTGCTGCCGCTGATCGCCGAGAGCTTGCTGAGGTCATCCGTATCTAATGTGAGTGCTGCAAGTCGAGACTCCACCCCTGTGTGTGTGTGAGAGAGAGAGAGAGAGCATTTGTTCAGTTTATGATTATATATATCAGTTCGAGAAACTAAACGAGAAACATACTGGTATAGGCATGCTGGTATAGGATAGTCAGAAACATGCCTGGAGGAATTCCAATATATAGCTCCCCATCAATCTTAAGGGGTCTAACAATTGCCTCTTCGAGAACCTCCTGAAACTTCTTACCAGATGTATGCTGTTGTTCAATCCAATACACATCATTTAAGTAATCAGAAAAGGGCTGAAAACAATCTGATTTCAAAAGTATCTTTACCTAGGGAAAGAATATTTCACCCCAAGACATGCGGGTTAAATGAGTCAAAATTACCATGAATACAGTCACAATAATTGGTTTAAGATGAATGATGCAATCATACCTCGACGATGCCACCACATAGCCAACCAAAAGACATATAATGATAGAGCTGCTCATGGCCAGGTTCAGTCTCCGGTTCGGAAAGAGCAATGCAATTCAGGCACTCATCCCAATCGCACATCAGCAAAGGATTTTCTCGTGTAAGGCTGGCCAGGGCGTTGTGAAGACCAGATGTATGGTTAAGCACATGATGAATCTACAAAAAAAAAGGGAGAAAAACACGATGTGCATAAATGTGCATTCACTCTTTTCTGTAGCAATGACAAAATATGAGAAGCAAACAAACTAAATCTGCTATAAGATTTTATAACAGTCAGATAGGAGAACCAAAATCCCCACTCAAACCTTTATTGGTTTATTACAGTTATTAAGCTTCACATAGTAAATGTTGCAAAATTTACTTGCCATGGTTTCCCTTCCCTACATTGAATTTTTCTTGACAATTAAAGATTGTGCTTACAAATGTGAGGAAGAACTTAAGGCAGCAAACCTAACAGTTCATTTGTAAATATCGTAATTGAAACATAAAATATCACACCTTTATTTGATCTTTGTTGTTCGCTCTGAATTCTGGCCATATATTTGCAACGTTTTCCTCGAGCTTCAGCTTCCTGTATGGTATACAGAAAACAGTTATTCCTTGATGACACTACAACCACATATACATCCAATTCAAATTAAAAAACGTAGAATGAACAAATACACTTCAATTCTTGTGTTACGAAGAAAACAAATTTCTGCTAACAGCGTGCAGAAGATTTTCATGATTCAAGAGGGAAGCAAGTAAACAAAAAGAGGGGAAAAAATACGAATAACATGAAGGTCAATACATGACGAAAGAGGTAATGAATGGCCAGAAGTCTTTGAATATTATTTGTCCTAGCAAAACCAGTAGAATGGTGTTAGATGAAAGTAAGGAGTGGATTTGTGCTTTCTATGATCCATGACTTGAGGGTCCATTTGATAAAGATGATAATAAAAACAATTGATTTTTGTGAGAAGTTGGAATAAGTTGAGGGATCTAGTGAGATGTTCTCTTTCTTTTTGACTTTTTCTATGGGGAAAAAGTCTTCGGACGGGGAGGAAGAAATTTTTTCTACAAACAAAAAGTAAAATGGAGGACATTTAATATCATTTGTTTGCAACTTATTTTCCAACTTCCCACAAAAATCAATTGTTTTTGCTATCATTTTCTATCTTGTTATCAAACAGAGCCTTAGTGGCATAAATTAAGAATAGCTTGTCCAATGGATACAAGATACATAGTAAAGCAATTAGATGGTGTGGATGAGGAAAATAGGACAAGGCCTGGATTTGGAAAGCATAACCTCCTAATGTTCAAAATACATATATACTTGTTGCAATTTCTCAACAATGAGATAATATATAAATACATTAAGTGTAGCTTGAAAACGTCCATTAAACAACTCAACCTGATAGGAAAAAGAAGGTATATATTTGGTGCGATTAGTCAATTAAATACTCAATATCTACCCAATAAAAAATCACATGCATAATATCATTGTATATTCACTTATTCCAATTATCAAGCATAAATTTTTATTTTTATTTTTGTCATTGGCAGACCCTTGCTTTGAAATTGCAACCCACTCCTTCGACCAATGGCTAGGTAGGATGTGTAGGCAGTACATATATTAGCAAGTGCAATAAGGCAGCGTTTGACACGCCAGATAAAAAGGTCGGATTGGATAAAAATCTAGATGTGGTCTTACTCGCGATAGAGCGATGACAGCAATTTTAGTTTCAATTGTATGCATAGCAGTTTTTGGTGGATAAGAGGATGAATTAAAGTAGGGTTTACATAAATTTTTAGGATAAAATTGTCTTTTTTTATTTAATCTGGTTCCTTGAGGGATAAATGACCAAGTCCGGATTAACAATCCTTTAGCATACCCCATCCGATAATCCACCAAACAAAGGATAGGATTATTTAATCATATCCCATCCGGTAATGCACAATGAATAATATTTGGTAATACAAGCACTTGAAAAGGGGGCAAATACATTTGGAGAGGACATTGATTACTTCAATAAAATACAAAACCTGACATATTTCAAGGCAAGAATATGAAACCATGTGGACATGGATAGCACGTACCCATTGTCAACCAACCAATGAACCATTCCAGCTGTGATACCCTTCGTTACAGAAAAAACGGGAAACAAACTATCAGGCTGAACTGGACGCGGATCGTATCTTCCAAGCACCCCAGCAGAAGTATCAATGATCACTTCTCCATCTTTATAGGCACATATCTAGGAACAACATTGTTAAAAATGAGGTATATGATTTTTATTAGGATCAATCAACAAACTGAAGAAAGAGTCTATACATATTACGTGCCACCTTAGGCTTACTCAATGGTGGATAAGTGCCTCACTATATGTGGCCATGTAGAAACTTAGCCCTTAAAAATTTATTTCTTTCTTATTATAGAGAGCAGTAGTATAAACTTTTGATGGAAATATAGTGGGATTGCTTAAGAGTATTGATTCTTGAGCTATATAATTGTATTCCCATTGATGCCTTGGTATATGTTTGGCCTTGTGTATTTATTGATTCAAATTGTGTTGGCTGAAGTGCTGCAGAACTAACTGGGTCATGCTCAAATTTACTAGCCAAAAGTCCTGACAGTCCACACTGTGGTGAGGGCAAATAGCGGGTCGGACGCAGTTCAGTTTAGAATTTTATGATGTTGTTTAGAGGAGAGATTCTTGTATATTTTAGTTTTGGAAATTTGTATTTTTATAAATTATCTTGATACAAAAATGGAGTGGATTTTGTATTTTTGTTTTAATTTAGTGTTTTCTGACCCCCGCAGGTCGGGGCGTCACAAGGTTAGTGCATCTGGGATCGTCAAACATGGATCATCGTCAAATCTGAACTTTGATATGTTGGGTTAGGAAACAAATAGGTACTGACTCTATTATTAGCCTGGGCTGTGTCTCCCTGTAGAACACAATGAAAATTCTTCAATGTGCTTGAACTATGCCTACCAAGAATTTTTTAACTCCTTTATCAAGGCATTAGAGCAAACTTGATGGTGGTCAACAAGATGTTCTTTTGATAGAGGACGATCATGAGGGACAAATCCATGGGAACTGTCAAAGGCTGTAAATAATATATTAATATATTAGGAATGTAGATAATTAAGAGATCCTAATTAGTAGGATTGTTTCCTTATGTAATTAGGACTTTTTTGTGTATATATATGTGTAATCATTCTTCTAGTAATACAAGCAATAAAATTTTCCTCTCATCTTAGATTACATCGTATCAGAGGGATCTGGGTTTTCTTCCTCGGTCGGCTAGTTCACAGCAGTTTGAGTTTGCACGGCAGTTTGCCAGGCAGTGGCAGTTTGCTACTTGCTAGGGTTTCCAATTTCGTTTTTTGGTTGAGCAGTCTACAGTGCTTGTTTAACCTCACCTCCGGCCTAGGGAGGAGCACCATCAACCGTTTAGGACTCGCCCAAATTCCGGCATCAAAAATCCCAACGCGTGGCCCTAACGTGACGCCACAAGAAGTACGCCACCGTCCCACGCGCCGGCGCGTGAAGGCGCGTCCCGCCTCCGTTCAACCTCCGGTCACCGCCGTTGGCTTCATCTCAGCGTCTACAGCACGTATATGTGCTTGGTTTGGTTCAGTTCAACTCTTTTTGGTGCAGATCTGAGTTTGGTTTGGTTTAGCCCTCTTTGTACGCTCTCTGCGTGCTCCAGATCTGACGTACGCTTGGTTCCAGATCTGAAACTACTCTAAAACAGTTTCTAGTGGTGATTCGTTCGTGTTTTTGTGCTCTCTAGTTGTTGGTTAGTTCATTCCTTCCTTTATTCGTGCTTCGTGGATTGTGGTTGATTCGTTTTTTCGCTATCTACTATAATTTTATTTGTTCTTGTGTGCTATACAAATAAAATTATTTGAATCATGACTGATAAAAAGGCAACAATTGTTTTGGATGTCATTTCCGTGATGTCAAAAATCACTGACCACACGCTTAATGGCTCTAATTACCTGGATTGGAGGAAAACAGTTCGAATTTATTTGCGAAGTATCGACAAAGATGATCATATGACTGATGATCCACCCTCAGATGACTCTAGACAGACATGGTTAAGGGAGGATGCTCGATTATTCATGCAGATCCGAAATTTCATTAAAAGTGACATCATTAGTTTGACTAATCACTGTGAATTGGTTAAAGAATTATTAGATTATCTGGATTTTCTATATTCTGGGAAAGGGAATATTAATCGCATTTATGATGTGTGCAAAGCATTTTACCGTGCAGAAAAACAGGACAGGTCCATTATGCGTTACTTTTTGGATTTTAAGAAAAATTTTGAAGAACTTAATATGCTGCTGCCGTATAGTCCTGATGTAAAAGTTCAGCAAAAACAAAGGGAGCAGATGGTTATTATGAGCTTTCTAGCTAGGCTTCCATCTGAATTTGCAACTGCAAAGAACCAGATTCTTTCTAGTCCTGAGATCTCCTCTTTAAAGGAAGTATATACTAGAGTTCTTCACACAGAAGGAAATCCACCAGTTCAGACTCCATCTGTTCTGTTCAATAGTACTCTGGTTAGCAAAAATACTGAATATGAACTTGGGCGATCACAATATCGGGGAGGCAAACAAGGAGGGGGATCGAATAGTAACAATTTTGATACTCGTGCACATGATTCAGGAGGTAGTGTGACTCGAGGATAGGGATCCGGTGGGATTGTATGTCATTATTATTGTCATAATCCAGGGCATCTTAAGCAGGATTGTAGGAAGCTTCGGTCCAGGATTCAAAAAGCTCATTCGGCCCATATTGCATCTGTTAATGATACGGCTGGAAAATCAGTTATGATCCCTGCTGACGAGTTTGCCAAGTTTTCTAAATATCAAGAATCTCTAAAGTCCTCATCCACTCCGAACACCTCCGTCACTGCTATTGCCGATTCAGGTAAACCAAATACGTGCCTTGTTTCCTCATCATCCAAATAGGTTATTGATTCTGGTGCTACAGATCATATGACAGGTAATAATAGCCTATTTTCTACTTTTCAGTCACATACATCCTCTTCTAGTGTTACTTTAACGGATGGATCACCATCTTCCATTCTGGGGTCTGGAACAATCACACCAACACCTTTGGTTCCCTTATCATCTGTCCTACATTTACCTCAATTGTCTTTTAATCTAATCTTTGTAAGCCAGCTTACTCGTACCCTTAATTGTTGCATCTCATTCTTTCTCGATTATTGCTTGTTTCAGGATCTTATGATGAAGAAGATTATTGGTAAAGGACATGAATCGAGAGGCCTTTACATCCTTAACACACAGATACCCGAACCTGTTGCATGCTCTGGTGTCACATCTGCGTTCTAGGCTCATTGTAGGCTATGCCACCCTTCTCTTCCTCTGCTTAAGGAGTTGTGTTCACAGTTTAGCAAGGTGTCTTCATTAGATTGTGAGTCATGTCAATTTGCTAAACATCACCGTAGTAGTCTTAATTCGAGAGTCAATAAGAGAGCAAGTGCTCCATTTGAATTAGTTCATTCTGATGTTTGGGGTCCATGTCCTATTATGTTTTAAACTGGGTTTAAGTATTTTGTTACTTTTGTCGATGATTATTCTCATACAACTTGGTTATATTTAATGAAAAGTCGTTCTGAATTGTTTTCTCATTTTTGTGCTATTTGGGCTGAAATTAAAACTCAGTTTGCTACTATTGTCCATACATTACGCAGTGATAACGCCAAAGAATATTTATCTTCGTCTTTTCAGACTTACATGATTCAGAACGGTATCCTTCATCAAACTTCTTGTGTTAATACTCCATCTCAAAATGGAGTGGCAGAACGGAAAAACAAACATCTTCTTGAAACTGCAAGAGCCTTATTATTTCAAATGAATGTTCCTAAACTATTCTAGGCTGATGCAGTTTCCACAGCATACTTTCTTATTAATCAAATGCTTTCTTCCGTTCTTCATGGTGAAACCCCTTATAGTATTCTCTTTCCTAATAAATCATTGTTTCCTATTGAACCCAGAATATTTGGCAGTATGTGCTTTGTTCGGGTTGTTCATCCACAGATTACTAAGTTAGACCCCAAGTCTTTGAACTGTGTTTTTCTTGGGTATTCTCGTCTTCAAAAAGGATATCGATGTTATTGTCCTAATCTGAATAAGCACCTTGTCTCAGCTAATGTTACCTTCATGGAAGAAATACCGTATTTTCTGTCCTCTAATTCCGAAAGTCAAGGGGAAGATGATGATGATTTGTTAGTTTATACTTTATACTATCACATCCCCTGTACCCGTTGTAAACTAGCGCCAGTTAAACCTCCCATTCATTAAGTCTACTCCCAACGGCAACATCCTCCTGATCCATGTCCTTCACCAGCTTCTTCTTCATCAGATTCAATATCAAGCAATGATCTTCCCATTGCTTTACGAAAAGGTAAACGTCAATGTACTTATCCTGTTACTTCCTGTGTCTCTTATGCTCACCTTTCACCTTCATCTTGTTCATTCATTGCTTCTCTTGATTATATATCTGTTCCTAAAACTGTTCACGAGGCCATGTCACATCCTGGATGGCGTAATGCTATGACGGAGGAAATGGATGCTTTAGATAATAATAGTATATGGGACTTGGTCACTTTACTTGCAGGGAAACAGGCTATTGGATGCAAATGGGTGTTTACCGTCAAAGTCAATCCTGATGGGTCTGTTGCTCGTTCAAAAACCCGCTTAGTTATTAAGGGTTATGCTCAACCCAATGGCATCGATTATTCTGATACTTCTTTCTCCTGTTGCTAAATTAACATTTGTCAAATTATTTATATCTTTAGCAGCTACTCATCATTGGCCTTTACATCAAATAGACATAAAGAATGCTTTTTTTCATTGTGACCTTTAGAAGGAGGTACATATGGAACAACTTCCTGGGTTTGTTACTCAGGGGGAGTATGGGGTTTGTATGGCTTAAAACAGAGTTCTCGTGCTTGGTTTGGAAAATTTAGCCAGGCTATTGAGATGTTTGGCATGACAAAAAGTAAGTCTAACCACTCAGTGTTTTACAAACAATCTGAAGCAGGCATCATTCTATTAGTTGTGTACGTAGATGACATTGTTATTACTGGGAGTGATACTGCGGGAATCTTATCCCTTAAGTCCTTTCTTCATGCTCAATTATATACAAAGGACTTAGGGACGCTAAAATACTTTTTGGGTGTCGAAGTCACAAAGAGTAAAAAGGGTATCTTTCTATCTCAAAGGAAATATGTTCTTGACTTATTATATGAGGCAGGGAAGTTGGGGGCAAAGCCGTGTAGTACTCCGATGATTCCTATTGTACAGTTGACAAAATATGGTACACCATTCGAGGATCCTGAGAAATATATAAGATTGGTGGGAAAGTTGAACCATCTTACAATGACTCGCCCAAATATTGTGTATTATGTTAGTGTGGTGAGCCAGTTTATGTCGTCCCCAACAGTTCATCATTAGGCAGTGTTAGAACAAATTTTGTGTTACTTGAAATGAGCACCTGGACTGGTATCTTGTACGCCGATCATGGACACACTCGTATTGAATGTTTCTCAGATGCTGATTAAACAGGTTCCAAGGTGGATAAAAGATCCACATCAGGCTATTGTGTCTTTGTTGGAGGAAATTTTGTTTCATGGAAAAGTAAGAAACAAAGTGTTGTGTCACGATCCAGTTCAGAATCAGAATATAGAGCTATGGCCCAGTACGTGTGTGAAATAATGTGGATATGTCAGCTCCTAACTAAAGTAGGGATTAAGACTTCTGTACCAGCAAAATTGTGGTGTGATAACCAAGTTGCCATACATATTGCGTCTAAGCCCGTGTTCCATGAACAAACGAAACATATTGAAATTGATTGCCATTTTGTCCGCGAGAAGATACAGTAGGGATTAATTTCCACAGGGTATGTGAAGACTGTAGAGCAATTGGGTGACCTTTTCATGAAAGCCTTAAACGGGATTCGGGTTGATTATCTTTGTAACAAGCTGGGCATGATCAATATCTATGCTCCAACTTGAGGGGGAGTGTTAAAGGCCGTAAATAATATATTAGGAATGTAGATAATTAAGAGATCCAAATTAATAGGATTGTTTCCTTATGTAAGTAGGACTTTTTTGTGTATATATATGTGTAATCATTCTTCTAGTAATACATGCAATATAATTTTTCTCTCATCTTAGATTACAGCAACAATATAAGCATAGGGGCAACAGAGATGAGGGATGGTGATGCTTTGTTGATTAGTTTGATCGGCAATGGCAAGGGGTTCTTGCTTTCATGATTAATTGATTATGAGCAACACTGATCAACAATTACGTGTTTGTGAAATCTTTGAAAAAAAAAATCCAAAGAGGTGGTGCAAGGTGGCTTAAAACCTGCATGCAAAGCTGGACTAGTCTTTAATGGCATTTTTTCCCAGTTTTTTTCCTACATCACCACTCTAATTGGCACTGTGACTGCACCGTGTTTGTCAGGCCATATTGGTAGGGCAATGTCCAACAAGTGATATCATTGACTTGCTTGAATAATTCATCCATTACCGTATAGATATATTAAGTAAGAAGTGCTTTTGGTATGTACATTTCATGATAAAATTACTCTTCCTTAACTTTAAAAAAGAAAAAAAGAAAGAAATAATAGTTTTAACAGTTTATCATTATGATAAAAAAAATAGTTTTAACAGGATTTGAACATGTGACCTTCACTCTAACCACATGCAACTTAACCACTTGATCAAACATGACAACATTGCCTCAAAAGATTTTAAAAACAATTTAAATAAGAATTACCAAATACGATATTACACACGCATCGAGTGTGCCACATGTTCGTTTGGTTAGTGCAGAACCTTATTATCGTAGCATTGATTTCATGACTGACGTGTTACTTTGGTGCAGCTCTAGGAGCGCAAATTAAAGAAAAAACTGAAACTATACCACATAATACTTCATAAAAAGCTAGAAAATTTCTGTTTTCTCATGCTGTTTATATATACCAAATATATCTGTTTGTTCATCAATTCAGATAAGTAGCTAGTGACAAGTACCTGGATTCCAAGTATTTTATCGGCATTCCCCAGCTCAACTAGAAGATGCCTTAGCCTGGCCTCCACATCAGAGTGGACAGGGCTGTTGTGAATCCATTGTGGATTTAATGAGGGTCCCTTGTTTATGTTGCTGAAAGAAGTTACTTTACACAGGTAAATGAGAAGTGGGGAAAACAGACACTGCACAATACACATTGAAGTTCAGAGTTTAGACTTACCATTGTAAAACAGATTCCGCAAAGGGTCTCATGATGTCTAAATAACTTATTCTAACATCTAACGTGGATGAAAGCCCTGAAACCATGTTAAATAGATGGATCAAATGGTCGTTTAATATTAGTCTTCAATAAAAGCATTTTGTTTCTGATCAAAAAAAATGGTGGTTTAATAAAACTAGAACTAGGCAAGCAGCGTAGAATTTTTTAGAGACCTCTAAGCAGATTGAGGACCCGCATAAATATCACAATATCACCAGGAAATGCGTCAACCTGCAAGGAAGATTCATTAGCTGTTTCGATTCGAAAAAAGGACAAAAAGAGATGATAATATATGATTAACTTACAGGGTTAAAGCGTTTAACTTCTTTCTGGTTGAGTTTCATTTTTTCCTGTATGAGTTTCATGTTTTTTGATCTTTGCTCAGCCAAAGCTTTGATGGTTTGCTTTACCAAACAAAGTAATAATCATTATCACAAAATAACCTGGAAAAGGTGAACAGATGACATGAGAAACCAACCAGTTCAAAAAAAAACTTACGACAGCTTCACTTGAGGGAGTTGAAGTGCTGAAGAACACACTTGTGACCTCCATCGCCTGCTCTGGCAAGTCTAGGCGCAACTTAAGCCCCATTTCTGCGAAGGCAGACAAAAGTGCCACATGATCACCCTGCAAGAACACTAACATACTAAGTACTTATAACCCCAAATGAACAGCTTGAAAATCCACAAACCAGTGCAACCGTAACACGGCACTAGTTTGAGTTTCTATAACTACAATTCCATGTTTCATCTGACATACAGAGTCACTCAGTGATTGTCATACAAAAAGCTTTAAGTCCAATGTAAACTGAAGCGCTGAGATCCAATCAAAGAAAATTCATCACTTATGGCGTAATTTCATTTACCATAAAACCAAGTCAAGAGGTTTCTTGATACATAGCGATGGATATCCCGGATAGAGGCCCTAGTTCGAGAAAAAGGGGTAGTCCAGGGGGAACAAACCTAGCACCACCTGCACGAAAGCAGGTGGCCTTACCACCAAGCTAGCTCACGCCTTTAACCAAGTTATCCCATAATTAAGAACTCGGTGCTCTTCATTTGGTCATATCAACAATAATAGTGTGTATTCCAGTACTGCTATTTTATTTCTTGGTTGTTTTTCTGGTGGGGTGGGTTGAGGGGGCTTGAACCACAGCTTGACCATGAAATGCTGCTCAAGCACCACTTGGCAGAAGAGCTTAGATTAGTTAGTCCTCAAGCACCACTCAAACTCGATTAGTTAGTCCTCTATGTACATTAACTTTGACGAAGCCTTATCTTTATTTTTCATAGGAAACAAAAAATTTATTCCAAAAAACAAGGAAGGACACTTTGACGAAGCCTTATCGGTCCAAAGTAAATAGAAATCCAGGGGGGGGTCTATTTATAGAGTCCTTTGTGCTACTTCGGATCCCAACTTTTCAGTATATTAAAGCCAGCACATGTTCCTATTATGGAGGATTGTAGTGTGTTAATTACTAATATATCTTCTTATCTTTTTCACAGCTTGAATACTTGTCTGCCATTACTATACATTTTCAATTAATATAATTTAGGTTGTAATCTTTTCACAAAATTGTGAAATCATGGAATTGATAAATCACAAGATAACAGAATTTTTGAATTTAAAATATCTATGATTTTCATTTTAGGTGTTCTTTAAAAA
The DNA here is from genome assembly GCA_021464415.1 of Lonicera japonica. Lineage (NCBI taxonomy): Eukaryota > Viridiplantae > Streptophyta > Magnoliopsida > Dipsacales > Caprifoliaceae > Lonicera > Lonicera japonica. Next base: position 76,532,584 of record CM038469.1, on the reverse strand, counting down.
AAACTATAAAATTTCATAATTAATTTTTAAATTATCAAAATGTAGTAATGTAAGTTGAGTTTGAGTAGGATTCTTATCCATTTTTTGTGTGTTTTAATTGGAGAGAGAAAGTATTGGTGAAATAACGGAGGAGAGATAGGATTAGAAAGAGATTGATCAAATTCAAACTCTATTATTCAACACAAGATTTTGAAAATCACACCAATTTGTTGAGATTTTGAAATCCCATAATCTGTAGAATTTTAGAATCTCACAAAATTTAGAAATCTTATCATTTTTCAAAAAAGAACATATTAGATTCTTTAAATCCCATGCTTAAAATCCTGCGAAAAGAACATACCCCTAGTTTCTTATTGGGAGCGGATAAAACATTTGAAAAATGAAGACAATAAAGTATTCCTGGCAGTTTTAGTGCACTATTGGCGACTATGTATTAGCTACAGCAGTGGTTTTTTTTGGTACAATTTGCCTCTTTGCTGCAGGCAAATTTCCGCAATTTACTGTTCACAGCCCTGCATTTTTATTTTTTGTCTTGTTGGTTGCTTGTTTGGCCTTCCTTTTTGGTCTTCTTTTGGTCTTTGTAGATGTTTTTCTCTGTCTTCTAGCCCCATGTTTAGGCTATGCATTTCCTTTTTGAATTGCTTGATGGACTTATCGGTTTTTTTCCTTTAGTCCACCTTGCAATTTTGGTCATTTCATTGTGTTTTTTGGCTTATGGCTTTGGAGATGGCCTTGTTGTAATCTCCCACCTTTTTCTTTATTTATGCTATTACTCTTTTGCCCTTGCTAGGGCATAGAGGACTTACTAAAAAAAAGAAAAGTGCCCAAAGAGAGAAAATATCATTTAGAAGTACTTCACCATATGATATGACCCTATCAGCATGTACAGTAGGCAAAAAAAGATTGTCACCGAAGTAAATGGATTTCACTAAGGGTGTGTTTGATTGCCAAAGTTTTCCATGGAAAACTTGGCAAAAGATGGAAAATGTGTAATATTCCATCTTTTGGTGGTGTTTGATTGCCTAAAGGTAGGCAAAAAAAGGTTGTCACCAAAGTCAGTGGATTTCACTAATAATATTCTAATATGCAGTTTATCTAAAAAGAGTTAAAAGGTTTGTACAAACCTCAGCAGATGCCAGAAACATTTTTGCTAGAGCTTGTTTCATGGAGCTTGACAGTAATTTTGTAAGCCCAAAATCAAGCAAAACTGGGCAATGTGGAGGTTCCTTGCTCACAAGAAAATTCCCTAGAAATAGAGCCAAGAAAAAGATTCAATGGAGTGAAAAAGAAATATTATATTTCAAGCATAATGCAATGTGCTGTTCAAGATAGCACAAACTTAATCCCCTGACAGCTCATAAAACAATCTGGTGAGGGAGATTAAGAGATCGAGGACGAAACTGTACCAGGATGAGGATCACCATTGAAAAAGCCATCAACATAAATTTGGTGGGCATACGCACGTGTAATTTCCTCCACGAGCTTTTGTTTGTCGACACCGAAAGTTTCCAGTGTCTCCAAGTCATTTAAACGAATTCCATCCATATACTCTAAAATGAGGACTTTTTCAGTTGACTGCCATTGCAGTAAACATGACAAATGAAACAAAATGAATGTCAAATAATAGATAAACCAATAGAGAGCATTCTAATGTACCAAGAGTAAACTCTTATTTCTAACCATGTAGAAGATAATGATGGTGGAGGAAATTTCTGGGATGGGCAAAATAGTAACATCACTCTTACTATATTAGTAAGACTTTAGCAAGCATTCATTCCACTCAGATTGATATTTTATTGCACTTTTCTCATGTAGGTAATATCCAGAGTTATCAAATCAAGAATTGAAAACATAAACGGTGAATTGAATAGAATATATATTCATTATTAGACGAGTCAACTCTATTCCAAAGGGAAAAACACATCGTAATGTCCTCCGACAATCTTACTCATGTTCTTATCTATATCAAAAAATTGATATAATTGTTAGCATGCTATTCATTATGGTTCCTTCCCCCAAAAGCTTAAACTGTTAGGAGAAGGAACCGTAATGAATATTATGGTTAACACCCTCCCTAACGTGCAACCCAATACTCGCAAGTGGAGAGCAAACAAATTTCGAATTTCGGATTAACAAATAGGGAATGGAGTTGCCAAGGCTTGAACCTTGGACCTCCTAGAAAACCAACATCTAATACCATGTTAGGAACCATCTCTCCCAAAAGCTTAAGCTGCTGGTTGAGATGGTTCTTAACAATAATAAATGATAGAAAGACTAAGGGATGACCAAAAGTATGGGACCTCTTCACCCATGATTTGGCAAGGGCTAGTGTCTCATTCCCCCACCCCATCTCTAAATTCAAAAAAAAATGATACAAAAAGGACCAAAGAAACACATAGAACATGTGCATAAAATTGCATGATCGCAGAGGTTTCGCAAATTCTTTTTCTTTTAGAAGGAAACTCTAGGCTAAACTATGGCCCTAGAGTGTCAGTATAAAATAGAAAAAGGAAGGTTTTACAAATTATAACCCTATTTGCAATTTGTAACAATACTCTTTTCCAGAGCCGGGAATCTATTTTTCAATTGTGAATAAACTCTCGGACCATAGATCCTACGATTCTCTATCAATTTTAATTGTTTGAAAGGAAACTCTAGGCTTATGCAACCACTAGTGTTATATATTATATTATAAAAAGTGGGGATTACAAAAGTCCTTGGAGTGTTATATGTACTTTGATTCTTCATAAGATTCGTATCAACGGAACCTATGAATCAAATCGATATCATACAGCATATATCGTGAAGCATAGGATTTAAACCACTATGATCACATCCACACGCTTATTAAATCTCCCTTCACTCCATATCATCTATCTACTCAGAAGTGTGTAAACAAGAGCAACAGACCATTCTCAAATCCCTCACAACCAAAGCCAAGAACAATAACAAGACTAATCTGTGTCCCTCTATCCAAACATAAATTTAATTAAAAGGCAAAGAAGGGTCATACCTGAATAACTTCAGGAATCAGTACATCCACATGATTGGCAGGCACATTATCATTACATTTCTTTTTGCACAGTAGATTTCTAGAAACTGTTCTAGTATTTTCTACAATCACAAAAGGAGCGTCAATAGAGTAGGGCAGAAATGACTCGATGACAAATGACACAAAATGAACTTAACAAACCATCCACCATGTACCAGCTTCATGGTTGAAGTCTAATTCCTTGGGTGCTTCTTTGCACCATTCATCTATCATAGGGTTGAAATCATATTGTGGTTCTGCCCATGCTATCCAATCAACTATTGACTTTGCATTTTTTAAGTCCTGTGACAATCATCAATCATCAATGAGGGAAGTTTTACTACTGCTTACATCCAAAAGCTGAAAACACCAAGGCACCAGAATGAATTACCTCCAATATTATTGTCTTGATGCCTTCGTGTTGAACTTTAACAACCACCTCCTGCCCATCAATTAGAGTTGCACGATGAACTTGTGCAATCTGCGTAATGGAGAAATAAGATTTTCCAAATATATATTTAGTATTGTCACCCACCACTGAACATAACAGATAGTGCAAAGTATCCGAATTTGCGAAAACAGGTATTATGTTAATCACGGGGGGCATCTTTCGACAAGGCACATTCTACAAGTGAATCTTAGATGTTTATCCTAATCGGAGTTATAAAACAGGGGGTTTTCAATAATATTTAAATGGTTCACATTTTGTATTCTAATTAATATACCATATCTCTACTTCCAAATAAGAGCCACAAATTTTTGCGCAAAAGTCTCCCTTTAAGTACATATATTATTTAGTCCTAAACAAATTGCATAATATATAACTAGGAACTTTCAATCTGTGTCCTCCTAATAGACGATTAGTTATAAACACCGTCAACAACACAAATAAATATTATGATATATTAAAAAAATCGGGAACTTCAGTCTTTTCCTTTCAAGACAAAAGCAAGGGCGGATCCAGATCTTTTGGAGGGGGCTAATCTAGATACTTAATTACACTGGACTGAGCTAGAATTAAAACTTTACCTATTACACCACTGAAAAAAAATGGGTTGGGCTACAGCTCTGGTCAGCCCCGGAGTGGATCCGCCCTTGGACAAAAGATTTTTGGTATCATTACAACAAATAGAGATGTTAATAATTACTTTATCGGGCAGTAGTAGTTTTAGTAGTAGAAGTAGCAGCAGCAGTGAATTTTTTAATGCATAAACGTAAAAGAAATGATTAAAAATAGTCCGAAGCTAAGATCTTTTGTTACTTTCTTGTTTCGGTCTTGTTTCAGGTCTAAGAATAAACATGTCCAAAAGTGTCCTGGTGGGTATTAACGTCGAGAAGGATCAATTGTCATCTCTTGCTAACAAGGTTGGATGTGACATAGGTACTTGGCCATTGTTGTACTTAGGTATGCCATTGGGTGACAATCCTCGTAGAATGGGTTTTTGGGAACCGGTCATTGAGAGAATTTCAAAAAAACTAGAAGGTTGGTTGAAAGGATGTCTTTCAAGAGGAGGTAGGTTAACTTTAATTCAATCAGTACTTGAAAGTATTCCAATTTACTACCTATCTCTTTTTAAAATCCCTTCTTGTGTGGCTTTTAAAATTGAAAAAATTTTAAGAGATTTTTTTTTGGGATGGATATGGGGAAAGCAAAAATGATCATTTGATTAATTGGAAGTTAATCACCAAAAGCAAACAAAAAGGGGGTTTGGGTAACGGTAATATCCTTAAGAAGAATGAAGCTTTTTTAGGAAAATGGCTTTGGAGATTCCCACTAGAACGGAATTCTCTTTGGTGCTCAATAATTGTTAGCAAATACGGTTTACAGAATAATGGGTGGGATTCCAATATTGTGGGTAGAGGTTCATATCGTAATCCTTGGAAGGCTATTTCTAATGGCCTAGACTTCTTCACCTCTTACATCCGGTACAAGGTGGGAATGGGAGATAGAACTCGATTTTGGGAAGATATTTGGTTGGGTTCGCAGACCTTAGCAGCTCTCTTTTCACAATTATATAGAGTTTCTTGCAATAAAAATACTTCAATTTCATCACTGGCCAATTGGAATTCATTTAATGTCCTTTCATGGGATTTGGTTGGGTGATACTCCTCTTTCTAGGAACGAACCGAATAAAAGAATTTGGGTAGGGGATAAATCGGGTTTCTTCTCTTGTAAATCTTTTTTTGATGTGCTGATAGACACCCTTAATGTCTCTACTTTTGTGCCACACAAGGTGATTTGGAAAGTTGGAGTCCCTCCTAAAGTGAAAATCTTTGCATGGTTAGCCGCTTGGAATAGAGTTAACACTTGTGATTTGTTCCAAAAAAAGAGACAGCATCTAGCCGCGTCACCTTCGTGGTGCATCCTTTGTAAAAAAGACTTTGAAACCAATGACCACCTACTTTTGCATTGCAAATTTGCTCAATATATATGGGCAAAAGTTCAAGGGCAGCTGGATGTGGTGGGTGCTTGCCCTAAATCTTGGTATGATTTTTTATGTATCGATTGGTGCGTGAGGGGCAACAAGACAAGGGCGAAATTGTTGTGGAGATGTTGTTGTATGGCGGTAGCATGGCATATTTGGTTAGAAAAGAATGCTAGGATTTTCGAAGACCATAGTTTGGATGAATCGGATATCTGGAGCAAAATTAAGTTCTCAGCTTCATTGTGGGCATTCTCTTCTAAACGCTTTGGGGATTTGTCCATTTCAGTCATCAACAACAATTGGGAGGCTGCAATTAGATAGTTTATTTTAATGTTTCTTGCGGTTGTTTCTTTGGAGTTTGGACATGGTTTTGTTTTTGTTTGGTCTGTTTATTTTCCTGTTTTGTGCAGGTGAACTTCTGGTCCACCATCCACTTTCTTGTATCTTGTTTCATCTAGTTATCAATAAAGTGGTTTTGTTTCTGATCAAAAAAAAAATAATGTTCAAATTCTTGGGCTACGGGCTGCCAAACATAAGAGTATGACTTCGAGCCTGAGAAGTAAGATTAGCTAGATTCTTGTCCAGCCTATGGAAAATATATCAAAACTTGGTGATAGCCTTTGACTTTAGGTCGAGAATCTTACAGATGCCGTCGCCAGAGGTACTTGAACAAAATTTGAGAAGAGCTCCTTAATTGATTTCCCCAACTCCTTTTGTATAGTCTGGCAAACCTGTAGAACAAAAACTTACAGCTAATCAATGGCGCTTCCATAGAAAGTTAAATATTTAAGAAGACAAATGTACTAACATATATGTGCAAACACATAGGCTGGTAAATCTAACTTCTCTGCTTAGAGCATTTAGTTTCCTCCCATGAAGCACTGACACTGATACTCCAGAAAATTCAAGAACCGTAATATCTGATATCGATACAACTCCCTTACAGCATAAATCCAGCCTAATACTACCTGATACTCCAAATAAGTATCCACCGGTAAAGACTCTGAACCGTCGGATACTACCTGATACTCTGCAGACCTGAGGACACCTTTCGAAGCACTTTCTAGTATGCACTTCAGTTTAGAATGATGACCAAACTGACAATTATGACTTTTGGGTATAGCAGGATATGCAAATGATCCATTTCAGATACTTCTGGGAAACATCAAGGATTAAAATTGCTATTAAAAAAATGAAACACCATCCCGCAAGCCACTTATGAGATTGTGCGACAGCGTTTTATGTGTAGTTGCTGCATGAGATAGTGGATCACTCCCTCCCCACTACTCTCCCATGTATCAACCCATGTTTCTTTCTCAGTCTCTTTCTTTCTTCGGCTAATTTTGGATAAATTGAAATGGTTTCCTTTTATTAAGTCCAATTCCAAACAGACAAGGCATGTGAGGTGAGAATTGAGAAGCAAAGTTAAATCCCTAATATTTAATCATATTGTTAATTTTTCCCATCCATTAACAATATTCTAATGCACTACACAAAAAATTATTTTGATTAAGCAGTGGAACATTCTTATTCTGATTTGACACTAGATGATGTGATTCTTTTTTGCTTTGATAGGGTGGGGCTCAATCACCACAATTTCAGGAAGTCTATTGTTGAGTGGTGCACAGAGGGTCATTTCAGAGTGGGGCAAACTATTAATGAGTAAATCGTGGTTTCTCAAGCCTTAACGATCCAAATGGATGTACCCGAAGCTTTCTGGAAGAGATCCACTTTTACAAAAAGAATATTTTTACGAAATAAGTCATCATTCTGCACATTCAGACCAGCATTCCTAACCATAAGTGGTCTTGATTTGTACCGTAAGTACTATTACACGTATGGAATTATGATACTAAAATGCATGCGCAAAAGAAGATGTGGCACTGGACAGCCGAGTGAAACGGACCAAGTTGAGGCAACATGTTGATCAACCAAATTGATATCTAATTGTGATTGATATCTATGAGATGCATTAGCCATTATTTGCCTAGTGGAACAATAGAATATCAGTAAATAAGATAAGTAAAATTATGTCTTTCTGCATTTTCTGTGCTTTTTCCATCTACTGTCTTCGTCACTCCACCACATATCTTATTGGATCACCAGAGATTCCCTTTTTCCGTCTCTTCCTTATATACTCTTCCTTCGCATTGCTTGCACAGAGACATTTTCACCTGTCTTCCTATAGAGAGATCACTAGCTTTTTCTTATTTATAGTTCAAGGTTCATAACAAAGGATCAAAATTGATATATTATTAAGAATAGAATCGGTAATACTGGATCATGAATTTATCATTAAAATAAGCTCTCAATTTCCCGAGACAACTCACGTGAACTTACACAGACTGAATTTCTGAATCATTAAACTTTTGCATAGGTATGTGAGTATGTCATGATTACTTTGCCAAACACACACACATCACCCTGCAGATGGACTTATCAAGTCTAGAAGTCAATCTAGCCTGTCCCACAAACACTACCTATATCAGCTCAAGAAATTTTCAATAAAGTTTTCTAGAAGACATGAGAGCATACAATCACCAATTTTTCATCCATTTTTTACTTTGAAATTTATAATTAGAAGAATACCTCTTCTGAGGAACGAGGAGGGAGAGAATCCTGCAACTGCTTCAGAAGGCAAATATAGGCCTCTGGAAGCACATCAGCACGTGTGGATAAGTACTGTCCAAGTTTCACCCACAAACCCTCCAATTCTATTATCAAACTAAGAACACGTTTAGCATTACGCTCGTGAGCTCTCTCCCATAAAAGAGCTCGTCTGGATTTGTTTGTCCATTTCTCTCTCTGCTGTAAAGTCTTCAGGCAACACAAAAAGGGAAAGGGGGATCATCAGGTCCATAAAAGGATAACTTTTTCTTACTTTTTTTTAAAGAAAAAAAGTGATATTATTAAATATAACGGAGATATATCAATAACGGTGGAAAAGTCAAGATCCAGAAAAGGATTCTTCTGCACAAAACAAAAACCAAACCAATTAACTATTTAGTAGAATTGAAGCAACAATAAATACCTTATAATCCAGGTAGATTACAACAGCCAGCGTGAAAACTCTCATGCGCCTCTTGCAGATGTTTCCCCATCCCATCAGATGTATCTCTTTTCACAAACTATATCCAGGAAAATTGAGGTATTATTGGCAGTCAGGGAATGGTCACTAGTTATTCATTCACAAACAAAAAAAAATTATGATAATTCAGATAATTTCTCTATTTTCTGCTTTTATTAGTAGTTGATAAAAAAAATCAAAATTTCATTAGTAAAAGATGATTCTTATTCTTTTTCCACCTCTTTAAGTGTTAAAATACCATATACCTACCCGCACTTCACCACACACCTACCTAGTACTAGCAACAGGATGACATATTTGGACGCATTTTCAGGATATAGTGATGCACCACTTGTGCATATTGGTTTACAGTGGAGCTAATACAGAATCCGGGAGTAGTAAAACTTAATTTACCTAACCAATGTATTGATGGCACGTCAATATGCCCTCTAAATGTCCTGTAAATGTGTTGCATGCAGTTATGCTACAACATTGGCTCGTAAACATAAATATTACTCTGTTCGTGGTTAGAATTATGAGCGTGCGTTAATTAATGTAACACTGGTGAAATTTTCTGAAACCTAAGTGGAAAAGACAAAGTAAATTATATTATATAATAAAAATAAAAATTGTGGTTCTAAGAAATTTTCCAAAACCCAGGAATTATAAATGAAAGGAGACTTTTCAATGACATAGGCATGGACATCCAGACGTACTTAGATACATTTATATACATATAAAAACATTACATACATACATACATGTGAGCGAATTTGAGAAAAAAGTAAAAAACAAGAGGGGGGTAATATAATTACTGCACGTTAACAAGCAAAGGTTAATGTGGAATTAAGATGTTACAACGCTGGTAATTTGACGAGAATTCCAATCAAAACTTGTCAGATACAAGAAGATCAGGACATAATTAATTATAACATTAAAGTGGAAGCGAATTGAGAATAAATTATATATAAAAATGCCTAAAAACGAGGAGTAAATGGAAATCGGAGAAGCGTACAACCAAACGTAAATACTATCGTAAAATGCAAGGCGTTAGAAATTTTGCATAATTTGTTTGTAATTTATATAAACTCAACGAAACTTACACGTAGAGCCGGGACAGGACGGGAAGAGAGAGAGAGAGAGATTTTCCTCGGAAGTATCGGGGTGGCGGATTTGTAAGATGTGCGATCAAATTTTGCCCACGGCCTCCTGAAAGAGAGTCTATAATTTGACCTCCCCACCACCACCTACTCGCTTTGTTACTCGTTTGTTACTTTCGTGTTCTCACCGCCAATAATAAAGGGTTATTGCCGGTCCAAACCTGACACTTTTTACCTTGACTCAGTACAATAAAATGAGTTAATTCGATATAATAAAATGAGTACATGTACGTTGATTTAATGTAATAAAATCAATTATTTGCAAATAACTAAATATAATAGGGCCAAGTCAGCATGTTTTTTTAGTTCTAAACAATAATTTGACTCTATTAAATCGAGTGAATGATCATGTGCTCAACCATATTGTACCGAATTAATGCAAAAAGTGTTATAAAAAACTTTGGGGTGGGGCTTAATAAATTGTTGATTTTGTTTAAGTTAATCTATATTAATTAGGGGTTACTATTGATATACACTAAGATACTCTCTAACATTTTAACATTGACTCAACCCTTAAGGACCGAATATATGTGCATATACTCGGTTATTAAGACCCGAGCCAGTGTAATTTTTTTACCCAAAAATAGTTTGGTCCTTGAGTACCAAGTATGTTCACATATACACTGTCCTTAAGGGCCGAGTAAATAGAATAGAGTGTTAGTGAGTGTTTTAGTGTGTGTCAATAGTGCTCACCATTATTTATTGAGTTAATTCGTGCGTGAGTGTACTGACAAAAAAAATATTATTAATTTAATTTTATAAATATTTTTTAAAATAATATTAAAATATCTATAAAATTAATAAGTACATCCACTTTAAAATGTTAGATCCGAATATTATTATGTAATGGGTAAATCCTAATTAATTTTGAAGTAAAATAACAAAATTAAAAGTTTTACGGTATTTTTTCGTCTTTCTTGCTTACATATATCATTGTCCCTCTTTCTCCACCGTTTCCTCCTTTCTTACTTCTTTCCTTACTGTCTCGTCCTTCCTCGCAAATTAGGCGCCATATCTAGAAAGACCACACTCGCTGTCTTCGTCTTCTTCACCACAAATCCTAAAAGTTTATTTTCATATTTTTCATATAGGGTTTATATTAATAATTGATAAATATGTGTATATATCTAAAAATCGATAAAATTTAACCAATTGCAACACTTCTTACATCGACATATCATTAAAATCACTTTTAATCGATTGTAACAACCATAAAGTTTTCAAAATAATCAATTCTTTCCGGGTGAATACCTGTTGATCCTAAAAAAAATCATAATGGATTTTCATAAGTTTAAAACAAATAAAAAAATAATAATACAATTATTATTTTAGGATAACAAATTAGTTTTGGATCCGGCATTAAATATTAACTCAGGTTCTACTAAAATTTGTAATGTCGTATCCAGAATTAAGTTCTTTTACCAAATTTCAAATAAGAATATAATCTCAAATATAAATTCATAAGTAAAACAAAAAATAACACATTGGACGTACAGTCTCTGTTAATCGCCATCAACATTAATACCTAGTTCGTTCTCAACTACCAATGACGTGTTAATCCATTATATTGTAGAGTCTTATTCGTGTTGCAAACTATTGTTCAATTCTCTTATTGGTAAAAGATTTTTTATTGTTGTATACAAAATACGTATTGATAATTTAATCGATATTCAATTCTTTTGAAATTAATCCACGTACAATTATCTTTAAACCCTAACCCTAAAATCATTTGAAATTTCTTTAAAGGTAAATATGAAATAATTTAAAAATAAATTATATTTGGATTATGAAACCAAATTGATATAATTATAAATTAATTTTAATTTGTTGATATAATTATCAATTTTAAAAAGGGTAATATTATGAAAATTTGTTTCAAATTTTCATAATTTAAGGGTGGATTAACTGCAAGATATCGCAGATAGAAACAAAATCATCCTAATAAATTATGGGACCACCGTACGTAAGGTATATGTATTATTGTTCTCCCTTTTCGGTTAATCGGTAATGTTATTTGTAATGTAAATATTGGTCTAATGAATTATTTATCATAACCAAATGATGATTTATTTTATAAGAGAATTTGTGTTTGAACCCTCTCAAATTTAAATTTTCTTGGATCTTGTGGGAAATCAAAAAATAAAGGTAATACCATTTACACTAATTATCAAAAAAAAAAAGTTACATTTAACTTTTTAATTATATTGTAAAAATGCTTAAATTTATCTATACACAATGTGTTGTCCTACAAACCATCTTGTTAGACAACATACGTGTATTATCCATGTTAACCTCGAAGGTTTTAATCTTATTTGACAATAACAATAAATTAATCTTGTGTAGTTTAAAATGCATGTTTATTGAAATAAGTTTATAATTTATTAACTTGGAAATTCAAGAAAAGTATGGAGTTTACAAAGGAAGAATGGCACATTACAAGGATCATTGAAACTCTATCCGATAAAGTCAACAAAGCATTTGACAAGACAAAGAAGATTGATCATTCAATTGATCTATCAATTTCATACATTTCAAGAGTATCACATATGCTAACGATGTAATTCATGAAGAACAAATATCAAATAAATATATGAAAAGCTTCACGGCAAATGATTCAAGTAAAGATCAAATTGAATAAACAAATCAAAGCATTAAAAAACTCGTCAGCTCGATAAATTGAGTGAGTGCTTATAATTTATGTAGAGTTTATTTATTGATCAGTACTTATACCTCAAATATGTTCATACATCATTTATGTTGATTTGAACAAACTTATAATTGAATTTATTTAAAAACATTATATTTCATAAACCGATTCTCAAAATAAATTCATTATTAAATCATTCAAATGATTTTTTAGCCAAAAACAAAAACAAGTGTCTTAGAAGTATGTTAGGAACATTCTCTAGCATTAAAGTGAATTTTGAATCAAAATTAAATAAATCAAAAAAATTGATATTTAGCCTTATGGATAGAACCCGTCAATTAACTAATGAGCCTTACTCAATCGACTAATAGCCATCGGTTAACTGATGTTTTATAATATAACCGTTGAACTTTTAATTTTTGCTTTGTTTAAAGGTAACAACTTTACAAAACCTCTAAAACGGCTGTATACTTTTCGAGACTATATATTGGAGATCTGAGACACATTTAAACTAGCTTGAATCATCATACAATATATTTACAATATTCAAGAATTCAAGCCTTTGCATTGATCATATCACTCGTCTTTTAGCTAAAATTATTGATAAATCTTAATAACTCTAGTGTGTACTTCATTTGTATCTCGTAAATACTTAATTATTCATTGGTGTGTATCACCAAACAACTTTTATTATTCATTTTGAAAGGATTTCTCATAATTTAGCAATAAGGTTTTCTTGTGTTGAGTGTAGTAAGAAAAATCACATTTGCTTGAGTATTGTGAGAATAATAACACTTGTTAGGTGTAGTGATAAAGATTACACTTGTAAGAAATCATGATTTTCACCCGTAAGAAAATTGGTTAGTGGAATTTCTCGGGGGAACTACTCTGGTGCATACGTATGGTATAAATAATCAAACCGCGTGAACAAAAAGTTGTTGACTCATTTGGTTTTGTCATTCTAAACTCAAGCTCTCTATTTATCATAGTTCATACTATTATTATTGCTTAATTACTTTATAGGTTTCATTGATATATAGATTTGTATTTTATTTTTATACAATCTCCTAAAAACTTTTAAATTCCACAATTAGTTTTAAAAACCTTATTCACCCCCTCTAGGATTGTTTTCCGACCAAAAGTCCCAATGATTATTAAAAAATTAATTTATTGCATGTAATGTGTATTGTCCCAAATTACCATCCAATGACTTATATTAGTTGGTGTTTTATTAGTTACATATAATTAGTTGTACACCATGCTTTAGTACAATTAACAATGTAGGGTTCACCTTCATATAATACACGCTACATTATCCAAGGATTATTTAAAACAAAAAATTGCATGGAACGATATACAGTGTATCGTTCAAAAATTGTTAGACTTAACAATATTTTGTACATTGTCTTAAGCAAAAGTTTGTTGTATGGTAAATATATTAATAGTTTAGCATTTTAGGTAGCTTTTTACCTTATTGGTTGTTACTATGAGACAGAAAGTAAGCCGAATTTAGCATATTGTGTGTTATTGGTGCAAATGGCTTAATAGAGTGATTTGTAACTTATAATTTTAAATTTTGCTTTAAAATAACTTTTTTATATGTATTTGGATATTTAATAGGGATTTTTTAGTTTGCCGCTTATTTATAATACAAAATTATAGTTGCCCTTTATTTTTATAATTTTTAGACTTAACCCCGTTGGTTTTAACGGATGTGTAACTCTATCCAATTTTTTTGTATCCTGACCATAGATGAGGTTAAACTACTTTAATCAAATAAACCACATCTATACTATTCTAATCAAATAAACCACATCTTTATTTCTCCTATAATCTAAATAAAAAACTCATTAACAAAAAAACTCAACCCTTTTATTTCATTCATAAACATATGAATCTTATTTCTTTAGGGGGCTGTTCTTGACACACATAAATTCACTCACTAACACTCCCTTAAAAAAAAGTTTATTATTTTATTGACAATGTTGTGCTAAGATACTGCTAGAACAAGTATTAGCACAAGCGTAGAACCGACCGGACAATTATGCGTACAATAATTAAAGAAACAAGCACCACTAGTATTCAAGCAATACGAAAAACAAAAGACTAAAAAATAAAATAATTAACCAAGTACGCAAGCAATTAGGTGGTGTCGGCAAAACCGCCACTAATCCACCGGGAGATAGCTATTATTGATGAGACAAATTTTGAGTACAACGCACAAAACAAACCCTAGCCGCCAATTAGAGCTCTCAATATTATCTCTCAAATATACTCTCTAATCTAGCTAGTAAATAGTACAACACAACTCATGAATAAACCCTATGACAAGGGGTTTATTTACAGAGTATAAATCATATGGTCTAGGATTGTACAAAGCCAAATCTTACTACAAATTGGATAATACAAATCCAATTAGAATTTGGACAATACAAAGCTAATTAAGAATTGGACAATATAAAACCTAATAGGAATATAATTCCTATACAGAGTCAAATCTTTAATTCTTCACCTTGGCGATGTTCCACAAGACTCCAATGCACTCCACCATGATCAAATCATCGAATAAGACACTATTACCCTCGCCGGTCCCTTAGGACCACTGCCCCCCGAGGGGCATCAACACCGAAGGATATTGATCAACGTCGAGCAATGCTCAAACTTGGCCAACGTGACAACCTTTATCAACATATCTGTCGGATTATCTTTGGTGCCTATCTTAACCAGATTTACAACACCGTTTTCAATAATTTCTTGAATGAAGTGATATAAGACATCAATATGCTTTGTTCTTCTATGATGAACTTAATTTTTCGCCAAGTGAATTGCACTCTGACTGTCATAGTGTACCACCACTTTTTCCGGTTTCAAACCAAGATCGCTAACTAAACCACGGAGTCATATGGCCTCCTTAATCGCCTCCGTTATCGCAATATATTATGCCTATGTGGTAGACAACGCTACCACACTTTGAATCATCGGCCTCCAACTCAACGGACCACTACCCAATGTAAACACGTAACCCTAGTCGATATCCGCTTATCTAGGTCGCCGGCGTAATCCGAATCTACAAAACCCTAAATAGCTGACATTCTAGATTTTTTAAATACCAACCCTTTGTCCATCGTACGCCGTATATATCATAAAATCCATTTAACGGCTTGCCAATGCGGTTTTCCAGGGTTCGTCATATACCTACTAACAATGTTCACAGCTTGAGCAATGTTTGGTCGAGTGCATACCATGGCATATATTAAACTCCCAACCGCACTTGCATAAGGAACTTGAGCCATGTAATCTACCTTTTCCTCGGAACTATGAGCCTTCGTTGCCGATAGTTTAAAGTGCGGTGCTAACGGGATACTCACCGGCTTTGAGTTTTTCATCTTGAATCGAGCAACCACTTTCTCAAGGTATTGTCTTTGTATAAGACACAAGTGTACTCTTCCTATCTCGTACGATCTCCATCCCCAAAAATTTTCGCGCTCCACCCAAATATTTCATCTCAAACTCCTTATTTAGCTGAGCTTTTAATATGTCAATCTTCACCAAGCTCCGAAAAGCAATGAGCATATCATCAACGTATAGGAATAAATAGATGAAATTGCCAAATTCGAGCCTTTTAAAGTAAACACAATGATCAAATTCGTTCCGAGTAAACTTCTGCGCGATCATGAACGTGTCAAACCTTTTGTACTATTGACGCGGGGACTGCTTCAATCCGTACAACGACTTTCGAAGTTTGTACACACTATTTTTCTTACCAACAACTTTGAATCTCTCATGCTGAGAGATATAAATCTCTTCCTCTAGGTCCCCATGCAAGAACGCGGTTTTAACATCGAGTTATTCAAGTTCGAGATCAAATTGCGCCACCATAGCCAACAATGCTTAGATCGAGGTGTGCTTCTCAACGGGAGATAACACTTCATTATAATCCACCCATTCCTTTTGCTCATAACCTTTGGCTACCAACTTTGCCTTGAAACGAACACCGGACCCTAGAGCCCAGTTTTTTTTAGTGAAAACTCACTTGCACCCGATAGGTTTCTTCTCATTCGGCAAATCGCATAGCTCCCAAGTTTGATTTTTTCGGAGATACTTCATCTCATCTTCCATGGCCGCTTTCCACTTCGCATTCTCGCTAGAATCCGTAACTTCCCGATACGAAGTCGGCTCATCTTCGTAACTTACTAATGCGTATGCCACCATGTCTTCATACCCATATTGAACCGATGCACGTCGAGCCCTAGGCTCCCTTCCACTAACCAAAGACGGTATTGTTTGTTGTTGATCCGATTTCACTGTCGGAATCTCCGAATTCTCACTGGGAGTCGTCTTTTTCTCGTTGAACTCTTTCACCGAATTCGTAACTGGAGTAGTCACTTTCGTTTTCACCACTATTTAGCTCACTTTATTCTCCTTTTCAACCAAAATTAAAAAATCACCGTTTGTCGACGAGATCGTCTTGAACATAAACGTCTCATCAAACGTCACATCCCTACTAATCACAATTTTTATTCTTTGAAGACACCACAATTTGTAATATTTAACCCCATCACAAGAGTCTAAGAATATTGCTTTACGAGTCCTATGGTCAATTTTCTCATCACGAACATGATTATAAGCCGGACAGACAAAAACGTGAATATTGTCGTAACTAGCATGAGATCCGGTCCACACCTCTATATGTGTTTTGTATTCCACTCCCGAGCATGGCAAAGGATTAACCAAGAATGCAGCATAGGATAAGGCTTTAGCCCAAAATCGCTTATCCAATTTGGCGTTGAAAAGTATACACCGCACCTTTTTAAGGAGTGTACGATTTATCCTCTCCGCTATTCCGTTCTATTGAGGTGTACCCTTTACCGTGAAGTGGTGAATGATACATTCTCGTTGGCAGAAATCCTTAAAAGGATCACAAGTGTACTCCCCGCCGTTGTCTAACCTGAGCACTCTAACTTTTCTACCAATCTGATTTTCAACCATTGCCTTCCACTTTAAGAACATATCAAAGACCTGGTCCTTATGCTTCATGAGATAGACCCAAGTTTTCCTTGAGTAATCATCAACAAAAGTCACAAAGTAATGATTTTCACCTAAGGATTGAGTTTTTATCGACCCCCAGACATCCGTATGCACATAATCAAGTGCTTCTTTCGTGCAATGTACCGATGTCCCAAACTTTACCCGAGTCTATTTTTCAAGTACACAATGCTCACAAAACTCTAGTTTACAGCTTTTCGCACCCTTAAGTAACCCTTGCTTACTCAACACCGTTATAACCTTCTCCCCAGCATGACCCAATCGCATATGCCATAACCTCGTCATGTCAGTCTCTTCAGTCGTAACAAAAGCAAACCCAGTCACTGTGCTTCCTTGAAGAAAATATAGATTATCCATATTATTTCCTTGCATCACAACCATAATTCCGGAGAGAACTTTCAAGTTTTCACCCTTGAGTATTACACGATACCCATTGGAATCAAGAACCCCTAAAGAGATCAAATTTTTCTTCAGATCATGAACATACCGAACATCACCAAGATTACGTACTACTTCGTCGTGCATCTTTAGCCGGATCGTACCAATCCTTATCGTTTTACACGCATGGTCGTTACCCATCAAAACCTTGCTTCCATCAACCTTGGTGAAGGTACGAAACAATTATCGGTTTGGGCACAAATGATACGAGCACCCACTATCCACGATCCACTCGCTCGAAGAGCTAACCCGAAAAGTCACAACCAACATACTCTCGAAATCCTTATCTTTTAATGCCGTTACCGCGTTCGTGTTCTCCACCACACCTTTATTATCTCCACCGCCATTGGTTCTATTTGGACATTCCCGATACACGTGTCCAGGTTTGTTACATTTGTGATAAATTATCTTACTTTTGTCAGCCGGTCCCTGAGATTTCGATCGCCACTTTTTCCGATTTTTCCGCTTCTTCTCATCGCTTCCCCCCTAATAAATATCGCATATAAGTTGGATTATATTTTCTCCTTCAAGCGCTTTTCATTAGTCAAGACAGCCGACGATACCAAATCGTGGGTCACCTTTTCCTTTCCATTAATAAGTGTGGTGAATAGATGACCATAGGATTCCGGGAGCGAATTAAGAAGCAAAATTGCCTTGTCCTCATCATCAATCTCGACGTCTAACCCCTGCAAATGTGAGATTATCTTGTTGAACTTGTCGAGATAATCGTTCATTGATGTACCCTTCGAAAATTCATACCGGAATAGCTTATTTTTCAAGTACAAACGATTTTGGATACTATTCGTCATATACTGATCCTCGAGTTTCTTCTAAATTACCGAGGCAGATGTTTCACGCATCACGTAGTACATCATATTTGGAGTAAGTTGTAAACGAATTGTACTATATGCTTGCCCATCGTACTCAGCCCAATCGGCGTCGGACCACTCAACGGGTTTAGCTTTATTCCCCAACAATGCTCTGTGCAAACCTTGTTGAACAAGGATGTCGGACATCTGACACTGCCACATCGCAAAATCTATTTTCTTCCCGTCAAATCTCTATATATCGAATTTGACCGCAGCCGTCATCTTAAGAGTAGACGCCCTCTTCAAAGGTGGTGTATCTGCCGCCTTAGCACCCCCTTCCGATGTACCACCAGTAAATATCTCTAACTATTACACAATTATTCCAAGAAATAAACCTTCCTATGATACCAAATTACTGTGCTAAGATACCGCTAGAACAAGCCTTAGCATAAGCGTAGGATCGATCAGACAATTATGCGTACAATAATTAAATAAACAAGCACCACTGGTATTCAAGCAATATGAAAAACAAAAGATTAAAAAAGAAAACATCTAACCAAGCACGCAAGCAGTTAGGTGGTGTCGGCAAAACCGCCACCAATCCACTGAATGATAATTATTATTGATGAGACCAATTCTGAGTACAACGCACAAAACAAACCCTAACCGCCAATTAGAGCTCTCAATATTATCTCTCAAATAAACCCTTGTCATGAATAAACCCTATGACAAGGGGTCTATTTATAGAGTATAAATCCTATGGTCTAGGATTGCACAAAGCCAAATCCTATGGTCTAGGATTGCACAAAGCCAAATCCTACTACAAATTGGTTAATACAAATCTAATTAGATTTAGACAATACAAAGTCAATCAAGAATTGGACAATATAAAACCTAATAAGAATATAATTCATATACAGAGCCAAATCTTCAGACACACACCACTTCTCTTTACATTAAACTCAAATTAATAATAATTTAATAACTCTAAATCACTTAAATCCAAATTAATTATATATTCAATAATTAATTCAGCCTTCTTCTTCTTCATCTTCATCATCATCCTCCTTTCGCCGCTAGCATCCAAATCGTCATTCCTCTCCAAAAGAAGTAGAATACTTATATTTTCTTATTCCTTTAAATTTCATTTCTTTTATAAATCATTGGATACAAATAAACACAAAAAAATAGAAACAAAACATGAAGAATGTTTACTCGGTTCCTAGAAGCCGAGTGTTATTCATTATATTCGGCCCAAAGGAACCAAGTAAAGTCCAGGTTACTTGATCCTAAGGAACCGAGTTAGGTTTTGGGTCATTTTTCCAATTTAACTCGGTTCCTAAGGACCGAATGACCTGTGCTTTATTTGGTTCATTTGGGCCGAGTATGACGAATAATACTTGATTCCTACGAACTGAGTAAACTTTCATCTATGGCAAAACTTTGTTTTGACCTGGTGCATAACTCGTATTTGTTCTTTCTAAAAAACATATCTAATAAATTATTGTCAATAGAATATGGTGGAATTTTTTTTTTAACCAATAACGAAAAAGTTCAAAATAAAAAAAGAGGGATCGATTAGATTGGGAAAGAATAAGAAAATTGAAGATGAGATTTGTTGGGTGAGTATTGTGATTTGTTTTTTTGAATCGTAGAGAGAAAAAGAGTGGAGTGGTGAGAGTGGAGTAGAGTATTTTTTAGATTAGTATTAATTAATTTTAAAATTAAATATGGGGTGTTAGGAAGATATAAATTGTACTTATGGAGTGTTAGAGAGTGATTAGTGTGTGTCAATAGTAAGCCCCTTTCTTTATCAAATTAAACTTAAACCCAAGTCAAAAAGTAAATCGCGAAAAAAAATGTGGATTTTTTTCTCATTATTCTTTTCCCTAAACAAAATCCAACAGTATATGTTTCTTGAAAATTGATAGTTGTGACCATCACGACCACGCCCTCAATTGTTTTATCATCAACTTCCGCCTTTATTTTTTTTTCTAGTTTGCATCTAGTACTCGCTCATTTAGTTATAAATTCAGATAATTAAATTTATATTATTATATAGTTTTGAATTATGGTAAATTTTGAAGACGACTTGGTATTCTTGCAAATCAAGTATTGGGTTTTTTATTTGGATTGGAGGAGAAAGAAATATAAGGTTTATTTGATTAGAGTGGTTGGATTTTTTGTTATTGGGTTTTTTCTTTGGATTAGAAGAAAAGAGATATGAGGTGTATTTAATTTTAATGATTAAGTTTTAGATTAATAGTAAAGAGCAAAATAGTCAAGGCATAAAAAATTTGGACATAGTTAGACATCCGTTAAAATCCAAAGGGTTTAAGTCAAATGATTATGAAAATATGGGATAACTATAATTTTGTATTATAAATAAGAGGCAAACTAAAAAAAGCCTATTTAATACATTTGTTCCTCTAACTATTTGTGATTTTATTAATGCATCTAAGCGATTTTTTTTAAACTACATCTTAAATTTAAAAGGTACATTTGATTTTTTGAATTAAAGAGGCAAATATGATTATTTAATTATACTTGAAAAGAATAAAATAATTCTACCTATCGTTAATCATTATCATGGTGAGATTAGAGGATTTTGTGGGATAAATTACTGGTCCTAATATCCAATCCTAACGACACAGAACATATAATATAATGACTTTATACTAGCACGTTATCTTAGTTTACATGTCAAATGGGGCATAAATTTTTGCTATTGACACAATAAATAAAAAAAAATCCTTCGATGTAGTTTGCCAAATGCCGCATAAATGGTTCAAATTGCCCTCATAAACTTTTTATATATAATAGGTTACGTGTTGTAAGATTGGTGTTATGTGAATATTTTATTGTTGATAAAAAAATATATTCGGATTTTATATTTTTCATCCCTATGTGTATGGATTGCCCATTTTTCAAGTTTTGTGGCACAGGTGATTCAAGGCGAAATCGATTTTGGATTAACAAGTTGGGTGCGGTCTAGTTAGTTTACCATATTTGGATAGTGAAAAGATGTGAATAAAGGAGAGACATTGTTGTATTTTAATTGTGTAGTTTGTAAAATTGTAATTTGTAGTTTCAAATTATTTTGATATAAAAACTAGTTGAATTAATATCAAAAATCAATTATTTTGATTTAAAAATTGTGACTTCAAATTATTTTAATATTTCGATATTAAATTGCTGGACGTCACACCAATGGTCCATAAAGCATATGATTATTTTCATACTGACAGCTGTAATTTGAATTTGAAATTAAAATTTTCTATTGCCAACTATAGAATTCACCGATTTTTGTATCTTTGAGGTGATTTCAATGTAAATAAATTATTATAAAACTACATATGTTGTTTTATATTTATTATTTTATGACAGTAACCACTTAAACAATGCCATAGATGATTAATAGGTGGATAGTATTAGAGTCATTAGGAGTAAAAGTGTATGTTAATAACTGAATAAATAATATTTTTAGATAAGTGATACATAAATACATCCTACGTGCATTCATTAATGCATAAATAATGTTTAAAGTTAGTGAATAAAATGGTAATGTGATAGCCCGATTTTAAATATATTTTAAATATAGATTTTTTAGTACAATTTCTATTGAACTGTCTTATGCTGAATCGAAAATATATTATGAAAATATCACACAATTTAATTATAAATAAGTTTAAATTATGAATAAACTTGAATATTTGGATAAACTTTAAAATAAGATATTCATGAAGAAAAAAATGGAAAAAATGGAATTTACCACCTTACGTGGCTATCCCATGCCCATCCATTCTTTAGTTTACTTAGTCACCAAGATACTCTAGCTATATATGAACATGAGCCTTAGATTTAATTTTTCATTCCACGTAAAAGGGAAATAATTGTAGAGAGAGAGAAAATAAGAGAAATGAGGGAAAAGATTCCAAAGATATAAAATAAATTAAGGAAAAAGAAGACGGTGCTTATATAAAAGCTTCGTTATAGTATTTTAAGTATTGAGTGTTGTGATTATTAGCAATTAATCACGCCACGGATCTCAATTCAAATAGTGGATATTAATAATTAGAGATAATATATATGATAAAACAAAGGAAGAAAAATAGAAGATGAAATACACAATATTCGACAAACGAATATTTCACTAATTCTTTGAAAATTATTATAAAATCTATCACAAAAATTATTGCACTCAAAACTCTTACAGAAGAAGAAAATCAACATCCCTTTAATCTCTCTCACAACAAGATGAACTCTCCCAACCTAATCTCCATAGAAAGAGGAATTATTCCACACATTAATCTCTTGAATGATTATATCTATATATATATATATTGATATAATAGTAGTGATATAATATAATACATCAAATCTAAAATAAAGTAACAACAATCCTACGTAAATAAGGAAATTATTAACAATTTCATAGAGACCAAAATAAACAACAAAACTAAGTTTGGTATGAAAACCTATTTTTCATCCAGATGCAGAACGACTTTTGCACCTTTCTCGCGAAGGTGTAAAAGTGCTTTTGCACATTTCCAGAATGCTATCTTATAGGTACAAAAGCACTTTTGCACATTTCCAAAGTGCAATCTTACTTATATGTTTTACTGCAAATCATTTTTTGCACCATTCGAGAAAATTTGATTATAAGCCAAACAGAACAATCCGATTTCCAACAAAACTCCCATTCTCTTGGGTTTGGAACCGAGCAAAAAACACAACATTGAGATGAATGCAGCATGCTCCTTTTAAATCTCCGAACTATTCATTTTTAAATTTATAGATTGACTTCTTTTTGTATTCATATATACTTTTGTACTCCATTTGAAATTCTGATTCTTTAACTTGATTTTATTGATTGTTGTTTGGCTCTTCGTATTCTCTTGTTCCAACTTCATTTATTTAAATGTTATTGTATTAATTATACATCATTCATATTATACCATATTGAAAATTTACTCTAAACATACTAATTATTGTTCAATTATATGTGGATATATTTATTGCATAAGTTACTATGTAAATGTGATTTTTGGAGATAAATTAGTTAATCAATTGATACTTTCATAATATGGACCAATAAGATTAATTACTTGTAAGGATTCAAGAGGTTGAGTATCTTGATAACCATTGCTATACTACCTAGATGCCTAGTGTTAGTGTTGCATGGCTAAAGTTGGGCTTGGTTTGATCATATAGTTTGCGTAACTAACATGTTGTTTTGTATTAATAATTCACGATTACATAAATAAATTACATATATCGAGAATTTTTTAAACCATCAACATGATATATTTATCAATTAGTTATTGACAAATACCACCTATTAATTATGATATCAATATTGTTATTGATTAAATAACTTTTTCTTGGACTTTCATTATTGCCATGTTGTATACTTCTTCACATTTACATGTGTAGATTATTAGGATACGCATTGGAATTTATGACATAAGTTGAAAACATGAAGGATTTGTTTATATTAGTGTTGTTAGTAGAAGAATATATGATGTAATTTTTTTTTGGACTGAGAAATTGTACTTTTGAAATTAATGATAACATAGAGGATGATAGTTTTTATCTGTTTATTTGTTTCATAAAACAATAGTTCTCACCCCTGGACAGTAGTATAGAGAACTGGGGCGTGACAAGTGCTGATGTTTTTTGGTTCAAGTAGAATTTTAGGCAAACTGAGGCAACTTGCACACATTAGTGTACCGGAATATATTCGATTATCGGTCTTGCCTTTCCACCGGTCCAAATTGACAAGACATTATTTGTGGCTCAGCCTCGAGAGAAGCATCTCGTGTGTTAATTTATGACTTGTGTAAAACTTATCATTGTTTAAATTTGTCACTTGACCAACCTTTGCTAGGGAGGAAACCTACATGGGCATTTATTTCATTTTTTGAATCTAAATATTGAATCTTTCAAAATTTGAAAAACTGAATGTCATACATGAATAAATGTTATTTTTGTTTGAACATATTACATTTGAAATGTTAATCGAACAATTTTACTCTTATTTTATAAAAATAATTATATCTTAGAACAAAGGTAAAATATGTGTTTGATCGCTTTTAAAAATCAAAATAAATAATTATAACCCATCAACAAACATATTTTAAATCTCTAAATTCATTTAGCATAGTTGTTAGGTGTAAACAAACAAACCACCCCGCCCCTCTTAACATCTCATCTCTGACACTTTTAGCGGTGTATTTTTATTTATCATAAATTGATAGCCCCAATTTCTTTTTTTATTAGTTAACTACCATTTCCCTTTTTTTTTTTTTGGCTTCTTGATAAATAAACTAGTTCGTTCCCTCGATTTAATTTGATTTGACCAACCAACGACAAAAACCTAAAAATACGAGGCAAACCCACCCTGCTCTTCTCTACCCAGCAACCCCCTTTCGCTATGAGCAACATTTCTTCTTCAAGGGCTCGCTCCACCGCCGACCCCCGATCCGGCGGTAAAATAGTTAAACAAAGGCGAACCTTCTCCTCTGTGCGAAAAACTCCCTATGCCCGCCCAGCACCCTCCATTCCCCCTCCTACCCAAAACCCTAACCCTAATTGGCTCACAGGTCTCCTTTTCCCCGCCACTCGGAAAATCGCTACCCAACTTCTCTCCTCTATATTCAGCACCGACACTTTCTCTTCTTCCTCCTCCTCTTCTTCAGGCACTGATTCCTGTTCCGGTACGTTTATTTAGTTTATAATTTCCTCCCGGTTCTGTTATTTTCGACTTTCTGGTCTCACACGGGTTGTGTTTGATACTTTATAATAATTGGGCAAAAAATTATGCTGTCGTTTGGGACAAACAAACAAACAATGTCTATATTTTTGTTATCTATGCATGTATTGCTGCACTACATAATTCTACTCACCGTTTGTTTAATTTGTAAATCTGGTTGGTCTTGCTCAATGGGGCTCACAAGTTGTTTAAACTATTCCGTTATGGTAGTGTAGATGCAATCATAGGTTAATCATGTTTTGGAGAACCTTTAGGAGCAATACAACTCTAGTAATCACACAAATCAAATTTGTTTGAAAGACATATTCAAGCCAACAGACATACACAGTACAGTTCTCGGCAAAGTTGATCAAAGAAGGATAATTTTTTGGGTTTTACTAGCCAAAGAAAGCTCATCAACCGCAGAGACAACTTCCTATCACACATGGATCCCTAATAATCCCTTTGTTTAAAGCACATCTTTTTGACATGCAAAGAGATACTTTCTGAGTCTTGGGAATGTGGCTGTTTTGTTTTATGAAACTGTTGAGATTAGTTTCCTTTTTTGTCCTTTCTACCTTTCTCGCACCATTGACGTCAGTTCATGCATTTAGCTTGTTGTGGAAGAAAGAAAGCGACTTACATTTTTCATATCTTAATGTCATTATTTTTAGTCTGCATGTCAGCTTTGTATAGAACATATATTATTGGAAAAAAGGCTCTTTGAGGCAGGGGAAAAGAAATTCAAGATGGAGTGAATAATAAACCTTGATAAAGTCTGAAACCTGTACCTGTTTTGATGGATGGCATTAGATGCTCATTATTTGTGAGGCTGGAATAAATCAGAATTTGAAGCTGGTTTCTCGTATTATAAATATTATTGTTGCTATTACTATTGTTTTCGTTGTCATTTTAGTCCATTTATGTTTTTTCCTTTCTTCTTACCAGAAGATGATATTGACAGTGACTATAATGGTTATGACATGCCCTCAGACGGGGTTGCTGGGTTGAAAAAGGTAAACACACTGCTTACCCTCAGATTCTCACTATCACGTATTATATGCATGGGAAATCATTTGATCTAGAGGGATTTAGAAGCCTCCTTAACCATATATTCATTGCAAAACCAAATTATTAATTATATTTTACTGGTTAATTTTAAGAGAATTGATGGAAGTGTTCAAGAGTTTGTATTGATCATCACCATCAATTATAGTGTGTATTTGATACAAATATGGCTTCTTCCTAGAAGGATTCATGCTTCCTAATTCAGAGTAAGTTAGTATACGCCCTTTTAAATAAGTAAAAATAAAGTAGAAAACCCCCAGAATGTTATATTGATATCCTAGGGTTTAATTGCACCTTTTTTTTTTTCCATAAAAAAGTTCAAAATTGCATTATTTTCGTCTTTATATTCGCTAGCTGCTGAGAATATCCATTTATAATTATGCGGTGAAGCTCGCCTCCTTATTTTCGAACCTGCAATATTTCACATGTGAAAGCGGTGCTCTTGCCATTGAGCTAGAAGTTCATGTGCTAATATGTATACTTTTGAGGAAGTTAAAGATCTTAATATTATGTGTTGCCCCTGATGTTCAATTTTGGGTTTTACATAACGCAGAATATAAGAATGATTGTTTATTAATTACTTGTTACTGATATTTTTTTTTGTACGTCGGAAGAATGAAACATCTTCGGAGATGATAAAATGCTCTGAGGAGGACCCTCAACTAACTAAAAGGAAGAGTAGCACTAAACAGTTAATTGAACAGCTACTTCTCCAGGAGACATACTCAAGGTAATTGATAAAAAGTTAAGCTATTTTTTTTTGTGAATTTTCAGTATTTCCAATCATTATATTTTGCTTCTTGTTGAACTGCCGAATCTTCTTTAATTTATATCCCTCCCCTCCTTTTTCTCTTCTCTTCTTTCCTTGCCTTTTCGTTTCTTTCTTGTTTGGCCAGAGTTCTTGTAATGATCTTGAGATATAAATTATCTGAAGTTAATGTGACCTTATTTATCTTGAAATTATCTTTTATCTGAATGAAGGGTCACAGTTGCTGACTTTTTCAACTTTTGGTTTTGGAGTCACCTGTTTATAGCTTGGAAGATTTATCCTTTGCTATTCTTTTCATACTCCATCGGACATGAGGTGGTGCACTTGGATTTATTTCACTTCATAATGTAAAAGAAAAATTCGTGTTCAACCTTTTAATGTTGGGTAACCATTTGATTAATTTGTTTATGGATTGTAATCTTGTATGTTTTAAAGATTCAAGACTTGATTGGTCACTCATTTGGATGGCAACATATAGAAGAATAACAACTTCCACTAAAATTTTGTCACCTATTCTTGTGTGAATCACCATCGTCGAACATCTGCTTTATACTTGTGTTTAGTCACTATTACCTGAATCTACTGGATACATTTGATCTGGCCTAAACTGTTACTTGAGGTGCACTTTGATATTTTTAATATTGTAACTTATGTCTTTTCTCCACTCCCTGCAATCAAATTTGTTTCACTTCCATCGCGATGTCTGATTTTTTTTTTGTTTTATAGTGAAAAAGATTGATCTAATATATTTCAACCAGCTAGTAGTTGTTTCTGTTTAAATGATTCTTCACTGGATTAATTGTGTGTCTACATGCTTATATATACATGGGCCATGGGGTGTCACAGGCAGTAGTTACAATATTTAGGCATTGGAATGTGATGATACATTGATAATCAAACGAACGACTCTTCCATTGGGCAGTTGTTTGCAAGATGTTGTTTAAGTCATGCCGCCTTCTCTTTTCACAATTGTGCAGAGGAGAATTGTGCTATAATCCGATTATCTTAGAAAAATAATGTTTTCTGTTGCACCTTTTCTGTTTGTAGCTGCAGTCTGACCGATCAAACTTCTGAATGCTTTTGATCTTTTACCAGGGAGGAGTGTGATAGACTTATAAAGATTATTAGTTCGCGGGTTGTAGATTTTTCCACCAGAACAGAGGGAGTGGATGCTGGGCTAGGTGAGATACCCTGCAGAAGAGTTGGTGATATTTTTTCCCTCAAGAACATTGATAACTGAAGAAAATTGTACCAATTTTCCCTGCATCATACTAATTACTTATCAAGTTTATAATTTTTGTTGCGCAGATACACCCGATCTATGCAATAAAGCTCTCGCAGAAGCAAAAAAATGGTTAGAAGAAAAGAAAGTGGGATCAAGTCCGAAGTCGGACTTGGACCATCAAACATGTGCCTTCAACTCTGTTGTGCTACCGCATGTCAGTAACTCTTGGACATGATATCTAACTCCTTACAACTTAATGGCTATCACTCTCTTTGCTTGCTCCTTGCTTCTCGAAGATTTACTTTTATATTATTTTTGTTCTGACATGATTCTGATCTGGTAATGGATAAATATTCTTGATCTTATATAACTGTACTATGTGAATACATCTCAATGCTTCCAAAGATGGATCCGGTGCCTTGGAAGCTTAGACTTGTCTCGGCCAGTCTGTGTGTCATTAATAGTCCAAAGTTTTTGAAGTTACCCATCTTCGTAAATCTGGTTTAGGTTCATATTCAATTTGGAGGGTTGAGGGCGACTCGCTTTTCTTTCATCCTATATTCAGTCAGTTTCATGAATCTTCTGTCGAGAACTTGTAATCTCACACCTTGCTAACCATCCTGTCTTTTAACACTAAAGCCCAAGTACCGGACCTTCATCATCCACTCTTTTTAAGACTTCCCTGGCAATCTAAAAGACACTGAAAAGGCCAAAAATTCTATTCATGGTAATATGTACCAGTACAACAACTAAAACAGGCTTGAAGATGTCCAATTCTCTTACATAATTGAAGTTAACTATTGCACCAGACTCTTTTACAGATGCTCTACATTAATGTAGGTGTTTCTGACTTACCATGAGAAATCACGATCTACTTGTAGTATTATTCTCCCACAGTTGTCTCACTCCCCCTCCCTCTCAAAAAGTAAAAAAGCAAGAACTTTCTGAATTTACATGTAAGATTACAAGGAGAAGGAGATAAATGAAGAAGGGTAGTGTCAATCTGATTAAATGTTGTCCCTCCTGTTCCTTTCCGCCCAAAACATTCACACTACTGCCAAGACTATGCCTGCACAAAATAAACGTACTCTGTTACCTCCAAATCCTTGGACTACACCATCACCGATGAAATGTTTGCCAAAGGTAAATCCTGCCAATCCAATTACTTGGAACACCTTGTACCATAAAAAGGAAGTGAGAGCTATTGCAATAAATAATTTTGCCATCCTTCCTCCGCAAGGTATACCATTGTGGGGAAAAGCCAGGATTAGGTAAACCGGACTTCCAAATCGTCCCATAAAGAACAAAATAGGATCATATGGTGAATCTATTAAGGATCCGAAGGAAATTTAACATGAAATTGCTGGATGCATCACAAGACCAAAGCTGTTACTAGGAGAACCTGGGTGCATTATAGTTCTGCGGTTTTAGCTAACTGTGGCAAATGCAGGAAGTGTATTCAAATGAGAAGACATTTTTTTCTATCCTTTTTGTTGAGTTGGGATATCACTGAAGTAATTCACACAGAATAAGCCGCGCCTACACACGTGTCCAAAATTTGGACCCTTCTTCGTTGTCCCATCCTCTTGAAATAGGAGAAAGAATAATCTAAGGCTAACTTATATATGGAACATAGAGTAGTATTGAATTCTTTGTGTCCTATTTTTGTTATTATTTGTTATGAACTTGTGCAGTTACTGGAGAAATTGAAACAAACTAGTCAAAATTCTTTAAAAAAATAAGAATGGGGGGGGGGGGAATCGTTACTTGTTGAAGAATATTGATGCAATCATGCAACTGCTTTCCTTCGTCGGATATATATAGAATGCATGAAATAACAACCTAGTCAAGAGTTTTAATCCTCTTGTGCAACCTCTGTGGTGTGTCTTGGAGGGTCTAAATCAGGGATGTACGCAGCATTTTTGTTGAGGGGCTATGACCATAAAATTTATTTAGCTTCTTAACTCCTCTCTCAAAGAAATTGAATGTTACAAGAATATATATACACTCTATATGCTTTTCAAGTAAGTCGGTCCTTACCTGAAATGCACCACATATATATATATATATGTGAGAAAATAAAAAAGAAGTATAGGAAATGAAAATGATAAGAACAACAATTCATTTGTGTGAGATGAAAAATAAGTTGAGTAATGTGGTGAGATGATCTCCACTTTTTATGACTGTATATATCCTTCATCCTTCTTTATCTTTTGTGAAAAAAATAAATTCTTCCTCATAACCTTCAGAAAAGTTTTGCATGGAAAAAATAAAAAGTAAGAGAACATTTCACTACATCCCTTAACTTATTTTCCAAATACTTGACAAAAATCAATTCTTTTTCCGATCACTCTCCATTGAAACGTATTATCAGCGTAGGTAAATATTCCATCTGTTTCAAATTAGGAGTTCCACCTTTTCATTTCAGGAAGTCTCAAAATTAAGAGTCCCTTTTTTTTTTTATCAGAGACGAAGCTTATATTGATACGAGAAATCAAATACAAGCAAATTAGATCAATCGATTGGACGAGAGGTCCAAAGCCAGCCCTAAAACCGAAAAAGAAACAAATTGCCTAAACAAATAAGACATCCACCACCTGACCAAGCAACAAAAAACAGCTACCCCAACCTACACTATAAATCCTACCAACATCATTAAGTATACAACCAAGCTAAAAAAGTACTATCCACTACATCAGAGCGGCTTTCCAATCTCTAGCTAAATCTGACACATAAAGACTGCCAAACACACTTGCAGAACAAGCCCACAAAGATGCCGTAGCCTTGACTTTGTGCCAAATCTCCTCCTCACTTTGAAGATTCTGGAATCTCTCTTTCTCCACACACACCAAAAAACAACTATACAACTACTTCTGCACAAAATTTTAGATTTCTTCTTATTTCCCCTAAAATACCACCTCTCAACAAGCAGATTATGCCACGAACTTGGAATAGCATAAACGAAATCTAATTCTCTCCGAATATTGCACCAAACGTAGTGAACAAAAGAGCAATGCAATAGCAAATGATCTAAACTTTCCCCACTTCTTTTGCACATAACACACCACGATGGAGATAAAAGTAGGTACGGCCTCTTGATCTGCAGCAAATCTGTTGTACTCACCCTTTTCAGCGCTGCTAACCAAGCCAACACTTTCACTTTTGATGGAGCTCCATTCTGCCAAATCATGTCGTATGCCTCAAAATTACTTGCTTCATTGGATCTTGTAATAACCTCAAAGTATGACTTCGTCGAGAATTGCCCAAATATATCTCCTTCCCACACTCTAACGTCCCACCCATCTCTAAAAACATTACAATTTCCAATTAACCCCAGAAACTCCACAAACTTATTTTCCTCTTCAACAGTGAGATTTTTGCGAATACGAATATCCCACACAAAATAATTGTTTGAACCCCAACAAATATTAGACACAACTGGATGGACAGCCAATCTGAAAATCCTGGGGAATTTAACTGCCAAAGCCACTTCACCCACCCACTTATCACTCCAAAACCGAATCTTTGAGCCGTTTCTTACCTTATATCGAATATTTCCCACGAATTTCCTTAATCCGCCAAAAATCGCTTCCAAGAGTTGCGATACGTCCCCCTGGTCACCGCATTAAAAGCCCATCCAGTTTCTTGAACTCCATTTTTGCTTCTAATAATAGACTGCCGAAAAGCATTTTGTTCTTCTGGAAAATGTCATAGCCACTTTCCTAACAGAGCTTCATTTCTTTTGATCAAATTCCTGATTCCCAAGCCTCGCGCCTTTTTGCTACAGCTCACCTTTTCCCAACCCATTGAATATTCCCCCTTCCTCCCTTCAAATCCCTCCCATAGGAAATCCCTCATAAATTTTTCAATACTTTTGGCTACTGAGGCTGGAGTTTTAAAGGGGGAGAGATAATAAATTAGAACTCTCTAAAATCGATTGAATTAACGTTAATTTTCCACCCTTCGAAATACACCCCTTGGACCAACCCTCAAGTCTATTGCCTACTCTTTTAATTACCGGACTCCAAAAACCTAGTCTCTTCGGATTGTCCCCCAACGGCAACCCCAAGTAAGACATTGGCCAATTCCCCACCCCGCACCCCCTACATTGGCTAAAGCTCTCACTTCCTCCTCCTCCTCGATATTTATTCCTACTATCTCACTTTTTGACAAATTGATTCTCAAACCCAACGCATACCCAAAAATGTCTAAAATATTAAAAAGATTACCGATTTTTTCCTCATTATTAGAAAGGAAGAAGATAGTATCATCGGCAAATTGTAAGTGCGACAAGCTCACCCTATCCCTTCCAATAGCGAACCCCTCCACCATGCCTCTACTCTTCGCCCTTCCCACCAATTATTTTAAAACGTCTGAGACCAAGACAAAGAGAAAAGGAGAGAGAGGATCCCCTTGCCGAAGTCCCCTAGACGCCTTGAAATTCCCTCTTGGTTTCCTGTTCCTAATCACAGAAAAGTTAACCGACGACAAACACCCTCGAATCAACCTCCGCCACCTACTACCAAACCCCTTCTTCTCCAACACATGGTCAATGAAGTCCCATTCAATATGATCATAAGCTTTTTCAAAATCAATCTTCAACACCACTCCCTCCCTCCTTCTCTCCCTATACTCCTCTACCCCTTCATTGGCAATGAGAACTAAATCAAGTATTTGTCGACCTTTCACGAAGTCCCATTCAATATGATCATAATCTTTCTCTCCCTATACTCCTCATTTTCTTTTGGGAACATAATAATGGATTAACAATAAAAGAAAATTAATAAGTTGTAATCGTGAGCGCTAATTAAATTAAAATCAATGTTAGTGCTACTCTTAATTTGAGATGGAAGAAATGGTATATTAATTTATGATTAAATGCATCATACTATTTATTATTGAGGATATTTAGAGAGAATCATAATTTATTCCATCATCACCAATAATGAAAACAACGCACCTTATATAGGAAATAAACACAACTCCTAATTAACCTAGAGTCCCTATCAACTAAAATAACATAAATAAATAAAATAAATAATACTGAGAATTATCAATACTCCCCCTCAAGTTGGTGCAAAGATATCCGTCAGGCCCAACTTGCTCACTTGAAATTCGAACGGTTGCCTTAACAGGCCCTTGGTCAAAATATCTGCAACTTGTTGAGACGGAACAAAGGGAGTACATATAATTCCACCTTCTAGTTTCTCTTTGATGAAGTGCCTATCAATCTCAACATGTTTTGTCCTATTATGTAAGACCGGATTGTGGGCAATACTGATAGCAGCCTTGTTATCGCAGTATAGCTTCATCGGGAGACTTATTGGCCTTTTGAGTTCCTCTAAGACCCTTTGTAGCCAAAGGACCTCACATACTCCTTGAGCCATTGATCTAAACTCAGCTTCTGCACTGCTTCGAGCGACAACGCTTTGCTTCTTGCTTCTCCATGTAACCAAGTTGCCCCAAAGAAACGTACAGTAGCCAGACGTAGACCGTCTATCAGTAACCGAGCCCGCCCAATCAGCATCGGTATACACCTCTATCCCTCTTTTATCGTTCCTCCTGAAGAACAGACCTTTTCCTGGGGAGCCTTTGAGGTAACGAAGAATACGGTACACCGCCTTAAGATGCTCTTCACATGGTGAGTGCATGAACTGACTAACCAGGCTCACAGCGAAAGCAATGTCAGGGCGCGTATGAGACAAGTAGATTAGTTTCCCAACTAACCTCTGGTATCTCCCTGTTTCGACTGGAACACCATCTTTAACATCTCCTAGCTTGGTACCCAGTTCTATAGGAGTATCCGATGGCTTACACCCACTCATCCCAGTTTCTGACAGCAGATCCAAAATATATTTCCGTTGTGATACTACAATACCACTTTTTGAACGGGCCACCTCCATTCTAAGGAAGTATCGTAGGTCACCAAGATCCTTAATCTCAAATTCTCTAGCAAGATTTCGCTTCAGTCGATTCATTTCTTCAACATCATCCCCTGTCAAGATCATATCATCCACTTAAACAATGAGAACGGAAAGTTCGTTTCTTGTGGATGTCTTAGTGAAGAGAGTATGATCAGACTGCCCTTGATTATACCCTTGGCCCTTGAGGAACTTCGTTAATCTTTCGAACCACGCTCTAGGAGATTGTTTAAGGCCATGCAAAGACCTCTTTAGCTTGCAGATTTTTGTCCCAAATTCCTCAGTAAAACCAGGTGGAGGTTCCATATAGACTTCCTCTTCCAGGTTTCTATTCAAGAAGGCATTCTTCACATCTAACTGATTCAGAGGCCAGTTCAAGTTAGCTGCAACTGATAAGAGAACCCGAACTTTATTTAATTTTGCCACGGGAGAAAAAGTTTCGGAGTAATCGACTCCATACGTTTGAGTGAAGCCTTTAGCCACCAGACGAGCCTTGTACCGTTCCACTGACCCATCTGAGTTATACTTCACAGTGAATACCCATTTACAACCAACAACTGTCTTTCCTTCTGGAAGCTTTACTTTCTCCCAAGTAGCATTCTTCTCCAGCGATCTCATCTCCTCATACATCGCTTCTCTCCACTCCGGAACATTTAGAGCATCCTGAACATTGTTAGGAATAACCACATTCGACACACGAGATATAAATGCAGAATAGGAGGGTGAGATATTTTTATATGACACAAAGTTCGAAATAGGATATTTGGGAGATTTCGTACACGCTCTGACTCCTTTTCTAAGAGCAATAGGGAGATCAAGTTGATCAGACTGAGTTGACTCGATATTGGCTTGAGAACTACCTTCAGGTATCTCGGAAGAGTCATTGTGAGTATCATGATCCATCTTCAGGTTGGATTCTTGGGGTTGCAGAGGGATGGCTTCTTCCCTTCCTTGTTTTGGATTTTTCCTAGAATAAACAAGACCTTTATACCGTTTTGCACACATCTCTGGTCCATCGGTAGTCAGATTTTGGGATGACACTAACCCTGGTTGTTTACCATTACCAACACAAGTATCTTCAATATTTAATTCATTTGTTTTCCCAGATTGTACAGATTGTGTGTTAAAATTAGGTACTTGTTCATACAAAACATCAACGACTGAATTATCAAAACCGTAACCACCATCTTCACTCGTGCTCTCCCCCTGAAGATGGGAGTTGTAATAGGATCGCCCCTCGAAGAAGGTAACATCCATAGAAATGTATAATTTCTTGGAAATCGGATCAAAACATTTATACCCTTTCTGATTTGTAGGATAGCCTACAAAAATACATTTGTGTGCCTTTGGATCAAGTTTAGAATTTTTTGGGTCATGATTATGAACAAAGGCAACACTTCCAAATATTTTTAAGGGAATATCCCCTAATAACCGAGTGTTGGGAAATAGATCAGAAATCACTTTTATAGGAGCTTTAAATTTCAAAGTTCGTGTTGGAAGCCGATTAATAAGGTAAGTAGCAGTCAAAATAGCATCTCCCCAAAGGTATTTTGGAACTTTAGTTTGAAAAATTAAAGCACGAGCAACTTCAAGTAGATGTCTATTTTTCCTTTCGGCAACTCCATTCTGTTGAGGAGTATAATTACAAGAACTTTGATGAATTATCCCATTTTTTATGAAAAAATCCCCTAACATCTTATTAAAAAATTCCTTCCCATTATCACTCCGAAAAATTTGAATTTTGGTTTGAAACTGCGTGTGTATCATGGTGTAAAAGTTTTGAAACACACTCCTAACTTCTGATTTTTCTTTTAAAAGAAAGACCCAACATACTCTAGTGTGGTCATCAATGAAAGTTACAAACCAACGTTTACCAGACCAAGTGGGCACTCTAGAGGGACCCCAAACATCACTGTGAATCAAGGTGAAAGGTTGTGATTTCTTATATGGTTGAGACGGAAAGACTGTGCGTTGATGTTTTGCTAATTCACAAGATTCACACCGAAATTTAAGCAAATTTTTATTCATTAATAACTTGGGAAACAAATGCTTTAAATACTGAAAGTTTGGATGTCCTAACCTATAATGCCATAACAAAATCTGACTATCACTAGAAACAGAAATAGAATTAAAACAAGTCTGCCGGTCTTGCCTTCCAGAGGTAGACCCATTATTGAAGAAGTAGAAGACCAAAAGTTAACTTGACAATTGAGATCAAGAGCTAATTTGCTGACAGATATAAGATTATACGATAAATTAGGGACATGTAAGACATCTGTAAGAGTGAGAGACGGGGAGACGATTATGGTTCCTTTGCCGGCAACCGCAGCAAATGAACCATCAGCAATTTTAACCTTTTGATTCCCTGCACACGGAGTATATGATGAAAAAAATTCCGAGATACCGGTCATGTGGTCAGTGGCCCCTGAATCTAATATCCAGTTGCTATGGGATTTGATACAAGCAATTGTAGCGGTAAACTTATTACCTGACTGAGCTAAGGAACAGGAGGAGTCAGAGTTTCCTAAAGAATGGGCTTGAACCATTTTACACAGATGCTCAAATTGTTCCTTTGTGAATGGAAGTGGTTCTGTGGAAGATGGTTGCACTGAATCTGCATTGCTTGCTTGGAATGCTCGAGTTCCTCCCCTCGTTTTGTTATCACGCTTCTTCCAATTTGCTGGTTTACCATGAAGCTTCCAGCAACTATCCCTAGTATGACCTGACCACTTGCAATGATCACACCACAATTTCTGTTTTCCTCCCCTCTTATCACTGTCTACGGCTTTATCAAGGGCTACCAGTGCAGAGCCCTCACCATCTGTACGGGGCTCCCGTTCGTCTTTCAACATCACAGATCGTCGAGCCTCTTCTCTTCGTACCTCTGAAAATACCTCTCTGATAGTGGGCAAAGGTATTCTGCCTAAAATACGACCCCGAACTTCGTCTAGGTCCTTGTTTAGTCCAGCTAAAAAGACAAACACCCGACCTCGTTCAACCTTCTTCTTGTAACGAGCACTATCATTCGGGTTTTCCCACTCTTCAGTTTCAAACAGATCCAACTCTTGCCATATAGCCATCATGTCATGGTAGTAGGCTGTAACCCCACGAACTCCTTGTTGCATCTTCCACAACTGGTTATTGAGTTCGAACATTTGAGAATAATTGTCTAGATCCGAGTACGTTTCCTTAACCGCGTGCCAGATATCTCGAGCAGTCGGCAGGAACATATAGGGTTTACCAAGACCAGCCTCCATGGAATTGATCAACCACGAGGTAACCATCGAATTCTCCTTGCGCCATGACTAAAAGCCCGGGTCGTTAGATGGGGGTGGTACCACTTCACCATTCACATAACCTAATTTTCTTTTGCCGTCAATAAACAGCCTCATTGATTGTGCCCATTCGAGGTAATTCCTTCCATTCAATTTGTGACTAATATTAGCCACAGGATTTTCACTTACCGAATAAATAGTAGCAAATTGCGACATAGTGTCTGTGAACGTAGAAGATGGGCTTGTGGTAGAGCCACTAGAAGATTCTGTGAGACCCGGACTACTAGCACCCACCATTGCAAGTTTATAGTTCATACAGTGAGATAATCAAACTAACCAGAGAAAACACAGGGACTGAATAGTAGCAATCAACCGAAACAGTGGCAAAATAACAGAACAGTGGCAGATTAATAGGAACAGTATCAAACCGGATCAAAATCACCAAACCAAGGCCAGAATATGGTGAGGAACAGTGAGACGACGAGTTCTGGAATTTTTGGGGATGGTCGGAGCTCCGACGCGCCGTCACGCGCGGCTACAGTGGGTGGCGCGTGAGATCCACGCGCGTAGGTGTGGTGGCGCGTGAAGGCTCGTTTCCCGTTGAATTTTCTGTCGTGGCTTCTCCTGAGGATTCCGACCACCTCTATAGTGGTGGTGTAATAAAAAAACGAAGCACGTAACTAGTGGTCGAGATTGCACACAGTGCGGCTAGGGTTTTGGCCTGAATACTATGACGGTGGCGGCGTCTAGGGTTTTGCTAGGCTCCATAGGGACTCCCTAACCTACCTCTGATACCATGAGGATATTTAGAGAGAATCATAATTTATTCCATCATCACCAATAATGAAAACAACGCACCTTATATAGGAAATAAACACAACTCCTAATTAACCTAGAGTCCCTATCAACTAAAATAACATAAATAAATAAAATAAATAATACTGAGAATTATCAATAATTATAAATATCAAAAATATATATATGACCAAAAAAAATAATCCGAATTGAGGGGTTACGACCGTACCCCTCATGCTCATGTGTGTCCGTCACTGGTCTAAATGTACTCCCTTAGGGATTAGTCAGGTGGTCTAATAGACTTATATACCCAGAGTTATTGAAATAATATATATGCACCCCCCCTCCAAAACCCCCCAACAACACACACGCTTGAAATTTCTTAAGAGTTTGTTTTGCGTGACTTTGTATTGTATGACAATTGTGTTGTGATGCGTATTCTTCATTCAATGCAGGTTACTGAAGGTGAAGCTGGCTCACCGGTGGATATGGCCAAATCATATATGCAGCGCCGTCCTCCTTGGGCATCTCCAAGGCATATGGAATCAAGAACTCCATCATCAATGGC
Organism: Lonicera japonica; assembly: GCA_021464415.1. NCBI lineage: Eukaryota > Viridiplantae > Streptophyta > Magnoliopsida > Dipsacales > Caprifoliaceae > Lonicera > Lonicera japonica. Next base: position 76,493,585 of record CM038469.1, on the reverse strand, counting down.
CATAGAACTTTTTGATGAAGGAACACCGTATTCAGTTAGCAATTCTTCCTCCTTGGCACAGGTGCTTTTCAAATTTTTTTTGTAGAGTAAAATCTTGCAGCTATTACATCCTTCTTTACTCTTGCTGCAACTTCATGGGTTCTATATTGGTCATTGTTGCAGTTAGGGGAGATTTGTTTCAAATATAAATGTTCAGTAGGAATTTCACGATTACATGGCCCCTCCTTTTCAGCAATTGAGGAATTATAAATTATATTATGTGCTGATATTGTATTCAGGCTTTGTGATTGTCATGTTGGATGGTGTGTATTTCGTATGCTTGGTGGCGTACTTGGCTATCTTTAGTTCTACCTTCATCACTTTTATTAATAAAAGTCTGCTAATAAAAAAAGTTAAAAATTAGATTACAAAACCCTTTCTGGCAGAATGAAGGAATTCAAAGTAAAGCACACAATCCATTGAAGTACGGGTTGTAAATCAGGTCATCTTAACAGTGACAGATGAAATGCCAATGCCAGCTTAAGTTAGGTTCTGAACCCGATTAATCAGTGCAATTGGATATGCACTAAATTCAGAGTCAATTAGTTCTGATATGACTTGGCTGCGGAACTGTTGTGTTGACAAGGAAGATTATTTCAGTACATTATAGGTGCAGATTCTTTAGTTTTTGCACTAGTGAAAAAGAAAAGGGAGGATAAGGCATTTCCTGAATATTAAAGTGAGTGCATCTGTAAAATGAGCAAAACGCATGATGAAATGTAATATTGAAGGAGCCAATGCTGACCTTAAAAAATTATAGAGTGGAAGACATCAAGAACAATTGGAGAGCTTGGATTTTTGAATAGTGTTCCACTGTATAATCTGTTCTAAGGGTGCATTGTTGGCTGTGGTTTTTGGCAGGATTATATTTCTTTTATTTTCATTTTTTGGGTTATATGTATTGTTGGTGGACTCCTTGTCCCCCCTATATTTGTACTTTTAATTTATATTATTAGTGGAATCTTGTTTCTTATCACAAAAAAAAATGCTGACCTTAAACCGTCAAAATAAAGAGGAAAAAGAATGAACATAAGCTTTCAGCACTCCAAGGGTTGAAAAGCATATCATGAAAAGGTCAACAGGAAGAGGCCCTAGGGGCTAGTCTAGTGGTAGGCGTGTGATTAAAAAACAAGCCTCAAGCCAACCCTTCATGGAGTAGTGTACTTTGACTCCCCTCCGAAGTCGAGCCATCTCCGTTGCCTACATATTAATGAAACGAACTTGCTGATTTTTGACTGGAATGGTCCAAAACCTCGGCCTAGAGTCGATTCACCATTTCTCCTCGACCAGTTGATGAGTTCTATTAATATCGAAATCCTTTTACCTTTCAATTTTTTATTTTGTCTCATGGAAAATGAACTGAAATCAATACTTGCTAGTTGCTAAAAATTTGGTTGGCCGTGTCTCTCAACAAAATTGTTGTTGTAGTGATGATAAGGCAGGTCTTTATAAGTCCTCTTAAAGTGTAGGTTCGGACACCCACGTGTATGTACGTCTCTGTGGGACCACTTCTTGTATCCTTTTTACGGGTTTGTAGTTATGTGCATAAGCTATTTGGTGTTATTAGCCAGGACGTTACACGGGCTGTTGTAAGTGCCTGTATTGGCTGCAATAGGTGCAGGCAGGATACACACTATGGGTGTTCATCCCACTTTGCCTAGGTGAGGTAAACTGATGTGCTATATATGTATCACTAATCCTTCCTAGTAACAGGCCTTATGGGGATAAAAGCAAAACTGTGCGGGCTTGGGCCCATCATGGACAATATCTTATTGGGCTGGGCCGGGATGTGACACTCAAGAGGCCTGCGTACCCCTAGTTATTTATTTTCAGTTACACTAACAAATATGAGGTAAATAGGTTTAGTGGTTAATTATCTTTAGAAGAGAGTGTCGCATATGGGTCAGTGGTTGGTTAAGAACTGGGTATTTTAGTTGCAGTGATCTACTTATTAGTTTTGTATTGGATGTGTACTGAAGTAGTGACATCTTGTTTGTGAGTGGTGGAGACTATTTAGTAGTCTATATTATGAGTAAATGTATATTGATTATCGATTTATAATAATTGAAACTTTGCTTTAATGGAGGTTACGTTCTCATCGATTTGAACAAGCGCAGGTGAGAGGTCCCATCCCCCTCGAAGTGGTTTTTTTATTCCCCATTCTTAATATTATTTTATTTTGTATCACTAATGATACAAACCCATTTGAAAATGTAATAAAGAGAAAAATAATAGGGGGGAAGAGCGAAGAACCTGCTTCAAGTGGTGCGGAGCCTCCGGTGGCTCAAATCAAGAAGAACCTGACCTCAGTTAAAGCAAAGATTCAATATGATTTTAATTCACTACTCAATGTGCTATATTATTCCCCATGAAGCAACTTAAATGGGCTTCTTTACACTGATCGTTACTTCAGTACGCCGCTACTCCCCTAACAAACTCATATGTCATAACTACAGTTCTTCTACTAAAGATCGACTTGCGTAATAACCAACCACTATTGTATGATTTCCTACTGCTACACAACAAAGATTATTCTGATTGAAAAATAAATTGAACAATTAATCATATAATTTAGGCATGTAACAGAGAGCGCCTCTATTTTCTTTACACATATGGTTATGATGTTTTTAATTTAGTTTATGTAAATAGAGTACATAAGTATTCTTGATGGATTCATCCTCTTTGATATGTGATGGTCAAATGGAAAGGATAATTATCTTTTGAGCATAATTTACGTTCCTACTTCATGTGTCCTTGTCTTATTATGATAAATTAAAACCTTTTGTGCTCAGGCAACCTCATTGAAAACTGACATGACCCACCCCTCTCTTCTCCTGCTGATTTAGATGATTAGATCTAAAATGGTTTGCATCTTTTAACTGAATCTGGCAGAAAGAGGATTCTTTTGCCGCTGCTGGTTCATGGAATATCCGGGAGGAAATACGAAGAGTGCGCTCCAAGGCTACAGAAAATATGCTACGCACCCTCCCATCCGCAAAGAATGATCTGTCCTCATGTTTCCTAGAACCTAAAACTACTCAAAATTCCTTCATGGCGGACAAAGCAATTGGTGGTGTCGGCAATAAGATTGATGATTCAAATTCTCTAGCATCTGTAAAACCAATAGATGAGTCTCTGACCTTCGCTGAAGGAGTGAGGCCTCATGGCTTCCCCGGTAAATATGATTTGTTTAAGAGAAATTTGGCGTGTAGTTCCAGTTTTTATGGTCAGCTGTAAATAGGAACACGGGCTTTTTAACATTGCCCCCTGTTAATGCGAAATTAGACTTACCCCCCGTTTTCGTACTCATTAAACTTTGCTCCTGCATGCGGAGAAATCTCAAAGAATTACGTAATAATGGGGGCAAATGGCTATTTTTTTAGCGTAATCCTTTGACTTAAACCCCTGGATTTATGTAATCCTTTGAGATTTTACCGCCTGCTGCCTGCAGGGTGCAGATTCTTAACGATTAAAACTCAGGGCTAAGTCTTATTGTGCATATAAAATGGGGTCCAAAGTCAAAAAGGCCTAAAGAACTTCTAGTTATCTGTGGCAAGTTTGGAAGTATGATTGCTGATGTCTTGTTCATCTTCACTCTTCAGAACACAGCGAAATTTAAAATGATTCTAATGCATGAACGTTAATTTCCAGATCATTCAGCTTTGGAAACGGCCCACGATGGTACACATTATGAAGCTCTGTCATCTGAACCAGCTATGGTTGTTTCAGAACCAAAGCAGGTATTTCTTTCTTTTTCTTTTTTTTTTATAAGAAACAAGATTTCATTAATAAATCAAAAGAGTACAAACTGAGAGGGGACAAGTAATCCACCATCAAATCATAGAACCCAAGAAAGAGAAAAATATAAAGCCAAAATCCACAGCCAACAACACCCCCCTAGAACAGATTATACAATGGAACACTATATAAAAATCGAAGTTCTCCAATTGTTCTTGATGTCTTCCACTCTATAGTTTTTGAATGGAATTTCATATGAATATCCAAAGATTTTTTTTTTGAATTTTAAGAATGCTAAAAACAAGAGGAAGATGGAGCTAATGTACATAATGGGAGAATTGGCCTTCCTAGCCCTCATAGTAACGTCATATAAAGTTTGCATAAGTGGCATACCTACATGTATAAGTTTTATACTTTTACTGATGTTTTCACTTTAGTACACGTACAAAATTTGATTTTCATACCTAAAAGATTAATAATTAGACTTTGGTACCTATTTTATAACGCATAATGATGGATATATGTGAGGACTAAAAACATGAAGAAGAGAGAGCAAATATACATAATGGGAATAATTGCTGTCTTCGCCCTCATAGTCACATCATATAAAGTTTGCATAAGTGGCATTCTTACATATATATGTTTTACACTGCTGATTTTTTTTATAAGAAATGATATTTTATTGCATCTCAAAAGATAATACATCAATGGAGAAGCAAGGCTAAGACACAGTGAATGAGAGATCCACTAGGCTCAGCCTTCAAAAAAACAATCAAAACATATAAAAAGCTGCAAACCTGGGACAACTTAACAACAAAAATTAAAACTATCAACCCCAAACAAAAAATGCTCAGAACTGTCGAAAACTCTGGACGCTTTAGCCCACAATCTGACCAAAAATCTAATATAATCCCACACATCTCCTACGGAGCTGCTTCTATCCTCAAATAACCCCCTATTTCTTTCCAACCATATACCCCAGGCCATGGCCAAGACTGCAAAACTCCATAAGCTTTTCACCTTCCCTCCGCTGTGTTTGAACTGCCATATCATTTCTAGAAGAGCTGACCATTTACTGATGTTTTCACTTCAGTACGCATGCAAGATTTGATTTTCGTTCCTAAATGATTAATAATTAGACTTGGGGACCTATTTTATAACGGCTAATGATGAATCTATGTGCAAATTTCGGTTCTTGATTTGGTTTAAATTTAGAGAAAAAGACCGTGAAACTTTAGAGTGAGAAAAAAAATGTAGAGAGAGAAAGATGTCAGCAAAAAGATTAGATTTCTTTTCTAACGGAAATGAGGACATTTTGGTCCAAAAGACAAACTATTTAAAGTTGATTGAAGGCTTCAAATATAGGTATCAAGGTCTAGTTAATAACCTTTTAGATAGGAAAGTCAAATATCATTAGTAGAGGTACCAATAATATCTTATTATTGTAGCTATCTCTGATATTATTAGATGTATGATGTATGATGTATCTGATAATATCTTTTTTCCTATTGTTTTCTCTCTGTTTGTTTCTTGCTTTATTGTTTGTGGTGGATTCCTGATCCACCTGCTTATATTTTATATATGTTTCCGAACTTTATTAATGCTTAATAAAGTTTTTCTGTTTCTGATTAAAAAAAATGTACCAATTACCAAATTAAGAGATACCTACTTTTTAACACTTCCCGTCAAGTTGGCGTTTCTTGCAAGTTGGTGCATCTTGAGCAAAATGTCACTTTAAAGAAGATAAGAAATAGGTAGAGCAGATGAGTGGTGCACAGCATCCATGCGACCAATCATGATTAAAAAACATGTAAAACCCATGAACAAGAGCCGTATAAGGTCACCACCGGAAGCAAGCTGTACTTGTACAAATTGGTCAATGAGAAGATATCACACATTCGAAAGAGCATGGATATGAATACAATAAGAATACGCCAACAGTGTGTTTTGTTTATACAAAAAGTAGGATATGGATATGCTAAGGATATATGTTATATATAATATAGGTTATAATGCATATAACCTATGTTTTGTGTTTAAGCTGGGCTATTTTGTGTTTTGTTTTGTTTTCTCTTGTTTGTTGTATGTGGACCTCTCGTTCACTTTTTTCTTTTTTCTGCTTGTATTTAAATATAGGTTATAATGCATATAGCAGTATTTTAATCAAATTTGCAATCAACATTCCAGCGATTTTCAACGTTCCATTAGATTATATTGTTAAAATAATAAATGTTATATGAATATCAGTAGCAAACTAGCAATCATTGAAATAACACCGTGAAGTTATAAATTTGAGCTTTGACAATCGTCACTCATACTACATAAACAGACGTGCAAAAGAATCTCTTTGAACGTGCATGCATACGTATAACCGTATAATAGTGATGGCTTATCTCCGCTCACATGGCCTCTTATATAGTATGATCTTCTTACAAGCAATGGTTAGGATTCATCATGACTTCACCACAAAAACTCAAAAGCTAAACCATCACAACAGAGAGAACCTCCTTAAGGCTCTAAAAGGTGTAAAAACCTACCAATAATGGATTGTTCCGTAACTCATTAAATAATGAACCTTTACTGAGGTCCAACCGACAAAGGTGAGATAAACACCTACCAACAAAAGGTCATAAACACCCATTGACTAGAACTGATGACAAAACTCTTCTAACAAATAGTGATGAAATCTTGTCAATAAAAGAATGATGAATTACATATGATATGATAATGAAGATTACAACCAAACAAGCCATAGCCTTGCACAAACAAAGTACCAAGGGAGCGATTTTGTTCATATGCAAATTACAAAAAAAATAAAATGGTGAATGTCCTTGTGATGCACATACATTGTAAGATGTCTTTTGACTAAAACAAAAAGTAAGGAAAGGTGATGCAGAACGATAATGAAAATAATAAAAGAAGATAGAAAGGGGAAAAAGGGAATGCCCACAGGAGATGGCTCACAAGCCCTAAGCACACATGCTTTACTAACTCATAATTCAACTCTCAGTACAAACAAGTATTGGACCCTTATTTATGACACCCTAAAACCCTAGTCTAAGCCTAAATTAAGGCTAAAAGATAGATATCAAATATCCTAAATTTCTAGTTTAATAGTTCAGTATCAAATAATAAATTCCAAATATCTTAAGCATTTATTTTGATTGCATCATATCTAAACCTAATCTTTCATTATTAATATAAATATATTCAAGTACTATGAAAGGCCATTGACTTCTAGAATCATTCACTTCATTCTCCTAGCATTTAAAAAAACTCGACCTCGAGTTTTGTAATGCCGAAGAATGAAAATCCGCATCCCTGGAAATTCAGAATCCCAAGTCAAGCAACGTTGACATAGGCATGAAGATTTCTCATACTTCCTATTACAGCGTAAAATTTGTTGGGAATGATGAAGTCAATATGCGGAATGTCTTTAGTGAGGCTCAATGTCTCCTTTTTATTAGCTTTAAGTGTAGACGAGTCATCAATTGGATCAAGAACATAATCCTGACGAACAAAATCAGGTTCCTTTTTTGAGGTTTCACGTGCACTTTTGGCTTGGCAGGATTTAATTGGGTGGATTTCTTTTCAACCTTGAAAGTGTAGGTGTTCATCTTCTCATCGTGGTCCACATTTAAATCTTCAATCCAAGGATGGCCGATAAGTATTTGTAAGATGTTCATAGGCAAAACAGTGCACCAAACACTACACAAATATGAGCCCATTTGGATTGGAACAAGACACCTTTCAGCCACTACAAGAGACTGATTGTCCACCCATGGTATTTCAAATGGCTGTGGATGTGGCTTAGATATAAGTTTCATTCTTTTGGCTGCAAGCTTCGAGACGATGTTTATTTCACATTCCCAATCAATTGTCATTTTGCACACTTTCTGCTCATTGTACCCGCACTTAAGATATGTCCAAAAGTACTTGGACGCTTTGATTCATCTTTCTTTAGGAGTCTAGGAGGAAAAATATTCATCTTATTTTTTTCTTTTTGGCTAGAAAGAAAGGGGTGGTTTGAAGAGTAATCTGATGGAGTATAGATCAAAGAAGAGTATAGATCACCTTAGTCCTAATTGCCAATGAGGCCATGGAAGAGTATAGATGAAAGAAGAAGGAAGGGGTGGTATTTAAAATCGATTTCGAGAAGGCTTATGACCACATTAGTTGGGATTTTTTGGACTTTGTTTTGGAGAAAAAAGGTTTTGGGGAGAGATGGATGAGGTGGATTAGGGGCTGCCTTTCTTCGGTAAATTTCTCGGTAATCATAAATGGCAAACCATGTGGGCATTTTGGTACGTCTAGGGGATTGCAACAAGGTGATCCATTGTCTCTGTTTTTATTCATTTTAGTGGTGGACGTCCTTAGCAGGCTTATGAAGAGAGCGAGCAAGAGTGAGGTGGTAAGGGGATATGAGGTCGGGCAAAATAAGGTAGAAGTATCTCATTTACAGTTTGTGGACGATAGCATTTTTTTTGGCTCAAATGAGGATCGGTACATAGAAAATTTGAAGGCAATCTTTAAAGTATTTTCTCTTGTTTCTGGGCTGAGTATTAATTTGTCAAAAAATGTGGTAGTAGGGCTGAATTTGGACCACAACAGGCTGTCCAACATCGCTCTAAAATTGGGGTGTGGTAGCGGTGAGTGGCTTCTTAACTATCTAGGGCTGTCATTGGGCGGGAACCCCAATAGTATGGCTTTTTAGGACCCCGTCATCGAGAGAGTTTCAAAAAGAATTAAAGGGTGGCATAGAAGTTGTTTGTCGAGAGGGGGGAAACTGGTATTGTTTAATCGGTTCTTGGGAGCATTCCAATTTTCTATTTTTTAGTTTTTAAAATTCCAAAAAAGCCGGCGAGTATATTGGAAAAACCGATGAGAGATTTTTTTTGGGAAGTGTATGGGGAAAGGAAGAGAGATCACCTGGTTAATTGGGAAGAGGTTTCGAAGTCTAAATTGAATGGGAGGTTGGGTGTGGAGAATATTAGCAAAACTGCAAAAGAAATATGGCTTTGCTCGGGAAGTGGTTTTGGAGATTCTCTTTGGAGACAAATTCACTTTGGCACGCGATCATGGAGATTCTCTTTGGAGACAAATTCACTTTGCTAATTCATAATTCAACTCTCAGTACAAACGAGGATTGGACCCTTATAACATCCTAAAACCCTAGTCTAAGCCTAAATTAACGCTAAAAGATAGATATCAAATATCCTAAATATCTAGTTTAGTAGTTCAATATCAAATAATAAATTCCAAATATCTTAAGCGTCTTTTTTGATTGCATCATATCTAAACCTAATCTTTCATTATTAATGTAATATTCAAGTAATAGGAAAGGCCATTGACTTCTGGAATCGTCCGCGTCGAAAGGCCTCCATGTATTAGGTAGAATTTAGGTGGACTTGTCATGGAAAAAGTTTTGGGGGAGGCGGGGGAGCCCTTTGAGTCCATCCTTTGTACTTAAAAAGATACTTTTTCTAAACTGGAGTTGTGTTATGATTACTTAATAGATGCAATTTGTTATTGCAAAGGAATCGCAAGCCATACAGATTGTTGAGGAAGGAGGTGCTGTTTCTAAATCTCGTCATTCCATCAGTCCAGAGCTTTCACCGTATACAGGTACATGTTTTTCTTATTCATCTGTAGCTGTTTATCCTCAAGTATTTTGTGTTTTGATAACTTATCTGCTGCTGTTATTTTCTAATTATCTTATAGATGGTGAAATATGATTGTCGACGTCACACTACTGTCTAGTCTTTTGTGCTGCCATGTGATTAAGAATTTATCTGGAGGACGAGGATAAGAATGATGTCTAGGTATCCAAAGAACCATCTGAGACTATAATAGGAAACAAATATAACAGAACTCACATAAGTTTGGAAAATTGTGGAACAATTGGTTATGTTTAATAGCCATGGTAAAATGCCCAAGCTGCTTTAGTTCAAAGAACTTGGCTTCTACCCTGCGAGCAGTCACTCCGTGCGAACATATGCTGCATGCAATAGCTAGGTCTGTATTCTATATTCAGTCCATTACTCTTGATACCGTGCAAGTAGGGCAGACATTAGACATAATTACCCCATAAAGCATGTATTGAAGCCTATCAGTATCAGGGAGCCATACTTGTTAGGTATTTATCTGATTAATCTCTCTCAATAAAGGGGCACCTTTTTCTTTTATTTTTTGGCATTAAGCCACCTTCGTAGATTGTCTTGATCTGTAGTATATCTGTATGGTAATTATAAGTTTTCTCGGTTGAAGAGCTTGAGGTTGAATTGGGTGATAACATTCTGGAACCTGTTCAGATTGCTTAGGAGATTACTTATTTTATAGTTGTCTTTGTATAAGGAAGAGGACTTGACAGCGCCAATGATAGGGAGTTTGATTGGAGCTCGCTTTTGAGGGATTTGGGGGACTATTTTGAAAAAGACCATTTTGGAATAGGTCAGAAAGGCAGTTTTTGGATGGAGAGGGATAAGGCTCTAGGCCAGAAGAGATTATCTATTTTTGGGATATCTTGAAGATTTAAGTTTTCTGTGAGTTTCATGGGGATGGAATCAGGAGTAGTGCATTCATCCAATTTTATCACTTTGGTTCCAAGTAAGGGTAGATCAGTTAAGGTTGAACTGCAGGTTGGCAGAGAATATGCCAACATGTACTTTACCACTGAACCAATAGAATACTAGTAGTACACCAAAAGGGTCAAGTGACTAAAGACCATTTCTAGTACCAACTACAAATAGGGAAAACGAAGGTGCCACGTAATAAGCATAGGCATGGTGAGTTAAAATGACTCTCATGCTGTTGAATATCTCCTACATGATGTCTTGTACGGCACGTGAGACTTTGGTCTCCTAACTCTTTTCTCAAATAAAATAAATAAGTTAACCTTTACCTTATATTTCAACACTTAAAAATTTATAGTTCCAAAAAGCAAGTTTATGTATACTTGAAAAGAAAATTGAAGCAATTAGGATTTATTAAAATCAGTACACAGTATAATGCATAAAAGTAAATTTAAGTTGCTTACATGGTCTTTCAACTACCCATAAATTAGCACAGTATAAACATGCGCGCGATGATTAGTAAGAATAAATAATTAATCAGACGAATGTTATGTTTTTGTTCCCTCTTATGGGGAGCCCTTGACAATCAAGGTTTTTCTTTTTATCTGACAAATACTGTTCTTCTCTCCGAATGCATCTAAAGATCCAAGATCCAGTGATGGAAATACATCTACAGCAAAAGAAGTAGCAGGATTCAATGGCACACCGAATGTTGAAAGTAATGGTTTACCATCTCCAAGATCTAGGTAAAAGAATGGGTTAATTACACACCTTTCCTTCACTTTGTCACATTTAATAATAAACTAATTTCAATGTAGTCAATTATTTTTGAGATTCTGAGATTTGGTACATCGATAGCATTCCAAAAAGGAAATGTAGACTCTTAATTTTGAATGTCTCAAAATGGATAACGTGGCTTTGAATTTTGGATGAAAGGATTACATATTATTGTAGCTTGGCAAAGTAATATTGTTTGAGCGAATGGGTTAGCCTAGTGGTAAAGGCGCCCACCCGTATATGGGAGATCCCAAGTTTGAGTCTCACCCGGGGCGGGGAGGGTTTCTTAGTTATTTGTAGTAAAGGGGAGAGACACGGGCATTCCCCTTTTTTGAGGAAAAAAAGAAGAAAGTAATACTGTTTTCTCTTGCAGTTCGTCTGCAGGTATGGACATAGAAGAAAACCCCAAGGCATCAAATGCTGAAAACCCAAATCCAGCCAGTTCAGACCATGATAAGACAACCATCAATCTTCCTATTATGGAAGAGAACTGTGAGCTACTAAGCGAAGCATCGATGGAGGTACCAGATGTGAACAAAACCAATAGTAGCATTGCCAGTCCTGCTGCTCCCCAGGAGGAGTTGATGATATCAGAAGAAGACTTGACAACGACGACGATGGTGGTGGTAAATGTAGAAGAACAGACCAGCGTGGTAGGGAGCACCAAGAGCAAAAGAACGACGGTTGTTGAGAAGCAAGAGGGAAAGAAACCTGCTGGCAGATCCACCAGAAGAGGCAACAGGGGACGAGGTAAATGATTATTATAGAAAAAAAATGTACTTTTCTTGTGCTCTTCAACCCTAATTTATTTATTTTTCACACTTGTTAGCATAGGAAAGATATTCCACTGTTGCGTATTTGTAGGGTGTAGTAGTGAGAATGATGTACTATGATGTAGGTTTTGTATCAGAACTTTGTAATATATAAGCTGTAAGCAGATTATTGTATCTACCTTTCTTCCAGATATCACAGAGATTCAGGCATTATGTTCTCGCCAGTTAGGGGATGGAAATTCAATTCAGAAGTGACTTTGTTTATTTTCTCTTTTCAAATTTTATCGTACGCATATACAGGTATATGAAAGAATGAGGTTGCTTATCACAAAATAGTCAAATCTCCTGTGTGTGTATGTAGTGCGACTCCAAACTCCCGTGTTAGGACCTTCAGCGACAATTCCGTCACCAAATGAATGAGGCCTGTGTTAACTGTGCTGCGGGGGAGTATTCAACAAGTGGGGAGAAAAGCTCTTGACTAACTAGAATTAGGCAAAGGTTTTTCAGTTAGTATATTTCAACTGAGTACTTATTGTAACTTGTAAGAGAGGAGAACAAATTTTTATAAATTGTTTGGGTTATATATATGGAGAGAGTTCCATAATTGAAAAAAGAAATTACAAAAAGAAAGAAAAGTCAGTTCGTTTCGTTCTGACTAGGGTGGCACCATTAACAAGGCAATTGTGGTTATTGTCAATGCAATGTATAACATTAGACGTGTACAATGCAATTTTAATAAAGGCATAATTGCTCTGACAATACAAATATATCCTATATATATTTATATTAAGAATGAGGAATCTGCGGTTAGTTTTTGAGGTTCTTCAAATTACAAAACAGTGGTTACTTTACTGTGTACAACTAAAATTACAAAATTACCTTCTTGAAAAAGAAATTTACTTGAAATGAACTCGTTCCCAAGTGTATTAAAATACTACGAACTATTACCAAGCATTGGGTATAATATTGCTCGTACTCATGCTCTATGATATTTGTTCCATTAATTTGTTGATTATAATTACTTCGGCAGAAATTAGAACTCGTTGAGAAAACAAGAAAAAGCTTATCAACATCTGAATTTGGAATACTTTTAAATTACAAACTGCAAAATTACAAATTGTGGGTGTTACATTACTTTGTTCATCCTAAATAAAAAATTAAGACCTATCTTCGGATATACCCGCGAGGGAGCACTTTGTGAAGTTGAACTTTGCTCATCACCCAAAACCAACATCAAGAAGGCTGTAACCTGCCGGCTTGTTTAAACGCTTACCCTGAATTAAAGCTCTCAACTGCACCGCATCATCCCATCTTCTAACACCCACATACATATTTGACAAAGAAATGTAATACCCAACAACATTTTCAGGCTCCAAACCAAAAAGAATCTCTCCAACTTTTCTTCCCATTTCAACATCCCCATGATAATTGCAAGCACTTAGCAGAGCCCCCCATACCCCCGGCTCAGGTCGGCTACTACTTATCTGTTCTATAAACTCATAAGCCTCACTTAGCCTTCCTGCTCGACCCAATATATCTACTACACACACATGATGCTCAGCCATGGGTTCCACCCCATATTTGTCGAGCATACATACATAATAGCCAAGGCCTTCATTCACAAGCCCGGAGTGGCTGCAAGCTGACAAGAGGTTGATAAAGGTTGTTTTGGTTGGAAAGGTTCCAGACTTGATCATTTCTTTGAATACTTGTGTTGCTTTCTGACCATTACTATGAAAACCATAAGCAGATATCAATGAATTCCATGCTGCAACAGACTTGTGTGGCGAATATTGAAATATTTGAAGAGCCATGTTTAATCTCCCACAATTGCTGTACATGTCCACTAGAGCGGCAGTTATGAAAGAATTTGTGTGGAACTTGGACCTGAAAACTCGTCCATGGATCTGCCTCCCATGTCTAATGACTCCAAGTTGTGTACAAGCCGAGAGAAGGGTAGCAATGGTGATCTCATTAGGTTCAAAATCAATATGATGGAATAACTCTAACGCCCTTTTAGCATCTTTGTTTTGTGTTAGAGAAGATATCATGCAATTCCATGAACATAAGTTGCGACGACAACAAAGGTTAAACACTAATCTTGCGCTTTGAATCTCCCCAACTCTGCCGTACATAGTTATTAACACATTCTGTACACGAGTATCTGTATTTGCAGAAGTTTTAAGAGCAAGCCCATGAAATGATTTCCCTTCAAGCAACAAGTCAAGATTTCCACAAGTTAATATAACATTGACAAGGGTGATGGAGTCATGAGTGACACAGGATTCCCGTCTCATTAAGTTGAAAGTTCCTAAAGCTTCCCAAAAATGGCCATTCTGTGTGCAACCTGCAATTATGGTGTTCCAACAAACTGTATCGGCAAGAACAGAGTTTCTCTGCAACAATGAGAAGGAAGCTATCAGGTCTCCACAATTAATATACATGAACATGAGGGAGTTCACTGCAAGAATATTGTCCGAAAATCCCAATTTTATCTGCCAACAGTGAATTGATTTCCCCAAGTGGAGGAATTCAGGGGAATTGCAAGAAGGAAGAATCCCCAAAACCGTAGACAAGCTGAATTCTGAAAAGCAGTAAAGAAGTTCTTTAAATAAACTCTGAGCTTCTCTACAGTACCCATTTTTTGAATTCCCAGATATCATTGTATTCCATGTAACCAAGTCGCTTTTTGGCATCGCCTGAAACAAGATCCAAGCTGCCTTGAAGCTACCAAATTTCAAGTACATATCTAAAAGACAGTTCATAACTGACAACTCCAATCCTATCCCTCTCCGAATTGTGAGCCCGTGAACAGATTTCCCTTCTCTTAATAACGTTAGTTCTGCACAAAGAGGGATTATGGTAACTATGGTCACACTATCGATTTGTACCGATCCTTTAAACTGCATTTCATGCAGAAGACCAAATGCTTCAAAAACATGTCCACTTGAAGCAAAACCATCAATCATCGCATTCCATGAGACAACATCCTTATGAAACAATCCTCCGAAGACCCTGTCTGCAGCATCAATGTCTCCACAATTGGAGTACAATGAAATAAGTGAGTTTGCAATAGAACCGTTGGAGCTTTCCTTGTAACCCAATTTAATCCCCAATCCATGAATGATTTGACCAATACTAAACTCCCCCAAACGATTAGATGCTGCGATAGCACATGACAAACTAACACTATCAGCTTGTTTGCCACTAGAAACCATCTGCGTCAAATACCAAAGAGACTTCTCAGGCTGGTCATTGTAAAGGCAACCACTAATCACTGAATTCCAAGAAACGAGGTCTTTAAATTCCATTCCCACAAATAAACACTCCGAGGAGCTTAAATCACTGGCTTTTGCGTAAAAGTCAATGAGAACATTACAAAGAAAAATATCTGAAAGCAACCCTGCCTTCATGCTTAAACCATGTAGAACCTTTCCTTGTATCGACTTGTTCCCACTACTACATAAGGCTGAAATGACAATTACAAGAGTTGTAGAATCAAACCCACTTCCCTCCTTAATCATATCCAAAAAGAAATTCAATGCATCTCTATAGCGCTGATTCTGAACAGACGCAGTCATCATTGCATTCCAAACAACAACATCCCTGTAATGAATCTCATTAAAAAGAGACACCGAAGAACTGAAGTATCCGGCTCTCGAGTAAATTATGAGGAGGGAGGTGGAAGTGGGTAAATGAGCAAGTGCACCTACCTTGACCGCTAAGCAATGGGCTATCATTGCATTTACGCTGTCGGCCTTCATGGTGGAAATTTTGATGAGATAAAAGACATCAAGAAAACGGGCACTTTCGTTAGTGTGGTTTCTGTGGGGCATTTCGTCGAACAGTTGTGAATCAATAGCAAGATGATGATGTCTATGCAGCAAGAAAGGAAGTGATATTGGGAAAAGAGAAGGGGGTTTGATTGGTAAGAAGGGATTTGCATGTTTGTAATTGTTGTTGTTATTGCCACAAAATGAAGGGAATTGAAAGAGGCGGATATGATTGGAAGTGTTGCTATATGGATGTATTCTTGGGAAGTTGGCGAGTGAAGAAGCCTTTAGAGCAGTTTCTGTTATCTTCTTGTTACCTGCCCATCTGCCCATGCTTTTCCAATACTTTGCCATCTTTCATAATTTTCTTTTTCTTTTTCTTCTTGTTTGGTGCAAGCTATATTTCATATTCTCATAGCTTCACTTTACGCTTCTTTTTCTTTTTTTCTTTTTTTAAATAAAAAAGGAAATTATGAGTCTATTCCCTTTAATTGCAAATAAAAAAAAATCACCCCAATTATTCATCAGTGAAACTCGAACATGTAATTTCTCCGAGTTCCTTGTGGGTGTCTCAATTATTAATGTTTTGTGATATGTTACTATATGCATATATATTTGTTTTAGAAAAGATTGTAATGCCATCTCTAAATTAATGGCCGTACAAGTTTAAAATAATAGTGTTGATTTTTTTTTTAAAAAGTAATTAATGTATCAAGTCTTATAAATATGAGAAATAAGATTTATCAAGTTGAATTTGATGCTTTTTAAAGAAAATACTAAATGAAAGTTGGGTTATCATCAACTTGAAAAATATGGGAATATTTTCTATAGCAACATTTGATTTTCTTATAATATAAAAGGGTGGTGATGTTGACACTCCCAAAAATACTTGGTAACACTCCCACTTTAATTCGGTCATTCGCAACCGAGTAAAGTGTCTATTATTCGGTTGTTGAGGACCGAATATAAGTCTATATACTCGGTTCTTGACAACCGAGTAAGGCATTTTCAAGTTTTTTCAAGTTTTTGCAATTTTATATTCGGTCCTTCACAACCGAATAACGTATACGTTATTCGGTTGTTAAAGACCGAATGAAAATTGAGAGTGTTTTCAAGAGATTTTGGGGGTGCCAACATCACCACCCATATAAAATACTACTTTTAATTTGAAACTTCTGAAAGAAAAAGTGACTCTTGATTAAAAAGGAAAAAAAAATTAATTAAAAATAAAAATATTGCAGTAAAAGATTTCTTGGAGAAAGAAGTAGAAGGATAACATATGACCCAAAACTTCTTAATACTTTGTAATAAATCAACTTAATCACAAGTGAGTCTTGAAATAAGGGGCATTGACCTATAAGTATATGTTAAGATAAAAAATTTCTACAAACTCTTGTCCAGCAAAAAAATGATCACTAACTCATATTTTGAGCTCTTAGTCAAAACTACCATCTCCCCCTCATTATTAGATCTCCACTTTCTCTTTATTTTTTTCACTTTCTCTCTTAAATTTATTTTCTCTCTCTAAAATCACTTATCTTTCCCATTACAAGATCTCCACTTTTTTTTCTCCTCTACTTATTCTCTTAGATCCACTTTCTCTCTCTTCTCCACTTGCTTTCTCTTTCCTCTACCAATAGCATCTGAGTAACGGCGTCAATCACGGCGATGGAGAATGGAGATAAATAATGGAAGTTTGTGAAAATCAAACTGAGATGAAATATAGTTTGACTATTATCCATGGCACAAAACAAACTCGCGATGATCAGAATTGAAGTTAGAAGATTCAAAAATCATGAAAAATTCGAAAATTCGAATAAAAAATCACCAAAGTAACGAATCAAACCGAAATTAATGTGAAGTCCAATTCTTCTTCATTTTCACTATGTAGTTGGATTACTAAAAATAATCGCCCAGTAATTCGTAAAACTACCAATGTAAACCTACTCAGTGTCAAAAAAATAATAGTAGAACTTCAATTCTTCTTCATCTTCATTTCGTTGTTGGGTTACTGGGGGGGGGGGGGGCAATAATCCTCGGATTACTCAAAAAAATAAAAGTAAAACATCCATTCTTCTTTAGTTTCGCTCTATTGTTAGATTACTGCATTACACGGGGCAGTAATCCTCGGAATACTCAAAAAAATAAAAGTAGAACATCTATTCTTCTTCATTTTCGATGTGGTGTTGGATTACTGGGGGAAGTAATCCCCGGATTACTCAAAAAAATAAAAGTAGAATATCCATTCTTCTTCATCTTCGCTCAGTTGTTGGATTACTGGGAGCAGTAATTCGGATTATTCAAAAATAAAATAAAAGTAGAACATTCATTATTCTCCATCCATTCTTCTTCATCTTCGCTCTGTTGTTAGATTACTAGGGGCAGTAATCTAGATTACTGGGGCAATAATCCCCGGATTACTGGGGCAGTAATCTGGATTACAATAAAAAGTAAAAAACAATGAAAAAGATGATATAAAAAATCAAATCAAGATAAAGATGAAACTCGATTATCATCTATCTCACAAATCAAAATGTTCGCAATGGAGGTGATGCCCTAGACATTATCTCTCTCAGGTCCACTTTCTCTCTCTAAAACCTCCCATCTCCTTTCCCATTACCAAATCTCCACTTTCTCTTTCTCCTCCACTTACTCTCTCTTCTCCACCAGTAGTGTCGGGGCAAGGATCATCGGCTTCAACCACTGCGATAGAGAATGGAGATGAAGAATGGAAGTTTGTGAATAAGGAAAATTTATGAAAATCAATAGAGATGATGAGCGTGAATGACACCCTTTATTTTACTCGTGTTTCAAAATTCGCTGCAGATCAAAAATTTCTCAGTCATGCTGAGCAAAAATGGCAATTTAAATTAAGATCCTTTTTACCTATGTTTAAATAGGAGGGTAAAATCATAATGACATTTTGAAACTGTATTAATGAAAAAAAGAAGGGGCAATCCCTTCTAATTAGTGGTCAAATTTTGGCCTGTTAAAAGTTAATGGGTAAAGATGGGCTGGAAAGTATATTTATGGGTCATTTTCCCTTGAAATAATTGTTAGACTTTGGTTTTTTCTAAACTAGGAAATGACAATTTTAATTAATTGCAAAAACGATAATCTAATCTTTAAATCTAACACAAAATATCCTTTAGTGGAGTGGGAGAGGGAGACCATTTCCTCTCAATGGATATAATAGTTAGGGGTTTTAGTTTTTAACAGGCAACTTGAAACTAAGTGGTTAAGTAGTAGCGGCGAGTCGTTGTGAAAGAGGTGTGTGTTTATACAAAAGGTTTTAGTTTAGGGCAGTTTAGTGAGAAATCTAAATAGTTTAAAGGGGTTCTTGATAATATAGTTTAGGATGTTTAACTTTAGCGCGCATATATATATACATACACTAGGTATATGCTTTTACATTATATAAAGAATCGACAAAAAAATTCTACTCTCTCCATCCCTAATAAATAAACTAAGTTTGTCTTCACATTTTTAAGAAAGTACTAATTTAATTAAATCAATGGTGTGGAAACAAAACTTATTTCTCATCATGAATTTCGATACATTAATGTTGTTTTGAAAAGAAAAGTGGACTCTTTCTGTTTGATACATAATGTGAAGTCTTAATTATGATGCTATCACTTTTGAACTCCTACCTTGAGTTCACCTTCACATGTAAAGTAAGTACGTTATATTTAATATATTCTATCATGCACTAAGTAAACTATCATGGATGTTCTTAGGCATTTACCTAATGCATACAACCAAAAACCAATGTTCTTTGGAATCTAAATCAAATTAAGCAAACATGTCCAAATTTACCATAAAGGAGAAAAAAATATATTAAAAATAGCCCCAATTTCTCTTGACTTCCCTTTAAATGAATAAATTATACTAAATGAAATTATACGCATATGCAGAGTATATAACACACTCACGTGTATAACTTCCTTCTTGGTAATTTTTCATAAGATCTTGTAAATTCAAGTTAACTTATTGCCGCGGCGAGTAAATCCTGTAACAGAGAGAGTACTCTAGTGCATAAATTGCTTGTAGTCCATAATCCTATAAATATTCCTTAGCAATGATTGTTACGATTATAATAACCTAGAACTAAGTAAATTTCAAATTAAAGAATAAGATAAAGAATAAAAAATTCCTAAAAAGATAAAGTAACAAAGGGTTACACATTTTCTACCAAATTCAAGGAACAATGACAACGAAAAATTCAACAAAACAAAAGAAAATGGACGCAAAAGGTAATGTGGGGAAACTCGTAGTCAAGCAAGTTCAATTTTTGCCCAAAAAACTTGTGGGGACATCAACCCTCAAAAGTTGATGTGTGCCACACATTGGCAGTTCGTGTGCCAATTGCGTTATTGCAGCTAAATAGTATCGCCATAGCGCAATAGCCAAGTATGTTACCGCGGTGCAAGTGCGTTACCACCCAGCCAAGTGCCAAACACATTGTGGTGCAACTCGTAGTAATGGAGTATTTATAGGTAACACATGCTTTTAATCATACGAAGATCAATTGTTTGGAACCAAAACTTGTTTCACACCATAAATTTCAATGCATTAATGTTGTTCTGAAAATAAAAGTAGATTTGTATTATTGGAGAGAGAAATTTAAACCTTCCTTATTATTTTTCAAAAAATAAAAAGGGAACAAAAAGCATGAGGAAAAAGAAAAAAAAGGGAAATATAACTCAAAACAAAAAAAAAAAATTATCCTCTTTGTATAAAGTCAAAGACAAAAGTGCAGCACAAAATTATCTATTTTGATTTACAATTTAAAAAGAATTTACTAAACCCTGATACAAAAAGGTAAATCCATAAAAAATTCAAAATAATGGTAGAAATTCTATCAAACCGCTAAAATAGATTAAAGAACAGCAATGGCTTTAGCAATAAGGTAGCAATAATAAACACAATTTTAGTTTACTACGTGTCCTAAATACAACAATCATAAAATGGTGACCAACATTGAATTTGCTGATTAATAAGGAAAGGAAAGGGCTAATTTATATGCGTACGTAGAGTGAATTGAAGAACAAAAAAATGAAGTCGTAAAGTACACACACTGTGCTGAAGCTTATGAGCTTTACTAATAATCATTTTTCCTTTGTAATCACCATCTCCATGTGATCGAGAGTTGCTAAGTTTCTTCGTCCCTTTCAATGTAAATTTGTTAAACTGTGTAAGTTAATTTACTCATTGAATTGAAATGTTGTATGTTCATCCCTTTATTAAATGTAAATTTGTGTAGTGTATAAGTTTAAGTATTTCCACAATTGTTTAATTTTTTAAGAACCATTAATTTCAGCAAATACAAGATTAAAAATGAACTATCCTTTCCTTCTCAAATTAAGCGTCCAACTTTCTTTTCTGGAACCTCTCAACTTAAGGCTCCCTTTTCTTTTGAGATATATTTAATGTGCCAAACTTTCAATCGTAAGTTGTATTATTAACCATTGAGTAAGTTGGAATTAGTAGCTTTCATAGAAAGTACAAAGTGAACGAGGGATTCTTAATTTTAAATGAAAATAGTAACATTTAATTCAATACACTCCCACCATCTCAAATTAAGAATCTTATTCGAAACCAATGCATAAAATCCCAAGGCGGACAAAACTGAGATATAAAAGATTAAAGGGTGTACTCAAGTCAAATTTTAAAAAATTGTGACCAACTTTTTAAGAACATTCGTGAAATTTGTAATCAGAGAAAGAAGCACTGGGATTATAATTAGTAAAGGATATGTAAAGCTTTACCTTTAAAGGAAGTTATTATAAGATATAAAGTAAGGCTCTGTTCTAACTAGTATCACTACATATAGCTATCTTAATCAACTGCGAGAAATGTAAAAGAATTTGAGGCCAAGTGTTGATTATTAAGAGAGAAAAAGTGCAGATGGATGGATCAAATTTTTTTTCTATTAAAATACCACCGAGTAAACTCATTCACTATAGAAAAGCAAAACAAAATAATATACGAGGCATATAAGGAGCTAGTCTTTTGATATCTATATTTGCAAAATCAATGCAAAAAGAGAGACAGTAATAAATAAAAATGGAGGAAATAAAAAATAAAAAGCTAAAAAATGAAAAAGAAAAAGACAAGAAGGTGAAATAGAAAACGGGGAAAGAAAGGAAAGGACACTAGACAACACAAGACAACAGCAGAGGCATAGCAGAAGCAGAAGCAGAAGAAGGACTTTGACCTCACCTCACCTCACCTCACCTCACCACTTCCTTCGTTCCGACCGACCAACTCCTCACATCGATCTTCCCTGCTATTATCATTATTATTTCACTTCACTACTCAAAGGTTAGATTCCTCTTTCTCTCTCTCTCTCTCTCTCTCTCTCTCTCTGCGCTGATTGTTTTTATTTTTCTTAATAATCTTTTTCATTTCTCAATTTCCCCCATTTGTTTGTTGACTTTTTCATTTCCCCCCACCCTAGAACTCTCTAGTCGATCAATCGACTTATTAATTGCCACTTTCTTTTCTTTTTCATTTATCGATTCATTCATTTTCCATAGTCTTTTTCCCAGATTCATTCCTTCCTTCCTTCCTTCCTCCTGTTAATTCTCAAGAACTACGGTACCTACCCTATTCTATTCTGTTTTGATTTCTCTCCCCACCCCCACCCCCACCCCCACCCCCTTTCTCTTAATTATTAATTAATTAATAATATATTATATACTTTTATATTCTAGGGTTTCTTTTATTCCCTTTCCTAATCCTTTTTCTTTTCAATCAAACAAAACCAGCAACAGGAGAAAAAAAAAGTGTATTCTTATTTACAACGCCTTGTATTATGTATATCCTATGTGTTACAACTTAGTTTTTGCTATAAATTAATAAGAATCACATATGATGTTTATTTATTTCTTTATGTGGAAATATGCATCCATAACTATTAACTACTTTTTTTGACCCCTCTCTTGCAGTAAAACTCAATGCAACCAAGCAATCGATTATTTCTTCAGGACACTCAATCCAGTTTGCAAAATATGCGGATACACCATATAATATATTTTAGACACACCCATCACTTTCTGATACCCTAAATACTTAACTATTGATTGCCATTTCTCAACCCATCAAACTGTTATAGTTTTTAAGTTTGCAAGTTTACACCACATTCAAATGCATTTAGGTGATACAAACTCAATCAAATTCAGATGAAATGTAGGGTTGTTAATGAAGCGACTTATAGCATCAGCACATGTTTTAACATAGGGAATTTAATTCATTTTGCAGCATAGGGAATTTCTGTTTTGGGCCAAAATTATATTCAACTCTAAATTAGCATACTTATTTTGTCTTTTCTCGGTTTTTCGCCGTACCTCAAAGCCTTTTGTTTGAGATTTATGGATGCGGATCTGTTTTTAATTGCAGTGTTCATTGTTAAATGCTTAAACCCATTGGGCTTCTGTGATTGGAACCTTATGCTTGCCCTTCCTTTGATGCTTCTTCTTTTTAAATTTTTTTTTTCCCTGTTGTTTGTAAGCATACATGTTGCTTTGGTACCGTACGAGGCTGACTAGATACTGTAGTGGTTATTTTCTCCTAAATTGTCCTTTTAAGTATATAATATGGTTGCTCTTCCAACCAAACCTTGTTTCTTTTTTACTTGATTCATTTTACATTTTTAATGTACCTCCTTTAACATGTCTGGTTGTTTATGATTGCATAATATGACAGGTCAAGTGATTCTTATGTATAGGTGCTGACCATCCTGCATACCGAAGCTGGTTTGTTCTTCCTACTTTGATAAAGTGTTCACGGTTGACCATTTCAACATCCGACACAAAACTGGAAAGTTGTTAAATGGCAAATGCTTATGGATTCTGATTCACTAGTCTGCTTATGCCAATAGAAACTTTATGTAGAAACCTTATCCATCCCAACACGTCCAATATGGTGGAGGTTCATCTTGATACCAACTGGGAAGATGTAATTTGTCCCATATGCTTGGATTTCCCTCATAATGGTGTTCTCCTACAATGTTCATCTTACGAGAAAGGGTGTCGGCCTTTTGTGTGTGATACAGACCATTTTCACTCCAATTGTTTGGACCGTTTCAAAAGCGCCCATGGGATGATTTTATCTGGGTTACAATTGCCTTCAACTTCTGATCCAACTTCCACACAGAATAGTAATGTAGTGAATTCAGAAGCCAGTGACAAGCCAATGTGTCCCTTATGTAGGGGGGAAGTTATGGGATGGGTGGTTGTTCACAAGGCCCGTGTACATTTGGATGAAAAAAAGCGTTGTTGTGAACAAGAACGATGTGCATTTGTGGGAACCTACGTGGAACTTCAAAAACATGCTCAGCTAGAGCACCCTCATGCGCGCCCTTCAAAAATTGATCCTGCAAGGCAACTTGATTGGGAGAATTTCCAGCAATCCTCTGAGATCATTGATGTTTTGAGTACTATACATTCGGAGGTCCCGCGTGGGGTGGTTTTGGGAGACTATGTGATCGAATATGGGGATGATGACTCTGGAGATGATTTTGAGGACTTCCCTGGTGATGAAGGCAACTGGTGGACATCCTGCATCTTATATCAGGTGTTTGATAACTTTAGGGCCTCTAGAAACAGAAGAAGATCAAGAGCCGCTGAATCGAGAAGAGGAAGTCGCCGGTTAAGCTACGACACTTCCAATTCCGACGAGGGTTCTGTGACGTCTGTAGAATTTGCCGAGTATAGAATTGATGAGACCAATGATGACTTTATGAGCACAAATGGCCTCTCGAGAGGTAGAGCTGGTCATCGAAGGTCAGTGAATGTTTTTCTTTGTGCGTCTGTATGTTAGTACGCTTGACAACAATAAGATTTCTGGGTTTGTTTGAGATCCCCACGATTTGACCTTTTCCATTTTGGTTGGCATATGCATCCCTTTTATATGCAACCCAAAGTCTCTTTCTCTCTATATATATGCTTGATTATCATGGGACTGATATCCTCACATTTTTGCTAGGGGAGGTTCTATTTACACCACGAAAAAATCATAGTACCACCACGGCACCACATAAAGAAAAAGTACAAAAAGCAACTTTGCACATCACACTTTGTTTTGTGGTAAAATTACTAAAAATGTGTATTGTTTTAAGTAATAAATATAATATTTAATTTGTGGTAAAAATAAGAAAAAATTTGTGGTGTACTAAGTACAAATATATTAAAAAGTAAAAAAAGCATATTTACCATATAATTATTTTTCTTCAGTTGGTCACACAATACCGAATATGGTATAAAAATTCGGCGAAGAGTTGCCAAATCTAATATGATATTTCGGCATGGGCAATCTTCAGCAAATTATATATCTCAAAATCGGCAACTTGTTACCGAAAAATCATACTATATTCGGCATCTCATCGCGACATTATTGTACTAAATTCGGCACGGTGTAACCTACTGAAAAAAAATGATTATGCATATAGAGTCTTCTTCTACTTTTGATTTTTGAACAATATATAACAAAGCAACCAAACTACATGTACAAGTATCAATATTTTGCTTATAAACAGTCTTAAAACATGATGCATATAGTATATGTAGATACATGATTCGGGGTTTTACTTTTTATTTTGTGTTGGTGAAAATGAAAGAGTGATGGAGGGAAAATGAAACTTTTAATTTTGTTAAAAGGTGATGTGGTGTATCTAGTGCGACTTTCAGTGTACTTTTATGGTGGGTTTAAGTATGTAGTAGTTTTAAGTAATTTCCATGGTGTAAATAGAATTTCCCTTTTGCTGGTAGACCTGTATCGGTGGTGCATCCCTGTGAGAAGAAAATTGTTATAGTAGTTCCATGTGACCAATTAACTCCAGATGATTATAGTTTTATTTACTGATTAGTGGAGTCAATTTTTAGTTTAAGGATAAAGCAGAAACCACCTTGTTATGTGTTTTTTTTTTGGTTTTCCATGGTCCTTTTGGTTTGTTTCAATCAAATTGCACCTGATTACTTCTGTAAAATCGTATCATTGCATTCTGACATAAGATACCCAAGTATACTACCTTGTTTCAGTGGCGGATCCAGGATTTGGAGTACGGGGGGGCCAAAACACAACATAAAAAATATGATTCTTTATAAATTTATTAAGAGGAACCACAACCACTTAAATTTATTGAATACTTATAATATAAATAATAATGGGTATAACTATTGACACTCCATAAAAAAAAATTAACACTCTAAAATAATTTTTAGAAACAAAAAAATTTATAACAAAATAAAAATGCATAATTTTATTTAAAGAGTGCCAACAACTATATTTATAAAAAAAAATACTAATACTAACGGGGGTTTAAAATATCTCGGGGGGACCCGGGCCCCTCCCCGGTCCCCCCCCTCCATCCGCCACTGCCTTGTTTGATGGATAGCTCTAAGACACAACTACACACGTGGAAAGTGACCAATAGGATGGAGATTGCATCATTATCAATAATTTCATGAAATACCACAGGCTAAGCATCTAAATTTCAGCTAGAAATTGGACTCTTGGTGACTCGCCAAGTAACTTATTGTCAAATCAGTGGTTTGGTTAAGATTCCACATAGATTTGACAAAAAGAATCTTTCCTATTTTCAGCAATTCCTGGCTATGATTTTTGTTGAGAGGCTTGCAAATTTTAATATAACTTCCCTAATGATTTTATAAGGGAAGTTTTTTTTTTTTTTTTAGTGATCTTCATCTGCTGCTTGATTCGTACGTGTTCTCTAGCCAGAGTACGTGGGGTGGATTTTTTTGTACCGGAAACCGCGAACCAACCGAGCTGACCTAAATCGGTTGGTAGCCGAACTGAGCTTTTTTGGTTGGTAACTGCCCATCGGTTACCGACCATTTTCGGTATCAGTAGTGGTTTTTTGTTGTGCATAAGTGTGGTTTTACCAACAGACCAACCGACCATTTTTTTTATTTGTCTATTTTATATGTTTTGCAAGTTTAATAATAAGTTTATCAAACCCTCACTAGCTCACTCAGTCAGTCTGCTTGGCACTCCAGTCCCCTGTCCCTCTCACATTCTCACGCACACAACAGCAGCACTACCTCCCTCTCAGGCTCCCCGTCGTCCCTTTCTCAGTCTTTCTCACTCCATCCGTTCCTCACTTCCTCTCTCACCCAGTCACTCTCGTCATCGGTCATCCTCTCTCTCAGTCACTCTCATCGTCAGCCGTCTTCTCTCTATTGGGTAAGAAACTTCTTGAATGATTTTGGGCAAAAATAGTCAAAGTATTAACAATCAAATTGTTCAAAAGATTTTATGTTAATTTGTATATTAGATTAGGCAAAGGTTCAACCCTTATTTGTTTTCTTGGTTCCTTTAAATTTCCCCCGAGTATGATTCTTCTGTTTCCTCTGTTTTGTTCTGTCAAATATATTTTAAATTGCTTTATTTCCCCAAATTTCACTACATGCTCAAATTTGACTAATTTTGTTTTGATGGAACTAGTGCTGACTAATCTTAGCTAGGGCTGCTTAGTGCTTAGTGCCGCTTTGATTCTTTAGTGCTTAGTGCTGGCTACTGCTTATTGCTATTGATGGTCGGTTTATTACCTTATAAAACCGAACCAACCGATCATATTGGTAGACCGAAGAATTTGGTTTGGTGGCGATTTTCATTTTGAGTATACCAACATTGGTCGGTTCGGTAACCGAACCGTGGCCAGCCCTAAGAGTACGTGTCCTCTAATCTTGATCTTGTATTCTTCTTGCTATCTTAATCTGCATACTTTTTGAAAATCCCAAATGATAAGACATGCAATTTTATTGACAATTTGCGAGAATATGTACTATAATTTTTGGAAATGTATCTACAATTTATCTAGTATTACAGTTTTTAGTTACTTATAGGTCTGTTGGGTATTATAATCTATATTTAGTGATAAGTTATTTTGTGATATTTCATTGAAGTGAGCTGGGTCTCAATGTTTTTAGTAAGTTGATGATGTGGCCTAGGTGGTAATTTATGTTCATCTAACTTGTCCATCTTGCTCCTATTTTTCAGAGGTTCATATTGACCTTTTCAGATATTTTTTACTCGCATAGCATGTCATGTTTGACTAGCAGTCTAGCACATAGCAATAGCATGCTGGTCTTGTAGTAAATGAGGTTACCATTCTCCTTGATGTTCAAATTAGAGTCTAAACACAACATGTTAAACCGCTATGCAACTATGTTTAGTTGGACACAAACATTTTAGCATGACGGAAGCAAGACCAGTCGAAGTCCTTAAACATGTTTTTCAGTATACAAAATTTTAATTATTTTAATTTCTTAGACATTGCTCTTAACAATAATGATGTTTTTAGGTGGCAGACTTGGCATATCAGTTGGTTACTGCATATATTCCATGAATGGAAATCGGAATGGAGTTGTTTGTGATTTATGTGATATCACCCTTATTTATGATAGAAAGAAATTGGACTATCTGGAACTATGAATATTCCATGAACTGAACCAATGTTCAGTTCATGGAATATACATAGTTCCAGATAGTCCAATTTCTTTCTATCATAAATAAGGGTGATATCACATAAATCACAAACAACTCCATTCCGATTTCCATTCATGGAATATATGCAGTAACCAACTCAATTATTCGTTGGCACCATCATGAGTCTTTCTCATGGGATTTAGAATTCCGTAGGAATCTAAACGATAGAGAAATTGGGGAATTTTGGGTATTGCTAGATTTGGTCTCTCATTCAAATATGTCTAGAACAGAGCTGGATACTAGATCTTGGGCGGGGGAAAAATCGGGAATTTTCTCTTGCAAATCTTTTTTTCATTTGCTTATCAACTCTCCTCAGGATCCTACCTTTGTGCCTCACAAATTTATTTGGAAAACTGGTATCCCTCAGAAGGTGAAAGTTTTTGCTTGGTTGGCCTCTTGGAAGAGAGTAAACACATGTGATATTCTTCAAAAAAGAAGGCCTAATTTAGCAATTTCCCCTTCTTGGTGTATTCTGTGTAAACAAAAAGGAGAAACCATTGACCATATTCTCTTGCATTGCAATTATACTACCTACATGTGGAACAAGGTGGGGGAGGAACTTGGTATAATTGGTGCTTTGCCTAATTCATGGCATGATTTGATGGGAATGGAATGGCAGTTCATAGGGGTTAAGAAAAAGGCTAATCTGCTGTGGAGATGTTGTTGCTTGGCAATATCATGGAGTATTTGGCAAGAGAGAAACTCTAGGGTATTTGAAGATAAATCCAATGAAGACGCAGTAGTTTGGCACAAAATCAAATTGTTATCTTCAATTTGGGCTAGCTCTTCTAATCTTTTTGGCAATCTCTCCATCTTTGATCTTTGTTCGAATTGGGGTGCAGCTATCCAGTGATGTAGCTGTCTTTTGAGTTTGGTCTTGATTGTAGATTGTTAATTTTTTGCAGAGTATATTTGTATCTTAAGGGGTTTGGTGGATTGCTGGTTCACCAATGTTGTACTTTTCGCTTTGTTTATTTGATTAATAAAAGCGTTTTTGTTTCCGATCAAAAAAAAATGAACTGAACCAATGTAATCGGATTCTTTAACTGTTTATCTGGTCCATAGAAAATCTGCTGGGCTAATCAAATAGGAACTGTAGTTTCATTCACTGAATGATGAGAGAAGGTGATTGTCTTACATCTCAGTGAGATGACATGTTAGGTATGAGGCAAAGTACGGTTGACTGGTGGGGGCATTTATGCATCTTGTATACATATTGGTCAATGTAGATATGATGTTTTCAAATTTGGCATGAGGTGCTCCAGCAGACAGTTGTTTTTTTTCCTCAATAATGTCATACCTGTTTTTCGTTTACCCTTAACTAATAATTACTGCGTTATGTTCTTGTATATTGCAGTTCACGAAGACGCCGATCTCGCTTCTATGACAATTAGGTATGCACCATCCACACTTTACATCTGATTTGTGCAGGATGTGTTAACTATATAATGTCACCTCTAGTTACTATACTTTAGATATGGGTCTAATTTTGCAATATATTAATTTTAAAATTACTTTATCAGAATCTACAGTAACTGTCTCATTGTACCAAGTGATGTAGCACCATTGAGAACCATAGAAGAAATCCTTTCTTGTGGTTATCAATTTTGCAACATTTCTTGGTCCATCGAGTTAGTTAATTACATATAAGACCAACACGTAGGAAACCTTATCAATTTCTTTGAAAACATATAAAGACCCAACGAATAGGCAATGCTGTATTGAAGAATGAGTTTTTGTTGAGCTATTGAAGAATGAGTTGGCTTCACATGATTTGAACTCTTGTGAGTTGTGCATGTGGTTTTACCAAGTTAGAACTCGGGAAGGCACAAAAACTTGAACCAAATGAGAACTCGAGGGTTTATAACTACTGTGCCAACTTTAGTTCTACAATCATAACCAGTGCAAGATGACGTAGTACATGTTATGGCATCACATCAGCTTGTTTTTGAGTTGCATATCAACTACATTGCTTTAATTTTTAAACGACAAAACAGCAGATCAAATTACGACACTCTCTCCCTCCTGAAAATTGCTAGTGTGAACCTGAGCCAACGTGGAATACAAGGCCGTGGCCTGGAGGATGCATTAAAAGAGTAGAAGGCATTTGTGGTTCACTGTTGCCCCGCCCCCCCGCCCCCCGCGGAAAAAAGAAAAAAAATACCAATGTATAAAAGTTTTCTCCAGCAATATATGTGATGATAACATAGATAGATGTGCTTGCTTTTCACATGATTTTCCAGATTCACATTGCATCCCTTTTTGGGCTGCTTTTGTTGTATAGATTTGTTTACATCAAGTTGGATTTTTTTTTTCTTAAGAGTGTAGCTCAAAGCTATGGAATTGTTTACATCATGAAGTACTTTGTTTCTCCCTTTTTCTAAAGGGTAGAGGTCCATGTTTCTTCTTCCCCTTCAAGTTAAGGACTTTGGTCGCTTTCAAGCATATACAAGTTGTAGATATGCCTGCTGTTGAGACAAAATCTTACCCCCAAGGAGTCAACCAATCGAAGGGTATACTAACTGAGGAGTATACATGTTTTTAATTAGATGGTGAAACTCATCACAGCTGGTTTTGAACCCGCAATCCCCACACACTTATGAGGGGTGAACTGGCATATGGCTCATGAGAAGTATTTTTCTCTGTTCAAGCACCTCTTTTGTTCTGTTGCATTTCTAATCATAAGAAGTGGGAAGCTGCATGCATCGTGTCTTCATTTTCTCTATACTAGACACTCAAGTACACGTGTCATGCCCTCTTTCATTATTATTTTTCTTTGGAAAAAAAATAAGGATAAAATTCGAAAAATTGGTGTCATAGTTACCCTAAAAAGTGTGGAACGGTTTTCCCTGTGTATTTTTACAAATCCTGAAGGCTGGGAGGGCTGCAAATGAGGGGGGTATGCTCATGAATAGCTCTAGTGTAATGCTTGCATGAATTCGTCTGGGCACTGTTTGATTATTAGATTTTGTATGTATGCCATAGATGTGACTGTTAGTCCTTATTATTTTGTATTTTACTTTATAGAATATTATATTTGAATTCTTGTTTTAAGAAACAGTGGGGAAAAATTTATTAGTACCAAGTATATATTAAACGATTATTCTGTCAAGACAGAACAGTTACGTTATATATTAAAAGAAAGGTGATTTAGATTAGGTATTGTTTGTTCTTTGCATATCAAACATTGTGTGCCAAAGTTTTGCTTAATAGGTGTTTGAGTATCATTTTGGATGGATTCTGTTAACTAATATGATCAATTATTAGCTCCGTTAATTTTTGACCATTTTATCTCTAAGAGCAATAAGTTAGTCTTTTTCTAGAGGTAAATTGGGTCAAAAATTAATGGAGTTAACAGTTGATCAAGTTGACCAACGGATTTCGTCCAAATACCTAATATGGAAAACTTACTTTGTCAACCAACGTTTGATATGCAGGAACAAACGGCACCCAAAGTAAAAATCACCCTTAAAAGAATTTAAATTCAATAAAGTATACTTGTCTCGTTGTAGCGTCAGACGTGATTTTGTGTCGGGTTGAGCAAATGCAACTGTTCGTGCTAGTTTCTTTCTAATTTTGTGACGTGCCCTCTTTTCTCCAAGACAAACAACTCGTAATAAAAGGTTTCATAAGAATTTCAGATAAATAGAAACTTGTTCATATAGACTCTTATCCAAATTCAAGCAAAAGGTAGGTTTAATTACTAACTTCAACATCAAAAAATTAAAAAAAATTATTATTATTTTTTTGAAATATCTGAAATTAATAGTCTTATAATTTTGAAAAACACAACTAATGTACCAAATCTCAAATTTTATACACCATTGTTGGAAGAGGTTTTCTATATTTTGATCCGGTAGGAGCAACAAAGATCCAAAGTTAAGCCAACGGAGGATGGAAGACTGGAACAGGAAGCAAAATCCGAAGTTAACCACAAAACTAATTGCAAGGAGACGAGAAAAAAAACAGTGCTTCAGAAATAATTTTTTTTTTCCGGTATTCAAAAGGGGTTAGACACTCAAACTACAAAGAAGCTTCAGTGTATAAACAATATTCACAGCCCTAAACTTATTTTCGATACGTTGGTGTTGAAAACAGAAAATGAGACGTCTTAATTTGATACAAAAAGAAGTCAATTTTTAAGCTTGTCAACTGAGGATTTGCACTGCAGCTCTTCTACAAGGCACGCAAATTCCAAGTATAACAGGTATGCATAACAACAATGAACCTTCTGAAAAGACCGACTCAAAATCACGTCCGAGTCTAATGTTTAACTTTTACATATTCCACCTAAAATTTCACACAAATCATGATTAAATCAACTACTCATCCAAGTTTAACTGAAAAACAAACCATGTATACGCACAAAAATCCAAATTTGAAGTGACAAATACAAAACTAAATAAAAATAATACATTAATAAGACCATAGGCATACTTTAGTTAGGTTTAATGGGTGACATTCTTGGGAAGGTTGCGGATGACATTGCTCTTCATGCCAATCTTGGAACGCATGGCCTCCACCCCTGTTCTATTCATCTCCTTCAATACCTTCATCCTCACCGCATCCTTTCTCGTGGTCTGTATTGTAGCCAATCCCATGCTCCTATACCTGCACCCCACCACCAAATACCATCATCATCATCATATATATATATGTAATATTTACAGACACACCCGCACATCAACATCTCTTTTATTTACCGATTACTACAGTGACATTGTGTTTGGGGGCTAATCTCACATGTTTGTTCTCGTTCTCTAGGTTAGAGAAAGGAGGGGGGGGATTAGGGTTCAAAGAGGGTGCTTTTTTTCATAATGTGACATGGAGATCAAAGTCATACCTCGCGGCCAATGCAAGAGTTAGAGCGATATCATTTGCAGGTGTAGGACGCGGTTTCTGTCGGTAATAACGCAAATATTCCCTGGATCCAAGTGATTTCACTGATTTCCCATTATCTGTTCTTCTAGTTATGATGAGCTCCGACCCACCGCTTCCAAGTTCAACTGCATTGCTCATATCATCAGATGTAACCAGCTGTTTCCCTTCCTCATCCACATAACTATAACAAAGGAAAACAACAGAACTTAGAAAAATGAAAGCAACGTTCTAGCTAGCTACTTACAGAGGGTTTACGTATAAATAAAATTTTAAGTAATAAATCAGACTTGGAAGAAAAACAAAAGGCAACAGAGGAAAAAAAAAAAAGAAACCTGCTGCTATAATCATAAAACTCTTCCAACTCAGCTTCTTCTTCATCACCGCCATCACCGTAATGCACTTTGCAATGACTTTTTGCCACCATATGCTTCCTAACTGCTTCCAAACTGCTGAAAGGATGACATCCATCGTTGCAGTACAAGCACATGAAATCCCTTTTAACCTGAGGAATAGATAACAGCAGGACGAGAATTCATATACACCTTTACTAGGCAGCTGAAAATAGAAGCCTAAAAAACTTTACATCTAAAGATCTACAAGTAGTATGTTCTTGCCTTGAGGCCAAGATAAGTAAGAAGGCCTCTTGGATCTTTTAGATACTCGACATCGGGCATGAAGAACCAATGCTGCTTGTGCATGTGAACCATACAGCTTTCTATAGAACGATGCTCCTGATCACACATAAAGCAACATGAAGCATCCCATGCTTCTTCAAGTTCATCATCATCATCATCATCCATATCATCATCGTTGACATTCAAATGAGTCAGAGATTCTGTGGTTTCACCAGGCAAGTCGTCATCTTCGTCAACTTCCTCCCACTCATCACTTTCATCGCTTTCTTCGTTTTCTTCCCGCCGTTGTTGGGGAGGCTTCTTCTTCACCTCACGTGGAGGGAGTGGCTTAATTATCGCACTCCCTTCATCCTCATTATTCGTTCCTTGAGAAGCTCGCACTATGTGACTTCGTGACTTGAGATGTTGGGCATGTGCCTTGGAGCTTCTATATCCTTTCCCACACAGACCACAAGTATACAACATTGGGGTCTCATTTAACCTGTTCTTCTCTTCAGCAAGTGCGGCTTGCCTGGCTAAAAACAGAGCTTCTGTAACTCCAGGAACCCCAGTAATCTGATAAAAGAAACAAAAGGAAAACAGTAAAGAAGTTGGAAATATAATTATCAGCCACTACCACTTTTCTCCTTCTTTACCAAGCCTTGAACTCGTAAGTCGTGAACAGTATAACTAAATCACCAAAGAGGCCTAGTAATTATAAGTTGATACTATTATGTAAATAGCTCAATGGAGCATTGAACTACAGGTAAATGACCACAGACATATGGCAATCATGAAGAACATCAGTAACCACTTTACTAGAAAGAATAAAGGCACACTAATTTATTAATGTGAATGTGACAACTGCACAAATCTTTACCTACAGGGCCACAACTTGTTACAGTAATCGGAAGAAGCATGATGGGAAGCAAATAGCGCATGTTATAAAAACAGGTTAGATGAAAATACATATGGGAATTGGAAGGCATAGCTGAAATAGGCCTCTGTCCACAAGTTAGCTCTTTTAAGTGATTTAAGGAAAATATGTTCAAGAATTAGAAGGGATTTCAATTGGAAAGAGGAAGTTCCCCCTTGGTCCCTGAATAGAGAGCACAACGCACCCTTGCATCGCGAGATATGCAAAAGTAAAAAAAAAAAAAGAAAAAGAAAGAAAAGCAAGCAAGCAAGTAAAGTTGTGTTGGAAAAAGCAGAGAGAAACAGGTCATTATCCTGCAAAGAGTGAGTCATTGGAATAGATACTACTAATGGCTGCAGTAATATCCAAGTCTCCTTCCGAGGACGAAGGGAAAGGCTAAAGTATAAAGCTGTCTGTTTATATTATATATGATAATTTCAAGTCGAAGACAATATTAAGTTTGATAAAGAAAATGAAGGGCTTCCATTTATTTACCCACACCCATATATATATATATAGCCATAGGGGAATAATTGAAACAACATTTGTTGTTTAGCAAATCAACAAGACACCATATGCGTGGTCATCTGTGAATAACTATCTATTTATCTAAATCAAAATCAAAATCAAAATCCAAATAATGAGATGTGGGATCCAAAAATAGGCAAACAAATAACCCTCAAAACGAAACCTAGCCACCAGGCGTTTAGTTGGAGAGAAACCTAGGGGCGGAGCAAAGATGTAAAAGAAGAAAAAAAGTTTAGGAAATAATAAACCCTAAAGTAAAATAACAACAAAAAAGGCAAGGGGAAGAGGAAGAGGAAGAGGAGGTGACCTTGCGTTTGAGGTTGTAGCGGTGCCAGTCGGACTTGTAATGGAGTTTCTGCTCAGAAGCGTCCTCAAATTCTTTGTTGCAGGAATTGCAGGTTAATACTCCTGTTCCTGCTCCTGCTCCTGCTCCTGCTGTTGCCCTCTCCATCTCTTTTCTCCTTTTTTTTCCTCGATCGATCGATCGATCGGCAGTAAAGATTTTGAGGGAGGGATGAACGAAGGAAAAGGAGGCTGATTGTTTGTTTAATACATATATATATATATATATATACACTACGAGAGAGAAAAGGAAATGCGTGTGCCAAGGCTACGAACCGACCTGTACAAGTGTGGGCTTGCGCACGCCGAGACTAAGGGGGTGTATTCAATTCAGATTTTAAAAGATTTTAATTGACTTTTTAAAATCTATGGATTCTGTTAAGTCTATGGATTGTTTTAAATCCTTATAGACTCTGACAGATTTTAATATATAGATTCTTTTGGATTTACATGGATTTTAAAAAGTCTATGGATTTATGCAGATTTTAAAAAGTCCATGAATAAAAAAAAATTAAAAGACAAATAATAATATAAAATTAATCACGAGTTTAAGATAGCATTATAAAAAATGTAAAGACAATTAACGGAATAAATTATAAAAATTTATACTGTTCCATTCAAATATTATTATTATCATCATATTCCTCTTCATTCTCATTGTTGTCTTCTTGATTTCCATTCTCATTATTGTGTGGTCTATCATTCCACATAGCTTCAGCAATGGTAAGTCTCCAAGCATTAGCATCTGCTCTTTGTTGTTGTTGAGTTTGAGAAAGCAATTCGAAATTTTCTTCTTCTATGTCTAGATGTGATGGAGATGAATCATTTTCTGGCTCAACCAAAAATTCATCCGAGCGACACTCTTTGCGAAGAAAGTTGTGTAGACCAGCACAAGCTAACACTAGCTCTGCTTGTGTTACATATGGAAATGGAGGTGGAGTTTTAAAAATTGTGAACCTCGATTTAAAGATACCAAATATTCTCTCGATCACATTTCTCAGTGATGCATGGCGAAGATTGAACAACTCACTTGCATTTCGGGGGTGACGACCTTGACCACCAAAATCTTTTAAATGATAACGAACACCTCGTAATGGGGCTAAGAATTGGCGACGATTAGCAAAACCACAATCCACAAGAAAATATTTTCCTACAAATATAATACATTTTGAATTAGTGCACCATACACAAAAAATGAGTACTTTACAAGTCCAAACGAGTATACATTATTAGAGTTCATAAAAATAAAAATCATTAATTACCTTGAGGTACTTCAAGTCCATTTCTTCTTGATAACGCATCATTTAATACTTTTGAATCATGTGCCGAACCTTCCCACCCACTAAGCACGTATATGAATTCCAAATCAAAGTTACAAGCTGCTAAAACATTTTGAGATTGAATTCCATGACGATTACGATGGCTGCTTACGTCGCGACCTTTTACTGTTGCTGGAATATGGGTGCCATCAATAGCTCCAATGCAATCCTTAAAATAAAAAATATCACTTTTAATTTTTAAGACACATAATTAAAAAATTAATAAGAAAAGTAGGTTTAAAGTAATTAATTTTAGATTAAAAAAAAAGCAAGACCATACCTTAAAGTAAGGGTAAAACCTTGTACTTTCTCTTATTTTAGAAGGTATTGCAGATCCAGGTTTGACCATCATTTGTGGTGCTATAGTGTTCAAGGCTTTCAAAACTTTGTTAAAGTTTCGACTAGCAGTGAAATGTGAGCGGCTAAACCTTTGACGAACATTACAATATCGATCATTGTGGCCCACAACGAGTAAAAATGTTGATAGCATTTCTTCAACGCATATATATCTTGTATCTTGTAATTGTGTTGTGTCCCTAATAATAGTACACAATTTTAGAAAAACATCTGGATACATTCTATGCAACTCTCGAAAACTTTGTGGGTCTTCCTTCAACACATTATGTATGTAATTATATCCCTTCCTGGTAACTGGTCGTCGATTGAGCAAATGTCGAGGTACCATAAGCATAGTCTCTCTTAACACAATGATTATTGTTTGAATTACCATTGATAAAATCTTAATTGTTTCATAAAATTCTTCTTCAATTTCTTCTTCATCTATTTCTTCTCCCCCTATTTCTTCTCCCTCTATTTCCTCCCCTTCCATTTTTCATAAACAAAATAAATTTGCTGCATTATTTTAAAATGTATCATAAGTAAAATTGAAAATAAAATAAATAACAACACACTATGATTATATTTTTCTATCTTTTGTACTTAAACATGAAATAAAAAACAATAGCTAAAAGAACATAAGATAACAAAGAATCATGTTCATTTCACCAGCACACAAACAAATTCAAAAAATAAAAAGTCCGTCTAATATTACTAATAGTATAACCAAAATCCAATACTAACCAAATAACAAATATCATGCATTTTTAATAATACTAGTTTGAACCAAAAGTATTCAAAAGAAATTAATAGACCATGTCCAAGCAAAATATATAGTAGACCATAAGACAATTATAACATATAGAGTATATATCTCAAATAATTATAGTTGTCCTATCTTGTGGAATATCCAGCTTGATCGTTCTTCTGGGGACATCTTCAAGAACACATCCTTTTTTCCTTTAGTATCAAGCAACTCAACAGCTTTGAACCGAGTATCTTCTTCCAAGTTTGGGATCTCCTTGATAGCATCCCAAATTGTATATTGTCTCTCCTTTTCTCTTTTCTCTAGCAAACTATAAATTCCTTCAAAACTGGTGGAAATTTTATCAAGCTTTTCTATTACACCACCTTGAGGGGTATTTTTACTTGAGCTAGAATTTCCTTCATAATCGGTTCTATTTCTTTTTTTTTGGGTTGTTCCTTGCATGGGAACCTCCAAAAATTCCGGGGATTGGAGAGGTGATGTGGAGTGAAATGATGTATCATTATAATTAGGTCTTATAAATGCATTTGAATCTACATCATACTCCAAGTCTTCTATGGATACTTCTATACCTTCACTAGCACCTAATGTTCTTGCATCAGTAGCACTACCCAACCCGATTGAGTTTTTCCCAACAGTTACACCATTCCCAATAGCAATCTCCAAATTCTCATAATCTTCAAATGTCCCATACCTTAATTCCGTATCTTTTGGGTGAGCCTAGAAAAAGAAGAAAAATAGTTTTTAAAATTATTATTGCATTTCATATTCACGGTATGTTTATAAAAAAAAATTTATAGTATTTCAAAAGCTCACCTTAAAATATTCTTCCCATACTTCATCACAAGCAGTGAATTTCTTTGTAGTTAAGTCATACCTAAAACCGGAGCTAAAACGCATAAGGGTTGAATAAGAACTCCATTTATTTTTAAACCATTTCAAACGGCTCTGGTAATTTTTATAGGTCTTCTGAATCCCAAGTTTTTTATTAAGAATGGGAAGTATTCTTTCTTCTACTACTTGCTTCCCTAAAATGCCACTATTGTCACGCCATCCCCGAGCAGCAGCATCAACCATAAGTTCTAACAATAATTTGCTCTCTTCCTCAGTCCACTGCTCATAATTTCCTTTTTTCTTGATATCTTGTTGTTGGTCAGCCATAATGATTTTACTATAATATCGTACCACAAAAACAAAAGAAGAGTGCAGTAAATCAGTCCTTACACCCTCTCCAAATATAAATATATAGTTTTTGTCTGAAATATAAAATGTACATGGTATGGTTTTTTTTTAGCAAGTAAAACACATCTTACCATTTCCTCATCAACGAAAAAAAAAGGCCACCATAAAAACTATAGGTTAAATGCTAAAAAACATATCGACTAATTCGAAACAAGGCATCTTTTAGTACTCTAAAAACCAAAATAATAAATACGTAGTAGATGAAACAAAAACCACCATTCTCCACCTAAAATCATTCTTTAAAAAAAAAAGAAACAAAAAAGCAGAATCCATATTCACATATGGGAAGAGTAGAAAAAAAGGGTGTCCTATTATAGTTATAGTACTATTAATGTCATTCATGTATCCAACTATTCACATATAAAAACAGAGCACTATTAATGTCATTCATGTATCCAACAAGCAAAGCAGTATTATTAATTCACTTGATGAGAAGTATGTATATACTTATATCTACCTGGGTACAATAAGACCAAATAACTATTTGTGAGACCAATAGTTATTTTGAACATATACTATTAGTTCTTTAAGCATATTAATTATAAGACCGTGTTATTGGTATAACGTGAGAACTATACATACATATACTATTGGTATTGCATTTACCCGAGCAAATTATTAACATGAAAAAAATATAAGTAAATTATTTTAAATACATTAAAAAACATATAATTATTACAAATATAATATAACTAAAAGTTTGTATCAAAAAAATATTAACTAGAAGTTGATATATCTATTCAAATTATAATTATAAGAAAATGGTGTAACTATTAATGTTTCCAGCAATTATAAATATTTTCAATATAAATTATAACTTTACAAGTAAATCACACGGTAAATCAACAATTTTTATAGATAAAAATGTCTACTAATCTATAAATTAATATTTATAACTAGGTTGATATATAATAGATAATTTTTTGCAATAACTAGTATTACAATAATTTTGAAAAGAATGTCTATATTACTTTTATATAAAATATTTTATTCTCTGATGAATAATAAACTATATTCATATATATAATTATAGAAATTTTCCGTAACTTTCCTGCCAAGTCCTAACAATTTTGCATGATTCATTTGGAAGGAAAAAGTTTCCTAAGAATGTTACTGGAAAGATTTTGAGTTTTCCGGCAAGCCAAATACACAAAAAAATGTAGGAAAAGTGATTTCCTTCCTTTAATCATTCCCTTTCTTTCAATACACTTATAAAAACAGACAAATATGTTGAATTTACACACACAAAAGTCTAATCCAATAAAAGTAAAAAGAATTGTTAATGCTCCAATCATAATATGCCCAATCCATTTATCACCAATTTTTAATTATGCCTAGTGACATATGGACCCAAATTTGTGTTCCAATACAAAGCAGATTCATTACCACCACACGAAAAGGAGAAAAAAAATCCACGATGAAAGAACATGTATATGGAGAAGACCATAAAGAAAGTCAATTTCTTCATGTATATACTATATATATATATATATATATATAATTGTGTATTTTTTACATTCTAGTATCCAAATCTACACTTTTTTATGTTTTCAGATTTTTTTATTACATGGATAACTTTTGATATATACATATATAACATGATGATATAAATCAAAAACATGAAGAAAGATATATAAAAATACCTTGATAGAGAAGGTCTATTGGTCTCCCCTCAAGCTCTGTTCATCTTCTGGTAGTAGTCGTTTGAGAGAATGTGAAATCTCTAGGAATGTGGAGAGATTTCTAATTAGGGTTAGTATTTATACTATGGACCCTAAAATCCATCACAATCCACCAATAAATAGATTCTTTTAAAGTTAGTAGATTTTTGAATACCACAAGATTTTGAAGGATATTTTAGAATCCTAATTGAATACAGTAAGATTTTAAAAGATTATTTCAAATCTTAATTGAATACCCTTAGATTTAAATAGATTCTTTCAAATCCTAATTGAATACCCATAGACTTTAAAAGTCCAAAAAAATCCCACAGACTCCCAGTTGAATACACCCCCCTAAATCCCATTGCGTAAGCGTCGACGTCCCACCACTTAATTCTGCTTCTTTCTGCACCACCCAATCATAATTTAAAATCGCGGTTTCGGAGACCGATTATGTCACTAAATTTTAAACTCGGATTTCGGTAACGATATTGATTTCGACGATACGTGCAAATTTTTTATTTGAAATTAATTAATTAGATAAATATAATATTATTATCTTGTATAAATTATATAATTTATATTGAAATATTAATATTTGTCGCACTTAGTAATATAATTTAAAATTATAATTCAATAAATAGATAACAATACAATCTTATAAAGTGCAAATATTTCAAATATAAGTCAATTATGCCTAAAATAAAGCTAAGAATAAGATGAATGGCTAAATGACTTACAAAGATTAAGCTAAGATTAACAATTACTTTGAAACAAATCAACATTTTTTTGCAATAGTTGCCAATTTAATTAAGTAAAGATTAATAAATTACTTTGGAGTAAATCAACATTTTTTTTTCAATAGTTATCGATTTAATTAAGCAAAGATTAACAAATTATTTTAAAACAAATCAACATTTTTTTTTAATAGTACCAAGTCAATTCGATGAAATATCGGTGAAATATCGCAAAATATCGACAACTTAGTGTGGTTTCGGTGAAATATTACCAATTTAATGAAATACCGATATTTACACATATCGTGTCACAGCTACTTTCATTCTGACTTGATATCGGTCATATCGGATCGATATCGGCCGATAATTTGAACCTGTCACACACTAATAATGTGTATTTTTCTTTTTCACCGAACATAAATAAATTATTCATGTATTGTATAATACTATTTATTTATTTATTTAATTTTAATTTTAAATAATATGATATATATTATTTATTTCTAAGATCACAGCGATTATGAGTTGAGTTGGTGTTCTAAGTTTTATTTATGCATATTTAACATTTCACCATTCTTCTTCTTCAAACTCCATTGCTATTATTATTATTATTATTATTATTATTATTATTAATGTAGGTGGTGCAAAATTTAGGCCCAACCCACGGTAATAATTTGAGAAAATGAGTTTTGTTATGATAGCGAGAATGCGAGATTGGATAAGGGATTCTTTTGGTACGATAAGTTTCTCCGGTAGCACTTATGCTAATCCTGCAGTACGTCATCCGTTTGTGTATGTGGTTGTTTTATTAAATTCTCAAGGCTATCCATCAATGAAAGATATGAATTACAAACTATCTATCTCAAACAAAAAAAACTAGTAAGTAATCTACTAACAGCTAACGTTTTCTATGTTCATCAACCAATCCTTATTATGAGCCCTCCTTCTTCTATTTATACGTATATAATTAGGATTACATTTATTCATTAGGGTTAACAGTAAAATAACCAAAGAAGGTAAGACTTGGATAACACTCCAGCATTATCTCCCTTATCCATAACTAACAACTTCTGAAACTGTACGTTTATAGTAGTGTAGTGGAAATATGTACGATTTTATACAGGTCCATGCGATTCGGTATATATAATTCTTTTCACGCACTTTCCACGTGTGAGGCCACTTGTGCCATCCCTTGTCGAAGCTGACCTCGCTCGTCCATCTCGGCAGCTTCTGGTATCGGCAACTTAGTATGCCATTTTACTCGTTCCTTTTGCTCATGCCAGGCCTGTTGGCCTAATTCCCCGTATAGGCTTTTAAACAGATTGGGCCAGCCCAGTTTACCTTAATCAAATCTTTTACTCCCTCAATTGTCCCTCGAGCATGTGGTCTCACCAAACAAGGTAGGGAGCACGTGCTTGAACCCAATTTTTGACCATAAGCTTTTAAGAAAAACCCGGCCCGATTTCCAACCCAAGTGAGGAAAAGCCAAAAAAAAAATGAGATCAAAAATAATCCATTCCAAATTTCCAAACCAACCTCCATTGGATTTATAATCCATCCAATTTTGTTGGTTTTAACTGAATACAGTCATATCTAAAGCAGACTGAAAAAATTTGAAGGAAATAACACGTACACGCCTGTATATTAAACCATTCTTAATTTAAAACAAGAGAGATGTAACCGTATCCACGAATAGTAACATGCATACACGTTGGTAAGTTCAAATCTTAAAGTTTCTTCAACGAGAACATCAAACCAATTGAAGCTTATAGCTAAAAAACCACAAGTCTTTCTTTTTTCTTTTAGGGGGAGTGGGAAGGGGGGCCTTTGACTAACATACTGCTACTTAACCAGCTACACTTTTAAACATCCATCTGCATTTGATGCACTCAGTAATCATTTGTGGAACAAGTCCTGCCTCGCCTTTACCACCATCCATTTCTCCAACTTCAGAGAAGTAATCCTCTTTGGCATGCATTGTCGGCTAACATAAGGGAAACCAACCAAAAACGTGCTGAATCAAGGGATACAAATGCATCTCCTCCTACAAGCCCTGTCTTAGCAGTGGCGCATGAAGCCTCCATGTTGTGATGGACATTGCGGCTCAGGCATAGCTGCTCTGTTATTGTTGGCCACAACAATAACGCCCTTGCACATCAGGAAATTTTTTTGGTTCAAGAGGGGGGGGTTGAAATTGTAACTAAACTAACAATATGCATAAGATTGATGTATCGTGCATACCTGAAATTGTGTTATCATAGAGAGAAAAAAAAATGTGTTGGAAGCTACGGTTACAAAAGATACAGTTGATGCTATGGCACCATACAATCACATGGAGTCATGGACACGAATATGACACAAAACGCCAAAACAAGAAATCCTAAAAGAATAGGAAGGCCTACCATCCTACATTCCTACCATCTTTCTACGCAATGAAAGCCAAGCATAAACAGAAAAAAAAATCTTATGCCAAATAAATCATATCATATGGTCGTAACGAAAAACTTGCATTACAACTTCCGGTAGTCAATAATCGACTGTCTTAAGTAGACAATGAAATTATACAAACATCCAAGTAAGTTCGATTGTGTTTGACATCCAAAAATTATCCAACTACCATACAAAACAGAACAAGTTTATCTAAAGCACGTACACTAGAAACTGTGCCCATGAAGTGTCATAGTTCAGTACGTAACCAACGTAACGTGGAGAGTTTTCCTTCTTATAAAGTGTGTATAT
Organism: Lonicera japonica; assembly: GCA_021464415.1. Lineage (NCBI taxonomy): Eukaryota > Viridiplantae > Streptophyta > Magnoliopsida > Dipsacales > Caprifoliaceae > Lonicera > Lonicera japonica. The sequence continues at coordinate 76,449,322 of CM038469.1, read as the reverse complement.
ATGCCTCCTTAACGGTGACTTCAAACTTCTCTTCACTCCAGACATAAAACTTTGATGTCTTAACCATGGATGTGAAGTTTGGCTTCCCAGCATATTTTCTTAAATTTCTAAGCAAATTTAATTCTATCATATATGTACCCAAAAATATGATATAACATAAAACTAATTGTTGAATGTTCAGTACACTGTAGTAACAGATAATAATTGTTGAATGGGTCCACTACTCAACAAGAACAAATTTAACCCTAACGAATGAGAAAAAAAAACAAAAAAGAGGGAGACTAGCTTGCAAAGCCATATATACAAGGAAGCCAATACTCTGGAATAAAGCAGCCTGTGGAACGGACTTCCATTTGTAAGGGTAATAAAATAAAAACAAGTACCCATGCCAGCCACGGTGCAGGCAATAAGAAATGCAACAGACAGATCGATAACCCAAAACAACAGTGGGATCAGATGGATACTTGCATATAACAACACCATTCCCAGTAATTGTTGTTCCAGTTGCTGGCTGTGGGATCAATACAATTACAAATTAAGCACAACAAATGAAAATTTGGAATCACCTAGCACAAAAAGTAGTTTAAAAAAATTAAGTAAATTGGATAACCTATACCTTTGTCACCATGCGGCACCCAACCCCCGAGTATGTTTCAGTACAAAGAGTGGAAGGGAAGCACTGCAGTTTTTGCTCTTCGATCACTAGTTTCAATCTAGCTATTTCATATTTGCAATGCTAGCTGCTTGTTGTGATTCAATCTAGAGAACTACATTTAAGCGGGCCAGATATATAGCTAGGTTGGTTCCCACAAATTAAGAGGGAAAAGAAAACGCCAAATATATATATAGTAAAGATCACTTTGTAGCAATGGCCTATAACTAGGTATGTAAACAAATTAAAGACCGACTAGATTATATATATATATAAGATAATAATTATACAAATAGACATAGTCTCTTGCTACGTACGTACTCACTAGATACTCTGGCCGGGGTTGATCGAACAGAACGACAAGAGTACGTACGTGTTGATAATGACTGTAGCTTATCGATCACTACTTCGAATATGAAAGACAATGCTCCAAATGTTGCTACAATCAAAGACATATAGCTGCTTTAATTTTTAGCTAGTAACATCCATGCAACTTCAAATTTACTGTTTACCTGCGAGTCATAAAAATAAATAATAAACAAATTGGTAATAAACAAATTGTGAAATAAGCTGCAGAAGGATGACAAAGAACTGAATGCCTGCAATTTTAGATCAATTGAGTAGACCCGAAGCAGAGAGCCAAAAAAAAATGTAAGATTTGTTGCGATCATTATGTCCTAAAAAAAGAATTGTCTCTTTAACTAGAAATGTCTCAAAAAGGAAAACTACACTTTGTAATGAGAGAGCACGAGCACGAGCTAGAGCATAACTTTTCAAATTTAGAAGAGAAATAATAGTAATGCATATTAATTTTTTAATAAAATCAAAGAACCATGAAATATGGAGACCGGGGCCACCACCTCTTTGAAATAGGATTGCAAGGATAAGATGCCATATAAGACTTGTTAGAATATACTATATATATTATGTTTCCTATTCTTAATCTACTTTCCATATTGTATTGATTGTGTTCCCATTGTAGTTTCCTAAATTGTATCCTAGATTAGGGTTTATCTCTAGTATATATATTCTCTCTATTGTACATTCTTCAATCAATCAAGAAATACAATTCTTTTATTCTTCTCCTTCAATCTCTTTCGTTTCTATTTTGTAACATGGTATTAGAGGGATTCATTCTCCTCTAGAACCACTCTTCCATCCAATCTTCAACCAAATCCAAATAAAAAACACAAGCATCATCAAACAACCAATCCATCAAAAACCCTAAACTGTCGTTCTACTTTTCAAGCCACACAGAACCTCGATTAACCCAAACCATATACCAAAAGCTTCGTCTTCTCAATACAAACCAAACCGCATTGGAATCACCTCAATCGAAGGTGGCACGCTCTCTCACGTGCTTCTGAAAGCTGCGCAATTCCGCTGCCATGCGCGCCACGCGCCTCTACCCTAATCCGGTTCATCCACTGGGTTTTTTTTCTGAAGCAGTTTCACTCCCTTGACCGGTTCACCTATATTTAAACCGGTTTCTTTCACTCCAATACCGGTTCCCCACTAAATCAATCGCTCCAGATCCGTTTCTGGCCTCAGATCTCTTAAAATCAGATTATTTTTTGCAGCTACTGTGTTATTCTACACGTTTCTCAATGGAAAAGCATGAGTTTTCGCGTTCAATTTATGTCATTCTCAATGGCTCCAATTATGTTCAATGGTCCAAAGCCATGACTAGTTTTCTAAAGTCTCGTAAGTGCTGGAGAATTATTACTGGAAAAGTTGTTAAGCCAATCAAGAAAACCGATGAAACTGACGATAAATTTAATGATCGCTTTGATGATTAGGAAAGCAAAAATGGTGATATCATCACATGGGTTCGGAATACCTCTATCTCTCGTATAGGGCAGCAGATTGGTCGTTTTACCACCGGGAATGAAGTCTGGGATTTTCTACAATCGAGGTACACTCCAAAGGATCTCTCTCATCAATACTAGTTGCTTACTGCTTTACATTCTAAAACCCAACAACCTGAGCAATCAATTGATGATTATTGTATCTGACCTTCAAGCTATTTGGGATCAGTTAGCCCAATCCGAACCTTCTTTTTGTGAGCATGATGCAGAAAAATTTGAAACATACCGAGATAACTAGCGTGTTATCACCCTTCTAATGGGACTTCACGATAAATTCGAACCAGTTTGGGCTGCTCTACTCCATCGCAATCCTTTACTATCTCTTGATGATGTCACGACAGAGCTTCTCTCTGAAGAAACTCGGTTTGCCACTCGGGCCCACAACTTTAATGCTGTCTTGGCCGTTTCGAGCTCGAAACCTACCAAAAACTCGTTTTCTCGAGAATGTTCGTATTGTCATGCCACCACCCATATGCTACTAAAGTGCCCAATTAGGACGTGTTTCTTTTGTAAAAAGGTAGGACCAGGTCACTTTCAAGCCGATTGTTACAAGAACCCATCCAGGAGATCCTCATCTAGATCATCCTCTAGCACCATCACTGCTGCCACCACTGATTCTTCTGAAGCAGACATTTCTACTGCACCTGTGACTCTAGCTGACATCACAGCTCTTCTGAAACAGGTTACATCATCTTCTGGTTCTGCTATGGCCACCACTACAGGTACATCTTGGTTCTTTGATTCTGGCTGTTGTAATCATATGACTTCTGATCCTACTATTTTCACCTCTAAGAGTCACAATTCTCATACACCCGCCATTAAAACTGCTGATGGCTCTTAATTATCCGTTAGTCATGTTGGGACTGTTACTACTCCTAGCCTCTCTTTACCTACTACCTTTCATATTCCAAAATTGACTATCAACCTTATTTCTGTTGGTCAACCATGTGATCTTGGGTTGACTGTTATATTTTTCTCTTCTGGTTGTCATGTACAGGATCCTCAGACGGGACAAATTATGGGGATAGGGAGTAAAGTTGGCCGCATGTTCGAGCTCATACACCTCCGTACCTCACCCACTTCTATTGTTGCATCCAGACCACCTGTTGCATCCCCACCAACTGTTTCTTCATTTGAGTTGTGGCATTCCCGTTTAGGACATGTGTCTTTTGATCGTCTTCGTTTTATTATGTCATCTGGTCAGTTAGGGTCAATAAAGTCTGAGAAATTGTCTTGTTTATCTTGTCAACTTGGAAAACAACCGGCAATATGTTTTAATAAAAATGATTATATTTCTTCAGCACCATTTGATCTTATTCATTCTGATGTTTGGGGACCCTCTCCACATTCTACCATGGGGGTTCAAAATATTGTGTTATCTTTTTGGATGATTATAGTCGTTTTACTTGGATCTATCTTATGAAAACTCGTTTAGAATTACCCCAAATCTATTTTAATTTTGCTCGCATGATTCAAACTCAGTTTTCTCGTCCAATAAAAATTTTTCGAGCTGATAATGCTATGGAATACAAAGGAACCTCATTTTTTAAATTTCTCCGTGAACAAGGCACTGTTCCTCAATATTCTTGTCCCGGTACATCTCAGCAAAATGGTCGTGCTGAGCGCAAGCACAGACATATTCTTGATACTGTTCGCACACTTCTTATCTCCAGTAGTTGTCCTAAAAAGGTTTTGGGGGGAAGCAGCACTTACTGTTATTTACACTATCAATTGTATCCCTATTCCCTTTCTTCAGCATCAATCTCCATATGAGAGACTTCATGGTACCTCTCCTGATTACAATTTCTTACGAGTCTTCGGTTGTGCTTGTTTTGTGTTACTCCAGCCTCATTAACATTCTAAATTAGAACCACGTGCTCGTCTTTGTTGCTTTTTAGGGTATGGGATAGAACATAAATATTATCGGTGTTGGGATCCTATTTCAAAACGCTTACGGATTTCTCGTCATGTTGTCTTTTGGGAACATAAAATGTTCTCCTCTCTATCTAAATTTCATGTCCTTGAAGAATCACCACTTTCATTTTTTACTCATTCCTCTCTTGACCTTTCCACCTCTGAACTTGAGGCTCTAGTTGTCACATTCTAACCAGAACCTGAACCAGAAGCCACACCATCACCACCTCAACCTCTCAGTCCAACACCTCCTGAACCATCCTCACTTGATGTCATTTTTTCCAACAAGCTTCAACATACAGCACCTCCCAATGATGATGTCTCGCCTGCTGATCCTGTCATACCTCCACCACAACGACAGTCCACTCGGGTAAGAGAGCTCCTTCATCACCTTCGTGATTACCATTGTTATTATACCATAATATCTCACTATGAACCTTCATCCTATAAGGAAGCTAGTATTAATCCACTTTGGCAGCAAGCTATGACAGAAGAATTACAAGCTTTAGATAAAGCGCGTACCTGGGATCTTATGACTCTTCCTCCTGGAAAATATGCAGTTGGGTGTAAATGGGTGTATAAAATTAAGACACGATCTGACGGTTCAATTGATCGATACAAAGCTCGTCTCGTAGCCAAGGGGTTTAATCAGGAGTATGGTATAGACTATGAATAAACTTTTGCTCATGTGGCTCGAATGACGCCTGTTCGCAGTCTTATTGCTATTGCCGCTGTTCGCAAATGGGATCTTTTTCAGATGGATGTTAAAAATGCCTTTTTTAATGAGGACCTCAAAGAAGAAGTATATATGAAACCACCTCCCGGTTATTCACACCAGTCCACTCAGGTCTGCAAACTTCGTCGTGCCCTATATGGACTCAAGCAAGCTCCCCGAGCTTGGTTCGCAAAATTTAGCTCTACCATCACAAAGCTTGGTTATTCCTCCAGTTCGTCGGACTCAGGCCTTTTTATTCGAAAGACAGATTCTGGGACTATTCTTCTTCTCCTCTATGTGGATGATATGATAATTACTGGGGATGATATTTCTGGTATCTCAGATCTCAAACAATCTCTCAGTCAGTTTTTTAAAATGAAGGATCTTGGTCGTCTTAACTACTTCTTAGGGCTGGAAGTCCTTTCTGATTCAACAGGTTACTATTTATCTCAGGTGAAATACACGTCTGACGTTCTGGCTCGTGCTGGTCTCACTGACTATAAAACTGCGTCTACTCCATTGGACACCAATGTTAGACTTATTTCGTTTGATGGTACTCATCTCTCTGATGGTATTTTATACCGACAGTTAGTTGACAGTCTGGTTTATCTTACTGTTACTCGTCCGAATATTGCTTATATTGTCCATGTTGTCAGTCAGTTTATGGCTACTCCTCGCTCCACTCATTTTGATGCTGTTATTCGGATTCTTCATTATCTCAAAGGGACAGTGTGAACACCCCAATCCACGACTATCGTGCGAATACTGATTTTCTTTAAGCATCCTGCATTTAATCATGAATCATCATACATGTAGAAAGACTGATAGGAAAGACTCCAATTTTAGACGCGTTGGGAGTCTAAGATAACCCTTGTTGCCTCTTCGCATTTTTTATGAGCCAGCCGCACCCCCCTGTCGCACGCCCAACCATACGGCTACCTACCAACCGTACGGTTGGCACCTCCTAACCGCACCCCCTAGCCGCACGCCCAACCGTACGGCTACCTGCCAGTCGTACGGCTGGCACACCCCTGTCGCACGCCCCAGCCGCACCCCATGCGGCTACCCCTGCGGTTGGCCTCTTTTGGAGCGTTTTTGGCGCAAATGTTGCTATAAATAGGACCCTTGGGATTCCATTTTGGGATCATCAACATGGAATAGTATTTTTGGGAAGTATGAGCTTTGTCAAAGTCTCTAGAAAGTCATTTTTAGAGAAATTCTGAGAGAGAAGGCTAGTGAGAGAAAGCTCTAGAGAGAGAAAGCTCTAGAGAGAGAAAGCTCTAGAGAGAGAAAGAAGTCAAGGCAAAGTCCTCATATCTTCTTCAAGCGCAGCAGGTATAACTTTCTACCAAATCCTTAATTTCAGTACTGCATTTAATTTCACTTTTAATACAGAAAATTAGATAACTTGCAAAGAAGTTCACTGTTTTCTAAACTAGTCCATTCTAAGTTTTACAAGAAATCTAAAACCCGTTTTGACACATTTTCAAAACCAACAAAAACACAAAAACAGTTTCCAAAAGAAAGGAACTACGAGACTCTGATTTCATTCTACGAATGAATACGTAGGCGCTCGCAAAGCTCGAGTCCGATTTCAAAATACCGTTTTAAATCAAGTTTATCCGAAAAAGACTATTCTGAAAACTATTCAAACTACTTGCAAGATATCTAAAATAGGAATTAAATACATGATCCATTAAGAGACCGAAAGGGCGAATTGGGTGCCTAACACCTTCCCAATTTATAATGTAGTTCCCGAACCCTGGCAAAGTAAAATTTTAAAATAAATCTCTGGTTTCAAACGTATGAAGGATAATTCACTTTTGAATTGTCCTTTGTACGATATTTTGTTTGTTTTCTTGTAAAACAAACTGGCGACTCTATAAAATACGTTTTCAAATAAAACCGAGAACGAGGACTCTTTTCTTCTCTCGGGGTATGGGTCCGGATTCTCACAGACAGTTTTCCATGGGCTGCACTACTCCTCAAAGTCATCTCTTGTATTAAGGGCTTACTCTGATGCAGACTGGGCCGGTGACCCTATGGATCGCCGGTCTATTACTGGTTATTGTTTCTTCCTCGGGGACTCCCTTCTTACTTGGCGTAGTAAAAAACAGTCTGTTGTTTCTCGATCAAGCACTGAGGCTGAATACCGCGCTCTTGCTGATACTTCACAAGAACTAATATGGCTTCGACGCCTCCTCGATGAATTGGGTGCTCCTCAAGACTCTGCCACTACTCTTTATTGTGACAACCGCAGTGCCATTCAAATCAGTCACAATGACGTCTTTCATGAACGAACTAAACACATTGAGATTGATTGTCACTTTATTCGCTAGCATATTCGCACTTTGTACATTCGTTTTATGCCTGTATTTTTCGATGACCAGCCTGCATATCTCTTCACTAAAGCTCACCAACCTAGCCGTTTCCAAACATTGATTTCCAAACTCCAGCTGGTCTCTCACTTGCCACCTTGAGTTTGAGGGGGGTGTTAGAATATACTATATATATTATGTTTCCTATTCCTAATCTACTTTTCATATTGTATTGATTGTGTTCCCATTGTAGTTTCCTAAATTGTATCCTAGATTAGGGTTTATCTCTAGTATATATATTCTCTCTATTGTACATTCTTCAATCAATCAAGAAATACAATTCTTTTATTATTCTCCTTCAATCTCTTTCATTTCTATTTTGTAACAAGACTTTTTAGCTCGTAACACAAATATATATCTCAACTGCTACTTCATACTCAAAATTATTAGTAACAAATATTATGACACATTTGCTTTGGTATTTCTTTTACAATCTATAACACGACTCCTCAAAAATTAATCTTCTATTTCTCCGTTCATTTTGCTTAATCGTTTGGATTCCTTTTTAATGCACTCTCAAGTACTGATCGAACGGATCGATGATCGAACTTGAATCTTTTTAGCTTTTCCTCGATTAATTCATTTTGTATTTGATTTTCATTTATTCATTTTTTTCTTTATTTCTCTCATAAACTCTCTCTCTTCTCTCCCACAAGGTTTTCAAAAAAAAATTAAATTTACATCTTTAGGGGGGGAGTAGTCAATTAAGATTTTAAAAGTTTGTAACTGGCATTTTATAATATGTGGATTCTATTAAATTTATGGATTATTTAAATTTTATATAGAGTCTAAAAAATTTTAATGTATGAATTATTTAGTATTTTTGTAAATTTTATTAAGTTCATGGATTCTTCAAAAAAAAAAAAACCTTGACCAAATCAAAGACAAATAATAGAAGCACCTCCTACACGCAGGAACCAAATTGGTGGTTTTAAATGAAGCTCCTTTATTGGAATATGGACGACTTCAATAAGCATAGGGCCAAAGACGAGCTTAAAGTCTTTGTATCAGGCTTCATCTAGACTATATTTGTTTTTCTGAGCCAAATATTTTGATCTCATCTGCTCCAATTGGTTATTGGGATGCGCTTCAATTGGCTTTTATTGCGGCTAATGACAGGGATCCTAACAACAGGGGTCCGAGTATTTTATCGTCTATTTGGGTCTTTCGCTCTCTTAGGGTTGATAACTCAAATATCGTTAATACCTCATCTCAACAGGTTTCCATCATGGTTGCCGAGGTATCTATGCCCATGCTGCTAAGCTTTGTGTATGCCAGTAATGATCTGGTTCGCCATAAAGATATTTAGGTTGAGTTGGTAGTTTTTAATGAGCCTGTCAAACCTTGGACTGTTATAAGGGATTTCAATACGGTCGTCAGTATAGATGATCGCCTAAGAACTTGTCAGACTTCGGTTCGGAAGTGTGATAAGTTTGCCAATTTGGTTTCTGATTGTGATTTAACACAACTCGAGCATACGGGTCGTTATTTTACTTGGCACCAATGTTCTTAAGAATCAAGATTGAATTGTGTCTTTTGTAGCGAGTAGTGGCTGGATTTTTGGGGTACTTTGACTTGTCGTGCTTTCATACGAGTAACCAATGATTATTACCCCATGTTTCTTTCTTGTCAGTATGAGGGTTTTGGAGGGTCTCGTCCCTTCAAGTTTCTTTCTACGTGGGTTAATCAACCGGCCTTCTAGCAAGTTAGGAAGATAGCTTGGGGGGAGGTTTGGCTGTCGGGTGATGTTATAAATGTGCTTCGTCAAGTACAACAAAAGCCGCTTTGATCGATCTTATGTTGATATGATTGATGGACCGGATTGAATACAGATACATTTTAATAATGACAGCAAAGATGAATTCAATTTTTACAATACATAATTATAAAGTTACACATATAACCCAAATGGGAGATTGTTGGATCCTTAATCCAACATTGGATTTATGTGTTGTGGACTATCGTATAGTTAAGCCCATTTTAAAAGTGATCAACTAAAGGTTTGAATTATTTAGGCTTTAATATATCTAATATGGTATAGGGCTTTAATGTGTAGATACTTAAAGGTAATTTCTATTTGTATGATGGGATAAAATAGAAATATTAAATAGATAGTAGAGTTTACTATTTATGTATTATGGTCATGGTTCCCAGATCGTACATACGTATTCTATCCATGTTGAGCCCCATCATCACAAAGAGCATTGAGAAAACTTAAATGATTCTTTAAAGAAATACGTGTAAATCTGAAAGGTCAACCACTCGGCTATAAATCACACGCTATAGATTCAAGTATGCTTCCGCATATTATTATTTTGGTTCTTGGTGAATGACATAAACGATCATAAGGTTTATAATTATTTTGGATATAACAAGATCTAACATTTTATACATGGCTCAAACTCAATTTATTGAATTATATATCAAACCAAGCTGTCGCGAATTAATAATTAATTGTCCAACTCAACCTCGATCAGACTTGCTCAAATTAATTTGCAGCTACATGCATTATATTAATAACAAGTGAGTTTCCCAATAAAATAGTAATACCCCTCCCCTCCTAGAATTATTAGATTAGACTAGCTTGTAACCCGTGGGCATTTTTACATATATAGATTAATTGCAATAGATCTAATCACTTGTATTTTTCATGCTACATTGAAATCCATTAAAATTTAAATAACTTTGAGAAAAATAGTATGAAAAAACTCTTTAAAAAAACCCTTATAAATACGTAAGACATATACAAAATACTTTGTATTTAAAAATTTTAGTTTAATTTCCAATACTAAAAAGTCTAATTGTTACCTTTACTTAAAACAATAAGGAAATCAAAATAAGGACAAAAAATAAAGAAAGGGAGAAAAAAAAACTTGGAACATATATAAGTAGCTGCACATTTTGATATTTAAATTTCTTTTTTTTACAGTGTGATGTAATAGTTAATTAAAAAAAGTAAAAATTGACTCAAATTAACTTTTTCCTATTTTACATGATAATGTACTAATAGAATTTTTGTATGGGAGAAAATTATTTTGAGGCCTTTTGGTTTTCCATAACTTTAGAAATCACATTGTGCATGATATTATATAACACAATCTTTATTTAGAGAACTTTATTTTCAATAACTTTATGATTTTTGTGTCTTTGTTTAAACTTTTCAGTCTGATGTATCTTTTTAACTTATACAATAATGGATGAATAAATGGATATGATTTTTTTTATTTCTTCTCTTATTTTTCCTTTATAATTGCCTTAGAGACTATAATATCAATTTAATTAACTTTGAATAAATAAGATTATACAAGAAGATAGTATAATAAGAGATTGACAAAAATGAAGAGGGGAAATTGGTGTGACTCGATAAATGTTTTATGGAGTTTACTTTTAAAAATATGTGAAAATTACTCAAATTACGTAGTATACACTGAGATGAACAGAAATTGCTCTAGTACAATGTATCAAATATATATTAAACACTAAATACATATACACGATATACTTTATAAACATAAGTTTAGTTACAAAAAAACTATCCTATATAATTTCAAAATATATGATAAAATTACAGATAAACTAGAACAAAAACATAAAAAGAACTAAATTCATAAAGTGAAAGAGCAAAAACACTAATAATTAAGAAGAAAATATATTTGGGAAAGCAATACCTTCAAGTACTTTTTCACCAACAATTTTCTATTGCCTCTCCTTAGATTTATATATGCAACTTTTATAATTGGATATAAAAAGAGGTGAAAAAAATTGAAGAGGCAACCGTTAGATATAAAAGCTACGTGAAAAAGCCATACATTTAATAAAGGGTGATTTTATTGCTATCCACGATATCTCGCAGTTAATCCGCGTCATTAAGTTAATCCACGTTGCCTATTAAATTAATCCACAAATGTGGATAGACTGACAAAAAAAATTATTGATTTAATTTTATAAATATTATTTTATTAATGATTTAATATTAAAATTTTCACTAGATTAATAAGTACATCCACTTTAATAAAATAAATAAAAATAGGGGTAATTAGTTTTAAGGATGAATATTCCTTTCTCTATCTATTTAAGGACACAACTTTTATACCCATAATTTAAGGTCCAAAGTTTTGTTTAAAGTACAAACTTTTACGGATAAAAAATTAAAATTAAATTAATATAACTACAAAATTAATTTATATTATTGTTATTCCTATAATGTCACTATCATCTAATTGATTATTAAACTAATCTAAACTTCTAAAATCTTGTTAAAAACTAATATATATAAAATCAAATTCAAAATTCAAATTTAAATAATCAAACAACTTCTAACAACTTAATCAATTAATAAAATATAGAAAATCAAATAACTCAAAATTTAAATTTCAACGATCAAAAAAAATTAAACAACCTAATCAAATTGATTAGTAACTAACAAGGGTGATTTTATTTCTATCCGCAAAATTTGTCTGTTTATCCCTTTTTTTGGGTTTTACAAAGATAATCTCTATTGCCCGGCCACTAAGTTTAACCACATTGTTGAATAAACTTACAAAAATCAATATTGGCATAATTTTTTTAAAATAATGATTATTTTTTATTCAATTGTAAATTATCCACCAAATTTTTACTTCTATCCACCGTCACATAATATATCAAAAACTAAACATAAATTGTATAATAAAATGATATTTCTAATATATTTAATTTACTGTCAATTATATCCACTTTTTGGACTCAAAATTAGACTATAAGATTAGACTATAATCTATAATTCACATTTGTTTTTAGAATTGAGATTATACAATAATTCACATTAGTCTTGGAATAGTAATTAAACAATAAGTATACTTTGAAACATTTGTAATACGTCTACAAAATTTAGTTCCTACCTAGAAGCAAATTAAAATTATGACTTAATTATAGATTCATGATGGCAAACAAGAAAACAAGCATATATTATAATTGAATATTCTTCCTTTGACTTGAAAGGATTGAGATTGAAGGAAATAATATTTATTGCCTCCACTAATTATTAATTAGTTTCTTAAGTTCCAATATTGCTTTATTTTTATTTTTTAAAACCCTCATTGTATAGAAAAAAAGAAAAAGAAAATATTAAACTCATTTGTAGAAAAAAATTGACGGTGTCAAAATCTAGAACAGATAATTAACGACCGATCAATCAATGAATAATGGTGAATTAGATGTTTAATAATGGATTGTAACTGTGAACAGTGATTGTGAACAGTATCACCGTATATGTGAACAGTGATTGTGAACAGTATCACCGTATATGTGAACAATGATTGTGAACAGTATCGACATAAACTGATTAAAAATGAAGATGAAAAAGACACAAAAGATTTACGTAGAAAACCCTCATTTGACCAATCAATATGTGAATATCGATGAATAAAAAATAAATGCGGCGCAATGATGAACATGTGACATTTTTTATTAAGGTAGGTTCTCCCGGTAGCGCTTATGCTAGTCTGACAGTACGTCCTCCTTTTGTGTGTGTGCTTGCTTTGTATTAGCTCAAAGGTAATTGATTTGGATGATAATACAAGCTACCAATCTCTCTCTCTATAATTTTCTTAATTCTATTTATAAGTATAGAATTAGGATTACAAATATTTCAACAGAATAAATAATAAACTGTGTAGGAGAAATAGTGTATAAAGGTTGATGGTATTTTTTTGGAGTATGAAAAGAGAGAGTATAACACCCTCGAAAATTAGCTTGTATTTGTATTGCCAATGGCTTTATATCTCTTGGAAGAGATTGATGGATCTTGGAAAAGAAGGATGGTGTTGTATGAGAAGAATGATATGTTTTTGGTGTGTTTTGAATGAATAAATGAGGGAGTGTATTTATAGGTAAATGTAGAATAATAAAAAGATAAATTTGGTAAAAATGAAAAGCAAAAAAGTAATTTTTGGTGGAGGTAGGTGAGGTGTGGTAGGTGAGGAGGTAAAAATGAGATTTTACTGGAGGTAAAAATGGAATTTTACTGGAGGTAAAAGTATTAAATTACCTTTGTAGGTCAATGGTAAAATTAGTATTTAACTCCATCAAAAATTATTTGTTAGTGTTATGATGTAGTAATATAAATTAATTCCGCTCAGTTTTGTAATATTGTATGTTTTTGATAAATAATGAATATAAAGCACTTGTATCAATACACCTTTTAACAAATTAAGAAAATATATTATTAAGGAAATATATTCTAATTAGGAAATTAATTTTAAAAGTAAATATATTTAAAGGAAGTATATTCTAGTTAGAAAATTATTTTTAAAAATAAATATATTTAAAGGATTATTAATTGGTGGATATATTTCTCAATTTTTATAAAGAAGTTTGTTTCAAGATTAACATAAATCAATGGTGAATAAACTGAAAAAACATGTGAATAGAAATAAAATTACCCTTAATAAAAGAGGAATAAATCTCATTAAAGAGGGAGAGCCATACAATTAATAAGAGAATAATAAATTTCATTAAAGAGGGAGTAAATATTCCCACTTTTTTCATTTTACATATATGTAATGTAATATAATAGATATAATATGACAGAAAATCAATTAGAGCGAAGATCCGGGAGGAATATTGAGAGTAAATTAATTAATTAATGTGGATTTTTAATTTGGTTGATTAAAGAGGCACCATGCATGTGTATGTGTTCACACGTACGTGTCCCCTTTGTCCTTTATAAAAGAAAATAAAGGTTAAATTCAAGATTACGAATGGACCTTTTGAAAATGTGTCCACATGCTTAGTTCTACCTTTATTAATTAATACTTTTTAGACAAGAAACCCAACGAATTTATTTTTTCCAGATTCCACTTAATTAAAAGTCCATGTGATATATAGCACATTTTTAGGATCACTAATCACACTTATTTATTCGCCGATTACAGCTTTAGACCTGTAAATTGCAGGTTTAGACCTATCATCGTCATCGTCATTATTTTATTATTATTATTATTTAGTTACAAAAGCTAGCTAGTTATATACAATAAAAATTATTAGTCTACATTAATTAATTGATTTTTTACTGTCACGTTATCATATAATTTTGTTCTTCTCCCTAAAGTCTTTCTTAATCACTACTTCATATACTTTTCAAATATAGATTGCTTTTACGTGATCCCTTCTAAGAGCATCTCCAACAATACTCTTTATTTTAGAGGGCATAATCTTTAAAATAAAGAGTAATTTTTGAAATAGAGAGCTTAACTTAATGACCAACTCCAACAATACTCTATACTTGCAATAGTTTACCAATTTTTTTATCTTTTTATCTTTTTCAATAAAATTATTTAGATGAGCAAAATTAAATGAGAAAAAATAGGAACCACAAATATATTATTAATTTATTAAGTAGAGAGCCAAAGAGGCTAGCTAAATTTGGAGAGTCCAATGAAGCTCTCTATTTTTATTAGTTATTATGGCTAATTTCTTGGAACATTAATTTAACTATTTCACTCTTTATAATAGAGAGTATAAAGACAATAGAAAGTCTATTGGAGATGCTCTAAATTGATAGTATTATTTTTTATTTTTTTAGGACCTCTTAAATTGCCGCTAAAGACACGTGCTCAAGTAGAAAGTCCTCTAAAGAGGGTATAGCATATCAATATATATATATATATATATTATATTTAAAGTACTTTAGATTTAAGTATGCAATTAACACTCAAATATGATACTTTAACTCTTCAAAATTTATCACAAATAAAAACAAAATGTGTGTATTTCATGATTGTCAAAATGTGTATTTGGTAGAGCCTGTTGGTTCCCTGTCTTGGTTGTGTGTGTATTTCATGATTGTCAAAAAAAAAAAAATACAAAATGTGTCATAGCGGCACTAGGCATCTCGAAAACTTTTCAAGATACTCATCTCGAATATACGCGGCATGATGTGTTGGCATTCCATGTCAGCAAGTGAGATTTGCTTTAAAAAAATAAATATTAAAAATAAAACCCTAATGCAGCTATACGTATTTAAACTAATTAAGCCCGAGTTCCTACGCGAAGGTTTCTACAACAGCTCTCCTTCTATTGTTTCTTCAATTTGATCTTGTGCCTTGAAGATTACCAAAAGCTTGATCCTGCAATCACAATATACTGGTATGAATCTTATTTTTATTATTTATTTTTTTGACTATTCATCAACAATTAACTTTTGCATGATTAATTGGTATCAATATATAGTGATTAAAAACAAATAAGAAAAAATCATTAAATTTAATTCATGATAACTCGATGGATCGTACGGCATTCATGTTAGTGATGCATACACCCCGGTCAAATGTGAAATGGTTACAGTCAGTCTGCCTATGTGTCCTATGCGGACTGAAACGTCATGGCATGCTAGCACGTGCCGGGGGCTAGCGGCAACACACCATGACATGCCAGCCATGCAAGTCTAAAAAGGATTCAATTTTATATGAAATGGTTTAATTAGTAATTAATTTTTTTCGGCATTCTATCAGTTTTATTCAATTTATATTTCATTCACTTCTATGTTCATTACAATGTTTTTTTTAGAAAATGGATGGTGATAATTTTAAGATAGGTGCGAGAGTACTAAACGAAGACTGTCAAGGTTATTTAGATCAAGAAAATGCTATTGATGGAAAAACAAATGATGAAGATTTTGTTGGAAAAATAAATGACGATGAAGATGTGAATACACCTCGGGCTGGCATGGTTTTTCCGTTTGACAATGAAGCTTATGATTATTACAAGAAGTATAGTCAGAGAGAAGGCTTTGGTGTGATAAGAAAAAGTCGAAAGTCTGATGAAAATAAGATATTGAAGTACATGACATTTGCTTATGCTAAATCAGGCCAACTCAAAAGCACTTCCAAAAATTCCATCAAACCAAAGCTATTAACTAAAACTAATTGTAAAGCCAAAATCAACATGGCAGTTGATATGATGGTCAGTACACTGTGGGTTGTGTCAACCTTCAACACAATCATGAACTAAGTCCAGCTAAATCCCGTTTCTTTAGATGTCATAAAGAGTTGAATTATCATGCAAGAAGAAGATTAGAACTAAATGACAAAGCTGGAATTCCTTTAAGCAAAACATTTAATTCTTTTGCCGTTGAAGTGGGGGGTTCGAGAAATTATCTTTTGGTGAAAAAGAGTGTCGAAATTATATAGTAAAAGCAAGACACTTAAGACTTGGAAAGGGAAATGCTGAAGTTATATATGACTATTTTGTTCGATTACAAAACCAGAGTTCTGATTTCTTTTATCTGATGGATTTTGATGGTGAAAGCTGTATAAAAAATATTTTTTGGGCTGATGGGAGGTGTAGAGCAGCATATGAGTCATTTGGGGATGTTGTTACATTTAATACAACATACCTTACTAATAAATATGATATGCCTTTTGCTCCTTTTGTATGAGTAAATCATCATGGACAGTCAATGTTGCTTGGTTGTGGATTGTTATAAAATGAGGATATAGAGAGTCATATTTGGTTGTTTAAGTCATGGCTGGCATGCATGAAAGGGTCAGTTCCAAATGCTACATCACAGATCAATGCATGGCCATTCAAAGAGCAGTTAAAGAAGTGTTTCCGAAAGCTCGTTACAGACTTTGCTTATAGCATATTATGAGGAAGATTCTTGCAAAATTGGGTTCGTTCACTGGGTATAATGCAATTAGCAACACAATGATGACTGTTGTGTATAACTCTATGACACAATTAGAATTCGAAAGAAGTTGGGCTACAATGATAGAGAACTATGACCTTCAACAAAATGATTGGTTGAATTCCTTGTATATGGACCGTCATCGTTGGGTTCCCGCTTTTTGTGAAAGACACTTTTTGGGCAGGTATGTTTACTACCTAACGTAGTGAAAGCATGAATTCGTTCTTTGATGGATATGTTACTAAACAAACTAGTTTAAAACAATTTGTCGAGCAATATGATAATGCACTAAAAAGTAAGGTTGAGAAATAAAATCTATCAACTTTTGCATTCTTTAATTCAACTATTCTGGTAATTACCAAACTTGGTATTGAAAGACAATTCCAGCTAGCTTACACAAATGAAATGTTTAAGCAATTTCAAAATGAATTGCGGGAATTATTTTACTGCAATGTCAGGTTAGTTGAGGTTGATGAACCAATTTCCACATTTCAAGGAAAAAAGAATGTGGTAGTCGGAGATGATGATACCAGGAGAGACTAGAGTTTTATACAGTTCTTTACAAAAAAGCTAAATTTGAAGTGAGATGTATATGTCGTTTGTTTGAGTTTAAAGGAATTTTGTGTAGGCATGTAATTGATGTTCTTAGTGATCAATGTATAAAGGATCGAGGTTCCAGCACAATATATCTTAGATCAATGGAGAAAGGATATTAAGCGCAAGTACACCTATGTGAAGACTTCTTATATTGAATCCTCAGCAAATGAGCAAATAGAGTGGTATGATAGACTACAAGCACAATATTGTAGTGAACTGGTAGAGATGGCAATAGCTTCTACTAGCTGAGAAGTGTAAGATACTTTCGAAATATCTATATGAAGGGAAGGGAAAGGAAAACTTTCATTGAGTGATTCACCTTCTATGAGGATTCAACCAAAACAAAATCATTTGTTTCTTTATCGGAACTTGATGCTAACCTTCATATGACGAATTCCAGCAATAAGTTACTTAGCTAGCTAAAAGTGCGTACCAAAAGACGTCCTCCATAAAAAAGAAAAGAGTCCAAAGTGTAGCAAATAATAAACAAGAGAAAGAAAAAGGTAATATTAACAAGCTGATCTTTTAATCCATTTTTGTTTTATTTTAATTTTTAATTTTAAATGATTGTATATGTTATATTTTAAAACTTTTACTGTTATTGCATTAGCAGGTCTCTCAGAAGAAACAAATGGCACAAGCTGATCATTTTAAAAAGAAGATGGTACTTTGATAAAATTACAACACTTCAATATATACATGATTAGATTGTCAACCTTGTTGCATATTTTACAGTAAGAGTAATTTTATTTTATTTTTTTTGGTGGTCTTAGATGAATCCAACCCATTGCTGGAGCAGTGCTCGATCATGATGGTGTCGATCTCAATAATTTATTTCGGGTAGTAGGAGTAATTCACAACTATTGTTGTTTCCCACTTTGTACTTTATAGAGATTAAAATGTAGTATTTTTGGCAGGTACACCCAAGGTGAAGATATACCTATTCATGATACATCAAAAGTATGTGCAGATTCTAATATTCTATTAGGTGCTAAAAGTACATGAAATTTTTGACAAAATTTGGAGAAAACGATCTATGGAGATAATCTATACTATTTACCCTTGAAATTGACCCCTTTGTTTATGTGTGTGTATATATATATCATAACTCGTATGTAAAATGGGGTCCTTAATTATTGGAGCCATTTAGTTTCACTTCTTTTTTTTCGAAAATATTATTGGTAAAGCAATTTTGACTATTTATCAAAATTTGTGCAGAAGTAAGAATTATCAATGTTCATATCAATGACAAAAGGCGGTAGGCGTTCACGCATGCCTCTTTATTTTAGCTGTTAATTTCATATATTTGGTCGATCGATTTTATTTAGCTCTTCTTATCTGCCTTGATCTCTCCTTCCATTATGTATATTAGTATTTTCCCTGACCTCTCAATTCGCATTCGCATTCGCATTCGTTCCGTCTCCCTATCATTTATCTCTAGTACGTATCGTCTATAATCAGCATCCTTTCTACAGCAAAGTTCATAATTTTGAAGGAGGAAGTATCTCAACAACATGTATAGGTGCCGGCATATATACTTAATAAAAATTGGAAAGCCCATATGTATATATATATATGGTTGCAATATGTAACGATAGTGACGCATGGGTACTAATTTATATACAATAAATTGGGGGGGGGGGGGGGGGGGGGGGGGGGGGGGGGGTTATACAAAACAATGTTAAGCATATATATATATATATATAAAAACTTCGTTCAAATGTTCTCCTTGCATGTATGTATACTAGATATACTCGTACTTAGGAGGATATAAGAACGGAGCCGGGTTTTCTCTAGAAACTAAAAGAGCAAGACCTAGCTACAAAAAGATCCAATCTAAGACTATCTTTTCCTTCCCAAGTATTCACTGACTACCTAATTCAAAGTTTTAACCAAATGCTAGCACTCGTTTTCCAAGAAATATATAACAAAATTCAAAATGCATGAAAGGCAGATTATAAAAAATGTTAACCCAATTGGTGCAGGTTATGTTTTCAAAAACTTGAACCCGCACCTCTTATGATATGCATGATCCTTAGCTAAATCTATACAAACTTGAACTCAATATGTCTTACCTGACCAACCCGAAACATTGTAATTATATAATATTATAAGTATATTTAACTAAAAATTGTTAGTTAAATAAGTTTTATAAATAATAAACAAATATTAGAGTTCTCCATTAACCTAAGTCCATAATAATAATAATAATAATAATAATAATAATAGGGAAAATTTAACATTAAATCTCTTTTTTGGAATTATAAAAACGTAAGCATTTCGAATTCAAGATTATTCATAGTTAATATATTTTCTATATTTACTAGGATAGTTAATTAATATCATATCCTCGTTCCTATGGCACTATTAACATTTGTACTGGGTTTTCGTTGTAAAACGCATATTCAAAAGCTATCCCAAATTTGACCCATAAGAGAGATACCTTAGGCTATTGAATATATATGTATATACTAAAATTCAATATAAGCACCCTGCTACATAAAACTCAACCCACCCGATGCATATTTTGTTTTAATAAAATTGAACCCATTCCCTCTCAATGTGCATAACATACTAAAAGAGTATTCAAAGAATTATTATATCTAGGTTGAGTCGGATCAAACGGGTTAAATTTATCTAAATTTGAACCTAGCTCAAACTTTTGTAGAGTTTTTGTTGTGGGACTTATATTCACCTCGATCTTAAAAAAAAAACTCATCACAAACCCAACTTATTAGGGAGATTCTGGTTCATAGGTTATTTGTAGCGAAATTCAATTTCATGAGCTGTTGATCGGAAATAATTAGACTTAATAGGGGCAGGTTTAGTTTTAAAAACTTAAACACTCAACATAGTACTATGTGCATAGGCTCGAACTCGATCTCTCCTGCCTTGACCCACCCAAAACGTCTTAATTATATGGTATGATAATTGTATATGAAGAAAAAATATTATATTTAAATCATGTCAAATTGATGAAATGGGTTAACCTAATAGTTTTTAAAAATAAAAGATAAATCTAAAAAAATAATATTATATTTAAGTCGGGTATATATGGTCAAACGAGTTAAATTTATATGAAATTGTACCAGGTCCAAACTTCTAGAACCCATATTCTCCATGAACTCGATTTGTCTAGACCCGATTCAATTGATACATTGTAATTATATGATATTATAATCGTATTTAAAGAAAAATTATTGTAGTCAAATCGGGTTAATATGGTAAAAAAAATGTATTAGTTAATCCAAGTCCATAGATAAATTTATAAGTTTGTTTAGTAATAAAATCGTAAAAGATATCCCTACTTGTTGATTTTAACAAAAAAGTTCCAAATATTAATTGAAGAAATGAATTGTACGGGTTGTATTATAATAATGTTTTAAGATATTGAAACATAATTTAATAATAAATTAAAATTATTTCAGAATAATAAATTTTCATTTATTCAAATAGAAAGTAAAAATTCAATAAAAAAAAGGTGAGCTAATTTAATTCAGGGTAACAAATTCTACTAATAAATATTTAATTTATTTTTGGAAACTAAGAAATTCTACTATATTATTCATATTTAATATTTATCACTAATTGACAATATATTAAAATTCATTATGACTCATTAAATGATAGTTAATTAATATAAAATAAATTTGAATTTCAATATAGAAATAAATTAAAATTTGAATATACTTGAAATACTTTCAAATTTAATGGGATATATAAATAATTGTAATTGTACTTTAAATTACCAGCATGTCACAATACCTATAAGTTGTTAGATCAAAAAATAAACCATTGAAAATAAATTATAGCTTCCACTTATCTTTTTGGCGAAAATTTTATAATTTGTTATATAGATATTGTTTAGGCAGAACATTTTACATACATATTTATTTTTGTTTCGATTAATTTAATTACCTTTTTATTTTCTTCAAGAAAATTACCTTTTTATCACAATTCAATTTTCAAAGTTATAGCTGAAAACATCAAGGAACTGTGTCCTTATTTTATGACGAAATTTGGGGGCCATTTTGAATTTATGCAATTTTTTAGGGATATTTAGTTTTTGCACTCCATATTTTAAGGGGTATTTTGACTTTACACCTCACATATTATTTTCTTTGACTTTGCATATCACTATTATTTTATTAAGTTAAGCTCCGTTAGTTATTTAGTAAAGTGACCAAAATGCCCTATTTCTATCTTTGCGATATGATTTTTAATTTCTTTTCTTTGTACGTCACTTATATGGGGTTTGGGGGAGTTGTTCGGGACTCAACAGGCTGTTTCATTGCAACAATTCAAGGGAATTTGAAAGGAGTCTACTCGCCCCTTCTTGCTGAAGCAATTGGTTTGAGAGAAGTATTGAGTTGGCTTAAGGCGTTCTGCCCAAGCTCGTCTATTGTGGAAACGGATTCCCAACTTCTAGCTAATGGAGTCAATAGTGCTGAGAGTTTGATGTCTAGTGTAGGCCTTGTTATTGATGACTGTAAGGCCATTATTTCGGCTATTATGAATTGCCGCATTTCTTTTTCGCGTAGATCAACAAACGGCGTAGCCCATAGCCTGGCTAGGGGTGCGCAATTTTTGTTGGGTCGTAGGGTGTTTTCATCTTGCCCTTCTTTTCTTTCAGATGTAATCGCGAATGATTTGAATTAATTTTTCTCCTTTCTTTGCGTCAAAAAAAAAAATTCAACCGTACTACACTTAATTCACATAGTTATAGTTTTATTTGTTTTATATGTTTACTTTTATCGTCTGTCTCAATAGCTTTTATATTGCCTTTTTCAATATTTTTTTGGTAAAATTCCAAAAATATTTATATCCACGTACAACAATTATAGAGTAGGGCACCCAAAACTTTACAAGAAAATATGAGTGAGTGTGGAGTAGGTATTTTTCTCAGTGAAACCATGTTATTTGGTAATGTTACGGTTTGTTTGTTTATTCTTTACAAACACAAATTCTAGTTGGATCCGAACAATATAGGCAGAGTCGGGTATAAAAGCACTCTAATTGATTTTTTAGAGTGCTTTTACAGGCACCCTATTATTTATTACGTTAATTGTATATAGTATTTTCGAATTGTATATATATGATTGAAAATTAAAGAACATAACATAAAGATAGCAAGGATGGTTAAAAGGAAAAATAAGCTAAAAATAGAATATTTTGGTCACTTTAGTAAATAATTAGTGGTGCGTAACAGAATAAACTAACAATAGGGTGTAAAGTAAAAATATGAGTAACGTTGTGGGCTGCAAACTCAAAATTTTCTCATTTTCTTTTTTTTTTAATGCAATAACTAGATATATGTATCATTATATTATAGGAAAAAGATAGTGTATACTAGAAAAAATTAACCATTATTAAGAGTCTTTTGTAACCAAAATACACATAACACACCTACTTTCTCGTAGAAATTTATGTATAGTGTAACGCAAAACACTCAACCACGTAAACATACCGTAGTCAATTCAAAATTTTGAAAAGGAAAAATAATTTTTTTATCACTTATTTTTACTAAGTGTATTATATGAATTATATCTTAATTATATTTTATAAATGTACAATCTATTATTATTGTTGTTGTTATTATTATTATTATTATTATTATTATTATTATTATTATTATTATTATTATTATTATTATCATCATATAATCTATTAATAATCAGGTCAGTCATAATATAGTACTACCCTTGTATGTTTATGTTCTCAACTGGTGGTTCAAATTTAATGCGGATATTTATCTTTCGATCCAACGTTTTAGGATTATTAAGGCATGTTGGTAATATTGATGATAATAATAGCTATTTAGTTAATTAACTATATTAAAGATTTAAATAGTTTAAAACCTATGAAAATTATAATTGTATCTCTATAGCCATTAAATATTTATTTGTAAATTAGAGTTTTTTTATATCTCCAATATGTCCCAGATTATTTAACATATAAATTATTTATATAATAACATCTCCGGTACTACTATATATTCCTATTTTGTTTAATTATAAATTATAGTTTTTCTATATTTTTAGCATCCCCATATTATTTAACATGTATATTATCTATAAAAGAATATATCGAGTAATAATAATGCATATTTATTTCTTATTTCCACTATCACGTTAGCTTTCTCTCTCTCCAACTATTTTTTTAAAACTTCAAAATATAATAAATTTTAATTTAACAATATTTAAAGTTCATTTTTCTAGGGACATTGATTTATTTATGATTTTGTTTTTTAAAGTTTACAAATTGTATATACAAAAATAGATTAATATTATTGTGAAAGCAAAAAGAATTATGTTAAAGAAATTTATCTTCCTTAAGCATAATTAATAAACTATAAATTTGGTTACTTTAAAAAAACCTATAAATTTGGTTCGATAACAAATAAAATTATCTTAGCAATAGCAATCAGGATTTAGGATAACAAAATATCTATCCCAATAAACTTTTGACCAACCATGACCCTAAAGCCTGATATTTTTTTAATTGTGGTAAGTATGGGTATATTTTAAACATAAATACAATTTGAGTTATATCCAGCTTAGATTCATGTAAATATAACATGTTGAACTCAAACAAACCCTTATATCTAGTGAACGAGAGCCATCTTTTTGGAGCTTTGACGATCCTCATGGTAATGTCCAAAAATACCTAATAATATTGGGTGCCCTACCATTATTCAATTATTAGGCATGTATGTGTAATTTTTACTATCAATATTAATTATTTATTAATATTTTAACATTTAGTTATATTAAATTCAATGAAAATTTTGATTGCTCAAAATTATTTATACGTTCTCAAATTTAATTATATTTTCTTATTATAAATAGTAAAAATTAATTTTCTGACTGTAAGAATTTTAATTTTTAACACCCTTTTATTTCTAAAAAACAAATACAAATTAAGGGCATCATATCATACATACATTAACAACTTCATTTTTAATCATTAAAAAATTTAAAACTCACAAATTTATTTATTTATTTATTTATTTATCTCTCAGGATTAAAGTAGTGATATTTATAATATCAATTTGTTTGACGAAGAAAATATAATTTATTATAAGAAAGGATAAAAAATAAAAAACAAAAAAATTAATTGTAGGTGATAAGGGCATATCCAAAACTTAGAGCATATCAGGTATTATATTTATTATTTTTTAAAAATAAAATAATAATAGTTTATTTTCTGTAACGACCCAAAATATCTCACATCGATAGTATTATGAAAAGTTCCTTAGTATATATATGGGTGTAATGAATCTAACTTACAACTTGGACTAGCCATTTTGATAAAGAACCCGAATGGTTGCATATGGTATCAGAGCGGATACAAGACTACTATCACATGAAGTGTAGATATTGTGGGTTAGGTTTGTGCCCGACTGACGAGGATATCAGGGATTTAACGATGGGAGATTGTAACGACCTAAAATATCTCACATCAGTAGTGTAATGAGAAGTTCCTTGATATATATGTAAATGTAATGAACCTAACTTACAATTTGAGCTAGCCATTTTAGGGAGAACCCTGGACTACAACCACGTGGTGTGCTGATATTGTGGGTCAGATTTGTGCTGCTGACGACGAGCCGGAATAATTGGATACGGCTAGCTAACTGGGAGAGATTGTAACGACCCAAAAATATCCCACATCGATAGTATAATGAGAAAATCCTTGGTATATATGTGTGAACAATTACCTTAAATCACAACTTAGACTAGCCATTTTGGGGGAGAACCCAGGTGGTTACATATGGTATCAAAGTGAACCCATGACCATTATCACGTAAGGTGTTGATATTGTGGGTCGAATTTGTACGGCTAACGGCAAGCCTTTGTGGGTGACCCCGACCTGAAGAGAACATCAGGGATTTAATGGACAGAGATTGTGACGACCCAAAATATCCTACATCGGTAGTGTAATGGGCAGGGAGAACCCGGATGGTTACATTTTCTCTGTAAACTAATTATAATTTTGAAATATTATGTTGATCTAAATATAAACTTATTAACCTGGCAGCACCAACACCTTGGGGCCAGCCATCACTCATGGAGAACGGGCCGACATTTAATGCCAATGCTTCCGCCATGGGGTTTAGTCACCTTGTACAGCGGTGGCCTGTACGAGGACCGGAGATTAGTCGGACCGAAGGTGCGGATACCCCGGGGCACGGCCAAAAAAAATATATATATATATATATATAAACTTATCTAAATGTAAACCTATTAATTTAAACTTATTTGATTATTATCTTGGCATACATTTATTCTAAATGTGATTAATAATTTCTAAATTTTAAAAATCCAAAAGGTACTAATGGAAATATATATATATATATATATACTTAGTTTACTATACTATACGTATAAATCTCAACTCACTATTTCGCTTCTTACCGATTGTAATTAGATTGTGTCATAAGGGTATTTTAAAGAAAAAATGTTATATTTCAGTAGAGTTGAGACAAATGAACAGAATTTACGTAAACTCGAACTTAAGTCATTTAGCACCCATACTTTTTCAAATTATAAAATAAAAAAGAAAAAGTCCCCCTATATTGGGGTTTGCTTAGTCGAAAATCCGTCGAATTAGGCCATTTCCCATCTTAATTTATAACGAAAGTGCAATTAGTCAGATTTAATTTACTCTACCACTATTTGAATAATAGGCATACAATTATATTTTTAAAATTTGGTTATGGGAAAATTTAATTCCACTTATTCAAATTAAAAGTACAATACTACTTTTTTAGGATAATGTTAAAATTAATTTCTTTGAAAAATAAAAAAAATTGGAATAAAAACTCTAAATGAGATAAAAAAAATTACAAGTAATTATAGATATTAAAAAAAGTATGAATAAATATAATTTTAAATAAGATGACTAATTAGTAATTATATATAGGCACAATTGAATCGTGCCGTAGGCACAAGTATTAACTAGTCTATATAATATATGATATTAAAAATATTATATCCGTTAAATGTAATATTTACTCTTTTAAACTTTTAGAAAAGGCGTGCCGGCCAAAGAGTGCATTCGCGCCTCATTTCCTCACATCTTCCTGTCTTCCAGTTCAAAAAAGTTTACGAAACAATATGGGCCCTCCTAGAGAAATAATGCCTTACATGTTTTGAAGTCCCATTTTATCCATTTATAAGGAAAAGAAATATCACATTATTAATTAATTAAATTAATGATTCATATTTAATTATAATAAATAAGATAAATTTTAGGCTATTAAATGTATTTTTAAAACATTAAATCAATATAGTCAACAATTTTTTTTTCTTTCTTATTCTACCAATCTACTATCTCTCACACTTTTCTCTCCATTAACTTCTTTTTAAAATTTAAAATATATTAACTTTAAATACAAAATCTATAAATTATTAAAATTTGCATATTTGAAATCTAATTATCTCTACCTATAAAATAAGATCCATTATTATGATTATAAAATTATGTGTAAAAGAAAAAAAATTTAAAGAAAATCTATTCTAACCCACTTTTCTCTTTAAACATATTTTTCTTCAAATAACTTATATTCAAATCACTTTACACAAATTATTTGTTTCAAATCCAGTTCCAACATAATTCTTCATTTAGTTTAAAAATACAAAAATATATATGTTTTTATTTAATCTTTTACAAACTTAAATAGTTTTTTTTTAAAGCACATTACTTTTGTAAATCAATGTTACTATCAATGGTAACATCGTTTATAATTAAAATTTTAGAAATATATGATGTTATTGTAATAACAAAAGGTTACATTAATTTTTTCAAATATTTATTTTTGTTTATATTGGTGATTGATTAGGGATGACAAATCAACCCGATTCGACCTTAATAAGGTTACGAAACGGGTTTGAATTTAAGCATATCATAAATGGGGGCAAATTCGAGTTTTTCAATTAAAAACACCTCAATATAATTGGGTCGAATATATCATTTGATATCTTGAATTCGGATTTATCAAACCACCTCTACGCACGCTTGACAATAAAATAGGTTGCGTATACAGTTTTACGCTGTTTACGTATTTTTTTGCTCAATCTCATTATTTTTCAACTATTAATTTTGTTTTTTAACTAATTAACACCAATAAGAACTAGACAGAAATTGACGTAAATACAATTTTATATATATTTATCTATGTAATAAGGGTAGTAATTTTTGAATTTTAAAAATATATAAAAGAAAACAAATTGTGTGGCTAAAAATTGAATATTTAATAGTGCATTAACGGTCTCCACCTAATTTATTAATATAATGCCAACATTTATAGTACCCTTAAAATTTGGAGCAGCGGAAAAGTGGTATTTGAGCTATGTTTGTAGCACTCTTTAAGTTTATTAATATGATCACTTGCTATTTTTGGATTAATGGAGAAAAAAAATTGGATTTAAGCAAAAGTCGAAATTTTGAGTGAACAAAAGTATAATATATATATATATATATAATATATTATATTATATAGAATTAGACGGTTTACCCATGAGATTTACCAGAGGTTGAAACTACATATAATATAGTTTAGGGCCCGTTTGATTGGGTAAATTACCTAATTTTAGAATTAGTTAATTTTCGATTGAAAAATTGTGAATTTGCTCATTTATGAATAATTTAATTCTAATTCAAGTAGTGTTTGGAAAACTTAAACGAGAAATTTCGATAATAAAACTATGTTCTCTGTTATTCTATGTTATTTAAAATTTTGTATAGATACATCAACATTACGGGTAGAAACTAGATCTTCTCGAAAAATAGAGTTGGAATGAATTATCTAATTCTAGAATTAGATAATTTTAAGTTTTACATGAAATGATTTAATTTGAGTTTTTGTGAATCAACTTGAATTATCACATTTATAATTGTTCAATTTATACAACCAAACGCTAATAAATGAAAATTTTATAAATTACTTAATTATAAATTATTTAATTCGCAATTTGAAGAACAACCAAACGGGTTTCAGTAATATTTATTGTTTTGCTTCCCAATCCCAACTAACAGTTTCCATATATTCTAGAGAATTCCTATATAAAGCTAAGCTAGCCAGGGAGGTTATTGCCCAACAGTACATATACATATATATATATATATATTAAAGAGCGAGAGAGAGAGAGAGAGAGAAAGACTGACTGAGAGAGAGATCTCCGGCCACTCATTCACGGCCGGTGAGCTAGGCTTTGCTGGGCATTTAATTTTTCCAAGGCTCCCAAAATTAAGTAAATTACTACTGATCAATCGATCGAGAAGAAGAAGAAGAAGAAGAAGAAATTGAAAGCACTTCAAATCCAGGTATTCATTCCATCTCTATTTCATATTAATTAATTTTTTTTTCTTTTAGCTTAATTACAGTACTACTGTTACAACTAATTGGAAAAAATAGAAATTATTTGTTGTATCTATATTTTAATTTATAACCGGCCGGTAAGATCTGAACAGATCTCCAAGTTCGATTATTTCATCCTATGTCCAGCTTTCACCACTCAGATATATATATATATATCTCGACAAATCCACGTAATTTATATTCCCCATCAAATTTCATATATACTTTAATACTTGTTACATATATGAAAAAATATTTTTGCATTAATTACATATATAATGTCAAAACGTAAGTGCTAAAATGTGATGAATTTTCATTGTATTTTTGTTTATTATTTTATTTTTTCATTTACTCAACTGAATTTAAGACTAAGAGTATCTCCAATCATCAATAAAGAATTCGTTTTATACTCTAACAGTATATTTTAGACTTTTGTGTAAATATTAAACTTCCAATTATACACTACGGTTGGAGATGCTCTAAAGCATTAAGTTTGAATTTTTACAACTTGCGTACTCTTAACCACCAAGCTAACTAACATTTTTTCCTCTTAATTAAATCACTTAATGTATCATATATACACAAAAATTTAATAATACATTTATATATACAAACATGTGTGCACGCGCATCTATTGTATAAGTGTAGTATTATATGCCGAAGAGGATGATATATATTGTTGGCTCATTACTTAACAGTTTCAACTTTTGAGTGAGATGGTTCCTAACATAATATCAGCTCCACCTTACATTTGTTAAGTTTTGTATTTAAAAAGGGTGAAATATTGTTAGACTTTAGCTAGAGAAGAAGAATATATAGGGCAGCCTCCATCATGTGAAAATCAAACTCATACTCTCGATCTATTTAATTACTCTTCTTGTCTTTCTGTTGCCCCGACTTTTATATTCTTTCAATCTCATACATTTTTAAGCAAATAAATGTAAATCCTTGTAATATAACGTAATTAATTAAAAATGTGTGATGTGCGGATATATTACATTAATGGTACTCAAATATTTTTATATACATTTATGGAACATTATAATTATGGATCGTAACTAATTAAAATCTTATATATATGTGTGTATTGAATAATTGTTGTAATGCGTGCCTAGTAAAAAGTATTTTTAGAAAAAAATACATTAACTGTCACATTAGATAATTAGGTATATGGTAATATAATACATATAATTATTATATAGAGCAGTTGAATGATGCGTACTTTTCACCATAAATTATGATACGTACTTTTTTAAATTAACACATTTATAAGTTTCGAGATGATGATTTAACATTTTAGTTATATTTACATGATGTTAAAAATATGAACTGTTCAATTTTTGATATTTGTTTCACAACTCAAACTATTTATCTTGATTTTTCTAAGTAATATAGAGTATTTACTATTGTGCATACATACTATAATAAGTTGTACCATATCATTATTTACCACAAATTAGTACGAATATCAAGTAATTATCATATTAATCATTTTATATATAGTTAATATAACAATATTTGACGGATCATCTCTCTTAAATACAAAAAAAGTTGTACAAATTTAGAGAGTAATTCACCCTAACCTATCGTATAAAATACATACAATCCCGCTACCCTAATTATATTCGTGCGTGCACGCATGAGCATTGGGAGGGAGATAAATCCGTAGACTTTGTTCTAAATATTTAATCTCTCATTCGAATTAACGCTATTGGATCAATTTTTATTCGGTGTCTTTTAAATTTTGAAATTATACAAAATAGTTAAGAAAACTACAGAAATTTCATGCCCTTGTTCTTTTTGGCTAATATGTATATAGGATAGAAATTACACTTCTTCGGCTTTATTATTCTGATTAATAATCAGTACTAAGGACACAAAACGTGCACAAAAACACGTAAAATAACGTGCAAAACATGTGATGTGACTGATTTAAAAATAAAACCTAATATATTTGATTAAATGCTCCACAAATCGTTTTTACAATCTTCTTTTTGGATTTTCTTTTTGGATTTTTTCTTACTCTAGTTGTCTAGCAATAAGTAAGTGCATGTTTATTATCCCTAATCACCTACCTTGTAGAACACATGCTTAAATGTAAACATTATCGTATCATCTTAAGTTAACAGGATGCTTTAATTTGAATTTTTAATTGGTTAATGTAATATATATATATATATATATAGCATGAACCTACAATAATTATTTATTTAATAATACTTTTGTTTAATAATTCTTCAAATTAAAAGAATCGTGTAAACCTTCACTCGAGAACTAGCAATAAATTTATACATGTATTTTTCTCTCTTTATTTCTCTTTTCCATTCAAATCACAAGTCTATTAAAAGGCAGTTCTTTTTTATGACAAAAGCAGGGAGCACGTTTTAAAACAAAGAGCAACCATGTGGGGGGTCTTAAGTATATATATGTATGGTAATAAATATGATTAAAAAAAATATTGGTGATTTTGGGCCCAATATATATATACATATAATTATATTTTATAAATTAAGTTTGTACATCTGAATACAAAATTATAAAGTTTTTAATTTAGAATAAATAAAATATTATTCCTCCTCCACTCACGTGACTCCTCTGCACCCAAAAGTCAGGAAACAGTGTGTAATTTAATGATTTCTACTTTTTTATTATTCTTTTAAGCCTTCTGTTGACCCTTATTTTTTAAACCTAATGCCTCCTTTAATTCACGTAAGGAAAATAAATTATCTTGTCGTTTTTTGTAGAGGTGAAAAATTAAATTTTCTATTAAATTTATTTTCTTGTGTTTGGTAAAGCGTGAAAAGTATTTAGGTAAAGGTATTATTGTCTAAAATTTTAGTAATAAATGCTTGAAAATTATATAAGAAAATTAATTTCATGTGTTTTGAGATGAATAATTTTACCCTTTACTTTTCCCTCTGTCGGAAAAATATTTCCGAAATTTGTGCTTACCAAATAAAAGAAAGGAAATACTTTCCTTTCCTTAATCCTCAAATCCGTGAACCAAATGAGGCTTAGAATTAAAGGTCTATATTTGAATTTTAAGATACAACTTTATTTACTTTCTTAAAGAGAACTTGAATTTTAATTTAAAAGGGAGAGAGGATTCCATAATTTCAATTTATTTTAGTTTAAAATGTCAACGATGATGACCCTACCTAAAATTTTGGTAATGAAATAATGTCTTTGTTGGAATGGAATACTTTGTGTGAAAACTCACAAGTAAAAAAAAGTTGAACTTGAAAACCTCTCGTAAATGTCGGGAGTTTAAAAAGAAAGTTTGACCGCATAATTAAAAATTAAGTATATTTCAAAAGATAATGGATCAAAGGTAAAGTATGTCTTGAAAATTCGAAATGGTGGAATGCAAGTTTAAATCTCATCAAAAACTCCCTCCAAGAAGAGTTTGACAAATTAGTGTCTGAAATATATATATATATATCCAACATTAATAAGTTTCAACCGATCAAAGTTCATACTGGATATGAGTTACTTGTTTGATATATTTGCTTTGAACAATGCTTGAGACAAATAAGAAGGCTAGTTCATTAAAAAAGAAAAAAACGTTTTGATTGATTCAGAAGATAGTCCTATCATGATAATTTTGATGTTCTTTTTAATCAACCAGGGAGGGACCCACCCCACAATGGCCAATGCAAGTATTGCAGGGCAATATTGTTTATATTACCCACTACTTCTTTGCATTATCACGTTGCTGAAAATAGAGGGAGCAGAAGAAGTCAATATAACTTATCTTCAGAGTGCTGTGCCAAAAGGGGCAGGTAGTTACAAAACAATGACCTTCCCTTTTTATTCAGTAATACTTCCTTTTTTGCAAAATACATTTGAATTAACATCATCCCATCTTTGAGAAATGCTCCTACTTGGTACGGCTGAAACTCACAGAATATTTTTTTTTTTTTTCCAAAAATAGAGTGGTGACTTTATGATAATAAATTTCAAATATCAACTTCGTTAGAAATGCGCCCACCCGCATTTGAGTTTCGCCTGAGTTGGAAAGAGTTTATTCCCGACTTATTGGTAATAGAAAAAAGAGACTTAAACCTTTCTTTTCATTTTAAAAAGATATTACATTTTTTTTGAAAAAACAGTGGAGTTTAATAACCCTAGAACAGAGGATCAATTACCATACTTAATGGAAAAGGAGTAGCTTTATTCTAATCCAAATGTACAATCACTAGTCATTTGATTATTCATTGCAGTTTGTTTGGATGGGAGTGCACCAGCATACCAGTTTGATAAAGGAGTTGGAGAAGGGGCCAACAATTGGTTGCTGCACTTGCAGGTTTTACTCCTCTCCTCTCCACATTCACATTCTCAATCTCATTATCACTTACATGACAACAATACATCATCAATCTCCACATTAATTGGTGGGTGGAAGATCCACTAGCTTAGCTACATTGATTCAGTGGCTCATCCATAATATTGGCTCCTTGGAACACCTTCTTGTACTTGTAAATCTTGCATATTCATTTTCCCTTCCCAAAACTCACCTCTACATTGAATGATGAAACTTGGGACATACCATAAAATTCATCCCCACCAAATTTCATCAATGACTTTGCCCAATTAGCCCTTAAAAAAAACGGCCAACCTCTCTCTCTTAACAAAGGGCATCCATTCCTCTTTAGATTGAAACTGACATATTTGGCTAAAACTGTAAATATCAATTTTCTTTTTTCTTATAAAATTAGTCACATAACATACTAAATATTTTTTTCATAAATGATTTTTTTTGAAATTTTAGTTGCTGCCCAGAAGAAAAGGTTGAACCTAACTTGCCTCAAATGCCTTCTGATAAATAAAACATCCCCATTGGTGGTGGATTCCAAACCATTAGTATATATTGGCGTATAGCGATTCTTAAAACACTTGATGAAAATGTGATAAAAACAAAATTGAGAATAAATAAATCTAGTAAACCTATTGGCATTTGTAATGTTTAACCTTGAATTTCAAAGTGTTACACTTGTAATTATGGAGTTTTTTTTCTGCCTTGTATGAATAATTTTAGTGAATTGGGATTTCAGGGAGGAGGATGGTGTGATACACTTGAATCTTGCATCAGTCGTAGAACCACTTTTTTGGGTTCATCTGCACTTATGCTAAAAACTAACTTCACAGGGATCATGAGTAACAAGAAAGATTTCAATCCAAGTACGATCTAACATCCAACTAAAAATTTTCATTTGAAATTTCATTTTCTCTGCATCTTTAATTGACTTTGTAATTAATATAATTAAATTTTGTTTGGATTTCAGATTTTTATAACTGGAACAGAATTCTAGTCCGGTACTGTGATGGGGCATCTTTTACCGGAGACGTGGAGAAAGTCGATCCTGTAAGTTAACGCAGTTTGATGGGGGATTTATTTTGTATTAATATTCTCTTTTACAAATAAAAAATAAATCTACTAATCAAGTTTGTCCCCGTTCAGTTGCAAAAAAGTATAAATTAATACTAAATTGCCCCTATAATATATATATATATATATATATTATTTTTCTTACCTTAAAAAGATCCAAGAACCGCTGCTGATTTGCAAGAAAAAGAGTGGGCACCTCCTAAGAAGCTTGAGGACTATTCCATTTAGACTCGTCGCTGCTTACTTGAACTCAACCAAACTGAAAGTTTTAACACACAAAAATTTTGAAGTCAAACGCATTAGATTGTTTAAGAACTAAAACCTACTTGGAAGTGGTTGATGTAATTGTAAACTGACACATTACTTGGATGCACAACCTTTTGTGCACCTCAAAGTAAACAGATTTTATGATAATGCAGCCTTAAACTTTAGTGTTCATATGGTTCACTTCCTTGGGTTTTGAAATATTACCGTTCATGCCCAGGTTACTAAACTTCACTTCAGAGGCTCCAGAATCTTTGATGCCATTATTGAGGACCTTTTAGCAAAAGGATTGAAGAATGCGTCAAATGTATGATACTCTCTCTCTCTCTCTCTCTCTCTCTCTCTCTGTGTGCGCGCACGCGCATCTTCAAAGCACAGGGCACACTCGTGCAAAAACACACACTAGCTTCCTTCAATAATAACTCATAGGAACTTGATATATGTTACAGGCTCTTCTCTCCGGTTGTTCAGCTGGTGGATTAGCATCCATATTGCATTGTGACAAATTTCAAACTCTCTTCCCTATGAGTACTAACGTAAAATGTGTTGCGGATGGTGGTTATTTTCTTCACAGGTAAGCTTTGATTAATACCCTAAAATAAAACCTTGTTTTTTGAACTTCACAAAAGAGTTAGTTTAATTTTTTATTCGCTCTATGTGACTAAACATGACCTTGGTACTCTTAACAGAAAAGATGGCTCCGGAGGATACGACCTCACAAGAAAATTCCGTCGGATAATTGCTTTACATGTATTGTCACTCCTTTCTACCTTTCTAATCAATTTCTATCTTAACCAAGAGAAGAATCTATTAATAAAGTTTTTCCTATATCTCGATTCTTTTGTTCAACTTACCCACAATATAAATATATTAATATATATATCCACCAAATATATATTTCCACCAAACTTTAAAATGGATTCCAAACTGGTTTATAGCTATTGATTTTCCTTGCTAAATGCCTAAATGCACAATGCCAAATGTGGTAGCACCAATTCTTGTCACTAAAAGCCCTGGCTTATGCGTTTAGAAACGGGGTGAGTAAAATACAGGTATGTATATCCATATATACTTCATTTTTCAAATTCTCTCTTTATTGACTGTAGGGATCAGCAAAGAATTTGCCTCAGTCTTGCACATCAAAGATGAACCCGACTTATGTAAGTGCAATTGTCTTACAATAATATTTATTTTATTCCCTTTCTTGGTATACTCCTTAATCTAATAATCTCTGTTATGTATAACCCTAGTGCTTTTTACCGCAATACATCACGCCACAAATTCAGACACCACTTTTTATAATTAACTCAGCCTTCGATCCATACCAGGTACGTTTTTGGAATTGAGAAATTTCTGTCAAATTATTTATTGATGATTTCTTGTTTATGTTTTCTATTAATTGTTCAAATACTTAATATGTTTGGCATATTTAGGTACACGACATTGTGGCAGCAAGGCAAACTGATCCTGGTGGCTTCTGGCATGAATGCCAGTTTGATATGAGCAAGTGCTCAGCCAACCAACTCAAATTGTTGCGAGGTGCCCTTTATAAGCTCTTTCACACCCCTAGATTTTACTTTTAAAATGACTTATAAGCTACTTGGTTTGTGAACTTATCAAGAAAAATTAATTGGTGCTACTTAATTTTGGGTGTACTTAAAGATTTTAAGACGCAGTTTTATGAGGCAATATTGAAGGGGCTACGTAGCAAGAATAAATCATCTAGAGGAATGTTTATCAACACTTGTCAAACCCACTGCCAGTCTCAATTCCAGGACAAATGGCTCGGAAGTCCTACTTCGACGCTGGATAACAAGGTCAATTTATTTTTTATAAATCGGAATTGCAATCCATTATACCCTATTATTAACAGGCAAACAAATGGAACAGTTTTGTAGACCTGCTAATTTTCAGCTCTAAATACATTGGCGAAGAAAAATATCACCACTAAAAACCGGTCCACAAACAGATCAATTTTATAGAACTATTGGGGACTAATTTCGGGCTTTGGTGTTTGCAGACAATCAGTGATGCTGTTGGTGACTGGTTTTATGACAGAAGTGGAAGTGGAAGTGGAAGTGGAAGTCCATTCAAGCATACGGATGACAAAAATGGAATGCCACATTGGTGTGCTTATGATCCAGTGGAGCCCAACCCAAAGAACAACTATACATGGCCCCCACTATAGGGTTTGCTGAAAGATAGCTAAACTAGATTCCTAAGCTTATCTACATATGTTTTTTTGTAATAGTTTTCTTGCTTATCCATAATAATTAAAACCCATAACATGATTTGTTAAATTTTACCGTATTTATCATATATTGTGATCGTAAGCAGCAGAAGGCATTTTTGTGTACTCTTGTATAATAAAATACTATTTGCAAGCAGATCAGGTCAGAAAATGTTCTTTGAAGTTTGAAACTTTCTTTATAAATTTCTAACCAAGACTAGAAAAGGAAGGAAATACAAGAAATATCAACGTATCAGGTAGGTAAGTGCAGTTGCATTGTATTAACAGAATCATTGGTGTTTCCGAAGGTAATCTCTTGATCTTATATCAGCCTGCAGTTGAGAAAGAAAATATAGAGTGGAGTTACAAAGCATTGTATTAATTGAGATAATCGGAAGTAATAACGCATAAACTTAAATAACATTCATTGCTTTTAAGTGACTTTCGTATGTTAAATTCTGTTTTTTGATCATTCAGGAAACATGTTTGGTCCTACAAAAGTAGTCAACAAAAGGTGATAATCAACATTCAGACGGGCTGTGATTCTACTTCAGATCTAGCTTACAAAGTTGAATGTTGAATCTTTCCACTTGGTAAGCAGTCAAAAAAATACAAAACTTATAAAAGGTTACCTGGCGGATGGGCTCTGGAACACGGTACTTGCAAGTTAATTTCACAATTTTGACGGCAGAAGTAAGAGAAATACGGTGACCAACTGAAATGAATATTGGCTTCAATGAACCCGGTGTTGATTGTATTGCCTGCACACAGACTTGGTCACACTTGTGTAGCATTGCTTCTAATCCTTGGCTCAATTAAAGAAAATGAATAACACATTAATTCAAAGCATGATTCATTAATTCACAAACCACGTGCCACGGAACGTGGCAAATTTCAAGAAACTAAGACCTAAATATTAAACGCTTCAAAATATTGCATGAGGACCTCTCTTAGATTTCAATACTTTCAGAATTTCAGGTCCAATATCCATGGTTTATATATAATAAGTTAAAATTGTCCATGTATTATAGATCACCCTTGCCTATGGCACTATCATGCTTGCACTAAAGTATTCGTATCTATTTGTAAAAATCAAATAAGTTTGTTCAATTGTGTTGTATTTTTTGCTCGGTTCCAAACTCAAGAAAACGATAAGTTTTGTTGAAAATCGGATTGTTTGCTTGAATGGTGCAAAAGAGGATTTGCGGTTCTGGAAAAGTGCAAAAACACTTTTGCAGTTACGCGGGAAAAGTGCAAAAGTCGTTTTGCAGCTGGGCGAGAAATATGTTTCCTTATCAAACTTGGTTTCCTTGTTTATTTTGGTCTCTATTACCTTTTTAATAGTTTCCATATTTACGTAGAATTATTATTACTTTATTCAATATTGGATGGACTCTATTATATTGTTATATATAGATAGAATCGTTCAAGAGATTAAGGCATAAGAGAATTATTCTTCTTTCTGTAAGATTTGTAGAAAAGTTCATCTTGTTGTGAGAGAGAGGTTTAAAGGCCGTTGATTTTCTTCTTCTGTGAGAGCTTTGAGTGCAATAATTCTTGTGATAGATTTTATAATCGTTTTCAAAGAATTAGTGAAATATTCGTTTATCGAATATTGTGTGTTCTATTATCTATCTTCTTGCTTTTTCTCATCCATATTATCTCTAGTTATTAATATCCACTATTTGAATTAAGATCCGTGTCGTGATTTATTGTTAATAATCACAGCAAGTTGTATATATTATATATGTGCACATGTACAACTCGCTCTCTTACGTACCATACTCATGCAGAGGGGGCCTTGAGTGACGTAATTTTATCGCTAAATGCAATCCCAAATGCATTGGTATATAGAAATCCATCACTGAAGGGCCGATCCACATATGAACAGTCATTATGAGTGCCAGCCTATGTACATGTATATGTTCTTTTCGTAACTTTTACATATTCATTGTCAAATGTTCTTATAAAAGTCTCTACAACATGGGACCCGTATTTAGCTTCTAAAGCAACACATAAACGAAATTTTGAATTTACAAGTAACACGGACAAACTTTGAGCCAATGAGGTAAAGTGAGAAATACATATAACACCACACTGCTGATGTCCAATAAAGAGTTCTGCTTTGCGGGGATGGGACTAAATTTCAAATAAGTGTAAATAGTTTACTCAACAAGCATGTTATACAAAATACAAGCAGTGCGCTCATCCATTTAAAGAGAGGAGAAAGGGACTAATCTAACATTTTTTGTACTTTCTTATTGTGGAGAAAAAGAAAACCAGAGAACATTCACGAGCCACAAACATCTCTAATCCTGACAAATTACATATTAAGTATGAAGTTGATTCAAGATACCAATTGAAAGCAATAGCCTATAAAGCATATCGATGGAATTATAAAAGCACAATTCAAAACAAAAGCGCACGAAAATCCTTATAAATGTAACAATAGACCATGTGGTACAAGACTCTTGCACTCAAGCCTATGAAATCCTCGATGGCAACGAACGTTAAATTCCTCAAACCACATAAGAAACTGGTAACCGGTACACCTCAAAACTGATGTGTTGTATTTCTCCACCATAACCATTAAACTATGCTCTAACCAAGTCTCTCAACATTATGTAAAAATTATCAAACATGCACGCAGCACATGAAATCAAATGCCTTCACTAACGCAACAACGTTACCAAATTGTCCACGTCAGAGCTAATAGCATTTGTTAAATATCGCTCACATATTATAAAATGAAATCAGAAAAAAATTACCTACACTAGGATAAATATGAAAAGGATCGAAAAA
Source organism: Lonicera japonica (assembly GCA_021464415.1). Lineage (NCBI taxonomy): Eukaryota > Viridiplantae > Streptophyta > Magnoliopsida > Dipsacales > Caprifoliaceae > Lonicera > Lonicera japonica. The sequence goes on along the minus strand of CM038469.1, from coordinate 76,409,484 downwards.
GAGACAAAATTGCTATCAAATAATTCTTTTAGGCGAAGGATGTTACCAACTAGTTACTGAAAAGTGAAAGCACAAGAAAACCCCCACCAGGGTACAACAATAAAAGCAAACCAATATCATTTAACACATTACTTTTTATCTAAGTAGCACGGGCACGGATATGTGATACAGAAACAATATGGAAACACCTACACAGTTTGTTTTTTTAAAAAGGTAGGATATGGATATGTTTGGGGATTCATTAATATTTTATACGTGCGTGTAATGATAGATAAAAATACTGACGACAAATATACTATAGTCAATGTTATAGTATTTTGTGGTTGCTCAAGTGCAACCCTCTTAGGCGTTTCCTAAAAAACAAACTTGTGAAAATAGTTTGATATTTCGAAGTTGGAACACTCGATCAAATTTCCTTCTTGACAAGTATAAAAGTTTTATAATTTCTTATCTTATAAAACTTTTAATGTCTTATGTTGGCCTTCCCAATAATTTAAAACTTAAAAAGTATAATTTGATCCCTTAATTCCAAGTTCAAAATTAATTGTTAACCTCCAAACGTATCCCCAGCGTATCCAAATTTCAAAAATTAAACAAAAATCAGGATACTCTAAAATGAGTATCCGATTTGTGACCTTCTGAGAAGTATCCGTGCTTGATAGCTTTTTATACTAGCACATGCACTACGCGTGATGTCTGTCGGTGGAAAAATCACTTATGGTTGTGAAAAACGCATGACAATTAATTGGATCAAGTGTGAGACCAATTCTGTTTCCACAATTCATATTTTCATACTTGGTTATTCCTCTCTCAATAAGTAATGTACTGAGAGGTTTTGGTACAATTTGAAGGATAGAAAAAGTTCGACTTAGAACTCTTACCGCTCCCAACGTGTGGCCAGTGTCACCAATTAAAGTGAGGATGTCTTTGCTGAAGTGTTCTTTGGCTTCAAAAAGTTCTCTTACTCGAGATTGGGTAAGACCATCAACATGATGCAACTGAAATGCATGTAAGCTAGATCTATATCATTATACAGTACATTTCTCCCACGGACTGAGCCAAAACAACATTCTCCCACGGACTGAGCCAAAACAACAAAGGCCCCACCAAAAATACACTGCCCCCGTCACCATCTACTCCATCTCCGGTCACCTCCCCTACCACCCTTTCTCCCTCTAAATCTCCCCCCCTCTCTCTCTCTCCTCCCCATCAATTTCAAGAACCCATTAAAGTAAATCAAAAGCCCATTTACATAATCATTTCAATTTTTTCATCTCTGCTCTTATCCAATTTCTTGAACAAAACCATCAACGAGAAAGTGGGGAGGAACTAAGATCTTTAACATCTTTCTCTCTCTAGAATTCTATTTCATTGAATCAAAGTAAAATCATAATTCTTAATCTTTAGGTCTAAAACTCCATAAAATATAAACCTAAATTTCTCTCTGTATTTCTAAAATTAATACCTCAGAAGTCTTCATTTGTCCATCTCTTTTAACACAAATCTCCATTGCTCAATTTGAAATACAATTCTCCTTCGAGATTGGTTTGTCAATTTTGATTTCATGTCCAGATTGGTTTTCAGTTTCAATCTTCCTTTAAGATTGGTTTTGGATTTTTTTTTCGAGATCAGGGCAACATTTAGATCTGGGTAAAATAAAATTCACAGCGATTCAACGATATGGGTTGCGTACAGAGAGAGAGAGAGAGAGAGCTAGGCTCAACTGTGTTCTTTTAGTGTTAATGGGTCGGTGAAATCATAGTTGTCAGAAGCTAATGGCGCCCCGAGGCGCCAAGGTCCCTGGAGCCTAGGCGCAGGCGCGCGCCTCATATAAAATCTTGAAATATATAATTCTAGTCATAATTTACACCATCTACTCTAATGTCATCTCATCTAGATCAAAAAACACTTGAAATATATAATTCCAGTCATAATTTAAATAATAGTAATGAAAATAACATAATAATAATGAACCAAAACGTAATAGATAATAATTTATTTTTTTTCTAAACAATAAGTCATTAAAAAAATAGCATCCAGCCATCCAAAATTTTCCTAAGAAATAATTCAAACACAAAAATTATTCACATAATTTTATTATTTACTTAGAACGTACAACAGAAAACCATTGCCTATTGAGTACATGTGTGATGGACAAATATAAGGGAATTTTAGGAAAGCCCCACAAAAGATAAGGATCTTTTTTAGGAAACATCACAATTAAGATAACCCTAGGCCATCATATTACTCCTTTTCTTCTCTCTATCTAAAAGTGCGGCTGCTGTTTTGTCCCTCCTTTTCCTTCTTCCCCTAACCTCCGTCAAACTCACTCACAGTCATCTAGAAATTGTCGTGACTGCATGAGAGAGAGAAAAGGAGGAGAAGAAAGAAGTACCTGTGAGTGTGTGAGATGATCGATTTGAGGAATGGAAGGTTGGAAGCACGGCGTTGACGAGTGAGAGTGTGTGAGATGATCAACTAGGGTTTCTTCATTTGTTTCATCGGGTTTAAGACCCAAAAGGCCAAACGATGACGTTTAAAAAAAAGTCCAGTACAAGAAAAAAAATGCCTCACTTGAAAAATCCCACGCCTCGCTGCGCCTGGAGCCTAGGCACATAAAGCTCGCACCTTATGGTAGGGGATTCCCAAACCCTGAGCCTGGATGCGCCCTGAGCCTAGGCTCGCTTTTGACAACTGTGGGTGAAATTGATGGGGGGGGAGAGAGAGAGAGAGGGTTTAGAGAGAGAAAGGGGTGGTAATGAAGGTGGCCAGAGATGGAGCCCGAGAGCTGAGGTTTGACTGCGTAAAGATGAACCCTTATTTTTCTTTTTTCTTTTTTTTTTTAGTTTTAATTGGTGTTTGTTTGGAAACAAGGATGGGCTAAAATTAAAAAAAAAAAAAAAAAGGAGCAGTGTATTTTTGCTGGGGCCTCTGTTGTTTTGGACTCAATCCGTGCGGATTGAGTCCGTTGGAGAAACATACTGTATCATTATAAATTATAAAATATTGCAAATACCGGAACAAAGTCATACATATATGGTTTAAAAAAGGTAATGATATTAACACTCCACAATAGTACTCTAACACTCCAAAATCATCTTTAGTGACTAAAAAGTGTCCCAAAAGATCTCCATCTAAAAAGTGTCCCAAAAGATCTCCATAAAGTGTCACTAAAGATGATTTTGGAGTGCTAGAGTACTTTTGCGGAGTGCAAATATCATTACCTTTTAAAAATTACATATTTACTTTATTACGAAAAGATCTGAATGAAAAGGGTTGAACTTACATTTTTTCCTATGCCAATAGTAGGAATATCAGCCAGAACACCCAGATGACAAGCCAAACCAAAGCCTACAGATCAAGTTTTATGGTTTTTAGGGTTTAGAATTTTCTAGATTTAAGTAATATATCAACCTGTAAATAAGATCTAGCATGAATAATTATTATCAAAAGTTCCTGTCTAAACCATCCTTGATAAATCTAGTAGTTTAGGTGGGAAAAGGTAAATTTATCATAGTTTCACGTCATAAAATACGACATACAAACACAGAAGGTAAATAACAAACAGGGTAGCTATGAAACAAGCTGCCTTTTTTCCTATGGATTTGAATTCATTTAAACCATCTTAACTCCAACCTTTAAAATATTAACAAATGTGTTTGGATAATTTTATATGGTTGAGTCAGGTAGATATCAAAAACAGTGGATAGTGTCAATGTTTGAACCCTCAAAAAAATACTTGGCAGCTTAAATTATGTTACAGAATAGAGGATAACAGTCGCTCAAATTTTGATCGCCACATGGTAAGTAGACATAAAACAGGGCATTCATAAACATATGAAACTTTTAAGCTTTGAAGGAAGGTAAGAATAAACATGGGAGGACAGAAGAATCCAAATCGCAAAATAAGAACTCATACAATACCAGCTAAGAAACTAAATAGCGAGTTTTTATGTTTGCCGAGCATAAAGAAAAAAAATATATGATTGAAACACTTGCCTCGAGGATGAAGTAATCCATTGCCATCAACCATCAACAGCTGTCAAATAACCATAATAAAATAAGTATTCGCTTTTTTAATGATTTCTATTTCAATTTCAGGGATAATCAAATGTATAGGTAGTGAAATATGGATTAGAAGGCTTGCATAAAAGATGACTCATTTGTAGATCCTTTACGTGCATTTCAAAGGCAATAACAAAAACTAAAATGATTTACTCTACAAATAGCAAAGTTGAATTGTTTTCAATGTAATGTTTCTCAATGTTAAACAACCTCAACTCTCAAGTACTAAGCCAATTTAAAGTTCCACAAAAAAGAGAACGCTGAAATCATTTATTTAAAAAAAATAATACCTGGGGGTAGAAAGGATGAGAATTGTTCTTCATTTTCTCCAAAAGCTCTAGAAGTACCGGAGCCTGAGGGAAATATATACAATTAAACAAATCCATTAGTGATAAAAACTATTGCCAGATTGGCATCAATTATTTTAAGTTCTTAGCCTTGCGCATGACCCTAGCTCAGACATAGAAAAATAAACTAAGATGCACTCATGCACCTAGTGCACAACCATAAGAGAGCGCAAGCAGAAAGAGTTGATCTAAGACTTTGTGAAAGCAAACCTTTATTAACAAGTTAATTCATAATCTCACTGCTTTAACATAGTGAGCCAACAATTTTAATACTTTAAATATTTTGATAATATTCTGTTTCAGATAAAAAAAAATGAGAGGAAAGACGTCAAATAATTGTTCTAAATTTATCAAATATGCCTCTCATATCAGAAACAGCTCTTTCGTGTAGTTTCTGGTAAGCAACTCGCAATCACATTATGCAGTTCCCCAAACTAAGTGAGTACAGAACTACAGATATATTTCTCAACTGCTAAATATTTTAAATTCACCAAAACCAAACTAAACCCTGTGAAAATACATACTTCCTTGGCCCATAATTAAGAGTCACGTATTTCTTGTAGCAACTCCCAAATTAAAAGTTACTTTTGCTCTCTATGCTTTATATTTCTTTACATTTTTACTTTCTGTTTGTTTGTTTTTCTTCTAGTTTAGGTGGATTTCCCTTTATGTACTTCATCCTTTTTGGTTAGAACCATTTTCCTTTTTAATTTAATTGTGAATTATCACAAGAATTAGCTGTGCAAAATACAGAATAACAATACATGGGTTTAAAGAAATGAACCTCTCTGAAAGCAAGAAAGCCAGGAACATATGGGACACTGAGCCTTACAACAGAAGAATCTTCATAAACAGCTTGCAGAGTCTGGAGATCCAAAACAACTAAGGTACCACATGCCATAGAAGAATCATCCTTTAAGAAGCTTAAATCAACCCCACCCACATACTTCAATAACCTACAACACTCTTCTTCTCCTTCATGTTTGCCCGTGAGTGAGATTTTAGTGGTGGTGGGCAATTTCCATTTGAAATCATCTTCTGTCACTAATTTCCTCTTCAGTGAATCTTGAGCCCTAAAATATATTGGAACCCATATAATTACATAGTCCTATATCTATTGAAACCCTAGATAAATACACAGGCTGTGTCCCTATATATATATAGGTAATAATGGAGCCAACTGCACACACAATGCTCGTACAGTATACCTAATAATTAATCGTATTACATATAGATTTTTAAAATGAAAAACGCAATGTTATCTGGTGTTGGATCAAATTGTAATAATATCGTAAGTTCAAGTAAAAAATTTATTATGATTTTTGAATGTAATTTAATATATTTACCAAAAGTCTGCATAATATTAATATAGAAGATAGATAGAAGAGCAAGTTTAATTTGAGTACATGATCTCAAGATAGATATGATAGAATGGAATAGAACAGAGAGATGAAGGTAAATTAGAAAGTAGTAGTGAGAGAGGGAGAGATGAAATACAACATACTGAATCCAGGTATTCTGAAGTTGAGGGAGACAAATACGAATCCCGGAGGAGGGAGATGCTTCAGATGTTTCATTGCCATTCGCCATTATTTCTCTCCTCTTCCAAAACCACCAAATTTATTATTAATTAATTCATCCTGTCTGTCGTATCCTATCCCGTACACATATCGTATAATGAGGAAAGGTTTTTTTACCGAGAATAATTTAACAAATCGACTCAATTAAAGGTTTACATAAAATTTTAAAAAGTTATTTTTTGTTTTAATTATACGATGTAATTTATCTTAAGAATCAAACCATATTATTAGATTCTTTTGGTTTTATACAATCTTCACTATTTAATAGAAACATACACATAGAATGATATATATTACCGCGCACAATCATACAACTCAACCACATCAACTCTCTCTCCTCACATTTTTAGAAAACTGTTAAAATATAATAACTTTTAAGCCAAATTTTAAAATTTAATAAAAATATATATTTTTTAAACATACTCATTGAGATCTATATAACAAGATCTATTGTGACTATAAAATTATGTAAAAAAAATATTTTCTAATAACAATTACATATAATGAATTTATTAGAATTACTATTCCAATCACATTCTTAATCTTTAGTAATTACAAGTCATGTATCGATACACCGGTTGACATCAACTTTGGAAGAACGAAAAACGTAATTAGAGTTCCCAATGTTCAAGCTCTGGTTGGCTGGTCGAGAAGTCGATCCTCTTGCCAACTTTGTTACACCCAAGTGAATATATCTTTAGAAATTTTTTGTAGCAAAATATTAAATTGAATCATGTACTTTTTTAAAAATCACATCCAATAAAAAAAAATTACAATGAAAAAATTCTTTGAATTTCATTCTTTTACGTGCAAGTTTTTTGAATGCATCTTAAATTGGATGATGCATCCTAAACGTCTTTGATTAAAAAAAATTTGGTACACCATGCCGGATGGCACGGGCATACTGTAATATATATATACACACACCAGGGAGCAACCACGAATGTGTGGGGGTATTTCAATAGAATACTAGTTCAATACCCACGCGATGCGTGGGTGTGTTAACATAGATGGGCACATAATTTATATAAATTTGTTTTACAATTTTTTTATTAATATACAATTTCATATTCCATGCAATTGTATGTGCGCGTATTTAACGAATGTGTGGGGGTATTACAATAGAATACTAGTTTAATATCCACGTGATGCGTGGGCGTAGTAACATAGATGGGCACATAATTTATATAAATTTGTTTTACAATTTTCTTATTAATATACAATTTCGTATTCCATGCAATTGTATGTGCGTATTTACGAATTTGGCATAACAAATGACTCGTATTTTGTCTACGTACCTCAAAAAGAGTAACCCAACAACAGTTAACTGTGGCAATACAAAAAAAAAAGAAAAAAAAAGGTTCAAAGCAGCAATGAGATGAAGAGTTTTATGTGAAGGGGCCGATGGGCTCATACAGTTAGTACTGATTGTCGAAATTATAAACAATGCAGAATGAAATTGTTGGTCCCATGCCTTACTGCATTTGATACTTGAAAGAAGGAAAAACATATGAATATGTTCACACAAAAAAACATGAGTTTTTATAGGCATAATACAAAATCATATGACACACTATCACACTACAAAAGCAACATGTCAATTTTTCTAGCCAAAGAGGTGCATAATTAAAAAGGGTAATATACTTTCCCAATAGAGTATATTTGTTGATAGTAAGCAAAACAATGCTCATAAAATGAAAGTTGTAAGTATCGATTTTGAAAATTAGGTTCCACACATTCAATGATATACAAAAAAAAAACTACACCATGATTTAACATGCGCCCATGTAAAGACTTGACTTGACTCGAGTGTGTAAACAAAGTTGGTTATAACTTTGACAGTTCACATAGGTGTTCAATTGTGAAGCACCACTTTTCCTATATTTATAGAATATGTGAAGCAGTCTTTTAAACAATGTTTAATTCAAAACTAACCAACTATGAATTTGAATGGAAAACAATGGCTTCAAATTATCAAACACTTTGGATAGCAAAAATATATTTACAACGTAGAAATTTGAGGGTGAAGACTTGTTCCATCGACAAATTTTCTCTCCATAACTTTGTCATATTCCCACCTTATATCTCTACATCCCTTTTATGTTTTATTACTGATCATTTTATCGTGTCTTTTATAGGTTTCCTTTGAAAACTATCTTATTTACGTTCTCACTTAATCTTACGATAAACATATCGCCTTAACAACTTAATTTGTAAGAGAGAGTATATAGCATATTAACTCTATCACTAATATGTTTACATAATAACAATAAATCTTGCATAACATTATCTAAAAATAATTATTATTATACACACTATTTAGTTATAAACCATACCTCTTGTATAAAACAATTACTGGAATTCATGTTGTGCTTGCATCGTTTTCATTAGGTTTACTACAAAGTAAACTGGAGCCTGCAGTTGCACGACAAAAATAAGAATAGGTGATGATTAATGTTTTCCTACAGTGTGAATCCTAAATAGTATATCTCCTAAATTTATAATAGTAACTTACAGCCCATATTAGAGGAAAATATCTTCTTTTTGGCATTTGATCGAATGGTTACCGTGCACAAAAAATGGTAGTTATTCTCACTTCATTTGAACACACTGGTAATATAAAATCCATTAACCACACCCTAAAAAGAAATTAAAATCTTTTGTGGGCCTCTATCCATTGCTGTGATATAGTCGGTTGTGAATTCGTCACTAAGATGAAGTAGAGAATGAAATATTATAGTATGAAAATGGATTCACTGCAAAATTATGCAAATCAGACACAACAGAAATGAAGAGCAATCAAATACACCCTAAAAGAAAATTGAAATCCTTTTCAGGAATTTCATATCATTCAACAAAAATGTAAAAGGAACAATAAAATTTCCATAGCTATATAGTGAAATCAATAAACAACTATTAAGAAGGGTGGTGGTGAGGGAGAGGGAGAAGACGCAAATATTCTTAATATCACGTTTGTTTTCTTTTCCCTCCTTAACCAAATGGTAGACAAAAGAATATCTATCATGTTCCACAAATCAAACAACATAGTGATCGATAACTATTTCCATAAAACATTTGTACAAAAATTGAGTAAGTTTAACGCTAAAATGAAGTCCGGATCTCAATTGATTTAATGTACAAAAAACAAACATCAACTTGTAATATGCCAAAGCAAAATTTAATTAAATTTAAAACTATTCGATCAACCAATCAATTCATGCATGCATAAATACATATGAATGAATGACAGATATGTGGAAAGGGGGAGTTCAAAGTCATTGGAAAAGTTGCGTCTAAGAATCCTCTGAATTTTCACAACTACCAAATTCTCAAGTGAAACAAAACATGTACTAAAGAGAAACATAGGGAAAAATCTAACTCAGAACAACTTAAAGAATTTCAACAAAATTAATAGCAACAAACAAAACCTCACTAATCACTGTCACTAATAAATTACTTCTGTTGTATATATATTGAATGTTATGAAGTGTGTTAGCAGGCTCCTGAATTCCGGTCATCATTTTGCCTAATCGATCTAAAGCAACCCCTATCTCTCTCTCTTGACGGTTTATCCCAATTTACAATCTAATCATATTGTAAACGGGTTGAGAACAAAAGTATCAACTATGAAGAGAAAATGAAGAAGAAGACAAAAGTAGAAAACTAACCTGCTGGGTTGATAATGAAACAGGAAGATATGAGAATTTTGTGCAAAAACACAATGGGAGAAGGGCAAAACGGCATACGGATTGTGCTTTTAGATTTGATCCGGCAAGTTCGCCTGACTCCAATCGTAGACTGTAGTCAGCATTAAAGTTGATGCTAATAGCTGTTGGGGTAAGAGTTTTGAAATAATTTTTGATTCCGTAGAGAGAAGAGGCAGTGGAGAAGGATGACGGAAAGAGCGAGACAGATAGGGCTCCAAGCCTCCAAGGGGAAGAAGAGGAGATTACGATGAAACGAAACAGCGTGTGAGAAGTATATACAACGATGGGGCTGGGGTGTGAAAAATTCTATTAAATGATTCGTAACCATGACCTTGTATATAAAATAAAGAGTAAATATCATCAAAGGCTACTGAATTATTGCTAAATTTTACCAATAGTTACTGAACTTTATTTTGTTCCAATCGAGCCATTAAAGTTTTAAAAAGTACTACCAACAGCCACTCCGTCAAATTCCACCGTTAATTTTTGGCTAAACCGTTATCACGCAAAATTTTAAGGGCATTTTAGTCTTTTACCTTTTTTTTCTCTTTTCTTTATTCCCTTTTTCCTTTTCTTTTTCTTTTCTTTTCTTTTCTTTCTTCATCTTCTTCCTCTTAACTTCCGCCATTCTTCTTCTTCTTCCAAGCTTCTTCCGCCATTCTTCTTCTTCTTCTTCTTCTTCTTCTTCTTCTTCTTCTTCTTCTTCTTCTTCCGTTCCCACCCCTCATCTCCACCACCACCGACGACGCACTCCCACCCCTCACCCTCATCGCCGTCGCCACCATCGCAATGAGATTCAGAACAGATTTACACAGCAACAACAAAAAATTCAGAACATATTTGATGGACAGATTTCGTAGCAATATAAAACATACTAGAACCACTCTTCAAAACAGATTATAGATGAATCAATTTTTAAACTAGAATATCAATAATTTCGAGCATAAGAACAGTAATTTCGCCCAGAAAAAACAGCAATAATAGATCGAAATTAAGAGCAGCTGAATCAATAGAAACACGGAATAATACTCTCAACAATTAAGCAAAAATTTCAAGTATAACACAAACCAAAACAGATCAAGAAGGATTAGGATTGATAATAGCTGAAAACCCCCAAATTTCGATTACAAAATCCTAGCGTCGAATTCACAACGGCGGCGATGAGGGTGAGGGGTGGGGGTGCGTCGTTAGTGATGGTGGCGATGAGGGGTGGGGATTGAAGAAGAAGAAGAAGAATGGTTGGAGAAGAAGAAGAATGGATGAAGAAGATGAAGAAAGAAGATGAAGAAAGAAGATGAAGAAAGAAGACGAAGAAAGAAAAGAAAAGGAAAAAGGAAATAAAGAAAAAAAAAGGAAAAAGACTAAAATGCCCTTAAAATTTCGCGTGATAACGGTTTTGCCAAAAATTAACGGTGGGATTTGACGGAATGGCCGTTGGTAGTACTTTTTAAAAATTTAATGGCTCGATTGGAACAAAATAAAGTTCAGTGACTATTGGTAAAATTTGGCAATAGTTCAGTGGCCTTTGATGGAATTTACTCTAAAATAAAAATAAGGTCCCATTACTGGTCAGACAAACACAATTATTTATTATTAAAGTGTTATTACGTAGACAAATTCTTTTATAGATATCTCTACACAGGAAAAAAAAAAAAACTATTGATCTATATTTACAATTCTAATTGAACGTGATGAAGTTTTTAGCGCCTCAATTAAATTACCAAAATAACTGATAAAGATTTGAAGCACGTGACCATGTATAAATATAATGAAAACATATTTTTAACCCTTGATCAAACACTATTTAAAAGCAATGTGCATTTCAAATAAGGTATTTAAGTTAATGGCTTTAATTCAAATATTAGACATTTTGGGGAGTCAAATGGATAAGTTGTTTGGCAAAACTTGGTGGCAGTTGTCTCCATGATTATTATATCATCTCTGCCAAATTTCATAAAAAAATCAATAGGGATGAGTTAATTACGGAATTGAAATATATATCCAATTAACAGAGATATATGTTTCAATTTGTAATTACTCATTTAACGAATGAACTTTTTTCAAAATTTAGCAGAGATGATTTAATAATCATAGAGATTATCTCCATATTAGAGAAGTGAGTTAACTACGGAATTAATATATATATATATATCCAATTAACAAAGATATATGTTTTAATTTTGTAATTACTCACTTAACGGATTAACTTTTTTTTAAATTTGGTGGAGATGATTTAATAATCATAGATATCATCTCCATAATGAGGAAGTGAGTTAATCACAGAATTGATATATATATATATATATATATCCAATTAACAGAGATATATGTTTCAATTTTGTAATTACTCAGTTAACGGATTAACTTATTCAAAATTTGGTGGAGATGATTTAATAATCTTGGAGATCATCTCTCTAAAGTTCATCAAAAAGTCATACGTTTGACCTCCCAAATGATCAATCCGTGATTTAAGGTCCTTAAATAATAACTTAATATAGTCCAAATGAAAATCCATAGATGGATAGGAAAAATTAGCAAAGAGACAAAAAAATAAATGTAACAAATCATACACAAAACTACGACCTAAAATTTTAAAAGGTGTACTATCAAAAGAAAATGGAATATTGAAAGAAAAAGTAAAAGGCAATAAAAATAGATTAAAAATTAAGAAAAATTGGAATTATTTGTGCACACACATAAAGAATTGGTAAGCAATGACCTAAAATCCCATGTAGATAAATAAATCCAAAAAGAACACTATAAAAAAGAAACAAAAATAAAAAATTGTGAAGGAAAAGGCAATAAATAATAAAGAGGAGAAGGAGGGAGAGAGAGAAGGTTGCAACGGTTTACGTAAGAAACTCAAAAAAATAGTAAACTGAAGCAAATACACCTATATACAATTTTGGACACCTATACATATAAACTATTATAAAAAGTAGTATCGAAAAAGTTTTTTTCCCTATATTTTATAAAAAATGTTTGCACGTGCCCTTACGGCACTTGACAAGTATATTATGAATAAAAAATAACATCTTGCAAGAGAATTTATGCGTAATATAACACGTATTAGATATTTATATTTTCCACATATAAGTGCTTAACGCGAGTCCTAGAGGCACATGTTAAAATGACTCATATTTTATTACAAAAATAAAACATTACATAAGGCCTTAACTATATCATAGTAAAAAGGTTCCACTCTTAATATGAAACAATAAAAACAAATTAATAAACTATTTTAATTGCTTATAAATTATTCGCTCAGTATCATATTGACCCTGATACTAAAAAAGGCCAAATTTTGATACTTAAATTATTGAGTGAGCATCACTTTGTCTATAACTTTCATCTAAGTTAAGTTGAACAGAATTAAGGGTATTTTTGTCGTTTTAATTAAAAAATTCAATTTAGTTATATCTTTTTTAAAATTTGATTATAGAAAACCCCAATTTAATTTTTTTCAACATCCATTCAAAGCTTTATTATTTCAAAAAAGTGTTTTTTTTTAATCCATAAATGGAAGGGAAATATATAGTAAAGAGAAAAAAATGCAACAAATCATACACGAAATTGTGACTCTAACTAAATGCATATGTTATTAATCTAAGAATTGAAAAGGTATACTATGGAAATAAAATGGAATCTTGAAGACGAAAGCAAAAGATGATAAAAAGAAAAAAAAATTACAACTATATACGAAAGAAACTTAAAGAAATGTTAACCCGAAAGAAATACACATCCATGTGCAAAATACAATATGAATAAAAAACCTTTCTACCATTGATAGTGTGAAAAATATTTAAAAACAATAGTGACGTACATAAAGCAAATACACCCATATAAATAAACAAATCTAAAAGTAGATGAAAATCAAAAGGTATGAAGAAAAAGGCAATAACAATAAAGATAAAAGACGGAGGGAGAGAGAGAGATTGCAACAATTTACGTAAAAAACTCCAAGAAATAGTAACCGAAGCAAATACACCATTACACAATTCTATACACCTATATTCAAGTTAAATTGCACAAGTGTGATAAAAAATTACTGTGAATTTTTTGTGAAAATTGCAAGCAAATATATCCACCCATGTACAAAATAAAATAATTTAAAAGGTGCATTGTTAAAAGAAAGAAAATTTCTAAAGTGAAAAGTAAACGCACTAAGGGCGGCGAAAGGGAAAAAAGAATAATAATTTCATTAATTTTATGTAAAGATTTAGTATTTTTATCTAACAATTTGCATACGTGTAGAGTGTGCCATGAATACTAGTACTAGGGTAACTTATACCGATGACACCACGGCGTAATTCGCAATGGATTTATAGTATGAGTGTTGAAAACGTAGAAAATGTTAAAATTTTAAATTTAATAATAAAATGGAAAGAGATAAAATACCTTTACGTGTGAAAAGGTAGACACCAAACACCCTCAATCAATACACATTACGACAATGCATCTTTACTTTAGCTCTTGTGTAGATAAACACGTAATGATTACATCTATAATAACAAAACAGACCACCATGCTTGCATTATACAAAAAAGACATATTTGTATTAAAGAATATCCAACATAAGTATTCATGTTGCTAAAAAAAATAGTCTTGCATACATTGCTACTAAAAATATAACTTAACAAACACATTTACCAAATCTATAAGCCAAAGTTTGTATCATAAATTTGCAACCATGCTTCCATATTTCCACGTATGGATGTGAGTTTTATCATTGGCTTCTGTTGACAAATTTTTTTTCAAACTCGAGCTTATCCAGGTACTCGAGTTAGTAGTATTTTTTTCATAATCACAAAATAAAATTTATTTTTGTATATCCAAGTACTTAAGATGTAAATGATGTTTGATATAAAATTAGTATTGGAAAAAATAGTAATTCAAAATCAATGCATTTTGAACAATTGTAAAATAAAATAAATATAAAAATCATTTAACCTTCTTAACGGTGAAATTGGAATGATACAATAGCATTTAACCTTCTAAAACACACATGTACATAGCATTTGATAGGTTGAGTTGTCTCTGTCCATTTTGTTTTGTTAAAAAAAAGATTAAACTTTTCTTATGGTAAATGTATTTAATATTATTTGTTGACTAAGGTTGTGTATTTATATGAACCATTACAAAGGCCAAAAAAAATGTCCAACACCATGCACTATATAATCTCTCTTCACGTGTGAATTATTTATTTATGTGTAGGTTTTTTCATGTATATATGTGGGTTTTGTAAACCCATACGAGGGTTTTCACAATTTAGAAGTAAATACGTGATTAAATTAAATTGATTATCATTTATCATTATCACACTTTAAATTGATGAAATTAATTTACACAATAACTTTTATGATGGTTTTTTATGTTTTGGTACCCAAGTTTGATAAATTTTAGGATATTATCTTTCTATGATGTAGTTCAAAAAATATTTATCATGCGAGAACTCGGATTCATACTTAGATAAGGAGAAAGTATAACTCTTTACGGCCCATAGCATGTAAAACTTGAAAAACTTGAATATATCCCTTTTATTTGATAAATTATCTATCAGATGTGTAACAATTGTAAACATTGAGAAAAAAAATTGGAACATTCAATGCCATTAATTTTATAATTATCATATATATAATTCTTAATCGTGTTTCATAATTTATTTATCTCAGCGTGGCATTCGGCACGGGCAATATGTAGTAAAAAAATATATACTACGTCGTTTTAATACGCAGCCTAACACCGTCTGTTACTTCAACGTATTTCTTTATCTAAAAGATGTTATCTCTCATCTACAACACTTTTTAGTTCCAAGTGCCAAATTCAATAAATCTAACACCTATAGCTGCATCATCTTTAAGGGTGGTCACGGCTCGGTTACCAAACCGAAATGGTTTGTTTGTAAACTGAATTAATAGGGTCCATAAACCGACCTTCGGTTAAACTAAAGTTTTCAATTTGTTTGGTCGATAATCTTTATAAACCGACTAATACACTTCTAACCAAATTCTCAAATACCACTATAAAAACACATTTAATTAAATAAAGGTAGTATAAGGCTATAAGCATAACTAGATTTATTTAAAGAGCTAATTATAAATATAATCTTAAACACCGACTATTCATAAAATGTATATTTACTAATCTTTACTAAATATAGGAACACAAATATAGATGCATTGAAAATTATTGGTTATTTGTGCAAACAAACCTTACTGATTATATCCCAAAATCTCATACTGTAAATATATTTTTTATTTAACAAAACCCCACGGAGGAAGTGAAGACAGAGGAGATGGATAAAGGTATGAGTGAAAATCGTCTTCACCTCACCCCCTTCACATCAGAGAAAAACAAAAAAGAAGGAGAAACGAAATGTCGCCCCTTTTATTTCTCCGTCACTTTCCTCAAAAACCCTAAAGATATTTTTTGCAACGTTTCAAATAAAATCATCACTAGTTCAATGTAAATGATATATGTAAAAATACAATCAATGGGTCTTAAAGGGAGAGAAGACAATAGTACCTTAACTTAGCGAGGTAAGTAAACCAGCTTAGCGAGATGGCCGGCCGGCGGTGCTAGTTCAGACGGAGGCGCTAGTAGCTGTTAGAGAAAAGAATGAGTACCTTATTGTAAGGCCAACAAATCTTTTTAGCGAGAAATGTTGCTCACACACAATATTTATGGATAAGCGTAAGAAATTTAAACAAGATAACACACGAATTTTTTGTGTAAGATGGTTATCCCAGCCAATTAATAGTAAGTCTGATTTACGTCCACCCTTTGATGGTAATTTTTACTGATGATGATGATTCGTACAAGTCGGTAAAACATAAATTTATTTCCTGGAATGTGCGAAGATTCGATGATAAAAAATTGTCTAGAGCGAGTTCCTTTTATAGACGCAAGAAACTAGCTCTTACAAAGTGATAAGTCCCACTTCCCATATTAGGGGGAGAGTGGAGAGAAAGGTGGAGTTGGTTATGTAGTGGGTAGTTGGTAATTAGCTGTTGGGCGTACTGGCCATGCTCTCGCCATGTTGCTGCCACGTGTCTCTACTCGGAAGTCTATGGTCCATATCTGTTGTAAGTTCAGGCTCAAGACAAGCTCAGACCTGACTTTTTGGTAATGAGCTCAGATATTTTTGATAGCCTCAATATTTTATGGATTTTCTTCAAGCCCCCTATAGTTTACAAAAAAAATTAAGACATTTTCCCGAAATGACCCCAAAAGAGCATTTGGCGGCGTTCAATTTCATTCTGTACCGACAAACAACTTGAAATGTCATATTGCGATCGGTTCTGTGGATTTTTTTCTTCTTGATTTTGACCAGCATATCGTCTACATAGACTCCTATAACTTTCCAATGTGTTCCCAAAACATCTGTGTTCCTAGCCTTATATAAGTGGCCCCAACATTTTTTAACCCGAATGCCATTACACGGTAGCAGTACAGACCCAGAGTGGTGATGAAAGCTGTGTTTTCTTAGTCTGGCCCGAATAGTGGTATCTGATGGTATCGAGAGTTTGTAATTGAGCCATGAAATTGCATTTATAATCCCTTAAACAAGGCTCAATTAGCTTCTAGTAACTGTCTAAAATCAAAAATTGCATGTAAATTTAATTTAATCATAAAAAAAGACACAGCATTGTATTTATGTGTTACTAAGTCATTTTGCAAGCCTAAAATGACTAAGAAAATGATGATGGATGCAAAAAAGAATGTCAAATGCGGAAAAGTGAAAGAAGAAGGCCCGAAGAAGAAGTCGATATCCATTCCGAGGCCCAAGGCGATAAAAACTCCATAAACTACCCCCAGAGCACTAACAAGAAGAGAATATCAAGTCCTCAGACATGAATGAAATGAATTCAAGTATCCAAGAGTGATTCCAAAAGAAAAGAAGCTCAATCGAATCAATTATGGAAGTTTTCGAACGAAACCGATAACTACTGTAAAAAGCTCGAAACTGTAGCTGATCAAAGTTTTTATCCATTGAGAATTTGAATAAATCTCTAGAAATAAAAGTTGTAGAGTTTTAAATTACCTTCATGTGGTTTTTATCAATTGGGAATTTGAATAAATCCCCACTTCAATTTTTGGCACGTTTTCAATTTTTAGCTATTTTCACCCTGTTTCTTCAAGAATAATTCAAGTCACAACCAGATACACTTGTGTACTATATAAAAAGTTATATATCTCATATTTTAGGGTACGTAGCCATTTATAATCAATTAATAGAGAGGATGAGAGCACCGTGACTTTCTTAGGAGTTTTTGCACTGCATCTAAAGATCGAATTTTTAGTGTTTTTTTCCTTTATTTCCTTAAAGCAATTATTAGGTTAACTTATTTATGATACTTTCAGGATGGAACGTCAGTGTACTCAACATTAATTCGTCATTCATTAATCGCGTTTCGGGTATTTTTTTTTTCTTAATTTGATTGCTTTTAATTATTCGTTTACTTTTCTATTCATAAATTAGTTGTTTGAGATCATATATATTCTAGAATCATCCTTAAACCCTCATTTTAGGGCTAGTTCTAGGGTTTAGAGGTCTAGTTTATCGATTTTTCGATTTTTTATCGATTTATGTTTGATTTTTTGTTTTATATTCAAATAGTATATAGTTTTTATGTGCTATTCATGTGTGATTCATTATTGTTCATTAGTAATATGATTTTTCAGAATTATTAGAGTTTGAGTCGATTTTGTTCAGTTTTTATCGGTTTTTAGTTTGTTTACTATTTTAGCTGTAAAATCTTTATTTTAAATCGAAATTTCAATGCCAAAAGTTCTTAAATCTGATTTTTTATATTATTAGGTTTGTGTCTAATATTTTTTATGATTTACAAGCTTAATTTCATGTTTGGTTTGATTATGTCTGGTTAAAACCTTTGTTAGCAGTCCGTAGTGAAAGATGCGTTATTAATCTTTGAATGTAATCCAATCTAGGTTTGAATCTGATTTTTTCATTGGTTATAAATCACCTATTGAGTGTATGAGTATTTTCTTATCTTTGCATACATTCAAAATATATTTCCATAAGTTAGCTCAAAAGTTCTATTTGATAAAGAACCGTAAAAACGTCGATTCACGAATTTTTGCACAAAAATCCTAACGTGAATGATTTATGAATGGTATTTATCATCTAATTAGCTGCGTTAGTTTCTTAAGTGAATTGGCACTGTTTTGATATATATTCACATAAGTGCCGAAAAAGTGCTAGTTTTACTTTTTGGCATTCTTTTTAAGAGGAATAACTTTGAATCAAGTTCAAATATATTCAAACCTTATAGGAGTATTAAGTTATTAATTTTTGAGAAGTTTAATTAACTTGGATTATTTTTGTCACGAACTAGCAATATTAGGTTTTAAATTATGCTTTTTCAAAGTCAAAAGTTTTACTATCGAATTCTATTATTCAAAGCTAGTTTATATAGTCTTTGTCACGCATGAGCTATCATATACTTGTAGTAGCAATATAATTTGATGGTTGAAGAGTCTATGAGCTGAATCTTAGTAAAAAATCTTATTTAAACTTATATTTGGATTACCCGATTGGACTAGTTTCGTACTCCTTAACTACGGATACCCGTAACGTTTGTTTCCCATTGTTTTAAGTTTATTTAATAATCTGATTTATTTAGTTAGTGAGTTATTTTATTTAGTTTATTAATTTTTAGTTTAATTGCATGTTCCCGTAATGCATGTAGAAAGCCTTTTAGATAGATAACTTGTGCTTATGGATTCCCTTTTACTTTTGCACTATGGGTTTAGATTTGCCTTAGTTTTAGCTTAGTTAATTATTAGTATTAATTTAGTTTTTATTTTCTTCTTTATTCCCCGATTCTATCATATTTTCCTTTATTTTTCCTTCTTCCCCCGAGAAAGATAGCTAGAGAAATAGATTTCTTGCCTTTTCTGTGGTTCGACCTCGGACTTTTCAAGTATACTATAACTTAACCGTTTGCACTTGGGCGTATAAACTTACTCTTTTTGGGCCTTGTCAATATGCGTTAAAGAAAGACATCATCTCATGGCCTGCCGCAGAATATACTAACTGGTCTATCATCGAAAGAAGAAAACTATCTTTTGGGCAAGCTCTGTTGAGGCCGGTAGAATCAACGCAAACTCTCCATTTTCCACTATGTTTTTTCACTACAACTAGGTTGGAGATCTGGGTTGGGAACCGTGCTTCTCTGATTGCTCATGCTTTCAAGAGTTTATGCACCTCTTCCTCTACTGCCTTGGCCTTTTTGGGTGAAGCTTGATGCGGCTTCTATTTGATTGGCTTTGTGGTCAGATTGACATGAAGCTTGTGGCACATAATTTCAGAGTTGATGCCTGGCATGTCATATGGTTGCCAAGAGAATACATCAATGCTCTCCTTCAGGAAATATACTATATGCTTCTTTTTTTCTGGGTCGAGCAAACTGTCTATGAGAAAAAATTTATCCTCGTTGCCTTATTCGATAAAAACTTTTTCCAGATCCTCCTAGACCCTGCCTTTGGGCTCCTTCTTGCTCTGCACATAAATGAGGTGCTTGATCTTTGATTGCTATTTGTCTGAACTTGTTTCTTCAATAGTGATAACTTTCTGGACCTGCTCGGACTTTGATTTCCCTTTGCCTTTGACTTGCTGGATGGCCAGGTCGGTACCTCAGACTGCTATGTAAAAGCACAACCGAGCTTACTCATGATTCCCTCTCACTTCCACTATCCCTTCTGGTGAAAGGAAATTCAATTTCCAATAGAAGGGAGACGCCACCGCCTTAATTGCCCTCAGCCAATTCATTCCCATGATTGCATTGTAAATGGCACTGACATCGACGATTAGGAACTTCATTATGGGTCTACACACAATAGGAGTTTGACCCTACCTACTAGCCATACTGCCTCTCCACTAAAGTTGAAGACATGCGAATTAACTGAAATTATGTCATTTGGTGAGATATTGAGAGATCGATACATATTTTGATACATGATTTTTGATGAGCTCCTTAGATCTATTAGGACCCTTATGACGTCTCAAGTGAAAATCTTGAGCGTTACAACCAAAGCATCGTTGAGGGGACTTCTACTGAAAGAGATATGTCCTAGGACTATTCATATATTATGATTTGTACTTGGATATCTTATGCTTATTGTCATTAATAAAGTTTATTTCATTTTACTTTATATTCTCTTGTAAATAATATTTATTAATACTAGTTCATCAAGTACGTGACTAGATTGTGGGATGCTATTAATGTTATAATAATATTGTTTAGATGTCCCTGATCATATGTCAATAACCTAGGATCACATTGATATAATGATTAGAGTATGGATCAGCTGATGACTATGTTCCACAAGTCATGAATATGGAGATATCAAGATGAACATACTGATACTTATTAGTGAACAAAGTATTGGACCGACCCGCTTTGGGGACACTGCGAGGAGTGTTACATAATGTCATCAGTGATGTTCCCCATTTGTGATATCGTATTATCCTCAGACCTGAGATCGTCATGGTTACCAACATAGGGATTAGCATGTTAGGCATTATCAAACGTTGCTCTTGATCGAGTAATTATAAAGATGATGATCAAGCATACTATGAACTATGTAGAGGTATATGGTTGATCAAGATGGGATTTGTCACTCTCATGTTATGAGAGAGATATCTTTGGGCCCCTTGATAAGTATAATTAATATTTACATGGCCATGCGCAAATGAGATGTCATTTGTATTAGATTAATTATACTTAGAGATCAAGAAATAAAGATTGAACTATACAAGAATGACACTTGCCTAGTCTTGTGTTCAAACTAGATATCGGTTGACAAAAGGAATTAATATGTAATATCAATTTAAGGTTGTGTCTTTTTGACCTTTATACCTTTTGGGTAGTAGTAATGTTTTACTAGAGACCGCTTACTATTCGTATAATAAAACGGGCTTTTAATTATACTGCTAAAGAGTATAAAACCTACAGGGTCGCACACCAAAAACGAGTTAGATCAAAACGAATTAAAACGGGCCAAGTTGGACTTGGGCCTAGTTCGTTTGTTGCTTAGGGTTCTCACTAGGGTTCCCCTTTAAAAGGGAACCTTTATTCTTCTTGGTCGTTAAGGAAACTTAGAGAGGCTAGAGAGTCGAAATAATTGAGAGAACCCTAGAAGGCGCTAGTACACCAAGCAAGGATCTCATCTCGTTCGTGTGTGCATACCGTAGAGGCGTCGTAGTTTCTACGCTAAGGACGACAACAACAGAAGGATCCGATCCATCATGTTCGTTTCATTGACACCAAATCGCATATAAGGTATGTCTTCTGTCGATTTTATTGAACAACATAGATCTTAGGGTTTAAAGATTAGTGCGTAAATTAGTGTATGTGATGCATGATTACTGCCCTAATTCCCTACATCTACACCTTGCAGGTCCTTATCCGAGAAGCTTAGCTGCTGTGGAATTCTTTCTCCGTCCCTTGAACGTTTGTTAGATGCTATCGACGTGACTACCTGTGGGGCTATGTGTTTTTGCATCTGAACTCTCCTTTAACTATTTCTGATTGCATTATTGGTTAAGGTTTAGGGGTCCAGTACCTTATGAATAGCATTAATGACCCCTACTGCCTTAAGATCGCTTTCTAATTTGTTTGCTTGGCATCTTTCTTATGGCTCCTAGCTTCCTTCACAAATTATGAGATGAGCCCCTTTTTTCTAAGTTTTCTAAGAAGAACTTCAAAGAATTACACTTTTCTATCATGTACCCATGGTCCTTGTGGTGTGAGCAATAGTTGTTTGGGTCCCTCCTGTTGAGATGTGAGGGCATGGCTCTTGTCCATTTGAAGAAAGGCTCATCATTGATTTTACTCACCACTTTATAAATAGGCTCGGTGAAGTTGGTATTAACTCTCTTGTATGATGTTTATGAAGGCTTACTTTTGTTTTGTTCACGATCGCCTTCCCTTTTTCTTTTCCGATTAGAGAAGCTCGAATTTATTTCTTCAAGACGACGTCCCCTCTGGATATTATCTTCCTCCAGCCTTGAATGATTTTCGGTTCTGTATATGAGATCGTCCAGGGATGTGGGCTGCTCTATTATCATATCGTTGTAGACTTATTGGGAGTTTGAAATGAGTCTGTGGTTAAAAGAAGCTATGGCCTCTTGGGGCCAATCACATTTAATTTCATTATAGAGGTCCCAGTATCTCTTGGAATAATCCTTGAGTGATTCCATTGTCCTTTTGTGCAAGGCCATGAGCTCGGTCAATTATTTGGGAAGTTGGGAGCTTGCTATAAGTCTGGCACAAAACTATTATGTCAGTTTTCGGTAATTGTCTATGGACCCCGGGGGAGTTGATAGTACCACTTTAATGCTGTTTCGCCCAAACTAGTGACAAAGCACCTGCAAAATAGAGAATTGTTGTTTTCCTACAAAGTCATGGCTTTACCATAAGTTCGGACATGGTGGGCGAGGTCTGATTTTCCGTCATAAATAAAGTACTTCGACATGGTGAACTTTTGTGGTGGTTCTGCAATTATAATCCGAGCTGTGAATAAGGACTGCCTTTTGACTCGGCGAAAACGACGCTAGTTATTACACCTAAGTGTAGGTAGTCGTTTAAATAATAAATACTCAGTAAGTGTGAGGTCGATCCATGCGAATGAGGGTAGTTATTTAAGTTAGGAAAGTCTTTTTCAAGAGAAAGATAAAAAAAGAAAGGAAAATATGATAGACTTTGGTAATAAGAAAGGAAATTGAAACTAAATTAAAGCTATTAATTAACTAAATTAAAACTAAAGGCAAATATAATCTTAGGGTGTAAAGTAAAGGGAATCCACAAGCGCAAGTTATTTACTTAAAAGGCTTTCTAAATGCACTAAAGGAACATGCAATTAAACTAAAAATAAATAAAATAGCGTACTAACTAAACAAATGAGAATAATAAATAAAATAAAATTAATGAGAAATAAACATTAGGGGTATCCGTAATTAGGAAGTACAAAACTAGTCTAATCGGGTAATCCAAATCTAAGTTTAAACAAGATTTTTCTCTAAAATTCAGATCATAGACTCTCCAACCATCCAATTATATTACTAGTACAAGTATATGATAGGCCATTCGTGACAAAGATTATATAGACTAATTTCGAGCAATAGAATTCGACAATGAAGCTTTTGACTTTAAAAAAGAGTAATTTAGAACCTAGTATTGCTAGTGTGTGACAAAAATAATTCAAGTTAATTAAACTTTTCAAAAATCAGTACCTTAACACTCTTACAAGGTTTAAATAGGTTTGAACATGATTATAAGCAAATCCATCTTAAAAAGAATTCCGAAAGTCAAAACTAGCACTTTTTTCAGCACTTACATGAATAAATACCAAAACAACACCAAATCAATCAATTCATTTAGAAAAAATACCTCAACTAATTAGAGGATAAAGACCATTCTCAAATCATCCACGTTAGGATTTTAATGTAAAAATTCGTGAATTGACGTTTTTACGATTTTTAATCAAATGGATTTTTTTTAACTAACTGATGGGAGCATGTTTTTAACGTATGCAAAGATAAGAAAAATACTCATTCATTCAGTAGGTGATCTATAACCAATAAAAAAACAACATTCAAACCTAGATTGGATTATATTCAAAGGTTAAATACGCATATTTCATTATGGGCCCCTTTCAAAGGATTTGGCTAGCCATAAGCAAATCAAACTTTTCAAACAAGTTTAGAAATCATGAAAAACAATAAACACATAATTAATAATGTAGAAAATAATATTTGAAAACTTTTGGCTTTAGAATTACGCAATTTTGATTTAAAACGAAAATTTTACGGCATAAATAGTAAACAAACTCAAAACCAACAAAAATCCTAAAAATTATGGAAAATCATATTCTTAATGATGAATAATGAATCACACATGAATAGCATGAAAAAAATATAAACTATTTAAATATAAAACAAGAATCAAGCTTTAATCGACGAAAAATCAAAAAAATTGACAAAATGGACCTATAAACCCTAGAACCAGCCCCTAAAACGAAGGTTTAAGGTTGATTCCAAAGTATATATATATATGATCTAAATTAACCAATTTATGAATAGCAAAATAAAAGAACAAACAAAAGCAATTAAATTGAAATGAAACAGAAAAGTAGGGTTTACCATATACACGTTTGAAACTTGAATTGAAAACTGAATGAACGATAAATTAATGTTGAATACACTGATGTTCTAGCTTCAAAATATAATAAATAAACTAACCTAACAATTTTTTTGAGAAAATAAAGAAGAAAACTCTCAAGGTTCGATCTTCAGATGCAGTGCAAAAGCTCCCAAGAAAATCACGGTGCTCTCCGCCTCTTTGTTAATCGATTCTAAATTATTGCATACCCTAAAATATGAGATATATGACCCTTTATATGGTACATAAGTGTCTCTAATCGTGAATCGTATGTTGAATAATCATTGAAGAAACGGGTCGAAAAGAGCTAAAAAATCAACATCGGGCCAAAAAAGGGGGTGGGGATCGATCCATGCGCATAATTTTTCTGGTGGTTTATTTATTTACTCATAACTTTCTACTTCGAACTCTGATTGATGCACTGTTTTCACCTATGCGTAGGTAATTCAAATCTCTACAACTTATCTTTTTGAAGATTTCTTCAAATTCTCAATGGAGAAAAACATTGATCAGTTACAACTTCGGGCTTTTTACGGCAGTTCTCAATTTTGCTCGAAAACTTTCGGAATCGATTCGATTGAGTTTTTTTTATTGGAATCATTCTTGGACACTTTTATTCACTTCATTCATGCTTGGAGACTTGCTATTCTTTTTTTGCTAGTGCTCTAGGGGTAATTTGCAGAGTTTTTCTCGCATCGGGCTTCGAAATGGATACTCACTTCTTCTTACACTTTCTCGCATTCAACCTTCTTTCTTGCATCTAACCCCAGTTTCTTAGCCACTTTAAGTCTGCAAAATGGCTTAACAACACAAAAATACAATACAATGCTCTTTTTATGCTTAAACTGAATTTACATGCAATTTTTTGTTTTAAATAGTAATTAGAAGCTAATTAAGCCTTATTTAAGGGATTAGAAATGTTGGGCTCAATCACTTTTTTCTTCCCAATGCCCTCATTGCCAGATCTCTTGCCATTTTGGCCTAAGCCTTACCATGGTTTTAAATGGCATAAAAGATAAAGTTTTTGAGATTTTCATCGGTCTTGTGATGGTTTGCTTGCTGTTGGTCAACCTCCCCATGAGGTAGCTGTACCCTGTTCTGTTCCTTGGGTCCAATGCATAGGAAAGCACTAACTCTACGGGACTCTGATTTCTGCGGTTGGATGCCCTGGTTGTCAGCATGTAATGGCTATTTTCCAAGGTTATTTTCATTATCCCCGTGCCCTTCTTTCTCCTTTAGGGCGTACATGGGGGGATTCTCATTATTCATATCTTACCTCGCAGGGGAGAAGCTTGTGAAGGATTCATGGTCTCCTTGGTTGGAGGAGTTGAAGAGAAATCTTTTACCCAATTCCAACAAAATATCCCTTAGTCACTGATTGTCCTCTAGTAAGAGCTTTACCAAATCCCTGTCGCCACCCTAGTTAGCTCGATGGGACTAGGATGGTCGGGTTATAGCTCAGCGCCCAGAAGGTCAGTCGTCAGGGATTCGGGTTATGGATCGGTAGTGCAGGCGGTTGGTTAGTTCTCTTTCTTTTCGCGGTTGGTCATGGTGAGAGGAGTTCGTGACGTTTTTGTCTTTGGATTTTGATAAGGCAGCATTTCAATTCCCTTATTCTTAAGGGTTGATGGGGTTACGGTCGCTATCCTAAGACATTTTTTTTGGCTTAGGGTTGGAATATGTGGTTTTGGTGTATAGATTTTTCTTACGCTTATAATGAGAAACTGTCGTTTCCCACAGACGGCGCCAGTTGTAAGGTCAACAAATCTTTTATGTGAGAAATGTTGCTCACACATAATATTTATGAATAAATGTAAGAAATTAAAACAAGTTAACACACAAAATCTTGGTGTATGCTAGTTCTCCTAACCAATGGATAGTAAGTTTGGTTTACGTCCACCATTTGATGGTGATAACAATGTAATACTAATAATAATGTAAGAATGGTTCATATTTAAATTAAAGTCATATGTTTTTAGAAATAAGTAGCAAACATATAGATACTATATTTTTTATTTAGTTACAATTTTATTTGTACATTTACAAGAATAAAAAACATTAAATAAAATGATGAAATATCTTATCATCATGTATGTGATAAAAAAATCTTAACTTTGTGTAGTTAATTCAATAATAAGGGCATGCGTTAATGACTTTTTTTTAAGATTATCACAATATGTAATTATTAAGGAACATATTCTTATAAAAAGCCATATTTTTTCGTATTATAATGTAATTAACGTGTGCCCTTAGAGTATATATTAAAAAAAAATCTTATACATAATTCGGTTCGGTTCGGTTTTGAACTAGCTTCCCCCAAACCCGAACCAAACTTTTAGGTTTCGGTTCGGTTTTCTCATTTTCGGTTTCTGTTTTTTTCGGTTCGGGGTTTTACGGTTTGGTCCGTTCGGTCAGTTTTTGGATTGGCATTAACACCCCTAGCTGCTGTCACGTGTTTCTACTCGGAAGTCTATGGTCCCTATCTGTAGTAAGCTCGGGCTCAAGATAAGCTCAGACCTCACTTTTTGGTAATGAGCTCGGATATTTCTGATAGCCTTAATATTTTATGGATTTATTTCAAGCCCCCTATATTTTACCAAAAACCCAAGAAATTTCTTCTAACTGACCCTAAAAGAGCATTTGGCGGCATTTAGTTTCATTTTGTACCGACGAAGGACTTAAAATGTCATATTGAGGTCAGTTATGTGGGTTTCTTTCTTCTTACTTTTGACCAGTATATCGTCTACATAGACTTCCACAGACTTCCCAATGTGTTCTCGAAACATCCTTGTTACCAGCCTTTGATAAGTAACCCCAACTTCAGGAGGCTTAAAGCAAATTCAGAAAATATTGAGGTTATTAGAAATATCCAAGCTCATTATAAAAAAGTGAGGTCCGAGCTTGTCTTGAGCTCGAGCTTACTACAGATAGTGGAGCAGAGACTTTCAAGTAGAGACACGTGGTAGCAGCACGGTGAAAGCGTGGTTACCACACCCAACGGCTAATTACTAACTACCCACTACGTAACCAACTCCACTTTTCTCTCCACTCCCCCCAACGTGGAAAGTGGGACTTATCACTTTGTAACAACTAATTTCTTGCGTCTATAAAAGGAACTAGCCCTAGACATCTTTTATCATCAAATCTTCGCGCTTTCCAGGAAATAAATCTATGTTTTATCGACTTGTACGAATCATCATCATCAACAAAAATCACCATCAAATGGTGTATTTAAACTAGACCTATTATCCATTGGCCGGGAGAACCGTCCTATACTAAAAATTCGCGTGTTATCTTGTTTCATTTTCTTATGCTTATTCATAAATATTGTGTGTAAGCAACATTTCTCGCTAAAAAGATTTGTTGATCTTAAACTTAGCATTATTGTTATGTTAGAGAGAGCGAAATAGATAGATAAATAGAAACGAGTAACGGCGGCGATGGTTCAGCATTGGTTGGGATGGAGGCGTTGTGTAAGCGTTGGTTTAAAGAGAATGAATGAGGAATGTAAAGAAAGAACGTATATTATACCTTGTGTTAAAGTGGATAGAGATAAATGAGTGACTACACTTAGAGAGAAAGATAAATAGAAATAAGTGGTAAGGGGTTATACAAAAAATTGGAGGGCTAAACTGATTTTATTTTTGGGCTGGATTTTTAGTGGCATTTCAAAATGCGTGATTTAAATTAAAAATTATCTCAAAATCATGATTACAATGTCAATGCCAACCACTTTTATTCTTTTATTGTTAAAAAAAAACTTTGAGAAAGAAATGGTAAATTCCAACTGTGATTAATATATTTATTAGTAGTAAAACAAAAATTAAAATCAAATTAAAAACATAACATGGATCCAAATAGATTATTAGGTTTCGTAAAATGGATTTTTGCCTCAAATTTAAGCTTTAGAAAAAGAAGAGGAAACAAAAATAGCTACTAACTAAAAAGTTTCTTATTACAAAGTATAATCATTAGAGAATCATATAAAACTTTTTCGAACTTATAAAATCGATACAAATTTATTAGGAGATAGAAACATGAAACTTGCTAGGAATTTCTTAAAGTACCAAGTAGAAACAGTAATTAGTTAGTTATCTAATCTTACATTTCCACATTTAAAACATGAAGGAGAGAGACAACCTTTTGCTGATACTTTTGTGTATAGATTGCAAGGCAGATGCAAAATTAACTATAATAAAAAGAAATAAGCATAATAATAAAGTAAAAGAAATGAAATTAACTGAACATGCATATAGAAATCGTTTGCATCTTCTTAAGTGATGAGATAGATACATTTAGTACCTTTTGCACCTTTCTATATAGCCATGGTGGATTAGATGACGTGAAGAAAAAGAACAATTGCACAAATCTAATTATGAAAAATGAGAGATAATCAATTGAAAATAGATATATTTTTTGCAAATTTTTGGACTAAAATATTATTAAATATATATATGCTCCAACATAGGTGATTAAAAGCATTAGAAGAATTTATTACAGAAATGCCTGAACTTTCACGTAGGTTTATTATTTTTACTGAATTGTTCGATATTGTTTTGTGATGCGAGTGACTGAAAAGGAATTTGAAGAAAGGTTAAGAGAAAAGAAAGACATCTTTCTTATTTTATCAGAAGAAATATCAAGAAAAAGAGCAGTTTTTTTTAGGCGAGAAGAAAGATTTTTTTTTTAGGTGAGAAATTAATGCGGTTATTAAGAGTAGAAGAACAATATATAAGTGTTAAAAGTAACGTAGCTACAGTACTAATTGAAGCGGTACTAGACAACAAATTAATTTAAGTATTTATGAAGGACACGTGGCACAATGATAAAAATTTCCTCCATTTTATTATTAGAAAGAAGATAGATAGATTAGATTAGATTAGATTATTAGATATATTAGATTAGATTAGATAATAATATAATATAATATAATAAATAATAATAGATAGATTTATAAGGCATTTGCAACGGGTTGGCTTTTAAGGCCCACTGGTTTTTTCGTTTGGATTAAACAGGCTGGATCGTACCAGCCCTGTCCGTAAAACGGGTCGAAAAAATTCGGGTCGGGGCACGGGAAGTAAATTGAATTCCCCAATTATAAGACGCCCCAGCATACCGCACGAAAGAGGGCATTTTCACTCTCTCTGCCCCCATTATATGTGAGCGCGCACACACACACACAGACGAAACAACGAGAAGCACCACTAACACCGGCAATAATTTCACATTCCCTTTCCCTCTCTCTAGAAACATTAACTTCTCATCGTTCCTTCCTTCTTTTTGTTTTTCGTATTATTAGACATAGACATATATGGAGTCGGCGACGGATCAATCCCACTCTGCGGCGGGGCCGCCACCGCTGGACGATCACGAAGAAGAATCAATCAACAACGAAGGGGATAAATTGATTGTAAAAGCGCAGGCACTCATGGACAAGATTACTTCCTCCCCCGACAATCCTAATCCCAACGTTCTTCATGCCCTAGCTTCTATCCTCGAAACTCAAGAATTCAGGTCCTTTTCTCTCTCTCTCTCTCTCTATTTATTTGTTTATTTATTTATTTATGATTGTGAAGGATTAGGTCATACGAGTTTTTGGTATCATTAGGGCTACTGCTGCATTCCTAGTTTTATAGAATTACATTTCAAGAACAGTGCTTTCATTTGGTGTTAACTTTAAATTCGTGGTGCCATGTCAGTGTGTACAAAATTTGAGTAAGCCTATCAGTTTCTTTTGTTTGTTTGTCGTGGGAACTATGGCAATTAATTCATAGTGAAGTCATTTATACAAGCTTTTTTGGGTTTAGCACATACATAGACAAGGATAGGATTTGGTTGAGTAGAATTAAACTAAATTTTGCTTCACACTTGGATTGCTGATACATTTTCTGTTTCGCATTGTTAGTTTATTTTATGTGAATTTTGTTTTTATTTTGAAATATCATGATTTGCCATTTGATATACATTACAAGTAGTTGTGACCCTTTTGAATATAATATTAACGAACCTCCTGCTGTTTTTGAAATAGCTGTATTTACATTTGACGGTGATATATTTGTTTATCTTTGCAAGCGTAGATACATGGAAGACACCGGCCATTCCTCCTTGAACAATGGTCGGGCTTCTCATAACATTGGAAGGTTGGGGAACTTGGTCCGGGTAATTACATTTCCTTTTTACACTGCGTTTGCCTTTAGTATTCTAGTGTGTTCTCATCTATCATGATTTGTTTATTCTCTAATAACTTATTTGAGTAAGGATAATAGGGTTTGTTTTCATAGTAATCCTTTTCCGCCCTAAAATTTCTGCACTCATCCACAGGAGAATGATGATCATGATTTGTTTATTCTCTAATAACTTATTTGAGTAAAGATAATAGGGTTTGTTTTCATAGTAATCCTTTTCCGCCCTAAACTTTCTGCACTCATTCACAGGAGAATGATGACTTTTTTGAATTGATATCATCAAAATTTCTATCGGAATCTAGATACCTCATATCAGTCCAGGCAGCTGCTGTAAGGCTTCTATTCAGCTGTTCACTAACTTGGATGGTAAGAAAGATTGATTTTTTAATTATGTGAACTTTTCTTATATACAGTTCAGTTTAATGAATTGTTAATGGTATACAGTATCCACATGTTTTTGAAGAACCTGTTTTGGAGAATATAAAAGCCTGGGTGATGGATGAGACTGCTAAATCTACTGGTGAGGATCACAACTGGAAGCATGAGTTAGGGAGAAAGAAATCAGATTCTGAAATGCTGAGGACCTTCTCTACTGGACTTCTTGCTGTATGTTTGGCTGGGTATGTTCCTATAGTATTTACTTTGTATCCTTTGCTTGTATATTCTTACATATGGAAATATATCCGATCTTCTGTTTGTTTGGATTGATGATTGCAGCGGTGGTCAAGTAGTGGAGGATGTGTTAACATCTGGTTTGTCAGCCAAGCTTATGCGATATCTTCGTATAAGGTTTCTAGGTGATACAAGTACAAGCCAAAAGGATGCCAACTATTTAGCAGATAGCAAAAATGCATCTGCTGCTAATTCTATAAGAGGTAGAGAAGAAAGTCGGGCTAGGTTTCGGCAAGTTTCGGAGACTTCTCATCTGGATGCTCCTAGGATAATAGAGGAAGGAACTTTAGATGACCAGGTTGCGGAAAGGGATCGTGAAAGAAGCATCAGTAGTCGGCAATCATGTGCAGATGAACGGTGGGTTGATGGTGGAGAACTGCGTGAAGGATTGGCTGATGATGACAAGTATGACGCAGATGCAGATGGCGACGACAGATGGCATGGTCGAGATTTACATGATGGAAAGACAAAGTTTGGTGATAGAAGATCTGTACGGGAAGAAGATGTTGATGATAGTGTCAGAGATGAATCTTCAAGGCGCAGAAACCGTGGATGGGCAAGATCTAGAGGGAAGGGTAGGGTTAATGAAGGTGGTATTGACAATGAACAGGCTTTGACATCCCCAGGATCTGGAAGTAGATTAGGAGGGCAGGGTCGGAGCACCACCAAAGATAGGAGTCTGAATAGAAATATAGATTTGAGAAGAACACAAGACAACAAGAAGTCTTTGGGGAGGATTAGTGCTGATGGAATTGCCCTAGAAAGAGATGATAATGATGACTGCTTCCAAGAATGCAACGTTGGCTCCAAAGATATTTCTGATATGGTAAAGAAAGCAGTCAGAGCAGCTGAAGCTGAGGCCAGAGCAGCCAATGCTCCCGCAGAAGCCATTAAAGCTGCTGGTGATTCTGCTGCTGAAGTTGTCAAGAGTGCTGCTTTGGAGGTGGGCATTCCATCTTTTCTTGTTTTCTTTATTTCTTATTAAGCTGCTTTATATTGCTCTCTGTGCTTCAAGTTGTATTTTCATATATACGTAGGAATTTAAAAAGACAAATGATGAAGAAGCTGCAGTTTTGGCTGCATCTAAAGCTGCATCTACGGTCATTGATGCTGGTAATGCAGTTGAAATCTCAAGGTTGGTAATTTTAATATTTTTTGTTCATGTTAAGAAATTATTGTTGCTATGCTTGGTTTTTGTCAGCCCTGTAGTTGCTGTAAGTTGATGTGCGTGCTTCTTTGTATTGGTTGGTGATAGGAGATCAATGGGCGTCATTGGTGATTCTACTAATTCAGGAATCACAGAACCAGAAATAAGCGAGGAAGCTGAGGAATTCTTCATTCTGGATTCGGAATCCCTGGCAAAGCTGAGAGAAAAATTCTGCATTCAGTGTCTTGAGATATTGGGAGAATATGTTGAGGTTCTTGGGCCCGTGCTGCATGAGAAGGGAGTTGATGTTTGTCTCGTTCTGTTGCAACGGAGTTCAAGACATAAAGAGGCATCTAAGATTGCTGTGCTCTTGCCCGATGTGCTGAAGTTGATATGCGCTTTGGCTGCTCACCGGAAATTTGCTGCATTATTTGTGGATC
Source organism: Lonicera japonica (assembly GCA_021464415.1). Taxonomy (NCBI): domain Eukaryota; kingdom Viridiplantae; phylum Streptophyta; class Magnoliopsida; order Dipsacales; family Caprifoliaceae; genus Lonicera; species Lonicera japonica. The sequence continues at coordinate 76,376,153 of CM038469.1, read as the reverse complement.
GTGGTGGTATGCAAAAGCTTCTTGCTGTCCCAAGAGTTTCTCAGGCTTTCTTTGGTCTTTCTTCTTGCTTATTCACAATTGGCTCGCTTCAGGTAATGGCTACTTGACATGAGAAGAGGGTTGTCCACAACTATAGCTAACAAAAAGAAGAAGAAACAAAGGTCACGTGATGAGAGAGAGAGAGAGAGAGACTCACATGCATGTTATGGCTTTTTGCCTTCTATGAAGCGATGATCTAGGTCTCTTCCTTTTAATACAATAACAAAGAACACCCCACCACCACCCACCACAACAAAAAAAGAAAAAAAAACAACCCTAGGTGAGTTTGAACTCTTGTCTAGGTGGGCGCCTTTACTTCTTAATGCCTATGGCAGCAAAAGAAAGCGGAAGTCCCCCCACAAATTGTGCCACTGATGACTGATTCAACTCTGCTTTGGGCTTTTCCTAAATCAAATTAAAAATGATATTACCCATATTTGTTAAAGATTTATATTAATTGCCACTATATTGTATCATATTGTATGCACGTGATGTGCCACACTTTCAGCACTCAAGAGAATTTCCTCAGCTTCCTGTTGGACGTGTTTTGTCAAAGTATTGTTGTTAAGCTGTATATTTAATGAAACATGACTTTTTTAGAACCTTCCAATAACTTCTTCGACATGGACTGACTTGTCTTTTTGTTTTTCAATCTGCTTCTGCCCTCTAATTCAGATCCTAGTTTAACTCTTGCATATATGCCTTTCTCTTTTTTAAATTTGGTATCAGCAATATATATAGCATAATGAAGAGGGAGCACGCGTTGCAACCTTATTCCCTTCAAATTTATTTAAAATATATTTTCTTTTGGTGCATACGCGTAGGAGGGTTTGGATGCACCCTTGGAGCCTTGAGGAGTCAGGTGCTCTACAAGGCCTGAATATCCCAACTTATCAAAAAATAAAACTAAATTGAGTTCATTAGGGCACAACATCTGGGTTCTTTTGATTCAGTGTGTTAGTTTTGTCTTATTCATGGCATATTGATTTTAAATTGGTATTGTTTTTTAGGCAATCATGGAGCGCGTATGTGCCCTACCTCCAGATGTGGTTCATCAGGTGATTGAGTTAGCCCTTCAACTTCTTGAGTGTCCCCAGGATCAAGCCAGAAAAAATGCAGCCTTATTTTTTGCTGCTGCATTTGTCTTCAGAGCAGTCCTGGATTCTTTTGATGCTCAGGATGGTCTACAGAAACTGCTGAATCTTTTGCAAGATGCTGCCTCAGTAAGAGCTGGGGTTAATTCTGGGGCATTGGGACCGTCTAGTTCAGGGTCACTCCGAAATGATCGATCTCCTCCAGAAGTATTGACTTCTTCAGAGAAGCAAATAGCTTATCACACTTGTGTTGCTCTGCGACAGTATTTCAGAGCTCATCTTCTCTTGCTTGTCGATTCAATCCGTCCAAGTAAATACAGTCGAAGTGCGGCCCGAAATATTCCAAGTGTTAGGGCGGCCTACAAGCCACTTGACATTAGTAATGAGGCTATGGATGCAGTATTCCGTCAGATACAGAAGGATCGGAAGATTGGGCCTGCATTTGTGAGAGCTCGTTGGCCTGCAGTTGACAAATTTTTAAGCTCCAATGGGCACATTACTATGCTGGAGTTGTGTCAGGTCTGGTTTTGTAACTTTTGTTTTGTTCTCATCTCCTGTTTTTCTCTGCTATATTAAATTGTTTTTTCATCTGTAGGCCCCGCCTGTTGAGCGTTACTTGCATGACTTGCTTCAGTATGCATTAGGTGTTCTGCACATTGTTACATTAGTTCCGCACAGCCGCAAACTGATTGTAAATGCCACTCTAAGCAATGACCGTGTAGGTATAGCAGTCATATTGGACGCAGCAAATGGTGCTGGTTATGTTGACCCCGAGGTAAAGGCTGCTTATTTAACTTTCTTATTAAATTATACATGTTTTTTTAAAAATCAAGTCAAGACCCTGTGTGTTCTACAAATAGCCACGACTTTCTTTGGTTTTGGGAAAAAATGTGTAGAAACCTCCTATGGTTAATAAACTTTTAACACAATAAGAAATGACCATTATAAGAATCTTTATTAATTTATAAAATGTTATTTAAAAAAATAAAATTATAAATAGTTGAAATAAATTTTGTTATGAATACTGATAGTAATTTCTTCTGGTCCACCTTTATGTACTTAAGCATTGTTGGTTTTAATAAAAGTTCTTTGTTTCTGATAAAAAATAAACAAAAAATTGAATTGTCACAAGTGTTTGGTCAATTGGGGTATTTTAAACATTTATTTTGTTTTTTGTGCATTCACTAATGTTGTGACCAAGGTTTTCTCATATAATGGAGATTTTTAACAAATCTATTAAAACACAAGGGAGGTCTGTGGAATTTTGCAAATGGTGTTCAATTCTGCAATCAGATCTTGGGGTCCATATATTGCTTTCTGTGTAATTTTTAGAATGGACCATATTTTATTTAATTGTTTATCTTTGAATTGGGCAGATTATTCAGCCAGCACTGAATGTGTTGGTCAATCTCGTTTGCCCTCCACCTTCAATCAGTAATAAACCACCCCTGCTTTCACAAGGTCAGCAGTCTTCTGTTCAGACTTCTGCTGTTAACATGCCCAGCCAGAATGAGCCAAGAGAGCGGAATGGGGAATTCAGTGTGGTAGATCGAGGCAACACAGCCGCATTCGGTACACCATCAGTTAGTTATAATACTTCTCAGACACCTGTTTCAACGGTAACATCGGGATTAGTTGGAGATCGTAGAATATCATTAGGTGCTGGAGCAGGTTGTCTTGGCTTAGCTGCACAACTTGAACAAGGATACCATCAAGCGAGAGAAGCTGTTCGTGCTAACAACGGTATTAAGGTTCTTCTTCAGCTATTGCAGCCCCGCATAGTTACCCCTCCTGCTGCCCTTGATTGTCTTCGGGCACTTGCATGCCGAGTTCTGCTTGGTTTGGCAAGAGACGATACAATTGCCCACATATTGACTAAGCTTCAGGTAACATTTGTTTTTCTAATTACTTGATTTGATGCTAGCTTAAGTGGTTGTATCCCTAACATTCTGCAAGTTCTTCCTAGTTTTATGATATTGGTGAAGTGGGTGTACTTGTTTATAAGCAATTAATAGGCTGAAAAGAGCGGTTATCAGTTACTAGTGCCAACTTATTTATATCTATCAGACATAGAACTCAGATTTATGGTTTTGTAAAAATTTGGCTGTTTTTATTAATTACTAATACGAATTTATTTTTGAAATAATAGAAGTTCTATATAATTGGTTTACTTTGTGAAACGTTTGCTTTAGCTTGTCTGCAAGTGTTGATTAGAGATTTTTTTCTTCCCAATTTTTTGTTGAAACTGAACTTGCTGTTCCAGGTTGGGAAAAAGCTATCAGATCTTATTCGAGATCCTGGCAGCCAGACAACTGGGGGTGAACAAGGCAGGTGGCAAGCAGAACTTGCTCAGGTGGCAATTGAGCTAATTGCAGTAAGCCTCAACTACCTTGTCTAGGAATTTTCCTTTTTGTTCCAGCATGGTGGTTTCTTAATCATTCAGCAACATGTCAAAATGTCACCCCAGTCTTGGACATGTTTATACCCTTGCATTCTTGTTGACATCTGGCCTCGTGCTTGGCCGTTATATTCATCCCTTCTAGTCCCCAAGTTTGTAGTACTATGGGGTTTAAGTAAAAAGTACGCATTTTCAAATTTGGGATTATAGTCCTAATTGGTATAGATGACTTTAGAACCATATTTACCAAATCAACGAAAATAAGTTGCAAGAATTTTATAGCAGTTATGTGATGCAATTCTAACCCTAAGTGTGATTGCCTACGCCTTTATTCTTCTTTTTATTACAATTGAGGATCTTAAGATTACATAATTTGATAATTAGAATTATGTTTATTTTCTGTTTTATCTTCAATCCTTATGTTCTTGGAATCTCTTGAGCCAAAACACCAAAAGGTTCCTAAATAAACCGGCACTAATGTTTGTCTTTCTGTCATTGTGTTCGTGTTCCGTAATAAAAGTCCAAACATTCTTTCCTTGCCCAAAATTCTGTTCATTTTGTCCAGAATTCCCTGTAAGAACCAGTTTCTCTGTTTTTGAGGAATTGCTTCTGATGACCATCCTATGTAGTCTCCACAGAAAAATATGTCCTATCAAATTCCAGAAAATGGTGCGTTAAAAGCATTGTTAGCCTGCCTTTTTTTTTTAAGAGTATTGAGTTAATGATGTAATTGCATGGTTTATTGTAGATTGTTACTAATTCCCCGCGTGCAAGTACATTAGCAGCTACTGATGCTGCTACCCCTACTCTGAGGCGTATAGAAAGAGCTGCTATTGCTGCTGCCACTCCTATTACTTACCATTCCAGGTATTTGGTCACTGAGCATTAATAGAATCTTTATGATAAATGGTGAATTGCATTTGACCTACTTTTGGGGGGAAAAAAAATTTTGGGTAAAAATTATGAACAAGCATCCTCAAATATACTACTTAAAACCAAAATAGTGGACAAATTTCAGTGCTGGATGGGTGAATTCTTTTTCAGCATTTTACATTTTACCTAGCTAAAAATTATTTCACGCTGGACAAAAGTGGGCCTGTATGGGGTTACTTTGCATGCATTACTCATTTTATTTTCTTCTGTTTTTTGAAAATCAATTGCAGGGAGCTTCTACTCCTTATCCATGAACACCTACAAGCATCTGGTTTAGCAACAACTGCGGCTGCACTTCTGAAAGAGGCTCAATTGACACCTCTGACTTCTTTGGCGGCCCCATCATCACTTGCTCATCAAGCCCCCACACAGGAAACATCTTCCATGCAGAATCCCTGGCCATCCGGACTCGTTTCTTGTGGGTTTCTTTCTGACAAATCAAAACTCATGTTTCGTGATGAAAACTCTAGCTTCAAGTGTGATTCAGCTGCACCCTCTTCAAAGAAGAGATCAACAGTTGGCTTCCAGTCAAAAATTCAGCCTCACTCCCATGATCCTAATCCAACATCCAGCAGTAAAATTAACAATAATACAGCAAAGAAGTCAACTGCCCCTGCAGGCACACCAGAGCCTCCACCGATGAAATCTATTGCAGATGCAGGCATTCAATTTAAAACTCCAATTGTTTTACCAATGAAACGCAAGATAACCGACGTTAAGGATAGTGGTCCCTCACAGTCAGGGAAACGGCTCAACACAACTGAGCATGGACCATGGACCCAAGGTTGTGTGACACCTAATCCTGTCCGCAAAAGCAATCTACTAGCCGACGTAAATGCATTCACAACCCCAAGTTCTTTGAAAGATCATCAAGGGCGGTTACTTCCAAGTAGTATACTAACTGATCATTTGGATGATAGCCAATACAGTAATGCCCATTTGGGTCAGCTTACGCCTTCATTGCAACATGGATTTTCGAATGACCCACAACCTGCCCACACTGAACGTATAACTTTGGACTCTCTTGTTCTTCAGTACTTGAAGCACCAGCATCGCCAATGCCCTGCTCCTATTACCACATTACCACCACTCTCTCTCTTGCACCCACATGTTTGTCCAGAACCAAAGCGAAGTCTTGATGCCCCATCAAACGTTACTGCAAGACTCAGTACACGTGAGTTCAGAAGCATGTATGGCGGGATACACGGAAGTCGAAGGGATAGGCAATTTGTCTACAGCAGATTTAGACCGTGGCGAACTTGCAGGGATGATGGTGGGGCCCTTTTGACGTGCATTACTTTTCTCGGAGATTCCTCTCGGATTGCTGCTGGCGGTCACACTGGGGAGCTCAAAATTTTTGACTCCAACAACAACAATATGCTGGAGAGTTACACAAGCCACCAATATCCTTTAACGGTTGTCCAGTCGTATTTTTCTGGAGAGACCCAGTTGGTTCTCTCTTCAAGCACCCATGATGTTCGACTGTGGGACGTACCTACGGTCTCAGCGGGGCCTAGACATTCATTTGATGGGTGCAAGGGTGCAAGGTTTAGCAATTCTGGTACCTCATTCGCAGCACTCGAATTATCAAGACGAGAAGTTCTCTTGTATGATATCCAGACCTGCAATCTGGATTTGAAGCTTACGGACACGTCTACCAGTCCTTCGGGTCGTGGACATTTGTATTCTCTCCCTCATTTTAGCCCTTCAGATACCATGCTGCTTTGGAATGGGGTCTTATGGGATCGACGGGGTTCTGGCCCTGTCCATCGGTTTGATCAGTTCACTGACTACGGTGGTGGCGGCTTCCATCCTGCTGGGAACGAGGTATAGTGAACTTGCCTTTATACCCAAGTCCAAATTAAATAGTGCCAGACATACAAAGGCACATGAAAAGTTAGTACACAAAATTATGTGATATTTAATGGGCCACATAATAAGGTAGGACTAATTATCTAACCACTCAAATCACCTTTTGTGTAACTTTTAGTGCCACCTTTATTTGCATAGCATTATTCCTTAAGTGTACCTATTTGCATAGCATTATTCGTTTATCATCAAGCTAATCTAAATAGGTTTCATTTGATTGGTTTGCGTTGAAAAAAAATGAGTTTCTTGAAGAGAAAATGGATTGCAAGTCCTCTTTCAACAATTATATTCAGGGGAAGGACATCTTTCTTTTCCATAGCACATGGAGGCCTCCGCAATTTGTTTCAGCCATAATGGCATTTTTCATTGTTTGTCCATCACAAGGACACGCTCTTTTTGAATGGTCAATTATACCATTTTAATTTTTTTACTTCCTCCTCATGGGGGTGGTCGCTAGGCCTCACCAACCACCTTCACTGCTTGCTGCTGGCTCCACCAGCTGCCCTCTGCCAGATCTCCAGTGATCACCTCTGGAGTTCCGAGGTCGCCGGTGACCAACAGTGGGCGGCGGTTACAGGGAAGCGGGTGGCAACAGTGGCGATCAAATATATATTTTTTGAAACAAAGAAAAAGAAAATGGAGGAAGGGAGGGTATTTTAGCTAAGAGTGTTTTTATTTTGAAATGGAAAAGTAAGGTGTCCTTCCTTTGTAATTGTGGAAGGAGCCCAATAAATCCTTTTTCCTCTTTCTTGAAATTATTTTCCAGGTAAAGAGAAAACCTCAGGAAGAGGTGGATTTTAGTCTCCATGTGAAAAAGGGAAAAACATGGCTAAATCGTAATTTGGAAAAATTATGCTGTCAAACACCTTTAGACTATGATACAATCTTCAAGATTTGTGTTTAGTCTGAATATTGGCAAATTATGTGAAGTTAAAAGCAGAGGAAAAGAACAAATATAGTAAATGATTGATAAATGGTAGGGCACTGCCCAGAAACTCTCCTGGATTTTATTTCCGGATAATTTATGATTGCCTTTTGATTGTGTGTATGTATTCTGAAATAAACGATAATTCTTGATAACACAGGTGATTATAAACTCCGAAGTGTGGGATCTACGAAATTTTAGGCTTCTCCGAAGTGTACCTTCCTTGGACCAGACGGTAATAACCTTTAATGCAAGTGGAGACGTCATATACGCAATCTTGAGAAGACAACTCGAGGATGTCACCTCGGCTTTTCAGACCCGTCGTGTTAAGCACCCTCTGTTCTCCGCTTTCCGCACTGTTGATGCAGTCAACTATTCTGACATTGCCACCATCCCCGTGGACCGATGCGTCCTTGACTTTGCAACAGAACCGACCGATTCTTTTGTTGGTTTGGTTACGATGGACGACCAAGAAGAGATGTACTCTTCGGCTAGGGTTTACGAAATCGGTCGACGTAGACCGACAGATGACGACTCAGATCCTGATGACGCTGAAAGCGAGGAGGATGAAGATGATGAAGATGACGATCTAGGGGAGGACCCATTACTGGGACCCGGTGGGGACGGTGACAGCGATGGTGATATAAGCATCGATGATGATAGCGCGAGCGAGCTGGACGATGATGATGAGGAAGAAGATGGGGATTTCATCGTTGATGATGTGGATTTCGACGGTCCAGGTGGATTGTTGGAGATTGTGACAGAGGGTGACGAGGATGATGATGATGATGATGACAGCCAGATGGTTGAATCACTGAGTAGCGGAGATGAAGAGGATTTTGTAGGTGCATTCTAAATGTTTTTCAAAAGTAATAATTTTGGCCTCTGATGAGTGGATTAGGTTTTGTATGGATAGTAATTTTTGATGATGATGTAAATTATATTCATTTTTCTTTTTGTCGGTGGATTTGGGTAAGGAACAATAGATAGATTTTTCGTTTTTCGTTTTGAGGAAGCTTTTAATTTAAACGGAATCAGGATTTTAAAGGGGTTTCCGTTTCCCTTACTTTCGAGTCCTCGACTACTATAAAATGACTACACGTTTGTGTTTGTTTCTTCTAACCGGCCTTGCAAGGTGCGGCAAATGGTCGTCCATGAACTCGAATTGGGTTTCACACAAGGCAAATGTGTTGCGGAAGTATTGAAACCAGTCTTGATTGCCATTTAACGGTATAGCTTCTGAATTCGGTGCTAAACTAATCCATGTTCAATAAGTTAGGCAACTGACAAGGCATTGACCTTATCTCTCAATTAAAGTAATCATTAATCACTTTGGATTTTCTTTTAAGGCTCCGTTTAATTGCGAAGATGAAAAAGGAAAATAAATTTAGTTAGTTTGTGTGAAAAGATCGAACATAAAGTAAGAGATGTTATTCATTTTATGAGTAAATATTTTCTATCCTTCTTATATTTTTGGTGGAAATTTTTTACTCATTACCATGCAAAGAAAATTTCTTCACGGAAAAACTTAAAAATAAAGAAGATATCACTCCTATTACTCAACTTATTTTTTATCTTTTTATCAAAACTAACTTAATTTTTTTTCCTTTTTCACCTTGCAATCAAACGGAGCCTAAGGATTCCGAAAGTACTTGAACATAAAATACTTCAGAAGGACTTGAACATAAAATACAAAATATTAAGAAAAACAATAAAAAATCATTTTCTCCGAGCTCTGGTTTTCTTATGCAACAGTAAAATAAAAATTCAATTGATACTTAAGATGGTAGATATTTTCACAAATTAATTCTCAATTTTAGCCCACTAATTTAATTTTGAATCGAAATTCCTCACATATAGTTATATATATAGTTCAAGTTACACCGATTTAAAATTAAGTAGATTTACATCTATTCATAACTTTTTCTTTGATTTATGCATCTATTCCAACATTGAATTATCTATTTTTGTTTTATTTATCAAGTTTGAAAAGTTTCAAATTAATCAAAAATTTGTAACCATTTAATTATTATACTTAGTTCTACATAAATTTTATAAAATTATAAATTAATATATAACATGTCTTTGATGAGGGACCATGCAACCTTGATTAATTTAATTATTTGCATGTATATTTGATATATAATAATTATCTAATCTAATGAGTAGATCGATAAATTTTGAAATTGAGAAAAAAGTTATAAAACTTCTTTATTTTACCTGATATAACTTGAACCTTCCTATATATATATTGCATATATTTCAAGTAAGATCTTAAATTAAGGTCTTAAGTCATGGATTAGACAATTTTTGGGGTCAAACGAATAAGTTTTTTTTAACAAATTTTAGTAGAGATGATATTTATGATTAGTAAATTATATCCACTAAATTTCATAAAAAAATTAAATAAATTGAAAAGTGGTTTAGCTACTAAATTTAAATATATATTTAATATATATGATTTCGTAGTTAACACTTATCGGTTGACTTTTTTTATAAAATTTGGTGTAGATGATTATCCATCAAATTTTGTCAAAAAAATTCAAGCATTTGACCATCTTAAATGTTCAATTTGTGACTTAAGATTCTTAAATTGAGACATTGCTTGAAATTTACACTAAATATTTATATTTAATGGATGGTAACTGATGTAATTCATTAAAAAATAAAAAAATATATTTTTAACCAATATGGTATAGAGAATACCGTGTGAAAACCAAAAAATAAAAAGAATTCCATAATGTGTATCATATCATATATAATATAAAGTAAAATGCTCTTTTATGATGAAGGCATTACATGTGGCACATAACAAATGTGCTTTAATCTCTATAATATTCTTATTATTGTCAATTTTTCAATAATTTAATATATCATATCTAATTTGCAATACAATATATTAATTGTAATATATAATTTATCTAGTATGCAATATCTTTTTTAGCAAATACAATATCTAATTTAGTTACTAATAAAATATTAATTATAATATATAAACTTCAAGAACTTTTTCAAAAAATATTTTCAGTTTTTTAAGATATCCTTTTTTTTCCTCTTCTCTTCTCTTTGTTTTCTTCCCTCTTTAAGAAAAAAGGTACCATTACACTACTCAATATAAGCATTTAACTATTATATCCTTCCCAAAATATTTCATATATAATCATATCATATATAAATCATATATAATAAATAAATAGAATGTAAAATGCTATATTTTCACAATATTGTAACACATGTCACTACATTGGTGCTTTTCAAATTCTAAATAAATATTTTCCTTTTTTTCAATTTATATTCTTCTTTTTCTATTTTCGTGCATTTATGCTTTCTCACGCTCTCTTTCACTCATTAAGTTTTTCTTTTAATTTCTAACATAATTAAGTGAAATATGTAATATTATTATAATATATAAAATTTATAATATATAATTTCTTTTCTTTTTGTTGTTTCTAATATCTAATATCTCAAATCCATAATTTATATATTTAAAATTCTAATTCTTACTTCAAAAATTTTAATGTCAAATTTCAGAATCTCTTTTATTGATATTAGTTAATTATTCTTTTAATCTCTCTAATTTTCTTATACATTGTAATTCTAAAATTCATAATTATTACTTATTTATATTTTATAGATTTTTTTATTTTAAAATTCTCTCCCTTTAATATGTAGAGTTATAATTCTTTAAATATTTCGTTTATAACTGTCTTATTTAATTCTTTAAATATTTAGGATATATATATATATACTCAATGCCACTAAGATTAATGTTCTTAAGATATATATATATATATATACATCATTATAATTGAGAATATAACTCATAGGGAAGAAAATATAAATTTGAAGTAGAATATTATAATATTAGTAGATTTAACGAACAAATTGCCTTTCTTCTTCTTCTTCCGTATGAGTTCTATTCTCATTAAGAGTGCTATATATATATGCATAATTATGGATTTCCGCTTCTCTTCTAATACATGTTTATAATGATATATCTTTCTTTTATCTTTATATATTCTTTATATTTATATTCCCTCGCCTCTTTTTTTCAGTCGTTGATGATAGAATTCATAGGCAATAAAATAGATTTTTACCGATTAATTCAAGAAAGTTTATATTTTCTTCCCTACAAATTCTATTCTCAAGAAAAATGATATATGTATGTATATATGCATATATAGATTATATATATGTAATTTTTCACCTTGTTTTTTTCTCATACATGTTCGTAATGATACATTCTTATTTTCTCCATTTTAATATTTTTTATACTTATATTCCCTCACATCCTTTTTTTTTTAGTTTTTTTTTATTTTTTTTTATATTTTTCTACTTCTTATAGATTAATAATTTCGGCCTCTGGCTCAATTGAAGAATTGAATAATTTGAGGATTTTATATTTAGATGATTTTGCTCCTTAAGTACATGATTCGTATTAAATACTTGACTATGAAAGACACTAGTTATATATGATAATGTTACAATCCGGATATTTTCAAGTCGTGCAAATTATAACTTTTGTTGGCTTTTCAGTTAATTAATTAATCCACTAATTTAGTTAGTGGCTCATGTTCTTAGGATGGAGTTGGTGGTTACTTAGTTTTAAGAGTTTGTGGTGTAGTTGGTTTGTTTATGCATATATCATTTTTCTATTTAAAAAGTCTTGTGTGGATAAAAATGGATCATCAGTTGTTTGCAATTCAAGTTCAAACGTTAGAGTGGGATATTATCTCCTATTTTGATTTATCTTATTGTTTCTTCTAAAATTAGAGCTACAATAGGGAAGTCAAAGAATAGGTTTTTATACAGTTTAACTAGTCAGCGTTCACAAACACGTTCAAAAAATTGCTCGTATGGATTGTAACATCTTAATATCAGAGGCAGGTATGTCGAAGGAAAGAATTGTCCGTTTGGAAGATGAAATAAGAAATCTTTCATTCAGCCTGGAACGGGACCTCCACGACTTACGAGAGTTTATAACTACCATTCTAGCTTGCTTGGACCAAATGATGATGCCTTGTAATGTAAAAAGAGGAGAAAGTTCTATCAGACAACCTGAGATGCCGTGAGCCGCAACAACAATAACAAAATTGCGCCTAAACTTACTAAGGGTGTGTTTGTTTGTTTGCTTTTTTTTTTTTACCTTTGATTGCTGAATGCAGATACTAATTGTTGAGTGCTAAATGCTGAATCTAAAATCTGAAAATGTTGTTTGTTTTTTATTCTGAATGAGGTTCTGAATTTTATGTTTTTGTATAAAACAATGGTTTAAATTCATCATTAAGCATTTAGTGGGACTAATGCCTCTTAATGCAGAATGCTTAATCATTAAAAAATAGTTATTAACCTCTTAATGATTTAAAAAAACAAATATCATATTGCACTTCTGAATGCTTAATACTCTTTCATTAAGCATTCAAAGGTAAAAACAAACACCCCCTAAGTTAAAATTTTCAAAATATAAAGGAGGCGAAGACCCGATGAGTTGGATTTGCTGGGTAGAACAATTCTTTGAGTTTCAACAAATAGCACTGGAGGAGCAAGCTCCTTTGGTGGTGTATCAACTTGAAGGTGACGCCCAGTTATGGTATCAACTGGCTAAGGAAGAAGGAAAAGTAGTCACATGAGCATTCCTTAAAGAAGGAAAAGTAGTCACATGGATTTGCTCTAATTTACTCTAACCAAATTAGAGCAAATAGGGAGTATACGTGAATATCAAATGGAATATGAAAAACTTCTTATGCGTGCAGGTCTGTTAACCAACACCCAACATGTGGGGTGTTTATTAGCGATTTGAAAGAAGCAATTTGAGTTGAAGTGCAGGTTGTGAGACCCTCCTCTCTATCCGTAGGAGTAGGGCTTGCCCAACTATATGAAGCTAAACTTTCATCACCAATGGCGATGGTATCAAGTGGCCAAAATTCTTCTCTTACAAAAAAATTAACTCCAAATTAATTGGAGGAACGGTGAAATCTCGGGCTTTGCTTCCATTATAATGAGCAATTTAAGCCAGGACATAAGTGTAGAAGGTTGTTTGTCATAGATGGGTATTATGAGGAGGAAGAAGCCAAAGGAGGTGGCAATGAGGGAATAATGACCAATCAACCACACTCTTGAAGACAAGGGTCTTTCTAGCGGGGAGGAATGTTACAATCCAGATATTTTCAAGTCTTGCAAATAATAACTTTTGTTGTCTTTTTAGTTAATTAATTAATCCACTAATTTAGTTAGTGGCTCATTTTTCTGTTTAAAGAGTCATGTGTGAATAAAAGTGGATCATTAGTTGTTTGCAATTCAAGTTCAAACGTTGGAGTAGGATATTATCTCCTATTTTAATTTATCTTCTTGCTTCTTCTAAAATTAAAGCTACAATAGGGAAGTCCAAACGTGTTCAAAGACAAATGATCGTGACATATAAGTTTTTTATGATATTATTAATTTTTAACTTTAATTATTTTTTTATTCTTTTCTATTTCTTTTAGTCAATAGAAGTAATTTTTTTGCAATTTTAAAAATTATTTGTATTTTATGGAATGAATATATGAATAAACTTTAAATTCTTTTTTATAAATTAAATTAAAGTATATTATGAAACAATACAAGAATATTTTTATTTTTTCCACAACTTTTTATTCTAACTACTTTATTTTTTTGGAATCATATAAAAGTCGTATTCTTGGTATGCCAATTTTAAGAACTGGAGCTGCGGATACATGGAGGTGGGCTTACAATCCGAAGGGACAATACACCGTCAAAAGTAGATACAATACGCTAATGGCAGAGGCACACAACTGGGACTTACTGGTTATCACGGATTGGCAACAAATTTAGCGAATTAATGCTCCGCCAAAAGTAAAAAAGATGACTTTGAGGACGTTCTCTAATTGTTTGCCTACTCTTACTGCACTTGTAAAAAAAAGGGTAAAAGTTGACACGACATGTATGGTATGCAAGCAGATGAATGAAGATGCTAGTCATGTTATTTATTCATGCTCTTTTGCTAAAAATGTCTGGGCAGGTACTAAAGCGGGAAACCAAGCGACGGCCAATGGCACCATTCTTGAATGGTGGAACGAATTAATAAGCAGGAAGAAGACAGACGAAATAGAGGAGGCTACGTATGTTATATGGTGTCTCTGGAATCATAAAAACACATTAACTTGGCAAGGCAAGCCCGAGTCGGTACAACGGGTAATTCAGTAAATGCAAGCCGAATGGTTGAATTCTCAACAGCAGAAACTGATGCTAGCAGAAACGCAGGCAACTGAGCACAGCGCTGGCGCTTCCAGCAGCTAGCCGGGCATGGAAAAATGGAAAAAGCCAATATTTAGAAGCTTTAAGTGCAATGTTGATGCTAGTATTGATGTGGCGAATTCAAAGATGGGGTTCGGTTGTATTATAAGAAATAACGAAGGCATTTTTATTGCAGCCAAACAAGGATATTTTGAAGGCAATTACAGCTTGAATATTGCCGAAGCAATTGGGGTTTGAGAGGCGCTTAGTTTGGTTAAAAGCAAGAGTTGGAGAATATATGCATCAATATGAACTCACAAACACTAGCAGAGCAATTAACAAGGAAGATAAGGACAATTCAATAATGGGTCTGATAATTCAAGATTGTATATCATTTAAAAAAGATATTGATCAATGCACGGTTAATTTTATTAGAAAATCAGCAAACGAAACAGCTCATACTTTTGCCCGAGCAACTCTTTCTATGTCTGGTCAGGAATGTTTAGACTTGTCCCCTCTAAATTTTATTTTAAACATTTTGTACGCAGATTTGAATTAATGTTAGTCCTTTATTTATCAAAATAAATAAATAAATATATATGTACTTTATTTTATTTTTTGGTTCAAAGCATTGAGTAGTTTGCACACTGGTGTCTATATTTATATCTAAAAAGCTAGTGAAACCAAATCCCTAGCGATTGACCTAACCGCGTTACATTACATACAATCTCAAATAAACCCCTCTCTCTCTCTCTCTCTCTCTCTCTCTCTCTCCACCGCACTTAGTATTATACTACTATGGCTACTCCTCCTCCTCCTCCGGTAGAAGAGGCCCAAAAGGAGGAGCTAACGACGGTGGAACCTTCAGGATCCGAGACTCAGCAACAACTACAACCACCCGAACTACAGGAGGTACAAGAACCGCCTGTTACCACAAAGGACGAGGACGAGGCTCCACCGCCGCCTAATGAAACACCTGCGACGACGACGACGACGACGACGGAGGTAGCGGAAAAATGGCCAGGGTGGCCAGGAGACAATGTCTTCAGGCTCATAGTGCCGGTTCTCAAAGTCGGGAGTATAATTGGACGAAAGGGAGAACTCGTTAAAAAGATGTGCGAAGAGACTCGCGCTCGCATTCGCATCCTTGAAGGCCCTATTGGCACTGCCGATCGTATTGTATGTCCTTTCCTTCTTTCCTGTTTCTTTTGTCTCCTCGTGTTATTAGGGTTTGATATTTTGTCTAGTGGTTTTGTTTGTTTAACTTTTTTCTTTTAACTTTACTGCTATTATTTAACACCTACTTTGTGCTACTCACTTCATGATGCACTGCTTGACCAGGTTTAGTTGTTAGCCATTGTTGTGGATGCGGTTAATTGCGGTATATTACGCTAATTTATAGTCTAATTTTTTGTGAGGAAGGTGAATTTATACTCAGTTCAAGATTCACTGTTTTGTGTTAATTTTGGTATGTTACACTAGTTTATACCCTAATTGTGTTAACCTGCTCTTAATTTGAGATAGAGTAAATGCAACTTATTTAAACTGTTCCTTTTCATTCCCCGTGGTTATGCAGGATATTAGGGTTTGTCATTTTTGTTAGTGGCTCGGTTACCTTGTCTATTAAACTGGAGCCGTGCTTATTTGACACATAGTCTGAGGTCAGGAACTCAGGATTCACTGTTTGAAAGACTTAACATATTACGGATATGGGGAGGGAGAGACTGACCTGCATAGTTTTGTAGGAGTTTAGTTGCTGGTCATGTTGAGAAAGTTATTTTTTTTGTTATATTATACTAATTTATACCCTGATTTTGTTAATCTGACTCTTAATTTGAGTTGGAGGAAGTACATCCGATTTGAACTGTAGTTGAAAGCCTTTTTGTTTCCTGTTGTTACTCAGCATTTTGCAAATTTCTTTTGGTATGAATATGTCCTGTGAATTTCTTACTGGTATATATTGGCCATAAAACTTTTATGGCAAAATTCAACCACAACTCTCACTTAAGAGGATTAGATAGCTCATACTGGTGACTAGTTGTACTCACAAAGTGATGGTCCTAGCAAAGATCTGATTACATGGCTATATATTTCTAGTTTCTGATTGTTGCATATTTTTTTAGCCAACTTAGCTTTACTTATACGCAAATGGCATTATAGGAAAAGAACTAATTTCACAAAGTGCTGTTGATTGACTCCTATTCATTTGAACATGTGCGGTAGCCTGAAGTGTTAGCTATAATTTCTGAATGACAAAAGAGTCCATTGACAATCAAATATATCATTCTTATCATACCATCAATATTTGTTTCTCTGTTGTATAGTTCAATCAGAGTTTTGGTCGACAAGAGTAAAACATTTTTACTTTTAGAATATAGGTTTTCAACTCCTTCCATGCTATTAGATGTGCAATCCCCCCCTCCCCCCCTCTCTTCCGTGGTATAAAGTTTCTTTGAGTTCATTCTCTGCATTTTAATCGTGGAAAAACTTATATTCTGACGACAAGGAGAGAACCTAGTAACAGGACTCTTACATAACAACTTGGAGGTCAGGAGTTCCAATTCTCTTGAGGTCACATCTCATAGTGCATCATGTAATGGTGCCTTTGGATTGGAGGCCTAAAGACTCTAAATGCACCCTTGAGGATCAGTTAGGTGTCTAAGACAACTAAATTCTCGAATTAAAAAAAAAAGATACGGACTTATTGACTATATATGAGTACTCGGTATATCTGTATCCATTCACACTAAGAATGATGTTCTAAGAGCTTGCACTCATCGTTCTATGGCATTCAAGTTAAAGTAGCTAAAGTATTTGCAGACTTGGTTTGGCCTTTCAAAAATTAGATGTAAGGAAATGTTAGTCTTAATCCATATTTCTACATACTTTTTGTACAAATTGATGTGGCACCACTTAAAAATGAACTGGTGGGGCCACGCATATAATGTGTTGTCTGTCTTTTCTTTTAGCCGATGGTGCCACATCGGTTAGTATAAAAAAATTGTACAGAAAATGGAGCAAGTCTCGCACTACCTTATTATCCCCATGCAACATGAATATAAATGCTGATGTTATATTATTTGAATTATTTGGATTCTTTCGGCATTTGTTGAGACCCAACACTGTTGAGCAAACATTGGACTTCATGCCATTGAGAAAAACTGAGAAAAGCAGTAGGCCAATTTTCTCTTTGTAATTTGCATTTGTATCTCATTTCAGGTACTGATATCTGGAAAAGAAGACCCAGAGGCGCAATTGTCCCCTGCAATGGATGCGGTTGTAAGGGTGTTCAAACGTATATCTGGTCTCTCTCCTAACGAGGGTGATACTGCAGGTGCAGCAGCTGCTTGGGCTGCATTTTGTTCCGTTAGGCTATTGGTGTCATCTTCACAAGCAATTCACTTAATAGGAAAGCAAGGGTCAACAATCAAATCAATACAGGAGAGCTCCAGTGCTACTGTGCGAGTTTTATCGGAAGGTATTCTGTTATATGATTTTATATTTTCCCAACCACATTGACCATTTTTCATAAGTGAATAAAACACCCGAAGTGGAGTAAGATTATGTAGATTTTCATGGCCGCAAGTAAGATAGCTTAATTACCAGCCTTGTAGGAGGTGGGCCTTCAAAGGTCTCCATAAAGTACCAAGACACTACACATGTATGTATCAGACAATGCGAATAACGATCCCTGCCTAGCTAAACAAGAAGGGGTTGCTCGCCATAGATATTTCGCTATTGGAAAAAGGTGCCAAGGCACTTTGAGGGCAACACACTCTTCAAGCAATATGCGCAGGGCAACTTGCTAGCGCTGAAGATGCTGGTAGATTGTTATCTTCGCAATGTTCTAAAAATTGCTAGGCAGTCCTAGGTTGGCGAGGTGGGGACTAGAGACTAGGGGATTAATCGGGCAAATGATTTTTCACAATAAATATTATTTTAAATGACATAATACAAATAAACACAAGAAATCATACAATATTTTTCAAATTGACACTAATTCTTCAACATCCAACCAGCATTATATCCAAAACAAAAGAAACAAGTTTAAACCCCAAAACCTAAAGTAAACATCCCAAAACACAATTTCAAACGCATTAGTAAGTTAATAACTAACATAAAAAACCTAAAAAGCAAATAACTAAATTAAATTAATCAGCTAGGGTTCCAACTCTGAGAGAGAGAGAGAGAGAGAGAGAGTGAGAGAGAGATGGGTTATGAAAACTGTAGAGAGGGCGAGGGAATCGTATTATATATCCAATTGAAGGGGAAAAAAAGGGCCCAAATAGCGTCGTTTTGTCGCACAACAAAATAAAAAGGACCCCCAAAAAATCCTGATGGGCCGACTAATCCTCGATTTTCTAGTCCTTTTTTCTTGAAAAGACTAGGCCTAGTCTCCAAGGTGAAGTGCTGACTAGAGATTAATCCAATCCCCAATTCATCCCCATTTTTAGAACACTGAATACGGGTATTGACCCCATTACCTTAGATTTGGCCAAGAAATATGAGGCTCACAGCCTTCACAGGTAGAAACTTCTGGGTTCTTAGAGGGTAGGTGGCTTAGGTTGAAACACAGGGTTTGTTGGGCTATGATGTAGCGTAGTCATTCTAGGGCATCGGGAAGATTACCACACCTCTCTAAAATCTAAATCATGTTGGTCATGCGCAGCAAGTTACTAAACCTGTCATCAGCACAAAATTCTTGGTCTTTCCTGATAACCACCCACTCAGTCAAAGTATGCTGCTGCTACTTGTACAGTTGCGTGGAGCCACTAAAAAGGTACCAGTACCAGCCTGTTGGCATCAAGACTGTCACCACTAACTTGAAAATGCTTGCATATTTTTGAGATTTTTTGAGATATGTAAGAGCACCTTTATGCCATAACCTGATCTTGTAGAGCTGGCACTCTACTGCTGTAGAGTTTGCTTCATGGTCTCTCCACCTTATGAATAGAAAACAACTGTCATCTTCAACAATAAACCAGAAAAGACCCTAGCCCTTAGTTATTATACTATATAGTGTCTATCCTCTTCCTCTCTGTAAACTCTGATGCTTCTGTTTCCATCCTCATCCTGCTTTGCTTTCTAACTTACTGTACTAGTCTCTTGCTTGCTTGCTCTTGAAAATTGGGTGCCCTTAAAGTTCTCCGTAGAGGAAAGCCATGCTACACACCAGTGTTTTAAAAGGCGTTTTTGGGTGCGCATCAAAGCGCGCCTTGCTGCGCTTTTGACCAAAAACGCGCCTAGGCGTATTACGAAGTGTGGTTTGCAATAAAAGCCTTCGCTTTTTGAACGAGGCGTGCGCTTTTTGAACGAGGCTTACGCCTTTCACGCTTAGGCGTTTAGGGCGTATGCTTTTTGTGTATGAAGATCTACTACTTCATTGCAGTGGATCTGCTACTCCACTGCAGTATATGTGAAGATTCGACGATGAGAGCAGCGCAGAGAGAAAGAGAGAGTGCGCTTGCTTTGTAAACATTTTCCGGTGATGATTTTTAGAGAGAGAGAGTGCAGAGATTTTAGTCGGCAATAGAGGAAGATTGTGTGTTTTTAGGAAATTAAATAGGCTAGGGTTTTTGTAGAGGTATGATTGAAAGGACCATTTTGTCCTTGGTTTGGGTTCAAAAGCCTCAAAAATTCAATCTCCAATTTTTTACGGGCCTCTGATCCAAAAGTGAAAAGTGAGGAGCTCCATTTTTTTACGGGCCTCTATCCAAAAGTGAAAAGTGAGAAGAAGCTTTAATTTTAGTAACTTACACCATACCCCCTAAGTTATTTTTATTTAGCACATTACTCTTTAAACTAAAAAATCTGATAATAAGATGACCAAAAAAATATTTTTATACCTATATTAATTATTTCAATTTTTTTTTAAATAAAAACATTTTACACGAAAGGCTTACGCCTCGCTGCATCGAGGCTTACGCCTCGCTTTTGGATAAGTAAACGCCTAGGCTTACGCCTTCGCCTTTTAAAACATTGCTACACACGTATAAACATCTGCACACTAACCTCCTGCAACTTTGGAAGTCCTTCCTTTATGCTTCTGTTCATATTATGTGTGCTTGTGTGGTGTTTATTTTGATGGGATCAACAATTTTGGTTGGTCAATTAGTAATTGTTTCTGGAGTTATTTCTTAATGTTATAGCTTTTTGGTAAGATTCCTTAATGGCTGTTCCTCCACATGAATTGCATTCTGCTTATTCCCTGAATCAGATTCTGCCTGCTTATCCTTGATTCGCTTGCATCATGTATCCAACTTTTTTAGTTAAATTCCATTATGAATTCTTGTCGGATTCTTCCATAGTTATCAAAAAATTCTAAAATTTATTATGGTTAGCGGTAATTTTCATGCTGAGTAGAGATATTGTGGTTTATTTAGAAGTTGTAGAGAGAGACCCCAATATGTCTCATATAAAGAGAAAGACAAGAGAGCTAGACGCAATGCTTGGTAATGCTTTATCTAATTTATCTGGGTTGAAGTGTATAACAATTTGAGAGATAATTAATGAAACTTCTCACGATTCTACTCTTGTATTTATTTCCTTATATTGTAAAGTTTTAGTAGTGTCCTGTTTTCGTATATAAATTCTGAACTTTTTAAGCTAATCTTAATTATGCCAGCCTAGAAAACTGTATTTAGAGAACATTTCTCCTTGTAGCACGGATTATTGACAAGATAGCCCCGTTGGTTAGAGAACCTTGTGGAACTAAATTTTGGAACAATGATAATATATATTTTTCTTGTAATCTAAAAGTACTGCAGCTTATTTGGTATTCTAGATTTAGAAGTTCTGATGCTCGTACTTTTTAGTATTCTGTGTCTGTGATCTAAAGTCACATTCTGAATTGAGTTGGTTGAACGAGGCACCGAGTAGTTTGATTTTACTACAATCTTCCTTGTAAGTATTCTAGTTGTCTACTTGTCTCCAAAATTGTAAACTTTATTGGACTATTTATGAGTAATCAATAACTAGCAACAGGTCTTCCCATCAATATATTTATTTCTTTGAGAATGCAAAATGTTGAAGTAGCAGTTCTGTACTACATATAATTCTACTGATAGTGCTTGCCTTCAATAAAATATGCTTTAGCTATTAAGGGGTGTTTCTGTTCGAAGATTGTACTAATTACTTGAAAGTGGAAACATTATGTACTCATTAAATTATGTACTCGATTTAGTGCTTATCGCCAATGAGGTAGTGGAGGACTATAGGGTAAATAAGAGAGAGGGTGTGGTGTTCAAAATAGACTTTGAAAAGGCGTATGACCACATTAATTGGGATTTTTTGGATTTCGTTTTGGATAAAAAAGGGTTTGGGAGAAGATGGAGAAGTTGGATTAGAGGGTGTCTCTCTTCGGTTAATTTCTCGGTTATGATTAACGGGAAACCAAGTGGGCTTTTTGGGGCTTCGAGGGGGCTACGTCAAGGGGATCCACTATCCCCTTTTCTTTTCATATTAGTGGCGGATGTCTTAAGTAGGTTAATGAAAAGAGCATGTGAGAAGAAGGTTGTTAGGGGTTTTGAAATTGGGCGTAATAAAACTGAAATTTCTCATTTGCAATTTGCTGATGATAGCATCTTTTTTATTCCAAATGATAGTCTTGTGGCTGATAATTTGGCTGGGGTGCTTAAGATATTTTCATTGCTATCGGGTCTAAAAATCAACATGGGAAAAAGCATAGTGGTGGGGCTGAATTTAGCACCGTCACAGCTGTCCGGAATTGCAAATACGCTTGGGTGCGGGTGTGGGGAATGGCCTCTTAGCTATTTGGGTTTACCATTAGGTGGTAATCCCAATAGCATTGAGTTTTGGAACCCGGTTATAGAGCGAGTCTCAAAAAGAGTTGATGGGTGGCATAAAGGATGCCTTTCAAAGGGGGGAAGATTAACTTTGCTTCAATCGGTTTTGGGGAGTATTCCAATTTACTACCTTTCTATTTTCAAAATTCCCCAAAAAGTAGCATTAATTTTGGAAAAGTTAATGAGGGACTTCCTTTGGGAAGGAAGAGGGGAAGGAAAAAAAGATCATCTTGTGAATTGGGAGGTTGTTTCGAGACCTAAGATAGATGGAGGGCTTGGCGTGGGAAACTTAATTAAAAGGAATAAGGCATTGCTAGGTAAATGGCTTTGGCGGTTCCCACTTGAAAGTAATTCACTTTGGCATGCGATTATAACAAGTATGGCTCTCATCCGAATGGGTGGGACTCTTCACATGACATTAATGGCTCCCTTCGTGCTCCTTGGAAGTCTATTTCAAGGGTGTGGAGAGACTTTGAGCAACATATTAAATTGGTTGTGGGAAATGGGGAGAGAATCCGCTTTTGGGAGGATTCATGGGCAGGGGATAGCCCACTCAAAATCAGTTTCCCTAGACTATATAGGATTTCTTGTGATCAAAATGCTACCATTCATTCGGTAATCTCATGGTCATCCCATTTAGAGTATTCGTGGAACCTTTCATTTCGTAGGTTCTTCCTTGATAGGGAGGTCGATGAGTATGTTTCCCTGTTAGGTTTGACTCATGGCTTAAATCTAAACCAAAATTCATTGGATAAACGGGTATGGGTTGCTCACACTTCTGGTGAATTCTCTTGTAAATCCTTTTTTGAAACACTTTCTCATTCATCGCAATCAATCACTCCACAACAATATAACTTCATTTGGAAAGGAAAAGTCCCTTCCAAGGTTAAGGTCTTTGCTTGGCTTGTATTTAAAGGAAGAGTGAACACTTGTGACGTTATTCAAGAGAGGAGGCCATCCATGTGTTTATCTCCGTCTTGGTGTATTTTGTGTAAAAAAGGTTTCGAAGGGATTGATCACATTCTACTCCATTGTAACTACGTATGGGGAATCTGGGCTAAGTTGTTCAAGGCATTTGGGTTAATAGGGGCTGCCCCTAAGAAATGGGTAGATTTGATTGGGTTGGAATGGAGCTTTAGCAGTGCAAAAGCTGGGAACCTATGGAAGGTGTCAGTGATGGCAGCAGCATGGGCAATATGGCTAGAGAGAAACAAGAGAGTTTTTGAAGATTGTTATAGATCGGTATCTAGCTTGTGGGATCACTTGAGATTCCTGATTGGTCTTTGGGCTAGGGCTGCTAATTTATTTGATAGTACTGATAGGCTTTTATTTGATTTGGATTGTTGTAGTTTTTTGGCCTGATGGGTTTATTCTTGTTGTTTTGGGTTGAGTTGTAACATTTCTGTAGTGGTTTTCTCATCCACTGCTATCTTTATTGCTTCCTTTGTTGTAACTTTCTTTGTCTAGTAATAAAATCTTTCGTTTCTTATCAAAAAAAAATAATGCATAATTGCTCTCAGTTGAAATAAGAATCCATTTCCTGAGAAATTAATTTGAAGATTGTATTCTTAGTAAGCCGAAGTATGATTAAATGCATTTCATTGCTTTGTTTAGAATAAATAAGCCACTGCTGCTGCTGCTTTTTTTTTTCTAAATATTTTTCCACTCCTATAGTTTTTTCACTCGACTCATAATCTTCAATGCTTACCTGAACTGATTATGGTGGGTGAAATTCAATTTGACTGAAGCCATTTTTGTGCCAGTGGGTTATGGAATATTAGATCATTAGAATATAGTTATAGGAGATTATGGTTATGAGACTACTTTTAATGCTTGTGAAAGTTGCTTATTAGTAATGGAAATTGTAAGTTTACCTGGTTTGATTTTCTTTACATTAACCTTTTTATCCTTAACTCAAATAATGGGAATTTTTCCTTATAGATGAAGGGCCATCTTATGCTACTGCGGATGAGAGAATTGTTGAGATTCATGGTGATGCTGCGAAGGTTTTCAAAGCATTAGAAGGAATATTGGCACACCTCAGGAAGTTTCTGGTTGATCGTAGTGTTGTACCTATATTCGAGAAGAAAGTACGTTCAATCCTTGAGATTTTACATTTGTTGTCTTTTGTTTAGTTTACTAACAAATAGTCCATTGTCAGTACAATGTGACAGTCTCACAAGAACGTCCAGTGGAGTCTTGGGCTGATAAATCCCACTCCTTGATCCATTCCTCTGCCCCTCCTTCTCAAGCTGGGATCGGTTCAGATTTTTCCATTTCTATAAAGCGGGACCCATTATTTTTTGAGCGTGAAGCTCATATGGACTCAAAAATCCCACATAGTGGACTGTCACTATATGGGCAAGATCCTGGACTTGTTGGGCTACGTTCTACAGGTTCTACAGGATTTGGACGTACTGCTGCTCCCATAGTTACT
Source organism: Lonicera japonica (assembly GCA_021464415.1). NCBI lineage: Eukaryota > Viridiplantae > Streptophyta > Magnoliopsida > Dipsacales > Caprifoliaceae > Lonicera > Lonicera japonica. The sequence goes on along the minus strand of CM038469.1, from coordinate 76,351,417 downwards.
CAGGTTAGTTTAAATGTCAACTCTTTTTTTTTCTTGTCAATACACAGGCTTGAATTTTGTGGTTTGGTAATAAAGGCTCTTAATTTATTTCCTCTTCAAATTTTAACCAAGTAATTCACAGCTGAATGGCTTTTAGTGTAGGTGCGGTGGGTGTGGATAGTTTCTTTTTTTATTTAGTTTAGAGGAGATTGTTGGGAAAAGGGGACTATCTTCTCTTTAACTTCTGAAAATTGCAGTGTTGGGTCTTTTCAGTACCCTTCAGCTGTTACTATTGCTTATTTGACTGATGTGCAGTTGTATTTCTTCAGGAAGGTGGTGAAAATTGTTAGATTGAGGAAAAAAATTAGTACAAAATACACAGGCATAATGCGTGCACCTACTACCCTATAAAGGGCGGCCTTCTTATTGCCCCCATCCTAAGATATTCAAAACTTGGAACTTTTAGGCAAAAGTCACAACATGTCGAACTCTTGATATTAAAGTAGCATAGACCTGATATAGAATGAAAAGGTAAAAAGAAAGAGGTAATGGTCCCTTGCCAAGCAAGTGGCAAGATCAATCAAACAAAATAGGCAAAAGAGAAGAACCAGTTTTCTTCTTCTTATATATCCCATTACATACATTGTAATATGTAGCACTGCTGTTATGGATTGACTGTTATCACTGTTATTCTTTTGATTGAATCAGATGACAAAAACAATGCAAATACCTCTGTCATATGCTGAAGACATAATTGGGATTGGTGGAGCAAATATTGCTTACATTCGTCGTACCAGTGGAGCAATTCTTACCGTACAAGAGAGCAGGGGTCTACCTGATGAGATCACCGTCGAAATTAAGGGCACGTCTTCACAAGTTCAGGCAGCTGAACAACTTATTCAGGTAGGATTCTAAGATAATGTTTTTGCCAGGCTCTATATTCCTCTTGCCATGTTTGATCTAAATTATGAACCACCTTGAATTTATCCCTAGCAATAATACAATAGTAGAGTAGCCCTTAATGAAATTATCAACTAGAGATGGGTCCTATTTTTCTAATGCTGTTCATCTTTCATGAATTTTTGTGGGAAAACAATACCTTTGTCGTCGATTTACCTACACAAACCAACCAGCCTATTTTCTGCAATGTGGTTCCGCTCCTTTTTTCCGAGTATTTTGGACAAAAATGTTAGATAAATTGCACGTGGTCCAGAAAGGCAGCTTATACTTCATTTTGCATCTATATATGTATGTATTACAGTATCTATATTGATAAATTATAAATGTACATAATTATCTTTTCCATATACACACATATATATATAAAGCCTGTTCTAAAGAGGACAATCCTCAGTTTAAGAAAAAGAAAAACAGTCAATTTCAGGGGTAAAAGGATGATTTTTTATGAAACTTAGTGGAGATGATCTGTATAATGAGTAAATCATCTCCACAAAATTTCATCAAAAAATTCAAATAGAAGTAGGTGTAATGATAATGTGATACATGGGTCCGTTTGATTGAAAAAATTTGAAATTATTGAAAACACTACTAAATTTTGAATAGCTGTAAAAAGAGGCGAGACGGTTCTATTACTTTCTGGGTTGTCCATGGAATAAAATTCTTTGGGTGGTTGGTAAGAAAAAAATTCCATAGAAAAGATGGTGAACATTTCACCAAATCACTTTTCTCATTTCCCAGGGATTTCTAATCATTATCAAACTTTTTATTTTAATAAAATTACTCTCTAGCGCCCAGAGATTTCTAGGTTTGGGATTCCTTAAAAAAAATTAAAAATTCAGATGTACCCTCTGTTCATTTTTGTCCATTGAAATTTTATATGATCATATCATTACTTCGGGTGTAATGAAAATGTGATATACGTATATGTGTTCATTTTGTCCGTTGAAATTTTCTATGATCATATCACTAACTTTTAAATTGAATTTTTTTGATGAAATTTGGTGGAGATGATTCACTTATTATAATGATCATCTCCAAGTTACGTGAAAAAAATAAATCATCCGTTTACTCAAAATTGGCAGTACTTTTTCTTAAAGTGAGGTTATCCTCTTTAGTGTGGGTTATATATATATATATAATGTATATACATGGAAAGTATAAATTTGTACAATTCACCACCAGGTCTACAATACAACCACCCTGTCCTTAGACCCATGATGACAACCTGTCACTCGCCGCCCACACAATCCAGCACATTCTCTGACCCCACCATCATGGATTACCCCTCACTAGTGGTGTTAAAACTCAGTAAAGGGCACCTGATGGGAATAGGCATGGCTGATAATATGCCTATTTTCAATTTGATTTCCAGAGGATGTCTTATCCTCTGAATCTTGGAGATCTTTGTATTGTCTTTCCTTGTTTTTGGAATAAAATTTCTGTTTCCTATCAAAAACAAAAAAATAATATGCCTATTTTCCTATGAAGCATAGACTCGACACATGAGATGCAATTTTTCCAAAATGTAGGACACAACAAGTGGGGGGACGCGTTCTTATTTAATTAAATATATAAGTAATAAACATTGTAAATATTTAAGAATTCAATCAAATGAAACTAGATTGCATTAATAATTCAAATACTCAAGACATGATCACACTAAATTGTTCTATAATTAAAGTATCAAAAAGCATATATAGGCTAAATTGTTCCATAGAATGATAGAAAACGAAAGGGAAATATAAAAAATGGCCTAGTTGCCTCATCCTCAATTGATATTGCAATAAAGAAACACTAGGAGTAGTAGCCATTTAAATCAATTATCAAGTATTAGAGACTATAATTAAATTCAAGTGTCGTAGTGTCAGACAAGTGTCGGGCCCGACATGTGGCTTTCGAGAGTGTGTCCGTGCTTCATAGCTATTTCCTGTCTTCATTCCCATGTTTAGTAGGCCCATGCAAGGAAGTAATACCATTCACAAGTATATTTGATCTCTATATTTGTTGCGATCTGCATTCTTTTCATACTTCTGTTTTCACATGTTTGTTGAATGATTAATGTAGAGTTGTTTAATAAATCCACGACTGATCAGTGTGTTATTTGGATTCAAATTTTGCAGGAGTTTATTAATACTCACAAGGAAGCTGCCCCAAGCATGTATGGGAGGAATGAGACTGGATTAAGTTCCTACTCACATTTGGGTGACAACTCTTACCCACCATCTTCATATCAATCTCACCAGTCACTAGGAGGTGGCGGTGGTGGTTATGGATCTTCAGGTTTAGGAGGCGGCTATAGCAGTTATAGATACTGAATGGTCTCGTGTTATTTCCCCCCTTTCTTTGACACCCTTGTTTTAGATTCACTGTGGCATTAAAAAGTTTCAGATGGTAATTAAAATTTTCTCTAAGTTAGTCTGCTCTTTTTAAACCTTTCTGTGCGTGTGGATGCTTTTCTCCTATCTGAATGTTTTGTTGTACTTTATAACTTATGGCCGGAAGTTACTAACAAGAAGATGCCTTATTTGTGGAACAAATTTTTTGCTCTAAGATTTCTGATTTGATCGAGTTGCTGTGATTTGTCAATTAGTTCATTTAGGTAAAAATATGCACTCAAATGAGTATTGGCTGGATGAGGTAGTCTAGAACAATATGAATCATCCGGAGTTTGATTAAGATGTTGATTTTGTAGTGCCTTTTGCATATCCCAAGACTTCTTCCATTGGGAGAGCTCTACCAAGGATAAGGTAGTACCCCAAGTAATTAATATTTAACCCCAGTTGTCACGGTTACGACTGCCACCCCGTCACAGAAACAGACGGGGGGTTATGATATTTAGCTCAGTTGTCACAGTCAAAAGCCGTGACAAAAGAGTAAGCTTCTAGATGACAGAAGTCGAGAACTTGTCCACTTTCTTCCTTTATAAAATGATCTCGCCCTCAGTTTACATAGCTTTATCAACTTCTCTACCACACGCCTAGTTATCCAACAGTTTATCAGAGAATATTTTTTGATGCCATATTTCAAAGTTTCACTTGAAATCTTAACTGTTACAACATTGGGCTTATTTTACCATGGTAAAATTCCTAAAACACCCCCTTCCAGTTATTGTAATGATGGTCTTGGCATCGACACTATTATCACTGTCACAAAATGTTACAAAGACATAAAATATTTGTTTGAGGCATTTATCCTCATGCAAGTTCTGTACGTTCAGTTACAAGTAGAGATACATTTTAAACTGATGATGAGCTATAAATTTGTCTGAATTCAGATTTGTAGGTGCATTGTACCCAACTAGAGGGTAGTATCGACGGAGTAGCAGCACAGCAAGAATTCTAATATCGAGGGCAAAGACTATTATCTCAACAGTTATCTCATAAGCAACAAATAACTTATGCAAAACGAGAAAAAATTACACCTTAAACTACATAAGCAAGAGTTCCCGCTTTTTAGGCTTGCCCACACCTCACCTCACCTCTACTGTGGCTAGCCTAGAAAGATTTCAAAATCCTCTCTCCCAGAACAAAAAGAAAAGGCAAAAACTTTAAGAACAGCTGAATTACCAAAAAAAAAAAAGGAAAAAAAAATAATCAAACAAACAGGGGAGTTGAAGCTGCCAAAATCCATGAAAACCAGCTCCCATCTGCAACAAACTAGAGAAGGAGCCCACCTTAGGCATACAGATGCAATCAGATTCGTCACCCTGCAATTATTACACGGAATCATATATTTAACTGGAAGCCTTCTGTCAATGAGCACAACTTGTGCCAAAATGAATTTAATCTAGGGTACAAGACGCCAATGCCACTGCTTTAAGCAATAACATGTAATTTGCTACATAATTCCATAACCAATTGAATACCAGCATCACTTGCTGATACTTTTTCATTCCTCAATCACGCCTTGCCATAAAAGAGAAAGAAACAAAAGAACTGTATTTTCTTGACATTATCATTGCCTTCAAAATAATAATGGTACCAAAGAAAACCACATGGTTCTCATAACATCAGCAGATATCTCAAGTACACTTCATACATCAATCACGATTAACCAAAAACCATAATTCCAACTGCAGTGATTACTATTGACATAATAGAAGTAGCTCAAATGATCAAGTAGCTGAATTCTAAATAGAAATCAATATCGGAATGATGACCTGTGGTGTATATTGTCTCAATTGCAGAAAGACGGCGGATTCATCATAAGCTCTACAAATCAAGAGAGTTTAGAACAAGTAGAAGTAGAATAGAGCATATGATTACGCTGAGAAACAGGACGGGTGTCAAGTGCTACTAGCATATTATAGGGCGGCTACAAGGCTAGTCATGCATTATCGGACTGAAAATTATGCTACTACCAACAAACATGCTCAATAACAAGTGTAGCATTTTTCAGAGAAAACATGCCCATAGATGTGTACCAATAGAGCAAGTAGGTTAGCCTAGTTGGAAAGGGCACCCATTAAGACCTGGGAGAAATCAGAAATCTCAAGTTTGAGTCTCACCAAGGGGGAGTTTGGAGTGGATTTAGACCACCCTTTTTCTTAAAAAAAAAAGTTTACCAATACGTGCATATGTCAAGATGGATGTGCCACAACTAGAAATAATCAACTAAATAGTGAGAGTGGTCCCATGGGATAGGAATTTGTCTTAGATGATTTGGTTTAGGAGGAACATTTTTCCCCTTAACCAATAAAGAAAGATCTAATTATTTTCCTCGTTACAACCAGGCCACCAGGGGCGGATACAATTACCTATTTAATGGGGAAGTGCCCACCATTTTATTTTATTTTACTCTTTATACTTCGTGTTGTGACAAAAGTGGCTGAAGAAAATGCCCCACTAATTTTGTCAAATTGCTCACTTCGGTAAAGGGGTGCCCCAGTCCACCCTTTTTTCTTTGATTTGACCTTCACCTACATCTCTCTATTCTCACTTTGTACTTCTTTATCAAGGATTCTTCATCTCAATCTTATTCTTTCCATTTCTAATTTTTTAAACATTTTGTGTAATTCCAAAACTCTCTGTCATTGTACTCATTTGTACGAGTGCCCCACCTAAAATAAATTTCCAACTCCGCCCCTGGTTACAACTACACGTGAAACAGAGGGAGGGGAATTGAATCCCCAACCTCCCAAGTGATACACATATATTGATGTGGAGGCAGATGCTAAAGAAAGAGATGATAGCTTGTGGTCTAATAGATGATGTTGCTCTAGACAAAAGTAGGCTGTCCTTTTTTTCAGGTATCCAAATGGTATTTACATAACAAGTCCATGGGTCATATAATCATAATGAATGTGAGAAACCATTAAACAAAAAGATTGGGAAGGTATATTCAACTTGATGCATTTATCGATGTTCTAAAAGGCGCAGAAGACAATGTGTCAGTGTATGGAGACGTGCAGCAGAGAAGAAGGGAAGTTGAAAGAAATTTAAGAAAACACCATTTCCTTTTCTTTTTTAAAAAAAATATTACGCACCGACTTTCAAACGCCTAGGGCATATGCGCAATGGTTTTTTGTGTGATAATTAATTTAACTATAATATTCATGTAAGTGATTTTTTGAATGCTAATTGTAGGTTTTTTAGGTTCAGCTGAATATAAATTTTAACAGCTATATTGCAGTCTCTGTGAGAAATAAAGGATTAGTAACAAGAATAAAAAGGGTAGAGGTAAATAATGCTTCTCAGATGGTAGAAGAAACCGTTAAGAGTAAATAGCAACACAAAAAATGACGAAAGAGAGGAAGAAGACAATGGAAAAACTAAAGAAGAAATAAGGCTCTGTTTGATAACAAGCTGGAAAATGGTAGGAAAAACAATTGATTTTTGGGGGAAGTTGGAAAAAAATTGACCGACATGGTAAGATGGTCTCTTCCTTTCTAGCATTTACCACAAAAATTAGAGGATGGAGGACATCTACTCATAAAAACAAGCATGAGATGGAGAGCATCCCACCACATCACTCAACTTATTTTCCAATTTCTCACAAAAATCAATTGGTAGTAGACTAGTAGTAGTAGCAGAAACAACATGATGCCTTTACTCGGCCATCGTCCTCGTTTTAGGCTCACTTAGTCATATGTTCTCTTCCTACTCATAGGCTAAAAGGGTTTTGTCGACTAAAGTTACAAAAAAAAAAAAAGTAGCAATCCCAATCAAAATAAAGTACTATTTCAATAAGGTGCACGGCTTGTACGCCTTGCGCAAAAAGCGTGCGCTTCTTTGAAGCTACCTTGCTTCACACCTGTTAAGGCACAAGACCTGTGCTTTGCTGAGCCTAGGCTGCGTGCTTTTAACAACTATTATCACAATCAATGCATTGAAAGATTATGTTCTGCAAAAGGAAAGTACTCGACATCCCAAAAAGGAATAGTGGACTCCTAGTTAGGGATTGAGAGAATAACAACTGTTCTGGAGCAAACTTGGGAGGAGGTTCTTAATTGGTTTTGGCCCTTGTAGCATTGCAAGGACTTATGGTTCAAAGAATTCAGGACTAGGGTTGTCGACAAATGTCCTACTTAAATATAAAAGGCCATGACAAATATTTACTGAAATAAAAGTTGACACTGAATGTTGCATGAAAAACTTAATTACTAAATCCTCTCAACATAGTTTAAGAGCACTCCATGAAAAGAGGTAACCGGAGAAAATGTCAAATATTTTTGTCCATCCCCTAAATATTTGCTATGTGGCCCAACCGAGATGTTAGTGAGAGAAGAACAGCATTAACTGTATATGATATCAAAGTCTTTTAAAGAACTTAAAGCCATTCCTTCTGAAACTTTTAACATACCTTAGATATGCACTGGAAAAGCATTAATCTTCCTTGATCTACTGTTCAGAGTGTACCCTTTTAGCCTTGCGACGTCCATGGTTTGGATTAGCATTTCGATTTGGTCTTTGTGCCTTTTTACTGCAGCATATGGGCAAGAGAAAAGGAAAAGTTACTTGCAGTTCATCGGAGTAAAAGAGAGCTTGGGTGCAAATTTTGCAACATCTCAAGCGCAAAAATTCTAAATATGCATAATAAGGAATAAAAAGAATAAAAGAAACTGACCTGAATATGGCTGAACAAATTCTGAATAGAATGATGATTGGCAGAGCTAACAATGCAGAGGCCTTACACCATAAGGAACTAACTTTAAAAGAGATGATAAGTAGCAAGTAAACTAGAAATGGATAAGCCAGTTTCACCATTGAAAAACAAGCAAGAAGGTCTTAAAAGGCAACAAGTAAGTACATACGGCAAACCACACCAATTCTTTAGTAGCAAGAGGTCTTGTAAGCTCGTGCTTTTTCAGCGATTCATGGACTGTGCCTTGAACCTTCACAAAACATGTGAGAGTATTTTCAGATACCGACTACCCCAAGACAACAAACTAGTATAAATCCATATAAATGTAGGACCCACAAAAGGATATCAACTCCTGATTGCATGTTTTAAATAAGTACTCGACAGTTGACATATTATCTACCTCTCGCTCAACAGCGTATTTTAACTTGGATACACAGGTCAGGTAATTTTTGCATTGCAGAACTCTCTTATTTATCTTCTTGTTCTTAATTTTTTTTCAATTTTATGTATAAAGATATAAATTTTCAGAGACAAAAACTAAAGACAGGTGCATTGGCATGACAAAATGGGCAAAAACTAAAACTAGATTGCATTGCTTTACTCTAATAAATTAATTTGTTCTATTTGGATACAATGCAGAAAAAACCAGGTGCATTATGTTATAAAATGCCCAAATTGAAAATTTAACTACATTACTCCACACAATACAAAAGACCCGGTGCTTAAGGTTTAGGGTGTGGCACTTTTTGAAAACACATACCCATCCTGCTCTTTTCACCTATATTAAAAGTCATATTTCTTGGAGGGTACTCGACGATGATCAACCTCACCAAGTGTGACAGAGAGGCACGGAAGAAAATAACAAACTTAATAACTTAATTAAGAATACCCTGGCAACATCTATCAGTATCTCCCCTACGCTATTACTATTCAATTAGTTATAGGCTCTTTTAAGTGATTCGAGTTAAATAAGCCATAATAAGTTCAATAAACCGCCTGCAAGAATTTTCAAAACTATGTAGTATTCATTTTGTGCTAGTTACGTATGACGAGACAATTAGACAAGTTGAAAAATCGAACTATCTTTCTTGTGTTCCTTCTATGACGAGAATTTATTTAACTCTTCTACGTTGGATTTAAGAAGCACACCCCATCGTCTTCTTTCTCGTGTCATTTTATTTCAACAACTGTTGTTGTGACCAACCCAGACAAACCAATCATTAATATCCCAGAATCCTATCTTTTCCTCCTGAATCTACCTAATTATCTCACCATTTACATCAGTTATATTCTATGAAGCATAGACCCGACACGCGACACGCGTTTCGACAGGACACGCAACACGCAATTTTTCCAAAATGTAGGACACGACACTTGGGGTGGACACGTTCTTAATTAATTATATATGCAATAAACATTATAAATATTTAAGTTCAATAAAATGAAACAAGATTGTGGAGATTCCCCCTTAGTCAAAATTCCCTATGGTATTCTATCATTAGAAGCAAATATTGATTAAGCGATAATGGGTGGGATTCCAAAGTTGTGAGTAGTGGGACTTGTAGAAACCCTTGGAAATATATTTCTCATGGTCTTGAATCATTCTTGGAGCATACAAAACCAGAAGTGGGTGGGGGTTCCACAATTAGATTTTGGGAGGATAAATAGAGGGGTGAGACAGCCTTTGATTCTTTGTTTCCGCGACTGTGTAGACTCTCCGTGAACAAAGGAGATTCCATTGCTTCTTTAGCCTCTTTAAACTCGGATTGTCTTGTGTCTTGGAATTTATCATTTTCCAGAAACTTGAATGAGAGAGAGTTGGAGGAGTATCTTTCATTGTTAAGAGTGATTGAGTGTGTTTGATTGTCTCCGAGGAGTGTAGACTATAGGCGATGGTTGTTGAAAGGGGGGGTTTCTCTTGCTCTTCTTTTTACAAATCTCTTATCGATTCTCCAACGCATCCACAATTTGCACCTTCAAAAGTCATTTGGGTAACTGGTATTCCCACAAAAGTAAAGGTGTTCTCTTGGTTAGTTGCTCACGGGAGGGTTAATACCTATGAGTTGTTGCAAAAGAGAAGACCGAATTATTGTCTCTCCCCAGCTTGGTGTGTACTTTGCAAGAGCAATGCAGAATCTTTGAACCATTTGTTGTTACACTGCCCTTACTTATATTTCATATGGAACAAAGTTTGTGCAGAATTTGGGTTTAGTTGGGCCATTCCCAAAGATGGTGCGAGACTTCTTATGTTGGAAATCAATAGCTATAGAGACAAATCTAAGAGTAGGGAGTTACGGAGATGTGTCAAAGTCGCTTCCTTTTGGCTATTATGGATGGAGAGGAATTATAGAATTTTTGAAGGAAAGGTAGAAGCAAGGTAGTCAATATCGCGTATCGGTTACGCATCGTTTTGCTAAAAAATAGTATCGTGTATCGTAAGATACATTTTTATTTTAATTTTTATACGCATATACATTTATATATATATATAAAGCCGTGCATACATACATTAAACATGTATATAACTAAAAAAAATCTATATTTTATACATATATCATTAAATATTAGAAAGGGCAATACAAAAAATTAACGAGCTCCTAAATAATCAAAGTCTATGTAAGCTTAATAAAATTCTTATTTATTACCGAAGGTTTAAATAGTAAAATATTGTCTCATAAATTGTGGGCCCCATGTTCCACTTCCTCCCTTTTCTTTAACCTTTTTGTTTTGTTACTCATTATGTCAAAAAAGAAAAGAAAAGACTAGGTCATGTTCTCTCTTTCTAAATATATATATATATATCTTCCTCTCTATTTACTTTTTGGTTTCCACCGACATCTTCCTTCTTCCCCCACTCGCGGCCGACCTCCTCGACGTCGTCAGTAGCAAATCAGGTACTCTTTCTCTCTTTCCTCACTGCCCAGATTGCCCTTTCTCTCTCTCTCTCTGTTTCTATCAGAATATTTTTTGGGGTTTAAAGGTTCAACTGAGTTATTTTTGTGCTCTCTCATCGACGTCGTTCTACAAAAAATCCCCAAAAAAGCATATCATATGATATGACAAAATCTCGCGATACATCTGTGTATCGCTCGATACACGCTCAAATCTGATTCATTCAACGATACATCTCGTTTTTCTCACGAGACGATACATATCGTGTATCGTACGAGATCGACTACCATGGGTAGAAGAAAAGGAGTGGCTGTAGGTAAGAGTCAAATTCATGGCTTCGTTGTGGGCTTCCAACACCAAGCCTTTCAAAAACTATAGAGTGGAAGACATCAAGAACAATCGGAGAGCTTGGATTTTTGAATAGTGTTCCATTGTATGATTTGTTCCAAGGGTGTATTGTTGGTTGTGGTTTTTGACATGATTATATTTATGTTCTTCTCTTTTTTGGGTTATATGTTTTATTGGTGGACTCCTTGTCCCCTCTATATTTGTACTTCTAATTTATACTATTAATGGAACCTTGTTTCCTATCAAAAAAAAATGTTCCATAATTAAAGCATAAAAAAGCATATATAGACTAAATTGTTCTATATGAAAACAAAAAGGGAATATAAAAAGTAGCTTAGTTGCCTCATCCTCAGTTGATGTTGCAATGAAAAAACACTAGGAGTAATAGTCATCTAAATTAATTATCAAGTATTAGAGCATCTCCAATGAAATAACCAAAATTAAATAATAAATGACTTTTGATTATCCATTTCATAAGTTGTTAAAGTTAACAATGTAGCCATCCTCGATGGCTATTTTTTTTCAATAACTAAATTTGTGGGGTCCATTATATTGATTGGCCATAAATTAATCAATTTGAATTTTGTTTCAAAAAAATGAAAGGAAAGATACTTAAATTTGAAAAGATTCTTTTTTTTTATCCGAAACCAAATGCTTTAATAAAATAAAATACTCAAAGCATTACAAAGATGAGAACAATCTTGGTGAACCAGCAGTTCACCAAACCCCTTATAACCTCAAGCTAACTGAGGGAAAACAAGAAGAAGAAGAAAAATCAGCAAAACAACTCCAAGAACATCTCCATCACTGGATAACTGCACCCCAATTCGAACAAATGACAGAAATGGAAAGATTGACGAATAAACTAGAAGAGCTAGCCCAAATAGATGATAATAGCTTGATTTTAAGCCAAATTTCAGCAGCTTCATTGTATTTGTCTTCAAAAAATCTCGTGTTTCTCTCTTGCCAAATGCACCATGCTAATGCTAGACAACATCATCTCCACATTAATTTGGACTTCTTTTTATTCCCTACAAACTGCCATTCCATGCTCAAGAAATCATGCCAAGAACTAGGTTTGGCACCAATTGAACCAAATACCTCGCCCACCTTGTTCCACATATATCCAGTGAAATTACAGTGTAAAAGAATGTGATCAATGCTCTCTCCTTTCTGTTTGCATAGAATACACCAAGAAAGGAAAATCGCTAAATAAGGCCTTCTTATTTGGAGAATGTTACATGTGCTTACTCTCTTCCAAGAGGCCAACTAAGCAAAAATTTTCACTTTTAGAGGTATACCTGTTTTCTATATAAAATTATGGGGCACAAAGATGGGATCCTGTGGTGAATTGATAAGCAAATGAAAAAAGGATTTGCAAGAGAATATTCCCGATTTTTCCCCCACCTAATATCTAGAATCTCGTTATGTTCTAGACACCTTCGAATGATAAATCAAACCCAAAAATTCCGAGAATTCCCCAATTTTCCTCTCATATAAATTTCTGCGAAATTCTAAATCCCATGAGAAAGAATCCTGATGATGCCAACGAATAACTGATGCAATTGAATTATTTATATTTCGAGAAATGCTGTAAAACCGAGGATAAAGAGAGGCAAGAGAAGAATTCCCGACCCAAATGTCTTCCTAAAATCTTATGGAGTTGCCCATTCCCACCTTAAGTCGAATGAAAGATTTAAATTTTTCAATATCGGAAGAGATAGCTTTCCAAGGGTTTCTATGAGTGCTTCTAGTAACCAAATTTGTATCCCACCCATTAGCGTGAACGCCATACTTGCTCTTGATAATTAAGCACCAAAACGAATTTTGTTCATTGGGAAATCTCCAAAGCCATTTCCCTAACAAAGCCGCATTCTTAAATGCAATGTTACCAATACCCAACCCACCCTTTTCCTTACTCTTGGAAACAATGTCCCATCTTACTAAATGATCACCAACACTCTCACCATACCCTTCCCAAAAAAAATTCATCATTTTTTGAATGGTGTTGCACACCGAAATCGACATTTTAAAGAGAGATAATAAATGGGGATGCTTTCTAACACAAATTGAATTAAAGTTAACCACCCTCCCTTCGACAAGCACCCTTTTAACCAACCCTCTAATCTTTTAGAAATCTTTTCAATAATCGGATTCCAAAATCCTACTCGAGTAAGATTATCTCCTAACGGCATCCCAAGGTAGGACATAGACCACGAACCCATCTCGCATCCCGACACTCTCGATAGCGACACCATATCCTCCTCCTTCAAATTGATACCCACTAGTGTACTTTTGGAAACGTTAATGTGAAGCCCCGAAGCTAACCCAAAGTTATCTAAAATGATAATTAAAGAATATGGTGTCATCGGCAAATTGCAAGTGAGACAACTTAATTTTATCCCTCCCTATCTTGAACCCATCAATAATACCCACCTCTCTCGCTCTCACAACCAATCTATTAAGGACGTCTGCCACTAGCACAAAAAGAAAAGGTGAGAGCGGGTCCCCTTGTCTAATGCCCCTTGAGGCATTAAAAATGCCTCTTGGTCTCCCATTAACCATAACCGAAAAATTGGAAAAAGAAAGACAACCCTTAATCCACTTCCTCCATCTAATCCCAAAGCCCTTATTTTCAAGCACATGATCTATGAAATCCCATTCCATATGATCATATGCTTTTTCAAAATCAATTTTGAAAATCACACCTTATTTTTTTTTATCTTGATACTCCTCTAAACTTTTGTTAGCGATTAAGACAAGATCAAGGATTTGTCGACCTTTAACAAACGCCCCTTGTGCTAATCCCACCGTTTCGCTCATTACCTATCTTATTCTCAATGGTAAGACTTTGGCCAATATTTTATATAAACTTGTGACAAGACTAATTGGTCTATAATCTTTGAGTTTAAGAGAAGATAATTTCTTTGGGATTAAACAAATGAAGGTGGAGTTTGTGCACGCGTTCACCACTCCATTATTAAAAAATTCATTGAATACCCCCATGATATCCTTTTTAATGACTTCCCATCCCTTTTTAAAGGCCTCAATGTTGAAACCATCCGGCCCTGGTGCTTTATCCCCCTCGCAAGCATCAATCGCTACTTTTATCTCACTTTCTTTGAACGGTCTTTCAAGCCATCGTTTTTGCTCGGAGCAGATTGAGCTCCATTTAAGGCCTTGGAACCCCACACTTCGCCTATCTCTCTTAGTGTACAATTTTTTGAAATACTCAAGAATTTCATTCACAATATCACTTACAGAATTTACAATTGAACCATCATCTTTTTCAAGTTTGGAAATTATTTTGTTAATTTTTTTATTATTGACCACTTTATGGAAAAGTTTAGAGTTACCGTCCCATTCCCTAACCCCTCATACCTTAGCTTTTTTATTCCAAGAAATTTCTTATCTTAGGACTAATTCCCCGAATTTCTCTCTCAAGACATGTCTCTCCTTTTTTAATTCCTCCCCTAAAATTCCTCTGGACTCTAATATATCGATGCTTTGAATTCTCTCCAAAATTCTGCCTTTCTCCACTCTCACATCCCCAAAGATTTCAAGATTCCACTTTTTCAATTTATGTTTTATTTGTGCAAGTTTTTTCATGAATTTGAAACCTTCCCACCCTCTCACCTCACTTTCCACCCACCAAATCCTAAAATTACCTAGGAAATCCTTATGTGTGAGCCACATATTTTCAAATCTAAATGGCGAAGGCCCCCATTTAAACGGGTTGGAATCAAGTACTATCGGAAAATGATCTGATTCGATTCTAACAAAAGCTTCTTGCCTCACCAATAAGTACAAATCTTCCCACCCTGTTGAGGAACCTATCCAATCTAGAGTGTGATCGCCCATTAGACCATGTGAATTCAACATTGCTGATGTTCGGGTCTCTCAAGGATGTTTCATTGATAAACGCGTCAAAGTCCCTCATACTCCTTGTCACTCTACTACCCCCCAACCCTTATTTTTTCCGATGCAAATCTAACTATGTTAAAATCTCCTCCTAGACACCACCTATCCCCACAAATACCGTATAAACTTGCCAACTCTTCCCAAAATTCACGACGCTCTCTTTATACCTACATGGACCGTAAATCCCCGAAAGCCACCAGCTATCCCCGTTAGCTGATAAAAACCGGATTGACAATGAGAAGTTCCCCATGATGGATTCCTCTGCTCTTAGAGCTTTAACATCCGAAATGATTAAAATACCTCCCGATTTACCTACCAAAGGAAGGTATGCCCAGTCCTTGCATCTAACTCCCCATATCGCTCCCACCATTGCCCAATCAATTATTTCTTTCTTTGTTTCTTGAAGAATAACGTCTGGTTTTTCTCTACACACGCACTCTTTTATATTCCTTTTCTTACTTCTTGCCCCCAGCCCGCGCACATTCCATGAAATTATCTTCATTTATGACCTATTGACACCCCTTTTTTTATGACTCGCCCACTCTTCCCTTTTCATAATTAATGTCACATTTCAAGTTTTTTAATTCCCTCACCCCCTTTTTACTAGAACTAATCTCTCCCATTTTTTTAGTATTAGTCTTTTGCTTAATGGGTATTAATGACACACCCATATCACCAAGAAAACCACTAAATTTCTCCCAATCGTCCTCACGCAAACCCAATAGCTTTGCTTGCTCAAGAGCTTTCTTAGGTACTGGAATTGGAGTAATGCAGTCCCCAAAATTGGGCCTAAGCAAATCGTTTTGGTGCTCAATAATTATTTCATGTTGTATATTCGGATCAACGTATGGAATAAGCTGCAAATTGTAGTTACTACGGCACTCTACCCTACTCTTACGAATTGAATTTGTGTGCATGGTTTTGACTTAGGTGGTACATGAGCTGCCATACATATTTCAGGTATTGACGTCTGTTTTCTATGGTATACTGCCATTTTACCCGACCCCAAGGATTGAGAAGAAGGTGTTGAAAAAGAATAAATTGAAGAGACATCTTTAATAGGTGACCATAATGGTGAAAGATGTGAATAATGAGAATTAGTATTTCGTACCTTTGTGCCCTACAATTTATTATCGAAATTCTCGAATACCTCCGTTATGTTTTTGACTTTGGCCTCATCGAGAGATTTACCTTGTGACAAAACCCCTTGACTTTCCTTTTCTGTTTCTTCGAATAACTTTGTCAACCAGTCATTCACTTTTTCATCTTTTTCAAAGCCATAGCAATTTTTTGTCTCTTCATCAGACGATATTGGGTCGTCTGTCATTTCTCCTTCCTCGTCTTGTAAACAACACAATGCATCTTCCTTTGTTTCTTGCCATGTATTACACTTTTCCCTTGCCCCTACCTCTCCTTCAATGACTTCTTTATCCTCCATGTGTGAGGATTTGCCTTTTCTTTTGTATAGAATCATGCCATCTGCCTCGTCTGTAATCTCTGTATTATCTTCTTCACCTCTGAGAACGTTGTTATTGCATTTAAAACCAAGCTCAACCATGTTTGGATCAGATTGTGGAACCCATACTCGTCTTCTCAAGCTTTGATGCTCCTTCAATAACCATTTCAGTATTTTACAAGGCCTATGCAAGACTAACCTTCTCTGGTTCACTGAATTACTAGGTGTAAGGCCAGCAGATCCATTCCATACTACCAACTGCTTATTGCTGTCCACTCCAAAAGAGCCCAGATCTCTTTTCAAATTATCAAAAATCCTTCTCACCCCAATTAAATTAGAAAAATTCTGCTTTAGCGTCTCCTTTTCGACCCCACCTACCTTTTCCCCGTATTCTTGTGTGTTCCCCACATCTTCCCCCGTTTTTTCGAGATTACCACTCTCTTTCTCCTCACCCACCTCCCCAGCCTCGTATTCCGTGTCCTCATCTTCTCCACAGACTCCTGAAAATGCAAAATCCATAACCGAGATTTGTTTTTGCAGTAAGAATCTTCTAACCCCTAATTTCAACTTTGAAGAATTCCTCAACTTTAGTGAAAAAACACTTCCTCTACTTCCAATTTGAATACCAGCTGGCATGAACCCGTTGAGATTACCTTTGGCCTTAATCCTTGCTTCGAAGCAATTCTTCATGGTCATTGTATCTTGATGTATTTCAATTAATCCTCCACAATACTCTACTATTTTCTCGAAATTACTTTCGTTCCACATGCTAATTCGTAACCCTGCAATAGAGACCCATCCCTTTGTAAATGTGATCATTCGGCATTTGCTACCTTCATCTTCTTCCCAGCTTTTAAATCTCACTGCAATTGATCCTTTAAGGAAAGCAAAGTTTCTGTTCTTAAAAATCTTCATCTCCTTATCATTTTTGCATGCGAAAAAGGCCCTATCTGCTTGAAAAGGATTAAGTCCTATATGACAATCAAAGCAATCATTGATAGCTTTTTCTATTTTCCTCCAGGCGTCTTCTACCTTCTCTCTAACGCATACGAAAGCCATCTCCTCATCAAATACTATTTCAACTACCTCTTTCTCCAATGTGGTTGACTCAGGGATATTAAGCCGGTTTGATTTGAAATTGCTCTTCTTCTTTAAAATCTCCACATATGATGTTGCTTGTTTCTCCATATAACTCTGACCGGCCCCATGTTTGTTACCTGCTTTATGCTTGAATATAGTATCCTTCTTCTTTTGGAGACTGTCGTGTGTGTTAAGATTATTGGCCTTCCTTCTCCTTTCCTTTAAACCCCCATTCAATATCAGCTCAATGGATTCTGCAAACTCTAACCATTTTTTACCTTTATCCCCAACTGGCACTATTATATTCTCCCCTGTTCCATTCATGTTTTTGTATACCTCCATAAATTGCACCTTATCATTCTTCAGTTTATTGACCCAAACAATCTGATCCATCATTTTATTTTTCTTAAAAAACGCTTATTGTTCCATCCTTTTAACTGCCTCCTTCAATTGAACAGCCACCCAAAATGTTCTTTCAAAACTTAATGAAATAGTATTCTTACCTTTTCTGTGCTTCTCGTTAATCAGGATGTGCCTAGCTTTCTTAACATCAACCCTCAGTTGTATGATCTTTTGTTCTATATACAAAGTGATGGAATCGTGACTTTGAACAGACGCCATTAGTTGTTGGAGGTCGTCTAGGGCTTTAAATGTTGGACGTCTAGGGTTGCTGGTGGTGGTCGTCTAGGGTTTATGGTAGTGATTGTCTAGGGTTTATGTTATTGATCGTCGGTCAAGAGGTTGTCTAGGGTTTATCGTGGTGGTCGTTTATGGTTTTGGTGGAGTCGTTTAGGGTTTTGGTGCTCGTCAGAGGGTTGGTAGAAAGAAGATGAAGGATTAGGGAGGGAAGAACGTCAAAGTTAAAGCAAAAGATTAGGGTTTAGGGCTTACGACGAAGGTGGAAGACAATCGTCCTATTCTTCTTTCTCGTCTCTCTCTACCTAGGGTTTTATGCTTTTTTACCCAATAGAATTGGTAGGTTCTTCATTTGGGTTATTGAAGAAGGTTGTTAACTTTGATTGGTTCTTCATTTTGGTTATTGAAGGTTGTTAACTTTGATTATAAAGGGAGTAGATTTGGTTATTGGTTAAAAGGTTGCTAACATTTGATTATACCATTGGGGTAGTGTTTTAGCCAATATTGTTAAAATTGATTATAATTGTTATTTTGGTTATACCATTGGAGATACTCTTAGAGACTATAATTAAATCCAAGTGTCGAAGGGAGAGTCGGAGAGTGTCGGAGTGTCCGACAAGTATCGGGCCCGACACGTAGCCTCCAAGAGAGTGTCCGTGCTTCATAGGTTATATCGTACTTTTAACCGCACTTCGTTAGAAAAAATAAATGTATTTCACCCTTCACGTGTCGCCAAGCATGAATATGTTGGATACTCAAATTTAAGACTCCTACCCCTGGAATATCTCAATCAAAAACAAATCCGTACTTTCTTTGAACAATCCAGATACTCGTTACAGTAACTGTGACACTAGCATCTGGAATTTGAACACGATCTGATGATGCAATAGACTGGGTGTGCCGACCAGAAATCTCAAATTTTGTCCGGCCCTGACTTCGATGATCAACCCCCCCCCCAGCACCCCTTGACCTACACAAGTGGTTTTAAAACCCACATTTTCAAAAGTTTTGCTAGGTTCTTAGTAGCAATCAGCAACCTTTTCTTCTTTTACATCACATAGCTTTTCATCTCCTTGATAGCTGGAAGTTCTCCAAAAGCATGAAAAGCTGGAGGTGGCACTGATGACAAGGGTCAATTACATTCTCTGAACAATCCAGTTCAAATGGGTTGCAAGTTGAAGGAAGCTGTGTCGAGGGTTGAAGAGCGGCAAACCGCTACTAACCATAGTGGCAATTATTCTTTGAGGAAAGCGATATGCAATGATGGTGTTACCACAAAGGACTTGTAATAAAACTGAGATACTGAGTCTAGAATTGAAATTGTAGAACCAAAGCCAAGTGTAGGGGTGGCAAAAAAAACCAACCCGCTGGGTTACCGAACCGATCCGATCCATTTGGAGTGGTTTCGGGGCGGGTTTTTTTAGACCGTTTCGGTTTCGGGTTTAAAAAAACGCCGCAGATTCTGTTTTGGTTTCGGGTTTTTTTTTCTAAAAACCGCTCCGGACCGCCCCAAATATATATATATATAGAAACATTATTTTATATAAAATATATATATTATTTTTGAAGAATGGATACTTAATTTGTTTGAAGTTTAATTGTGTGTCTAGATTTAATGTCTAAAATTTATTTTTAGCTTAAAATAATGGTTATTCGGGGCGGGGCGGTTCGGATCGGTTAACCGTAAATTGATTTGGATCAGTTTCGGTTTCAAAAAAAAAAAAACCATTGCGGTTTCGGTGCGGGATAAAAGAATGCGGTTCGGTTTCGGGTTTAAGCAAAACCGGCCCGAAACCACCCCGTTGCCATTCCTAGCCAAGTGAAGCTTTGATATCGTTGGATCAGAATAAAATATAGAACATGGAGGAGAAAATGATCGAGAAGGGAAGTGAAGAACATAGAAGATCGAAAGGAGGAAATTCCCTGAGCTCATTATTTCCCTTTGTGCCTCTAGATAGTGACAAACCACAGAACCAAAACAATGAAACAAGCTCAATCCAGGCCCGATAATAAGGGAAAATATCGCTAAAATAAGGACATCTCCTAAACAAGAAAAAATCTGATTAATGCCAAACCACATATATTAGACCCTAAATAAGTTTCCAAAAATAAGATCCAATGGAGAATTCTTAAGTTGACAAGTTGATCATCATTGCATTCTGCATCATTCTATTTCTTATCCTTTTGCTTAAATTTTCAAACACTGCAAACCGAGTCCCTTGTTTTCCTATGACCAGTCTACGTCTCCAATATTCAGCATACTTTTAACACCGGCACACAGCAATAACCCTAAGGGCCTCTTTTCCAACAATCTGATGTTATTCATCTAAGCTTTTTTATTTGGATAACAACTCTCCTGCCACTATTTCACCATTTATACAGAACATCTTCTTCAAGGCATCACCAAGCATAATGTATTTTTATTTTTGATATCTCGGGGTATCAAGGCCTCTTAGAGCATCTGACGAATCGCTAAGGATGCATTTAAATTTAGACCCTCCAACATGCATGCACCAAAAAACATACAAGGTGGCTCAAACTCGAGCATAATATAAATATGCAGCCTTTCCCCCGAGGGATGGTGGAAATGAGTTAAAACCATACAAATAAACAAGAAAATTACAGTAGGCGTGGGGGATGACACAACATTCGATATATTTCAAAAGATTTACTAACACTTAGGAAAATCGCAAGCAAGGAATGAAGCTAAATCATGTTTCAGAGTAACCGTTAGTTTATCTTACATGTTCAGATCAATCATCCAACAAACATTTTGTATTTATGTTGTGTAGAAAATTATATATAAAAACCATGCCACAATTCTTGTAGTGCTTTAAAATTGCTTTAATTTTTCATTTAAAATTTTTCAAAGAAGCAATGAAGTCTATAAGTTCCAAACCATTTCGAAAAGCCTCTCAATGAAATACTACTCTTGTATAGAGACAAGCTTTATTGTTTCAAAAACAAATACAAAGCAAATCAAAACAAGTGGATATCATACCTGATGATGATACGTAGTTGCAGACTCAAGAAACTTCCCATAAGCATGAACTACCTTCTTTATGTATGGCTTCAAAGCACCTCGTACATTATCAACATGAGGTTTGGTAGCAGCAGCAACCTGATCAATATACGGCTTGCTAAATTTCTTAACTTCCTGCCATCAACTAAATTCACATCAGGATGGAAGTAAATCGAGCAGATAAACCAAAAGTTGGATAGAATAATATGTACATACCTGAAAATGAGGATCTACAATTCCCTGTACTTTATTAATATGTGGAGTTACAGCTCTCTTTGATGCCTTAAAGACCTCAACAGTTTTGGCTGTTACTGATTGCACACGGGGTTCGATGTAAGTGGTTATGATCAACCATTGTTCTTTTGCAGCCGGGATCCATTTCTGTAGTTATTCATATAACAGGAAGAAAACACTGAAGAATTCCACAGAAATCTATTGGACAAGACATTAGAGAGACTTCAATTAACCACCAGTACAGTGGCACACTAGTCCGCGACTGGGGGAAGTCAAACACCCAACAACCACATAAACCATCCACTAAATTACCTAACCCATATGAAAAAGAAAAAATATGAGGTGTTGTATCTAATGTGTATTTTCACAATCATGGTTTAAGATCTATGAAGCATGGACGCGACACGCATTTCGACACGACACGCGATACGCAAATTTTCCAAAATGTAGGACACGAAAAGTGGGGGAGACACGTTCTTAATTAATTATATATATATAATAAACATTATAAATATTTAGGAATTAAATAAATATTATCAATTTTTTTAGTTTAAGGGGTCAAAATAAAAAATATAATAATTTAAGGGGTCAAAATTCATATTTTATTTAAGTTTTCAATTAATTTTAGGAGAATGTTGACCATTTAACACTCCCACCAGGATAAACGTCTTTCAAAATGCTTTGGTTACAAAACCCTAGGCCCCTAGCTTTCATCTCCTCAGCCACCGGCCGTCGTTTTCTTCTCCTTAGCCATTCACTGCAGCCTTCGTCTTCCTCACCTTCACCTTCACCCTCATTCCCCACTCTGCATCTCATTCGCTGCTCCACACAATTAACAACAATGGTATGTGTATATTCCCCCCTCTCTCGATCTATTGAAGATGTGGTGTGCTTAGAGAGAGACGGAGATAGAGACAGAGAGAAAGAGCAGGTACCTTTTATTGGATGCCGGAGAGAAGTCGTCAAGTCATTGACGGGAAGTACGGGCTGAAAAGTCGTCAATGGCTGCGAGTTGGGGCTAGGGTTTTGTTTCGATGGTGGCTGGGGAATGGTTTTACGGGAAAGAGAAAAGATTATTAGGTTTGTTTTATTATTATTTGAACTCATATATTTTTAGTTATTGATAATTTGACCCCCTTTTACGTGTCCTTCACGTGTCCCTAGTGTGTCCATGAAAAAAATAATAATAAACAATGGGACACTCTTCGACACTCGTGTCCCTCATGTGTCAGAGCGTGTCGGGCAGGATACGTGCCCTCCGAGAGAGTGTCCGTGCATCATAGTTTAAGATTCAAAGCGCACCAATGTGCCAAGATCTCTCCACAGCACAGCCGCGAGGATAAGGGCAAATAAGTCCTCAAACTGAAGCACTAGGAAAAATACGTACTCTAGGCTATCGTCGCCATCAATGCAATCAAAAGAATTGACCTTATTGAGAACACATTATATTCCTAATGATAATGACAATAGCACCACAATTTTTCAGAAAAATAATTATTCAAATGCAGCATCTCAGAAAAATGCTAGAAGAGAATTATATCTTTCAGTGAAAACAGAGACCATGTATCTGTGCAGTCTAGCAAAAATGCTAGAAGTAAGATAACTGGAATATAAGAATGGAAGAGCAGTTTGTTATTGCAATATAACAAGGGCTTAGGCAGGGGGTTGTAAACTAGTCATTTGAATCTCATTCGCCAAAGATCTCTTCATTGCTCACAGCCTCACACTTTTATTCTAAATCAATAATTGTGCTTTCTAGTTTAACACACTAACTTGCGAAAGTCATGGAAGCTCCTCGCACTCATTTGTGAACAAGAATGCATCTGAGTGGCCTCCTTATGTCCCTATCTGAACTGGCCATTGGACGAAGGAATTTTAACTCACTATCCCTGATAAAGTAGTCAAATAACATCATGCTTGCTATGAGCCTAGTGCGAAGACCATGATATATATTTATTTATGGCCACTACCTAACAACACAACTTTTGGGTAAATATCCCAGTGTCACTCTCCCTGATAAAGTAGTCAAATAACATCATGCTTGCTATGAGCCTAGCGTGAAGACCATGATATATATTTATTTATGGCCGCTACCTAACAACACAACTTTTGGGTATATATGCCCAGTGTTTTAAATAGCGTATCTTCGCACGCTATGTAGCGCGCTATTGTGTGGATTTCCTCCCAAACGCTACATAGCGTGCTGCAAATGGCGTATGGAACAAAAAGCGTGGGTGTTTTGGTGACGTGGCACGCTATAGTGTGAAAAGCGTACGCTATTTACGTTTTTTGCATAATACTTACGCTATTTGGGAAAGTGGAAATCTAGGTCAAATAAAGGAAACAAGTTAGCAAAGTTTAGTCGTTGCTGCTCTCATCTCTCCCAGCCGTCGTCTATCCTCTATTTGTCCGTTTTATCCACTAACGTTTTCGTTGCTGCTTCTCTGCTTCTCCACTGTCGTCGTCGTTCTGCTTCTCCTGCTCGAGTCGTGTTATCGCCGTCTCTCCTTCTCCACTGACATCGTCTCTCCTTCTCCTGCTTAGCCTTCTCCTTATATAAGGTATTCCTTGAACCCTAGGCTTGTTTTCCTTGAACGATTGAACCTAGGCTCGTTTTATTTGAATGGTTGAAGTGTTGAACCTAGGCTGATCTTATTTGAACGGTTTCACCCTAGGCTTGTTTTACTTTGAATACTTTGTGGCCTAGGCTCGTTTTAGTTGAATAGTTTGTGGCAATGTCTACAAGTGTTTTAATGGATGTATGTTACTTGGATTTTTGTGTTACTGTTATTTGAAGTGTTTTAATGGATTTTTACTAATGTTCTTTAGTATAATATTATTTTTTATTTTTTTAATTATTACCCTATTGGAGTCCCAAATAGCTTACACTATTTGCGCTACGCGCTTCCGGAACCAAAACGCTATCGCTATCGCTATTTAAAACATTGAATATGCCGCACAACATATGTGTATATGCTGTACAACATATATAGCTTTGCCTTGGTTTCACACCTTGTTCCCCTCATCCCCAACATCCTTGTTTGTGCAGTATAAACTGTGTTGTGGTTATGCGAGACAGCGATTTAACAGTGTGTCCCCACCCGAGTCTTTTCCTCCACCAACCAAGTGACATCACCTAAACACCATCTTGGGCCACACAACCCCAAAGGCGGACAGAAGAAAAGGGAAAAGGGGTGGCCCATCCCTCAAAAAAAAAATTACCACTAATTACCCTAAATTTTTTAAGTTAGCCCAGTCCAGCACACAGCTTCAGCATCCAAAACCCCCTTCTAATTCTAACCTAACATCTTTATTATTCCAAAGCTACTAAAATATTAGCACCAAAGAACTCCACTGACCACCATCGCTGCTTTTTCAAAGAATCGGTCCCCACCACTAAATTAACTTCTCGCCAAGTCGGTTCTGTGTAAAAGTAAGTCTATACTGCAAATACATAATTTATAGATAGTGTGTTTGATGTTTGTCCTATTCGATATATAGTTATATACTATAAATTATAATATATGCATATATATTTATTAATATATATCTAATTAAGTTTGTTTAGGTACTGGGAAGAGTGACTTCGAATCTCATAAGACTCACTGGGCACAACTTCGATAGTATTTTGATTAGTTTTATTTTTATGTAAAATTTTCTTCAAATTCTACTAATTATAAAAATATTATTTTTCTTATCTGATTTTGTTTCTAACTTAGCCCCCCAACCCCAAAAAAAAAACCACAAACAAAATGAAATCCTGGATCCGCCCTTGTACGCATTAGTGAGTTCTTCCCAAAACCCCAGCCTAGCCTTGAGTTCATTAGATTTTTTAATGAAGGTAACATCAACATTCCAAAAGTCTTGAATCTACTTCTTTCCTCTGTGCCATAACCTCACGATCCAAGATAGCAGTATTATCCTAAACCTATTGTACCCCTATTTTCCCTCCACCTTTCCAGTGGGCTAACAGGCCTCGATCCTAACTAGAAAATAACAGGCCTATATTTTTTGAAGTAAATATAACAAACAGGGAAACGAGAACAAATGGGCACAAATAGACCAGATAAAGGTTAAATCTTGATTCTAAGCAAAAATAGTCTTCTAGAATTACAACTATACATGAAGAGAACCAGAAAAATTGACCACAGCAAATTATTCATCTGCATGAAAATAAAAGAACAAGAAATCCACATATAGTGAGGAAAAAATCCTTACAGTTTTTATTTTTTCAACATGGGGTTCAGCCCACTTCAGAGCCTGTAATTTTTTCTCCATGGCCTGTGACCAAAGAGAAATGCAAACGTGGTAAGTAGCTTCTGAAGAAGACAATAGCATATACTCTAAATTTACATAATAATACCATCTATAGTTGATACTCCAGCAGGTACTATAACAGATATGATAAATGGAAGTATAAAACATTAACTTCTAAATTGCCTGTCGAAAAAATAAATAGAAAGAGAATGAAAATGAAAATGAAAATGAAAATACCTTCTGCATCAATATATCCACATTAGGTTTCCCATGCTCTCTCCAGTGTGTCACCACTAATGACTGCCAATAGTAACATGGTCAAAACTCACAAGAAATAGTTTATACGGCCATAGACATCCTGCTCCAAGAAACTACCTGACAACTAAACCAATGAACTGCAAGCCAATGTGGTAGCCATGCACCATGAACCTAATTATGGATCACACAACCAAATACATTATAATGAAGTGCAGAAAAGTCTCCTTGAGAATTGGAAGATTAACATGTACTATACAATAACTTTTGTTGTTAAATAAATCAAAGGTGACGATGATACACCTGCTGTGCAGGTACACCAACTATACTTTATCTAAATCATTCGGAAACAGTTGCCAATATAACTGAACAACAAGAAGCATTATAAATTTTCCCAACCAGTGTCAACTAATTCGCGGGTCGCATGGATATGGGGCACAGGTATAGGGTATGGGACCTCGTTCGTTACGGGGTGTGGTTAGGGTAGGCTTATTTGGAATGCTATTTCGAGTCGCAATATGTTTGGGAACGCATAATTGGGTAGCTTTTAGTACTTTGTCTAATATATACCTATATAATAATGTATATATATACATATATGTAAGTTATTGACATTCTAACTTTAAGTCGTGAGGTTTAACTTAAAAGTTTGTAAGTTATGTTAATAAAATTAACAATCGTTGACATTCTTAAAAATATTTCAAATTGAATAAATTTTTTGAATAACTAGAATCTACAAATAAAAGACTAAAGTACTAAACTCAATTTAACCCAATCCCTAAAACCTATCCTGCGTTATCCTCTGTCTATGACCACCATTAGGATTAACCAACTACTCATAAAACTCTAATTCCCTCTCACAAATGTGTATAACATTCCCTCTCTCTTCTGGTTCGTTAATTCGCGTTCTCCAAATCAACTTAGATTCCCATTCTTAAGCAAATTCCTACAAGGAAGAATCCATCACGATGAGTCCCTCTGGAATTCTTCTCCCTTGGGATTCATTCACTACACGGACAAGTATTTATGTTATATATTAAACTGATGCATTGAGATTTATATGTCCATATATATACACATACATATATCCTTCAATTTCTTCCATTCGCTAAATATTGCGTATTGCGTCACAAACGAACCCCATTTGGAGTCGAACATCCGAATATGCGATACGCGGTATACACCAATGAATTAGGCAACCCTGTTCCCAACAGCTCTAGCTCAAGTGGCATCAGCCCTTACCTCAAACTGGGGAGGTTGTGGGTTCCATCCCCCTCTCCCTCTTTCACATGTAGTTGTAACAAGGAAGAGACTTGAACTTCCCCTTTTCTTACAAAAAAGCTAGGCGACAAGAACTATGGACAAAGCAATAGCAACTATAAGTTCTCGCCGATCCACCCTTTTTAGACATTAAAATTTGAAGTGCAATCTAAGTCCAACAAAAAGATATTGTAAGTCAATAAATCATATCAAAGATATCTCCCACTTTAGTTTGAACACTTGTGCTATCCAGATGCTATCATTTATGCCACCTTATGTTGTTTTAAAATTAGTGTGTTAAAGTTCCTGTTATCAAGTTTTGAGTTGAACTAACACACACACATGTTGGGAACCATCTCACTCGAAACTCAGAAGATTAACCTATTAGGTAGTGGGCCAACAATATATACCATGTTTTGCAATACTCCCCCGCTTGCACGTGGTGAGACAAACCAAGGTGCACCAAGTGCGCAATATCAAAGAGTGCAATTATGCCAATGCAAAGGGAGAAACAATTGCAAACACTAGGACTTGAACCCAAGACCTTGCAGTAACTAGAGTTCTGATACCATGTTAGGAGACATCTTACCCAGCCCACTCCCCAACAGCTTAAACTTTTAGGGCACATGGTATTAGAGCTCGGGTATCACAAGTTCTCAGGTTCAAGTCCTGGCACTTGCATTTGTATACGCATTATGCATTATGGTGTTTATGCACTAGGCGCGCGTTGGTTTGGTTCATCTCTTCTCTCCACGCACACGTGGGGGTCGCCCATGAGAGGTAGTGTTTAAAAGCATGCATCCATTGTTTGAACCACTACCTAACAGCTGAAGCTTTTGGGAGAGATTGGCTTATAACAACGTGTGTGTGTGTGTCTTCAGTTTAGGTTACAATACCATTTGGTCAGTTTTATAAGTATCTTCATCCATAGTAGTTCATGGTGTACAAGTAATTTCAAGATTAGTTGGACTGGCCAGAGTGACTAGTATTATGGTTTTTCTATGTTATTAGGCCTTCAGATCCAAGGGCCTGGTACATTGGTTAAACAATTGCTAATATGCACCTAGCGCCCCAAATAAACAAGAAAACACACAACAAAAGGGGACAGAGGATTCAATCTACGAAACAAAAACAAGTCATACAAACCCAAAAACAAAATCTATCATCAACATAAGTAACAAAGAAATGATTAACACAGGAAAATAACCATCTTGGTTGTTTACCTCCATTAACTCCTCAGCTTTTGATGTGGCCTCAAATTTTGCCTTCATCATTTCCTCCTATAGAAATTTTATGTCAAAAGGAACTGCTCTTCATCACCATAATCTAGCATATATAATTACACAAGAATTTCTAGCAACATGATACAAATTTACCTCGGCAATTTGAAGAGCGCGTTCAGTTTTACGAATTTTTGTCTTGTGTTCGTCAACAACTTTCTGGAGCTGCAGAGAGAAGCACATCAAGAATTAGAAGCTGTTAAGATTTGTATATATTTTATTTATAAAATGTTTATATTTAGGAGATAAGTAGGAAATCCTTATTAAAAGGAAATATCCAATTTTTCCAGATCGTCTCTCTAAGATATGTATTTTAGCATATTTCTGGTCTTTAAATTATGCTCTTTTAATATTTATCTTTTGTTGATGATTTTTCCCGATACACTTGCTTATTTTTAATGAAAAATCGTTCCGAACAATTCTCCATCTTTTAAACATTTTGCTCAAAAATTAAAACCCAATTTGGCACCACTATTCGTACTTTCCGCAATGACAATGCACGAAAATACTTTTCTGCCCCCTCCTAATCTTTTATAACTTCTCAGGGCATACTTCACCAATCTTCTTGTGCTCATGCTCCTTAACAAAATGGAGTGGCTAAATGGAAGAATAGACACTTGATTAAAACTGCTCATACTTTCCTTATTCACAATCATGTTCCGCAACGTTTTTGGGGAGACGCAAGCATCACCGCTTGCTATTTAATTAATAGAATGCCACCCTCGGTTTTAGAAAATCAGGTACCTCATTCTCTGTTATTTCCAACCGAGCCTCTCTATCCCGTCTACCCTCGTATCTTTGGCTACACTTATTTTGTTCATGAACTCAATCCAGGAAAAGATAAGTTACATGCCAAATCTCTCAAATGTATCGTTTTGAAGTATTCTCGCTTACAAAAGGGTTATCGTTATTTTTTCCCGAACCTTAAACGATACATTGTTTCCACAGCCATCACCTTCTTTAAGATAACTCCCTCCTTTCCCTCTTTAGAAAGTGTTGTGTGTCCTCCTGATATTAGTGAGTCCCCTATATCAAACGCTAGTCCTATTCCACAAGTTGTGTACTCTCCTGACCCTGTGGCTCCTACTGCAAACTCGCCACCTCCTTTAATCACTTACCATCGCCAACCTCGACCTATATTTGTTGAGAACCCCACCACCGAGCCCACCACTCAGACTATATCCGAGTCTATCACTCCATCACCGGATCCACCGGCCTCATCTCCTACTCCAGTTACGCCTCCGGTTCTGGCTCCTGACCTAGATTTTTCCATTGCCGAACGCAAAGGTATTCGTTTTATTCGTAACCCTCATCCCATTTATAATTTTGACAGTTATCATCGTTTATCTCCACAATATACTGTATTTGTATCATCTTTGTCTTTTGTTTCTACACCTAAAAATGTAGGAGCCACTATTTATGAGCCTAGCTGGCGTCAGGCTATGGTTAATGAAATGTCCACCTTGCATTCAAGTGGCACATGGGACCTCGTGCCTTTTCCTCCTAGTAAATCAATAGTGGGTTGCCGTTGAATTTACATTCTTAAAGTTGGGCCCAACGAAAATGTTGATCGTCTGAAAGCCCGGTTAATTGCGAAAAGGTATACCCAAATATATGGGCTTGATTATGGTGATACTTTATCTTCAGTGGCTAAGATGTCCTATATTCCTCTATTTCTCTCAATGGCTGCTATTCGTCACTGGCTGCTATTCGTCACTGGCCCCTTTATCAGCTGGACATCAAAAATGCTTTTCTTCATGGTGAATTATAAGAAGAGGTATATATGGAGCAACCTCCTAGGTTTGTTGCTCAGGGGGAGTCTAATCTGGTGTGCCGCCTCCCTCACTCTCTTTTTGGACTAAAGCAGACCCCTTGGGCTTGGTTTAGACACTTTAATTCGGTTGTTTGTCAGCTTGGTATGACTCGTAATGAGGCTAATGACTCGTAGTGAGGCTAATCATTCCGTTTTTTACTCCCATTCATCTCCTGACAGATACATATATTTGGTTGTTTATATAAACGATATTGTGATTACGGGAAATGATCAAGAGGGCATACAAAAACTCAAGCAACATTTATTTCACCACTTTTAGACGAAAAATTTAGGGAAACTCAACTACTTTCTGGGATTATAAGTTGCTCAATCTCGACAGGGTATCACCATCTCCCAAAAGAAGTATGCCTTAGATATATTAGAAGAAACTAACATAACGAATTCCAAACCCGTAGAGACTCCGATGGATCCAAACGTCAAACTCCTACCTAATCAGGGGGAGCCATTATCAGACCCTAGTAAATACCGGAGACTTGTTGGGAAACTCAACTACCTCATCGTGACACGTCCTGACATAGCGTTCTCAATGAGTGTACTTAGTCAGTTTCTAAGTGCTCGGTGTGATAGTCATTGGGAGGCAAATATTCGTATTTTAAAATACATAAAGAAGACACTAGGTAAAGGCCTTATGTATGAAAGTAGAGGCCACACTGAGATTGTTGGCTATTCTAATGCTGATTGGGCAGGCTGCCCATATGATAGACATTCGACCACTGGGTATTGTATTTTCATTGGAGGAAATTTGGTCTCATAGAAGAATAAGAAACAATCAGTTGTTTCCTTGTCCACCACTAAGGCAGAATATTGAGCCATGGTAAAAGCGACGTGTCAGTTCATATGGATGAAACAGCTACCCCGGGAGCTAAAGTTCACGAAAATTCAACAAATAAAGTTGATATGTGATAACCAAGCAGCTCTCCGCATTGCGTCTAATCTAGTCTTTCTTGAAAGGACCAAACATATCGAGATTGATTGTCACTTTATTAGAGAAAAAAATCTTTCCAGGGAGATTGCTACTAGCTAAGTGAAATCGAATGATCAACTAGCTGATATCTTTACTATGTTTCTCGGTGGACCTCGAGTCAGTTATATTTGTAAAAAGCTTGGAACATACAATTTGTACGCTCCAGCTTGAGGGGGAGTGCTAAGATCTGTATGTATTTTATTTATAGAATGTGCATATTTATGAAATAATTAGAAAATCCTTATTAGAAGGAAATATCCTTATTTTTAGGGTCTCTCTCTTGTATATATTGATGTACTCCTTTTCTCAATAATTAATAACAATTATTCTCACAATCTCTTGTATTCTCACAGAATCATTCAAGTTTTTATAAACAGCGCAAACAATTGATTTAGGAATAGCACAAAATTAGGCTATAATTACACGGCACTCACTTAAAAACAAATAAAACAGAAAACTTATGAAGACAATACTAAAAGTTATAAGGCCTTCGCAGAAGAAAAAATCATGGATAGTGTATAAAATCGAGGAGGGTGTGACAATAGAGTGACTGCATGAGGGTATCTAAGTTGCTCCTGTGGATAGAGGGGGGCAGAGAGGTAGAGACAAAGGGTGTGTGTGATAAGAAAAAGTTTGAAAATGATTGAAAACAATAATAATTTGGTGGAATGTTCTATTACTTTTGGGGTTTTCCATGAAATAAAATTCTTGGGGCAGTGGGTAAGAAAAAAATTCCGTAAATATAAGAAAAAGATGGAGAACATCTCACCAAATCACTCGATATTTTTCCACCTAATCATAAAAATTAATAGCGTTTTCGTTAATTTTCCAATTTTTTTATCGAACAGGCCCTAAGAGACTGGAGTAATACCACTCTGACTGAATGAGACTAAATGAATTAATGCTTGGTTGATGAGAGGTATTTCTTTCAATAACTAGGGCACCATCTTCGGCAACCTAATCTATATAGGCCCATTACCTTAAAAGACTTTCTCAATCTATACATACAGGGCCAAGGTCTTTAGTCCCCAAAATCACCAGTCCTACCTCTCTTTTGATTCAATTTTCACAGAAACTGAAATGCTACCTAGTAAAAACTCTCAGTTACAGATGTTATATCTCATATTACCAAAACCAACTTGGGACTGTGTGGGTAGGCGCACGGTCTCAGGTTCGATTCCCCGCTGCGTGAAACCTTTCTTGGGCCACTAGAGGCGTCTCCCGGTCGAGCAACCAAGGCCTCATGGGATTAGTGGGGGTGGGGCCTCGATACCCATGGTTATCAAAAAAAAAAAAAAAAAAACAACTCTCCCCTCAGATAGGAAATAACCAAATCCGTAACCTTAACTCTCCTACAGCATTAATCAGTTTTCTTTCCAATATTGTCACTTTTTCATTACAGTAAAACCACAAAAATCTGGAAGAAGTTGATATGTATACATGACATCATGTATTCAATATTTTGCGGGAATGAAATGGTACCCCCAGAATATGGTACAAATTTTCCATGACAAACAAGATGTCAGCAAGTATTACCCAATCTTGTTGAACAACATCCCAAGTGCATTGCATGAGAACACAATATAAATATTAAGACCAAAACACAGTATATATAATTGAATCAGATATAAAATTTGGCAAATGTGAAGGGTATTATACTTTGTAATGCAGTGTGTCAACAATGAAATATATTAAAGTTCAGAATTAAAGCAATGAAAGCATAGACCTTAATGAAACTTTTATAAAAGGATGAACATACATTCTCGACTTCTGAACTCAACTCAAAGACCTTCTTCTCAGCTTCAGTTGTCCGGGCTTCTAGGGCCTCTTTTTCCATATTTTTTGTTTCTAAATCCTTTTCAAGCTTCTTCATCTGCAAACGAGTACTAAGATATATGACTCCAAATAGTAGCTCTCCTTGACAATTTAAAAAAAAAAACTCGTTTTACCCATAACTAACCTGCTTCTCTAGTTCTCTGACTCGTGCACGAGCCTTTACCACTTGATCCTCAGTATCTGATGTTCCTTTTTCCTGGGAAAAAATGTGAAAAGGTTATATAACAAGCACTGCAGTCATTTTATTTTGATCAAAAACAGAACCGAAGGCATAAAGAATAAATGAGTAGGTCAAAGGAATAAAGTGTCTTGCCTGTAGAGAAGCTATCTCGCCTCGCAACGATGCAATGCTATGTGACTTCTCTTTAATGATCATCTCCTTCTCCACAACTATATCATCCTTGCCCTTTAGTTCTTCTGTCTTCTCTTCAATATGAGATTCTTCAAAAGTAAGCAGAGTCAGAGGATGAGAATGCAACAATCACCGCATATGTCATCAGGAAAATAAAATATACAACTAATTGCTGATTTCCAAGTCATTCATGCCTCACTATATATTGCTTCCATGTTCCCTTTCTCAAAATCTATTTATCATGCTTCTGTGTCTGCACTAAGCTACATATTATAATATTTTACTTGTCCAATATGTTCGGTTGTGCACCAAAAATTTTAAGATTTTACAATTGAGCCCAGGCTACATCTGAACTACCTTTTTGCAGTGTTCTAAAAATCAAACCCGAGCCCCATCCACATTAAGCAGTGGCTTATCACCTCTCATTGTGTAAATCCCGAAAAGATAATAGGTTGCGAGTATTAAGGGGGATTGAATGGTTTCAAATATAAATATACTAGAGTTGATCAACCTCAGTGTTGTAAAAGTTCCCAGGTAGGGCATCTAGGGATGGCCTAGGCAATAGTCCCCTGAAACCCTACCACTCGGAGCCTTTTGAATTTCTGATATTTTGACTCGAACTTTGCAGATTATATGCATAATTCTGATTCATAACAGGTGAAAAAAACTAATCAATGGTAGACTCTGAAGTCAGAAGAATAAAGTGTAGTTTAAACAGAAGCAATGAATTTATGAATGATGGCTCTCAATAACGTGTAAGGAAGTGCTAAAATCAGTCATAAATAAACCCCAACCTACAAATGAATATAAGAGAAACTGAGATTATTATATATTGAACTATCTAATCATGATGAAACAAATTCAAAAACTAAAAACTGCGCAAAATGAGAGAGGGAGAGAGAGAGATTGAAAATAATTCAATATACATGTTATAGAGATTAGGATAATTATGATAGATTGAAAATAATTAAGGAAGAAGAGTGAGATTAAGAAACTACTGACCAAGGGAATGAATCCTGGATTTGAGGTGGTCCATTTGGACCTTCATAGAGGACAAAGAATCGGAAGCGTCGGGTTGTTTAACTAGTTGTTGTTGTTGTTCAACGACTGAGGAGGCATCTGCAGTGAAAATTAGGGCTAGAAAGACTGATGATAGTATGATAAGCTTTACCACGGCCATAGTTTGTTAACCAACAGACCCTTCTCTCCTCTCCTCTCCTCTCCTCTGTTCTCTCTCCCTCGAGATATATATATATATAGAGATAGAGAGAGTTAACAACACTTACTCTTTGTTATTAATTAATTTGTTCAGTGGTTGAGTCGAAAGCATCATGTTTGGTTTGGTCCCTCATTCTTCCATCCAAATACCAAACCTAACAACAACTTTTATCAGTTTTACACGCACGGAGAAGCCCAGAGCGAGAGAGAGATTTCTTATGAATACAAACATAAAGGGTCCTGTGTCCTTCCTAGGCTCCTAGGATTTGTAGTAGTTGTATTTATGTTACCAGATCACCATGTGCAGGAGTGAGTAATCTAATTTTAATTTACTAATACTATTTCTTACTTAACTAAAGTGAAATATGCATGTATAAAATAATAAGGTGCTGTGAGACACCCGAAAATCGAATAAACGAACCGAACTAATTTATTATAATTTGAAATTTTTCGAATTCGAAAAAAAAAAAAATTGATATCAAAAACTAAAACCAATTGATTCAGATTACCCGGATCGGACCGAACAACTCAAAATATAAGTGCCTTAATCAAATGCAGTAAAAGTAACTAAAGTCAGTGCTCCACAAAATATAAGTGCCTTAATCAAATGGTTCAAGATTTAAATCATTCTGGGAATACTATATTCCATTCCGAAACAATTCCCGTGTTTAGTTCAAGTTTAAGTCTGGAATAAATGATTCCATGAACAAACCCTTCCCCCCAAATTTTCCCATTTAAATCATAAGGAATAAACCATTACCAATGGGCATATTTTTTAATTTTTCATGTTAGGACCAAAATAACACTCTTCCTTATGAATAAATAATTCTTTTTCCATCCACGTATGAAAATATTGTTTGAAACAATTTTTTTTTAGTTACGCTGCTGCACAAAAAAGATAAAAAAAAATAAAAAAAAATTGGAACTTTTTTTTATTCTTTTTTCTTGTTGTAATTTTTTTTTGTAATTGATACTTTATTCCATTCCTATTCCCGGTTGAACCAAACATCGGCATGGCATTCTAGATGTCAGGAAATAAACTTTCCAGGAATCAAGTATGCCCATTTCATTCCCAAAACTCGAACCAAACGAGCCCTAAAATGTTATATTAGTCAATTGCCCAAGGTTAAGGATTCTTGCATTAAATAAGAGTATTAGTAGTGTAGTTTTTAACTAAAGTTTTAGCAATATAAAAAAACGAATGAGATCGAACCGAAACTGAATAATTTGGGGAAAATTTGGGTTCCATAGGTATAAAACCTAAAACCGAAACCGAACTATAAAATTTGGGGAGGGTTTTGGGGTACCACAATCTCTACACCGTCCAAAATTGAAAATACCCCTAATGTATAATTTAGAAGTGTGCATAATCAAATCCAATCCGCTTAAACTGACCGATCCAATTTTGATTGGATTCGGTAAAACTAGTAGATTGGATTGGTTTGCGTTTTAGAAAACCGACCAAATATTAGATCAGTTTGGTTTATCACCTTGGTGAAACTAATATCAAACCGATCAAATCCAACATCAATTCAAAATAACACTTGTCATTATGTAATTGGTTATTATTATACACTAGTCATTAATATAGTATTTTAAGTAAAAGTGCAAACTCTTAGTAAAAATAGACGTAATTCAAAAATTAAAATAAGCAAATACCTTCATTTTAAGGTGACTATACCCCTAACTTCAAAGTCTACAAATCCACTTATAAAAGCATAAAAACATGCAATGAAATCCTTATAATTATTGAGCCATGCAAAAATAAATAAATAAATGAATTGTATATTTTTTTCTTTTATTATATATATTTAATTGACATCATTATAGGGTTCAATAAAAATCTTATATAAGGAAAATATAATGGCACCTTGTAGTTCATGATTTTATATGATATATTAGAGTAAAAGGGGTTGAAAGTACATTGAATAAAAATCGAACAAAAATTAACAAAATAATCAGTGAATTAGAAAAAATAAAGAAATAAGAAGCTCATGGTCTATTCTTTTCGCGTGATTTTGAGATATGATTTAATAATCGCGTGATTTATGTAATTTAAAAGTACTCTGTTGGGATAAGTCTCAATATTTTAAAATTTCATTAAATTTTGAAATCCTGTAAATTACCTGATTTCAAAATCCGTTCAAAATGTTAGAATTTTGGAACCCGGTGTTGAATTACGGAGTTTGAATTTGATTTGTCTCTTTTTAATCCCCTCTATCCTCCATTATTGATCACTAGGACTTTTTCTCTATAACTAAAATACATAAATAGATAAGAATCCCACTAAAACTCAATTTATTCAATTTTAATTTTTTAAAAAGAACACCTAAATTAAAAATCATGAAATTTTAAAATCACATATGTCTAAATCTTATAATTTATCAAATCATATGATTTAAAAAAATTATAAAAATAACGCAACCTCATTAGGAATATACGAAACTTAATTTTTTTTCAAACTAATTGAGGACACTTAGATAAATGGACGAGACTATGGTCAATAAATCAAGCCAATGTATATATATAACGAGATATGCATACATAAGATGATTGTATTGAAATGACACATTGATTGAGATCAATGCAATCATAAATATTGGTAACGGTTTATAGAGTAGACGAACAAATAACTACTAAATTGCAAATGTCAAAGAAGATGAAAATAAAGTATTATATAATAAATGTATTTTTCAAATAGCAAGGAAAATGGGATAAAATATAGCATTTTAGAGTAAATGCATTTAGTGAAATGTCACATTGCACAACCTGATAGATATAGTGAGTTTTTACTATCTATATAATATTATGTGAAAAATTGAAAGAGAAAAAATAAAACGAATCATGATTTATTATTCAGAAATAGGGGATATTATCACTCGTTTAATTGCTAAATTTATATGTGACTTTCTCGTAGAATATGAAACTTTAGTGTATTTTGAGACATTATATGCACAATTCATTCAAGTAATTACAATTGAGAAGTGGAGCATGATGGTTAAATACTGGCTTTACAAATATCTAGAAAAAAAGCACAACAGTTAAATATTGGTTTTACAAATAAGCAGTAAAAGAGCGTGACAATTAAATATTGATTTTACAAATAACAAGTAGTAAAGGGATAATTGGAATAAATTGCAATGTATTAAATAGCTACCAAATAAAAGTGCTGCTCCTTGGTCGGTTGCGTATGAGATATGAATTATCATTGGTTTACTTCACCATTTTGATTACTCTATCAAGCATATTTTTAGAGAGATTAACAAATGTGCTAATTTACTTGCTAAATTGGGCTTTAAGGAGAGGAAATATTTGTACTTTAGCAACGATTGTTTGCCTAGTAAGTAAGTGGGTCTGTCTAGGATATATAGAGTATGTATTTTTGATACGAGGCTTTTGAATATGTAAGTTTTGGCTATTTTATTTGTTGTTTTCTTTAATAAACTTATGGGTTGTTACATCCTTTACTTAAAAAAAATAGTTGCCACATGGCATAATCGGGGTGATATTAGGCATTTTACTATCTATATAATATGATGATTTGAGGTAAGGGTATGCATGCGTGAATGTATTCATGTAGACATTTAGGGTGGGGCTTGATGCAATGTACAGGATGTAACAACCGGCACGTGACTGTCAAATAATTAGTAATAATTAAATAAAGGATTTTAAAGAGACGACGATAAATGTCTTTGGTCTTCCAATATGTGGCGGAGTGTGGACGTGGCAATTTTGATGAGATATACATACATTACAAACATTACTCCACATG
Source organism: Lonicera japonica (assembly GCA_021464415.1). Lineage (NCBI taxonomy): Eukaryota > Viridiplantae > Streptophyta > Magnoliopsida > Dipsacales > Caprifoliaceae > Lonicera > Lonicera japonica. The sequence continues at coordinate 76,312,778 of CM038469.1, read as the reverse complement.
TATTCTCTATTTGGATAACGCAAGTTTCTTCTTTTTCTTCTTTTTTTTAAAAATAAAATAAAATAATATAATTATTTTCTCGTTGGTTGGTTCATAATTTTTTTTTTAAAAGCATCGCGCCAACCATGTTTTTATGTATACTTACCTACCTCCCTACCTTATTATTTTTTTTAATGTTCGTTAACTATTATTTTTTGTGTTGCTAGGTATATTAGAATTGGGATGGTTATTTAAGTCATGTAAGTTACGTATTGACGATTTTGTTACAAAAGTTTTTTTTACCCATTAAATTTATAATTGGTTGAGAAGCATGTGGTTGTTATTTTGGAAAACTTTGCTATAGATAATGGGTTTAAATTAGTGCATTTTGATGGTGATGCCCATAATGTGCTTTATTGTAATACTCGGTAATATAATTAGTATAAATTAGATATATATTAATATCGATTAAGTAAAAAATTTGAAGAGATTCTTTTGACATAAAAGGCCGTGCAAATATAAATCTGCAATTCTAATCAGAATTGCATATAATGAATGTGACATTAGACATATTATAATATTTATTTTTTGATCAAATATTTAAAAAGTTAAAAAGATGCCATACAATGAAGCTAAACGCTTCTATTTAAAGAGGGGAAAAGTAAACAAACAGTACAAAAAAAGAACAATATTTGTACAATAAAAGCAATAAATAATTGCGGATTCCTTTTGTTGCGTGTGCTAGGAAGGGGTTTAGATTAGTGCATTTTGATGGTGATGTCCATAATGTGCTTTCTTGTAATACGTCGTAATGTAATTAGTGTAAATTAGACACATATTAATATCGATTAAGTAAAAATTTTGAAGAGTTTAGGAATGTTGGTTAATTATGGACCAAGTTGTAAAATTTTATAAGTTTAGTATGGACTAAAATATAAAATTGTAAAAATTAAGGGTTAAAATAATAAAGGTATAAAACTTCAGGGTATAATGTCGTAATTAAACAAAAATTAGATTTTTTTTATTAACCTCGCCGACTTCCACCACCTAAATTGCTCCACTTTCTTCATTCCTCTTATTTCATTTTCATTATGGTCGAAAGCGAGACAAAAAGAAAAATAATATAGGTATAAAGCTTACTTTTTATAAATTAATCATCAAAACTCCGTTGAATCAAGTCGAGCCTTAAGGGAAAGTTGTTATATACATCGAGGGCTACATAGGGGTATAAGAATTTTAGAATTGTGCTGGTTGGGGTTTGGGTTATCATCTCAAATTTAATTATTTGGGGCAAAATATTTTGAAGTAGGGGTTTAAATATTTTTAAAACCCGATAATATGATTTTATTTTATAAAAGTCATCATGTTTTAATTGTTTTTGTTTTAAGAAATATTACATGATGAGGATGATGATGTTTTATTATTTACAAAACCATGTGCATGTGATTTGAAGCAAGATATGCCATTATACTTGATATATGTGTTATTTAATATACACGAGGTGTCCCTTGGATGTATAGATGTTGTATATTAATGAAATTAATTAATTGATAAATTATATACATCAAGGAACATGTATAGAGATTTGTTATAGTTATATGGCATAAGTTGTTTCAAATGTTCATTTGTTAGCATGTTATGTATACTGTGCATCGTTATTGTGTCAACTGGATTATAGGAGATCTTTCGGCAAGTTCGGACTATTCTTATGGCCTATTATGTAGGCATATGTTTCGTATCTATGATGCTGAAAGCTTCTTATGATTGTTGTATCATTCTGAGATGTGATATAATCCCGTGATAGATCCGATTATGGTTTTTATTATAGCCCTTCGTCGATGAAGGGAATATGTATTGATCAATGCTTTTTTGCTGATGTGAAAATAAGTAGGACTCGGTACCCTTGGATTGAAAATCCCTAAACCCTCGGGGAATAGCAATGAGGTATGCTGTCTAGAGCCAGTGGTGAGTAGCTCGGTAATCCAGACCTCGACAAAGCACTTGTGACTCTGTGATATGATATGGATGGACGAACATGTGGTCCAATTTTATTATGATATGATGCTGATCTTTTATGGGCCGGGTGATGTTATATCGTGATTATAATCGGTTTATTCTCTAGGGCGGTCAGACCATTTTCTTATTCTTATGATTATGGTTCGGCCCAGCTTCGGTATCTCTTCGGGGTGTCAGGCCCATTGTTATTATTATTATTATTATTAGGTTCGATTTTGGTATTCTCTCGGTATAATAGTTGACACAAGGGAGGTAACCTACATATGCACATGCATACATTATTTTATCGGTTAAGCCATAATTTAAAGGGCTATTATTTACACCCCTCAATTTTGTCACAAACACCACCATCTCTAATTTGATAAAACTTATTTTTCAACACTCCACTTTTTTGTCACAAACACCCTCTCACTTAAGCATTACTTAACTTATTTATTCAATGCTTAAAACATTAACCTATTTATTTATTCATTTTTTTAATAAACTAATTAAACATTAACCCAGATAATTAAACATATATCTCTCATTTCCCCCCATTCACAATTACATTGCATTGCTTCAAGTAAAAAGATAGAAAAAGAAGAGACTCACTTCTTTATCATTTGAGCTCTCAAAATCAAGAAATCACAATCAAATCAAAGCACAAACATTATTGGTGGGAAGTTTGAAGCTTGGATTATGATAAATAAGAAGCAATATTCATGAGATGGTGGAGAAAGAAGAAGTTCAAAACAAAGTTGGTGATGAAATTTTACTCCAAAATGAAGCCAAAGATGTATTATAATAATTATTATTAATGTATTAATGTGTATATTAGCTTTCATATATCATTCTACAACATTCAAATTGAAACAAAGATATAATCCCCAAAACAAAGTATAAAACGGGTTCTGTCCAGGCTTGACTCGCTTTATATAAGGAGAGTAATCTAGTTACAACTCTCCTTAAATAAGGCGAGTGTGTACAGACACTCTCACCCCATGTGAGGTGAGTTTGTGCTATTAGGCGAGTTACTTACAACACATTCACCTAATGTGGGGTGAGTGTGTGTGAATCCACTCACCTGTCATTAGGTGAGTCTAATTTAAAAATACTCCAGTACACTCTGCACTCCATTGCTTTATATTAGGTGACTCACTTGTAACACATTCACCTAATGTGAAGTGAGTATGTATGAATTCACTCACCTGTCATTAGGTGAGAGACGAGCGGGAAAATGTGAGAAATCTTCTCTCTCTATCTTTTTATTTTTAATTAAGGTTTGTATTAACTTTTAATTGGGTGGGGGGTGTTTGTGACTAAAAATTGGCACGAGAGGGGTGTTTGTGATAATGGTGGTGTTAGTGACATAAATGGGGGGTGTAAATAATGGCCCCCATAATTTATGATTAAACAGTTAATTACGTTTTATACGTAATATTGCTTGCTATATCTCCCTTACTGAGCTTTGAGCTCACCCCGTTTTATTTAAACAATTTAGGTATCCAGGAGACGGATAAGACTGAATAAGCGACTGGGTTGGGAATGAAGTAAAAACATCTGATACCGACTCATTTTTGTTGTAAATATTTATATAAGGTAAGCCACGGCTAGCCTGAGTTATTGTTTGCCTTGCAATACATGTTGACATGGTTTGTATGCCTCTCGAATTACATATATGTGTATAGATGTATATTACACTCATATTTTATATTATTGTCCACAGCATGAGTACCAGGGTTGTTTATTTCATGCTATGTGATAATCTTGAATTTATTGTTTCATTATTTATTTTAGACATACTTTAACTCGTCTAATGTGGGTCAGTAATGCTCCCAGTCTTAATTATAAGTGTTATCATACTAATTAATGCGGGGTGTTACATTTATACTCTCTTGCACAGGATAAATTTCTAGCAAAGTCTTAACTTAAAAACCTTAAGTTATGGATTGGGCATTTCGTGGGGTCAAACGGATGAGTTTTTTTTTTTTTTTAATAAATTTGGTAAATATGATATTTGTGATTAGTAGATTATCTCTACCAAATTTCATTAAAAAAAATCATTTAGGAAGCAAGTTAACTATACAATTGAAAAATATATGTCTAATTAACGGAGATATATATTTGAATTTTGTAGTTGACCCACTTCTCGATTGAATTTTTTATGAAATTTGGTTGATATGTTCTATTAATCATGAAAATTGTTTTCACAAAATTTCATAAAAAACTCATCCATTTAACTTCCCAAAATGTCCAATATGTGATTTAAGGTCCTTAAATTAAGACCTTATTGAAATGTACCCCTATTACACAATGGTAAGAATATCTCTAAAATTAGTTGTGTTACTTAAGAAGTGCAAGCATTATATTGTCTCAATCCTACCTTGTTAATAAGGTGTTGAGACTCAATATACATAGTTCCCATTTTTTGGGGGGACTAAGCATACTTAATAAATAAATGATTTTCATATTATGACTTACAAAATGTCATTATTTTTTAGCCACTTTTGTATCTTATGACTTGGTTCTGTATAAACTGTGCGGTAAGTACTTTATCTTTTGTTTGAGTAAAAATTTTTTCACTGTCCTATTTCTCTTATCCTTTTTACGTATATTACTTGATTGAGCTTAGAAATTGTATTTCTAATCCCTTAAACAAGGTTCAATTAGCTTATAATTACTGTCTAAAACCGAAAATGGCATGTAAATTCAGTTTAAGCATGAAAAAAAGGCACTACATTGTATTTATGTGTTACTAAGCCATTTTGAAAATCTAAAATGGTTAAGCAACTGAGGTTGGATGCAAGATAGAAGGTTGAATGCGAAAAAGTGCATGAAGAATAAATCGATATCCATTCCGAGGCCCGAAACGAGGAAAACTCCACAAACTACCCTCAAAGTACTAGTAAAAAGAAAATAGCAAATCCCCAGACATGAATGAAGTGAATGCAAGTGTCCAATAGTGATTCCAAGAGGAAATAAACTTAATAGAATAAATTCCGAAAGTTTTCGAGCAAAACCGATAACTGCTGTAGAAAGCCCAAAGTTGTAACTGATTGAAGTTTTTATCCATTGAGAATTTGAAAAAATCTCTAGAAATAAAAGTTGTAGATAATTGATTTACCTACACATTGGTGAAATTGGTGCGTCAATTAAAGTTTGAAATAAAAAATTATGAGCAAAAGAAGAAGCAGCAAAATAAAAATACATGAAGATCGATACTCATGTAAAGATCGATCCTTACTTCAAATTTTGGCTCGTTTTTTATTTTTATCATTTCTTCAAGGATTATTCAAGTCACGACCTGAGACACTTGTGTACTATATAAAAGGTCACATATCTCATATTTTAGGGTATGTAGCAATTTATAATCGATTAACAGAGAGGTTAAGAGCACTGTGACTTTCTTGGGAGTTTTTGCGCTGTATCTAAAGATCGACTTTGGGAGTTTCTTTCTTTATTTCCTTAAAAAAATTGTTAGGTTAGTTTACTTATGATCTTTTGAGGCTGGAACATCAGTGTAATCATTATTCAATTCTTTATTCAATTAAAGTCTCAAATTGCGTGCCAGGTAAATCCTATTTTTGTGTTTTCCTTTAATTTAATTGTTTTTAATTGTTCGTTTGCTTTGTTATTCATATATTAGTTAATTTATATCATATATATTCCGGAATCAACCTTAAACCCACATTCTTAGGGCTAGTTCTAGGGTTTATAGGTATAGTTTTTCAGGTTTTCATTGATTTATGCTTGATTCTTGTTATTTATTCAAATAGTTTATAGTTTTCTATACTATTCATGTGTGATTCATTATTGATCATTAATAATCTAGTTTTCCAGAATTTTTATGGTTTAGGTCAATTTTGTTAAGTTTTTTGTCGGTTTTGAGTTTATTTATTTTTTCTACTGTAAAATCTTCGTTTTAAATCGGAATTGTGAAATTTCAAAGCCAAAAGTCTTTAAATATGTTTTTCTACATTACTAGGTATGTTTTTACTATTTTTCGTGATTTCTAAGCTTATTTGATGTTTAGTTTGATTATGTGTAACTAAATCCTTTGGTAGGAATCTGTAGGAAAAGATGTGTAATTAATCTTTGAATGTAATCCAATATACATTTGAATAAGATTTTTTCATTAGTTATAGATCACCTACTGAATGATTGAGTATTTTCTTATATTTGCATGCATTAAAAGCATGTTTATATAAGTTAGCTCAAAAGTTCCATTTGATTAAGAACCGTAAAAAGTCGATTCACGGATTTTTGCACCAAAACCCTAACGCAGCTGATTTGGAAACGGTATTTATCCTCTAATTAGTTGAGTTAGTTTCTTAAGTGAATTGTATGATTTTGCGCTGTTTTGGTATTTATTCACATAAGTGCCGAGAAAGTGTTAATTTTGACTTTCGGCATTCTTTTTAAGACGGATTTGCTTTAAATCATGTTCAAACTTATTCAAACATTATTAAAGTATTAAGAAACTGATTTTTGAGAAGTTTAATAACTTTGATTGTTTTTGTCATGCACTAACAATATTAGGTTCTAAATTATGCTTTTTCAAAGTCAAAAATTTCACTGTCGAATTATATTACTCAAAGTTAGCCTATATAGTTTTTGTCACGCATGAGTTATCATATACTTGTAATAGAAATATAATTGGATGGTTGGAGAGTCTATGATCTAAATTTTAGAGAAAAATCTTGTTTAAACTTAGATTTGGATATCCCAATTTGACTAGTTTCGTATTCCATAATTACGGATACCTTTATCGTTTGTTTCTTATTGATTTATTTCCATTTAATATTTTAATTTATTTAATTAATGCGCTATTTTATTTAATTTATTTATTTATTTTTAGTTTATTTGCATGCTCCCTTAGTGTATTCAGGAAGCCTTTTAGGTAGATAACTTGTACTTGTGAATTTCCTTTACTTTTGCACCCTAGGATTATATTTGCCTTTAGTTTTAATTTAGTTAATTAGTAGTTTTAATTTAGTTTCCATTTCCTTCTTTATTCCCGTAGTCTATCTTTTTTCCTTTATTTTCCCTTCTTCCATCTGAGAAAGAAAGCTAGAGAAATAAATTCCTTACCTTCCCTGTGGTTCGACCTTGGACTTTCCCAAGTAGACTATAACTTGACCACCTACACTTGGGTATATCAACTTGACCTTTTTGGGCGTTGTCATTACTCCAACATCCCTTTCTGCCAAAAATTTGCATTGCCGTCTACGGCCTCTGCGATTCAATGTTAATTACTTAATTTAATATTTTGTTTGTTGTTGGTTGTTTGATCTTTGATTTAATACCCTAATAACTTTAACCATAGTTTCGATAAATTTAGCCATAATTTTAGTTTGCCCTAATTTTGATAATTTTGGTTAGACCTAATTTAATCAATGTTTTATTTAGATTGTATTAAAGAGTTCTAGTAGTGTGTTTGTGTTAAAATATTTGTCATATTATTAATTTATTTTTTGTCTTTTTTAACCACTTTTAAAAAAAATATAATAAAATGCTAACTTTGAGCTCCTTCGTCTGAATCCTGGTTTGCCACTGATAAGGACCGATTTTGTGATAACCTGTATTTTTATATTTAGGTATTAATATTAATATTGTGGTATTATTATTTTATGATGTTAAAATTGTATTAGTTATAGTTGTAGAATTTTTGAATATTTTGGTATAACTGTTAATGGAAAACGCCACATATATATTTACAAATAAAAAAAAAAATAAGGAACGAAAGTTAGTCATCTTTTTAAAGTAACTTGGCATAAGTTGGAAATGTGGGACCCATTGGGTTTTTATCTTTATTTTGGACAATCTTTTGTTTTTTATAAATAGAACCGAGGGAAGATTTTATAGGAACAAATAGAAAAGAGAAATGTCAAGGAAGAAATAAAACGAAGAAAGAGAAGGGAAGACCACGGAGGTTTTGCTCGCGAATTTATTATAATATTTTAAGGTATTGGAAGTATTTTGTATATATTTTTTTTAAAGTTTTAGAGCATTTTTTGTTATTCTTATTTCGTATTTATTTTGATATATCCGTATTTGTGCTATGTGTTATTATTATTGGCATCGTTTGTTAATATTATGTGTTGACTGAAGTGTCAATTGGATTGATTGGTACATGATTCAAGTATACTTGACAAATTTGTCAACAATTTAATAGCCCCATTGCTGTGTGTTGGCTACGAGTGAAATGACGTAGGGTGGCTAAGTAATACTTAGCATGTGACTAAGAGAGAATCATGTATGAGGTTGTATCTTTCTATTTGATACATGTGTATGGTATCAGCTATTATTATTAGATTATTTATATGAAAATATTATGTACTTTATATACAGTGTGCTTTCCCGTATATATTTTTCCTCCACGGGTGCTTATAACGAGAACGGGTTAGGACGTAGAAAGAAACTCGTGAGAGACATTATAACATATTTATAATTTGGACAGTAAGAAATATACCATTGTATTATTGACATTATTATAATTTGTAGTGTATTTGCATACTTTTTATTACCCTCATAGACGAAAGGCATCACTGACTTAATCGCCGGTAAAACAACTCACGGCTGCAACAAGAAAATTCACTAATTAATTAAGGATTTTTCATACAATTTTTTATATTCATGTAACATCCTATATTGTCTCAATCGGAGTACCATGCGAGAAGTTATAACCAAAACATAATGGGAAAAAGTTTACTCACGGACTAGTATAGGTATTTTAGCATACCGGTCCGGTGTTTGCATTTTGAGAAAAAATTAGACTGCGAACTGGTATATAGTTTTTGCCATCCCGGTCCGGCGTATAAAGGTTGGGAAAATTTTACACTGTAGACAAGTACTCTGTTTTTTGCATACTGGTCCGCCATCCGGAACAATCCACTGACTTAGCTCATTTTTAAGTGTTTTTTGTCTATTTTTTCACCTATTTCGACCCAAACTCTTCCACCAACTTCTAGAGAGTTCTAGAGAAAGAAAAATAGGAGTTCTTAAGCGATTTTCGCTTGTTTTCACTCCCGGTCGAAAATTTATAATCCAAATCATCATAAATCATTTTCTAACTTACTATTCATCATCTTCGTCCTTGGGATTGTTTTGGGAAAACTTGGATTTTCATATTTCTTTCTTCTTTACGGTTAATAAACACGAGATAGGGGTCCCTTTACTTTCAAAACTCGATAAAATGATTTATTAGCTTAATAATCATTATATTTAACTTTTTTTGCTTTGAAAACTCATGAGTAAAGAGACCTATGATGTTTGATGATTTCTATGGTTATATTTGCATTACTTAATGAACATATGGTTTTAAATTGACTTATGTTTTACACATGATACTTTCGTCATTACTTACCCCTTCTGAGTGTATAATTCACCCCGTTTCCTTAAACTATTACATGTACTCACGAGTCACAGGAGGATCAAGAGATGACGGGATCTGGGACGAAATAGAAGCTCTGATACAATTCATTTTTTTGATGTAAATATGTTTTTTTTCCGGGAAGCCACAGTTTGTCCGAGGACTATACATACTTTGGGAATACATGTAGTTTGGTTTTATATATAAACGTGATGCATGTTTAGATGTTATAACATGTTTTGTACCCCATGCTTAAAAACACTTGATTTACATGTTGTCGTATATTTGTTTACTTCTTATACACCTATTTTAGTCCTATTAAAATTGGTTAGTAACGCTCCAGGTCTTAATTACAGATGTTATCCTGTAGATTAAGGCGGGGGTGTTACAATTCAAATAGAAGATAGCTGCTAAAATGGCTTATGGGCCAAAAATCCATTTAACTTAGTTTTGAAAGTAAATTAAGACTCCGTTTGATAAAAAAAAATATATATATAGTAAAATATATTGATTTTTTTGCAAATTTATAAAATAAGTTAAGGGATTTAGTGATATGTTCTTTTACTTTTCGATAATTTTTTTTTTGAAAAATTTATTTAAATGGTGAATTTTTTTTACCTTTTTTGCAAAATATAAACAAGGATGGCAGACATCTACTCGTGAAAACAAACGTTACCGCATCTCTCAATTTATTTTTTAAATTTTCAAAAAAATGAATAGATATTGTTATCATTTTCAATCTTGTTCTCAAACAGAACCTAAATTATTATTTATTTATTTTTATTTTATACAAAATAATAATTTCACGATATAAAATTTTCTTTATAAAATATTTTTTTTCCCCACGCAATTATGAACTGGGTTCAACTACCATTTAAATTTGGTTTTAGTCTTTGTTAATATATTTGGATGGACTTAAATTGAGATATAACTCCTTGCAAAAGTCCATTAGCAAAAAGCATTCCAATAAGTTGGTTGCACCCCAATAAACTCTTCACATTTGTATATTTTATCATTTTATTTTTAAAAGTCAGTTATACTTATATATAATTTTATTGTTCACATTTTTAATAATTTGAAGAGTCAACTTCACTTTATATTTTAAGAGTTAAAAGTTGCTCTTCAATTTGTAGAGTAACTTTGAAGAGTTTTTCAGGGACATGTAATAACAACATGGAAAATTATAACAAAATTTAGTTGTTTTTTTTTTGTTTTTTGACTTTTTTCATGAAAAAAATTATTTGGAAGTCGAGGAAGAAAAATTTCACAAAAAAAGGGATATCTATTCATAAAAAAGGCCATGAGATGGAAATGATCTCATTACATGTTTCAATTTATTTTCTAACTTATCACACAAATTAAGTGTTTTTCTTTTCATTTTATATGTTGATATCAAACGGAGCGTTAGAGCAAAAAAAGATGATGTAGCTCTACAAAAAAATTGCACACTAGTCAATTGAAGAGCCTCTTGGAAATGTTTTATATTGAGATATAACCCATATATTTGGATGGACCGAATATATTAAGGGTTGGTTTGTTTTTTAACTTTTGATTGTTAAACATTAAACTCTGAATATTTAAGAGGAGGTAGGCAATTTTCACCACTTTCTTGAGGTCAAGGGTTTGACTCATGGAGTAAGAGGGGGGTTTTCTTTATTTGTAGAGTTAAAGTAGAGACTTAAACCTCCCTTAAATATATATATATACACTAAATGTTTAATATTAAATAGAAATTGGTAAATATTTAAAATATTTAATTTTGAATATTATGTTTTGTTTTTATAATAAAAGCACAATTATCAACTACTTTATTATAATGTGATTCTCTTGTTAAGGTTTGTAAGACCATTTTCTTTTGGTTTTACATTTTAATATGATCAATTAATATTCTTATTATTTTTTTTCATTCATATTTTCGCTATTCTTGTGTTTTTTGATATATTTTTTTAAACAAAATAAGCCCTAAGCAGAAAGTCAATTATAAAATTAGCAAATATAAACAGACAAATAATATAGTAAAATGTGATGTAGAATGGTACCTTACTATGATTTTTAGTTTCTTTAGAGTTTATAGATACCAATCTTTGGCACATACTTAATTAGGGTCATAATGTTGGCACCTAAAAATCTCTTAGTAACATTCCCACCAGGAAAAGAACTTTAATTTTTATTTTCACCTTACTTGTTTTAATTTAACACAAAAGTTAATTAACCCATTAATCATATAATTAGTCCTTACATATCTAGCAACAAATTTTAGTATCACCAAAAACCTCCATTGATGCAAAACTCTAAGTTTTAGAAGAATGGTAGAAAAAAGTGAAATTTTGGAACAAGAGAAACAAACCAAGTAAGAAAGAGTTAATGAAAAAGAAATAGACATATTTTTATTTTGTTTCATTGTTAATAATATTTTCATAACATACGCAACAAATATATAAACAAACAAAACATTTTTTATGTTTAAAGCATGGATAATGTTTACTTGGTTCCCCGTAACCGAATTGTAGGCGTGAACACTTGGTTAATAACAACTAAATAAAAGTCCCACCAAATGTCAAATTAATGAGCTCTTGGGACCTTTATTCAGTTATGAGCAATTGAGCATGGATGTATCATACTCGGTTATGATCCACCGAGTGACAATAAACACATTCGGTTGAGAGTGACCGAATGAAAGTCCCACTAAATGTCAAATTAATAAGCTCTCGAGACCTTTACGCGGTTGTGATTAACTAAGTGTGGATATATCATGCTCAGTTGTGATCTACCGAGTGACACTAAACACACTTGGTTGAGAGCAACCGAATGGAAGTCCCACCAAAGGTTAAATTAATGAGCTTTGGAAATAAGCTTGTAAAAGTTTCAAAAAAAGGTACCCTTAAAAAATATTTACTTTAAACAAAAAGTGTAGCTTTTCTTGTATAAATAGCAATCAATCAATCAATTTTGTATATATAACAATCAACTGTTCATTCAATAATCAGTTTTAAAAATGATACCCTTAAAAAATGCACTTACCCTAGATGAATAGTCAAAATTTTCTTGTATATATAGCAATCAACCAATCATTTAAGAAATTATTTGACTAATCAATTAACAACATCAATCAACAAAACTAAATAATATATAAGCACACATAACTAAGTTTAACATGACACATATAAGTTTAACAAGTATTTAAGTAAGTTTAATAAATTATAATAAATTTAACAAGTTTGTAAAGAACATAAGTTCAACAATTATTTAAATTAAACAATTTATTCACCTTTTTTTAGTCGGCCCATTTATCTTTTGCCGGTGCTTTTGTGGTGTTAGATGAAGCTGCAATAGGGTCCTGTATGTTATTTGCCCTATTCCATTGCCCTTTATCTTATGCCATTTCATTTCACGTATAAAAAAATATATCTTAGACACTATGAGCAACAACGGATATATCCTCCACTGGGCCGCCAAGAAGCGCTCCATCATAAATCATGTCTCTATCTCTATCCCCATATATATATATATATATATATACACACCAGTGTAAGTCTCCCTAAATTATTAAAGGTTCAATAAGTATACAACGATCAGCAACAAGACAACATATGTAACACAAGACCAAATACATCATACTTGGTTCCATTTAACTGAGTAAATACAGTCTACCTCGGTTACGAGCAATTGACTACATACATCCTTCTTCGGTTATGGGCAACTGAGCCTAGTTGTATATAGGGTTTAACTTAGGGGTCATAGCAGTACAATTGTAAGTTAAATCAACTATCTAGCCCTACTATTAGGGTATTTCCAACTATTTAGCAAACAATTTCCAACATTTTAGGGATTTTACATCAAATTCAAAAGTTATGTTTATATAACTTACTTGAAAGGTTAAGAAATTGTTTATGAAAAAATGGAAATTCTCATTATGAGAAAGGGTCGTTTGGGCGAAGCTATTTGTGTTTGGTTTGAAAATGGGTATTGTCAGTTAATTAAGTTGGGGGTTAATTTTTAATTATAATTAAACTTTATTCATATGTATTTAAGAGTGGGAGTGGTATGTGGTAAAGTATGAGTGATACCAAGAGAAAATTGTGTAAGTTAGGGTGCCAACATCACCACTCATTAATTATGCGCCAATTTAAAGTTTTAATGTATTTCATTTCTCATTCAATATTTTACAAAATTATTTATATACACGCTAGATCTAGTAAGCATATAATATTGAATCTTTTTACATAAAGAATTAATTGCAAGAAATGTGTATTTTTTTTTATCATATTGTTTGTATTATTTATTAAGTGTTGACACGAATCAATCAAATTAAATAATTGAAATGGATTTGTATTATTTTTTATATTGTAAATAAATTTGAAAGGGGTTGTTCATTTGCCACTAAAATCTGAAGACTTAAAATTTTAAAATTTAAGTGGTTTAAAAAGTTGTTTAGTAACCCAAAAAATTAAATGGTTACTTAATTTTTACCACTTAAAACTTAAATTTTTTATCCAAAATTTTAAGTGACAATTTTGCCACTTAAATGTAAAACTTAATTTTAAAAGGTGTAAAATGTTTATTTTACCCTATTTCTTTTAACAAAATTACACAGCCAAACAAATGCTCCATTTTCGAGGGAAACAACCTTCAGTTTGAAGAATTCTACGCCTATTTCACTGGTCTTCTAATTCATTTTGGCTCTTGTCAAATTTCGTAAAAAGTGTATCAAACATAAAACAGTTAAAGGTATACTCACACCTTAGTGGAGGTGGCGGAGATACCACGGTTGAAAGAGTTGCTTGGTGGGGTTAGTGAGGAGTACATGAGATTGAAAGAAGGGGTGGGGGTTGTGAAGAGGCATTTTGTGTTGAATCAACCGGCTTTATATATATATTGCTGAGAAAATCAAGAGATCGATATGGGCAACTGAACTTTAGATTGAATTTTGGATCACTGAAAAATAGAGCTTTTTCATGTGAGAGGAAAATGTTGAAAAAAAAGGTGGGTAATTTCGAGAGAGAGAGAAAGAGAGAGAAAGCACATGAATTAAAAAAAGTGATCAAAATAAAATAATAAAAATAAAAGGGTGGTGATGTTGGCACCCAAAAAACACTTGGTAACACTCCCACTTTAATTCGGTCATTTGCAACCGAGTAAAGTGTCTATTATTCGGTTGTTGAGGACCGAATATAGGTCTATATATTCGATTCTCGACAACCGAGTAAGGCATTTTCAAGTTTTTCTAAATTTTTGTAAGTTTATATTCGGTCATTCACAACCGAATAATGTATACGTTATTCGATTGTGAAGGACTCAATAAAAAATGGAAGTGTTTTCAAGAGATTTTAGGGGTACCAACTTCACCAACTAAAATAAAATTATTATACTAATTTTTTTTTAAATATATTATATTCAAATAAACAATATTTTGAGAAAGAAACTAAACAAACACTTTGTTCAATTTTAAATTTATTTATTGTCCGTCCATCTGTCCCCCCTTCACATTATCCACACTGCCTATCCTATTCTATTCTTCCTCTTCCCCCCTCTCAAACACGCACAAACTTCTTCGTGGGTTTGGCGCTCTCTCTCTCTCTCTCTCTATAACACTCACTTTCTGTCTCTAAAAGTAGTCGATGAGGATGATGAATATGGTGGGTAATGGGTAGCTGCATCGATAATCAAAACCGAAGGTGGGATTGGGAGGGAGGATGCAGTCGATTCATACCTTTTCCCCCACTCATCATATTCACCCCTTTACTACTACTACTACTACTACTACATCATCATCATCATCATCATCAAAACAATTATTACTTCTACAATCTTCTTCTTTCAACATATTCTCTTCTTCTTCTCCGATTCGTCGTCGTTTTCACAAAAACCCATCATCATCATTTCGAAAACCCAATCTAAAACCCCTCACTTCCCGCATCGTTCAACTTACTCGCAGGCGCCAACTTCAGCAGGTATTTTTCAATCTTATCATACTCCCCTCTCTCTCTCTCTATATATATATATATAACATCTTCTTCAATTTAGTTAATACTCGCTCCTCCTCAGGCTCCTCCAAATTACTACTATCTTTCTTCCCTTTTCTTTTGAACAAACCTCCCTTTTAATTAAACTACAACTTAGTAGTTAGATTTATTATTGTTTTAATTTTATTATTCTGGTCTTAACTTTTTAATTAAACTACAACTTAGTAGTTAGATTTATAGTTTTAATTTTATTATTCTGGTCATAGATTATGGTCTTTGGAACACATAATGATTATCTCATGCACATTGCTTTGAAATTGAATATATTATTTTATTGAAAAATGATCCCCAAAACACATGTTAACCATACTATGAGCAGAAAGACAGACTAACACTCTGTATGGAGACCTGTTAATGCACGTTGTTATTTATTTCTTTCTATTCACAGGTGTGTAACATCTGCCCACGTGCACATGACCCTATTTTATTTAGCAATGTTATACCATTTTTTCTATTCAAGAATTATTTATCAACACTTTTCTTCGCTAAACTACGACCTGCATCTTACTTTTGTCCCTAATCTTTCTATTTGGTCACATAAAACCCCAACATTTAGACATTCTTCCAATTATACACGCCCTATTAAAATTGGTGTGTCATGTGCCTGTTTCCCGAGGGGGGCAAAAGAGGTCTTTAACCCTCTAAATTCCTGCTTAATATCGATTAAAATTAGGAACACAGGTACAAATTTCACAGAGAGAGATAGTAGGAATTATAGATGGTTATCAATTCCTTTTTTTTCCCTTGAGAAACAAGCACATCACAGTAATTTTTGCTTGTTTCTATTATTGCTAATTTGAAAGCTTTTGGAGAGTTGTTCGTAAAACATTAATTTTATGGATATGTTAATAATATGTAAGTTAATAGTTGATTATGTTTAGGTACATGCAAAATTTGAACTAGAACCACGTAAGAGAGGCATTTTCCTACAACACATTTGCGTTACATTATATGTTGTTATTATGTATATTTTTTGGGGTACTGCTGCCTCTAATAGTCTTCTGTAATAATCCTCTAAACGCATAGATTTTTGAAGAGATTGAAATGGCCATAAAGCGGCATGGGAAACTGAACACAATTGTGATGAATGCGGTACTGCAGGCTTGTGTTCATTGTGGGGACATTGATTCTGCTCTCAGGTTATTCGGTGAAATGTCCAAACCAGATGGTTGTGGGGTTGATAATGTCACCTATGGTACCCTGCTAAAGGTATTGGGATGCTGTCTTTTCATTTCCCCAATTCCACCTTATTTTAATTCATATTGCCATAGGCTGATTAGTTGGTACATTGGTAGAACTTTAGAACCTAAATCTTGTTGAATCTTGATATTATGATGTTATGTATACAAGGATGCACTGTTTTTGTTATTAATATTCTTTAATTTATGATACTGTTTTTTTTTTGTTTAGTTGGGTTTCTAGTTAGTCAATTCACTTTATCTTTTCTCTAGTGAAAATGGATTTTGTCTTCAGGTGGTGAAATGTAATTAAGTGTCCAAACTCCCCTTTCAATTCAATAGGTGAGGTTGCTTTATTTTTATTGTGTAATGATCATTTTGCTTTGAATGGAAAATGACAATGTTTTGATTTGGATGATGAATTTGGCATGTCGTGTATGTTCCTTCGAAATTTCTGTTAATGCAATGTTTTTTGTCTTGAAGATCTGATTATTTTTTAAAAAATTGGATGCTATCAGAAAGACGAAGGCAACTTCGGGGCATTCATATAATTTGTTTCTTCCGATAACGCAGTCCATTCAACTAGTTTTATAGAAATTGTTTGGCATGTGATAATTTTTCCTGATTAATTTTACCATGCTATAGGGCCACATCTTCAGTAAAACTTTAGGATAAAATGGTATTTTTCCCACAATGGCACAATGTCAGGCGAAACTTCATAGTTACAGGGTTGTGAAGTTTAATGGTATCCTCCTCTTTGCATGTGTGTAAAACTGATTATTGTTGTTTTATTTAAATTCGTGATTTGTTTCCTTACCACTGCTTTTTATCTGATTTTTTTTTCTTGATTTGGTCTGCGCATTGTTGAAGGCCTCCATGTCATCCATTACCCCATTTTTCTCAGTTATTTCGCGATGAATATTCGGACACTATAAATTGATTGAAACAAAACAATGAAATGGTTACTTTTGGTTATCTCAGGGCCTCAAATTTTCACCACTCAATTATTTTATTTATGAAGGGTTTGGGTTATGCACGAAGAGTTGATGAGGCATTTCAGGTACTTGAATCTGTGGAACAAGGTACTGCCGTAGGGAGTCCAAAGTTATCAGCCTCACTTCTCTATGGTCTGCTTAATGCCCTCATTGAAGCAGGTTAGGTTTTTGTTATGAGTGAAAATACAGTTGTACACTTGTACTGTTTTATTTTCTAAAGGTAGCAGCTATGTTCTTGAAACTATTACATGTTTGAAGGTAGTTCTAGCCTTAAGTGTTTGTTTGGCTATTGCAGTTCTAGGCTTTGGAATTCAAATTGGAGCAAAATTGTTTGAGATAATAATTTTTGCTGCAACTTCATTTCCATGCTCGGAATCGGACTCCCAAAAAACACTAACTTTGCTTTTGTGAAACCAGTTCTAAGCTTTAGAATTGTTTGAAGTAATTTTGCTCCACTTCCACTTCCAATTCCAATGGGATTACCAAACTTCTATGGGATGGAGATGTGCTGGGTCTAATATTGTAGAAATTGACTCAAGTTTTTTCACATTTTTCTTGCTAACGTAATGAAGGTGATCTGCGCCGTGCTAATGGTCTTCTTGCACGTTATGCTTTTGTGCTTCATGAAGGTGGCAGTCCATCACTATCAATCTACCACTTATTAATGAAGGTTTGTGAATTATAACTTTATATGCACATAACCTTTTTTTTTGTGGACTTCATTTTTCACAAATAGTTACGATATCATTTTGCTTATTGAAAGTTTAATTTACAATTTCAGGGATATATAAGCTCGGGATCTCCTCAGGCAGCATTAGATATGCATGACGAAATAATACGACAAGGACTGAATCCTGAGAGGCTTACATATAATACTTTAATCTCTGCATGTGTTAAGATGGAAAATATGGATGCTGCCATGCAATTTTTTGAGGAAATGAAGGTCTCATGTGTGTATTTAGAAGGCCGGTTTAGTGCCGTATATACTTGTCTAGATGGTATATTATATTAAAGAACTTACCTGTTTACTGGAATTAATACACCTGTGATTATTGCAGGACAGATCACAAGGAGTTGGCCAGGATAATCTCTTCCCGGATGTTGTTACTTACACTACATTACTTAAGGTTAGTCTTGCATTTATTCACTTGGTATGTTTTACGTTGAGAAATTTATGGAAGTTCTAATTCTCAAAGCAGAATTGTTTAGCAAAATATTGGGAACTGATCTCAATTAACAGTATGACCATTTTGTGTAATGGCATCTGCCCGAGCTAAGTTTTTAATCTCCATCTTTTCTGGTGACTTCTGCAAATTATATTTCAACCCCTAAACCCAGTTTCTATTTATAACTAGGTTATGCCCGTGCCGATGGCACTACGATTTAATTTGTGTAACCACTACATACCGAAACATGACCAGAAAAACAAATCTTTGTCATACAAAAGATGACACCCAACCTTGCCTCCATCACATAGAGAGATTGATAATTATTTTCCCCATCCTTAAAACTATGTACAGCTTATAATTGACACATAAAATCATCGATGTTTTCAACAATTTAAAGTGCACCTGACAAATTTACTAAATCAAGTTGTATCATAAAATTGGTTGTAAAACTTTTTAGATTTAACTTTCAAAGCTAATTTATTTCTTGTCTACTAAAGATAACTTGAGGTTTTTTTTATTTTTATATATATATAGAATAAAAGCAAAGTTAACTTAATAAATTATTTACAAACGAAATTATGAAAAAGTTTAAATAACCAATATTTTCATTTAAAAGTATTAGACGGACAATATAGTTTATAGGAAATACAGATATATGACCGTTTCTATTTGGTCCAAATTAAATCAAAATACCATATTTTTTGCAATACAAATATCTTCAATTTCTTCAATAAAAAGAATAAAACGTTAATAATTTAACAAAATAACATTTTTTTAAATAATACTTTTTTTATTATTATTTTAGAGAATACCATTTTTTTTAAAAAAGGAAGACAATAACGATAGTTTGTGAATTGTTGTCTTTTAAGAAATGTATTAAATTTGACATTTAGTGTTGGTTATAATGGGTGGTATTATTATCATAATCTGAGTTAGATAATGGGTGGTATTATTATCAAAACTATATTGTACTCTGGCGAAGACATAATTAATTTAACAATAAGTGAAAATGTAAAGCTAGATAATGGATAAGTGTTGTTGTGAGGTATATTGATTACACCTCAAAAGAAAAAAAAAGCTTTTAATTTAAAAATTATATAAAAAAACGAAAGTGTAAAATAATTTATTTGTTATGAAAGTGGGAATTCTTTTTTTAAGAACTTTCTACTTAAATCATAATATGAAGTAACATAAATTTAAAATCACCAAAATGTTAACTTATATGGTAAAAAAATATATTTTTTTATACATAATTTTATAATAACAATGGATCTTATTGTATATGTATTCATGAGTAGGTTTCAAATATATATTTTGATTAAAAGTTATTATATTTTTAAGTTTAAAGAAAAAAGGAGAGAGAAATTGGGTTTGTTTTGATTGTGCGTGGGTGGAGTATATTAGTGGGTGTAGTACTTTAATCCAAAGGTACAAAATGAGTAGAAATAAACAAATCTAAAGTGGAGAATGCTTCTTGGAGATAAACCACATCCTAGGGTCTAGAATATGTATAAGGAAAAGTAAATTTATCAAACTAAATCTAGACCTTTAATTAGGTAGAATTTCAAAAGCTCTTTAGTCAAAAAAAACCTTTCCTTATTATATAGAAATTACACATTGTTCTTATCTTACATTGTTATAATTAGTTTTTTGCCCCCTTCCCCCACAACTACCCCAAACTCATTGTTCTTATCTGCCTTTGTTCACACTTCCAAACTCATGTTCACATAATCACATTGGTTATCATATTTCTCTTTCAAAGGTCCCAGAAACTCACCAATTTGAGGTTGGATGGACAGGCTAAAGATCAAACGTAGATGAAACAGTTGCCAACCTGATTGCTAATGAGATGATTATTTTTTGAATAAACATAAAAGGTGTTTGCTTTTGGTTCTCTTGCAGTGATGTATCAGTGATGGTTAACTTTAAGGAGTGTTTGCAGCGGATAACTTTGTTTGTCTGATCATAGAAAAATATACCTCTGTGCTTAGGCATGTTGATAGTAGTTTTCGACCGAACCAATTTTGGAAGGTAGAAAAATATTAAATTTCACAAAATAATGAAAAGTGTTGAGGGTAATATTCCAACTATCTATTTTTTCTCAAGTCCTTTAATTTAGATTAGGGTGGCATGCTAGTTTAAGGTTTATAGTGACAGACCACATGGCCACTAGTTATTGGAATGAATGCGAACTGATATTGCTGGATGAAGTATTCTTATGTATTCTCAATACATTATCTCTTTGCTAAGTTTAGAAAATCAAATACCCTATTTATACAAAAACAACTCTTTTTTGCAGGGCTTTGGGCATTCCAAAGATCTTCATTTGGTTGAACTGATTATTGTGGAAATGAAATCTTGTCAGGGTTTGTTTATTGACCGAGTCGCTTACACTGCGATTGTTGATGCACTGCTCAATTGCGGTTCTGTTAAAGGTATGTTATATTGGACTACATTTTTTATCTTCTTTTCAAAGATGTTCCAAAGTCTCAATTGTGAGCACCAATCATATGACTTTGAAGACTGTGGTGATAAGAAATGTTAGGCAAATCATCTATATTACTGTGGAAGTGGAACTGCATAATTGTTAGGCTGTAGCTGGCGGTGAAACTGACAATATAATAGACAATGAATAAATGTTGAAGTCTTTGTCTCCCTTTTGCAGTTTGCTCTAAATATATGCTGAAGTTCACGTGTGAGTGTTTGGGAGAGAGGGTTCAGTCCTATTTGTTGAAAAAAAAGAGAGGCTTTTTTAACCATAAATAAAAATCCAAGTTGGTCTTTTGTTTAGAAACTACTCATAATTTTCATTTAGAGTGCAAGCTTTTCACCATAGAACTAAGTCTTTTACCACCTCAATTGTTTAAACGAGCTTAGCATGAACCTATGGAAGTGCTACCATAGAGGATTTCTTTATTTTCATTCAACACAGTGCTTCATATTGCTCAAAATTAGTTTTAATTTGAGGATTCCTTCAAATGGTGCTTCTAAATTCTAATGTGATCCTAAGCTTGTTACATTCAGCATCTTCAGCTGTTGCTTCTAGCTTCTTTCTTTTGCTTTCATCATGCATGTTCCTGGCTTTTGACAAATAACTTCAACACTCGGGCTATTTTTTCTTGATCTATGCCTCATTTATCAGTTCATAATAGGACCATTGACATACATTACAACTGATCAAAATAAATAGTTTGGGAGCTTATCATGTTTTCTGAACATAAAAGTGACCTGGAAAGTTTACCCTTATGAATTTCTGTTTCACTTTTGAATTTTGCTTATCATATGCTGTAGGTGCTCTTTGTATATTTGGGGAAATATTGAAACAAGCAGGAAGAGATCCTGGCATGAGGCCGAAGCCTCACCTCTATCTTTCTTTGATGCGCGCTTTAGCTCTTAGAGGAGACTATCATATGGTAGAAAGATTACATAAACGTATGTGGCTGGATTCAGCCGGAACCATATTTGTAGATAATCAAGTGGAAGCTGATCACCTTCTTATGGAGGCTGCTCTAAATAATGGTCAGGTACCCAATCTAATGAAAATTTGGTTTTAACCTCTTATTTTCTAGATTTTCTTGTGTATATGTAGAGAATCAATGTGTCAATTACTTGCTAAATTTTGGGAAAACTGAAATTCGTGTAAAAAAATGAGGTTCTCAGCTTCATAATGGGCCACGGAGTCAAAGCTCTTCAAGAATTATCCATTTTTTTGTTAGTCTTTCACACTTGGTGGAAGTTTTTATATGATTAAGAAAGTGTTTCTATTTTTCCCTTTTAAATTTACATTACTTTATCAGCAGTATTAATCACAATCGGAATACGCATACATCTTCGAAAAAGTGATTGAATGGAGATAAATCAAATGTCATCCATTGGCCATTGTTAGCTTAGCTTGCATGGCAGTTTTAATACATAAGCTTAGCAATGATAAAATATATGGAAAGGATAAGGAAAAGAAAGAAATATGTTAGTAGTATACATGCTTTACATATCTACATACATGTCCTTATAGGTGTGTTGAATCTTTGAGTATACGAAATTCATTAAACACACCCTTCCAGCATTTTGTTTAAGCTATTTCTCTATAGAAGCATACTCTTTAGCTGCATGCAGTACCAGCAAGGTAGCAACTAATCAAATATAGAGTGGAGACAGTTTATCGAGCCGTTATTTTTGCCATTGTATCTGCTTCGAGAGTTGCGGTTATGGAAGCATTCGTTTTCCCTTTACATGGAATAATAAGTCGGGATCTTTCGGAATAATGGAAACATAATAACTACCTCTTTTTTAATTTTTTTTCCTTCCTAATTGTAAAAAGATTGTGTTTGTTCTTTAAAAGGG
This sequence comes from Lonicera japonica, assembly GCA_021464415.1. Lineage (NCBI taxonomy): Eukaryota > Viridiplantae > Streptophyta > Magnoliopsida > Dipsacales > Caprifoliaceae > Lonicera > Lonicera japonica. Next base: position 76,289,726 of record CM038469.1, on the reverse strand, counting down.
CACATTATGCACACCATGTTTCGCTGTCCTCATGTCACTATACTTCTCTCTTGCAAGAAGATTTTTGTCTTTATATGCCAAGGAAAAATCAGCTACATGTTTCTTTGAACTCTCCTCGGGGTTTTATCCCCCTTTTGGTGCTTTCCATAGATATACTTTTCCCTGTCAGAAAAAAGAGGAGAAAGGAAGGAAAAGGGTTGATGACTGTAAGAGTGCGCTCGACAAAAAAGTTGGAAAATGGTTGATGACTTTACTAAGTTTTATGAGAGGTTGGAAAAAGGGATGAGTGATTTGGTGCAATGCTCTATACTTTTTGAGTTTTCCCTGAATAGAATTATTTGGGTGGTGGGTAAGCAACTTTTCCACGGGAAAAAGAAAAAAGAAGAGAGCATCACAAAATTGCTCATCTCTTTTTCCAACCTCTCATAAAATTTAGTAGTATTTTTTATCATTTTCCAACCTTTTAACAAACGCACCCTAAATTGTACAATATTATGATTAGTATGTGTAATTTGAGTTTTCACCTGCATAATGTCAACTTCTTGGTTTGATCATCTCCGCAGGCTGATTTGGCTGTGAAAATTCTGTCAAATACTACTAAAAGATGGAAGGGAATATCATGGACTAGTCGAGGAGGAATGGTATATAGTGTTTATTGATGCAAGGAAAAAGCGTTCCACAAATTATGGGCAGAAGATAACACTTTCTAACAAAAGCTCTTCTTTATTGTTGAGAATGATTTTAAAAGTTCCTTGGTTGTGGTGATTAAAAGGTTCTTGGGTAACTATGTCCTTCTGTGCCCATTTACTACAGAATCATGTTGACACCCTTCTTTAGACTTCAGTCCATTTCCTTGAAGATAAAACTTGTAGAATTTGCTTAGTGTTTTCTGCTAGTCCCTTTATGTCACAAAGAAAAAAAAGGTTGAATGATATGAAATGATAAGTATCCTGTTATGGGTCAGCTTTCTTGAATATAATAATGATGTTGAAATGCAGGTTGCTGCACGCATAGAGGCCCTGCTGGGTTTCACAGACTCCATGTTTAGTCCTTACATACTTCCTCAGGTATCTAAATTGTTTGTCTCACAGATTTGATGTATGTTACAGTGTTACACGATTGGTACAGGTAGGGCCGGAGCAAGGAATAGCAAGTTTCTAGTAATTTTTTCCTTATACTAAAGGGGTTTAGATTAGCACTTGTATTTTTATTTTTTAAAATTGAAGGGGGCAAAAAATGGCTAATATGAGTGTTTACTGAATGCAAACCACTACTTTCTCCTCTATGATGTCGTGAAGAATATGAACTGTGTATTTCAACTTTGCGGAATTCTCTTTTAAATGGTTTTGTATATTTTTTATTTAGGTATCCGTTAGTGATGAAATTGAGAGCATCATGATTCCATTTGAAGAAGCTCAGCCATTACAAGCTACCTTGAAGTTGAGGCAAGTGGTGATGCATTTCTTTAGGCACTCAGTTGTGCCCATTGTTGATGACTGGGGTAGCTGTGTAGGATTACTACATCGTCAAGACTGCAATGAGGTACCTATGTTTATACCATCTCCCTCCTTCCCATTAAGAGTAAGCATGCAGTAACGTCACTTTAATCAATGGCCAAATTATTGCGAAATCTGGTTTGTGGATTATGTATCAAAAAAGAAACGCCTCTCTTAATTTGGGACGTCCCAAAAAGGAAAATGTGGCTTTAAATTTCGGATAGAGGGATTATATATTTTCTTCTCTTTGGCTATCTTTAAAGATGCGAATATTAGATGTATGTTATTATGGTACTTCTTAGTAAAACTTAATTGATATCTAGTGGATCCTTATCGTATTCTTATCCTACTATTTTATAGGAAGCCTTGTCTGCTTATTCGACTCATATTCAGTATCCAAATCCATGCTTCTTAGCTTGTTAATGTCTTATGATGCATATCCATGGCAGTAGCCTGGTGCATCTGGGCACAAAGAAATGAAATTTTTTTTGAAGAAAAGGAGTGTGATAAGGAAGCATATGGGATTGGGTGCTTTATTTGGCATCTCTGTGGGCATCTCTTTCTAAGGAATTTTTAGGCATGGGAGCCAGCAGCATTATGAGAAATTGGGCTGAGATCTGCTTATTTTGATTCTCCTATTTTGTAGACTGTGTCCGTGTTTTAGAATATATCAGTATTTTTGGTTTTTTCGGTCTTTTTTTTGGGACGCTAGCAGCCAAGTGGGGGTGTGTTCTTGTTAGAGGTTTTATTCTTGGTGTTTGATGGGGACATATTGTTCCCTTGTAACATTTTCAGTTGCAATACATTTTCTGTTTTATATAAAAATAAAAATGTCTTCTGATGTCTTTATGTTTGGACCCTTTTCTTGCATGTTCTTGTGCAGTTGAATGCCCAGCTTTCAACAATGATGACAAGCCCACCTCCTTGTGTAATGACGTCAACATCTATTGGCCGCGTTGTTAATCTAATGTTGGAGAAGGGTTACAAAATGGTTATTGTTGTGAAATATAGCATCTCACACGGCATGTCTTATAGCTCAGGTTTAAGGGAAGTAGGAGTTTTTACGACTGAACAATTATTTAATCTTGCTATACCTGCACCAAAGCTGTTTGCCAACAATTTGCTTGCTGTAAAAAAACAATGAAGATCTTGTAGACAGATATTGACATCTTCCCTTCGTTGTAAGTTGAATTTTGCTCGAGGCATTTCATTATATCTTCAACCCTATTATTCAATTATATGAATTTTGCCTTGGAACTACGGATACGAAGTTTAAGCTTTACATAAGATGGGTTTGTGCTTGTATGATTTCAAGAAATATGTAGTTTAGTCCAATAAAAATAGTACACTTGAAAGGGATAAAAGTCTATGCTATTGCTATTGCTATTGCTACTGGTGATGAAGATGTTGATAAATGAGCAGAGATGTTTATTGGTATTTTCTCATTAGCTGAGGTTAGGAAAGCAAGATATCCCTGAAGCTTATGATGATGACGCCCGGTTTTGAGATGGATCAAGAGAGAACTGAAATTAAGGGTCCATTTAATAAAAAAGTTTAAAAATAATTGAAAACACTACTAATTTTTATGAGAAGTCGGAAAAAGAGATGAGTGATTTGGTGAGATATTCTCCACCTCTTGCTTGTTTTCCATTGAAATTTCTTCTTACCCATCGCCTGAAGAATTTTATTCCTTGAAGAATCCAAAAAGAAATAGAACGTTTTACCAAATTATTTATCTCTTTTTCTAACTTCTCATAGAAACTAATAGTACTTTCAATTATTTTTCAACTTTTTGAATTTTGTTAAGGATTATGGTCAAGAGGTATCCATGAGTTTGTGGTAAAAATAACACTAATGTAAATGCACAATATATATATATATACATATATATATAGATACCTTCTAATTTATACTCCCTCTTGTATAGATTAAGAGTTCATGTTTGAATTTTATACTTTTACGTATGCACTAATTTTAACATAATTAATGGTTTAAGAATAAAATTTTGTTTACTATTGTGAGGTTTAATACATTAATTACGTTTCAAAAAGGAATTTGAAATTTTAATTTGGGACATTTCAAAATGAAATAATGAACTCGGAAAATATTATTATCGTATAAATAATTGCACTAGAAACTACCAATAGTCATTTGGCCGGCTATTGAGAGAAGACGTTTGCAGAGACTACCAAATGCTTGCTGACAAAATTCTCCATATTATACTTTTGTATAATTTGGACTTCAATATAGTAATACTTAATGTGCAATTAAAGTACAGAATAATCATTCTTCTTTCTTACAAGTGGTACACACTTAACCATATCCAAAAATGAAAAAAAAGGAAAAGAACATAATCATCAGCCAACTCTTTGTACGTTAATGAACTACTAAATACATACATCAACACAATCAATCCTTTTTAGAAGGATTGACGAATAATACCATCCTCTCCAACCAATTGATGTCGTGTTACAGGATTGCTTGCTTTCCTTGCCCTGCAATTTCAAATCTGATTCTCACATTAATTAAGATGGTAGTGTATAGAAAGTGATTGGGAGATGCTGTTCTCAAAGCTATACGTTTTAGAGTCTGCCAAAGCAATTAATGCATTGAATAATTATACGTTATACTTTCAAGATGCAATATTTGCTTTATTAGGAACTAGTCATGCAATTTACGCTTGGCGAAAAGGATGGCGATAGGTTAATTTTTATTTTAAAATCCATACCATCCCCAGTCTTAAAAAACCCACCCCATGCCATAGAGGTTGGGCCGGGTCAAAAACCGACCGAGATGGGCCATATTGCCATCCATATCGGCGACAGAGCCACCCAGAGTGAATATGAATGTATAAACTTTGTGTATATATATATAATTGCATGCACCTGGCCTAGTTTCCTCTGGGCATTTCAGCCTCAGGGTCTTCCAAGGAAATGACGGTCTCGAATGCCCCAACCAGTGCTTTCACCTTGTTTCTTCTCTGCTCTCTAAGCTTACTTGCAGTCTCCTCTATCACATCATTGTATGCTGTATTATCCTTCTTAGTACTTCCTTGTGGCCTTGATACCAAATTAATCTTATTTGCTTCCTCCGGCCTAGTTACTTCCTTTGCCTCTGGTTTTACTTCCTTGGAAACTTCAACCTTTTGTGTATCGTTCTCAGCTAATTCACTTCCTTTTTTCCCCTCATCTTTGACCTCTTCCTTCTCCTCCAATCCCTTTTCTTCGGGCTTTTCTTGAATTCCGCTCTGTTCTCCTCCTTCATTCTTATTCTCATTATCGACTACAGCTATAGGCCCACTTTCGAAACTCTCCTCCTCTTGGTGATTATTATGGTCATTTTCGTCTTTGCTTTCTTCTTCCACCTCTTTATCCTCAATTTCCGGTCCATCAATATGTATTTCCTCCGGTTCGGTTTCTTCCGTCTCTACAACGTGGTTTGCGTTTTTGACTTCCGGAACCGGGGTTGTGTGTTCTTTTTCTAAAACCGTTGAAGAATTGCAAAGTTTCTTCACTTCCTCCTCACTTTCCTCAATCTCTATCTCCTCCGGTTGATGATGAGCCTCCGCAGGTGGGATATCAGCATGTTCCTTATCTTCCATTATTAAGACCTCTGTCGGAAGTCCATCGTTGCTCCTCTCGTTACTTGCCAGCTCTTCTTCTTCTTCTTCTTCTTGAGGTTCGGTAACTGATGGTATGATATCTTCTTGAAGAGGCGGATGCTTTGGAGTCTGCTCTATGTTAGCAGAGTGATCACTAGTACTAATTGGAACCTTTGTTGTCAAAGCATTAGTACCTGTACTGTTGTGCTTCTTGGTAGTACTAATATTAACAGCACTAGTAGTAGTGTTATAAGTAGTGTTCTTCTTGACATTCTTCACGGGTCTCGAGTACAACGAGTGAGGTTTTCCAACATCTTTACTAAAAGCTTTAGCCGCCTTCTCGGGTAATGGTTTAGTTATAGTGGAGGTTGGTTTAGGCTTAGTTGATGAAGCGGGTGGTCGAGGATTTTTGTCCACAGGAGTAGGAGTAGGAGTAGGAGTAGGAGTAGGAGTGGAAGAAGTGTGAGTTTTGGGTAGATGGGAAGGTGGAGGTGGCTTGTTGTCGAGGGATCTTCTTCGGTTGATAGTGGACTTGTGGGCGGTGTCAGTGGTATTAGTAGTGGTGGAGGGCTTTTTGGTGGAGGAGGAGGAGTTGTTCTTTGAAGTAGTAGTGTCGGTCCTTGAACTTACGGTGGGTCGGAGATAGTTTGGAGCATTATTTTTAAGGTCGGATGCTGAAATAATAGGATTTTGATGATGATGAAGAGAAAGAGAGGGCGGGTGTGGACTTGTTGTACGCTGTGTGTGTCGGAGATTCGAAGGAGATTTTCCCCTCTTCTCCCTCACCGGAACGTCCTTCGCAGCTCTTGACGCCATTGAATTGAATAATATTATTGCTTCGCTTCGCTAGCTATTATATATATTTTAAGAAAACCTGCATGCATTATATATATATATTTGGGTAAAGACAGACAGACGTACGTACAGCTTTATGTATATATATATTTGCATTTTTCTTTCTTTCTTTCTTTCTTTCCTCAAGGCCATATATGCTTTGTCATATATATATATATATATCTCTTTTGAATCGATCGACTGTAATATAAACGACATTAATAATAATAAAAAAGGCTGAAAGTGATGGTTCCGGAACTAATAAAAAAAAAAGAAAGAAAGAAAAAAGGGCGGTTAGGTAATGGTCGTAATTTTAAAGCCAATTATTAGGGTCATGTCCGTGTTGACCGGTCCATTTTTAAGATAAAAACTCTTCACAAGTTTTATCAATAATATCATATCATTATCACGGCCATAAAAATAAAAATAAAAATAAAAAAACCTTACAAAAATTATTCTATCATTTCAGATTAAAAATATAAATTTTTGAGTTTGCCATCTATTATTAATACTAAACTTAATATATTTCATATTTTACTAATTCTTTTACTTACTTTCAAAATTTGACGGAATAGTAACTCTGTCCAAAAAAAATTCATTTAACCATTTTGCCCCTATTGTATGTAATTGTTCATCTTCTTAATTTTTTTTTTCAAAACTCCATTGTTACACACTCCGTTTCTTCACCTCCATCTCTCTCTCTCTCTCTCTCGCCCCTATCCTTCCTCCCACAATCGCGCAATCGCCACCTCTAGCCCCCATACCCTCTTTGTTTCATAGTAAGCTTGCCGGAGAAAGACTCATTTCGGATTTGAAGAAAAATGGTGGTTATGATGATGATGAACCCATTTTCCTTTCTCTTCTTTCTCCCCTATTTCCTCACTCTTTCTCACCTATATAATATTTCTTCATCATCTCCTTGGCAACGATTGAAAGATACGCAATGAAATTTGGGATTTAAGATTCGAATTGAAATTAGATTCCCAAGTCCACTATTTAGTTAAAAGAAGAAAGTCATTTCTATAATTTAACTCTATATATAAATTATATATTGCTGAAAATAGAACATGTTTACGTACGCACATACATATATTTCTTGTTTATATATAAATGAATCCTAAGCAATTTGAAATGAATGAATAGCGATTATGTTTAATTTAATAGAATTTTAAACTCGTGGGGTTCAGTTCATGAATCAAATCAAATAATTCTAACGAGTACAAAATCCAAATATCAAAATCTACTAAAGTGCCAAAATTCATGCTACGTACCGTCGTCTTTAATTATTAGTTTCCAGGTAATTAAACCCACAAAAATAAATTTAAGAACATAATGTTAACATTGCAATAATCACTAATTAATTACTAATGAAATTTAAGTCCAATAAGGAGAAAATGGTGAAGAAGAATTGAAAGGATTGTGCAATGAAGAATACGTACGTACGGGTGTATTACATATATATATATATGTGTGTGTGTGTGTGTGAAAGTAATTATACCTTGTGATCGAGAAGCAAGAAGAAATTAAGCCTTTTCCATTAAGGATCGGAGAAAATGGTGAAGAAGAATTGAAAGGATTGTGCAATGAAGAATACGTTTATATGTACGGGTGTATTACATATATGAAAGTAATTAAACATACAATTTTTGTTGATTGGTTAATAATATTAGCGTGAATTATGCAAAACTTTTGGATGGATAATTGGCAATCTTTGTTCGGGGACACAAATTTAGTAATGTTTCATCAAATATAGGGGAGACTTGTTTGACCATTTCAAACCAAGAAAACCTTAAATTTATTTATTTGAATTGGCACCAGATGATACGAAATTGACACAACAATAACAGGAGATCGATATATGTCGAATTTATATTTTTTTTTTCCTCACATGAATCGAAATTCAACTATTATATAATTGAAGCAGTACGTGTCATATTAGTGACATGGTGTTTGTCTTTTAATTTATTGTGTTCCAATAACACACATAATACCTTTGTTAGTTTTGTTATTTCCTTTCTTATGAAACACATGCAATTGTATAAATCTACTTTGTTAGTTATTAGTTCTGTGTCAGCCTTTTTGATTTTCCGACTTTGCCGGCCTTTCGGGCCTTAATTTAACAAAAATATATATTAAATTGTAAGTTACGTGAATTTAATATCCTTAAACGTGTAAGAGTAATAAGACTTTTAACTACTAAGTAACTTATTACTTGTTAAACCTTTTTTTTTTAAATTACTTATAACAATGTGCGATGTATTGTGTGATAACATTTTTTGTTAAAATTTTAGTGAATAGGGCCTATTTATTAATTGTGTTTTAAAATGAAGGTTTCAACCAAAATTATATGTTGTGGAAACATAACTTTGTAATCTAAAAAAATTTAATGCAAATTAAGAAATTACCTTCTAATTATATATATATGAATCATATTAACGTGTGCCCTAAGAGCACATGTTAAGTATTCATTTTTAAAGATAATTAACTCTCAACGTGTATTAAATATAGCACAGATTCTCATAATTTTTTTTTTATTTTTTTTATAGTAATTTTAACATGTGCCCTTAAAACACATGTTATCATTTTCCTATATTATAATATATAGCCGTAAAGATCACAAAGGGTGCAAGTGTAACCAAATTAAGAAATTATTAGTGAGCTAGAGAGGGATGTTTAGCCTGTCTACATAAGTACACTTTAGCTAGAAATGCAGTAATTAATGTCTATCAAACTCAAAGTAGTGGTAGATTACAATTAAAACAACTAAAATTTGCATCAAAATCAGCCGTTGAATCAATAGGTAAGGAAGAATAATAATAAAACGAATGTACAGCTAGCATAAATAATGTGAGGGAGAAATTGTGAGATATACATCAGCAATTTATTAATTAGTGATATAAATATATATATATATATATACACTAAGCATTGAAAAAAAATTTAATTAGGTTTATTTTGGAAAGAATTGTACGTGTAACAATGGTTAGTGGTCGGCTTTGGGCAAGTTGTGCCAAATTTAACTTTGACCGGTCTAAAAATATAATGAATCCGATCCTAATCCAAGACTGAATATAGTTTAACTATAAGGCAGTGTTTGACGTGCAGGATGAGAGGACGAAATATGATAACTTTATCCTATCCCATGTTTAGCGTTTGTCGGGATTGGATATCCGGGCAGATTATTTATCCCACTAAAGTTTCTTATCCCATCGAGAGGGGGATTAACGAATCACACCTAAGAGCATCCACAGTGTAATGAAATTTTTTAGGCTAAATTTAGCATTCATTTTATTAACTTTTAAAGCAGTCCACAGCGAGAATGGTAAAAAAAAAATTATACGAATGAAGCAGGATCGTGTTAGAAAAAAAATAAAAAAATTGGCCATACGATCTTGGGAAATTTGTTTGGTCCATACGATCTTGGGAAATTCGTTTGGCAATTTTGAGTTTTTTTTTTTTTTTACCTCTTTTGCTTACACCGTTTGGTCCATATTTTATGTTAATTATATTTTTGCCCCAACAATTGAATAACTCAAATAAGCCATGTTTAAAACACAAAACAAATTTATATGATTTGTATTAAACATAAAAAAAATAAACTTAGTTCGAATTTCAATTGTAAAAGGTTCCAAAAAATGCCAGCTTGTTTTAAAAATTATTTCAACATCCATTTATTATGTTTTGCAATATACACTTTAATAACTTATTTAAAATTTCACCCCCTAAAGTTAAAAAGTTAACTTTTAATTTAACATCATCCAAAGCCATCCAATCTATGAGCAACGGCAATATGCAAAAAAAAATAATAATAATGGGCTTCATACGAATGTGTGTCATTCGTATGAGTCATACGAATTTACCACACTCGTATGACACATACAAGTGACACACATTCGTATAACTCATTTAAATTTTTTTATACGAGCGTGCTAAATTCGTATCATTCATACGAGTGTCTGAGGTTTGTATGACTAAAAATTAGTGAGATGGTAAATTTAGTCGCTCGGTACCATACTTGTCAAAATTTTAACCTATCTTTCTCTCCGGTGTAAACGAGGTAGGGTAAATTTATCTATTTACCCTACCCAATACGGATGCTCTAAGAGGTGAGATTGTTTTATCCTGTCCGGATGTGATTAAATAATACTATTCGGCGCGTTAAACACACCCTAAAAGTTTGAAGATGTTGCATTTATTATATTGCTAAACCTACACAGCCATAACATGCACGTATTATTACGGTATTTAAAGGAAAAAATATTATATTTGGATTAGTTTGAGTTCAATAGGCTAAATTTACATGAACGTAAGCTGGACAAACCCCAAATTGTATTTGTATTTAGAATGTACTTATGGGTACTAAAATAAAAAAAAAATGGTTGGTCAAAAACTCGTTGGAATGGATATTTTGCGTATCCTAAATCCTCATTGCTATTACTAAAGTAGTTTTATTTTTTATCAAACCAAATTTATGGCTTTTTTTAAGGCAACTAAACTTATAGTTCATTAATTATGCTCAATGATGAAAAATTACTTTAACAAATTCCTTTTTTTCTTTCACAACAATATTAATCTATTTTTGCATATATCATTTTATAAAAATAATAAAATAATAACTAAAATAATGTTCCTAGGAAAATGAACTTTAGAGATTATTACCATTATACACTCCCTAAATCTTAAAATAAATAAATTACTTATATCCTCCCTTTAATGCCTCATTTTGAACTTCACCAACCTTGAGAATATTAATCAATTTTTGAATATATCATTTGTAAATTAAAAAATAACTAAATTAATGTCCCTAAAAAAATGAACTTTAAAGATTATTACATCATAAGCTCCCTAAATTCAAAATAAAATAAAAATTACTTATATCATCTCTTTAATGCCACATTTCTAACATCTCCCACCTTGAGAATATTAATCAATTTTTGTGTATATCATTCGTGAATTAAAAAATAACAACAAAATTAATGTCTCTGGAAAAATGAACTTTAACTATTATTAAAGGGTGATGTTATATACACCTTTATTTTGTAGCCAAAATACCACATAATTAAGATGTTGAAGATGTTGTGGCTACATAATTAGAGGATATTTGATTCGGTGGCAAGTTGCCAACTTGAAGGTTCACATTCAGTGACAGTTTACCGAATCAAATGTTCAATTTCGGTGGCAAGTTGCCGTTTAGGTCAAGTCGGTGAAACGTTACCGAATCAAATGTTCAATTTCGGCAATGAGCCACCGACTGGGTGTTTAAATTTTGAGTGTCATTTGTGGTGTCTTGGCTACAAAATAGGGGTGCATATAACATCACCCATTATTAAATTATACGCTCTTTAAATAGGAAAAAAAACTCATATCCTCCCTTAATCCCTTTAGTGCCTCATTTTTAACTTCACCAACCTTGTGAATATTAATCTATTTTTATATATATCATTTGTAAATTAAAAAAATAATAATAACTGAATTAATGTCCTTAGAAAAATAAACTTTAATGATTATTAAATTATACACTCCCTAAATTACTTATACCCTCACTTTAATGCCCATTTTTAATTTCACCAACCTAAAAAGTTTGAGTCTTATTTTTAAATTTATGTCTCCTTTTCGCGTTATTGAAGACTTTTTTTTAGAAGAAAAAAAGATTTTACCATCATATCTTAACAACTCTTTAGCAAACAATAGGTAACTCAAATTTTTTTTATAATTTTTTTTAATTGATAACTCAAAAGGAGCCATAACAATCCCATATAAAATTTAAATAACCCAACAAATTATAGTAGATATTTAGTTATTCATAAATTAAAATTACCACCAATCATGCAACAATTTTGGGACATAATATATTACATTATTACATCAAAGATATTTTAAAAATGCCCTAACCCTGACTAAACAAGTCCCATTTTCAAATTTAAATATAACATAAATCTTATTAATTACCTTGCTCTGTCATAAAAAAAAATATACAATTAAAAACCCGAATTCAGATGTCGCAAGTTCAAGTTTCTCCGCAACAATAACATTTTATGCTACTCCCTTAGATAAAATATCAAAATTAATTGAATTCATCTGATGGTTAACTTTATATGTTGCTTGTCTTGTATTTCATTAAATGCATAAATACTTCGAATAAAATTTAATCTCGCAATATTTAAGTAATAATTATTTTATGCTTTTGGATTTTTAGAAGGAATAATAATATATGTAAAAAAAGTCTTACACATGCTAGTAGGGCACAAGTTGAAAAAGAAAGAAAGAAAGAAAGAAAGAATTACTATAAATATAAAAAGCCTTACATGTGTTTTATTTACATATATTCAAATAAAAGAAAGATATAGAAAATTGCATGACTAGAGTGGAATATTCGTCAACATAAAAGTTCAGTATAGTGTATTTCTAAATAAGTATATATGGACTATTTTAGTAATGTGGATTATCAAAAGAAAGAAAGATAAATATTGTTTAGTGGTTATATTTTTGTTATTTGAAAAGATTTTTATTAGTGATTATTTGCATATTATGTTTTTAGATGATCTTCAATGATAGTGTATAATAATGTGTAAATCATACCTATCATTGTACTTTTACACAAAAATTGAAAGTCTAATAAAAAAAATGCTACGATGGTACCTTTAGACAATAGTAGTGCAGGTTAGACGCAATTTTTTTATTTTATCTTATATTTATTGAATTTTATAAATTAGAGTTTTTTTATCTTTCCTACATGCTCGCATGTTAAATTTAGATCCAAATTAAATAGAAGGAGAAAAAAATTTAAGTAGATTTAAAGTTTATTACAAATTAAATAGAAGGAGAAAGAGAATTAAGGAGAAATGAAGCGTAGGTGAAGAGATTCAAAAGTAGGTAGAAATTTTATGTTTGATTTTAGAAGGAAAAAGGAAATTTAAGTAGAGTTAAAGTTTATCACAAACTAATTAAGAAATAAATATATGTTCAATAAATACTTATTTAGTTTATCACCATTGAAATTAGTTAAGAGATAAATATGAGTCGTCGGATTAAAACATAAATGCTGAAATTAAATCTTAGCCAGTAGTTGAAAAGATAAGTGAAGATTATATATGAATCGTCAGATTAAAATATATAGGCTAAAATTAAATATGAGTCACTAGTTGAGAATATAAGTTAGGAGTCCTAATATATTGGAATTGACCTGATTTATTAATAGACTGGCCAATGCTCGTGCCTACGGCATGATTCGATTGTGCTTATACATAATTAGTCTCACTATTTAAAATTATATTTATTACTACTTTTTTATATCTATGATTACTCGTAATTTTAATTTTTTTTATCTCATATTAAGAATTTTTATTCCAATTTTGCTATTTTTTAGAGAAATTAATTTTCACATTATCCTAAAACAGTGGTAGTATACGCTTAATTAGAGAATAAAGGGAATTAAATTTTTCTTTACGGTACTAATTTTAATTTTTAATCTTAACCAAATTTTAAAAATATAATTGTATGCCTATTATTCAAATAGTGGTGAAAGAAAGCCTGTCTAATAGTACTTTCATTATAATTAGGGATGAAAAATGGCCTAATTCAACGGGTTTTCGACTAAGCAAACCTCAATATAGGGTGGACTATTTTTTTTTATAATCCAAAAAAATATGGGGTGCCAAATGGCTTAAGTTCGAGTTTTAACTCTGTTGAAATATAACATTTTTTTCTTTAAAATACCTTTATGATATAATCTAATTACAACTGTTAATGAGAAAAATATTAGGTTGATATTTATACGTTTAGTATAGTAAACATAATAGATTTAATTTTTTTTTAAAATAAATATGCTTTTAGTTAAGTTTAGTTTCAAGTAATTATATTTTAGATATATTGAATTTGATTGGTAAAAACCCTAAACTCAGCTATCGATTCCAAGAGAATAATCGAGTAGGTTTAAATTAATATGTTTATATTTAGATAAGTTTAAATTAATATGTTTACATTTAGATCAACGTAATATTTAAACAATTAGAATTAGTTTCTAGAGAAAATAAACTATTATTATTTTATTTTGAAAAAATAATATTTGAATGCTTTAAGTTTTGGATATACCCTTATCACCTACAATTAACTTATTTATTATTTATTTTTTTATCCTTTCTATAAATTAATTATATTTTCTTCTTCAAACAAACTGAAATTGTAAATATTTCTACTTTAATCTTGAGAGATAAATAAATAAATTTGTGAGTTCTAAATTTTTAATGATTAAAAATATAGTCGTTAATGTGTATATCATATGATGCCCTTTGTATTTGGTTTTTAGAAATAAAGAGGTGTTAAAAATTAAAATTTTTACATTCAGAAAATTAATTTTGACTATTTATAATAAGAAAATATAAATAAATTTGAGAACTTATAAATAATTTTGGGCAATTAAAACTTACATTGAATTTAGTATAACTAAATGTTAAAATATTAATAAATAATTGATATTGATAGTAAAAACTACTCATACATACTTAATAATCGAATAATGATAGGAAAAAATAAACTAAATTGAATTTTAGTAATAAACTATTCATACATACCAAATATTCTAAAAAATCTAAATTTTAATTCAAGCTATTCGATTTTTTTTAATTTATAAAGGTTTTAAACACTTTAATAGTAATTAGGTAATTAATAAATACTTGTTTAGTTATCATATAAATATATGACATAAATCAAAATTAATTAGGAAATAAATACTTTTTTAGTTTATCACATAAATTAAAATTAATTAGGAGATAAATATATGTTTAGTTATCACATAAATGTGTGAGATGTCAAATTAAAATAAAAAAAATCAAACTAAATCTTAGCCAATAGTTGGGAACATAAGTTAAGAGTTTTTGAGCAGTTGGATTAAAATATAAAAATTCAAATTAAATCCGAGCCACAACTTAAGAACATAAGTTTAAAGAATCCTATAATATTAGTACTAAGAGTTGTGTAGGGATGGTTTATGGTCGCTATTGGGGCGAGTTGTGCCAGATTAACCTTAACATTCCTAAAATTATAACAATTTTGACATTAATCTAAGGTTGAAGAGAGTTTTAACTATGATAATTCGAAAACGCATTTATTATATGGGTGACGTACCCAGTTTTGACACAGCAATATTCTTAAGTATTTTTGGACATCTCAACAGAGATTGTCGAGGTCCCAAAAAGACGTATCTCCTTCACTAGATATATGGGTTTATTTGAATTCAACATGCTATATTTACATGTACTTAAGCTGGACATAACCCAAATCGTAAAAATGAACTTTAAATGTTGTTAAATTAAAATTAATTATGTTTTGAAGTTTTAGAAAAAAAGTTGGAGAGAGAGAAAGTTAACGTAACAGTGTAAATAAAATGTGAATATGCACTACTATTAATCGACATATTCTTTTATAGATAATCTACATGTTAAATAATATAAGGATGTTAAAAATATAAAAAAATTATAATTTATAATTAAACAAAATATGAATATATATAGTATTATTAGATATGCTATTATATAAATAATTTATAGGTTAAATAATCTGGGACAAATTGGACATATAGAAAAACTATAATTTACAAATAAATATTTAATGGCTATAGAGATATAATCAGAATTTTCATAAGTTTTAAACTCTTTAATGTAGTTAGTTAACTAAATACCTATTATTATCATCAATATTACTAACATGTCGTGATAATCTTAAGACCGTTGGATCAAAAGATAAATATCTACGTTAAATCTGAGCCACTAATTGAAAGTATAAATATAAAGAGTCCTGCAGTTAGGAGAGTTCTAACATATTGGGATTGACCTAATTTATTAATAGATATGTTATATATCAATTATATATCATTAAACATATTTATAATGTCTGTCAAAATTAGAATCAAGTTAAAACATACATATTGATGGATGTATCATCAAATATAGTTGAGTGCAAGAGAGAGAGAGAGATAGATAATATCATAGACTTCCATTTGAATATATATTTCAATCTTAATTAGACTTAGGAGTAGTAATTGATGAGTATTAAAAGATAAAATCAAACACTCTTTTAAGTTTTTTTTTTTTAAAAGAAAAAAGGAGAAAAAAGAAAGAAGAGAAGAGCTCAATGTCATCCCACTCCTAATAATAATCCAATAAAAAAGGATATTTTTCTTTAAAAATTAGAAACTCAATAAATAAAAAAAATAAATTAACATATAAATAAAGGGTTTTTGGTTTAAAGGACAAAAATAGACTTCTCTATCTACTCAAGGACACAGATTTTAGGTTGGTTGTTTGAAGGACAAACATTAAAAGGATAGATTTTAGATTTAAGGACAATATAAAAATTGTAATTAATAAATAAGAAAAATATAAGCATAAAACAGAATTTCTATAGTGGCCTTCACTAGAATTTAATTCTACCACACATTTAAATCCCTAAAAAATTGTGGAAAAAAGTCTATAACATCATTTTTAAATACAAATTGAAAAGACAAAGTCAAACCATTCAAATAAATTCAAAATTTAAAACATTGAAAAAATAAAAAGTCACTGTTCAATAATTA
Organism: Lonicera japonica; assembly: GCA_021464415.1. Classification (NCBI taxonomy): domain Eukaryota; kingdom Viridiplantae; phylum Streptophyta; class Magnoliopsida; order Dipsacales; family Caprifoliaceae; genus Lonicera; species Lonicera japonica. The sequence goes on along the minus strand of CM038469.1, from coordinate 76,273,225 downwards.
TAAAATATAATTCATGTATATCAAGGATTAAACCATAAAAATCGTATGTTACATCATATTCAAGACTTAAATTTTGATACTAAATAAAACTCCTAAAATCTAGATAACATCTATAGAAAGACCTAAAGTCAAATTCAAATTTGCAAAACCAAATTATTGGATATTACCAAACTTCTTCCCTAAAATTAAGTGTTTACTATAAATGAGATTTTTAGACATATAATCAATTTGAATGTAGACATAATACAACATGAAGAATATATGACGCATATTAAGTTTCATGAAAAAAAAAAAAAAAAAAACCCTCACTGAATGAACACTTGAGACACTTGTACTTGAAAATGCCTATTAATATGGGAACAATTAATTGTAAAAAATGATGATCTTTATACGTTCGATTTTTTTTACTAACGTTTTCCTTGAATTATTTTGCGGTGAATCAATGATATTTTTAAATTAATGTATTATCTATATTTAGTTTCCTTATAGGAATTGAAGATTATCTAACCTTTACTAAGATCCAACTAATTTATAAACTATCTTAATTATACTTAATTTAAATATTATTTTGACTTTTATTTAATTGACCAAAAATACAACATCAAATATATGAAGGATATAATTGTCTTTATCCCTCTAAATGAATTGATGTATTTATTTAAAAAAAAAATATAACAATCGGGTCTTTATGCAAAATTATGAAGTTTTTAAAAATGTTTGGAGTTAAAACAATAGCTCCAATTTTTTTTAAACAAACTGGCCAAGCCATCTAGGACCAATAACTAATTTTCTAGATTAATAAATATGAGAAAAAAAATAAAATGGGAAACTTAATGGGCGGCTAACCCAATATGTGGTCCGGCCGTGTACAAGAGGGGCCCATTCAGCCGTCGATCAATGACCCTTGAAAACTAACACATCCAACGGCTCAAAATTAATCTAAAAAATTTGGCAACAAGCATTTGTTTTGATTTGCTTAAAAACTCTCCAGTATTATCTTTCTTTCTTTCTGTTTTTGTGTTTGTGTTGGTGTATCATCCGCCTCGTTATTGATGATATATAAATATATATATATATATATAAACTCTTTTTCTCACTCTTAAAAAAAAAAAAAAGTGTAATTTATATATTCTCTCTATTAACATAACATAGAACGCGTAATCGAACACCTTTTCTTTCTCTCTAAACTTCCTCCATCGGAAGAGCAAAAAAGGTATCATCAAAATTCTCTCCCTCAGCTAATAATTCTTCTTCTTCTTCTATCTATTTAGCAAAATCATCGATTATATTATTCTCTTAAGTATGTAGTTTTTTTTTTTATTTTGACCGACCGAATTAATTGATATTAGCGGATTTTGATTGATAGTTTTTGTTTTCAATACATACGTACGTACATACATACATACATAATAAATAGATGATTGTTTTGTTTGAGAGGAAATTGTGGTGTTTATCCATATATATATATATATATATGAATATGAGTAAGGAAGGATGTTTGGAAATTGTGGAGAGGAAAAAGCGATGAGATTTTGTCTCGAGCTCTTAAATTGCGGGAGGAGAGGAGAGAAAGCATTTTTAATTTTTTTTATTGATTTATAAAAATAGAAAGTTGAAAGTTCGGTTGTGAATGATTCAATTCAAACAAACTCAAAAGTTACCTAAAATAAAGGGGGAAGAAACCTCAACCTCAACCTCCCCTCTTTCTCTTTTGTCTTTCAAGTTAAAGTTTTGGTCATGTATGTATGTGTCTTTCATTCATTCATTAATTCCGTCCCCGTAATTCAACTTGAAGAATAACAAGAGTATTATATTATTAGATTGTTTGAAAATAATTCTGTAGCTAGGGATTGGATGTCTGAGACCTGGTAGTTTTGTTATTCATTTAATTTTGTTTTTCTATTCCTTCTGATCCTCTAGATGTCAAACCTCTCCATTGAAATCACGTCTTGAATCCTAGCCTCTATTTTTTTTTTGTAAGAGTTTTTTGTTGACATCATTTTAGTTTTTGTTTCCATCTCAAACCAATCTTCATTTACACATGCTGCTTCGGACTCTTTCTTTGGCTTTAGAAATCAGACAGTTGATGAAAATTACAACCCCCTCCCCCTCTTCTTTTTTCGTGCAAGAAGAAAAAAAAAATTTGTGTCCCCCTCAAATAGGACTCTTCCTTTTCTGAAAGGCGACTCCTATTAAGAGTTAGTTTCTGAAATTAGGGTACAAATTAATGTGGTATATACCGAAATATAACCTTTTCCTTTAAATTATAATAACTAAATAAATTAATGTATCTATCCCTACAGTCTCCCCTCTTTAGAGGAGCGTAGTTCTGCATGTTTTTGATATTTGCCAGTGTGCTTGACTTTCAAGTAGGTACTTTTAGTTTTAGTCAGGCAGCATATATCAAATACAATTACTTCACAAAAAGTATAACGATCCCCTTAAATTAGGCTTGCCAACTTCTTGACAAGTCCGAGAGATATGGTCAGCTAAATACTTGGTCACAAGCAAAACTAAGAAGGCTGAACTTCAGTTCCATCAATGTAGCTGGATGAAAACCCACTCTGTAGATTGTAGGCTATTTATTGTTGTCAGTCCAATCAGTTCTTTTCGCAAAATACCATGCAACCTTCATTTACATGGTTGTCCAACCCTAGACTATGATTTCACTCTGAAAATGGGAAAAAAATAAATTCAAGGGCAATAAAGTTTCTTCAGTACTAAAAAATTGTTCTTCTCTCCTTAAAAGCTAAATTATTGATGCCAAAACCAGCTTCAAGATTAATTGTTTGAATATATTTTACCTTTTTTTTTACAGCAATAGTGGATGTACGCCACGCCCAATGGAAGAATACTCTGGTAAAAGAACTGCTGGTGGGCTTGTTGTCCCTAGAAAGGGATCCAGCCTTGTATTAAGAGAAAAAGCGGATAATAAGGACCAAAGTGCGCAGTTCTGCAATCGACTTGGATGCAGTGGCAGACTTCACTATACAAAAGGTACCCAAATGGGAAATTCTGAGAAACCCAAATCAGTGAGAACGTCTTTCCGTTCTACTGGCAAGGAAATGATTGGAAGTTCCTCTAAGACTTTCTCTGGTGTCAGCAATTCAAAAAAATCTCTTCAGGTTTCTCAGAAAAAAGTGTCTAATAAACTTGAAACAGATTCATCAGATGGCAGTAGTAGTAGTATTCAGGATAAATTGGAAGTTTCAGAGAGTGTCACTTCACAGTTGCAACTAAGGGATGCTGCTGAGTCTAGCAAAATTCCATTGACGGAAGTGGGGAGTTCTAGTGTAGCATCAAACAGTAGATCTCGTAAGATATTTTGTAAAAAATCTGTGTTGGGCAACAACCAAGATGCTCAGCTCGGTTCCTCAGTGCCATCAGCATCTAAAAGCTCTGCCCAAGGGGCAAGAGATGGTGCTAGTGCAAACAGATATGGCTTGAGAAATCTAAGATGCAATTCAATGTCAGATGTAATACCACAAGGGTCTTCCTCTTCTTTGGAATTAAACACCCGTGGGAAGGATTTGGCAAAAAAGAGAAACACTGAAAGAGAAAGCAGTTCCTCTGTCAAAGGGAAGAAATTGAGTGGGCCATCCTACTCCGGTGAGGGGCGTACCTCACTTTCTGCTAGTAGTATCTCTATTTCTGATTCCAGAAGAACCCGAAACTGGCCTCCTAGTAGGGAAATTGGTGCAGCGTCGTCAGTTAGGACTAGAAGGTCAATGAATTTTAGCAGTAAAATGGGGCACCCTAATAACGGGAATGGGATCAATCCCTCATCGAGGCAATCTCCTGTAGGGTTTCAACGAGTGCATCAATCCGAATTACAAATTGATGGGAATATTTCTAGTTCATCACCTCAGTTTTCAGCGGAGTCTTCCTCAAGTCGATCAAGTTCTTATAGTCATCCTAGCAGCGAAAGTGATAGGTTACAGAATTTGATTCCTCTCAGTTCAGCAGAACTTGGCATTTCCCGTTTAACGAATCGTGGCAGCTCGCAGCATTATAACATGGAAGGCATTGCAGAGGTACATTTCCTTTATTACATCACAATTTACGTACATTTGCTCAGTGTATATCAGTGGGAGATGCAGTAATGAAACACAATTTTGGTTTGTGTCTTTATTGCGAGGTTTTGATGTTATTGTTTACTCATACAGGTACTATTGGCACTTGAGAGGATTGAGCAAGATGAAGAACTAACATATGAGGTAGTTTAACATTTGGTTTTCCTTTGTAGTTGTACAAATTGACCTCTTTTCACCAGCTCCTTTTCTTTTTGTGCAGCAATTACTTGCTCTGGAGTCAAATTTATTCCTTGGTGGTCTCAATTTTTATGATCAGCATCGAGATATGAGACTGGATATTGATAACATGTCATATGAGGTTTGTTAATATTTATGTTATGATTTAGTGCTTATATTCTTCCAAATTATTCCCTTCATTGTTGTTCAGTTAGATTTTTTTTGCAATTGGTTTTGATTTTTGTCAATTTTCATCATAAGCTTGGTCTGTTCATTAATAACTGTACTGTTTAAAATGGTTAAGTGGAGGATGTACTGCAGCATCCAAAGAGGGTGTGACACCCTTCTTGGGCGATTTAACTGTGTTCTTTAGCTTGTGAAGAAGTACTTACGATTTGCTTTTCCAAATGGCTTATTTTATTGGGTATTTTCTCAATTTGAGGACTAAATGTGTACTCTCTTCTTTCAGCAACGACATATTTATCTACAGAAACCCTTTTGTGCTCATTATTGGCATGTTTATAAAGTTCTACTATTGATCTCAATAAAGCACTTAACGGTTTGTGGAGCAGTAAAAAAATGTGTTACTAAAACAAAACATCAGAGGAAGATGATGTGACGTTTAAAATATTAGATGTTTAATTTTACCCCAAAGTTCTAACTTCTAAGTTACTTTTGAAGGGACTTTTTTACCACCTTCGTAGGTCAACATAATTTTTTCACATGTCAAGGGATGTCCACGTGTTATCTACCACAGGATTTTGTTGTAATTCAAGCAAAACTTTTTTGAAAGGATATATGTATGTGTACACGCACAAATGTTTATGTTAAGAACCCATAACAGAAAGACAATGTCCCAACAAAGGCAGAGGCACCATTTAGAGCCTTTTTCCTTATCTTTCTATTTGTGAGGACAGATGTTCAAAATTTTTGTGAGCTGTTCTGTGCCTTGATATATGTTCGTTAAACCTATGTTTCTTGCGCTGTTATCTTACAGAACTGTTATTGCGGCTGCGTATGAAACAGGAATTATTAGCACTAGAGGAGAAGATGGGTAATGTAAGCACAGCACTATCAGAAGAGGCATTGATCAACTGCCTAAAAAGAAGCATCTACCAGCCTCTCTCTCCGGAGGAAGGCACCATGGAAATCACTGGGGATGGAGATCTTACTAAATGCAGCATTTGTCAGGTCATCTACCTCTAATAGTCATATAATCTTTTTTTTGTTAATATTAGCCTATTTCGTCCTTGATATGTGTGCAGCTCTTTACTGGGATCGATCTGGTTTTGCTTGGTGTTTGTGTTATGTTTTACCATCTACCAAATAAGTTAAAAGCCAAGTTTTACTTTAAATTCAGACACTGTGATCTTATTCAGGTTTCCTCGTTAGGTTGGCACAACAATTAAGATACAGTGGAAGTATCTAAAAATACAACTGAAATACGTACAAGTTTTTGTATCATATCATTTTAGGTCTGTATCATTTTATAAGATATGAACAACCGTTAAGGCTATAACTAGACCTATTTTCTTTGCTTCTTTTTAGCCATATGTTAAAGAATTTGCTCTCCTGGGTGCAACTTGTTAAGCACTGGTTATTTTCAAGATTTGGATATATTAATCCTGTATCTATTCTTTTGCAGGAAGAGTATGTGGACGGAGATGAAATCGGGAGATTGGGATGTGAGCATGGGTATCACGCATTATGCATACAACATTGGCTGAGGCTGAAGAATTGGTGCCCCATCTGCAAAGGTTCAGTGGCACCGCCATCGTTGTCGGCCTCATAGTTGAAATAAATGGGAAGCTGCTGGGCTGGGGGCAGACGGACTATATGATCCTTTTGTACAAATCATACAGGGTCCCTAGTGTGGCTATAGCTTATTTAGTTTCCTCTTGTCAATGTACATAAATACATTCCTTTCTGCAATCTCAATCAAAGAAATAATAGGCCCAGGCTTTTATTAGCTTTGTGGTGGCAAACTGTGAATATTTTCTTCCATAGAAAAACATAAATGAAGATATGTTTGATAAAGATGCTTTGCTTTTCGTTTTAGTTTCCAGCTTCTTTTTAAATGAATGAAGTAAAACAAATTGATTTGTCTTACTTTTTTTTTTCTCGGTCTACAATAGTTTGTCTGTCTTCAGTAAAGTATGATTGTGGTTCAGTGGATTTTTACACAGGTGTATGTTTAAGCACGCACATGGTGGATTACATACATCTCAAATTCGGAGTCCGGTTTGAACACTTGGACGGACCGAATTTCATGATGGGTGCAGATAAAAACGCTCTTAGATCTAGCCTCAACCATATATACCAACATTTAAGTATGATGTACAATTATCACAATGCATGCATGTGGTAATGAGGCAACCCCAAAAAAACAAAAAATACGATTTTCCACGAGACATTTCATGTTTAAGTGCAGTACCTACCATAATTCTGCATATACCTATTGCACACTGAGAAAGCCTCCTTTCCAAGAGGCGGTTGGATGAAAAGTAATACCAGCCATAAATTTGAATAATACCAAGTTAAAATAATCAAACAAAATTGAAAAAGAAAAGCAATGTCGAAATATAATATAATATAATTTTGCACCCTCGTGGGAGAAAAAATGGATTTATTCTCCCTAACAGATAGATTCCAGCATAAATGTAGGGTTAGACACATTCATTAGGTCTAAAAAAAAAGAAAAGAAAAAAAGACACACATGTAAAGAAGTAATGAAAAAGGGATTGAATAAAAAGAAAACGCAATCACGGAGGTCGCCAGCCAACTAGAAAAGAGAGGATTAGACAAATTAAGCTTAAGCTTTCTTTTTCTTAAGATACGTACTGTTGGAATCCTCTAAAACTAGATATAAAATTATGAAGTTGTTCTATTCTATTCTCTAGTAAAAGTAGGCAGGCAGGCAGGCAGGCACATCATGACAAGAATCTTACGGCACTAATAAATGGGGAAATACAAGTGATGTATACTAAATTTCGAATAGATGGAGAAAAAACCAAGAGAAGGGGAGGCTCGAATAACAATTGATACAAACAAGCTTGAATCCAATAACTCTTTTAATTTGTAAGCAAATAAATATCGTCAAAGCATAAAAATATAACTGATTAAAAATCAGACTAGTCCCTAGTTGTAGTTTGTAGACCCGAAAACAATTTTAACTATTTTTCGTATATGACAGTGGGTTAATTACTTGGGATTACAACCCGGATAATTCCTTATAACTCAAACCCATCTTCTGCATACATCTAAAATCTAAACCCAGCTCCTTGCTTAAAACTTGCAGGTAGTGGGTACCTATCTAAATTTACATAGCTCACACAAAACAAAATCTAACGAAAAATGAATCCTGATCTAAGACATCTCAAGTAAAAGCATAATCTCCCATAATGAGCTTCAGTTCTTGAACATTGTAGAAAAAGCAAAGCTCCCCCAACTAGCTCCTGAAACATCAAAGCAAAAAGTAACCAAATATTTAGGCAAAAACATTTTCTTACCATAATACTATAACATTCTTCTCCAGCTCTTTGAAATCATATTGTAATTCTTAACACCACATAAGTTCAACAGAAAGGTAGAGGATTCTTTTTTAATGTGATTGTAGAGTATCATATACATTGTTGGACTTGAGTTACCATCACCTAAGAGCTTAAGCTTCCAAGCCTAGGTGCGATGCCATTCTACTTTCTTGCTTCTTTAACCGAGTACTTTATTTTTTGTATTATTACCTTTGCTCAATTACTACAAATTCTTCTCCTTTTTCTATGTAAGTTTCATAAATTGATGTCTAACAAGAATCAAATGACAAGCGAATGGGAAATGATAATAACATAATCACTCCTTTTCTGTATGTGTGTGGGAATTCTAGGACGGGGAGGGAAGAGAGAGAATAGAAGAATGTGCCAGATAGAAGAGAGAAACTGAATTATCAATTTCTTTCTTTTTCTGTCCCCAGTTTTTAAGGAGTTTTCAACATCACCCTTCCTACAAATAGAATCTCATTTTCCCTCTTTCTTTCCCCTCATAAATTTTGAAAGCACACTGTTGGGGACCACCTCTCCTAAAGCTTAAGCTAACCCATGGGTAGAACTTGCTCCTGAAAACTGGCTTGCAAGGGAAGAGTGCCCATGGGATTTTTATCCTACTTCCAAATTTACTATTTTTCCCATGTGGGACTACTTTGGGTTCATAACGTATATATATCACGATTCCCAACACCAACCGAGGGAGAGAATTACCTGTTTTTCTCTACAAAACGGTTGCTTTTCCTTTATCCTACCAACCTAGATCAGCTACAACAAGTTATAAATATAAACCTTACATACATTTAGGAGGATTCATTCTTAAATACTCCATATGTTCCAAATTAAGAGTCTTCTAATTCTCTTTAGGACGTCCTAAATCAGGAATCTAATTTCTTTTTGGGAAATAACCAGTGTACCATGTCTTACAATAGTAAAGAAGTTGCCTTCTTTACCGTTGACTATGTTGAAAGTAGTATCCTTATAAAATTGTAAAGGGCCAATGTGGACTCTTAATTTGGGATGGAGGGAGTACTTAATAAGTGAATTCCATATGAGAAAAATGTATACAACCAACTAATAATGCATGGGCTTTCCATATACCTAAATAGATAGTTAAGAATAACTGGATAAGGTTATCTTACAAAACTGGATAATGCATATCAATGATTGCAAACACAAACACAAACAAACAATAAAAAACACAGAATCGAGATGGCATGACAGTCTTGACTCTTGATGAGGTTTCAGGGGCCCTAAGAAAACTCTTACGGGCAAGTGCATCCCCTATATATATCCACAAAATTATAGGTAATTATGGATATAATCCATTTTTTGTTAAGTGGGTACTCGCATACATTTATTAAAAAGGTAAAAACTTACAAGGGTAAGGTAATTTTTTTTTTTAAAAAAAGGAATTTATTACATTCAGATCGTTATAAGTCAACCCTTCAGTTGCATTTTTTTAAAGTTTCTTTCTCAAGATTTCTAAATTTTGGGTTGAGTTCTCAAGGTGTTAGTTGGGTTGTTGAGATAAAGTTCTTTTCGGGGCTAGGGCATCAGGTTAGGGTTGTTGAGGTACAAATTTTGCCATTGGGTCCATGATATTTTCAAACCTAAGCAGAACCCTCCAAAATGGGGCTCCTCGCCTAGCTCACCCATACCCAGGGCTGACTATGGGCACGGGTTAGTTTGTGCTCTTTAGACCCAACCTCTCCAACCAATGTTTGCAATTTTGAAACTAAGCTTGTGTAACGTGTTCGCCCCAAACTTGCATAGAATGCACTTAAGTTGGGTCAATTTGTTCAAGTTTGAAATGATGCATTTATGTAATTTTAGTAAAAATGCTCTAATATAGGAGGTGAAAATGGTGCATTGACACCAGTATTGATCAAGGTTAAAGGAAAAAGGTTGTCATATACTTCAGCAATCACTTAAAAAACAGCGTCTCTTCTCCAGGTTTTGGCTAATGAAGCACTTACAAAACGATGCTTCTATGGTAGAAGAAACTCGGTAAACCTAAGTTCCACACTGAATGTAGTTATCTAATTTTGTGCTAATGCAGTTCACATGACGGTTGATGTTTCTGTGAGGGTCAGTTATGCTAACTATACATAGTGTTAAGGAAATATTAAAATACACAATAACCTTGGTAAAAAGGATTTCTAAGGACAAGCTTAATGTCCACATACTTAAGTCTTTTTTGAAATGTTCTTCACTATACTCCAATACCTATGAATCCAATTATTTCAAAGTTATCCCATCTATCACTTTTCAACCGGAATGACGCATGCATACTTGTACATCTTAACACCCATAATTTTTTTATAATTAAAGTATAATAAACACCCATGATACTTATGGTGCCTCGAGCTACAGACTGTTGGTAAAACCACAAATGAATTTTGTGAACGTAAAGGCTTGGCTTCTAAGTAAATAAGTAATTGAAAGTTACTGGAAAGCAAGTCCATTTTGTTTAAAATATATTATATTTAGCTTTTAATGGCCTTATAAAAGATCAGTTTACATCCTATTTTCATCTAGGTCCATACTTGATCAGAAATTGTTAAGTTGGTAGAGGCAAGTATACTACGACAGGTCAAGTGTTAACATGTGTGCACATATATATATATAGAGTGTGAGAGCGATAAATTCACAACATACATGATGAGGAATGTGTTCTGGCATAGGCAGCATTAGAAAACTCAAAAGATTCGTCACATTCGTCCCGGCAATTCCTTATGTTCTAGCCTAGTGTCATAGTAGGGTAAGGCAGAAAGCGCTATAATTTCATAAAAAAGGGTTATTAGGGGTTTCAAATTGTCAAAATACAGGGTATAACTGTATCAGAAAACAGATTTTAGGCACAGAAAAAGAGAATATCCTTGAAATGCACTGAAGATGGTGCAATTTTTTTTTTCTTCCTTTTAAACTGAACTCTAACGTTATTGGGATAGTAGATTATATTTTTGGAGCTATTGGCCTGATTCTAATTTCTAAGTGAGTTATGAACCCAAAATTAGAACCTATGAAGTTGACCACCAGACCGATTATATTTCTTCGCGATTTGAGCATCACTAGCAGAAAAATAGCAAAACTATACTTACTTACTGCACTAAGTAAAGAATAACTCAATCCCAGCCAACTAAATAGGGACTTATTCCGAAAAACATAAAACAACTAGATATAACAAATATATAGGTCTCAGCCTCATATAGTCCAATAGTAACTATTGAGATATGCTCTTCCTTAGTCCATCATACATTACCAATATTTTTGCTCACAAGGGCATTAATAACATTTATGCATGTCCTTAACGGTAACAGAAGAAATATACATGATATTTTCAACCCTTTTTTTTACCAAGAAACAAAACCCCTTTTGTCCAAAACTCTTCAATAATTAAACTAATCTGCACAATTATTTAGTAGATTAACATCTACCTGTTCAAGTTTGTAGTTCATCATACTGAAATAGGTTTATAGTACAAGGCCACAATGGTGTCCATTATAATTTACCATTTATTCTAACTATGGTCCATATAACTTAATAATTAAAACCCAACAATATGACTGGGTACTAGATAGATCCTTCAAGACACAAAAAACAATTATTTTAGGGACTTGGGGATTTTATACTGGAGCCTAGCAACCGCATATTTACTTTCAAAACTCTACAAGAATAATGAGATCATTTCTCCGGTTGGTCCTATTTTTACAACAAAGTAGAAGAAGTCCAAAGGATAGTAGACACAAAATAAATAAAAACAGAAAAGTACTATTGCAAATGGAATTCTGTGGGTAATTGAATTTTCTGCAAGTTCAGATTTATACACTCCAAAACTTCAAAATTCCATTTATCCCTTATGATGAAAACGATTTTCTTGGAGTTCATGAAAACAGGGACGGATGTAATGTACTCTTTGGTGGGGTAAGTGCCCCACCAAAATTTTAGTTCTATTCTTTATACTCTCTATTAAGACAAAAATGCCGAAAGAGAGTGTCCCACTAATTTTGTTGAAGTGCTCACTTAAATATAAAGGGATGCCCCAACTCACTTTTTCTCTTTAATTTTGACCTTCACCTACATACCTCTATTCTTCTTTTTTAATTTTATCAAGGGTTCTTCATGTCAATTTTATGCTCTCCATTTCCAATTTTTATTAACATATTGTGTACGTAGTATCAAGATTTCTCTCATTGTACATTTTTTTTGTTGTAGTGCCCACCTTATGAAATTTCTAGCTACACCCCTGCATTAAAAGGTAATGAAATAGTCAACATGTGTAAAATGAAACTTAATATTGGATGGAGAATGTCGAATGTCTCTGGTGGCTGTAACAGGTAGGTCAATGAGAATAGGGTTAGGGTTTGTGGAAGATGAATAGGTAATTTTGGTAGTTCAATTGTTTTATTTTTAAAAAGTGGTTTTCCTTTTAGAGATTTTGTGGGTCCAAATAAAAGCGCTATATTCAGTAAACCTTACAAATGCAGATCTAACAGATACCTATGCATCAAACCCTCTTACCAACATAAACTAATTTCCAATTTCCAGTTGCAACTTGACTGGAATTAAGTAGAGATAAAGCTTTGTTTCTCAATTCGAACTTTTAAACCAACAGATTGCATGATATCTTACGCTGGAAACCATATCATCAATTTAGGAGTGATAGTTTTCCAAAGACAAGAAAGTCAACAGATCCATACTTGGCAAACATAGTAGTGTAGTGAGTACACTTGGGCTATTTCAATACCCCTTATTAAATACACTTTTGCCTCTACACGTCAACATAATCGAAATTTTAGCAGTCCAAAGACAAGTGTCTTTCATATCCTTATTCCATCTCATTTGTATTTTTTTCTTTATAAACTGTATACAACCACACTTCTTTTCTTGTCTAATTCAACCGTAACCAGACCCAGGAAAATAGAAATTTCAAAAGCAAAGAATCTGCAGAACTTTTTGGGGACAAGCCATGCAGACTGCATCATAATCGGAAAGAGTCAAAACACCGGGCAAACTAATGTGTCTCCTCTATGTGAATATTTGGGAAATATAATGGATATTGATGTATAAAGATTTTTCTTAGTAGCTTCATGTCAGGGTTGGAGGAAGCTAATTGCTGGAATGTTTAGTCCCCCTGTCGAGAGAGAGAGAGAATGGGGGAGGAAGGGAATCTATGGAGTTCTCCGTCTAGCTTGTTTTCAACTGAAAATTTCTACTATAACAGATAAAAGTATTAGAACAACAAAGCAGAAGGAAATAACTATTTAAGGCTTTTGAAAAACATTTACTATAATTTAAAATATTTCAATGATAAAAACATTCTGAAACAAGCGAGCAACGATGCATTAGTGTTGTCAGTAATAACCTTCGAGTAAAGGAAAGGTATAGTACAAAGAAGAGATAGTGAAATCTACAAGGTGAGCCCTGCAATACTATACCTTCATCAGATAGGATTATAATGATGAAGGGACCACTGTTTGTACTTTTACTTTTGGATCGTGGATGGATGCAAATGATCTTGAATGTTTTCAAGTGAAAGGAGAGGGAGAATTTAGCAAAACAAAATCAAGACATGTATCGTAGCGTAAATTATTATTAAGTTTCGATTTTATAAACTGATATAATAACTACGTGTCTACGTTTACAGAAAGAAAAAAAAATTAACTAGTTATTCTATACCCGTTAAGTAAATGCTTCAGGATATAGGGCGTGGGCCCTGGAGTATTTTCCGACAACAAGAACAATAAAGCAAAACCACTAACTAGGGTGAAGAGCACGACGCACATGGAGTTGATGAAGCATACGGCGATATCGCGAGATGATAATGTTGATGCCTTTGACGTTTGAAATAAATATAGCAGATCAATACTTGAGTGCGGACAATAATATAAGATAAAATCTTTTTGTCTCTTGTCTTTGGGGATTGATGAGAAATTGAGAATTTTTAAATTGGTAATACTTCAGACACCAGCAGTTGATTAGTCCTGGAAGAAAATTATAAGCAATTGTTTCTCATTTCATCTTTAGACAGATGCATATATATTTTTATGTATACACCAATTTTTAATAGTTATTAAAAAAATGTAGCTTACAATATGTTCAGGGTCCATGACACAGTAATTTACCATAGTAGGGATCCGAAGCGCGTGTTACAATCTTACCTTAACTACTTATAAAATTAAATGACAGCAAAAGCCAACATGGTAAATATTTATTTCACCAAAAGAAAAAAAGAAAGCAACAACGGAAATGTATAACATGGAAAATAATATGTAAACTAAAGCTTACAAGGTCAGGCGTCAAGAGAAGCCGGAAGATGAACTTACAAATGCTGTTCTCTTCTCGTCATCTTTATCTGAGAAAACCATAATCACAGTGACCGTTTTTAGCACCTAATAATCAGGAAGATTGAAATATGTGAGGTAGTATTAAGAGATATGAAGAAGAAAGAATTGTTTATCGATTGATTAATGATGACTACAAGATTCCCTTTATATAGGTTTATGAAAATATAATAATAAGGAAAGAGATGAATACCAAAAGGGAAGATAATTCTAAATTAATCTAAGATAATCCTAAATCAATCTAAGATAAACAATATCCATAAAATCAATGATCATATCAATTTATGATATGATAATTGATATGCTAACATCCCTCTCAAACCCAAGATGGTGAATGAACGACCAACTTGAGTTTGAAAGTAAGGTGATGGAACTGGCTAAGCCGATGAACTGGCGCGTGGGGCGTGGAACGAGCACGTAAGTGGCTCATGTGTGACAGAGATACCAGAGCTAGAGAGAGCGGTGGGAGATGGGAGAGATGTGTGCTTGCAAACACCTGATAGCGAAGCAGTGATAAGCGTATGAGAAAGTGAGAGTGTTTTTGCAGCAATAGTATTTGTCATGATGTGAGACGCATGAGTAGGCAAAAGGTTTGGATTCTTGGAAAAGGTAGCCAATGAGAACAACTAAAGTTTTGAAAAAGGCAAGTCAACAAGGACGGCTTGGGTTTTGAAGAGGAGACCAACATGAGAACTGGCACTGATTGTGGTCCGGCATAATTGATGTTCGGCACGGAGACCAGTGCAATGGTTTTTCTACAAGAATAGAAAAAGATTTGGTTGAGAGCAAGGTGAGGAAGAGCAGCGAGTGGCAATGGCTATGGTCTGGGGGACGACAATATAAATCGCCCGCCAGCAATGGCAAAAGGAGAGAGGATCAAACTTCCTCTGATACCATGTTAAGAGAGATGAAAAATACAAAAAGGAAGAAGATAATTCTACGATAATCCTAAATCAATCTAAGATAAACAATATCCATAAAAACAATTATCATATCAATTTATGATATGATAACAGGTAGAATTTAACAGGATTCCACAGTAAATATCAGAGCAACTAAAAAAATAAAATAAAGAAAACAAAACAATAAAATAAAATCACAACAAACTTACAAAAACATGTGGAACCCTCTTCTCGGGACAGACCCACACCATTCAGAGTTGGACGCCCTTAAGATGTACTGAAGACATAATTTTACATGTCAGTTAAGAGCTTATGCTTCTTAAAGAACAAAGCAAGTGAAGAGCACAGAAAAAACAAAACCCTAGATTATCTGTTCCACTTAACGTACTGGTTACAAGCTAAATCTTCTCTTTTTCTTATTCCCATAACAGTGTTTTTTTTGTTTTTTTGAATGCTCTAATCCCAAACTAGGGCATTAAAGTATTTTCATTCCAAAAACAAAAATATAATAAGAGGTGACAAAAGCCCACCTCCAAGGCGTCAAACGAGGCATGAAGCCATTAACAAACTTACAATAGAATGTGAAGTGGATTGCTTTGTGGACCAAGAGCCAAAGCTTGCCATCCATAAAGTAATACCAATACAGCAAAAAACTGAACAAAAAGGCTGATGTAGCAAACACACAACCCTCTGATGTTCCAATACTGACTGTTTAAGTCCTCAATCTTTAGTGTACTCATTTTTAGTTACTTTTGCTTTAGGCTTTCAGTTTCAAAATGTCTCGCATGAGGGTGCAATATGCACCGTTACCTGCCCAAATTTTGCATTTATATGTATGCTGCTATGAACTGGTATTAAGCGTCAACAGATACTCCCCTTTTTGGTTTTAATTGATAAGCATTGATTAGAGGATAAAAATACAGATGTTTGAAAGAAGAGTCTGGAAAATTGAGATATCTTTGGATGATAAACCAAAATCCTCAAAACAAACTCCAAACACTAAGCCATTGAACTTTTCTTTTCTTCTCTTCTCTTTTTTTTTTCCTTTCTTTTTTGATCAGAAACAAACCCATTTTATTGATAACCTTAAATAGATAAGTACAAGAAGGTGGACCAGTGGTTCACAAAAGAGAAAAGAAAATAAACAAAGTAGAAACAGAAAACTACTCAACAAAACAAGCTACATGACCCATGTCATTGAACTTTTCTCTTCACGTCTTCTGGATTGAAATATGGTCTATAATAGATATTAATGTTTTCCATTTACTTTAGTCTCAATGATTCCCGATCTATTCTTAGTAAGGTAACAAAAATATGCTTCTTTTTGTAAATACGCCACTAAGCTTCACCAGTTGAAGAATAGGATGGTTTACCATGTACATATCCGATCCTATCAGTAGGTTGGTTTTTAAAGATGTACTTTATGTCAGTTTCTACCTTTTCTTTTCTTGTCTTGTTTTACAGATATAGCAGATCTAAGTTGATTACGAAGCATGATGTACTGTTTACTTCAGTTTTTTACTTAAAATATATGTTTCTTTTGAAAATATTGTATGATAGTCATTACTTTTCTGACATTCAAAATTGATGTGGAACTTCCTGGATTATTCATGATATTCCTCCGTGACCCAAAGTTTGTCACTATGTGTTCTCTATGTCTAATATATCCAAACTACACCTGATAATAGAAAACTGAAATTTTCCAATGGGGTGGGGAATCCTATTGAATTTTAGAAAAAGTAGGAAAAAATGGACAAAACATGAAAATTGTCGACTTAGTAGTAACAGACTAACAATATTAAACAAGACTATTAGTGGAATCAAATTTCTGCAGAATGGGTAAGTTAACTAAATAACGATATGAATTAAACATCACATCTGAACTGTCAATAAGTTTGTAAGCCATACCATCTGCAGATAAATTCAAGTAGAAAAAGATCATTTAAACCCACAAGCACATGAGATCCAAGAGATATAAATTAAGTGGATATTTGTCGATTTGTAATCAATGAGGAAATCAAATTCAAAACAGAAGTAGCAATTAAATGGAAGTTAATGTGTTATTAATATAAGGAAATCAATTAATTCCCGCATTTCAAAAATACAGACAGAGCAATTCTGCATCTCTTACATAATGGCATCTTTACCTTTCACCAAGCTACATAACAGTATCCCTGCGGAACTTTTTCTAGATTCCTCTTCAGTCGATGTAGGTTACACTGAAGACCCAAGATCTGCAGTAAGGGGCATAAGACAGAGAACATGAATGCTAAAAATGCACAACAGAGCAACCGAACAATGGGCATTCTGTTTGAAATTACCCTTAGTTGGTCATTGTGAAGTAGGTTCTTGATTGTCTACAAGATCCACAGCGAGAGAGTACAGAAATTGAAACGTCTCCAAATTCACTTGTCCAGCCCTTCAAACCTTGGGAACAGAACGGCTGTTTCAGCTGCGTCCAAAGTCACTTGTCCAGCCCTTCAAACCAGGACGGACCAACCAAAAAATGTCCACCAAAAGTCGGTCACCTTTGTCACCGTCTACTTTTGGTTAAAGGAATATCTAATAGTTTAGCGATTTCTCTCATTCCTTAAATGCATGCATACATATCTTCTCCAACAGTAATGGCCAATCATCCCCCAGTTGCTGCGGCTTCAATTCCATTGCAACCTTGAAATCAAGCAATGATATTGAATAACATGGTCTTTGTTCTTGCAATATGTGTGGGGGGCCTCTACCATTGTATGAGCGATTGCTTGGCCACATACCATTAATAAACTTGCCTTGTTCGTGGACAGGGTAGTTAGTTGACTCTGGCCCAGACCTTGCCCGAATCAACTCAATGCAGGATGTAATTAACTGCTTCAAGTACACATCCAACGTACTATTCAAAATACTAGCACATTCCAATGAAACCTCTCCAAGGCCTTGTGCTGCTGCAATCTGCTCCATACGTTTCCTCAGCATCTCGTTATCAAACAACCCACCATTGTCGAAATAGTTAACATACTCGCCAATACTTGACACTGGCAATGCTTTGCGGGCCCCACCTACACTAGCCGAGCATAAAGGAATCCCAAGAGGAGCAAGAAGAGGACTTCTAGAGACGTTCGAGTATTTAGCCTGCTCTACCTCTTCCCCGTCTTCAACAACACCTATCCCTAATTTACTCTGGGAAGTAAATGGAGCATTGACTGATTTCTTTAGGTTAGTCCTTTCATTATCAGGTCGTTCGGCAAGTCCTTGGTTATGCTGCACTAGCCTCAGGTAATCGCTCGGAGATAAATTTCCATTTTCAGCAAGTGTCTTTAAACCACTATCCTCTGTAGCTGTTGAGTGATGGTAAGCACTATCTGCCTTCCCATTAATCCCAAGTGGGCTAGGTCGATCCCTGAGCTTCCGATCACGAATATTAGACCTCCCCTTTCGGGGGGAAATCGGCAAAATAGATCCATTTGACCAGACGGATGGACCCATATGTTGATTCTGACCCATTGACCCTCTTTGTTCTTGGTCATATTCCACAATAGTAGAACCTTTTCCAACCACTCCAGCAGATTTTGCGGGACCTAGTTCGTGAATCGGTGGCGGGCTCTTTGCATTGCAAGCATTCCTTAAGATTGAACGTATCAACTGATTATGCAAAGGCAGATTCTCCCTACCGAGAACCCGCATGCTCAACCTATCAAACTCAATTTTACCCAACTTCTGACTCAACAGCCTATTCAAGTAATAAAAGTATCTCTTTGACCTTTCTGGCCCGATCTTCTTTGCCAGCTGAGCCTTCAACTCGGCCACATCTATTCGGCGGGGTTGCATTTTTGAACTAACAACTTCATACACTACCAAGATAACTTAAAACCCCAACTAAATCAAATGACAAACTTCAATCCAGTTCACAGTATAGATACAACCCCATATTCATCCATCCACATACCATACAATGCACAGTGAAATCTCATATCAGTCAAATAACTGGAAACCCTAAAAAATGGAAGCAGGGATCACACTCACTTGAAACACAAACTATACAATTCCATATTGAAAATTCTCAGTAGAACTCAGAAAAAGTTCAAAACCCTAACCTGAAACAGACAATAGGTTGTTATAAGCTTCCAACTGTGAAAAAGGAACAAATTCATCACTACACTGTTTGAAAATCCAATAATTAATATAATATAATAGTAATAAAAGCGAGTATGAAAAAAGTGAAGTGAGATCGCAAATTGAGCTCAAATAAAAAGGGATCAATGAAGTTCAACGGTGACTTGAGAGTATAATTGAACAGCAACAACTGAGAGTAAGATAGTAAAGTAAATTATTAATAATGAAGTGAGCATATAATTAATTAATTAATTACCTTTGAGAGAGAAGCAAAAGAAGTTGGAATTTATTTAGCAGAAATGAAGAAGAAGAAGAAGAAGAGCTTGGAATGAATCTCTGTGTGTGTTCGTATTCGAATGAATTCGTAAGAGCTTTGATTTGATCTCTCTCTCTCAAGTTTCTCTCTCTTCGGTGGTGACTGGGCTTTCACTGCATTGGTTGTTTTTTAATATATATATATATATATATTTTATTTCTAATTTTGTTTGGGGGAATTTGGTTTCCTTTTACGGTTGCTGTTATATCGGGGTTCTTTCTTTCTGAAATTTAGATTGCACCCTCGATCCATGGCTACTCTTTCCTCTTTTGGACACACTTTCCCTCAACCTCTAAATATCTATAATAATAATAATAATATGATTATACTAAAAATTTAAACAAAAAGTTGTTTACGTGACCAAATGTTAGCTTATAATTGAATGACTAAATTCAAATGAGACTATTCTTTTTTCTATGGTAAAGTGACATCTTATTTTCTTCTGTGCAACGAATTACTTATAATGTAATTTATATATTTTCTTTGGTCTTGCTTTTTTTCCCTTTCAAAATAATTTTATTGAGGAGGTAAAGGAAAATAAAATAAAAATATAAGCATGAAAAAAGTGTTTGGGATCTCAAGATATCTAATTAATGCACTATATAGAAACAACACTTCTTGATGGATATTATCAGATATATATATATATATATATATTCAAGATGTTTTAATTAGTACGAACATTCACATTATTCATTATTTTATGTACAATTAGAAATGTTGGTGAGTTTGAATTCTTTAAAAGAGACTAGCTATGACCTACTTGTCATTTAAGATTAAAGAAAGAAAGTAGATAAAAAAAGATTATCAACATAGAAAGATTTACGAATTATTACAAATGTATCCACACGTATATATATATATACACACGGATTAGGGTTGAGCTTCATTAACCTACAAAACAAGATTTCAATTTAATATATAAACCTGGAAGAAAGATGTGTACCGTACACCCAAGCTTATGATGTACGTACGTCTAATTGTTATTTATATATGCCTCGTACAGATGATGTGTAACTACACATGTTATATATCGGTCGATGGAATAAGTCTTGGCATGCGTGTATATAGTGAGCCTTAACAATTATTAAGTGGCATAATTGATAATTCCAAGCATAATCATCACTTTTGATCTATATATATATATTGCGTTGACATAGTACGTACGTGATACATGTAATTCGAACAAGGCCAGCCTTGAACAATCGGCTGTGTTCTTATCTTAGCGCTATCTACTCGCCAACTTATCTCTAGTGACGACAGTTAGTATGAATTGTATCATTTATGTGAATTAATCAACACTCTTTTATTTTATATGTATATATTTACTTTGATATTCTCAATGGTTTCTCTATCTTTCACCTGATATCACTACCATGTCAATTTATATAAATTTTGTATACAAATGTTTAGTATATTTAACACTACTCTTTCATGGGATAGTCTTTTAGGCTCTATAGTGAAAGAAAAAAAGGCAAATTATGGGCGTTGTTTTGCATATGAAAACTAGAACAGGTCTAATTATGAAATTTTGAGGCCCAATCCTCTTCTGGAAACTCCACCAATGTAAGGCCTTTTTAAAAACAATAATTAGAAGTCAATTATGCTTTGTGTGAAAATTGTTGCGAAATTTGTCTCAATGTATATATATATATACATATATATTTTGTGTTACAATATACGGAAACAAAGACAAAGCTACAGCCTGACAAAAGCTAGCCATCAAAAGGTTATACTGATACAAAGCTGATCCGGAGAGGCTCTTCAAAAACAAAGAGATTCCATATTCTTGTTGGTATCTAATTAATACGTGCTACCTCTTAATTTGAGATGAGAGAGAATACAACATGAAACTAAAGCTTCATTAAGTAATACGTACTGACTTAAAAGGTTACACTATCAATCAATAAAACTACGTTTGTGGAAAACAATTACCATGGTTTGTGTGTGTAGAATAACGTCACATAGCAAAATGGAATGGAAATGAGATGATGCATACGCGGCACAAGTAAGAAAATTGTATGTATACAGACTGATATATTGTAGCATTGCATGGGGTAATTATTGAGCCCTCCCGTCACAGAAGATGGCATCAGGGGGGGGGGGGGAGATCTAGCTTCTATTGCTAATACTAATTTATGGGATATTTTCAACTAAATCCTAAAAAAACCTAGTACTACTAAGTTAACCATGTTCCTCTGTTTTCGACCCCGTTTGTTTTGATCAGATTAGACCGTATAATGCTGTTGGATTGTATCAATGTCTAGTCCTTTCAGCTTCACGACTGATTCCACATGCCCTTTCAGCGTAAGCAACTCTCGGAGCCTGCAAAGTTAGAAACAATTTATCATTAACTTTTTAATTCACCCATTATTAGAAGCCCAACTTTCACAAAAATACATTTTGCCAGTAAATATTTTTGTATCTTTAACTCCACATAAAACAGAAACTTAAAGAGTGGTGGTGGTGGCTTTTGATTTACTTGGAAAACGCTAAAACAGGTTGTACTGTGAAAATGATTCCATGGAAAAAATTATGCAGTCAAACAACCAGCAAAGATGTAAACTATGAAATTTGGAGCATTTTTCATGGAACAATCGAATTGGTATAAAAAATATGGATTATTCAATACAAATGGAAGTGTTAAAGGGATTGAGCCCTTTTGTTGGATTGGAAGTATAAAAAGCCTAGTTTGTTGGTTCAAATAAAAATATTAAACAAATTGGCACATATCAAATGGAGGTATAAAGAATCGCTTACCTTGCAACCTCGGCCCTTCGCTTGGCTTGCTCAGCAATCTCTGAAAGCTCTCTATAACTATTTTTTTCAGAGAATAGGTTAGTGGTTTCTGGTGGTTGAAGCCCATGTAGAGTCCTCTGTGCAGCAGCCCACTGCGCCTCCCTCTCTTCTTTCCCATAGTTGGACTTTGTAGTGAAGGCAGTCTTGTTACACAAACAAAGCACCATAACCCCCGTTATATAGAGACCAAATAACAAAAAAATAAAATGTTCAACCATCTTATTATATAGGTGCGTGTGCGTGCACGAATATATATATATATAGAGAGAGAGGGGGGGAGTCGCACCTTGTTTTCCAAAAGATTATTCCAAGCCTTGCCACTTAAAACATAGCGGATGGCAAATTTGAGAATGTCAAGTGGAATATATGTTATAATGCTGTAGAGCCAAATGACACCAGCCCACCCCCAACCACATCCTTCTATCTTCGCAAAACCCCAGTTGGCATATACAGCTATTAATGTGGCAACCTGAAAGTAACATAAAAATGATCATCTTTAGTTTAACCAAACTGCCCGCTTTTGTCAAATGCAGAGACCCCAATTTCATCCATATGAATTAGTATGTCAGTATATTTAACCCTTCTTATATTGATGCCCAAACATATGATGGTCAATGAATATAAAATAAAATGAAATGCTTACCAGCTGAGCGACTAAGAAAGCCAAGAGTAAGAGATATCCAGGGCGTTCAACGAAGGACCAGCTGCGAGACCTTGTAACAAATATGAGTGCCTGGCTAACAATACTCACTTGTAGGTACAGAGTTGCCATCATTTCAGGAGGGCTGTTTCTCAACGATCTTACACTAAATGCATTCTGCATGATCAATACAATAAATAATTATAAAATATGTGCCATTTCCATAATACAAACGTCATTTTGTTAATCTAAATAAAGAAGCTACTTATTTCTTACCGATAAAAAGTCGGTCTCTTTCATAAGCCAGAAAAATACCACAGTCATTAGTGCCAAATAACCTCCAAGCACAATTCCAGTAGCAAAAATCTCTTTTAGTTTCCAACTGTCGGGCATTGGAGAAGGTCTCACCCTATCCTTCGAGATAGTCATGATTGTTCCTAGAGGTAAACAGCACAAGGAATCAGACTCATTAAAAGAAGTTTCATGTAAACTTCCTCTGTCCCATATGTTTGGTTTTCAACTTTAAGATACTCTAATTTCAACACAAAAAGAATAGTAAAAAAACTTGTTTACTATTGCAAGTTTGATGCATTGATAATGTCCAAAAAAGGAAAATGGCCTCATAATTTGGGAAGGAGGAAGTATATAATACACTGTCAAGTTTAATTCTTGATATACATGTACTCACCATCATTTAGGATGGCAATAATAAGAACCATAAAAGGTGCAAAATCAAACTTCCATATCAGGGCAATAAACATGAAACCGAACTGCAAATTGAGAAAAAAAGAATCAGTTAATTTCTATAACAATGACTTCAGGTATAGAACAAAAAACATCTTTCAAATAACTTCAATACACTTACCACAATACGGATGGTAATCGAAACTGCATAGATCTGTGACAGGATAAAAAAGATAATAAAGAATAATAAACAGATAATTCTAGGATAAACATGTGAATATGTGATATATTGAATAGCTGAACTAGAAGGAATAGACTTCACTGACAGTGTAGTTTTTCATCCTTTGAAAAATAGCTCTGCTAGTCAGTACTGCGCTTATAATTACACTAAGCCCAGGTTCGGTGAGAACAATGTCAGAAGCACCTCTAGCGGCATCAGTAGCATCGGCTACAGCAATTCCAATGTCTGCCTTCTTCAATGCAGGAGCATCATTGACACCATCTCCTGTCATTCCACATATGTGCTTTCTCTCTTGCAACCTCTTCACAATTTCATACTTGTGCTCTACATATGCAAAGTAGCACATCAAAAAATTGTTGCAAATTTGAAAATTTCCAACCTTGAACATTTCTACCCTCAGTACAATTTGATATAATAGATTAAATAAATAATTGTTGCATGTTGAAGAGCAAGATATAAATTGTTGGCCCACTACCTAACAGCTTTGGCCAAAGATGTATATCGTGCTCTCTAACATTGCTTCATAGATAACTGGGGAGGGAAAAGAAAAGGACGTTCAAGAACAATAAAGAGAAATTACTAGTTTTTAAGAAGATTGCACATTATACAGTTAGAAATGATCAGCGAAAAAGTTCCTAATAACTAGTGGAAACCAAAAATGATGGGAGGAGTTATGGCCACAGAAATCTCACCGGGGAATACTCCAGCAAAACCATCTGCTTTCTCAATCAATTCATCTACAGGAAGGGCAGCAATGGATGCATCCTTGTCTTGACCGAGCAATGAAGAAGAAGGGTACATGTTTGTTCCCATTCCAAGTCTGCGGCCAGTTTCCTTTGCAATGGCGAGTTGATCGCCTAATCAGTGTGGCAACATATAAAAGAAATAAGTAACAAAAGAATAATTTGTGAATAATAGGAGAAAAGACGAAGAATAACATCTATCTATATATTACCAAAGGTTGCTATGGATTCAAAAGGTTTATGTGGCCTGTATACCCCACATATGGTTGAGATTGTTATGGTATAATGGAATTAAGATCTCTTAAAGGGGTATTGATCAAAGTGAGCAAAGGCGTACTTAACTAAAAAGGTTTAAAACTCAAACAGAAGGACTAAGGCATCTCTTTCACCTAGTGTAGTAATATATTACCTGTAATCATCTTCACGTTAACTCCCAAATGAAGAGCTCTTCTGATTGTTTCGGCGCTATCATGCCTGGGAGGGTCAAATAAAGGTAACAAACCAACAAGCTGCCATGGTCCCCCGGGGCTATCTTTTGTTTTCTCAGGTACTTCCTGCAAACAAATGACATAAGTAACAAAGAATAAGTCATCCATTTTAATCAGTGATAGTAGTAAAATCATCTCGTTGACATTTGCAAACCTGTCTAGCCACAGCCAAAGATCGAAGTCCACGTTCGGCGAATTTGTCAATCACAGAATGAACTCTCCTTTTAACATCCTCCTTGCAGTTACAGAGGGTTAATATCTGTTTATAGATTGTCAGAGCAAAATATGTTATCATTAATCCGTTAAAAAAAGTTTGATGACCCATTACTCAGAATGAAAATGAAATATACCTGCTCGGGGGCACCTTTGCTTGCTCGATGCCAATTTCCATTAGAATCGATATAGGTCAGAGCAGTCCTCTTGTCCACGGGGTTGAATGGAAGAAAATGGACCTCCCTAATACCAGCTCTTGCCTGCCATGACCAATAACAATCCAAAAAAATAATAAATAAACAAATAACATTTTCATGATTTTCATTCTTTTTTAATTCATTACCCGAAACACGATGTAAAATATTATCCTAGGATAATCATTAAACAATTTCATAACTGCATATAGATACAGCATTGCAGCTAAGGACATTCATACCTCCTTTGGATCAGCAAGCATTCCTACAATGGCAGCATCAATGGCATCTTGATTCTCAGTTCTTGAAGCCCTTGCAGCAAGCAGCATCACCTGCTCTTTTTCCAAACCCTTTACAAACACTTCGATCAGGTTTCTGTCAACTGTAAGCTTGTTCAGTGTCAGTGTCCCCGTTTTGTCACTGCAAAGAACGTCCATACCGGCCATTTCTTCAATAGCAGTCATTCTTTTGGTGATAGCACCCTGCTCGGACAGCCTGTGAGACCCAATAGCCATGGTAACAGATAAAACAGTTGGCATAGCAATTGGGATTCCTCCAATTAAGAGAACCAGTAAATTGTCGATTCCGTCCCTGTACTTGCGATGTTGTATGGGGTACATGACAATAATCTCGATGATTATTCCAACAAGAATTGAGCAAATGCAAAAGTTACCAATTGCAGTTAGAACCTTTTGGAAGTGCCCTACTTGGTTGGTGCTGTCCACTAAATGGGCAGCCTTACCGAAGAAAGTGTGCACCCCAGTTGCAATAACAACTGCTTCAATTTCACCCTGCTTACAGGTTGAACCTGAGAATACTTCATCTGAGGGGTTCTTAGTAACGGCAAGTGATTCTCCAGTTAAAGCAGATTGATCAACCTTCAGTGGGTCACCCTCAAGAAGACGAGCATCCGCAGGGATTATATCTCCCAGTTTTATGCTTATGATATCCCCTGGAACTAGGATAGATGCATCCTGCTCACTCCATCTACCGTCTCGAAGAACCTAGGCGAAATTAAATTACCAAAAGAAACTTTATACTTAAAACAAAAAGGTGTGCATTACATAGTGTACCAAAAAACTTGAGTTTGTGAATAGCTTCAACCTTTGTTTTTGGGGCAAGCCCAGCCATAAGAGCTGCTGCCGCATTCCCAGCGCTGTTTTCTTCAATAAAGCTTATTGTAGAGTTAATTACCAATAAGACGACAATACCAACAAAATCCTGCCAATCAGGAGGCCTCCCATCACCATTAGCTAGAGCAATAGCCATCAAGGCTGCTGCCTCCATTACCCACGATAGGGGGTTCCACATAAAGCCCAAAAACTTGAGGACCTTGCTTTCCTGTTTGAGAAATAGGAAACCATCATATATGATGTGAAATTCATTGTTAAATTATGATGAAAAGAGGAAAGAAAGAAAAATCCGCTTGAATAACTAGCCCACCTTCTTCTCCTCAAGTTTGTTTGGTCCAAAAATATTAAGCCGGTTGGCTCCTTCATCAGATGATAGGCCTTCTGCATTACATTTCAACTGCTCAAAGACTTCCTCTACAGGAATTCGTTCCTGTACATCAGAAATCCCATTAGCAACCACCAAATATACATGATGATGTAAACCACAATGCGCAATCCACAGAATGCAGTTTTCATGCCACGAAGATAGCAATTGCCATTTAGAAAATCTTGCTACGGTAAATGGAACAGCTAATATTATATATACAGATTTAGTTTTACTTTCCCTATCTGAATTTCCTCTGCTTGACAATTTTTTCGTGGTGGCTCCAAACAGATAGTTTTTCAGCAATCCTCCATTAGACTGACAGTTGATTTTGTTAAAGAGCACAAGGAGAAACACCTGTGAGGCTAAACAGAGTCCAATTGCAGCACAACGAGGGACCAAATATGCCCTTCTTTTACATTTTTATTTTTATCAGTGAGTCAGCAAATAACACAGCAAGTTAGTTTTCAGTAGACATCATTCTAAAAACATTAGGGGTCATACTTAATACCACTGGCACTTTTCAAAATTTAGGCTTTGCAAGTCTCTTGATGGTTGAACGAGCTAAAAATCTGGTACGTTCCGTTTCAAATAAAGTGAATAGTATCCAGATCTGCGGCAAGAATCGTCATTAGTCATCCTCTCCTTATCAGTCGAGCTCTTCAGACCTTGGCAGCTCATTGTCGAATTATTTTTTGTTTTGGGCTTTAGAATAAATCTTTGCACATAAATTACATTTAGGACCAATCAAAAACACCTCAAAAACCAGAGGAATCTATTGAACCCCTTGTCATAGTAAAAGAGCTAGGAACAAAGTAAAAGCATCACGTTGTAGCCTTCCTTTTTTTTTTTTTTTTAAATCTCTCAAGGGCTCAGACAGAAAAACTATTATAAAGACGATGAAGTACCACAATCAGATGATTAAACGCATTCATATTTTAGGTGTAAAAAATTGTCTGTTTATTAAGTTATAGGAGAATGCCATTTTGCCTCTGAATTCATTCAAAGTGTTTTAGACTCAATATGTAAGTTGTTATCTTTTTGTTAAAATGGTTTTGTAAACAAAATACGATGGCAGAATGGTCAAAGCAGCTTATCGTTCATATGTTCAAAGGTTGCATTAAATTGATAAACAAACAAATTATACAGATTCAAATATCTAAACTTTGAACTAATACTTGAAATTTAGACCAAAAAAAAGAAAGAAAGAAACACATTCCATACCAGTATCTAATGTCAAAGCAGAGAGAAATAATCCTCTAAAAGACAGAAGAGTATGTTATATTATTATATCAATTTTTCTTGTACATTACTTCCAATCTAAAAGGAAATATTGTCATTTAGGAAAATAAAAAAAGGAAGTTTGTCAGTTAGCTGGAAAATTGAAAAAGAGAATAGAGGAAGAAACATTGTCAATTTGAGGAAATTTCAAAAGGAGAAGAAATCTGATCGAAAGTAGCCAAAGTCAGATTTAAAGCAATTAAAGTCAAATTTGACAATATCCTAAATATTAATGTACAGTAAAAAAATATCATAGGAAAATGCTTGTATATATCATACAATCAAACTGAACAAAAGTTACACACACAAGTACTGTAGAAAAAGTCGAAAACAACCATTATCACACTTGGTGATAATGATGTTTTGCAATTTGATTAGGTAAATAATAACATGTGTCGGTGTAAATGTTGTATTGAATATTTTCTTGTTGGTATGAGATCTACCATTAATAAAGTCACTATAACCAAGTGACAATTGAAAAGTGCATTTGTCAATCAACTTTTCGTCACACTTTTTATTTGTTTAGTATTTTTATTTTATTTTTTAAAAAAAGTATCCGTAAGAGTAATAGTTGGATTTTTTATTTATTTATTTTTTTGTTGTAGGTGAGAGAGTCGATCATGATCGATAAATAGTTTATTTTATTCACTATTATCTTTTGCAACCTAACAATAAAAATTAGAGTAATTACGAGGAACTCCCGTGGGCGTGGTGTGAAGTTGCGTGAGCCACAGGCGATTAACATGTTCCACGTGACGGAGAGCGTATATTCATTCACACGTACCCTCCCCCTCCACACAAAAAATAAAATAAAATAAAATAGCCAGCTTAAATTTCAAGCATAATTATTAAGCCACAAACAATTTTTATATATGTGCGGAGCGTGTAAATATGTGTGTGTTTGAAAAAAAAAAAAAAAACATATGTATGCGGGGCGGTACAAACACAAGCATAGATATATAAATCTATAGATTATTTTGAAAATATAACAGAAGATAAATTTATTCTGAGCAGATCGAGAGACAAAGGAAACTAGGGTGCTGGATACAAACACCGGATCAATATAGATTGTGTACGTATATCAATAAAAATATATAAAATATATTTAGAAAAACATAAATCTATTTATATATATATAGGTATAATTGTATGTATATAAGCAAATATATCTAAAATCTGTTGCTGATTGATTTGAAAATATGAATAGTAAATTTTTGGAAGAAAAAAATGACAGAACAAAGAAAAGGTAAAGTTATACGTACTGAACTGATCGAGAGAAAAGGAAATTAGTGTTTACATATATATATATATATATAAAGAAATTTATCTTGAGAAAAATTTTGAAAATAATTCCATGTATAGATATAGATATATAAACAAACATATATATATATATAAAGATGTGAAGGAGCTAGTAAATAGATCGAGAGCTAGAGAAGGAGAAAAGCAATAGAGAGAGAGAGAGATGCATACGAGATCGACAGCCTCATTTTTGATATCCTCGAGACTGAAAGAGCCCATCCTTGAAGCTAGCTAGCGGCACGTACGTACGTACGTACAGGTCAGGTGCAGTGTGAAGCTATCGAGCGGCTTGGGCTCTGAATCACATGCAGAGAAAAAAAAAAAAAACCCTAACTTAATTATTATACATACTATTATTAATTACTAGTCCTACGTACTCTTCGATCACACATTCACTCTCTCTCTCTATACATATATATATATATATAGGAGATGGAAGAGAAGAAAGGAGTGCTAATATTTATTTATTATATATAGAAAGAGAGAGAGAGTAATTTTGAGTCAAAGGAGGAACGGAATGGACTCTCTCTTTGTGCTCAAGCACGTATATATATATATATATATATGTCTGTGGTACAGCGGAGCGTTTGATATACTGTGCGCGGGTGTATTGTATAATGGACAGTCAGCCAGCGTGGACCCCAAAATCTTCTTACGTTTTTCCTATTTTTTTTTAATTCAAGTTTTTTTCCTCTTATTAACTTAATATATTTGTGTATTAGAACATCTCCGAGAGACTTTTATTAAAAATAATTATCTAAAATTTACATAATTTATAAAAAATTTCATCTCCAACATTCTTTTAAGTTTTCATTTTATGTAAACACAGTTGTGTAAAATGCACTTCTAATTTGCACAACCACATCAGTATTCTATATTCTTAGATTTTCTATAAAATTTTAAAATGTAATAATTTTTAGGGTAAAATATATTAAACCCTCTTAAACTATCACAATTTGACACTTTACCCCCTAATTTATAAAAATCGACACTTAACCCCCTTAAGCTATTAAATGTTATCACTTAACCCCCAAAATTACATAAATGCCATTGTACAAAGTTTGAGAAAAAAAAAAAAGAAAGGGCAAAATACAGTAAACCCCCCTAAACTATCACAACTTGTCACTTTACCCCGTAATTTATAAAAATCAACACTAAACACCCATAAACTATTAGTTGTTATCACTTAACCCCCCAAAAAATATATTTGCTCTTATACAAATGTTTAAAATATAAAAAATAAAACAAAAAAAAATTGATCAATCTCTCTCTATAGACACACACACACACACATATATATATATACATACTTCGTTTAATATTTCCATCCATTAAATCTAATAATTCCAATTTATTTAATTTTTATCATCTTTAACTAATAACTCTCATATGTAAATATTAACATACGTACGAATTATATTAAGGTATTTATAAACTATATCTATACATACATAAGCATAATATGCATATTTTTAGAGATAAAATTTGGATATCACATAGTTCGACATATATATATAATAAGTCGTAACTCGTACCAAAGGTACTATCAACCAGTCAAAAAAATCATAAGTTTCAGCCACACAATTCTTTATCCTCTTATACATTTTTAGAGTTGAAAATTCATAACCCCTTATTATAAATAAATATATATATATATTTCTAAAGAGAGAATGGGTTATCAGAGTTTCATTGTCAAAGTTGGGTTAATGGTGGTGGTGTAAATGGGTGATGATGATGATTAGTGGTGACTGGTGATGAATGTAGAGCTCTCCCTATCTAATAATAGAGGATAATGAGAGAGAGAGAAGGGGGGACTACTAAGGCCTCGTTTGGTTTACGGATTTTGGCATTCGGGAAAGGAAAGTCATTCATTTCCTTTGTTTGGTAACTGCAAATTTCGGAAAAGCTTTCTAGAGAGATAGAAAAATAGAGGGTAAAGCTATTCTACTCAAAGGGTATGGGATTCATTTTCCCCTATAATTTCCCAAGATTCATTACAAAAAATTTGGACATTAATATCCCTACCCAAATATGCTATTACCAAATTTACCAATTAATCTCTTTGGTGTACTTCTGAATTTTTATGATGTTATTTTTTACTTTAAAATACAAGGGTATTATTGACATATTGATATATTTTTACTTTTCTTTCCTGTACCAACCAAACACCGGAAGGGAAATGAAATTGTATTTCCTAAATACTTTCCATGCTTTACCATACACAGAAAAGGAAACTTGACAGGAACGTTAGTTTCCTACTTCCATGGGAAAGACAGCAGAATCAATTTTCCTTCCGCGAACCAAACGAGGCCTAAGTATATCAAAAAATAAAATTTAATTTAATACATATCCCTAGAGTGCCCTTATTTTAAATATCGTTCTTAAGTTAAATATCTTAAATACCGTTAATTTTGAGGGGATAAATAGATGAATTTTTTCATTAAATATGATAGAGATAATATTTATAATGAGTAAATTATTTTTATCAAATTTCATCAATAACTCAACCGGAAAGTGGGTTAATTTTCCGTTTGAGTTTTATGATAAAATTTGGTAGAAATGATTTATATAATAATAAGTATGATAATCTTCACAAAATTTTATAAAAATATTCTTCCGTTTATTTCTTGAAATGGACCATCTTAAAGTTGATCAACTTAATGATGGTCCTTAAAAGAAAGGAAACCATATATCCATGATCATAAAATACACAGCGCAATTAAAGAAAGGGCCCATCTTAGTTCACGTAATTAGCCCAAGCCCCTAGAAACCCTTTTAGAAACTGTTATTTTTTAAAAATAAAATAAAATTATATGTATTTTCATTTTCACCCATTAATTTTTTTTTATATATTTATAAATTGTCCTTATATTTTTTTAAATAAAATGAGCTTAAAATAAAACATATATTATCATTGGGTTACTCAATATCTTTTAGCTAATTCATCTTTTAATTAATTAGTTTTTTTGCTAAATATTGAGTATTAAACAAAGTTATCACTAGGTGTAGGTGTCATTGTATATTTATCTGGAATACTAAAAAAGAGTATTTTAGTCATTATCTCAATTAAAGTTTTAGTGTGTCTATCTCAAATAAATTTTTACAATTTTATTTTAGGGTGTCTCAAATTAATAGTGTCATTTAATTTTTTTGAACATTAAAAATAAAAATAATTTATTGTTTTATTCTCCCAAGAAATGCTACTAAAATAAAGTTTATATGCGTTTTCAATATGTTACATTGTGTTATAAGGTTCTTGATATAGTCTTAATCATTAGAATATTGTGATTTATTATTAACAATATTGCGTTATTATTTAAAGTTAAATATCTTAATTCATTACATGTGTGCCCCTATTCCATCCTAAATAATTACATTACTGTGATTTATTATTAATAATGTCACATGTACCTATTAATTTTAAAATATGACAGTTTCTAACCGGGTTGAGATAAAGTGAAAAACAATAATAATACAAGAGAGTTTAGTGTTAGGTAAAATAATTTAAAAAGGATTCCGTTAACCTGACAAACCACAAGAGGTTTAATGTATTTGCCCCTAATATAAATTGAACCAATAAATAAACAAAAGTGATCAATGGCCTAGTGGTCAAAGATAGCTCTAAGTTGCGCAATATCATGGTTCAAACAAAAATGATCCCTCAAATTACTTCCACTCTATTATATTATATTATTTTATTTTATGTTTTCTCAAATTAAGAGTCTAATTTATATTCTATTAAGATATGATTAATGTATAAAATCTTACAATGCCAAAAAAAAAATTATCTTCGAACTACTAATTATATTAAAATCAGTATATTCTCAAACAATTATTGAAATCAAAATGTTCTCTTAACTTGTGTTGGGGGAGCAAATCTTTACACTATAGCAAAGCTAAAACCTAATGCAATTATTTTACTAGTAGCTAGTACAGTTATTTCTTCCAGAAGAAGGTGCAGTATGTAGTATGGGTGTTTTTAATTTTTGTCGGGTTATGAGAATT
The DNA here is from genome assembly GCA_021464415.1 of Lonicera japonica. NCBI lineage: Eukaryota > Viridiplantae > Streptophyta > Magnoliopsida > Dipsacales > Caprifoliaceae > Lonicera > Lonicera japonica. Next base: position 76,239,683 of record CM038469.1, on the reverse strand, counting down.
AGAAAACCAAAAGCCAACTCAAATTTAAAAGTTCAGTTTTGGTTTTGAAATCTTTAAAAACCCAAACCTAGACAAAACTTTTCAGCTCGATTTTCGTATATTTAAAAAAAATATTGTAAGGTAACACTTATTTTAGTCATAAAATAATAACTCTATATTTGCACCTGCTTATTTTGGAATGAAAAAAATATTAATTCTTACATTTACAATATAGTTCCAATATTCATGATAGCTCAAAGAGTTGAATTCTCATTAGAGCTTGTAAAGTTTAAGAACACACAATTTTAGATAGTGAAATACTATTATTTTTGAGTCATATATATGTGTTATATATAATTCGGTTTGGTTCAATTCAATTCAATTCAATTTTGCAATGGTACGCCCCAAATCTAAACCAAACATATAATTCGATGTTTAGTTTTTTAGATTCGCCACAACACCCCTAGTATATAGTTCTACCAGAAGCTAGTGCAATTAATTCAACTAGAAGCTGGTGCGCTACTTTACTTCGATCTACCCGGACCTAGTGCAATTAGTCCTACCCGAAGTTGGCTTAGTATCTATTTAGGGGAAATATTGATAATTTTCCCATTTGAATGAAGCACTACAGATCGAGTACGATAGATTAGGGGAAATATTGAAAATTCCCCTATTTTCTTGATGAAATAAATATTGAAGCTGGTGCATTACGTTAATAAATAATTATTTTCTTTTCCTCAGTTATTAATTGTGTTTAATTAGTTTCAAGTCCACTGTGTAAGTTTGTTTTAGTGATTTCAACATACTATTGTCAAAGCAGTTTTCTTAGTTTAATGCAAAGCAATATAACATACTTATATAAAGTAAGGTGTATAATCATATGCATTAATTAATACATTATTTATTTTGACATTAATAAAAATTGCTTTGGCAATAATATTACTTTATATATATATATATACACATCCCTAATCGTAAAAATGCGCAGTGCAATTAAAGAAGAAGGTACGTTAATTGTATGATAGCTTGCCTATAATTAATTAGCCTTAACGTACCCCTAGTGCTTTTTATGTACTCCGTATTTCTATTCAAAATTAAAACTTCCAAGTAAAATTAACATCACTCCTCCATAAATTATATATACACTCCACTCCACTCTAATATTCTTTCTTCTTCTTCTTTTATTTTTTGTCTTCTTAAATTTAAAGTTTATTTATTTTTTAATCTCTAAAACATAATCAATGTATAAAACTTCTGGTTTCAAACAATTTTTCTTTTCAAACAAATGATTAATTATGTTAAAATTAGTCAAAGCCGGTCCTGACCATTTGTAGGCCCTAGGCAAAACCCAAAAAAGATATCTTCTTATAAGTAGATAAATTATTTTTTTAATATTAAAAAAATAATTTTATTTTAATGATAAGAATTTATATGATACAAAAAATACATTACAATTGGAAAAAAATCCTACAAAATACCTTACAGTTAAATATCAAATTCATGTTCATCAACCCATCAATTGCCCCCGGACACCACCACCGGCGGAGGTCCTCCTACACTCATGGGAAGGAATTTTCGTTAACAAAAAATTAATGGTACTTATCTAATAAAGACAATATTATATGTCCTTCCCCTTAATTAATTTAGTTCAAAAGTTTTTTTACCCAAACTAACTCGATCTGTTGCTAGAGTAAGACTCATTACTAAAATATTAACATTAACTTGTGAAAATACGTAATACTATTTTCCTACAAAAGTATAATAATTTGGTAAAACATTAAATGTTATTTTGGTTTAATTATTACTGTATTATTGATTTAGTTGATCAACAAATATTATAATGATTATATATAATTAGCCATTACTAGATATAAAAATCAAAATTAAATTAGAAAATTTTATATAAAAGTGCACTTTTTCTTTTATGTCCCATAGTGTATTAATTAATTAAACAGAACCTAATCATTAATTTACCTAGCACTAGCATTAATATATAAGAAATTAAAAAGGCATGCATAATAAAATGGAAAAGTAAAAGAACATAATGCATGTACTATATATATGATCTTCTCAACCATACAAGCATCCATGTGAAAGGTGGTGCGTCGCATCTAGATTTGAATGGACTACGTACTAGTTGAATGCAATTCAATGGTTTGGTTTGAAATTTTGGAAATGTATATATATATATTCTTATTCAAAAGATTGTGGCTGTCATTTTTTCAAAGGCATAATGCGTTCAATAACGTTTATAATTAAAAAACTATCATCGTTTAAAATTTGTTCACCATTTTTATAAAATCATAAGATATATGACATGTTCTATGTGTATGTAATAATGTATTTTATTTTATTTATATTTAAATTATACTCGAGACTTCTCTAAGGAGAGAACTCTTTTATCATTTAAACTATAAATTTTTAACATCGTAATTTTAAGTGAGTTAATAAATTCAGAAAATTAGAGGGAGAAGAAAAAAAAAAAAAAGAGTACGGTTCCTCACAAGTACGTGTACATATGGAACACTATGGAAGGTAGTGGATAAAAGTCAGGAAGTTGGAATCATTAACATAAAACAATCGGCCCCATTGAGTGAGTGGATCCCACAGATCTTGTAGTTAGGCAAATGGACGAAGGGAAGATGGTCTCATAGCCGGATTCAGGATTATTTGGGGTGGATTGTATAAAAAAAGATATATTAAAAATTAATTAACTAGCTGAATTATTGAAAATTTTATTATTTTAAATATTAAAAAAAAAGGTTTTATTATTAATCACAAATGTAACTTTAATTAGTATTTAAAGTTAATCATAAATACTCAAAATGAGAATGGGATAGAGAGTTAGAAAAAAAGAAAAAAAAAATTAGAAACCAAAAGGGAGAAGTAAGGTGGTCCGGAAAAAAAATTAATGTTAAATAAGGGATTTAAACTCCTAACTTCTCACTTAAAATAATAATCATTTACCGCTTAAACAATAATATCACAACATTAAAGCATCTCTAATACAATCATGAATTGAAAAAAAATTGAGTACTACATAGAATATATAAATATTAAATTAAACAAATATTCTTCAATACAAACATAGATAATAACCTTGAATGTGATATGGCAAAAATAAAGGAAGATATTGTCAAGGTGACCCTCTACATCTAGAGGGTCTCCTAGACAATATTTAGGTGCTATGTCATCATTTTTGTTTTCATTTTTATTTTTTAAACTTTAAAATATGCTAACTTAAACTTTATAATTATATTTTCAATAAAATTTATGTTGTTAAAAATTATTCGCCAAGATCTATGAAACAATATCCTTATTTTTTATAGTATTTTATTATTTTTTGTGATTAATGCCAATAATAATTTTATTGACAACACTATTAAAAATATTTTTTTAAAAAACTTAACTATGAAGAAATTTTTTAACACCACATAAGAATCATATCTTTAAACATGCTTATGTCAGTACTGTATATCCCATATCAATTCAATGAATAAATAAAATTAAAGACGGATGCGTACCCGAGTTCATTTGGAAGATGATTGAGCGGAAGCAAATCTCTTTTGATCTTCCAATTGATACGTACTTTCTCAAATCCTTTCACAATGTAGATGGGATTACAGAAGAAGAAGAAGCGTGCGTTCATTTGGGGACCAAAACCCCGTATGTTAAAAAACCACTTTGATAACTGCCAAAGTGGTTACTAACTTTTAGTATTTATAAATTGGCCCCTCATCAATTTAAAAATATAATCTGGTCTCTACACATTAATTCCATAACAAAAAATACCCTTAAGCCTACTTAAAACTTAATTAGATCACTTAATTAGAAGGTTTCTTAATGATAACACACATTAATAATTTACATGTGTGGTCCCAATTAAAATTAATATAAAATTAATCTAACAGCTTATACGTCTAAGGTTTTAATAAATCCAATCTACGATTGAACTGAAGATGATCTAAATACAGCATTTCAATGAGTAATAAACTAATATTTTATATTAAAACTGGGCTAAACCTATGTCAATTTTTCTAATTAATCAACTCAGCCCTCCCTTAAATCCACTTGTGTGTACTTCTTCGTGTGCATTTTCTCTATAACCGTACGTACTGTCTTTTGCATTTATTGTATTGCAAATGTATGAATGAATTTCAAAATTATTATGCGTTCTATCTCGCATTCAATAAATAAATAAGAATTTTATACGATTTCTTTTACTTCTTGCGATAAAGACACGGGAACTTCATATAAAGCCTACATTACAATATTTTTTATATGAATGTGACTTTTAGGTGTTGTTTGGTTGGGAATTTAAAAAATATTTTTTGTTTTTTTTTTTAAATAAAATAAAATTAGTGTTTGGTTCATCTAATTTTAAAACTTCATTTAAGTAAAAAGATTTTTTTTCTTTGTATTTTAGAAAAACTTTAATAGATGAAAAAATAAAATAAAGATTATTCTTTTTAAAAAAATTAAAAAATATATAGTATACCAAATACAAATCAAATTTAGTTTCCCAAATCCAACAAATTAGGAAAACAAAAAAATACTCTCTCAAAATTTAAATGTAAATGTAAAAGGTCCTAGTAGGTGCCAAATTTCGAGTCTAGTAGAGTAATATAATTATATCCGTAATTGTTTACCTTTAAAAAAACAACTTATATCCTAATTGTAATTATTGCAAAAGTAAGACCATCTTCTTTTGGAGCTCAGTTAGTGACTAATTTAATTCTGAGTAACCTTCCCAATTAATATAATGCTTTGAAACATTTCCCATTGACAATTCTATGTATCTGAAATATTTTCCAAATTTGTCTTTTCATTACTTTTCTATATATACAAGTGCGTAACTTACGCAAATGCGTAGGCGTCTTAATTAACGGAACACGTAAATATTTTAAATTACATAAATATAATATATATTGATAAATAAGAATACCAATGTAATATAACCACAAAAATATAAAGGTAAACAAAAATATAAATATGCAAGTAATTCAACAACCTAATTATAAAAAATAAAAATAAAAATTGGTGTGTATAAAAATCTTTTAAATTGGTGCAAAATAACTAATATACTTGTTTGAGAGAAAATGACGGAATTATAAATAGTGAGAAGTTAAATACATATATTATCATAACTATTGTTAATGAGCAATGTTATAAGAGCATCTCTAATGGTCTGATTAAAATTGCAAAACCAAAAGTACTTTTGAGTATGCATCTAGCTAGTGTGTTTTAAAAATTAGCAACCTTAAGTTTTCTAATGAAATAACGAAAATGAAAATTCAGCAATTTTGATCCAACGGATGTTATCAGTTGTTGTGATCCAGTGGAATGGCATCATTGTAATATAGCAAAAAACTTTAAATATAGCATTAATCTCACCTTCTTTTAGATAGAAAAAGAAGACCAACAATCAAGAAGAAGGAAGACAAAAGACTTATTTATAAAAAAATTTAATTAAAGATCGATTATATTTCGTCCATTTTACTATATAGTAATATATAGTGACGAGTCTTCTTTACCCTTTTGTATTAATTGGCATTTCTATTTCTTTCCCATGAATTAATTCATTGCTAACTTCTTTCCCATGTGAATTCAATCAATTTTATTTTTATTTTTTTTAAAGTACAGTTGGTTGTGGATACATCGAGTATTTAATTCTAGGAAGTAGACGGAAAGGTAGATCTGTCCAGAATTACGCTTAAAATCGTCTCTTCGTTTCCAACCAAGATTCCTAACGCCACTTATTTAATTTAATTTAACTCTTGATGCTAAAAATTAATAAAATATGATTTTGAAAATTGAGTGAGGGGATTAGACTTATACAAATTATAATATTCGTCCGTACCACGTTAAAAGTTTTGTGTTTCACTTCTTCTTTTTTAAATAAAAATCATTAATTTTAATTTTAATTTTAATGTAATCCATCATCAAGAATAAAATTCATTCTTTGAATCGAGTGTTAACCATGTTGCATGGTTCGCTAATGCATTAAATTAATAAAAATAATTACTATATGTAAAAATCAATTGCAAAAGTCATGTTAACACTGGATTTGGCTCATCTCTATTATTCTTTTAATCAAATTTCATCTATTGAAATTTAGTTCGAGAATTAAACGAATAATTTTTTTTCATAAAATTTGTTGGAAATTGTTTTTATAATGGGTAGATCATCGCCACAAAATTTCATCAAAAAATTCAAACCGGAAGTGTGCGTGATAAAAAAAATTGATATATATATGTTCATTTTTGACCATTAATATTTTAAATGATAATCTCACTCACTTTTAGATTGGATTTTCTGATCATAAAGATAATTTCATCCAAATTTCATGAAAAAATTCATTTATTTAGCCCTCAAATTAAACTAGATTCCAATTAACCGAATTAGACGAAAGGGTAATAGAGTAACGAGATTCAAATTTATAAAAAATTGATACATTAATTATTTTTAAAAATAACTTGATTTTGTACATTAATTTGGTTGGCTTCTTAATTTCATTAATGCGCTTGCCATAAATGTACGTACAACTAATCGGACTTGGCTCCTCTTCATTACCTTTCGGTCCAATTTCGTTCAAGGGGTCTAGTTTGAGAACTAAACGAATGAATTTTTTCATGAAACTTGGTATGGATAATCTCTATGATGTAGATCATGTCCACAAAATTTAATTTAGAAATGGGTGATATGATGATTTAAATTTTGAATGGTCAAAATGAACAAATTCATCAAATTTTTACTACTTTAACTTCCGGTTTGAATTTCTTAATAAAATTTTGTGGACATGATGTACTTATTAGAGAGAGAATCTCTACCAAATTTCACGAAAAAAATCATCCGCTTAGCCATCAAATTAGACCCCCTTGAACAAAATTGGACCGAAGAGATAATGGATAGGAGTCAGGTCCCAACTAGCCAAGCTAAAAAACGAAAATGAATAGATAAAGAATGACAACACTTTCTAAATTAAATCTTTCGTTTGTGAAAGCTAATAAAAGTTTTGTATTTTAAATGGTCCTGGTTATTAAGTTAAAATATTTTAAAAAATAATTAACTTTTACAAGAAGTTTGAAAATTACGAAAGTGATTCGGTAAAAAATTTCCTTTTTTTTAATAAGGAAAAATTTATATAAATTTCCTCCCAAAGAATTTATTTAATTTTATAGAAAATCGAAAAAACAATTTCTTACTTAACATATGCCCGTTGAATACACCGTCGAATTAGTCATATATTGTCAAATGAATTACATATTTTTATACTTGTCTAACATTTGTAATTTTCTGGAACTCATGAGGGCCTAGTGCAATAAGAAAACAGTTACATATCCTTAAATAAAATAATTTATATATCCAAGTCTTTCTCTCCACTTTTGGCAATATTACCACCCTTTCTTTTCTGTATTTATTTTCACCGCTAGACTGTAAAATTCAGTTGCACATGTTGTCGCATATTATACTTTTTCTATTTTTAATATAAAAATATGAGATTCTTTGTTTTTAGAATAATTTGTTGATTGGGGCCAATAATATATTTGTTGGGTGGTTTTAACTTAAAAAAAAAAAACTTACTTTTAAGATGACGTATTTATCGGGCAAAAAATGGAAAAATAAAACATATAAATTGTTGACATGAAAAGAAAAAAAAATTAATGAACCTATATATATATATATAGAGAGAGAGAGAGAGATGGAATAAATGAGGATCATCTCATAAATATTGATAGGAAATAACAAAAAGTGACTTTGTTAAGCATTATCACAAGCACGCACACTAGCAGTAGTGATGTTCACATGCGAAGAAACTTTTTTACAGCTGCCAAATTTTACTCATTTATTTAGTGCTTGACTATACTGCACCTTTTTTTAATTTAATTTATAGTTTTTTTTTTATTATTATATTTTTTTATTTGTTCGGTTCTCTAGTTATGGATGCACAAGTTTCGTCATATAGCAGGCCACGTAGGCGTAGCTGATCATTAAATTTATCTTATGGCTGGATAAATAAATGTCCAAATTTTTACAGTTGTTTTAAACATTACTAGAAATATATGGACGCATACGTAACATGTGTATATTATTTTTTAAAAAATATAAATTTAGTATAAAATAAAAATTAATAAACACAAATTTTGTTGGCTCAATAAATAAAAAGTGTTATTATTAATTTTGAGTTCATGGGTTCGAGCTTAACTAATTGTATAATATTTTTTTAATATAATAATAATAATATATAATGAGGAGCAAAATTCAGCCAGTTCCAGTTCTAAATAATAGAGATTTTATTTCTATCATACAACTTATTTCAAAATCCGCCGAAAATTAGCTTCACCTAAACCTTCTGTTTTCTTACAAAGAAAAAAAAATACATATAAAACAATTAAGAATGTGTTAAGTAATTCTATTTTCCCATTTAAAATATCCAAAATTTCATATTTTAATCTGTAATGATGTTTGATTGCATTTCAAAAAAGACGAATTGCACGTACAAATTGTTTCATTTTACATTTTATCTCTTTCATTGAATTCAAAAATATCATCTCTCGTGAATTGTTTTTCCCTAAAAGTTTTTTCATATATAAAACACTTTAATAAATTTAAGAGAATTTGTATAAACAATCACATGCACCATTAAATTTTTAACATGGAAACAAATTAAAGCACCGTTAGATTTTTATTTTTATTTTAATACAAGGGGTTTACAACTTACCAGACAAATTAATTAACTCATCATCAAATTTAGATAAACTAAGTATGATTCATGAAATTTAGATAACAAACTATATATATATATATATATGAGGGGGGGAAGAGAGATTCGTGACTATGAGATACCATTTGGTAGATTAAATAAAGAGATTAGGATTCTTCAAAGATAGATAGATAGATGATAAGATGAGAGAACGTATAAAAAAGGAATTTTCTTCTTCCACAACTATATATATCACAAGATATATATGGACACTCTCATAAATAATTAACAGCCATCTCGATCTTCTCTTTAATTAATCTACAAAAGTATATACATTAATATATATATATATAAATATTTGCTTTTTGCAATATCACATGGGACTTGTACCTACCTTCCCTTCCACCCCTCTCCTCCAATTTTTTTATTGTTTGATCCTTCCCTTACTATTGTGGTAATGAGTTACGTACGGATACTTGTGTATGATCGAGTACTAAAAGTGCACCAAATTTTAATTTGTATCTTTACCAAAAATATCAATTATGTGATGGATTTAGGTTGTTATTTTAAATACAAATTTTAGTACATATATATATATATATATATATAACAATTAATATTAATTGTTCATTCCTAAGCTAGCTTAAGTATATCAAATTTCAAATGAACTATTGTCAACCTAGTGTGTTTTAGTGCATCATTGCATTTCAAAACAAGAATTGGTGTACGTAGGCTATATAGCTCGATCAACTATGAGATTCTCAGTCAGAAAAGGCCAAGCTGGTTGTTTGTGTTATATATACTTTTGAATGTTAAACACGGAATGCATATATAAATATAATAGTGGATGCAATTTTTGAATGTGTTTAATTGATTACTTATTTATTTTTGCAATTAAATGAGTCTCCCAATGGATGTGGTTTGTTTGTGGGTCTTATTGTGAATATGTATCATTTCACAAATTTATTCTTTTATTATATATAATATATACAATAATTAACACTTCAGTGATTAATGTTAAAAAGTAAGGGCTATAATTGAAAAAGGAAATTTTGAATTTAAAAAAAAATTATAATATTGAGGAAATAAAAATAGGGGCAATTAAAAAAAAGGGCTTATTAGAGAAAGATTTTCACACTAAGGTCAAGGAATAATTTTTTTTTAAATAAAGGGCCTATTTTTTATTTTATTGATAATATGACATGTGTCTTTTTTTTTCATTATAAAATGACATCCCAACCCTTAAAATAAACTAAAAAAATATCAATATGCATTAAAATATGGACTGCAATATGAACTTTGCAGTCTATATTTCACTGCAACATGAACTTTGCAGTCCATATTTCACTGCAATGTGAACTTTGCAGTCGATATTTTTAGTGCAAAGTTCATATTGCAGTACATATTTCACTGCAATATGAACTTTGCAGTTCATATTTTATTGCAATATGGACTTTGCAGTCCATATTTTTTGTGAAAATTTCATAAAAAAGGGTAATTTAGGTAATACATAACATGTTTTTATTAATTAAATGATATTTAAATTTATTCAAATACATTCATTTAAAATATAAAACAAAATAGGTCTCTTACACTAATTACCAATTAAAAATAGGCCCTTCATTCAAATTACCAATTAAAAATAGGCCCTTCATTCAAAAAAATATTATTCATTGGATTTTTGGTAAAAATCAATGTATAATAAGCCATTCTACCTAATTTCTAGATAAAAATAAAATGTGAGATTTAATTTGTTTAATCCAAGACCAAACATATATATATATATATATATATATTCATGGACTTTTGTTTCTTTTGGTAGGTAGTCCCAAACATAAAGTAGCCTTCTACGGGTATTCTACCCATCTTCTAATCTTATGCCTAACCAAAGGAGGTGTTATATTTTTTCATTATCATTACTTTCCGCGTTAGGGGTAATCTTTGTTTGACAGTGCATACTAAATAAATTGACATGAATTTACTTTATTAAATATATGTTTAGTATTAGTATTAGTTATAATTAAATATCGGGACGGTCAGGAGCATTATATGGGATGTAAGATTGTTTTATTTAGTCCATATAATATTATTTAATTCTATCTGATTTTCTTATTCCACTCATCAAACGCTTCGATTTTTTTATGTGCCATCTAATTTATTATGATTTTTGTAAAATATTTTTGTCTTATTCCACTCATCAAACGCTTAGATTTTTTTTTATGTGCACTCTAATTTATTGTGATTTTTGTAAAATATTTTTGTGATTTCTACTATAAAATGTCTTGAACAATACAGTGATAAGAAAATCGAGTAAATTGTGCTTTAGACCTTTACTGTAAAATGGGCCCAATATTCTACCTTTTTGGACAAAACTCTGTTCATCGTTTACCACACACAGCGAATCCACAATCCTATATTATATGAAGTCAATTTTGCATGTGTACAAATCAAAAATTAAAATATTGTATTTATATATATATATATACTATGGATACAAGCATATAAATATTTATTTTGTATAAAAGTGTTGGTGCACGTAAATTTTAATTTTATAGAATTAAATGGCGTAAAGAATTTTTGAGCCACTAAAAGGAAAAAAGGAAAAAAAGAATATTTTTGTCTACTCCACTATTCTCCATTGCTTCCACATACATTGGGCTCCTTTACGTAAAGAATATGGATACAACTTAGTGCAGTGCACCCACCACAATATATATGTAATTCACTTCTTCAACCTCTATTAGAACCCTAGCTAGCATCCTCTGTTCGTTCTACATATTCAATTACAGAAAAAATATATACATATATCATGAAATGTCTTGCCACGTTATATATAATTAACTTGCGTCTCAAAAAAAAAAGGGTTAACGATCTATATTTGAAAAGAAAATTTTTTAAATATACATTAAATAGGAAACATATTTTCATGTAGATGGTTATTCTTTCTAGTCATCTATTCATTATAAAAGTACCATGTGCTTTTAGGATATAAGTTAAACATTTTATTTTTTTTCATACAAAGAAAAAATAATCGATTTAGAAAGTTGGAACGAGTTAGAGGATAAAGGGAATCATGTTTTGTTTTCTAGAACATGATTAATAAATATTAATTACGTAGAAATTAATATTTTGGAATTGGGTGAGTGTCAATATATGATTCCCAAAATTGAACAAAACCTAGAACAGTAGGATGGAAAAAAGCATTGGTGCACATGTAATTGGAGGCAATATATATATATATATATATATATGTGTGTGTGTGTGTGTACCATTATGCGCGCTCACTCACTGTGGTGATATATCTATATACCTAAGGGCACCTACGTACTCCTATCTATATATGTTGATTTTGTGTTCATTTCTTATTGGTTACCAGGTCAAACAAAAAAACAGCAGCCCTTTTCCGAGTAACAAAATGAAGTTAGAGGGCCCAGGTATGAGGTGAAATTTATTCTTCGCAGTACAAATAGAATATTGATTCACAAAAGTGCTTTCTTTCTTTTTAATGGGTAATCTAACGTGGTCCTTTTTCAGTCCACTTTATATGGTTCACAACAATTTCAGTACCACTTTAAAATGTTTCAAGGGATTCCAAGATCATATCCTTTGTTTTTAGGACACGCCATCCTCAATGATTATTAGCATTCTATATTCCTATGAAAAACATTTATTTTTTTTAATCATTTTGATAAAATTAAGGAGAAGGCAAATCTTTAATTAGTTCAAGTAAAAGTCATTTATCACTAAAACACACATTATCACTTGTATAAACAAGTGCTTTTCTAGTAATATACACATAATCTCTGGTATAAATTTTGTTTAACAATATACTTAATATAATAAAAAAAAAAAAAAGAGGGGGAAATTACACTTGACTAAACTTCTTGTGGTTTATTTCAACAATTTTACCCTACATTTAACCCTCTTCAACTAGTGAGTTGAAAACTTGGGATAGCTCTGTTAACCAATGGTGTCTCGACACATGGAAATTCTCACATATTTATAAAATAATTATAGAAGTAACTGAAACAAATCATAAGTTAACTTCACATTTATATATTTTTATTTTTTTAAAAAAAAAAAGTAAGGCGAAAAGAATTGTTTTCCTAGGGCTCTCTTCCTCGCCCTGCAGTACAAAGTAAACCACCATCAATATTCTTTTTTAAAAGTTGTTGACGAATGAAGTATAAGCATGTGGAGATTCTTGTTAGGGATCTCTGAATAGTAGCATAAGCATGTGGAAACTCTTGCTGAGAAAATCAGAACACTAGTTCCCACTACTTGAAAAAATTGCGATATACAAAGTTAGATGGAAAAATTGAACAAAGTAAATCATATTTATCTCTTGGTAAAAACTATTTTCATATTTTTGGGCTTATTACACTCAGTTCATATAGATTTGAAATTAGTGCCACTTTGAATGGCTTGCCATACCTATAAAAGGGTTTAATCTAATGCATACAAACTGGCCCAATTTATTTAAGAATAGATTGAACCAAAAAAAAAAAAAAGATAAGGGTAAATTTTTTTTTTACTAGCATTAGAATTTATTCAATTTTCACACTTTCTTTTTTCTTTTTTTTTAAAAAAAAAACATCTGTGTTTAGCGCAATGCCAAAATTTCTTACGTGTTTTAACTTTTAAAGTATTACCAAAAACCACATTGTTAACCGAAAATAACTATTCAATCTCTAAAATATTTTTCAAATGACAAAAAAACAAAATACTTCTCAAATGGAAAATATATATATATATATATATACATATATTATCCTACTGATTCAATACTAACAGAACATATTACCACATTTTTTTTAATTACTACTTTGTCATGTTGGGTGTTAAGTCTTGCCAATTGCATTGACAATATTAAATATTTAACAGAAAAAAATAAAATGAAAGGCTGCTCTCTATTAACTTTCGGTCCAATTACATCCAACGTGGTCTAATTTAAAAGTTAAACGGATAAATTTTTTGATGATTCTTGGCAAAGACAATCTTTATGATGAGTAAATCATTTTCACAAAATTTCATTACAAGATTTAATTTATAAGTGGATAAAATGATCATTTAAAATTTTAATGATTGAAAATAAACATATATATCAAATTATCATTACGCCTGCTTCCGGTTTGAATTTCTAAATTAAATTTTGTATAAATAATCTACTCGTTACAAAGCCTAAAAGTTATATTAATTTTTCATTAAAGAATGAATCTCTAAATATATTATGTTCGACTCGCCATATTAAATAGTCGGATCGATCATCTCTACCAAATTTCATAAATTTAACCCACGAACAAAACCCCAATAGAAAAAATTAGACCAAAAGAGTAATGGAGAGAAATAATCAAATGCTAGGTAAATAAGATAATTAAGAAATTTCTACAGCTCGTTGGGTAATTTACTTTCAAAAGAGAGGCTTCTCGGATAATCTGTGTACCACAACACAAAGCTAGGAGGACTTTCAATCGCTTTCAAGACTCCATCATATTTTTGATTTACTAAATTATCCCTATAAAATTCTTTTTCAAAAAAATATATATATATAATTATTAATAAAATTTGAACCCTCACTAATTACTACTAAGAAAGTTAAACACACATTGAACCAACCGCTGAGCCACTTACATTTTTGTTAATAATACTCTTAGAATTAGATGTATTAGAGTTGCACACTCACCCCCCCCCCCCCCCCCCCCCCCCACAAAAAAAAAAAAAAACACCCCCACACACACAAAAAAGCCCCGCGGTGGTGGTAATACAAAAGGTAACACGTGCTACTGAATTCATAATAGAAGGCAACAACTGAGCGAGAGACACGTATGTACATAATAAAAAGAAGGAACAAATTTTCCATACCCGACTGAGATATCTGGTGTAGTAGTCCACTCCAATTAAGAGAGTCTCGAGCAGAGCAATGTCTAAACTGTCGTATATAATAAATACTAGCAAATATAAGCAAAACTAAAATACTTTGGCATAAGGATCAACAAAATAACCAAACTAACTACAGGCATAAGAGTAACTTCTTCCAACACCCCCCCCCCCCCCCCAACACACACCCCACCATATAGATAAACTGGGAATCTGAAGTAAAATCAGCTTTCAACCATAGGTTCAGGACCTGATGATTCGGCCCGAGATCTGTTGGACTGACGAACAGAATTGAAAAGAATGTCCTTTATAACCTGAAACGCAGTATACTCATAAATTATTTAAGCGCCAAGGGTGCATTCAGACACAAAATGGTTGAAAAAATAACAACCCATTTGTATGGCAACCGTTAGAAAGACGAAGAAGCATGAACATAACACCAAATCTCTCATTTATTTTTCCAATTTTGCAATCATACTAAGAAAATGATTAGCTCTCTAGTCATGGAAACCTTTCCCATCATAATAATGACTGCATTTTAAGAAATATGAACAGATGATTACCTGCGACATTAGGCCATGAACCTGCTCAACGGTTATCTTTGCACTATCACGAGTTATCTTTGCAAGCTGAGATTCTTCCTGCAATGCATGGATATACATAGATGAGAAGGGCAAGAGAAGATACATAAATATGGGAAAAGAAACAAAGAGCTAGGTACTTTTAAACTGATGTTTTCGAACAACTTTTGCATTTGGCATTTTCTGCACAATCATGCATCACTAGGACACAACTTTTGCATTTGCCTTTTATTCAATTTTGAGCTAAATAAAAAAATTGAAAAGAGACTTCAGAGCCCTTTGGAGAAAAGGAAAAAGAGAGAAAAACACACAGGGAGAAAGAGAGAGAGAGAGAGAGAGAGAGAGTAATGTCAAGTAATTTAACGTTGTCTAGGTTAATTCCTTCAATGCCTTGTTTCACACCCAAACAATGATTCGAAATCTAGGTTACTTCCCATGGTGCAAATGTTCCTGTTAGAAGTTGCTCATCGGAAATTAATACTTGTGATTTTCCTCAAAGGAATAAGCTCTCTCTTTCTTTTTCCCAAATAACCTGAGTAATCCTCAATAATGAATTTAAAAACTCCGATCCGCATGCACCATGACACACTACGGCAATTAGTAAGTGTGGAATCATACCAGAGAATTTTTGGCCTGAATGAAAATGGTATTGTTCAAGGAGGCTCAAAGAAGAGGGCGAAATATCTTTGGAGGTTTATGATGTTTGCCACATGCTTGTTAGCTGGTAAGGAAATGAATTGTAGACTTTCTAGGAAGGACTTGTTTGGGACAATATTAAATGTCTGGCTTCATTGTGGGCATCATCCTTCAAAGTTCAAACATCCCCCACCATTTCATTATGTTATATGCATTTGAAAGTGGAACAAAGTCGGTGTAGTTTTATTGTAATTTTATTTCGCTTATTTGGGAAATTATCTTCCATATATGCATTCTAGTTCCTTATATACACAAGACATATAAATAGTACCATATTTTGAACCCTTGTGCTCTCTCTCTAAAAGCTTAAACTGAAACAAGATGTCTATATTAACAGTTGGTGGACATTCATCTTCCCAAAATGGGAACCGCACTAGATTCTTAAGTTCGAACAACAATTGTATGCTTTCAGAAAATATAACAGCACTCCACAATTCAGATTCAAATACTTTCTTACTTGTAAGCAAAACATAGCATAATATTATTGACTTGACAGATCATCTACAAAACATAGCATAATATTATTGACTTGACAGATCATCACTGACCTCTTTCTTTCTTTGAGGGGGTGCAATTAAAGGCCCAAATCGTGAATGAGCAAATTGATTTTCCGCTTGCTCAAGCTTTTCGGCTGCAAGATGTAAGAACAAGATTATTTAAGCTAAATCTAGTCATTTAGGATAGAATGTGGTGTTTTACACGGTAGTGCATTATGCTAACGATTATGTCAACAACCAATTCAAAATCATGGCAACAAACATCTCGGAGCAATTTACCCATACACACTCACTCACCAATAGTAAATTTTGCGAACTTCTGTAAAATCCAGCTTACAAGAGAATTTCGGTTTAAAGCAATACAAAAGGAACACATATACTGAATGGTACGAAGCTCTCATTATTGTGGTCAACCATGGCCTCCGAGAACCACACTAATATATAATTGTACAGGTGGACACACCTAGAAGACTTCAAACATTGACTTCTCCAACACTTGGTTTTACTATATATTTGAGGAATATTTTGATATCAACCACGGATATTAATGCATATTAGAGCAACTTTACCCCTGCTTTGATAATTCCTTAGATTGTCCCCTGCGCGAGGGGGTATTAGAGGGGTATGCCTAAGGATCAAGTAAAATAAGGTGGTAGGTCGAAGGATTAACAGTTGCTAGACATTTCCCTTATTTTCACGAAATCCTCCAGAGTTTAACTCCTCATGCAAGGGGGCAAAAGGATTATCTGAACAGGGGGTAACTCAATTTTGGCATTGAAACAAGTGGCAAAGACTGGAAAAAAAGAAGCTATATTTGCTCTGGAGTTGCTCTTTTATCTTTCAAATATTTGAAAATCGACACTCTCGCATCTGCACTCACAATATCTTAGGTTATAACACTAGAAAATGAGATTACCTAAATCTGAAATTTGTCCGGCAACATAGTCTCCATTTCCAAGCAAAGGAGAAGAAGAAAGGGTATTCACCCAATACTTGTTCCATAACAGATCCAGGAGGTGGCAATCAAGAGATGACTTGAAATATGTGATGTCCAACGAATAGTACTGCAAAGAACAGAAGGTAAAAAAGGTGAACCAACGCCAAGCCAACAGTTTCAAAAAGGAGCAGATGAGGCAACCAACAGTACCTGTTTGCAGTGCACCCCGAAGTCTTCAATCTTGTTAAGAGGAATGGTCTGATATTCGGAGACGGGCTCATCCGAAGGCTTATATCCCTCTGGGTATGTCCTAAATGCCCCTATCTCAACTTTTCCAGCTGAAACAGTCCTTGTTGGATCAATAACAACTGCCAGAAAAGGCTCCTGAAACTGTTGGTTGAGCATTTGTGTGGAGACATCAATGCCAGAAAGCCAGCATCCATAACCAGGATGAGAATGGTACCAGCCAACAACATTCTCCAACCGTCCCGCCTACACCAAATCATTCCCATTAAGCTAATCAACTCAAGGTAGAAATACAAACTAAATTTAGAATAAACAATTAACAATCTACACAACACACACAGGCTCTTGATGATTAGCTCTCAGTGCATGAATCATTCAGTTATTAATGGCACAACAAGTAGGATTTCATGTAATACATGGCACCACAGATAGGATTTCCATTTCCTAGACAACAGAATCGGTACAAGAGATGGAACATTTCTTCTACATGAGTTACAAGATAATATGGAAGAATGATAGACAAATATTATCATAATTAGAACGTTCCTTCCACCTCCCAAAACTACCTATCAGCCAAAAGTAGTAAAAATAGTTAAATCAAATAAGTGTTCATGTAGGTCTACTTTAAATTGAAGAAGACATACAATGGCCTACACATTTATGAAGATTAAGGGTAAAAGCAACAAAACGGAGAGATTACTACCCCTTAGTAAAGAAAAAATGTGAAAGGGCATCGGAAAGAATGCATTAACACATCTCAACAACGACTTGTTCTACTACGGATTTTCGTTTCTCATCTGTCTAGCAAATTACCTTTTGTTACCACATGGTTATCATCTCTCTTTTTCCAACTACGTCCATCCAAGTCACCTTAGTCTACCTATTGAAAGCATTTATTGCTATTGATAAAATATTCGTCTTCATTGGTGTTACCAATTGCCTACTATAAATATCTACATAGCTCAATACCGCATTTCTAGTGCAATTTTTGTATGAACACATTATTTCTTAGCCCCTCAATATTTTGTCCCATAATACATTGTTGATCTTATAGCGGTCTTGTATATAAAATTTAGCACTTTAATAAAGCTTTGATTGATGCATATAGCCAGTTAATCATGCATAACAAAATAAAAAAATTACAATACATGCTATGTTTTTGGACCTCCACAATGCTTATGTGGCACACGCACACCAAGTCAGTGTTTATGTGGCACCTTCCGTATCCAAAGGGTGCCACCCCTTGGACCTCCACCTACGCCAAGGGTGCTAACCTCTCTCTGTAGTATTGCCTTGTGGTTCTGCCCTCAACCATGTACCTCCTTGCGTCATTAACGCCTCACCTCACCCAGCCCTTCCCCCCTCCCTGATCCTCCCCCTACCACCCCATATCTTTTGTGCAAGGTAACCCTACCAAGCACTACCCTCCTACATTTTTGTTTTCTCATGTTACATTCCCATCAGAAAACTATGCTTTCATTCTCATTTTGAATAATATACAATTCTTGTAACTTCTCACTCTCCACTAGGACTTCTTCAAGTTGAGGCTTAGCACTGCTTCCATGCTGTCCATAAGGCTCACCGGCGTAATAATTTTTACATCCAGCTTACACAATTGCCTATTCTTTTGTAGTGATATATCAGTCTTTCACCCTTTACTTCTCATTTATTTGCCACAGGTTTCCCAAAAACATCTACCTAAGGCATCTTTTGGAAAGTCACTAGATCTAGAAGATCTCATATTTGATATGTCATTCAGCGCACTCCATGTGCAGGTGACAGGTGGGATGATCATGAAGGATGGAGGACATTGTAAGGAAGTTCTAAACAGGTGACACTTCGGGTTGATATTTGTGGAAATGAGCAGGGGATATCTGTTCGTAAGATGAGAATAATTACTTAATTTAGGGTTTTGTTGGAGCAATCAGTAAGAGAATACTCATTACAATGGATATATACGTTAAGTAAGTTCTTGTTAGACAAAGGCACTGGATACAAGATAGGCACTATAGCTACACTGAGGGATAGTATATTTATCGTTTGCAAAAAATCAACCATGTACTCTCATAACTAGTCTATTCATATCAGTTAGGGTTAGAGATTTATAAGCAACCATACCATCCTACTCTAAACAAAGCTTGGAACTGATATTAATGGCAAATCAATCAAAAACCTGCTTGTTAGTCTGAGAATAATCAAACATATATTCATAACTAGTCTATTCATGTCAACAAGGGTTAGGGCTTTACATCCTCATTAAATCCAACTCTACACAAAAGCACAAAACAAATATTAATAACAATCACAAACAAACCTGCTTATTGGTCTGAGAATAATCAACCATATACTCGTAAGCATCAGCCTGAGCATTAACCCTAGTTTCGGTGCCCTCAACCGGCAACGCAAAAGCATCCATAACAATAATAGCATCTCCGTCAGTTTTCCCCTGCATAAGTCCCATGACTTCAATAGTTCCACCGGATCGAGCATGAACCACCATCTTTAACAGAGCTAGGGCAGAGATTTTGACTCGCTTGAAGAAGTGAGGGTCATTGGCCCAGGGCTTTTCGTTCTGGAACCTGGATTGAGCCGACTCGTCGTAGAAGAAGATGGCATCGGAGTCGGCCGGTGCCGGTGTCTCCATGTTGACGATGTTGTTCTCGAGCTCCCATGTCTGTTGCGCCATTGCTGCTGAGGAAGAGAAGGAGTAGGGATCCATTGATGAACGATTGTGAGAAACTAAAACCCTTCGTTTGCCTTTGTAATATATAATATAAATTTAATTTAATTAGAGAATTAGGATTTAACTCACTGGGAGGGGGGAATTAGAAAGACCAAAAAAAAAGAAAAAAAAATTAAAGTTGGGATATCAATATTGTAACTTCAACCCTAAAATACAATTAATAATATAATAAGACTTTTTCGTTTATCGCAATTAAAAATCACCAAACAAAGACTAGCATAATTGCTGAGTAAGCGTCAACGTGACTTTTACGTGGCTAGGACACAAATTTGGACGAACTAATTTTCTTCCATTTACACAATACAATAGATGTGTATATATATACATATACATGTATAGACATAACCATCCGTTTGAGAAAAGAAAATTTGATGAATATGGATGCAATATTGTGCAATTGCGGGCTGCCAACAGTTGTGAGAATTTCGTGAACTGATTCTAATATGGGAAGAAGATTAAGGGGCTGTCAATTATTTGGGGTAAGAACAGAAATGCATTTAATTTATGTTCATTTTTGAAATTTCTCCATGTTAGTTTTAAAGTTGACAAATCTTTTTTTTTCAATTAGGCTAAAGTTGGATGTAGTTTTTTCCGGCGGGTTGATCCACCGATGTGTGCTAAGCACTCCAAATTATCTCTAGATTGTCTAGGATGATAGCTGAATTTGAGCAATAAATAATGAATTGTAAGAAAATAGATAAATGGGCTATAGATTTGTTTAGCTGTAGCAGTGCTAATTATTTTTGTTTTACTTTGCAATAGTGTGTCTAATTAGTTGATCAATGACTTTAGTTTGATTAATAGTTGTTAACTTTAAAGTAACTGTAATGCTTTGTTTTGCTTAGCTATGAAGTGTAATGCTCTATTTTGGATATGAATAAAGTGTAATTCTCCAACTTTATGATCTATGATTATATGATACTTTATTGTGAATCATAAGCATAACTCATGAAATTACATAACTATAATTTAACTAAAACAAATGAAATTAAATAAGGAAATTCAAAAATGTATATTAATCATTCTAGTTACAAATCAAGAAATGGCAGTCATTACATTTACATTTTACAAAAAATGAAGGATGTGATGGGTTATATATTTTTATTTTACAAAAAATGCCCTAACCACGTCGACGCTTATTCAACAGCTACGCCAGCTTCCATTTAGTGTTCTCTAACTGTGATGAATGGAAGGGCTACATTGCATTACTAATTGTACTTTAGGGTTAAAATTGCAACATTTGATACTAAAGGTTTAAGTTGCATTTGCCCCCAAATTTTAGGATTTTTTTTTGCTAACTCCCTTAGTATTGTGTGAGACCCTTTTATTTTGACCCAATTATTTTGCTTTTAGCCCATATGTAAATATATATATATATATATATATTTATTATAATAAACCAGTAATTAGACAAATATATCATTCTTAATGAATTTGGTTAATTACGTATATTACTTAATATGATAATGCCGTAAAATTTATATAGCTAAATTGGATTTATATTGTGTAATTTCTTAATTCATCATGAAAGGATTTTTTAACGTTCCCCTTATTTCTTTTGCCTTTTTGAAACATTTAGATAGAGTTTCAAGGCCCCATAATTGATATTCTTTACAACTCAGACGCATTGGAGGGCTTCAAGGCCCTTGAAAAACAGAGCTTGACGAAGGATGAAACAAAAAAGGAAGGGTGGTGTTATTTACCGTCCCCCCCCCCAAATCTCACAAACACCCTCTCCAAAATTTAACTAAAAATATATTTTAATACCACATTATTTATCACAAACACCCCATTCCATTGCCTGATATTAGGTGAGTGCTTAATAACACACTCTCCTCATGTAAACCGAGTTTATGTAAGTGTACTCAGCTTTCATTAGGCAAGCTGTATTTGGTAAACACTACAGTAATTTATTGTCCGATGTTAGGCGAATTATTACAAACTCTCCACAAGTAGGGTGAGTGTGTGTGTATTTGTATTCATCTCTTATCAGGCGAGTCTTAAGGGTGTCAGTGAGTATAAATTTACCTTTGGGAGTGTTTGTGATAGATATGGGGGGTGTAAATAACACCGCCCAAAAGGAAGGTTTTTTTTTTGTTTGACATATAATGCTGGAACACCTTTTCTTCAATGGTTCCAGTACTAAAAAATTTGTAGATTTAATTTGAGAAATGCAAACTCATCCTTTAATGGATTGTTGAAATAGTTTATCAAATTGATTTGATGTATTTTGGATCATTATTATATTGAAACATGGGTAGATAAATTAAAGGGAACGAAGACATGTCTATAGGAAAAATATTGCTTCAAGGAAGTGGAGTTCAGAAAATTATGTGAAGAACTGTAACTAGTTATATGAAATCAATTTAAGATGCATTAGGTAAATTCTCATTTTATCTGTTTAACCTTTAATTGCTTTTGTATAAGATATATTGTTATTTTCGTTTTTAAACATTATTGTTGAGTTTTTTGTAAAAAAATTTGGTTCATATACGTGTCTGAACTTTTTTGTTCGATTATGTTTGTATTATATTCATATATGTTACCATACACGTTTTACCTTATTCACGATTAATATGTCTACACATATCTACATGTTTTATCTCATAATATATTTATTAGATTACTCATTTATATGTCTACATATATCAACATGTTTTACATCACAATATATTTACCGAATAATTTAGTTAAGTTCCATATTGTAAATCCATAATATGTCTTTTAATTTTCATAAAAATGTATTGTAATATATCTACTAAAGAATTAACTTAAAACTTATTGAAAATCTTAATAAAATAAGTGTTTTGAAGATAAATCAGTTGGAAAAATATTTGAATTCAAAAAATTTAATTAAGGTATTTTAAATGTTCTCTTGATTTTCAAAATCCTAAATTCTAAGTGGTTATTAATTTTGAATTAAAAATTCAACCAAGGGTAATCTAAGAAAGAAAAAACAATTACTAAAAAACTAAAAAGCAACTGAAAAATATTAAATTGACAACTATCGACTTATTTGGGCTAATTCCTAATTGCTAGAATAAAGTGGGCTAAATGCAAAAAAAAATCATTTTTTTGGGGTAGAAACAAAGAGGCCTTAATTTAATTTACGGGGTGTATCCAATCTAAAATTTGGAGGATTTTTTCGGCTTTTAAAGTTTATAGATATTCGATTAATTAAATAAAAATGTTATATTCAATTAAAATTTTAAAATTTCCTTCTAAATTTTATGGTATTTAAAATTCTAGGATTTTGAATAATTCTATTAATTGATGGATTGTAGTGGATTTTATGATCTTGGTATAACTACAAAATCCTTTTAAAAATCTTCGCTTGTATCAAAAGATTTTACATGACTCTTTCATCCACTTTCTTCTTAAAACCCTAATTAATTACTTATCTTCTTCTTAAAACTCTAGGTATTCCACTTTGTGATTTGTTTCATCCATGTAAGCCTTTATTTTATCTTTCCATCTCCTTAATAATATGGTTAATATATAATTTGTTCATCATACATTAGAGTAAAAACTTGTTGCTCTCCTCCATATCTGAAATTAACAGTCTGATTGGATCGAAGGAATGGGGAGGAAAATAGGAGGAAGGATTACATCTCACTCGTTTGGATAGATTTGTAAGAGAGAATAGAGAGGAAACGGAGGGATTGGGAGGGAATACCAATCCCCTCTATTCCTTTATTTTGTTTCCTTCCAATATTGGGAGGATTGGGAGGGAAAGGAAAAATTTTTAATGATATTTTTGCGTTATTTCAAATTTAACCCTAATTTGTTAATAATATATTAAATCACATTCCTTTCCTTTCTTTTATTTTTTATCCAAACAAGATTTATTTTCATTCCATTCTTAGCTATCCAAACAATAATAAAATTAAACTCATTCATTTCCATTCTATTCCATTCATTCCCCTCCTAATTAACTATTTCATTTCCATCCATCCCCTTCAATCCAAACAGACCGTAAAAATATGGTCAACAGAAAAGAACCATAAATGATACAGAGTTTTTATTTCTCCAACTTGGATCTTTCTTTTTACATTATTTGCTTATCAGAGAGGATTCCATAACTTGTGTTATTACTTACTAGTTAAAAATTTGTTAAAGTAAGCTGCTATAGTAAGAAATCACCAATGTAACAGGTAAGAAAATTAGGGTTATATTTTAAAGTAGTGGAGAAGACGATATGAGATTTTTGAAATATTATACATATTTTTTATATTACTTAAAATAGAAAAAAGGTTGTTTATTTTTTGCCACCATTAATCAATTAATTTATCCACGTTTTGGACATTTTGTGACAGACTTTAATTTTATTTTTGTGTTAAGTTAATAAATAAAGTATGAAGTATAATCATTAAATATATTTTATTTTTATAAATTTATTTATTCAAATCACAATAAAAGTTATAATTCAAAAAGGTTAAATGGAATAGTTATTGACTTGATCCTGCACTTGAGAATGATAATGGTATAACATAAAGCAAGCATTAGACCTAGGTTCATAAAGGACAATGTCAAATATTATGAGTATTTTAGAAAGATAATGAATTGTATATTGAATTGAATTATAAACTGATACAGAGAACCCTTTATATAGGGTTTGAATATAACAAAAAGGAAACTAATTAACCCTAATCTCTTACTCAAGAAAGAAAACGTAATACAATATATAAACCTAACAAAATAATATATTTTAACACTCCCCCTTAAGTTGGTGCATAGATATCGAACATGCCTAACTTGTTAAGTGAATTATAAAACTCTTTTTCTAGAAACTCATTTTGTCAGGATATTTGTAAGCTACTCTTCAGTGGAGACACAAGGAAAGCTAACAAGGTTAGTATCTATCTTCTCCTTTATAAAATGATGATCAATTTCCATATGCTTAGTACGATCACGATGTACTGGATTCTGTGATATATCAATAGCTGCCATGTTGCCACAGTACAACTGTATAGCCTTTTTAGGTTCAAAACTCAAATCACACATCAAATTTCTTAACCATAGCAATTCACATACTCCATGAGCCATCTCTCTATACTCAGCCTCAGCACTAGATCTAGTCACAACTTTCTGTTTTTTGCTCTTCCATGTAACAAAATTATCTCATACAAAGGTAAAGTACCCTAATGTTGACCTTCTATTAGTGATACTCCCTGCCCAATTCGCATCTATGAAGGCACAAACTTCGAGACAGTCATTGTGTTTAGAAAACATCACTCCTCTGTCTGGAGATGACTTCAAGTATCTCAAAATTGTGACTACAACATCTAAGTGACTCTCGTTTAGATTGTGCATGAACTGACTTACCATACTGACGGCATATGCGACATCTGGGCTGGTATGGGTCAAATAAATTAATCGCATAACTAATCTTTGATAGTGAGCTCAATCAGTAGGTACCTAGTCTAGATACTCTACTAAGTAATTATTTTGTTCAATATGAGTGTCAACAAGTTTGCAATCCAACATACCAATCTCTGCCAACAAGTCAATAATGTACTTCCTCTGGCACAGATATATCCCTTCACTCCCCCTTGCTACCTCAATCCCTAAGAAATACTTAAGTTCACCCAAAGTTGTTCATCTCAAACTCGGAGGCGAACTACATTTGCAATTTATCAATCTCAACAGTATTATCACCAGTGATCACCATATCATCAATGTAAATAATCAAAGATGTTACCTTCCCTTGATGGTGCTTAATGAACAATTTATGGTCTGAATTGCTTTGTTTATAACTCACATTCTTCATGAATTGTGAGAACCTTCCAAACCATGCACGAGGTGACTGTTTGAGTCCATATAATGATTTCTTCAATTTACAAACAAAATTACCAGGAGAAGCTGTCACATATCCTGGTGGAAGAGCTATATAAACTTCCTCAGCTAATTCTCCATGGAAAAACGCGTTCTTGACATCAAACTGCCAAAAAGGCTAGTTAAAATTTGCCACAAATAATAATAGGACCCGAACAGTATTTATTTTTGCTACAGGAGCAAAGGTCTCATCGTAATATATCCCATACGTTTGAGTAAACCCTTGAGTTACAAGTTGGGCTTTATACCGATTTACAGAACCATCCTCATTATGCTTTACGGTAAACACCTAATGACAACTTACAAACTTCTTGCCTTGCGGTGGAGGAACAAGTTGCCAGGTATTATTTTCTGTAACGCTTTCATCTTTTCCTCCATTGCCCTCATCCACTTAGGATCATTTAAGGCATCCTGCACTTTGTTAGGAATTGATACAGCATATATTTGATTCACAAATGACTCATATGACTTTGATAATCTACTAGTGGTGATATAATTAACAACTGGATACTTTGATTTTGCATGAAGGGTAGGTTCATATCTTTTGGCTGGCTGACCACGAGTTGATCGATTTGGTAACATATATTGTCCAACATTATACTCGTTACTATTAGTACTAGTGAGTGGACATACCTCAGATGATTGACCTTTAGTACCAAGGAGTTGTGGATCGATCGAGGGTATAAGAGGGAGCAGATGTGACTTGAACGTTTGGTGTCATAACCTGGATACTATCTGGAGTTTCCTTTTCCGAGTGAACTTGAGGATTAAGCGTTTTAACTGGAACAGAAACCTCAACTTTGTCTGCCCGTATATCATCTTTCACCTATGAATTTTCCTCATCACTACGAATTAGCTCTTCAAAATATGAATTCTCTTATTGAAAAGCAGAGTCATGTGAGGAGAAATAACTCATATCCTCGAAGAAAGTAACATCTATAGTAACATAATACTTTCGAGTAAGCGGATGATAACATTTGTACCTCTTCTAAGGTCTCTCATAACCAACAAACACACACTTTATCGCTCTGGCATTTAACTTGGACCTCTAATTTTTAGAGACATGAACAAAGACAACACAACAAAAGACACGAGTCAAAAGATTATGAACCGAAGGTATTAACACATGAGATGCAAGCACCTTAAGTGGAATTTTTCCTTGAAGGCATTAGACGGAAGATGGTTAATGAGGTAGGTGGAAGCTGCTACAGCATCACCTCAAGTGTGCTTAGGCATATGAGTAGAAAAAAAAGAGAGCACGGGCCATATCAAGTAAGTGACAGTTTTTTTTTCAGACTCCATTTTGTTCTGATGTTTGTGGATAAGTGGTTTGGTGAACAATGCCATGTGTTTGAAGAAATTCGCTAAAGACATTATTGACATATTCTCCCATTATCAGACCGAAGAATTTTAATGGTATTATTATACTATGTGCATGTGAATTAGATTGCAAAAACCTTGAAAGGCTGAAAAAACTTCATCTTTGGTTTTAAGAAGAACTACCCATGACAGTCTTATACAATCATCAAGAAATAGCACAAAATACCGCACACCAGAAACAATGGATTTTCTAGAGGGCCCCCAAACATCCGAATGAATCAACTCAAAAGAGATAGTGCTTTTAGTATGAATATTGGGAGAATAAGTAGCACGGTGACTCTTGACTAAAACACATATTTCACAATGTAAAACAGACTCATCAACACCAATAAACAAAGTAGGCATACGTTTTTTCATAGTACCAAACGAGGGATGCCATAACCGACGATGCCATAACCGAACTTCTTTTAAATTATCAGAATTTGAAATCAAAGTGAAGCGGAACGGTGCTTTTGGTTTCTCCCTGGCGTACATCTGATCCAGATGAAATAATTTCCCCCTCAGATACCTCTTTCCAATTACTTCCCCGGTAAGAGGTCCTGAAAAAGCACATATATAAAATAAAAAATTACCGAACATTGGGATTCTGTAGTCTATTGAGGAACAGATATAAGTGATCGATGAGATAAGGCAGGAAAATATAAAACATTATGAATTTTTAAAGTTGGGATAATACGAATTGAACATGTTCCTGACATAAGAAAAGTTTCACCATTTGCATTTGTAACATAAGATACTGGTGGGGGAAATAACTCAGTAAAGTAAGATTTATCATAAGTCATATGATCAGATGTGCCAAAATCAATAATACAAGTATCATAATTAACAAAGTGAGAAACCTTTAAAGTCGTACCAATTTTACCTCAATATGCTATAGATGTTGTGTGACTAGGCAAAAATAACACGAGTTATTATACCCAAGTGCAAGTGGTCAATCAAGTAATAAAGATATTTCATCTCGACTCTCGAGATAGATATTTCTTCAATGTTTTTTATTCATGTGGGTCATCCCCAGTGATAACCATGTTATCAACATAGACAATAAGTGCTGTGCTTTTCCCATGGCACATCTTCAAGAATAATGTATGATCAGAAATGCTCTATTTGTAAACGAACTTCCTCATTGATTCGACGAATCTCCTGAACTAAGCTCTCGAAAACTGTTTTAAACCATACATCTTGCATACCTTGTTTCTGTGCTCTGCAGGAGCATTGTAACCTGGTGGGAACCCCATGTATACCTCATCTTCTAAATCCCCATGCAGGAATGCATTCTTCACATCGAATTGTAGCAATGGCCAATCCAAATTTGCTGCTAAAGATAGCAAGACACGAACATTGTTAATTTTTGCCACTGGTGCAAATGTTTCCAAATAATCGATCCCATATATTTGGGTGTAGCCTTTCGCTACAAGTCTTGCTTTGAATCTTTCGATGATTTCGTCTACCTTATATTTTACTGTGTATACCCATTTAAAACCAACACGTTTTTTTCTACTGGTAATTCAACTATATCCTATATACAATTCTTTTGTAGGAATTTTATTTTATCGTCCATTGCTGCTTTTTATTTTGGATCACTTAAAACTTCCTGCACATTGTTAGGAATAGATATACAAAGGATAATTGATTTACAAATAACTTATTCAATTCAGACAACCTATCGTAAGACTTGTAGTTGCTCATGGGATATTTGGCCTTACTAGCAAGATCAAGTTCATATGTTGGTTTACGCATGCCCTATTTATTCGATTAGGGAGTTATTTTTTAGGAGGTTCAGGAGAAGATACTTAAGGATCGGGAGGAAGAACTTGATATTTAAATTCAGATGTATCTGAGGAAGACAATTGGTTATTTTTACCAAGCGATGGCAAGCTTGAGGATTGTGGTGAATTCAGCAGTGAACTCGGTGAGCTTGATTGTGGTGTATTCGGCAATGAACTTGGTGGATTCGGTAGTTGTGAAGTCGACTGTGGGGATACCTCAAGTTGAATTATCTTATCCTCATTTTCACCAACAAAATCAAAAGCTTGAACTTCACTATGATTCCCCCCTGAAGTTCAGCTTGATGACAATACATATCTTCTTCATGAAAGACAACATCCATTGTCATGTATAATTTTCGAGTGTGAGGATGATAACACCTACACCCTTTCTGAGAGGATGGATAACCTATAAAAATGCATTTGAGAGTTTAAGACTCTAATTTATTTTGTTGTTCTTTCGGCAAATGAACCAATGCAACGCATCCAAATACACGAGGATGCAAATTCGGTGCTAGAAGAATCAATACAGCTTTGTGAAAGACGTCAAATAGCGTTTAAAAATCAAGGATTGTTGATGGAGCACGGTTAATCAGATATGTAGTAGAGGCAAGTGCTTCACCTTAATAAGATGTTAGAGCATTAGCCCCAATTAGTAACGCATGTTGAACATGGTGGATACTTTGAATTAGATTGATTCTGTAAGATGCGGTTGCAAGCCATTGTGAGGCTCTGTAATTAAAACTATAAAATAGAATTGGATTTGAGAAAAACAGAGGCTATAATCGTGTGTAGAATGCTCAACAAAATTGGAAACTGGTCAAATTGGTTGAGAATCGGTCAAAAAATAACTGAACCTGGGTAAGAAATAGTGCATTGGACTTGGTTCTGGTACTTAAAGATTGAATGGAAATTCTGATGCCGTGGTTGTGTTCAAAAGGTTGAAAAAGGTTAGGAACCGGTCTGGTCTCCCGAAAAATCAGTCAAAAAGCTGTTGAATCAGTTAAAAAACCTTATACTAAACCGGTTTAAGTAAACTGCTGACTAAAGGTGTTGACTAACGGCGGGCTGACGGTGTTAAAGATGTGACTGATGACGTTAACGGTGCGGCTGATGGCGTGTGAATGGCTGTGGCGGAACGGTCTTTCTTTAAGGAGAGCGTGAGGGCATGTGGAGCGTCGTTTTGGTTTATTTTTTTCAATTGCAATCGTCTGCTCAAGACGATCAATGCGGTGTAGTTTGATCTGGGTTTCGAGTAGTACGGCGTAGGATCTGACTTTATTTCGAAAATCGAGATTTATGGATATTTTGAGTTGTTTTTGAAATCAAGGCGCAACTATAGCTATGGATATGGCTCTGAAATCGAGATTTGTAGATTGGTGATTTATGGGAATGGTGATGGCAAAAAAGAGGATTGTAATGGCTCTGATACCATCTTGAGAGTAAAAAGGAATAATTTGATTAATTTTTCCTTAATCCTGATACAAAAAGAGCCCCTATTTATATGGTTATATACACAAATGAGAAACCTAGTAGAATAAGGAAACCTACTAGACTAAGGAAACTAAATAATATATTCTAACATATTGCAGTAGACATTTAATTATGAAGAAATGTACAATATTGTGTTTGGTTAATATTAGTTGTAGTGAAAATTTGTGATTCCTTTTACATTGTTTTTCATATGTAATCTAAACAAAATGTATAATTAAGAAATATGATACATATTATGTTCGATGAATTACAAATCTACATTAGTTTTGTATACATAGATTTATATGTATGAAATATTCACCTTACTTGAATACTCATGCACAAAACATATTTATATTATAAAACACTATCTTTGACTAAAACATTTTCTAAAAATTATAAGAATCTAATGGTCAAAAATACACATGTTATAGTCTGCATTAGTTAATTTTACACTATTAGATGAGTTTTATACACATCAAGATATCACATCAAAGTTAAAGCACTCACACCAATAATATACATACAATAAACTCTCACACACTAATAATTTTGTCTATATTAAAAATGACAAAACTTAAAATTTAATATTTAAAATATACTAAGCAAAATCAATTGAACAAGATTCATCGTGACTATAGAAATATATAAAAAAGAAAATAAAAAATTATTAATGTCTAACATTTAATGACGTATTTTATGTATTCGTACATTGTCAATCATCTCAGTCTGTTATTTCTAGGGGTGTTCACGGTACGGCAGTCCAATTTTTTGATTATTTTCAAACTATTAATCATGTAAATTTTTTTGGACTATTTTCAAACTACTAATCAAGATCAATTAAACAAAATTTATTATGACTATAGAATTATGTAAAAAAAACAAAAAATTATTACTGTGTAACATTTAAGGACGTATTTTATGTATTCATACATTGTTAATCATCTTAATATGTTGTTTTTAGGAGTGTTCGTGGTACACCAATCCACTTTTTGAACTATTTTCAAATTATTAATCAAGATCAATTAAACAAGATCTATCATGACTATAGAATTATGTAAAAAAAAATCAAAAATTATTACTGTGTAACATTTAAGAACATATTTTTGTATTCGTACATTGTTGGTCATCTCAGTCTGTCATTTTTAGGAGAGTTCACAGTACAGTAGTCCAATTTTTGGACTATTTTTAAATCATACTAATAGATGTGATTGGATTATTTTCACACTTGACATTGATTTTAATTTGTTAGTCCAATTTTTACATTATTTTCAAATTACTAATCAAGATCAATTAAACAAGATCTATCATGACTATATAATTATGAAAAAAAAAATAAAAAATTATTATTGTGTAACATTTAAGGACGTATTTTATGTATTCATACATTATTGGTCATCTCAGTTTGTTGTTTTTAAGAGTGTTCACTATACACCAGTCCAACTTTTTGGACAATTTTTAAATCATACTAACAGATGTTATTAGATTATTTTCACATCTGACATTGATTTTAATTTGTTAAAAAAATTATTTTGCTGAAATCATAATAAGATAAAAAAATATGATTAAAAGATTCTTTAAAAATTAAAAACAAGTTGGTCCAATCCGGTCTACTTTTAATTTTTTCAGTATGAAGATATATTGAACCTACGTTTTGGTTGTTTAAAACGTTAGACTAGGTTAGACAATAGCTCAAAATAGACTAATTGATATTTGTCGATTTAGATTCGTCGTACATTACTCTTTTTTATCATCTTATTTATTTCACTGTGCCGGATGGCACGGGTATACCATAGTATATTAATAAGATAGAAATTGAAAAATGTTGATAAAACAACTAATTTTCACAATAAACTGTAAAAAAAATATATGTGATTGAGTTAGCTAGTCGATCAGTGTTGTCTTTTTTTATTTTTCGTTTTATTTTGTATGGGAAATTTTTTCGTATCAACAGTCGCCTGAATTTAACTTCATGAAAAACTAAATTAATAAAAAAAAATCTCACCAAACCATTTATCTTATATATTTTTCAACTATTTATAGAAATGAATTGTATTTTCAATTTCTACTACTTAACTTTGCAATTAAAAATAACTATTGTAGTTATTATTTTCTCATTGTTAACTCACCGTGATATTCCTATATATAAATTTATTGTTATTTTTTTCCAATAGATTTTTATATTTTTAGTGACCTCTATGCAAGTGGAAAGCACCAAACCCTAATTTATCACAACTTAGTTTTCATTGACTATGATTTTTTTCCCTCAAGGGTGGACCAAACCCTAACATGACAAAACTGTAATTTCCATGTGAATGCATGTCTTTGCCCTCTTGATCGAAAAGTAATTGTTTAATTAAAATGTTGCCTATTCTTTCAGTAAAGCATTACAATTTATATAAATGTTAAAGCGTAACTTAATTAAGTTGATCACTTGCATAGAGTTTCATCACTTATATTGTAGTATCACGTGATTTATATTATGAAGGTAAGGATTATTTCAACGGTCATTAAAAAAGTTGTCAATTTTTTGAATACCTATGCTTTTAGATTTTTTTCCCTTGAAAATTTCCTAGTAACAAAAATCAAACTCTTGATCTTAGACAATATAATTAACATTGTAGTTAACCACTAAATATCATTCACTTTTATTAAAATTTTCTCCTTAAATTATATAGATTCAAGTTGTTCATGCATCATGCGTGCAGGTGGTCTAGTTACGTATATACATATATGTGAATGTGGGTAGTATACCTTGCACACGCAATTTGTATAAATATAATTTGAAGAAAATAATTTAACAAAAGTTATCACCCCCTCAATTTTAAGTGTATATATAAATATATTTATTAAAAATAGGGTATGAGTATTAGCGCTCCACATGAGTACTCTAAAACTTTAAAAAGTATTTTTAATTCATCAAAAAATTCAAAAGATAATTATAAAAAAATCACTAAATATGATTTTGAAGTGCTCTAGTAATGATGTGGAGTGCTAATATCAATATCCTAAAAATATTATATTGTTGGTCAACAATAAATAGTATGATGAGTTTAACATTAAGCTCATATGTATTATCCTTTCGGTCTCAAATTAAACTTTTACACTTCTAACAATACACTAATTTCAACTTAGTTCATGCTCAAGATTATAATTTATTTTATGTTGTTGGTCCATTGATTATCTTTCAAAAAGGAAACTAGATTTCTAATATGGGACGTAAAGACTAATTAAGCGAGTTTTGTTTAATTACCTATGTATGTAGTATATATAGGTTTGCACTCTTTCTCTGTTAAACAATGGTTGTTAGTTACCCGTAGCCTCCTTAATTCGTGACAAAACTTCAAGAGTGCTCAAGGGTGGTAATATTTACTAGAATATATAACTTATTGTTTCTAGTCACAAATACTTTTAGTGGAAATCAAATTCCTACAATAAATATACGCAAAAACAATTTGCTCACTTAAAATACAGATTACTACATGTACGTGCCAGTATTTCTTTATTTAATTATTGTTGGTTACAAGTGGCTGGGCTCATTTGTGAGAAGGACGCCCTTCGAACAACAAGAATGTTCAAGGTTGCTAATTAATTAACATACATGCGGCACAATCAACATCTCTGATGTGATGAAAACATTGTGTAATGTAGATTCATATGCCAAGGTGTTTTCTTAATTAGTTGTTCCTTACAAAATATTGTATGCAAGTTCAAACCATTTCACATACTCATTTATTTTAAATTTCTAATGCATTAGATTAGCTGATGGTAAAGTCTCACATAATTAAATTCATCACATGGACCTTTTTGTTTCCCCTGTATACAGTAGTGGAGTGCCACATAAACTCATAAAAAAAGCTCCAAACATACATTGTACAAACCACTTGATGACGCAATATTTAGACAAACGAGCCGGTAAAAGTCATTGCGTGACTTATGCCACGATGTTTCTATGGTGCCAATAAACATACTTCAAATACCTATATATATACTACAATTTGTTTATGCTGATGCGTTGCATTTAAATGTGTTAGTGTAGACTATCTTTAACGACGCTTTTCGTACAACGTGCCAGAAAAGATCATGTTTCTTGGAGTGTGTATACAAGAAGTATAGTAATGATCGAGTATATATATGTAGTCATGTAGAGTACGTACTGGAAAGGTAGAGATTATTGAAGGCCAAAATAGTAAAAGGGGGAAATGAAGAAATAGCTAGGTTGCAGTTTTTGGTGGGAATTGCAGCTGCATAAATGTTTAAACCCCAAAGAGTTGCGGGTATTACATTTGGTAAAAAGGCCATTCAAGGTCGTTTTCTTGGCCAGCTCTCTCCCTATCTCCCTCTCTCTCTCACACACACACACACTGAAAGTTTCTCCCTCTCTCTCACAGTATGTGTCAAGTGTGTTTAAACTGTAAACACACAATTAATTAATTATGAGAGATACATACAAAGAAAGAAACATATACATAAATAACTGATCATCAACACCACCAACATTTGTCTAAAGGTAAGTGTGAGTGTGTGTGAGAGAGAGAGGGGGTTTAATTTCCTCGAAGTCTGTGCTTTTGCTTTTGGAAAAATCTTATATAGAGTTCTCCAGTATATTATTAAAAAAAATGATAACACGTGTCTTTAGGATATATGTTAAAGTTACTATAAATAGAAATAATAAAATTTTGTATGAGAATCTGTGTCATATTTAATATATGTTGAGAGTTAATTATTTTAAAAAATGAGTATTTAACATGTGCCATTACGACGCATGACCCTATATGTTGGTGTTTAAAGTTACTATAAATAGAAATAATATTCTTCCTTTGACTTGAAAGGTGTTGAAAAATATGAACTGCAAAACGTAAAATTAAAGATGGAGAGAGAGTACACCGGGTTGAGTCGCGGACTAGGTCGCTCTCTTTAAGACGTTTCGAGGCTCTGCCCGGAATTGTGCTAGCAGTTCGATTATCGCCACGCCGTCCCCAGGATGAAACAGCCCAGATACCCTTTGTACGATCGATTTGCACTTTTTCGATCGCTCGACAATAACACTCCTTTAATCGCTCGAAATCAGTAAATCTTTTACCGCTGGAGGCGAAAAATTTCCCTGTCGAAGGCAAATTTTTTTTCTAGGGTTCTATTTAATATTTTTTTTCGGTTCCCTTTTTGTTGAAGAAGATTTCGATACATAAAAATAAATTTCCTTTCAGTATATCTAGAAAAAATTAAAACGGTAGGAAGATAATTAAGAATCCGTTTCGTTAGAAAAATGCACGGCGACATGGAGAGAAAAGAGGGACCAGTTCGGAAGTGGTTTGACCACTTTTGAAATTTAAAAAATTAAATTTCGAAATAAATTTTATTTTAACAAATAAAATTTTCTAAAACTATTTTGTATAAAAAATTTATACATTGCCCAAAGCCCGGGTCGGGTCGGGTCGGTCGGCGCGCGCGTGTGGTGAACCACATTCATCCAAGTTCTCACCCAATAGCACAAAAGTCTAATGCCCAAACGGCTTAAGCCCTTAAGCCAATTTTCCCATATAAAAACCCATGAAAAGTTTTTTTCTTTCTCCTATGTGGGACTTAGGAAAACTCTACTTTGCCTTGTCTAAGTTTTTTCTCAAATACACATTTGCTCCAACAAAAGGATTGAGATTGAAGGAAACGATATTTGTTTCCTTCGACCAGTAATTCTTAATTAGTTTCTTATGTTCCAATTCTGCTTTATTTTAATTTATTTAGAGCCATTGTATAGAAAAAAATAAAAAGAAAATAGAAAACTCATTTGTTGAAAAAAAATATTTGTTAGTATTTTGATGTAATAACATAAATTAATTCCGCCAAGTTTTATAGTATTTTATATTTTTTATAAATAATGAATCTATAGTACTTGTATCAATATATTTTTTAATAAATTAAGAAAATATATTATTAAGGAAGTATATTCTAATTAGGAAACTAATTTTAAAAGTAAGGAAGCATATTCTAATTAGGAAACTAATTTTAAAAGTAAATACATTTAAAATGATTATTAATTGGTGGATATACTTTCCAATTTTTATAAGGAAGTTTTGACAAATTTATTTCAATGTTAACATAAATCAAGGGTGGATCAACTGCAAAAACCCGCGGATAGAAATAAAATTACCCCTTTAATAATAATTTCCCCTCCAGCACCAATCAGGTCTCTCTCTCTCTCTCTCTATATATATATATAGGTACATATATGATATGTGTGTATATATGAGATCATCTCTTAGCTAGCTTGTTGAAAGAAACATTTCTATATATATTTAATTTCCTTCTTACATGTACATAGCCCAACTCACACACGTTTGTTCCTATAAATAATGGCTTTATTTGTGCATATATATATATATATATATATTAGTATATATATAGCATTTTTCTTAAAGAATCGTTTTTAAATTAACTAACTTAAGGACAATTTATTTCGAGGGTCGGAAGTAAACATATGAATTTTGTTATGAAACTTGGTGAAGAAAATTTCATGAAAAATTCAATTGGCAAGTGAGTTATCTGGAAAATTGATATATATGTTGAAAATTTAGATTTGTAATCAACTCACTTCCCGTTTGAGGGTTTTTGATGAAATCTGGTGGTGATGATCTATTCATTATAGAGATGGTGATGATCTATTTATTATAGAGATCATCATCACCAAGTTTCATCAAAATATTTATCCATTTACTTCTCGAAATAAACGGTCCTTAAGATAGTTAACTTAAAGATGTTCCTTAAGAGAAGGGGACTAATATTTATATTTATTGAATTTAAATTTTCTCATTAATCTCTAATTTTCCCCTCCTTTTAATACTCATCTCCGTTCCTTTATATATATATATATATATATATTTATATTATCATGGCATCATCAATTTCGACATTATGTCACAAAATCAAGATTAAATTTTCCTCATCTCTACTCTCATATAGATAAAAAAATTCCCATACACACCGTATATATAGATTGGATCTTTTGACAGGGTAAACGGATGAATATTTTGATAAAATTTGGTGAAGATGATCTAATATCATGGAGATTATCTTCACTAAATTTCATCAATAATTTTAATTGAGAGGTGATTTAATTGAAAAATTGATATATATGCGTATTTCTGGCCGTTAAAATTTTAGATATATATTTGATTACTTCAATTCCTAATTGAATTTTTTTGATAAAATTTGGTGAAAATGATCTACTAAACATGGATGTCATCTTCACCAAAACATTCATCCTTTTACCCCCCTCAACAGCCCGGCCCATATATTGTATGTATGTTTGGCATGTATGAAAATGTAATTCCCTATATATATGTTCGTAAAATATTTTCTAGAGCATACTGATCTGTGTGAGGACTAGACTAGTGGATCTAGCACCTGAATTTCATCGCTAAAACGCCGATCAGCAACAAAACTACCATTGACAAAAACTAATTTGCATTATTTAAGCCACGCCTTCAAGTCTCCTCGATCATGAGTATACATGAGAGAGATCTGAAGGTAGATTTTTTAAGGTTTATTAATTTGGACATATATATATATAGTAGGATAAAGTGTATAGATATATGTATATGTGGGAGCATTTTTGATACAGATTACTGTTCACGGATCAGTGGTACGGAGTGGTACAGACTGGGTTATTTGGCACGCTTCCAGATGTAATTTTTTGATAAAATTTGGTGGGGATGTTCTTTATCATGTGTAGAACATCTCTACCAAATTTCGTCAAAAAATTTAACCAGGAAGTGGGTTAACTACATGATTGAAAAATATTAGATTTTATATGTCTATTTCTGAACCAATATTTTTCAATCATGTAGTTAACCCACTTCCCGGATGATTTTTTTGATGAAATTTGGTGGAGATGTTCTAAACATGATGAAGAACATCTGCACCAAATTTCATCAAAAAATTACATCGAAAAGCGTGAAAAATGGCCCAGTCCGTACCACTATTCCGTGAACAGTAATCCGCACAAAAAATTCTCCCTATGTATATATATATATTCATGATTGAGAAACTCTCCCTAGTTACAAGTATTTTCAGTGGAATGGCATGAACAATTCTTCCACTTAAAATGCAAATTGGTTATGAGTGGCCCCTTTGTGAAAAGGACACCCTTAGAACAACAAGTATGTTCAAGGTTGCTAGTTTAGATACAAGGGGCAGTTCATATATATACAAAAGTGAAAATTTTGTATAATGTAGATTCGTATATCACGGTGTACGTACGTTTTTTTAGTTGTTTCTTTCAAAATATTGTATGTAAGTTCAAAACCCTTCACGTAGTTAGTTTATCTAAATTTTTTCTGTACATAAGATTAACTGATGGTAAAGTGTCACGTAAACTCATTACTTGGACCTTTTTCCCCTACATTGGATGGTAAAATGCTACGTAAACTCATGAGAAAGGCTAATCTTTCTGCAAACAGACGTGTCGTACCGGCTACTTGATGTTGTATGTATACAAGAAGTATAGTAATTAATGAGTATATGTGAACAAATATGTATATACAATGTATATATATGTAGAGTACTAGAAAGATAGATATTATTGAAGGGCAAAATAGTAAAAGTGGGAAATGAAGAAATAGCTAGGTTGCAGTATTTGGTGGGAATTGCAGCTGCATAAATGTTTAAACCCCACTGAGTTGCGCGTATTACATTTGGTATAAAGGCCATTCGAGGTCATTTTCTTGGCCAGCACTCTCTCTCCCTCTTTCTCTCTCTCTCTCTCTCACACACACACACACACATACACACAGAGACACATAAAGTTTCTCTCTCTCTCTCTCTCTTATCTCAATATGTGTGTAAAATACAATTAAGAGATATACAAACAAAGAAATATATATATAAAAATAACTGATCATCACCAACAACATTTGTCTAAAGGTAAGCGTGAAAGGGTTTAATTTCCTCGAAATTTGTGCTTTTGCTTTCGGAAAAATCTGAGTTCGCCGGTATATTATTAATATTTCAAAAACTAACCCCCACCTTTAATATTAATTTCCCTCAAGCACCAATCAGGTCTGTATATATATATACATATATGATATATGTGTGTGTGTGTGAGATCATCTCTTAGCTAGCTTGTTGAAAGAAACTTTTCTATATAGATTTAATTTCCTTCATACTTGTACATAGCCCTACTCACACACGTTTGTTCCTATAAATAATGGCTTTCTTTGTGCTCTATATTACATATATTATTTATATATTTGTTGAATTTAAATTTTCTCTTTAATTAGTTACATGAAACAATCTCAAAATTTCCCACTTCATTTTAGTACTCTTCTCCATAAAAAAGCATCAAATCTGTTCCTGTATATATATATATATAAAATGACATCATTAATTTGTACATGATTTCACAAAATCAGGATCAAATTTTCCTCTCTACTTTCATATATATATAGAAAAAATTTCCCATACACATCAAATATATATACGATAAAGTCTATATATGTATTTATATATTGTGGTTGTGTGGTTATACAGATCTCATTAGATTCCCATCAAAATGATTCATTTTGCAGCTTTTGTTTTTTTATGCATTATTTTTTTATTTTTTCAATAATTCTATTTTGATGGTCAACTGCTTGTTCAAGATCCGGTACTGTCAGCTGATCCCTCTTTCTCATTCTAAAAGAAAACAAATTTTTTCTGTCAAGTTAATTTCTGATATAATATGTGTGTGTGTGTATATATATATATAATATTTAGGTGTTTATATTTTGCTGTGTTTAATATATGATTTTTGTTATACCCGTATATAAAACTACATGCGTATATGATTTCATACCTTAATTTTATTAGATCTAGAGAAGAAAGCTAGCTATTCACCTAGCTACATGAAATTCCAAACTGAAACCCCTCACATGCAAGTTGAGATATTACCAAATCATGGGTCTAATTAATTAGCTTTCGTACTTTACTCATTTTTGCATACTTAATTTCACATTTTCAGATTCACTAATTAAGAAAATCCGAATCACCTATATATATTAACTCTTAGGGCACTTTGTTTGTTACCAATTTTTTTTTTTTTTTTTTTTAAAGTATGCACTCACTTTCACTTAATTTAATTTCTTAATATTTTGTGCTTCATAATTGGTGTTAATAAGATGGGGAGGGGAAAGATAGAGATAAAGAGGATCGAGAACAACACGAATAGACAGGTGACATTCTGCAAGAGGAGGAATGGATTGCTTAAGAAAGCTTACGAATTGTCGGTTTTGTGTGATGCCGAAGTTGCACTCATTGTTTTCTCCAGTCGCGGCCGCGTCTATGAGTACTCTAACAACAGGTTATACTTACATTGTATTATTTATTTTTCAGATTAATTATTTGAATACTTGACATACCCACTTCTTCAACAATATATGCCTAGCTCCTTATTAATTAATTAACTTTTAAATAATTTCTTTTTCTTTAATTTGTGAAATTAATCAGGAAGAGGTAATATTTTGTTAGTTAGTTAGTTTTCTATACGTACAAACCCCTGCCAAATGGCCTAACTAGGGTTTAATTAATTTGATTAGATTAATTAAGATTCCGAAAAATTAAGATTCCGTACCTCTAGTACGAAAATTTTACATATATAAAAGAAAAAGCTCATTAAATTAATTATGCTCCCCTTTCATTGCATTAATCTTTGAGAATTAATGTTTTATTTAAGTTACTATTACATTGGGAGAGGGAGCTATATAACACTGCGTGCGTGATAACGCTGCGCGCTCAGGTGAGTTCACGAGCCTTAGAAGTTCAATGCCCAAGCACTCATTTTTGTTTGAGAGCTATTTGTAAATAATGCAATTAATTTCCTAGAATCAATATAAACCTAGCTTGCTGCTCCAAATATTTGGATCACTACTCTAATTAAATTAAATGCGTGAAAGGTAAGTATTTGGAATTACTCCAAACTGCAGAAGTTAGTTGTGAAAAGGGGCAAATTAATGGATCAAAATAAGAAATCCTAATACTGTCAAATTTCATATAAAATATATTCAGAAAGTCCTTCACCGCTAAAAGTGTCATCATGGATATGATGAATTATTTTATCATGAACCCAAGAATTTGAAAGAACAATATTTGAAGAATTATAACCTTTTAAATTTAATTTCTCTAATTAAGATATATGCTCTAGAGGAGTTTTGAACTTAGCTAGGTTTTTGGGTTATTTAATTAATTTATATTAAAAAAAATAAAATTAAGGATATATATATTGACAGGCGAGCTATAAATTGAGTCGTTCCTTTAGCGTGTTGGTAATTTGTTGCCAATGCATTGGGGAAAATTATGCTAAAACTATGATCCGCAAGCAGACAGTCAACCTCAAGGTCAATCTATATATATATATATATGTATGTCATCGATCCAAGATTATATATTTGCACTTCACTTTTACACTGCGGCAGGCCGGCAGCCGATGTGAAATATGACCCAAAAGGTTAGCTGATCGACTTTCTTGTTGAAGAGGATGTAAGGCGAGACAAATCAACAATTCCAATTCTTTGTAAACTCTGGACCACGATTTTGGCTCTGATACCAAATACATTACCGCACGTCCTCTTCCTAATTAAGTACCAAGTTGAAATTACCGTATGTTTTGGTTCATAAATCCAAATATCTCCCCGTCACACTATTTATGCGGGAAAGGTTAGGATAAGTTTCTTCTAGTTTTTCATCTTCTTTTTCCTTTAATTTGGCTGAAGTTGCAGCAAGGATTTATTACAACTAGGTTATGATTTTCGAGTTTTAAAGTGTGAATGCAAGTGCGTGACTCGATATATGTTAGGGTGAGTGCATCCAATGAACAATCAACTGAGATAGGATAAAGTAACCCCAAGATCTTGTATGTGAGTGTCAAGGCTTTAGATCCTGATGCAAGATTTATATTCTCAAAAAAGCTTCTCGTGGGTGTCGAGATATTAATGAGCCAAACACATCGGCTAATTATACTAGTTGATGTGGAGCACATGTGAATGTTGTGCTTGAGATCAATGAAAAAAAGAAGAAGATCATGGAAGCTCTGGTATATATTATGTTGCACGTAAGCGAGATCAATTAATAATAGATGGAGTAGCCGAGTAATCCTAAACGTTCACAAACTACAAAGTAAACATATAAATTGATAAAAAATGCACATAACCGGTCAAGAAGTAGGACTCATTTAATTTGTTCACTACATTATTTGCTATGCCAACTTTAATATATATATTTTGCCTCCAATATTATTTATAGAACAAATAAATCAGTTAAGGGGTACGGTGGGCCAGGGGAGAGTATCAAAACCTATATACGTACATATATGGTAGATACATGTATATATTATAATTACAATTATCCAAGAGATAAAACCAGTGGGAGAAGACAGCAACTAGTTTTGGTAGGTTTAGCTTTAAGAGCCGCTCTCCACAGTTTGTCCTTCATCTCTCCATTTTTATGTAAATAACTTATTGTAGTACAACTTTCTAAATAACAAAGGATCAAAACTTCCGGTAAAAGATCCCTTTATATATATATATATTATTTTATTTTTGTTTTTTTCAATTTTTTGGGGAGAAAGTAGGTAAAAGCTAGAGTTTACTCTCACACGTACTGCAGAGTAACTTTGAGATCCTTTGCCACTTTAAATGTATATGACTCCCAGTTTTCTTGAGTCTTTGTTTCCATTTCTAGCTTTCAAAGCCTTTCTTGTGTTCTTTTGTTGGTAATTTCTTTTAAGTGAAAGGGTAGGGTTATAGCTAACATAAAGTAAATTATGTATACCTTCTATTTTTGACAGTTATCCAACAGATTACTCTTTCCAATTTCATGTTAAGCCAAAGATTGAATAAAAGAAAAATATAAAAAGGGGTGATACTAGCTAATTTTTTTTTCTTTTTTCTTTTAATGACTATAGTTCTAAAAAGATAAATTAATTAAAGGATATATGGAAGAGCTAGTAGATCTTGCATGTTTTGCATCAGAAGGGGATTGTGGGGGCTAAGTGACTTGATATACCATTCCAATATTATAAAAAGATCCCCCCCCCCCCCCAAGAAAGTTAATATTCTTTTTCATAAAATCAATCCATGTAGTACGTCAAACCATAGTTGACGTACTAAATCAATCAGGTGCACTAAAATATGCAAATTGAGACGCGTGCATTTAAGTTTCC
Source organism: Lonicera japonica (assembly GCA_021464415.1). Taxonomy (NCBI): domain Eukaryota; kingdom Viridiplantae; phylum Streptophyta; class Magnoliopsida; order Dipsacales; family Caprifoliaceae; genus Lonicera; species Lonicera japonica. The sequence goes on along the minus strand of CM038469.1, from coordinate 76,195,783 downwards.
ATGCACCGATGGTCCTTTATTTTACACCTTACATTTTGTAGAATGAATCCACATATATGATTAATTAATAATTAGTTAAAATAATCGGCCAGGCGCGATTATACAAGACATGCACAAAATATGCGTGGTTAATTAATTAGTAAAGATTGATCTTACTTCACAGTTGAATCGATTGATCATATCCTTAATTCAACGTATGCAAGTTGACCAGATCGACAACTTCACCCCGGTCTAGTTTAGCAGAGCGCGCTGCATAGTGCAACATATATTAAGTTTTTAGTTTTAGTCAATTCTAACTTAATTAGTTTAGCCTAACAATTAGGTATTGATATTAGCCCGCCCACTCCTCCAAAAACCAGGGACATCTATCCATGTCGGCCAGTTTATACTGAGATCTAAGTATGCACTTAAATCCCATAATTTAAGTTTTAGCGAGAGTTTGTATAAAGGTTAATTTGAACAACATGCATGAGGCATGCAATTTGTGCATGGGAATATATATATTTACGTATATGCCAACAAAGCTAATATATAGGAGAAGAAAAATGGTAGCTTTAATTAGCTCTAAGAGTCATCTCTGGCCACAAAACTGTCCTTTAATTAATTTAATTTATATACACTTTTACGTCAATAAGTTATGGTGAACTTAATTAATTGTTTGTATGTATTCCTAAGATCGAAAGTTAATTAATTTACTCGATCACAACACACCTGATCGAGTTTTCAGATCCTCTTAATTATCTTCAGTGCTTTGTTTTTGTTTCCATTTCTAGCTTACAAATTAGAGCTTCTATTTACTCGATCCTTTTGTTTATCTTCCTTCTGAGTGAAAGTACTGTTGGCTAGCTAGCTTATTAGAGACAGAAGGCATATTTAAATTATATATATATATATATATATGTGTGTGTGTGTGTGTGTGTGTGCTTTTTCTTAAAACATTAATATATATACAGTTCATTCTTTGGATTGATGTTAATTGGGTCAAGAATAAAATAAAATAAAAAATGTGGTACTAATTTCTTATTCTAGCTAGGGTTTCTTAATTTGTTTTTTAACCTTTAATCTATACTATATTATAAAGTCAAGATGGATTTCAACTGCTAATGAAGTTATGTTCAACTTTTGAAATGTCTATCTTAATTACCATTGAGATTTTGTTTTTGTTTTTCCCATAAAAAACTAGCTACCTATGAGAATTAATGAAACCCTTACCCTTAAGTATTCTACACTTAAAGGGTAGCAATTGATCACCATATATATTTATTAACACTTTCTTATGAGATTTTATATATATGTATACCACACATAACACGCACGCAAGTAGGCTGATATTTATGTATAGAGAGTATAAAACAAGAGTAGTAGTGCTGAGAAAATAAAGAAGTGGAGAAAAATTAAAAGATAAGAAGTAATCACTAGAGTTTATGTGTGTTGAGCAATGAGAATATAAAACATATAAAGAAACTACTTCTCTTCCCATTTTGTTTTTGTTGTGCTGAGAATATAATGGAGCAAAATTAAAGAAGTACGTGATGCATGGGAGTCTTCTTTTTTAAGTATTGGGACATAGCAACACGCTTTTATTATTATTATTATTATTATTATTATTCTCTGTTTTTGAGGGACATACTAAATTAAAGAATATAAAACATCTGGCCACTGTTGTTTGACGAATAGAGATTTATCGGGGTGCGTGAAAATTGATCCGAACACTTTATAATAATAGAAAGTATATGAATCAAAAAACGTACATATATATACCTGCTTTTTTCAAAGATAAGAAGTAGTATCAGTACTAGCTAGAGTTATACATTTTTACCCAAAATATACATTATTGTTTTGTTTCAGTACCCTAAGTTGTGATTAACTAAATATTTAAACATAAGTAATTATTTGGATTTTATTAAATGAATGTTTGGACATGAATCAGCATAAGAGGAACAATCGAGAGGTACAAGAAGGCAACCGTAGACTCTTCAATGCCACTTTCCACTCAAGAGATCAATGCTCAAGTAAGTCAAAATATATATATATATATATATATATATATTTAATGTTTAAATTAGCAATGGCAATTTCTTCATCCGATTCAATTAATCTAATACAATGGGTCAGGTCTAGATATATGCATATTTCTATTTAACAAGTCCGATGGATTAATTGGGTCAAGTTGTTCAGTCAAATTAATTAGCTCTCGATCTAATCCTAATGGGTCAAGTTCAGTCTGAATACTTATTGTTCAGTAAACGATATGGATTTGGGGTATATATATATGTTAAACTAGCCCCGTCCAATTAAATGTATTTTCTAAAATCGTGATTACGATTAAAATTTAACTAAAGAATTATTATGCGGTGAATTGAAGATCAGTAATTTTGGGGATCCTTGATCGATATCTACTGTTGTCATTTACATGCAATGCAATGTAGCTTTCACAATATCTTTCGTTCATCTTTAATATTAACTTTTCAAAATATCATTTTTGCTAAAAAAAAATGAAAAAAATAATATGCTAGTGTTTGAGCAACATGACAGTGGTATTATTTGTACTAGAAAGTATTTCAGCATAAGTAGGTTGTAACTTGAGCTATCCTAAGTGTTTCATGAAATGTAGGTCAATCTAGCCGATCTTCGTTAACCCAAAAATCTTTGCAAATTATAAAAATAAAATCAGCATCAACCGTGAATTGGTACCTAATTGATGGATGAAGTACCCGGTTCAAAATCCAATTTGAAAAAATAAAAATTTGGTTTGTGGAATTAATATAATTGTCTTCATTGGATAAATAATGCAGTTTTATCAACAAGAATCAAAGAAGCTGCGCCAACAGATTCAGTTGCTGCAGAATTCCAACAGGTGGTAATAAAATGAAGATATATATATATATATATAAGTTAATTAATATTTTTGTATATACGCGCGTGGTCTTAATTAATTACGTTAAAATGTTTTGTTTTAGCAGGCATCTGATGGGGGAAGGGTTGGGCTCTTTGGATGCAAAGGAGCTTAAGCAATTGGAGAACAGGCTTGACCGTGGCATCACTAGAATCAGGTCTAAAAAGGTACATATATATATATATTCTTAACTAATAATTTCTCTATTTCAAGCCCAGATTAATATATGTATATTTATTCTCATTTATTTAAGGTACATCTGTGTTCGACGGAGACACAGATGGAATGGAGGGGGAATCAAATCTGGTTCTTAAAGATATAATATTTCTTTTTAAAAATTGGACCAATTAAACAGATGTACATTAATATATATATATTAACTGAAAGAAAAGAATGAGAAAGCAAAAACAAAATAGAGTGCATTTAGATTGTGTTGATTTGTATATACACTAGAAAATGGTGCAAAAATAATTCGTTTGATTGGAAAAGAAATGAAATGGTTTTCGTAAATAGTTAAAAGGGATTGACGGAACTAAAAAAGGAAAAAAAAAACTCCTAAAATGTAACTTAGGCCGGGTACGTGCACATGTTGGACAATTTATGCAAGGAGCCCAATATTTTAAAATTACACGCACAACCTCTATATATTATAAGCACATGTTTATTAAGCATTCAACAAAACTTCATTTACATGCATGATCTAAAAATTTAGGCAGTTATTCAAAATTATGATTTTATAATAAGTTCTAATAGTAATTAATGATGAAAACATGAATCTCACCCAGAATTAATTTTTCCTCTTTTGCATCAAATAAAATTTATAAGAATGTGGATGTCACTAGCTCCAGCTATTAATTGCACTCATTTTATTTGAATTTATCTTCTAATCTCCAGTTTAAATGTTATCATTTTACTTGAACAGCATGAGATGATTCTTGCTGAAACAGAATTTTTGCAGAGAAGGGTAATATCTTCTTAACCTCATTCCCCTTTTCCCTTACTTTGAAATATATATTTGAAGTATATTTAATATACGTACCATTGTATATATAAAAAACATTTTATTGGGCAATAACAGATTTATGAATATTTTTCTTTGTGCAGGAAACTGAATTGGAACATGAAAATGCATGCCTTCGAGCAAAGGTATCCTAACTTTTTAGCAAATCAATTGTCTACCACAAATCTATCTATATATATACAGTCATAATTAGGTACAGACTGTTACGTATATAACCCGTACGTCCTTTACCAACTAATTTTTATAGTTAAAAACACGCGTCACATGCACGGTGACAAAAAATTCTCTTTACGGACCAGCCTGTACCAAATCCCTTCTATATATATATATATATATTGATGATGCATGCACTGGATGATGGTGTAAAATGAAATGGATTATATATATACACACATATATAGATAGCAGAGAATGAAAGGGTACAAGAGCTAGGGATGATGGGTACAAGTGAGCAGCAAGATTACAACGCAATCCACACTTACCTGGCTCGCAATGGCCTTCAGCTGAATATGATGGACGCTACTACTCATTACCCACTTTCTCATGACAAGAAGTCTCTCCATCTAGGGTAATAATATTATTATTATTATTATTATTATTATTATTATTATTTATTTTCCTCCCTCATTCCCAAATTAATTTAGATTAATTAATACCCACTGTTTTATATTAAGATATATACTAGCTAGTTTGGAATTTGTGCCAAAGACATTAATTACTTATTGAAAAGCATGCATCTTGTAATCTGAATCACTCAATCTTTTATCTCTCATATATTTTTAAGATTCGAAAACGTTGCCCCTTATTTTATATATATACGTTCTATATCAATTAGGTTCACAATGATCAATGAACTATAAATATCATGATGTGGAATAAGTTATTTTCAAGTGTTAATTTATATAGCTAATTCACACCAATCAGTGACAGGTCTAGGGGGCAGGGGGGCTCGACCTTGCCTATGAAGTTTTGAATTTTTCATTTTTCATTTTACTACTATACTAATATTTAGCAATAAGTTTTTCAAAGTCCCAAAATCAAGTATTGCGTGGTTTGGTATTTCAATTTTACAAAAATACTAATGCGTGTATGTCAAAGCTAGATCGATCGGATATATATTGCCAAAATAATTAGGGCAATGAATTGTCGTGTATTATGCCTAATGTATTGTTAACTTTCAATACTACTACTTAAAGGGAAAGAAATAAAATAATTCTTAGAAGATATAATTTTGCATCATATGGGCGGGACATGTTATAAGCATATAGTTATGTGGTCGTCATATGTACTTTGATTAATTAATAATAATTATATTTATGATCGGACCATTTCATTGTGCGTAATTAATTAATTAATATATTAACAACACATTACAATACATGTTCCTTAAATAAATTATCTTGAGCGTGTACATATATGCATGTCCATGTATATATTTCAGTTTACTAGCTAGTTTAGCACCACGTACTACGTACAAGATAAGTTAATTTATGGCCGGGTTACTAATTACAATTAATTCAATATATATGCATGCTTGTTTTATGCAGGTAAATTAACGTGGCATTTATGGAGTGCATATCTGTCGTCGATCACCGGTTTATAATAAAAGTAAAAATAAAAATGTACTACTTTAATTTCCTAGTGAAATGTTTGTGTGCTGCATATATGCATGTGTACGTAACTTTATATATGTGTTGTGACTTGTTGTATGACCCTGCTGTATTATTATTATTATTATTATTATTATTATTATGGACCAATTAAAGACAACCACATAATTAATAAAGATGACTTCGATCGATCATCAGGATGATTATTTGAATGGCCCAACTCATATATACATTTTTCCGAAACCCAGCCGAATCCAATATATATATATATATACATATATATATATATTTGTATTTATGTCTAATATAATTATAAGATACCAAAGGGATGATTGACTCATTCCATATTAAAAAATATCGAATCGTAAGGTAGGTAATTCTCTGTGTATACCAACTTAATTAGTAACTATATATATATAATAATTAAATGCACTCACGTTGGATCCCACAAGGGGGTGGATATAACAGGATATACATACGTAACAAATTTCTTCAACATGCAGTAGCATACATAATATATATATATATATAACAAAATACATCATAAGCCATAGTTTGGATCGATCAATTAACAAAGAGGTAGGTAATATAATTAATTAAACATAATCCTTATTGAGACTTTAATTGGCTTTAGATTTCATGATGAAAAAGCCTAATCGGGAGCCCGTTAACAGGAATAGGCGATGGTTCATATCTGATCTTTTCATTTGGAATTAGCTTCTCCCACTTAAATTTCGTTACCAACCTATGAATGAAGACTAGGATTTCAAGACGAGCAAACTCTCTCCCAGGACACATCCTTGGTCCTCCTCCGAATGGTACAAAAGTGAATGGCATGGGCCCTTTTCCTTCAAATCTACAAGGATCAAACTTCTCTGGATCTGGGAAATATTTTGGATCTTTGTTGGTCGAATATACACTCCAAGAAGCCTGGTAATTAATCAAACAATATTGTCAATATTTCCGACATTAATTAATTAATATGTAAATTATATATATATATATATATATTCCATGCGAATTGAAGGTAATTATATATAGAAGAATTTAAAGATTATACATAGCAATGTCTTTTAAGCGAAAATATAATTAACGATGACAAACCTTCCATCCCTCGGGAATCGTAAATCCTGCATAGTTGAAATCTGTTATAGCGTGCTTGAAAGCACCTTGAGAAGGTGGCTGTAGTCTCATTACTTCATTTATAACGTTCCGAGAATATTTCATCTTTTGGAGGTCTTCCCAGTTTAGCAATTCTTCCGGCCGTTTGGATTTCGCGATTTCCATTTGTTCTGTTGGTTAAGGTAAGGCAATTCAAAATTGTTAATTAAAGGCGCATGTATAAATTTTTTTATATTTTAAAATGTTAGATATTTATTGCGGGGATATATATAGATCGACTTACCTTTAAAGACTTGATCATAGACATGAGGATGTTCCGCAAGATAATAGATGACAAATGTGATTACAGTACTTGTATTATCATGGCTAGCAATAAGTATCCCCAGAATCATATCAGCCTTCTCCATCTCAGTCAAAGATTCACCATCCTCATCCTTGGAAAGTAGGATCTGAGACATAAGGTCATAAGTAGTGCTTGCCAACTCTTTTTCCGCGAAAAGTTGATTTTTCCTCTCCGTTATAATTGGCACTAGCTCTTGGCGAATCGAATTTGCTGCCTTGATCGCACAATTGAAAGCCGTGCCTGGAAAATTTATAGGCACGGACAAAAACCCCGCGGTTACAAGTGCAAAATAGTCAGCAATCTTTTCTACAAGTTGAGGATCTTCGACACTCATAAATAGCTTACACGCTAAAAAAAATGTCAGTTTCTTCGATAGAGGAAAAGCTTTTACTTCTCTAGAGGGAACACTCCACTCCCTCTCCAATTGTAACTTGGCAGTACAATCCATAATCGGAACGTACTTTTGGAGCGCTTCGGGCTTGAGAAATCGGGGAAGAATATCATGCATTTTCTTGAACATGAGAGTGTTGGAAGAATTAGGGGAATTGGTGATTTTCACTATGGTGGGTGGCCACCAAGCGACAACAAGCTTGTTTTCGTTAGAGAACAAGAACTTGTTACCAGCAGGGCCGCAAAGCATTGCCATTTTCTCGCCAGCAATGGAAGTTTTGAATATATCTTGCGAGTATTTTTCTGTTCTCTCCTTAATGAATTTCTCCGGTCGGCCTGTCCGGCCAGAGGAGACGAATTGGAGTGTTTCGCCAATGATTGGCCATCCTGTATTGCCAGGTGGCAGTTTATGATTCGCGGGCTTCTTTTTGAAAACGAAAAAGAAGAGATAGAAATATATGAAAAAGAACCCAATTGCAAGTTGAGTTGAAAGAAAGAGATCCATATTATATATATAAATAAATATATATATATATATATATATTGTTTTGAGGTATGTTACGTACTGTTAAAAGATCGATGAAGGTGGGAAATATATATAGGAATCAGACTAGACGTACTGTTGTTGTCCTTGGATTTAAATTTTCTTGATATTATTGCTATATATTTTCAAATTACTTCTACAAGAAACGTGCGTGCATATATGGATACATCCATATATTATATCAAGACATCTTAATTAATTCTTATTTGTGATAAATAAATAAATAAAATAGTGTTAAATATATTAATAAATTATATAACATTTATATACAACTTGATATGGTAGTAGAAAAAAAAGAAAGAAAATGTGGGTCTCGTTTATTACATGGATGGTATGATGGCACATTATGGAGTAAAACCTTTTTGTAGAAATTTTAAGTCAGTCTAGACACTTAATATAATGCAAGCACGTGAGTGCCATTGGGCATGTTTGTTTGCGTCATAACAAGTGAAAAAGACACGCACATGGTTCTTTTTGCATCTATATCCCTTTCTCATTAGTAGCGGATAAAAAAAAAAGTTTATATGTTAAATTATGGTTTCATTTGATATCAACATGAAAGATGATATCAACATGTATAAGATCAAAGAATCATTTTCGTCAATAATTTTATAACAATGATAATACAATACAACTTTTTGTATATAAGCGGACAAGTACAACCACCACTATAACAACGCATAACTACCACTACGATAGAGGTGGACACAATAGAAAGTTCGATACTACATTCATGTGGTATCGAATTCATTACCTCTTTAATATAAAAGCAAGGAGGGTCAAGGTGCCAAGTATGACCAAAAAAATTTGGCAAGTAAATTATTTAATATATAGTGTTAAGAGGAGAGCTTCAAAAATTTGATTGACTAATTTAACTTTTAAAAAAAAAAAATCTCGTTCCAAAACGAACACGAGGATCTGACGCTGATAGCTAGTTTATTATATATGTTGGTCCATTTTGGAGACTGACTAATTTTCAAACTTGTTCTCATTTAGAAAGAATTCACTTATGGCGGCTGTTTATTTTATTGAAACAATTCACTTCATTGAGACTTGGATTGGTTTGAAAAACAGGTGGCTGCAAATTTAAATTTTGGGTACTTATTTCTGAATCACATATCACGATTGAAACAATTCACTAAATTCTGAAAAACCATGTTATATGTATAAGTCATTGATAACTCCAATTTGATTAAAGAAAAACCACTTAATTAATTCATTGACTATCTAGCTCACTTCTGCTCCTTTTGTAACAAATATAATGACTCTCTTTTTAATTTCTTGTGCAATTACTGCATCAAATCAAATGCTCTTAATTGTGTAACCTAATTTTTGTTATATATATATATATATAATTCTAATTTTTAACTCCAACGCTCAAAGTTAGGCTCCACATGATTGCATTTGTTTACACGGTTTTCATTCTAAGAATTTCAATATCAAGGGTCAAACTGGACTAGGTTCAAGTCGGGCTAGCATAAGGATTAATATGTTTATCCATGCTTAGCCAGCCCACGTTCAGGCTAACATTGAATGGCCCAAAACTTATCTACACTATTATAAAATGAACACAAGTGAGATGACACCCAAACTTGCATCATTTTAATTAAGTCAACAACAATTTTATATTAATTTTACATGTCCATGAGAATAAGAGGTAGACATAGGTTTCGTATGTGTCTTTATCTAATTTTTCAAAAGCCAAGCCTATACTTGGCCCCATTCTTAATTTTTTTTTTTGTTTGGCCAATAATGAAAAATTTCTCATTTTAGTTAGGACAATGAATGGGTAAAAATTTTCATTCATTGCAAACTTGACAGCTTTATTATAAATGGCAACTGGGCGTTTCCTGCTTCTTATGTCAAATGATCTTCAGCAGGTGTGCAGTGATCTTCCAATTATTGATGTGAGTAATAATGATACAGTGAGTTGGACCTTACATAATTCAACAAAAGTAATATGTGCTATCTTTTTTCTTTTAAAAAGAAAACTATTTAAGTTTGTAAAAGATTAAATAAGAACATATATCTTTTTATATTTTTAAATTAAAGGATAAATTAGGTTGTAACTGAATTTAAAACAAACAACTTGTGTAAAGTGAGTTGAATATAAGTTATATGAAGAAAAAATATGTTTAAAGAGAGAAAAATGGGTTATAGTAGCTTTTCTTTAAATTTTTTTTACACACAATTTTATAATCATAATAGAGCTTATTTTATAGGTATTGATAAGATTTCAAATATGAAAATTTTAATAATTTCTAGTTTTTGTATTTAAAGTTAATGTATTTTAAATTTTAAAAAGAAATTAATGAGAGAGAAAAGTGTGAGAGATAATAGTTGGTGGAATAAGAGAGAGAAAAAAATTAAAAAAAAATTTGATTTGATATTTTGAAAACACATCGAATGCCCCAAAATTATCTTATTTATTGTAGCTAAATCTGAGCCATTGATTTGATAAATTAGTGATGTGATGTTTATTTCCCTTATAATATAAATATGCGAGTCATTAAATTAAGTTCATACTCACAATAAAATTTTAAATTGACAAAAATATAATCACACACAAATATACACTCTAGCCCCACCTCTCTCTCTCTCTCTACTCCACACTCGTAAATCTTACATTTCTCTTTCATCAACAATTTTAAAGTAATTTAAAAGGTCAAAGCTTTAAATTCAAAAATCAAATTTTTATAAAATACATATATTGGAAATATAAAACAAGACCTATTGTAGTATTAGGGGTGGATTCTTATACCATTATTACTGTACCAACTCGTACCATACTGTACCATTACCAAAATATATCAAAGTTTAGTAATGGTACAATACCGATTGGTATTTTGTACTGCACCAAAATATTATGGCACAATATTAGTACTGAAAATCAATACTGATGGAATATTGTATCGTACTGAAATATCGGTATATATGTACCGTATTATACCGTACCGTACCATTAATACCAAATACAATAACATTTAGATTTTAGATAGTTTTTTCAACGAACAGTCCAGATTTGGCCTAACTTGAGACGATATTCAAAATTTCATCTAAATTAAGATGGTAAACTTTATTTTATTAAGACGGTGGGATGGATTTTATTTGTGCTTTGAACAATATTGTGGATGTCGTTTCAGTTGGAATGATTTGCATTATCCCGTGCTGAACATTTTTTGTTATTTACGTACGCAGTATAAATTTTGTAAATTAATAAACCAACTTTCTTTTACATTATGCACTGCAGATGTATTCATACTTTAGAAAAGAATCATTAAAACACAAAATAGAAAACTCCTAGTACAAATATTTTATATTTAGCATTGCTATGTGTTGAATATAAGATCCCAACCTTCATTTTTTTTTATTTCACCGTGCCGGTCGGCACGGGTATACCCTCAAATTAGCATAGCTAGGATTTTAGTGTAAAATTCCAAAAATTGGCATTTTTGAGTTCTTAATCGATAAGATTTTATGTAAAACTTATGAAAACATGCTGGAAGCATGCAAGGACATGATATCATCCAAAATCAAGAGATGATCTAACCAATGGAAAATTCAAGACAAACACACAATCGGTTTGCATTCAAAGTGAAAATTTTACATTTTTTCACTGCGGACCCCTAACTATGAGTTTAGCTAGCCATAGACGAATTCGACATGCTCGACATATTTAAAAACATAGAAATCAATAGGTGTAGACACCCCGATCCGTGACCCCCGCAAGAACTCTAACGACCTTCGAGAACTACTGTTTTTAGGTCCGGGACCTACCCAAGCACCCGAAACTACCCTTGGTGGGTTTGTTGGCCAACAAACATATTTTTTAAAGAGATTGTCGCACGACATATCACATTGTCGCGCGACAATCCCTGATATGTCGCGCGACAATCATGTCTTGTCGTGCGACAAACCCCTTTGCACCCGACCAACCACTTTCTGACACATCACAGTGTCAGAATCCATCACTTCAGCCGTTTGTCGCGCGACAAAGAGATATGTCGCGCGACACTTGCCCTTTCTGGGGGAATGTCGCGCGACAATCTCTCCCGAGCACTATAAATAGGCCAACACCCCCAAGGGTTCTAGGACGGCAACTTCTCGCCACAATTTCTATACTAAAATTCCTTATTCTCTCTCATATTTTCTAATCTTTAAGCCTTCTCCGGAAGCATCTGCGATAACATTTATTTCCGCAAGAGTCTCGGATCTAATCTTGGCACCCGGTGTGCCACCTTCTAGAGTCAGACCGCTGGAAATATTTCTAAGAGGAAAAGCTAATATTCGCCGGAGGTCTTCTCTGCCGTATTATATTTTCTCTCTCTTATTCTTATATATATCGTCGGGAAGGTAACTAAAGTCTCTTCTAGTAATTAAATAAGATATTTGTGTATTAGTTTTATTGTAGACTTGTTTAAAACTCGATCCCCGTCCTAGTAAGCGAAGTGGCGACATGGTTGTGGTAGATTTCTAACGCGCTCGAAAAACAGGTTTTCATTAGTTATTTCCAGAAAGCAGTAGAATATCAGTAAAAGCATCCAAGTTTTCCAACATAGAATAAACATATAAGACCACTAGAGACCGAAAGGGCGGAATGGGTGCTTAACACCTTCCCAAACCGTAATATAGTTCCCGAACCCTATAGAATCCTGATTTCGTAGACAAACGTGTAAAGAAAGGCTTATCTGTAGCCTTCCCTCTTACACAATCATTTTGTCCGTTTTCTCGTAAAACGTACTGGCGACTCTGAACGAACCCTCTTGCATCTAGAAATAGGATAGAGGGACTCCCGATATGAATTATCAACACATAGAAGCAAATGGAACAACGAAATCCTTTTCGATGTTTCAGACGCCCACCAATAGGAACGAGAACCCGGGGGTCGCATTTGTGGATTCTCACAATAGGTATATGCATCTAACATTCCCAAACTAAAAACCAAGATCTGTATTCGAAAAAATTATGATTTACGATGAAAAACAATGAATTAAAGTTTTTATTGATAACCGAAAACGAATTGTGAGTGAATTGAGCCAAACAGACACTAAGTAATAATAATTCTAGAAATTCATACTCATACCATGCTAAAAAAATTCATTCAAAAATGGTTTGATCAGTAGACAAATATTACAGATCTAAAACGAAAATAAAAAAATAAACTAAAGATTTTTAAAAATTCAAAGCAAAATGATCTAAAAGCATTCAATATTAGCAATCAACACATGCATACATAATTTTAATAAGTAGATAAAAGTAGTCATGTATTCATATTGATAAAAGTAAAAGCATTCAATAAGAATCGACAGTTAATTGAAAATAAATCAAAATCTAAGTTTTGCTGGGATGAATATGTTAGTTAAAATGAAAAATTAGATGAACTCCAAATCCGATTACAGTGCTTTTCTAATCTCTTAGACACTAATTACTGAATTTCCCTATTTGTGAAGAAAAATAAGTAAAAACCTACAATGAAGACTACGCAAAATCTCCAAGGAAAACTATTAATGTTTTTGTCGTTGTTTGTGATATATGTTATGTCTCTCAATCTAAACCTCCCTCTACCTGCCTTTAAATGCCTTTTAAAAGAGCTTAAATGAAGGTTCGAGTCTTAGCCTACAGGTATGGATCGAACTAGAACCGAAATTAGACATGTGGGCTAAAAATAGGCTAAGGTCAATCTTGGCATGGGGATCAATCCTAGCCCAGGGATCAATGGGCCATGTTTCTGGTTTTTTAACTTTTTCCTGCATTGTTCCAAACAATGATACTTCGATGGATCTTTTAAGACATTTTAACATCCAATAGACCTCTAGAAAGTTGCTATGCACTTCATGCTTCATGGTTCGAGAGTGGTTTTTGGATTTTTCCTCCTCAATTCTTCTCAGAATCCGCAGTGAATTTTTTATATTGGACTTCCTTCTATTATGAATTCACTTTCCGCTGCTTAATCACGTTTGGCTTGCAAAATGGCTTAACATTACACAAATACCATGCAAAGCCATAATTTGATACTTAAACTAAATTCTCGTGCAACTTTGAGTTTTAAGAAGTAAATTGATACAAATTGAACCTCTAAAACATATATAAAATACAAATTCTAGGCTAAATTAAAAGCAATGCTACAAAATTAGTGAAAAAACAATGTTATGAATAACGTTGCGATGCGTAAGCAATTTATTAAAACACTGATAACAAAATACATCATAAGCCATAGTTTGGATTAACAAATAGGTAATTAACTAAGCATAATCCTTTTTTTTCAAAAAATTAAGTATAATCCTTATTGAGACTTTGTCTTTAATTTTCATGAGGAAAAAGCCTAATCGGGAGCCCGTTAACTGGAATAGGCGATGGTTGATATATGATCTTTTCATTTGGAATTAACTTTTCCCACTTGAATTTCATTACCAACCTATGCATGAAGACTAGGATTTCAAGACGAGCAAACTCTCTCCCGGGGCACATTCTCGGTCCTCCTCCAAATGGTACAAAAGTGTATGGCATGGGCCCATTTCCTTCAAATCTAGAAGGATCGAACTTGTCAGGATTTGGAAAGTATTTTGGATCTCTGTGGGTCGAATACACGCTCCAAAAGGCCTGAGATATAACAAAATAATGTCAATATATATAGACTTGCAATGTATATACATATGTTAATTAATTGTATCTATATATTTCCGATGAATAAACAAAGTAGCTAAAATCATAAGAGTATCTCCAATAAGGCTGTGTAAAAATAGCCAACTTAGTATTGCATAAAATCAATGCCAGCTAAGCTCTTATGTATAATGGCTGTGTATTTTGCACATCTAATTTACATGGCCAAATATGGTTCTCTCTCCACCCACTCATTCTTACTCCTAATTTGTGTAGTTTTGTGTTATTTAGGTGACTGATTTTTATTGGACAATTTCTTTTTACACAAGAGTATTAATATTGGATATTGGAGAGTAAATAGATCTGTGTAAATTTTTTGTATAAAACTCATTTGCCATGTAAGATTTACACATCCCTATTAGAAATGCTACGAGAGAAGCAAATTGTTGGATGCCAAAAGCTAGCTAGGTAGAACTAGGTAGAACACTTAAAAAGAAAATGGCAATTAATTAATTAATGTTTGTTAAGGTAAAATATCTATTATATAATATATAATAATGGGATAAAACATGCGCGCACCTTCCATCCCTTGGGAATTGTAAAGCCTCCGTAAGTGAACTCGTTTACAGCGTGTTTGAAAGCTCCTTGAGAAGGTGGTTCCAGTCTCATTACTTCATTTATAACGTTGCGAGAGTATTTCATCTTTTGGATGTCTTCCCAGTTCAACAATTCTTCTGGCCCTTTTGATTTTGCAATTTCCATTTGTTCTGTTGTGTATAATTAAGACAATCAATCAATTAATTAATTAATTCAAAACAAATTAATTATAAGTTTTCGGCGGCCCGGATCAGGGCTAGCGCCAGATCGATCGACTTACGTACCTTTGAAGACTTGATCATAGACATGAGGATGATCCGCAAGATAATAGACAACAAACGTCATTACAGTACTTGTCGTATCATGGCTAGCAATAAGTATTCCCAAAATCATATCTGCATTCTCCATCTCATTCAAAAATTCCCCATCCTCATCCTTAGAAAGTAAGACCTGAGACAAAAGGTCGTAACTACTACTTGCCAACTCTAATTTATCCCCAACCATTAATTGCTTTCTCCTCTCCTTCATAATCGGCACTAGCACTTTGCGAATTGAATTTGCGGCCTTCACAGCACGATGGAAAGCCGTGCCTGGAAAGTTTATAGGCACAGACAAAAGCCCCGTTATTACCAGTGCGAAATCGTCGGCAATCTTTGCTACAATTTTAGGATCTTCAACACTCATAAATAGCTTACAAGCCAGAAAAATCGTCAATTCTTTCGATAGAGGAAAGACTTTCACTTCTCTCGTCGTCGGACTACTCCATTCTTTCTCCAGATGTACTTTCGTGGTACTATCGATAATTGGAACACACTTTCGGAGTCCTTCGGGCTTAACATATTCGGGGAGAATATTATGCATTTTCTTAGCCATGAGAGTATTGCAAGAATTAGGGGATATGGTTATTTTGTCCACGGTGGGTGGCCACCAAGCCACGAGGAGCTTTTTTTCGTTAGAGAACAAGAACTTATTACCTGCAGCCCCACAAAACACCGCCATTTTTTCGCCAGCTATTGAGGTTTTGAATATTTCTTCCGAGTATTTTCCCATTCTCTCGTTTACGAATTTCTCCGGCTGGCCGGACCTGCCACAGGAAACGAAGTCGAGTGTTTCGCCCACAATCGGCCATCCGGTTTTGCCAGGTGGCAGTTTATGTTTGGTGGGCTTGCTTTTGAGAAAGAAAAAGATGACAGAGAGAAATATGATAGAGAACCCAACTGCAAGTTGAGCTGAAAGAAAAAGATAATCCATGTGGCTGGCTTTGTTTTGTTGGTAAAAGATTGATGAAGGTGCAAAATATATATATAGAGCAGAATCAGTACGTCCTAGCTATGTCCTTGGATACATTCAAACTATATATATATATATATATATAGAGCAGAATCAGTACGTCCTAGCTATGTCCTTGGATACATTCAAACTATATATATATATATATATATATTTTGCATATATAACTGAAGGGTCGAGTGGAGACCAACATATTAAGAAATGCTGGCATTCCGACATGGATATAATATTGGGGCATTTTTGTTTTGTTTTTATAATAGTTTTTTATTAAATATTCTTGATATTGCTGTTTTCAATTACTTTTACAAGAATACCACAAGTGCATTCATGCATGCTTAATTCTTATTTGTAATACGAAAAGAGTACTGATATAAACATATATGGTAACAAATTATGCAAAACATGGTAGTAAGAGTGAGAAAGCAAGAGATCACAGAAAACATTAAAAATGCACGTGGACCTCATTTATCACTACAAATTAAATAGGATACCACAACATATATGGACTTCAATTTTTTTGTACAAATTTTGAGTGAATCTAGATAATAAAATACAATTATGCAAGTGCCATTGCACGTACTTAATTTGTCTTTAGTATATGTTGAAAAAGGAAAAAGACACACACACACACACATATATATGGCTCTTTTCGAATCCCTTTCTCATTAATAGTTAAGAAAGGTTAATTATATTTCAGATTTAGATTACTCGATCTATTAATTCTTTTAACTTTCCTGGCTACTTTCTGCAATTACAAATTTCAATACAATTGGGAATAAGAACAAAATTCATTTCTTATTTTAGATTTGTTTATATTGATTATTCAAACAATTATAATTTAATTTATACTATTTTAATGGACTTCTTGTTTGAGCCCACGTGTGATAGATCATATACGGACAAGAATATTAAGTTGGGCGAATTTTGACTAATTTATTGTTCTTTCACTTTTATAATTAATATTTTCGAATTAACTGTTTATTACATATTACTTTCTTTTCTTAAAAAAAATAAATTGAGTTGCCACTAAAAAATGTAGATAGAAACAAATGTGAGATGTCTTAATTTTTAATTTATTTTTTTTTAATAATGTAAGTCTTAAGTCTCTTCTTTCTTTACTACAAATAAATAAAATTCTTCATGTTAATCCAATATATGACTCAAACCTAAGATCTCTCCGAATCCGAATCAGCACCTTTACCATCAAGTTAAATATAGGCTCACTTTAATTTTCTCACCTAGGACTCCAAAGTGGCCTTAGGCCACCTCTGTATCCAAGTTATTCGATCGAGAAAGAGGAGAGGCTGACGGGACTTAAACTTGGACGTTTTGTATGAATGCATAGTATTATATTATATTATATTATATTATATTTATCATAAAAATCAAATAGTCGTCTTTGTATCACAACTGACTTAATTAAAAAATGAAAGGGGAAGATTTAAATTAAAAAATAATAGTTCAAAACGAACACGAGGATCTGACTCTGGCCTGCGGGTAGTGTATTATATGAGTTGGTCACTTTTGGCAACCGACTCATTTTCAATCTTGGTTTGAACAACAAGTGGCTCTAAATAATGGTGGCTGGATAACATGCCATATCTTTTTGGGTCCTTACTTCTCAATGAAACAATTCACTAACTAGAAATTCTTGAATGTGCGATCGAGTTTCGCCTTATTAGAAGATCATTCAACAATAGCGCGGATATGATATGATGGCTAATTACAAGGGGCAGGGTATTGAACGTGTTTGATACTTCTCCAGATGGTTTTGATGTAATCTAGCGAATTTTTTACTGTATAGTACAATTTTTTTTTTTTTTTTTTTTTTATTGTATTGGAGAAAAAACCATTTAGGCGATTCAGACCAAATTGGACATAACAAACAGTTTAGAATCAGCTGAGATAATTTATATGTAGAGAGAGATAATATATATACTCCTGTATAATTAACGTGACTTAATTACGTACCAAAAAAATGTGAAGAGATCGAGAGAGATAGAGAGACGCTTGTCGAGAAACAATTTAGAATTGGGAACAAAAGAGTGAGGGGGAATTAATTAGTATTACATTGAAGTTAAAACGGAAGAAACGTATTGAAGTTTGCATGCTTGCCGTACCATTTAAAATACTACGTAAGGCAAACTAATTATTAATAATAATGATTATCAAGTGTCACATTCAGTAATTCTCTCTCCTAGCATTTTATTATATTAGTATTAGATTATAGGGGAAGAGAAAGAGAAATTAGGATGAAATTACAGGCAATTATTGAAATATTAAATTATTAATATTTAATAAAGAGGAATTAGATTGAAATTATAGGGAAGAATTGATACTATACAAATCATTGCCAAAAAAGTAAAAAAAAATGATGGGCCAAGAAAATAAGAAGATGGATAAATGGTGGCTAAAAAATGTGTAAAGTCATTCAAATAAAGAATTATGGTATAGATCAAAGAAGGAATTATGGAATTAAAGGCAGTGCCACGTGGCAAAGTCTTGTTGATGTAGCCAACTCTACTTTCTATATATATAATAAGATAAGGGTGCGTTTGATTGCAAGCGTGGAATTTGCATAGAAAAAAAATAAGTTATCGGCAATTGAATTGCCTAGAATTGAGTTGCATGGAAAATGTAGTGTAGTGTGTTTGATTGTCTTAATTTTCTACCCGGAAAATATTGGTTGTATTATGGCATTTTTAATGTAGAAAAAATTTTTGGTATTTTTTTTTTACATAATTATATAGTCATGATGTATCTTGTTTAATTAATCTTAATTAGTATATTTTAAATATTAAAATTTTATATTATTTTGAATTTTATATTTTAAGTTATGGCATTTTTAATTTAGAAAATGGTAAAAACCTTGTATCGTAAACCGTGCCCAAGCATGAAAAACAAAAAACCACCTCCCCCAAAGAAAATATTTTCCTCAATTGCCTTGAAAATGCACATGTGTGAGTCAAAAGTGGGAATTGAATTGCCTAGAAAAAAAAAAGCCAATCAAACACCTTAAGTTGTCAAATCAAATGAAAAATGCTCATTTTCCATGGAAAATGTTGCTAATCAAACACACCCTAAGTCTCTTTTTAAGTTCTCATGTTAATATATCACATGCTTACTTGTGCAAACAAATAACTAATCATTCCAAAATAGACATGTGGAGAATCGACTTGGTGGTGATAATCTTCATAATCTTAGTGGTGATAATCTTTGTAATAAATAGATCATCTCTACTAAATTTTATCAACATTTCTAATTTAAAGGTTGTAATATAATCATATAAAATTTGATGGATGAAAACAAATATAAATATATATATATATATATCATTTTTATCACATCCACTTTTGGTTCGCATGTTTTGATAATATTTTAAGGAGATGATTTACTCATTGTAAAGAATATTTTCACTAACTTTTATCAAAAAAATTATCCATTTACTTCTTAAAATAGATGTTTCTTATTTTTTAAAAAATAAGGGCATATTCTTATGTAAACCTTTCCCCATACACCCACGTGTATATACATACAGTTTGAATTTTTTATCATTAATTTTTTGATCTTTAAATATGGATCAACCATTTTAAAAAAATAAATGAAAGAATTTTTTCGATGAAAATAATTTCGTCTAGTTACCTTTTTAAAATAATTAGTCCGATCAAAAAATTATGCGTTGACGGATCCGGACGGTATATATATTCAAAATAAATATAACCATGAAAGTTGGGGTGTGTTGGGATAAAAAAAAAAGTAAGTTCGGTTCAAACCCAACTCGTTTTTGATTGGGTTTAAAAGTTTAATCCAACACAATTTTATGGGCTAATATTTTAGCCCCTTCTTAATTAACACCGTGGGTGGGTCTCAAATTGAATATGAATATGAAAATGAATGAGCACGGAGCTGATTGCATTCTCACTGTACCTAAATAATGGCAGTTTCGGTCTTAGCCAGTTTCAACCCTAATTCTGCTCCAGGTAAAGTTTATCCTCTTTTAAACCTTCTCTCTCGGCTCTTAAATTTTTCTCACTCTCAACCTTTTTTTTTTCCTAATCATTGAAATTTATGTATGTTGTTTTTTGACTGACTTCAAAATGAATTGTGTCGTGTCAGGTGGAAGATGTAAATATACACGCCAATCGGTGGTAAAATAACATCTCTCTATGAATTGTTTTATTTGCAGTTTGCAATTTATTGATTCTTAATTCCTTCTACTTAGGGTTCCCTTTTCTTTTTTTAATGTTTCAATGCTGAATCCAAATGGTGTTTGTTTAAATCAAGTGTTTAAATTCAGCATTAAGCACTAGTGGGGGTGGGGCTAATATCTCTTACTGCTAAATGTTTAAACATTTGAAAAAAATAGCCATTAACCACTTCATGGTTTTATTGCACTCCCTCATTAAGCATTAAGAAGCAAAATCAAACACCACCTTAATGTTTATCAACCATTGTTCATTCATATAGGGGTGTTGACAGTTCGGTTTGGTTTTAGTTTGCAAGTCAACCGGACTGGCTAAAACCAACCAGGTCAGTTTGGTTTGCGGTTTTTGTCTGTTTGAGCCGAAGGCTGAAATTATACTTTTGAGCCATGCCCTATCTAATTTTTGAGTTTTGTATGACTTTAGTTTTTTTTTTTTTTTTTTAATTATAATTTGTTACTTAGGTTTGTTTTCTTATTTCGAATATTTTACTTGGGCCTTTTCTCTCGAAAACATGGTACATGCTTATACATCCAACTAATAGAAAAAAACATGTAACTATCGGTTCAATTTAGGTGGTTCTATACTTCTATACACGCCAAAACCGAAAACCGAACCAACCTACTAGATCTCGTATTTTCTAAACTGAACCGAACCAAAAACTTTAAAAAACGATCAGTTTGGTCCGTCTCGGTTTGATTGGTTTTGTACACAACCTAGTTTATGAGTTCATTCTACTTCCTTTCCACAACAAATGTATGTCTAGAAATTTGTTTGGTTGGGCTGATTCTATGAATGATTACACACCTATCCAATTGTAAAATCAGAGAAAAAAAATTAAGGATCTAAATTCATTTAGAATTGGCTGAGTTGACTCAGTTGAGCTATTATATAATTGCTGTGGCATTGTGCATGTATATGATAGAAATATACATATATATATATGTATGTATGTATGTATGTATGTATATAAGTGTTTAATATGTGAACTTCTCTTTGCCTTTGTTTCATGAGTTGATTTGCCAGAGAGCGCTGCCAATTCGGATTTTAACAGTAGGAAAGAAGAGACAAAGAGGGGTACAATTAATTGTTGAGGACTACATTGAAAAGCTAAAAAACTATTGTGGCGTTGAGGATGTGCAAATTCGGTCCAATCCTAAGAATGCTCGGTGCGTCCCTATTCATTTCAAATCCTCTCATGTTTCATCTGTGTATGTGTGTGGTCTTATTTAAAATGCAGTATGACATATATATTTATATGTAAAATCTTGCTACTAACACGCAAAATGTTGTAGTAACTGCAGCTTATAAGTTGTAGACCCCCATTCTCTGCGCAAATGAAATAGTAATCTTGCTACTAACACGCAAAATGTTGTAGCAACTGCAGCTTATAAGTTGTAGACCTCCATTCTCTGCGCAAATGAAATAGTAATCAGTAAATCACCCACATCCCACCAGATAAATAACTATAAGGTCATATAGATGTAAAAAGTTATCTTACCCTTTGCCATTTGAAAAGTGTAAAAGGTTTAATAAAGTCATTAATATCTAATTTTCATGGCAGGCCACTCCGGCCCCTAGCATGCATCTTTTCCATGATCTGCTTTAGGAGGGAGGAAATGGGAATACATATTTAGAACAATGATGAGAAATAATTAATTGGTTTAGGGTTCATGACCAATGATTTTGCTGGTAGAATTTTCAAGCAAATATAATTGTGTAAATTCCTAGGATGACTTGGCCTTTCCTAAACAAGAATGCAATATTAGAAAAATTCCAACCGAACACACAATAAACCGATATAGATAAATACTAGTTTATTTACATAGTAAAAATATATCCCGACAAGGGACCATGATTAGTTCAATGGTGAAGTTCTCTGGTTGTCACACTTGAGAAAGTGGTTTGAGTTTAGAAGTATCAATTTTGTGCAAATAGGCCCATTGTTACTATATATATATATGTATATGTATATATAGCTTTTTAATTGAGTTGGTGCAGGTTGTGTACAACCTTTTTTGCCCGCCTATTATCTCTCTACATGCATTTCTTTTTCATTTGGCTTATGTAAATAAATCCATCTAGGCTATGGTGCTTGCTCATGTTTCATGCTGGAGCCCAAAATATGCATAGAGCAGAAACTGTTCTAGAAATTTGAATGCTTTGTGATACAATCTTATATATGTAGCAGTGATGTGATGGCTCAAATTGAACATGAAGGCATGGCTTTGATGAACCTTATCAAGCCCGATGATTGGGTATAGCCTCCAAAACCATTTTGGTGGATCACCCTAATGTGTCACAAGTAAACTGCATCCTGATTTGGAAATGGCTCTTTGAAATATGTCATGGGCTATGTGTTTTGCTTTTAAATAAAAAAATATGGTACAAGTAAACAACATCCTTTTCCAGCTGCATCTTCTTTCGAATTTGACTATAACATCTACAACTTCGAAGTATTTCGTCGTTTTCCTCGCTTCACGTTGGATCTAAAAACTACTTATTTTTGTCATTCAGATTTTTTTCTAAAATTTTGTACATATTTACTTATATCAGTATATATATATGTATTTGCACTAAATGATAAAAACGCCACCACAGAATATTTGAATCTTCAATGCTGTGGCAAACAATATAGAATGATAAAGGCCTAAAAATATTTATGTATATTTTGAGTTTGTTTAGGTAGATTTCTCAATGCTGCTCTAATGTGGTATCATATGATCATGTACTTGTAGGTCGTAATGTTGGATGAGAACGGAGTTGATGTCGGGTCCGAACAATTGGCTGAGTTAATTGGGGATGCTGGACAGACAGTATGAAATACGTCTTGATTTTATTAAGTTTCTTGGATGATTAATGTATTATGACAATGCCTTTTTCTTTTGTTATTATTTTTTGGTATGTGGCATCATCAAATAAGGACAAAATTATCTTTACTGAAAGGTCTAAAAGTGTAGTAGTTTAACCAAGAATTGGGGTATCCTTTCACTGTCTTGAGTATTCTACCTACTTCATGGCAAACTTGCTAGGGAGTTTGAGGCTTGTGAGACTCTTTTGGGAAGGATTTGGGGAAAGGCAAAGTGACATTTTGTTGATTGGGATGTAATGTCTAGGTCTAAGGGGAGGAGGGGATTTTATGGTATAGTTAATTGGTAATGAGGAACAAAGCCCTGGTATTATCTTTTTCCATTTTTTCTTTCTTTTGAGGGAAGCAAAACCTTGATTGGTAAGTAGTTATGGATATTTTCCTTAGAACAAAATTAAGCTTGGTGTTCTATCATTTGGAGTAAATATGAATTACAGGCTAATGGGCGAGATTTCCACATTGTAAACTGCAGTTTTTTTTCAAAATCTATTTCCCAGGATCTAATTTTTTTTTTACTCAAACTCATTTCATTTAGTGCTTGTTTGGTTTGAGCTTTTGTTCCTCTTGGAATCCTAAAATGGTAAATTCACACTAGGAGCCTCTTATAGTTCATGTCGAGAGGTTGAGTCACAACTTGATTAGGCTCAAACTTTCTAAGGGAAATTACTATTTCAGCCTCAAGGAACGAAGATAAACTCAAACCAAATGAGCACTAAAAGTAGAGTACGCCTCAAGAGTTTGTTAGGAGGATATGTGGGTGTGAATGATTCTTTTCAAATTTTTATTTATTTTTTATTTTTTATTGAAAGGAAGGTCTAAGTCTCTTCCTTGTTACAACTACGATCTCGTTTGGTTCGAGTTTTAAATCATTCCTGGAATGCTACATTCCATTCTAGACGGATTCCAATGTTTGGTTCGAGTTTGGGATAGGGATCCATCCATCATACTAGGAATGGAGTATTCTTTCAAAGTTCTCCCTCATAAATGGGAATAGAGGATTACCCTAGGTATTTTTTTTAGTTTTTAATCCTTAATCCTAACATTTGTTATTAAGTCCAAAAGTTCCCTATTACTTACAACGACAAAATTTTTTCCCATATATATTCTTTTTAAAGGAAAAAAAATATTTTTTGGTTATTAAACTTTTTTTATTATTATTATTATTAAATACTTAAGACTTTTCACAGTTCTCAACAATAAAAACTTAAATTTTACCTTTGTAAAATTGTAAGGACTTGTCGTTTAATTTTATAAAATGAAGAACTTTTTGGTAATTAACACGTATTTCATTCCTATCTCATTTGAACCAAATATTGAGAGGTAATTCAACACTACAGGAAAGAAGAATTCCTATCCAAACCAAACAATGGCAAGGCATACTATATTCCCAGAGAAAAGCTTTACAGGAATCTAGGATGCCAATTCCATTCCCAAAACTCGAACCAAACAAGCCTTACAAGTGAAAAAGGAGGGGGACTGGACCTACAACCTCCAAAGTGGGAGGTGAGGACTTGTGCCAGTTGAGCTAAAGCTCTTGGCAGTGAGAACGATTCATTGGCCTTGTTATTTTAAGAAAATATACCTAGTGTCACAACATTTAGTTGAATCATATCTTGCTTCTTTGAATTCAAATGTTGTTTGTATATGGGTTCATCTTTTCCAGGACAGTTGAATGGTCTAGGATTCCTCCGATTTTGTTGAGTTTTTATATTTGATTGAACTAGGAAGTCAAGAGAAAGAATCTGGATTGATTCCATAAGAAGCTTGAAGAAAATTATACTTAAAGAACAGGATATTTTTTGGGTCTGTTTCTTCTCTATGACATGCTACCTAGTGATTGTGTTACTCTTTTGTCTTTCAGATTGCTAAATTTTGACTGCCAAAGACAGTGTTTGGATCTGCATGTACACGGTTAACTATTGCAAATAATATAAGATGCTACACTAAGTAGTAGACATGCTGAACCTGCATTATTGAAAGTTGAAAAATGAGATCCTTCAAAAGAAGTCTGGGACTATCCATATATGGTTTGCTTAAAAAAACTTTTTTCTAAATTTAGTGTATATAAAAAACATCTTTACACCAACCGCAGTTGGTTTTGAAAAAGAAGTCTGGGACTATCCATATATGGTTTGCTTAAAAAAACTTTTTTCTAAATTTAGTGTATATAAAAAACATCTTTACACCAACCGCAGTTGGTTTTGAAGAAATTGTTCACCAGGGTATAGGGGTGTGGCCGAGTGGGTACGGCTTGAAAGACAAGGAAAGTAGTATGTGAGTCAACCAACATACAATTTCCACTGACGACATCCGAGACCAATCTCCTGGATATTAAAAGCAATCCATCCTTGGACACTTCCCACTTTTCCGTCTGGACAACACTATAAACAATTGAACCATGACTACTTTGAACTGATTCCTAGTTGGAACCTTGTGGGTTATGGTTTGTACCCTTATGTATTTTACCAGTCTAATGATATATTAACTTCTTGTAGCAAGAGTTATAAGAAAACAAGGTTTCAACTTGTGAGCGTTTTATTCTCATCCTTTCTAACAGGGAGCTTCGAGCTTATTATTTTGCATAGGCGGACCGTATGGTCATGGGAGACAATTGCGTGACCGAGCTAATGTATCAATCAAGTTATCGTCTTTGGTCTTAAATCATCAGATTGCATTAGTTGTACTCATGGAGCAACTTTACAGGTAACAAAATACTGATTGGCAGTTACACTGACCTTTCGCTAATTTTTACTTTTGCTGGTGGCTCGTTTAGCAGTAGCTTTTCTTGTGTTAAAAAGAAAATTTTAAGATGCACCCAACTCCCTGGTTTATGTTCATGCGAGAAACAACCTTTCACAGGTTGAGAGGATAGGTACTTAGTGCAACACAATGAGATAGAAGTTGATAATAAATGATTCTGACCATAATACCATATCACTTGTGGTTAATCCCCCATGCTTGGACCGGTCTCAGTCTCATTTATGGATTGGTCTGACCAGCTCTGAAATTCAGTAGTTTCTCCTTTTGAATCAAATTGACAATCTTAATGATTCATTAAGGCTTAATCATTTACATTAAGTGTTTGGGTCATTACACCCTACTTGATAAAATTGTCTTAGCTTTGTACGGGATTGTTTAGGTACAGACATTGTTGGGCTGCCACCAATAATGACATTTCAAGTTTTTCTGCCTAAGCTCGTGTAATTCCTGCTTTCCTCTTCTTCTTGCTCCGTTTAATCTGTATATATATATATCCATACACATCTATTTGTGTCATCTGAACGGGCACATGTATATCTCGACTTATATCATATTGTCGATTGATTGACTTTTTTTGTGCATGTTACTGTTCATTCACTTCTCAACCTTTTCTTCATTTGTTTACTTCATGCGAAAGTAAAACTTTTTTTTTTCTTTTTTGAGGCGAAACTCATGCTCTAAATATTTGAAGTCTATATTCCGTATCATTGTTCTTCAGTAATCGTAATAATTATTGATGCTTTGTGATTTGGTTTATAGGGCATGGACTATCCTTAAAGGGCAAAAGTACCATCACTAAATACTTCATTTGTGATCACAATCATTCCATACAGGTACTATTGCTTTAACTAAATATGTAATTGTTTGAATTATGTCATGTTTTTTGGCCGAACATTTATGTCTTTGATTTGTTTTTGAATGGCCTAGAGCATTTGATTTGCCTTCGGTTTGCAATTGTAGCCTTAGTTCTTATATATAGTCCAGCAAAACATGTAAAGTCCTAAGATAGTGTTGAAAAGTTGGAAATACGCTCGAAATGGATTATGCTTGAAATGGAAGATGTTGGTCATAGGATTTTATATTGATTGTACATTACGAGTCACACACCCTTCGGTTGTTCACAAAAACTATTATTAAAACAAGAAGGAACCATTCCACCGTTCAGAGGCAGGGACTCGATCAAATCTTATTCATTAAATCTTCCATGTTCCTATTTTACTTTTTTTTAAGAAAAAAGAAGATGCTTTATAAAAATCACATTTTGACTTGAATTTGAACTCATTAGATTCCGTAATAGGTTCATTCACATAATATCTTGAATGAGTGAGAAGAAAAAAGTTATTACACGATCACTCAAAAATAGAAAATTTTGATTTTGGTCCAACTAGATTCTAAGACTAGTCATCATTTCTATTATCTTTTCCTTGATAGGTTATACATTTTTTCTTTCTATATTAGAAAGCCTTAGCCTTGCAGTTAGGCCAAGAATGAACCCTTGGATCTCAATCTAATACAACAATGCATGCATCAAAATTTATTATTTTATTCTTTGTTCTCTTTCTTTCATCGAATACGATTTAGTACTTTTACTTGTTACTAGACGACTAACCAATTCTTTAAAATGAAAAAAGGTTCCAACAAAAAATCACTTCTACAACTGCAAGGGGAAAATGGAAGTGTGACAGCTTCGCATACCAAAGTAAAGTTGCGCTGTACGTATTGTAGATAGTAGATTGTTCACTTTTAAATAGCTAAAACAACGTTGCTAAAGAGGTGCACACCTCAACTGCCTCAAGGTGTATGCCTTAAGGCACACGTCTCTCTTACTTGAGGCACTAGTAGAGTAGTAGCCAAGCAAGACTCCCATGCTTATGGCACCAGTAGATCCTGTGCCTTCAATGCTACCCTAAGAGACTGTCATAAGTTACCCAAACATTATTTATGTCACTACTCAACCATACATAGACATAAACAAACACGCGCGCGCACACTCACATGTATATCAGGTGCACCTTTGGACATTTTGAGGAAATCATTTGGTAGTAATTGATAATCCTCAACAGTGCCTTCACCGTGTACTTGCTACTTTCATTTTTCAATTTCTTACACACATATATATATATATTAGGTGCACCATTGTTTTTTCTGGACTTAAAATCATGGATGCTCAAGTATCAACGCATTGTGAGTTCGAAATCGAAAAGCTCAAAGCATAAAGTCCTCCTCCTGGCCAGAGAGAATGGAATCATTGGAAGCATTACCCCAACAAGGGTTAAAACGGGAACTAAGGAAGCTTTTTGTCATCATTACCGAGTGAAAGATACTGGAAAAAATGGAACATCAAATTTTTTAAGTTCAGAAGTGAAGCAGCTTAGTTATTTCAATGCACGCATACTGGAATCTGTAATTTCTTCAGTATCTTATGATTCATGTGTATGCCACTTCTAAGTTTTTGAAGGTACAAATAATTAAATGAAAAGAATTTCAGATACATCCATCTAAAAAGAAAATTTATATAGATACAACAATATGAATTCCAGTAATTCACT
The DNA here is from genome assembly GCA_021464415.1 of Lonicera japonica. Classification (NCBI taxonomy): domain Eukaryota; kingdom Viridiplantae; phylum Streptophyta; class Magnoliopsida; order Dipsacales; family Caprifoliaceae; genus Lonicera; species Lonicera japonica. The sequence continues at coordinate 76,166,990 of CM038469.1, read as the reverse complement.
CAACAGAGAGTATATATAAAGATGGTGCTTTATGAAGCTAATTTCCGTCTTTGGAAAACGAATAGAGAACCTCTTGAACCCTTGCCCAACCGGATCTGGTCGTCAATGTACGTGATCTCGAGCTTAACCTCGCTCTCCCCACCATAGCGGAACTCAAATGAGCCTACCTTAAGTTCAGGTGCCTCAAACACCACTTGGATCCATCTCTCATCCAGTGCCTTAAGCTTTCCTGCATTATTACCATTCTCATATAGTTGGCGCAAGTACTTATTTGTTGAGGTTCTAGTCATCCAATTAATTAGAGAAGAAAATTTTGGATTCATTCGGAGAAATATTTTCCTTTCGGAGCTGCAATGTACTCTCTTTCTCTAATTGTATTCTTTTTTGATTTTATAGAGGACTTTTTCTCCCCTTAAATTTCTCTTTTGTAAATTATTTTCCGTGCAATAAAATAATTTCCTATCATAAAAGATGTTTACCTTTTAATGAGACATCTCCATCAAGGAACCCGAATAGAGAAAATGAAACCTTGTTTTTGACAATATCCGGAGCTTCAATGACCTGAATCATTTCCTTCGTCTTGAAAACAAGACGGCCCAATGCACTCCTGTAGCCGCCTCCAGGGGATGTGGGCGTGGAACAATATACAACATCCCATTCTGTGCAAAACGATGTTTAATTTTCTACATGAGTTCATTTTAAAATTTGCAACAACGATGAAGAAAATAGATGCCTTCATGTTGTTGTTGTTGTTGTTATTATTTTCATTGTATATAAAGAAAAATAACAAAGATTAGGGATTTGTTCACTTTCACCTCCGAAAATAAGAGGGCATCTTACGGGTTCATCAACACAAAATTTCTTCAATTCTTCAGCTGCTTTTGCAACTTTTAAGTGCTCATCCCTTTTCAGCAACACTCCTCTGTCTGTTTCCAGAACCTAATTACACACACATGTATATATATATATGACTAACTCAATTTTCTTGAGTTCCTTAGAAACTTTCGGACCATACCATGCATAATGACAATATATATGTTTACATATTACAGTAGACACATAACAGTGTGTGGCCACTATGTATTGGCTTGTGGTGTAATTGCTTTCACTTGTTTGGTCTCACCCCAAAACTAATGACAAGCATAGTCTCTCACCGAGACAGGGTCTTTGTCGCATGAATTATGTTGGAGTCGGCGTTGGTTCCTTCTTTCTTATGCCCTCTTGATTACTCTTTTCTTGGAAAATATTAGATTGATACAAAATTTTGGTCTAGATATTTTCAGATGCACATGGAATACTAATCATTGCACGTCTGCCACAAGTTAAGAAATAATAAGTCATACTCTTGTCGTAATCCTTTGCATTAGTGTTAAATGGCAATGCTAATTATACAGCAAGACTACGAGAAATTGATCCATACAATAGTTAGAGACAATACATATAAAGATATACATCAATAATAACCCAGTTTAATTACACAAAATGCAAGCAAAAAATATAGCAGTAACCCATGCCGAAACAACTACTGCATGGTCTAATTTATCCCTTGCGCATATTTCATCTCAGCTCTTTAATTTATATTTATTTATTTATTATACAATTTCAGGATTTATAAACTAATCTCCCTTATCATATACCAGCAGTATTCCATGCTAAAGTCATTGTTATCTCAAATTTTACCCTAGCTTATACACCTTTTTTTTCATATCAACTCTTAGAAAAAAGACATCTGGACCCGGGCATCTACCATCTCAACATTACCCTTACAACCTTGAAATAAATATATTCATGCATTACCCTTCCTCCCTCGTTGTTTAGACTTTAGATAGCACAAAAATGTAAACCCCTCATCTTGCTCACCTGCCTGCTAAAAGGAAATTGAAAAAAGGGAATCGAACCTTGGAGAAAATGGATGCGACGAGATCGTCTGGCTTAGACGATATGGGTGGCACTGATATCGAAGCACGGATGCCTGTGGTTTTGGGGATCCAACGAGCACGATGACGACGAAGAGCAACCAACGGCAGAGAAGAAGAAGAGGATGATGATGATGATGATCTGAAGGAAGTGTTAATATTAGTAGAACTAGTATGACTGGTAGTAACTGAAAGTAGAGCGGCAGTTGAAGCAGCAGCAGCCACAGCGGCAGCCATAGATTAGGTTCACTTTTTTATCATCACTTCTTATCCTTCTGTGCAATGCAAATATTGGCGTTCGCTGTTGTGTGGTGCCACGTTTGTTTGTGTTGTCATAGTGGGACGGACCCACTTGTATAATGCCATCACTTCATTCTTATTTTTTGTACTTGCGGCAATTTTATGCTACGTCTGTTTATTTTTGTGAAGCTAAATTACTCAATTCTAAGACTATAAATTAGTTTTAAATTCTGAAAATTGAATGTGATTTTTCTTTTGTTTGTTTGAATGTCAAATTTAAATAGATATTATTTGTTGAAACGTATCACGTATTAAAAATTTAGTGCTTAGTGTTATGAGGGAATAGAGGGCCATGTGGTAGAATATTTTTTAACCTTTGAACTACTTGCTGTTTTATTTTATTTTTTACTCATTCGTCAAGCAAAATTTCCTTTTTCTTCTTTTGCTTTTTACTGAAAAAATAGAATAAAAGTAGCAATATCGATCAACATGAGTCAACCTAATCCTACCGATATCCGCCTTGAAAAATTGGTTGACCCGATAAAAAGCAGGGCGGGGAAGAAATTGCTTGAATTTTCAGAGAAATAACATCGACTACGTACCCTATGCACGCCAGTGAAGACTTGAATATATTCTGATTTCAAATTATTTAATTTAATTTGGACTGGCTTTCAAAGTCGGTCGATTTTTTATTTTAGGATGATGTTATTTTCACCCCAATACATACTTGGTATCACTCTTACTCTCATTACCACTCTCATCAACTTTCTTTTACTCATCAACACTCTCACTACTTCTTTTACCACTCTTATTTTAATATATATAGATTAATGATTAATTATAATTAACTATTAATCATTAATCATTAATTAAAATAACTTATATTAATTTTCATCATCCTCCTCCTCCTCAATAATGGTTTCTAAAATTTTATATTCATTTACCCTTAATGTAACACATACTAATTATAATTAATCATTAATTCTTCTTCTTCTTCTCTTCAATGATGGTTTTTAAATTTTTGCATCCATCTACCCTTAATGCAACACAAAGAAATTCTAAGTTATAGAGAATGGTAGAGAATAAAGGAATTGAAGGTTCTTATTCATTTTATTTTCTTAACACGCGGAGAGTTAATAAAATTATTCAACCATTGATCGAAATTCATCAAACTCCTCGGTCCTTTACAATCGAGGCCTCCTCGTATCATATTTTAACTCTTGGGACCTTACATCAGTTTCTAACAACCGAGTATTGAGAATAATTTCGGTTCCTTATGACCGGGGTTCATCCACTTTCTCGGTCTCTTACAACCGAAGTATTCTAGAACATATTTTTAGTTCTCGGGACCTTACATCGGTCTCTAACAACCAAGTATTTCGAATAGTTTCGATTTTCTAGGACCGAAGTTAATTAAATTGCTCGATTTTCCGTAACCGAGGTAACTTGTTCTGATACTCTAATTTGTTTTGTTGGTACAATTTTTTTTATATTAACTAAAGAAAATAAACATTAAACATAATAAAAACAAACATATATCTCATTAATTAGGTTTTTCTACCTTAATAATCCTTAATTCGCTCTTCTCTACCATTCTTTACAACTTAAGGTTTTTTTGTGTTACATCAATGGAGATTTTGTGTGTTTTTGTGAGTTACCTTTTGTATTTTTGTTGGCTTTTGAAATGAACTGAATGAGATAGAATGAGTTAATTATATCTGAATTTTTGTTAATTATTAACCATTCAGTAAAAGCCATAGAGAAGAAGAATAAGAAGATTATGATAAATAGTAATTAATGTTAATGAGTGATTAGTTAGTTGAAAATGATTAATTGGGTAGGGTGAAATAGAAGTTTAAATTTTTTTTAGTGAAAGTAGAAGTAAAAAGTTTGTAGGGTGATAATAATAGCAACCTTATTTTATTATGATCATATCGATTCTTTAATTTGCTAGCTAGTAGATATTATTATGATAGAGAGATTAGGTTCTTTTTTAAGGTCGGTCGGTCGTTCATGTGTATTTTATTAATTAATTAATTAATTCGACATAACTTAAATTCAAATCTTGTACGTGTTAACAGTCAGATTTTTCAAACAACTTTTGTTTTTTGTTTAATTTGTCGGACAGCACTCAGCCGAATCGATTGATCACCGTACAACAAATCAAGTGCTGGAAACCATCCTCTACAAAACTAACGGTGCAGGATAATAATCACTCAAATATAAGATAATTCTCTCCAACTAAGGTATAAAATAGATTTCTTGCTTGAATTAGACTTAATATTTTTGATTCAATAATCAAGTCCATTTTTTGTTAGCAATTCAAATATATTTTTCTCATTAATGCATAACAACAAAATATACTTTAGCAATTTAAATAAATTGTCCAAAACAAAAAAAAAAAAGTGTAAAAATATTGGAAATAGAGAATGACGCTTAATTGCTTCCCATATGAATTAAACTTGAAGAGAGAAAGTAATATGAGAGATGATAGGACATATTTTAAAAATATATATCCATGTGAATTTAACTTGAAGAGAGAAAGTAATATGAGAGAAGATATGATATATTTTGAAAACATATAGTAGTTTAAACGTTTTAATTATTTGTTTAAATGTTAAAGTTAGTTAATAGATGGAAACCGCCCCCCGTGAGAGCCCAACCTACAATATGTAAAATTTTGGGAATGAAGGTCTGTTTCTGCATAAATACAATTTATGGGGCAAACCTCAAATAACTCCCTTTTCTTTTCCTTGTTTAAATACCAGCTACAGCCTATAGTGGTCTCAAAGTTTTGAATATCTTACAAACCCAAACTCATAGTTTAAAAGTACACACAAAGGTCCCTATACAAATATTAAATATCACACCACCCGCTATGATAAAAATTCAAATCCACAGGGTCCCCTGCGCATATGCATAGTTTAATGATTATAAATGCAAGAGTAAGTCTAATTTTACATGAAATTGTTAACAAACTAAAACAATATAAAAGACTATTATTGAAATTTAATCTTTCATTACAATTTTATTAATGATTTTTTGTACACGGGTAACTATTTCTTTTTTGATACATTGAAAGGAGTGGCAAAATTTAAAGAAAATTCATATTCATACATATGTTTATGATTACAGACGGGAATATCCAAGGGAATAGATATTGGATGAAGGTATTTTAGTAAATTAAAAATTTATTCCATTCTCACGTTGTTCATGTAAAGACTTTTTGTCACAACTTTTTTTTTTTTATAGTTCTTCTCCCCCGGAAATTCAAGGTACTAGAGCGTTATTTTATTAAAATAAAAAAATAAAGTGAGTCTGAATCAGGGGCACACAACATAAAGTGAGGGAGATATGAACTAGACCTTCATGTGAAAGTGGCAAAAGCAAAAACGAAAAGAATCCATTGGACTGTATAAACAGTCCACTAAAACTAAGCAAACTAATAAAAAAAAAGAGATTACTAGCAAAAGAAATACCCAATACAATAAGGGTGTGTTTCCGGATAAGAAAAGCATATAGGATTATTTAATCCTATCCAGACCAGATAAAATAAAACTACCTCTTAGGTGAGATTGTTTAATCCCTCTCTATATAGGATAAGATGCCTTAGTAAGATAAACAAATCAACCCTATAATCCAAGGGTGATTTTATTTCTCTTCACAATATCTTGCAGTTAATCCGCGTTATTAAGTTAATCCGCGTTGCCTGCTAAATTAATCCACAAATGTGGATAGACTGACAAAAAATATTATTGATTTAATTTTATAAATATTATTTTATTAAAAAATTAATATTAAAAAATTCACTAGATTAATAAATACATCCACTTTAATTAAATAAATAAAAATAGGGGTAATTAGTTTTAAGGACGAATATTCCTTTCTATATCTATTTAAGAACACAACTTTTATACCAATACTTTAAGGTCCAAAATTTTGTTTAAAATACAAACTTTTACGGATAAATAATTAAAATTAAATTAATATAGCTACAAAACTAATTTATATTATTGTTATTCCTATAATGTCACTATCATCTAATTAATTATTAAACTAATCTAAACTTTTAAAATCTTGCCAGAAACTAATATCTATAAAATCAAATTCAAAATTTAAATTTAAACAATCAAATAACTTCTAACAACTTAATCAATTACTAAAATATAGAAAATCAAATAATTTAAAATTTAAATTTCAACAATCAAAAAAAATTAAACAACCTAATCAATTTGATTATTAATTAACAAGTGTGATTTTATTTATATCAGTAAAATTTGTCAGTCTACCCTTCTATTTGAGTTTTATTGAGATAATTTGTATTGTCCACTAAGTTTAACCACGTTATTGGATAAACTTTCAAAAATCAATATTGGAATAATTTTTATAAAATAATGATTCTTTTTAATTCAATTGTAAATTATCCACTAAATTTTTACTTCTATCCACCGTCATATAATATATCAAAAAGTAAACATAAATTGTATATTAAAATGTTATTTCTAATATATATAATTTATTGTTAATTATATCTACTTTTCGGACTCGAGATTAAACTATAGTCTATGATTCACATTTGTTTTTAGAATTAAGATTATACAATAATTGACATTAATCTTGGAATAGTAATTAAACAGCAAGTATAGTTGGAAACATTTGTAATACGTTTACAAAATTTAGTTCCTACCTAGAAATAAATTAAAATTATAACTTTAATTACAGATTTATCATGGCAAACAAGAAAACAAACATATATTATAATTGAATATTCTTCCTTTGACTTGAAATGATTGAGATTAAAGGAAACGATGTTTGTTGCCTCCGACCAGTAATTCTTAATTAGTTTCTTAAGTTCTAATTCTGCTTTATTTTTATTTATTTAAAGCCCTCATTGTATAGAAAAAATAAAAATAAAATAGTAAACTCATTTGTCGAAAAAAATTATTCGTTAGTATTATGATGTAATAACATAAATTAATTCCATCCAGTTTTATAGCATATATTGTATATTTTTGATAAATAATGAATCTATAGTACTTGTATCAATATACCTTTTAACAAATTAAGAAAATATATTATTAAGGAGGTATATTCTAATTAGGAAACTAATTTTAAAAGTAAATACATTTAAAAGGATTATTAATTGGTGGATATACTTCTCAATTTTTATAAGGAAGTTTTGATAAATTAATTTCAATGTTAACATAAATCAAGGGTGGATAAACAGCAAAAATTCACAGATAGAAATAAAATTACCCATAATCCAATCCCTACCAATACCAAATATAGGATATGATAATTTTATCTTATCCAGTTCTCTTATCCAACACGTCAAACATAATCTAAAATTATAGCAAATAAAATTTAAATCTATAATTAAAAAGTAAAGATATATTCCACCCCACTAAAACAAAAAAACAAAAAATTGTGGCGGCTTTTACATATTCAAACTTCTACGAGCAATTTGGTCCCCCAAAATAAATAAATCCACGAGCAATAAAGTACTGCCGCTCTTATCTCAATCAATATTAAAAATAATTTAATTTTTAATTGTGTTTTTCTTTTAAAACATAACTAATATAACAAATTTAAAAAATATATTTTAGTATTGACTATTTTATTTTTCTATTTTACAAAACGGGACAAAGCCCAGAGGCGCACTGCATCTAAATTTAGAAGATCCACTACAAATATCACCGAGAAACTCGTACAAAATAACTTCAAAATCTTATTAAAGGAAGAAGAAGAAGATACTATGAGTCTGTTTCTAACAATATAAAAACTAATAACAAAATTAATTAATTTTTGTGAATAATTGAAAAGTCATTTAAAGAAACTGGTGATATACTCTTTATTTTATGATTATTTTTATGAGTAAATTTCATTTATCATCTTTTATATATTGGAGAAAAAAATAAATTTAATCACCACTATATTTTTTTAATTTATTTTTTAACTTTTTATAAAAATACATTACAGTATTTTGTATCTCGTTATGGAAGCTATGTTTTTTTGAAAAAAGTAGCAAATTCAATGTGAGTATTAAAAAAAGGCGCCCATAACTCAAGGCTAATAAAATATAGTTTTAAAAATTGATCTGCAAAGATTCGTTCAACGGCGGCTTCAGAATCATCAGAATAATATTTGCCTTCGAATTCAACCCAATTTTATATTTTTTTAATCTTCTTGCCTTGGTGAGCTTTGACTACGTGGCTTAGATTGATTGGTTCTCGAGCAAAAATAACATAAAAAATAAGAATTCATTATATTATATGTCATAAATAAAGTCCACAAAAATTGAAGAATTGTAGTTCGCACCCGTCCTTGAATTGACTAGCAAGTTCCAAAAGAGTGCCCCCCTGGTCAAAATTATGGATCGCATTCATTGCATTTCCCTTTAAATTAAATTAAATTAAATTAAATTAAAGACGGAGTATCTTACCGGGAACAATATATTTATATTTATCGAAATAAATCTATAGACATTGAATAATCTCCATGTTTGTATGGAGACGAAAATTTAAAATTTGAGCTGAGCTAAAATCAGAATTTGGAGTATGAAAAAGTATAATTATGTCGTTTGGTAAAATTATTGAAAAATTTAAAATTTTACACATGGTAATTTTGTTAAATTTTGATTTTTAAATATTCAAACTTAAAATTATGTGGTACGAAATATTATTTTTTAAATTCTGACTTAAAACAAGTGATATTGTAATTTATATAATCAATTTTTAAATTCGACATACAAAACATCCGAACATAAAAAAATTATAATTCAATAAATTTTAAATTCTACTATTTATAATTTTAATAAAATTTAGAATTACTTCATCTATTTAAACAAGAGAATTAAAGATGCAAACTATCCATAGTCAACACTTAGGGGCTCTTTACTCACCACTTAAATTTGAAAACTTAAAATTTTTAGATTTAAGTGATTTAAAAAGTTGTTTAGTACTCAAAAAATTAAGTGACCACTTAAACTTAAAATTTTTATCCAAAAAATTAATTGACAACTTTACCACTTAAATTTATAGCTTAATTTTAAGGAGCATAAAATATTCATTTTTACCCTATTTCTTTTAATAAAATTACAAAACCATCCTATCAGCAAAAGCAAAAATCTACAGAATTAAGTGGATGAAAGGGTTCCATCAATATCAATGCTTTTTGTTGCCTTCTTGTCTGAAACTGAAACTGAAACCATCACACCTTAATTCATAAAACGAACAGTAATAAATTAAGGATTGAAAACAAAATCAACATCTATGTAAATAAAATTAAACAAACAATTAGAATAAGAAGGGTATTTAGAAACCTAACCTGTCACTAGAGATTCGTCCACTTGAGTCCAAAATTACTAGAGGGCCGAGAACGGTCGATCAGATTTTTTTTTTCTTCCGGTGATGAATAAATTGATACACTTTTCTATTAAAATTATAATTCTATAGAATTTCAATTTTTTGAATACTAAGTTTGAGTCTACTATCTATTATATTATATAAAACTAGAAGGCAATTCAATATAATTAATTTTAATTTAATATAATATTATATCTTTATGTTTTAAAATTTTGTCAAGTGTACAAGTTTTATTTTATAAGAATAAATTATCATATTAAAAAAAAATTCAGTTTTCAAATGTGCTATATTTAAATAAACAACTTTTTTAATTTTCAGTTTTTTTTATTAAAAGACAACTTAGACTTTGACTGTTTTCATTTGCCTATATATATAACACCTTTCAATCTACACTCTATTACACCACCTGCATCTTTTAACAGGAAAGAACCATACCCATGGATGTCTTCCTCTCAATATCTCTCCTCTTTATTATACCATCCTTCCTCATTTTCTTCTTCTATAATAAACACAAAACCAACAACCCAAAACTCCCACCAGGCAAAACCGGATGGCCAGTCATCGGCGAAACACTCCAATTCGTCTCTACTGGCCGGTCCGGCCACCCCGAGAGATTTGTCAAAGAAAGAATGAAGAAATACTCACCGGAGATTTTCAAAACCTCCATCGCCGGTGAAACAATGGCAGTTCTTTGCGGACCTTCCGGCAACAAGTTCTTGTTCTCTAACGAAAACAAGCTAGTAGTTTCATGGTGGCCACCCACCATAGAGAAAATCATTAGCTCCTCTAACACATCCACAATAATTACTACCAAGAAAATGCGCAAAATTATCCCCGAATTTATCAAGCCCGAAGCGCTCCAAAAGTACGTGCCAATAATGGATTCTACTACAAGGAATGAAGTGAAGAAAGAATGGTGTAGCCCTAATAGAGAGGTCAAAGTTTTCCCTCTAGCGAAAAACTTGACCTTCTCTTTGTCTTGTAAGCTATTCCTGAGTGTTGAAGATCCCGGGCTTGTCACTAGGTTTGCTCATAATTTCGAGCTTGTAACCACGGGTCTACTTTCGGTGCCAATAAATTTACCAGGCACAGCTTTTAATCGTGCTATTAAGGCTGCGAACTCGCTTAGAGAAGAGCTTTCGCCTATTATAAAGCGGAAGAGAAATGATTTGTCCGAGAAGAGAGATGTAGCAACTTATGATTTGTTATCCAAGATTCTTATGTTCAGCGATGAGGATGGCAAGTTTCTAAATGAAATGGAGATTGCTGATATGATCTTGGGTATACTAATTGCAAGCCACGATACTACAAGCACAGTAATGACCTTTGTTGTCTATTATCTTGCCGATCATCCTGATGTCTATGCCAAAGTCCTTCAAGGTAAGACAAATATCCTCAGATTGAAATAATTAAATACATAATAATATAATACTTATTTTTCGTAATTTTCGATCTGTCTAGCTTGTACGTTTGCTTTTAAGGTCTAAGATTTTTATTCATTTTTTGTTCCCCTAAAATATGTTTATCGTATTAACAGAACAAGTTGAGATTGCGAAATCGAAAGGGCCACAAGAGTTGTTAAGCTGGGAAGACGTACAAAAGATGAAGTATTCTCGTAACGTTATAAATGAAGTTTTGAGACTTGAACCTCCTTCTCAAGGAGCTTTCAAACATGCTATAAGCGACTTCACTTATGGAAACTTCTCAATTCCTAAGGGATGGAAGGTATTTTTCTATATAATCGGACGTGATTAATTTTCCTTGTTAACTTTTGATGGTTGAACTACATAATATTACAAAGAAATACTATGTAATCCAAAAAATATTGCAAAAGTTATAACCCAAATGAATTTGAACCTTACGTCTGCAATGAAATCTGGAACACTTACTTGTTGCCATATACTAATATATCGTGCTTAAACTTATTTCATTACCAGGCATTTTGGAGCGTGTATACGACGCACAAAGATCCAAAATATTTCCCAAATCCAGAGAAGTTTGATCCATCGAGGTTTGAAGGAAAAGGGCCAATACCTTTCACTTTTGTACCATTCGGAGGAGGACCAAGGATGTGCCCCGGGAACGAGTTTGCTCGTTTGGAAGTACTGATCTTTATGCATAGGCTGGTAACGAAATTCAAATGGGAGAAGCTAATTCCGAATGAAAAGATCGTATATGAACCATCGCCTATTCCTGTCAACGGACTTCCTATTAGGCTTTTCCCTCATCAAAATTAGAATTTTAACATGTAATGAGAATTTGTTGAATTGCGTGATGTAAACACGAAATAAATTTGATGCTGCTACTACTGCATAGAGCCGCAAGCAATCTCTATACAAGGTTATCCAAGAACAACGTTAACGTACTACTTTATATATATAAACAATAATACTTATATATCAATTGAGAAATATATATATATATATAGAAAGGCTAACGATTAAGCAACAGAGCGTTTAGTAAGTACCTTGATCTCTATCCTTGACTTCTAAGGGTAATGCATGTAAATATTAATTTGAAATTAATGGCCAATCTCCATAACTAAATTCCACATCCTGACATTCCAACAAGAGTGACTAGCTGCCCCAGCCCCTGGAAGGTCAACAAATTAATGGCGCCTCCCTAGCTCCACATGCACTCAAAGTCAGACCATGCCAACATATTTTTCCCTGGACAACCCGCCGGTAAATATATATACTTGTGCTAAGGAACAGCTCGATCGATCTGACCGACCACCTCTGGCTTGTTGATTGAGCTGGAAAAGACCGGCCAGCAAAGGCAGTGCGCTTGGAGCCCTTCTAATTAAGTGAGGGCCGGGCCTCGTCCAGAGAAGCCGCAACGAACAATAATAATCAAAGAAGAGCAATTAATATTATTCCACTCTTTTCCTACAAGATCTAAGCTAGCTAGCTGTTGGAGCAAGCGTGTATTTGAGAAAAAAATTTAGACAAGGCAAAATTAGTGTTTTCCCAAGTTCTATATAGGAAAAAGAAAAAATCTTTCATGGGTTTTTATACGGGAAAATTTGCTTAACGGCTTGAGCCCTTTGGGCATGAGAATTTTGTGCTATTGGGTGAGAACTTGGATGAATGTGATTCACCACACGCGCGCGCGCACCAACCTAGTCCGGGCTTTGGGCTTGTATAAATTTTTTATACAAAATAGTTTTAGAAAAATTTTATTTGTTAAATAAATTTTATTTCGAAATTTGTTTTTTAAATTTCAAAAGTGGTCAAACCGCTCCCAATTTTCTCTCCACGTCTCCGTCAATTTTTCACCGAAACGGATTTTTTCTTTGTTATCTTACCGTTTTAATTTTATCTTCAATATATAGAAACGGAAAAAAATTCTCTTCGATCCATCTCTTCTTCAACAACTTGAAATTGAAAAATATTCTAAAAACCCTAAAAAAAAATTACATCCGGCAGGAATTTTTTTTTCCTCTGGCGGTAAAAGATTTACTGATTCCAAGCATATATCAGAGAGTATTTGTCGAACGATCCATGATAGTGCATGTCGATCATACAAGGAAGTATATGGGCTGTTTCATCCTGGGGACACTCGTGGCGATTACTGAACTGCAAGCACATTTTCGGGCAGAGCCGCGAAACGTCTTAAAGAGAGCGACCTAGTCTATGACTCAACCCGGTGTACTCTCTTTCTTTATTTAATTTCTGTTTGTGCAGTTCATATTTTCAACACTAGCTAGCCCCGCTCAGCCTTGTATATTAATTCTTCTACCTAGCTAGCTAAAAGATAAATAATCTAGTTTGAAATTGCAAGAATAGCCACAAGTATATTTTCGTAATAGAAAAATATTTTTGATCGCTGATTTTCTTCAACAATAAAGAAAAAATATTCTTAAATGAATACACAAAATTATTCTCTTTACCCAACCTATTTGAAATTTATTTCACAAGAAAATCCAAACTCTCTAGGGCCTAATTTTATTTCTCCTATTACATTCTCTCTCTATTTTTCTCTCCCTTACATTCTCCCTCCAATTTCTACACATTGGCATGCTTTTCTAGTCTCCTCCCATCAACAGTGCGCAGAACACCACCGCATCTTCGCCGCACTTCACTCCCGCTTCGTTAATGGTGGCCTAAAATCAAAACAAGAAAACCCAGAAAAATAAAAATACACTAGATATAAATAGAATTAAATTAAAGTAGTTTCTTTCTCTAACCTAATTTTCTATCTTTGATAAAGATGAAAGAATTGTCCAGATTTAGGTGATCTTTGAGTAAATTCTCCCTATTATATATATAAAGCCATATGAGTATAGACATATTTGTAGAAAAAAATGCCATAAATGGCATAAAAAGAATATCATAATTGAGGGTTTTTCAATGAATTGATCACGGATTCTGGTAGTTTATGGAAGAGAAACATAACAAGTGGCCTTTAATTTTGGCTTTCTCTACCGTAATTCCTTTTTGTTGTAAATTTAGAGAGTGAGTGAATTTGTGTATATATAATTATATAGAGTTAGAAAAATAGTTGAAAATGGATTGAAGTTGGGGAAATTTAAGGGAGTACACAAGCCACTTTAAGATGATTACTTGAGGCAAAATTCTTACTTTTTATAGCCATTATTGACGGAGGGGAAGTCAAATGCGGTGGTAGGAGATGGGCAGAGTGGTGATGGGTGGGAGAGAGAGATTGATGGGAAAAGAGGAGAGAGAATGTCAATGGGGGAGAGGGAAAGAAAGTTAATTTTTTGTTTGGCAATTAAAAAATATATGGGGTGAGTTTTCAGGATTTTGTAAAATTTGATGGTGTGAGTTTAATGTATTGAAAATAGGGCTGAAAAGAATAATTTTGTAAGTGAATTTAAGAATACCCTAAAAAAAATACAACTTATTTATCAACTTTGAATTTAGTACAATAATTGTGTTGTAGGAACTAGGAAGTAAATGTAACTTTTAATTTAAGACATTTTCAAAAAGAAGAGAGGTAATTCTTAGAGTGCCATTTGATGGCAAAATTCAAAAGATAATTCAAAAACAACAAAATTTTATAAAAATTTGGAAAATGAAACGATGATATTATATATTACTCTTTCAATTTTTCACACAATCCAATTCTTCGGTGCGTGCGTAACAAACTTTTCACCAAAAAAAAAAAATGACCACCAATTACTTCTATCTTAGTAGAAAAAGAAAATGATCTTTTATTTTGAAAAATAAATGGATTAATTTTTTCTTAAAACTTAATGAGATGATCACAATAATAATAAAATTATCTCTATAAAATTTTATCTAAAACTTTAAATTAAAAGTGGGTATGATAAAAATTCCATCAAAAAATTCAATCATTTACCCCCTTAAAAGATGATGTTTTGTTCATTACTTAAAAGAAGGATATCTTTTCTAGAACATTTATGTATATATATTTGTAAATATTTATTTTCGTGCTATAATAAAATATAATTTTAACTTGATATTGTCAGTCATTCAGTTGAAGCCTTCCAAAAAAAATTATAAAAAACACAATAACCTTTTTAGTATTCTTGCCTTGCAATTACGCATTTGATAGATGGGGCAATTAAAAAAAAGGGCTTATTAGAGAAAGATTTTCACACTAAGGCCAAGGAATAATTTTTTTTTAAATAAAGGGCCTATTTTTTATTTTATTGATAATATGACATGTGTCTTTTTTTTTCATTATAAAATGACATCCCAACCCTTAAAATAAACTAAAAAAATATCAATATGCATTAAAATATGGACTGCAATATGAACTTTGCAGTCTATATTTCACTGCAATATGAACTTTGCAGTCCATATTTCACTGCAATGTGAACTTTGCAGTCCATATTTTTAGTGCAAAGTTCATATTGCAGTCCATATTTTACTGCAATGTAAACTTTGCAGTCCATATTTTTAGTGCAAAGTTCATATTGCAGTACATATTTCACTGCAATATGAACTTTGCAGTTCATATTTTATTGCAATATGAACTTTGCAGTCCATATTTTTTGTGAAAATTTCATAAAAAGGGGTAATTTAGGTAATACATAACATGTTTTTATTAATTAAATGATATTTAAATTTATTCAAATACATTCATTTAAAATATAAAACAAAATAGGCCTCTTACACTAATTACCAATTAAAAATAGGCCCTTCATTCAAATTACCAATTAAAAATAGGCCCTTCATTCAAAAAAATATTATTCATTGGATTTTTGGTAAAAATCAATGTATAATAAGCCCTTCTACCTAATTTCTAGTTGATAGATTGGATCTCTAAGTCGCCACCAGCTTTCAAAAATAACCTATATTATTATTATTATTATTATTATTATTATTATTATTATAAAATAGTATAATGTGGGAGGTGTGAAAAGATTTCTCCATTTAATTTCCATTGGCAAAATTTAATGGTATTTTAATTTCAGTCTCCTTTGTTCAAGTTCTCGATCAGTTAGTGCACGATTCTCTTTCTTCTTTAGCTCTCTCTCTCTGCCGTAAACACTCATGTAATGCTCGTCATCCATGACACAAATATATATATATATATAATATTAGTAGTCAATGATACAATTTTTTTTTTAATAGTTAACATATCCCAAAGGAAAAAAAAAGTGAGATTGTCTTAGAGGAATATATTATTTGAATTTCCTACTGGGGAAGTTTGTCATTTTTTTTCTATTATCTTATTATCCTAAGTCTGTCATTTTTTTTTCTTGTTACCAAGTTATTCTTAGTTGCATGGTGCTATAAATTTCTCCTTATGCTAACAAACTAATATAAATAAAATAGTTATTAAGAAGAATTATATTAATAAACAAAAATTACAACCTGCACATCGAGCAGGAAAATAAAAATCATGACATAATCTTAAATGTCAAAATTCCACTCTTATGGCTCGTTTGGTTCAAGATTTAAACCATTCCGGGAATGCTATACACCATTCCGAAACGATTCCCGCGTTTGGTTCAAGTTTTAAGTCCGGAATAAATGATTCCAGGAACAAACCTTTCCCCCCAAGTTCTCCCATTTAAATCATAAGGAATAAACCATTACCAATGGGCATCTTTTTTAATTTTTCATGTTAGGACCAAAATAACACTCTTCCTTATGAATAAATAATTCTTTTTCCATCCGTGTATGAAAATATTGTTTGAAACTATTTTTTTTTAGTTACGCTGCTGCACAAAAATGATAAAAAAAAATTTGGAACTTTTTTATATTCTTTTTTCCTATTGTAATTTTTTTTTAATTACAAAAATTGTAATTTTTGTAGGATAGTTATTAACTAGGCATGTGTAATTTTTGTAATTTATTATAGTAATTGTCTCTTTTGAAAAATTAGTATGTGATGTCTTCTCATCTTATAAAAAGAAGGGTATTTTTGTAATTGATACTTTATTCCATTCCTATTCCCGGTTGAACCAAACATCGGCATGGCATCCTAGATGCCAGGAAAGAAACATTCCAGGAATCAAGCATGCCCATTCCATACCCATTCCATTCCCAAAACTCGAACCAAACGAGCCCTTAAGGCACAGTATGTTTGCAATAATATAATATAACAATTCTCTCACAAGCAAGAGCAAGAGTTCAAGATATGAATCTAAAACGTTTAAAGTACCTTCAGTTAGAGTATATTTTTAAAGAAAATTAAATATAGTGGATGATGGGTTAAACCTACAACTATTTAATTCGAAGGATATATTTAAGAATCTTACTACTATCTAGGAAGTCTTAACTTTCTTTAATTAATTTTGGATAATTTTATATTATTGCAAATAAATTGTGCGTACCACGATTCCAGTATATATTATAACATAAATTGTGACTACAAATATTATATATATATATATATATATATAACAAACTCGTTCTAAAAAAAACGATACACTCAATTTAAGAAAAATAAGGTCCATCCTTTTTGAAGGATAAACGTATGGACTTTTTCTTAAAAGTTGAAAGATGATATCACTATAATGAGTAGATAATCTCTACAAAATTTCATCTAAAATTTCAAACCAGAAGTGGGTCAAATGAAAATGTGACGTATATGTTCATTTTTGTCCATTAATATTCTAAATTATCATATAACCAACTTCTATACTTATATTTACTCATTATTGAGATCATCTTAATAAAAATTCATTCATTTGTCCCTCGAAATAGACGGTCCTTTTTTTTTTTCAAAGTGAGGACCATCATCTTTAAAACAAAATTATATATATGAATCCCCTTCTCTTAAGGGTTGTCTTTAAGTTAGTTAACTTAAGGGCACACTGTCCATTTCGAGATGTGAACGGATGATTTTTTTATTGAAACTTGATGGAGATAATCTTTATAATTAGTAGAACATTTTTACTAAATTTGATCCTAAAACTCAAATAGAAAGTAGGTTAATTAAACATCTAAAATTTCAACATCCATAAATACTTATATATATATAGTCCATTTCTGGTATGAATTGGGCTTTTTATGACATTTTTTCATTGTAAAAACATTGGGGGATGTTTTTACAATGAAAAAATGTAAAAAAGTTTAATTTGTACGGACCGGTCTGCACTTGGAAATATTCATATATATATATATATCAATTTTTTAGTTCAGCCACTTTTCAGTTGAGTTTTTTGATGAAATTTGGTGAGGATAATCTACTCATTATAAATATCATCTCCGGCAAGTTTCATGAGAAAATTCATCCGATCACCCCCTCAAACCCCCTCAAAATAGATGATTTTTAAGTTAGTTAATTTAAATATAGTAAGAGAAGAGATCTCATATATATATATATATATATATATATATGACTAAACACTTCAAATGGCCATTAAATTTTTAATCCAATACCACTTTGGCCATCAAATTATAAAATGAACAACTTTGACCATCCAACTTTAGAGTGAATGTCACTTTGACCATTCCATTTTCCTTCGACAAAATTTCCTTCAAAATGGAACACACAGTATGCATAAATATTTTAAACAAACAAAGCAGTTTGGGCTATTTTATTGCTAAATGATCAAAATACCTTTAAATGAAGTCATGTACTTTACACAGGGTTTTATTCGTCCAATTTAACGGCCAAATTGAACAAGATGGCTAAAATGGTACTTGCTTCAATATTGAATGATCAAAGTAGTTCGTTTTAAAGTTCGATAATCAAAATAGTACTAGATCGAATTTTTGGTGGCCCGTTTAGATCGTTTACCATATCCATATATATATATATATTAACGAAGGAGGGAGTTTCCATAACTAGCTACATACGTATACATTAAAGGCCAAATCTCTTCTTATTGTCTCAAATTATGAAGCTAATTTTTTGTTAATTAGTCTTGATGCCTTGAAACTTGAAGTGGTCATAAAAGACTAAAAGAGAGAAAATAATTAAAATAAAGACAGAAAACCGTACTTTACGTACTTGAATTTAATAGTAGAAAAATAGTGATGTCAAAATTTTTGCATTTGTCAAGACTCGACCCGAAAAACTTTTAGTCAAATTTAATTTTCTAAACTCAGAATAACTAGCCATTAGGCCACTCTATTGTTAAAATATTTAATTTGAACCATTCGATGTCTTTTATTTATGATCTGCAAACATTTCTTTTGCTAGTGGAGATTAAAGTATTCAACTTTTAAATTTTTTCTAGTCTTGCATGTGTATTTTAATGTATTAGAAAAAAATCTTCATGTGCAACAGAATTTATAACATCCATATCATATGTAAAGTCATAAACAATGATGAAAAATGTTTCATGTATCAAATAATACAATAGCAGACAACTTTCAAATTCTGCTTTCCACACTTTTGAGTACTTGCTAGTTTTATAAAAGAAAATAACACAAAAGACAAATGTGTAATTAAACAGTTAATTTGAGATAGTGTTAGTTGTAAAAATAAAAAGATGAAAAACAATATGAAAAACAATTGATTTGTATAAGAAATGGCTGGAAAAATAAGTTAAGTGATGTGGTGAGATATTCTCATACATTAATTTTTAGTTTTCTGACAAAAGTTCTTTACGTGGTGAGAAAGAAAGAAAAATTTCACAAATTTGAAAAGTAAAAATGATGGAAGAAATCTACACATAAAAATAAGCAATGAGATGGAGAATATATTTCCATATCTTTCAATTTTTTTTTTAATTTTGTATATAAATTATTTAATTTTTATTTTTTATTTTATTATTAATCAGAGTCCAGGTAATATCATTTTTTTCCCTAAAAAATTAAGGAAGAAAGAGAGAAAGAAAGAAAAGAAGAAGAGGAAGAAAAGTTGCATCGTTTTTATCAAATATTATAAAATAAGAGGGAGTAATAATTTTCCAATGTTATGCATATAGCCACATAGGTCAAGTCAAATTAATTTTCTCAATGTGATGATGCCGGATGCTTTCAACATGTATATATATATATACATTGAATTTTGGGCAGAGCAACAATCTATCAGCCAGAGCAAATTTCTTATTTCATGATCAAATAGACAAAAATGCCCATGACGATTGATGGATTGTGTGTTCCTTACTTGCCCTTGTCCTCTCTATTTTTTTCTCCATGGTGGTCCTTCAATTCCTAATACTTATTAACGAAGCAGCTTTCTAATTAAACAAAAAAATTACTAACCAAGAACATACACTTTGACAATTAAAGAGAAAAAAAAATTAATCTAAATTCTAAGGTCCTGGAACCTATTCAGAAACGAAGAATACATAGGCAAGTTAAATCATAAAAGAATAAAATTTAAAATTAAATTACTCAACATATTTAAATCCCATGTGGAGGTCCAAGTTCGCAGGAGTGAACCCCAACCGAAATTTAAATCTTACATGATACATCAATTTAAATTTGTGTAAATTTAATATATTTGACCTAATTGAAATACAATTTTCCTTTTTTTATAAACCTTTAATTATGACATAATTTAATACAATAGATTAAATTAAGACGGTGCAAATTTATCAATATAATATATATAATAAGTAATTTAGTTTAGTTAAAACGCAACTACTTAGCACTTACTCAGATTTAGTTCTCCGTTTTATGAAATTAAAGGGGAAAGAATTGTCAATATAGTAAACGGGAAGAATTTGAATTTTTTTAGTGGATGGAGGCAAGTGAAATCCTTGTCCCTTGAGCTACTTTTCTGGAACGAAAAAAGTGATCGAGGGAGGTCAAAGTTGACGGGTAGGGTAAGTTGATGCACAAAATGCAATGTATGTGTTGAAAGATTCGGTCTTCATCGCATAGAGCCATTGTCAATTTTTCAGGAGTATTTTCGTCAAGTAAGATTTTTAGCAATGAAATTGCTTTGTTTAAGAGATTTTTGTCCCGGTATTATTAGCTCCCAATTGAATATGTAACGTATTTATGATGAAAGATTTTAATATTTTTGATGAATTTAATTTTTTATATGTATTTTTAAAATATAATAATTAATTAATTTAACAGATAAATTCATGAATTATGTAGTTGAAAAAAAAATTATTAAATGGTGTAAAAAAGAAAAAAAAATTACACTAGGGAAAAAATGAACCCATTTTTCTATATAGATATATATATTACTAATATCAATATCAATACTGATGGAAGTAAGCTGCGCTGTCCATAAATTAAAGGCCCAATCTCTCAATAGTCAACACGAAGAATATCTGGGACTCCTTTCATTTGCCTATATATATGTTCATATATTATCAAATCTGAACCAACTCGATCTACCACATGCACCACCACCTTTCATGTTTTAACGAGAAAAGAGAGAGAGAAAGAAAGAACCATACATAACGTAATTAACTAGCTACCTACCTAGCTACAATGTATCTCTTCCTCTCATCATCTCCTCTTATAGGAGGATTAATCTTCTTCATACCCTCCTTTCTCATTTTCTTCTTCTACAAACACAAAACCAACAACACAAAACTCCCACAAGGCAAAACCGGATGGCCAATCATCGGCGAAACTCTCCAATTCGTCTCCACTGGCCGCTCCGGTCACCCCGACAGATTTGTCAACGAAAGAATGAACAAATACTCGCCAGAGATATTCAAAACCTCCATCGGGGGTGAAACAATGGCCGTCCTTTGCGGTCCTTCCGGCAACAAGTTCTTGTTCTCTAACGAAAACAAGCTCGTGGTTTCTTGCTGGCCACCCACTGTTGATAAAATCCTTAGCTCCCCCAACACATCCGTAATGAATACTACTAAGAAAATGCGCAAAACTATCCCTGAATTTATTAAACCTGAAGCACTCCAAAAGTACGTACCAATAATGGATTGTACTACAAGAAATGAAGTGGAGAAAGAATGGAGTATCCCCAATGGACAAGTCAAAGTTTTCAATCTATCGAGAAACTTGACCTTCTCTTTGGCTTGTAAGCTATTCATGAGCGTTGAAGATCCAGGGCTCGTCGCTAGGTTTGCTGATACTTTTGAGCTTGTAACCACAGGTCTAATTTCGGTGCCTATAAATTTACCAGGCACGGCTTTCAATCGCGCTATAAAGGCTGCGAATTTGCTTAGAGAAGAACTTTCGCGGATTATCAAGCAGAGGAGAAATGATTTGTCCGAGAAGAATGATGCGGAATGTCCTTATGACTTCTTATCAAAGATCCTTAAGTGGACAGATGAGGAAGGCAAGTTTTTAAATGAAATGGAGATCCCTGGTATGATCTTGGGTATATTGCTTGCGAGCTATGAAACTACAAGCACCCTAATGACCTCTGTCGTATATTATCTCGCGGATCTTCCTGATGTATATGCCAAAGTACTCCAAGGTACGTACGGTAATTAATTATGTGAAAATGTCTAAAAATGAAATAAATACATACGTTAATATTTGGGAGCACATATCATCCATCACTTGACTAGCTAGCTAATTTCGGAGTTTTCGATCGGATCTACTTTATATATATAATATATACGTTAGCTTGTAAGATTTTTATTTTTTTTAAGTCTTAATTATTTCTCCTAATTAAACAAATAAATTAATGTTTATATCTCTTTGTTAACAGAACAAGTCGAGATTGCAAAATCAAAAGGGCCAGGTGAGTTGTTGAACTGGGGAGACATACAAAAGATGAAATATTCTCGTAATGTCATAAATGAAGTTTTGAGACTTGTGCCTCCTACTAATGGATCCTTCAAAAAAGTTATAAGCGATTTTACTTACGGGAACTTCTCGGTTCCTAAGGGGTGGAAGGTATACTTTCTATATAATAATTAATTGTGGTTTTTCTTTCTACTTTATATATATATATAGTACATTGAAACTAATTAAAACTATATATATAATCGTCTAGAAATACTATGTAACTTAATTTTTTATTAAATGTTATAACCTAAATAAATTTGAACTACATGTAACTTAATTTTTTATTAAATGTTGTAGCCTAAATAAATTTGAACTATTCATGCACCAAAATATCGGAGACATAAAGTGATGAATGGTTTATATGAATTTTACTAGTGATTTTGCGAATATTTTTTTTTTTTGGTCATGTAGCATTAATTTTTCATAATTGCCAAATACTAATAATTTATAGATTTTTCAATTACTAGGCATATTGGACTGTGCATACAACCCACAAAGATCCAAAATACTTCCCAAATCCAGAAAAGTTTGATCCGTCGAGGTTCGAAGGAAAAGGGCCAATACCATTCACTTTTGTACCATTTGGAGGAGGAATAAGGATGTGCCCAGGAAGCGAGTTTGCTCGTTTGGAAGTACTAGTCTTTATGCATAGGTTAGTAACAAAATTCAAGTGGGAAAAACTAATTTCAAATGAAAAGATTGTATATGACCCATTTCCGATGCCAGCCAATGGACTTCCAATTAGGCTTTTGCCTCATCAAAACTAGAATTTAAGATGCAAGGGGAATTTGCAAAATTACATGATGTGAACATGAAGAAATCTGATGCTTGTACTGCTGTATCCGCAAGCAATCTCTGTACAAGAAAAACTACTACATAAACAATAATTCTTGTATCACTTGAGCAATGCGTGTTGGAAATCAATATTTTATTATTTATGGTAGCATGTTTTATTTATGGATCAGACTTTGTTTAGTTATGGTATTAATGTTATTTGTCTTTAATTGGTAAAAACATACTATATGTGTAGGATATTTTTTATTTACAGATCGAACCTTTCTTTAATTATCTGTTTCTTTTACTTAATTTTCTTTCTCGTATGTTGTGGTTTAAAAAATAAAATAACAACAACTAAATATGGAGTTTGGTTATTTTTCATTGGTTTCCTGGCCAGCTTCCATTATTCTTGGAGTAGCATAGCATCCTCTTATGTCTATTATTTGTTGATTATCGATCATCTATGCCCTTTGTGTTTATGTATGTCATTGTCTCATTTGTTGATAGGATTTCATCACATGCACTTTGTTAAAATTAAATTAATTCATCATTAATTGCATCGATCCTTAAAAGTCCAGGTCAGGTACTCTCATTAATTTGTCATGAGACCTGAATGGCTGAACCCTTCCACGCACGAGGCCAGGGTGTCGTGCATGTGTTAGAATAATTTCTTACCATTAAACTACTCTCTCGTCTCAGATTAAATTAAGAAGCAAATTTTCCTTCTTTTTTTTTTTAATACTTGTAAAAGTAAAAGTAGAATTACACACCAATATATATATATATACACATATATATCAAAACTTTTAAAATGGAATTTGTGATCACTCCTAGTCAACCTAACCTAGATAATGCGGTGAAGAATTAAAGTGATAAAAGACTAATTAAAATATATAAAAGACAAAGCGTAGCTACTAGAATTTGTATTAAAGTAATGGCATATAATATAATTTTGTGTGACCAAAGCATGCACGCCAGCCAGTGAAGACTTCCACTTTCAAATTAAGTCGATCTAATTTTATCATGACCAGCTGCAAACCATTATTTAATTAATTGCTATTTATAGTAGCTAGACTAGAGATTAATTAACTAGGTTATTGAATTTTTTATTTTATTTTTTTCGATCACCTGTATTTTTAATTAATGTATGTATAAAAATAAGTAGAGAAGAATTATTGGCCACCACGTTTATGATGACTTACTTGCCTATTCAATTTTCCAATTAATAGTTACATTCTCTTAGTGGCGGCGCTGGCTGTTTCATTTTAGAGATTCTAAATTTATTAGCCCTCCTCAAATTAAAGTCATAAACAACCTCTTCTCTCTCAGACGTCATGCCATATTAATTAAATTCCAATTTTCTTTTAAAAGGACTTCAATCTAATTATTATAAATACAAATCAAACATTATTAGAAGAACTCGATCACAACGCAGGGCAGCTAGTAAATTAAATATATAAATATATTTGCTCAACTACAAACCCTCTTTCTTTCCCCTTCGATTCGAATCCAAAATAAATAATTTTCATTGTTTTATTGTAGCTCTCTCCCCAGTACGTACGGGACAACACAATTACAGTTGCAGGTCAGAAATTATCAATTTTACTACCCCAATCCCTGGTATGGTATGGTATGATATGGTATGGGGGGTGCGTGCATGCTATAAATTAATACACATATGCATATCAACTATTTGGCCTTTAAAGAAGGGTTTTTTTTTTTAAGTAATTGTGTTGATTTAGAAGGTCTTAATCTTGTTTTGATAATAACAATAACTTAATTATGTGCAGTTTAACATGTTTCTTAAAATAAATTTGTAATTCATTATTTAAAAAATTCAAGAAAAACATGCTTTTACAAAGGAAGAATGCCACATGAAAACACAAAAGATATTCAAAGTGATGTGGACATATTCAAGATGACATGGTATACTAGTTGGCCTAAAAAATGAATATTTAAAGGTTTCATCTCAACACATTCAAAAGATTCAAGAAAATCCAAGTGAAAATTAAGTTGAAGAAATAAATCAAAGCATTCGAAAACTCGTTAATTCGATAATTGATTGAATACTTAGAATTTATGTAAAGTTTCTTTATTGATCAATACATTTAGCTCAAACATGTTCATGCATCATTCATAGATTAAATTAAACAAAAAGTATGAAAATGATTTTCCTTGAAAATTAACTTTTTCATAAACCGGTTTTCAAAATAAACTCATAATAAAATCATACGAATGATTTTTGAATTCTTACGAAAATAGGTGTTTTAAAAAACATGTTTACAATATCTCCCAAGCATTAAAATTGATTTTGGATTAAAATTGTGAAAGTCTAAATTTTGAGATTTTAGCCTGTTGGATAATACCCATCAGTTGATTGATGAGTTTTGCTTTGTCGACTGATGACTTTGCTTAGTCGACTAATGCTTTAAAATATAGCTGTTGGACTTCTGATTTTTGGCTTGCTTCAATGTAACAACTCTACCAAACTTCTAAAACGACTATATACACTTTGTGATTATATATTGGAGGTCTAAGACACATTCAAACAAACTTGAATCATCATACAAACTATTTATTCATATATTTACAACATTCAAGAATTTAAGCATCTGCATTGATCATATCATTCATTTTTAAGCCTAAACTTATTAATCAATCTTAAAAACTTTGGTTTGAGTTTCATTTGTATTTTGTAAATACTTAAAAGTTATTGTTCATTGATGTGTATCACCAAACAATTTTCATTATTAATTTGTGAGAAGATTTCTCATAATTTAGCAAAAGTACAACTTGTGTTGAGTGTGGTGAGAATAATTACACTTGTTTAAGTATTGTAAGAAAAAAAACACTTGCTTGAGTTTTATAAAAAAAACAACACTTATAGAATGTAATGAGAAAAATTACACTTGTATTGAGGTTTGATTTTTACCAGTAAGAAAATCGATTAATGGAACTTCTCGGGAAAACTACTCAAGCGCAAACGTATAGTATAAACAACTGAACCACGAGAACAAAATGTCGTAGGCTCATTTGGTCTAACTAGATTATCCCTCACAAGAACCTAGTGAACCTCTAGGCCAACCCCATATGGTCGCTTTTAAAGAAACTTGAGTTGTTGAATATATATATATATACTGCATACATACACTATACGCATTTCTTTCTTTTTCTTTTTCTTTTTTTTTGATATAATTTATATATAGAATTTTAAAATTGAGAATAAATTTTACATTGAAACTGATATTACTTTGAAAAATACCAAAATTAAAATATAATAGTGTAGGTGACCAAAAATTTGGGTTAACCCACATAATGAGGTTTTTAGCAAAATCAATGGATTAATAGTTAGAGACGAGATTTTTGAGTACGATAGGTTCTTCCGATAGCGCTTATGCTATTTCGGCAATACGTCATCTGTTTGTGTATGTGTGTTTGATCTATTAGCTCAAATGCAATTGAAATGATAATACAAGTTATCACTTTCTCTCTCTAAAAATAATTCCTTTAACTTATATTTTCTCTCAGCCTCCCCCTCTTGTATTGAGCTCTCCCTTTTCTATTTATAGGTATATTATTAGAGTTGCAAATGTTACATTTGGGTTAATGGTAAAAAACTAAAAAAGGCTTATTTCACCACTTTACACATTTCCTCTTAGAATTTGGGCTAGCCAATTATCTTGGCCCATTATCATCCCTATAATTTTTAGTGACCGACAAATAGTAAATTTGATATGGATGAAATACATAAAAAAATAAAATAGGAATCTATACTATTTATATAATTAGGGAAAAAGATTTTGAATCTTAAAAATATGCAAGTAATAAAAGACTGTGTGGTTGAGATTAAAAATATTTTTTATACTACATTTAGAACAGGTATCACCCTAGTATATTAAACACATCGAGAGATTTAGTATGTACACATAATTATGAAAAGCACATTTAACTACTATTATAACAAATGTCATTATGTTCTTAATGTGAAGAATTAGTAACTATCTTATTATGTGTTATTAAGTAAATATAGCACACACGCAGTGACAAAGCTAGAATCTTTTTCGGGGATACATTCCTATAAGCATATGTATAGATACATATCATCATGTAAATTAAAATGTATATACATATAGGAGAAGGATCTAAAGAGAACCATTTATTTGGTCCTTAAATGCGGACCAATCATTTTAAGGGGGTAAACGGATGAATTTTTTTATGAAACTTGGTGAAGATGATCTCCATGATTAGTAGATCATCTCTACCAAATTTTATCAAAAAATTCAACCGGGAAGTGGGTTATCTAAACATCTTAAATTTTAACGGCCAAAAAAGTGCATATATATCAATTTTTTAGTTAAACATCTTCCCGATTGAATTTTTCAATGAAATTTAGTGAAGGTGATCTACTAATCATGGAGAACATTTTCACCAAGTTTTATTAAAAAAATTCATCAATTTACCCCCTCAAACTGATTGGTCCACATTTAAGGACCAAAAAATTGGTCCTCTTAAGATTCTTTTCCTATATATATATATATATATATAGCTACGCTACAATTTGTAGTAACTTAATTTGTAGTACTTTCAAAAAACAAATTGGCTGAGTATAACATTTTAAAGTTAGATAACGTGCGGTCTAAATGCATACATATATACCAAAGAATTTAGGGGTCGTTTTTATAAAATGGGACACTTACTAAATATACAAAGTATATAAGAGTAAAAGTTTAATTTTTAAAAAATTGGGAGGAACACTTGTCCCCACCTTCCCATGCATCACTGGACTCTGCAGTTGCAGTTGTTTCATTCACTGCACCGGTGAAGTTGAGCATATCCTAGCTATCTATTTTTAATTAAAGGCCTAGATCTGTACACGTCAACAGCCCATCAGAAAAAGATAGAAACCACCGTGTTTCATGTTCACGGTGTTCTAACGCCAACTCTTTCCGTCTCCATCTTTCTCTCTCTATTAGATTTTTATATCCCTCTTTTATGACTCTTCCATGCAACTCTCTCAAAAACAAAGTTAACAATGCAAACACCCAGCCCTGAATCTCGATCCGTCGGAAGAACACCAATTTCAGCTACTACCGCTCAAAACCTCTGCATTCCAGCCACCAACCCGCCTCTTCATCTTCGTCTTGCCGTCTAAGTCCAAATATATCAAATAAATAGAAAAAGGAAAAGAAATTAAGAACACAAAACAACATAAAGGAGATATATTTTGGACCGTTGTCCTTATCAATTCCCTCTCTTTGGCTTAAAAGGCTGGATAGTGAAATTAAATACAATAAAGTACTCTTTCACTTCTGTTGCATCACAACCCAAAATTTGAGGAGACCAAGCAAAAGTCTATGTCCTAGATTACACTCAAAACATTATTTTGGTGTATTGCGTCAAATCAAAATATTATTTCATTGTTTGGGGATGGTGGTTAGGGGAAAAGGAAGGAGTTGAGGATTGAAAATTAGTGATGAAGGTGTCCGAGGTATTTAGGGAAGTAACTCTAAAGAGTAAAGAGCAATTGGTGATGGAAGTACTGCCATTTGTTTAATATTTGCAGTCTGGGAAAAGAGAAATCAATAGGAGAATTTTCGTAGAGAGAGAGAAACAGAAACAGAGTGGAGATGAAGAATCGAGAAAACGGCGTGATGTCAAACCTTATCCAAAACGACATAGGTTATGTTAGAAATGATTATATTCTCCAACATCATTAGCATTATTCTTTGTAATTATTAAAGCTTAGCATTATTCTTCTTTCCTCTTCTTTTCCTTTATTCCCTCCTCCATGTTTCCCTCCTTGTCTCCTCCTTTCTTCCTCATTTTAAGGCTTCTTGTTTCCTTCTTTACTTGTATATATATACATGCCATTTCCCATTGTAATACACAACATTAATAGATACAAACATTCATTTTCTCTCACTCTCTCTCTAAGTCTTTCATGGTATCAGAGGGATTGTGATCCTACTCAAAATTATTCTCCATCTAAGCCTTCCAAAAAAAAAATAAAAAAAATAAAAAAAATTGCCACGTCATCACCCAGCACAGTCATCTGCCACGTATCAGCCACATCATCTTTGACCGGCCATGTCATCGTTGACTGCCAAGTAAGCAAATTTTTCTTATTATTCTCATATTCACCCCAGAACTTTCTGTTATTCCCATATTCACCCCAAAACCTTCTGTTATTCTCATATTCACCCCAGAACTTTCTGTTATTCCTATATTCACCCCAGAACTTTCTGTTATTCCCATATTCACCCCAAAACCTTCTGTTATTCTCATATTCACCCCAGAACTTTTTGTTATTTCCATATTTGCCCCAGAACTTTCTGTTATTCTCATATTCACCCTCGAACCTTCTGTTAATTCCAAATTAATCCAAAATCTATCCAAATTGCCCCAAATCTCCAAAATCAATCCCAAATACTTTTATGGATCGTCCCGAAATCTCTCGACCTATTTCCATCACTCTCAATGGACCCAACTACATCCACTGGGCCCAGGCCATGACTAGTTTCCTACAAGCTCGAAGGGTGTGGCGTCTTATCACTGGAGAGGTTACTAAACCATGTCAAAAGGAAGATGAGTCAGATGAAAAATTTTCCGTCAGGCAAGATGACTGGATCGCTAACAATGGTGATATCATTACATGGTGCCGCAATTCTTCTATTTCCTCCATTAATCAACAGTTTGGGCGCTTTACCACTGGGAAAGAAGTTTGGGATTTTCTCAAATCTCGATACACTACTAAAGATCTTGCACACCAATACCAACTTTTGACTGCCCTCCAAGCCAAAAGACAACAACCTGATCAATCCATTGATGATTTCATATCTGAGATGCAAGCTATATGGGATCAATTAGCTCTTTCTGAACCCGTCTGGTCGTGTACCACTGATGTTGAGAAGTTTGTAACTTATAGGGATCAACAACATGTGATGACACTACTCATGGCCTTGCATGACCGTTTTGAGCCTGTTCGAGCATCTCTTCTCCATCGTCATCCATTGCCAACTCTTGATGACGCTGTCACGGCCCTTCATTTTGAAGAAACCAGACTTGGGGTAAATTCCAAGAACTCTAGTGGAGTACTTGCTGTCACTCAGTCAAAATCTGGACAATCATCAAAGGAATGTACATACTGTCATGAGACTACCCATACGCTGCTCTACTGTCCCAAACGGGTTTGTAAGTACTGTCATAAGCGAGGTCCAAAACATTTCGGTTCTGATTGTTACAAGAATCCTGCCAGAAATAATAATATCAGATCTGACACTGCTGCTGCCGCCACTCAACCACCACCTACTCCAGCATCACTTGTCACCAATAATGATCTTGCTGAAATGCTAAAACGGGTTTTATCTGGTCCATCTAATGCAATGTCTGTAACTTCAGGTAATTCTTGGTATTTTGATTCTGGCTGTTGTAACCACATGACATCTGATTCCACAATATTTCTTTCAAAACATTCTACCCCACACACATCTCCCATTAAAACAGCTGATGGATCCCAATTACCTGTTAACTATATTGGACCAATATCCACATCCAACCTATCCCTTGCATCTACATTTCACATTCCTAAGTTGACTATAAATCTTATATCTGTTGGTCAACTCTGTGATCTTGGTCTAAATGTTGTATTTTCTTCTTCTGGTTGCCATGTACAGGATCCAAGGACGAAGCAAATCATTGGGATAGGCCGTAAAATTGGTCGGATGTTCGAGCTCATTCACCTCCATACACCATCTGAACTCACATCTACTTTGTCCACTGCTCCAGCTCTCTCCAGCTCTCCTTTCGAATTGTGGCATTCTCGGTTAAGTCATATCTCCAAAGATAGGCTTAAATCTCTTATTTCTACTGGTAAATTAGGAACTGTCCAATCAGAAAGTATATCTTGTCTATCGTGTCAACTTGGAAAACAACCTGCGTTATCCTTTAATAAAAGTGATTCTCTTTCCTCTGCACCATTTGATCTTATTCACTCTGATGTGTGGGGACCCTCTCCTCATAGCACCATGGGGGGGTCAAAATATTTTGTTGTTTTCATTGATGATCACACTCGATTTACTTGGATATATCTTATGAAAAATCGTTCCGAATTACCACAGATATATTACAATTTTGCCAAAATGATTCAAACCCAATTTTCTAAACCAATCAAAATATTTCGTGCTGATAATGCCATGGAATATAAAGAATCCAACTTTCTAAATTTTTTGCGTCAGCAAGGAACTATTTCTCAATATTCTTGTCCTGGCACTTCTCAACAAAATGGACGAGCTGAACGCAAACATCGTCACATTTTAGATACAGTTCGAACCCTTCTCATATCTAGTGGATGTCCTGAAAGTTTTTGGGGCGAAGCAGCTCTTACTTCGGTCTATACCATTAATCGTCATCCTATTCCATCTTTTCAAAATCAATCGCCTTATGAAAGGTTGTATGGTCATTCACCAAATTATAACCTTTTAAAAGTTTTTGGTTGCGTTTGCTTTGTCCTCCTTCAGCCTCATGAACATTCCAAACTGGAACCTCGTTCTCGCCTTTGTTGCTTCCTCGGGTATGGGATAGAACATAAGGGTTATCGGTGTTGGGATCCAATCTCGAAACGACTTCGCATTTCACGTCATGTCATTTTTTGGGAACACAAAATGTTTTCATCAATCTCTAAATTTCATATCACCACCGAAACCTCTCTCCCGTTCTTCACTAGCTCTACTGCCGACTTATACCCATCCGTCTCCTCTACACCGTCGCCGGTTATTAACGAAATTCATGAACCACCTGCTGACACTCCGCCCACAGAGTTGAACCCATCTATCACTACCACTGATCCATCTAATGACTCGTCTCCTGTACCAACAACGGACTATTCTGATGATGCTGGTTCGTCCAACGATTCTGAGCATCAAACACCTCAACCTCGTCAGTCTAATCGGGTAAGACAGTTACCTCATCATCTTCGTGACTATCACTGTTATTCTACCATATTTTCACATCATGAACCCACATCTTATAAAGAGGCTAGTTCTAATCCTATGTGGCAGCAAGCTATGTCTGAAGAATTACAGGCTTTAGATAAAGCCCAAACTTGGGAATTGGTCACTCTTCCACCGGAAAAGATAGCAGTCGGATGCAAATGGGTTTATAAAATCAAAACAAAATCAGATGGATCTATTGATCGATACAAAGCTCGACTTGTAGCTAAAGGTTTTAATCAAGAATATGGTATCGATTATGAAGAAACATTTGCTCCCGTTGCTCGTTTAACCACTGTCAGAAGCCTTCTCGCAGTTGCTGCTGTTCGTAAATGGCAACTTTCTCAGATGGATGTAAAGAATGCCTTTTTAAATGGTGATCTTTCTGAAGAAGTCTACATGAAACCACCTCCAGGGGTTCCACATTCCATCTCTCAAGTTTGCAAGCTTCGTCGAGCTTTATATGGCCTTAAGCAAGCTCCTCGTGCCTGGTTTGAAAAGTTCAGCTCTACCATTCGAGAACTAGGTTTTATTTCTAGTTCATATGACTATGGCCTTTTTATTCGAAAAAGGGAGACTGGTATCACACTTCTTATTCTCTACGTAGATGACATGATTATCACTGGGGATGATGTTACTGGTATCTCTGATCTCAAACAATCTCTCAGTCAACATTTTGAGATGAAAGATCTTGGCCGTCTGAATTACTTCTTGGGGCTTGAAGTTCTCTCTGATTCTGCTGGTTATTACCTCTCTCAGGCCAAATATGCTTCTGATATTCTTGCCCGGGCTGGTCTCACTGATTGTAAAACCGTTGCTACTCCACAAGAAGCAGGTCTTCGTCTCACTCCTCTTGATGGTACTCTTCTTGATGATGCAACTCTATATCGTCAGATCGTTGGCAGCTTAGTCTATCTCACCGTTACTCGTCCAGATATTGCATATGCTGTTCATATTGTCAGTCAATTTATGTCAGCTCCGCGATCTACCCACTATGCTGCAGTTCTTCGCATTCTTAGATATATTAAAGGGACTTTATTCCATGGCCTACATTTTTCATCCACATCATCTCTTGAGATTCGCGCATACTCTGATTCAGACTGGGCTGGTGACCCTACTGATAGACGTTCCACTACAGGATACTGCATTTTCTTGGGGGATTCACTTATATCTTGGCGCAGCAAGAAACAGTCACTTGTCTCTCGCTCGAGTACTGAGGCAGAATATCGTGCTCTTGCAGACACTACTCAGGAACTCATTTGGCTACGCTGGCTCCTTTCAGACATGGGAGTTTCTCATCGTCTTCCAACTGTCATTGGGTGTGATAATCGGAGTGCTATTCAAATTGCCCACAATGATGTCTTTCACGAACGAACAAAACATATCGAGATTGACTGTCATTTTGTTCGTCAGCATGTGTCCAGCAATTCTATCCGCCTTATTTCCATCTCATCCATAAATCAACCCGCGGACATATTCACTAAAGTTCATCCCACAGGTCGCTTTCAGAATTTGCTTTCCAAACTCAAGCTGGCCTTCCATTTGCCACCTTGAGTTTGAAGGGGGGTGTTAGAAATGATTATATTCTCCAACATCATTAGCATTACTAGAAATTAGGTAGAAGGGCTTATTATACATTGATTTTTACCAAAAATCCAATGAATAATATTTTTTTGAATGAAGGGCCTATTTTTAATTGGTAATTAGTGTAAGAGGCCTATTTTGTTTTATATTTTAAATGAATGTATTTGAATAAATTTAAATATCATTTAATTAATAAAAACATGTTATGTATTACCTAAGTTACCCCTTTTTATGAAATTTTCACAAAAAATATGGACTGCAAAGTTCATATTGCAATAAAATATAAACTGCAAAGTTCATATTGCAGTGAAATATGTACTGCAATATGAACTTTGCACTAAAAATATGGACTGCAAAGTTCACATTGCAGTAAAATATGGACTGCAATATGAACTTTGCACTAAAAATATGGACTGCAAAGTTCACATTGCAGTCAAATATGGACTGCAAAGTTCATATTGCAGTGAAATATAGACTGCAAAGTTCATATTGCAGTCCATATTTTAATGCATATTTATATTTTTTTAGTTTATTTTAAGGGTTGGGATGTCATTTTATAATGAAAATAAAAGACACATGTCATATTATCAATAAAATAAAAAATAGGCCCTTTATTTAAAAAAAAATTATTCCTTAGCCTTAGTGTGAAAATCTTTCTCTAATAAGCCCTTTTTTTTAATTGCCCCTTAGCATTATTCTTTGTAATTATTAAAGCTTAGCATTATTCTTCTTTCCTCTTCTTTTCCTTTATTCCCTCCTCCATGTTTCCCTCCTTGTCTCCTCCTTTCTTCCTCATTTTAAGGCTTCTTGTTTCCTTCTTTACTTGTATATATATACATGCCATTTCCCATTGTAATACACAACATTAATAGATACAAACATTCATTTTCTCTCACTCTCTCTCTAAGTCTTTCAGGTTAGTTTTCTTTTAACTAGATATCTGACGTGTAAAAGTCAGAGTCATCTTTTAAATTTAGACGGCCACGATATGTTAACTTTACCGGTGCAGTGAATATAGCAACTGCAGAGGAGCCACTCCCGACGCGTAAAGTGTATCCCTCGATTAATAAAAATAAAATAAACGCATTTAATTTTTCTTTCTCAATAGACTGGCAGGCAATTAAGGGATATTGGAATTTCTACCGGCGACTAGAGACCCAAATAAAAAATAAAATGGAGACTGCAAGGCAAATAAAATGTAATTTTTAACTTCTTCTCGGATTCGATCAAACACCGGCCGGCCTAATTAAAAAAAAAATAGCAAACTTATCAATTTATTGTTCAATATTCTGCTTGCTTGCACACCTTGATAGATTGATAGATTGAATCTCGATCATTAGCCCCATCACTTTCAAAAATAACATAAAATAAAATTAATTAATAAAAAAAAAAAATCATGTCATGTCTTAATTAATGTCAAAGTCCTCGATCTCTAGAAGGACAAATTAGATAAAATATTTGTCATAATTATAACAATTCTCTCAGGAGTACATACGTAAGAAAATATTTAGGGTAGTTAGAATTTGTATTTTGAAAGCACCTTAACTAATATTTAAAAATTTAAATTCTTTGTTATATCTATTCCGGGACTTCTTTTTACACATGCCTATTGCCCGACAACTTCATCCATTACTTGTATTTAAGAGATAAATATTTTCTTATAAAAATTCATTTTTACACATTTGGATAGTTTTTCGCAAATATATTATTTTGTTCTAGGCACTAGGATGCCTTAACTCCTACATATGCTCTTACAAAATTAAAGTTTAAGTATGGGTGCTTAAAAATTAGATATCAAAATTAATTTTTATAAATGCTTTTACCAACACTCATTATTAATAAAGGGGCCGGGGAATATGTTACTAATATCAATACTCATGGAACTAATTAAGCAGCTAGATCTATACACATTACAGGCCCAATCCCTCCACTAGGATATGCGCCTTAATTTCATTTGCCTAGCTATGTATATAATAATAGTAATATATATAACACATATTCTGCACCTAGTACTGTAGCACACCATCTTAATTCATGTTCTAACAAGAAAAGAGAAAGAAAGAAAGAACCATGACAATGGATCTCTTATCTTCCTCTCATCTTTTCTTATAGGACTCGATCCTCTTAATTCGTACCATCCTTCCTCATTTTCCTCTTCTATAAACGCAAAGCCAACGTACAACCCAAACCTCCCACCTGGCAAAACCGGACGGCAATCATCTGCGAAACCCTCCAATTCGTCTCCACCAGTCAGTCTGGCCACTCCGAACGATTTGTCAACGAAAGAATGCACAAATACTCACCGGAGATTCTCAAAACCTCCATTGCCGGAGAGACAACGGCTGTTCTTTGCGGCCCTTCCGGCAACAAGTACGTGTTCTCTAATGAAAACAAGCTTGTAGCTAGTTTCGTGGTGGCCACCCACCATTGAAAAAATCCTTAGCTAGCTCCTCCAACACTTCAACAATAAATACTAACAAGAAAATGCGCAAAATTATCCCCGAATTCGTCAAGCCCGAAGTGCTCTAAAAGTACGTACCAATAATGGATTGTACTACAAGAAATGAAGTGGAGAAAGAATGGAGTAGCTAGCCCCAATCGAGAAGTCAAAAGTTTTCCCTCTATCTAAAAACTTGACCATCTATTTGGCTTGTAAGCTATTGAAGATCCCCAGGTTTGCTCATAATTTCGAGCTTGTAACCACGGGTCTACTTTCGGTGCCAATAAATTTACCAGGCACAGCTCTTAATCGCGCCTGCTAGAGAAGAGCTTTCGCCTATTATAAAGCGCGCGGAAGAGAAACGATTTGTCCAAGAAGAGAGATGTAGCAACTTTTGATTTGTTATCCAAGATCCATATGTTCAGCGATGAGGATGGCAAGTTTCTAAATGAAATGGAGATTACTGATCGATATGATCTTGGGTATACTAATTGCAAGCCATGCACGATACTACAAGCACCGTACCGTAATCACGTTTGTCGTCTATTATCCTGCGGATCATCCTCATGCCTATGCCAAAGTCCTTGGAAGTACCCTAAAAATGAAATACATATATAAATATTTCATATTTTTCGATCGAGGTAGGAGTTTGCTGTTAAGATTTAAGATTTTTTTTCACCAAAATATGCTTATCTTGGTTAATAGAATTAATCAAGATAGCGAAATCAAAAGGGCCATTTGTTTTTCGACATTCAAAAATAATACAACTTGTTTAGTGCATGCGAGTAAATGTAACTTATTTTTTTGAAAATTCTATAATTCTTAAGATGCATTTGATTGCAAAATGAATGAATTAAAAAGTTTTTGAGAAAAGTTAAAGGGATTACTAATGTAATAATTTTGTAAAATATTCTATATTACTCTCTTTAATTTTTTATGCAATTCAATTCTTTGGAGAATGGGCAACAAAAAAATCACAAAAAATAATAAAACCACCCAAAAACTCATTACTCTTCAACTTTTTATAAAAATTAATCATTTTTTCAACTTTCATAAAATAATGGACACTTAGAAAGCATGCAATTAAAATATAGTTTCACCACGATCTTCTCAAATTCAATCAAAGACTTTTTTTAAAAATAAAAACTTGTCAAAAACGCAACTATATTTTTAATTTTGTTGCCTCGGTAATTAAGCATTGACCATGTGGCTCGATTGATTGGATCTCAAGCCTTCATCACCTTTCAAACATGACATAAAATAATAAATAATTAAAATTCATAACATGTCCAAAAAGTCCACTGTAAGGGAAAATATTCGCTATACCTATATCAATTCTCTCAACGGAAAGAGTTCCGATCCCGATGTGAATCTAAAATATTTAAAATACCATAAGTTATAGACTATTTTGAAAAAAAAAAATCTAAATGATATCAATGTACCCTAAATTACTAAAATGTATTACTTGGTACTCTAAATATTTTTTTAAAAAAACTTTGCACCCCAAACGTAAAATGTAATCATATCTCCATTTATGGCCGCCTTTTAATACTTTCCGGTCGCGTGAGCAACTCACGTGTTCAATTAGAAGGTCATTTTAGACAATGCAGCTAAACCGAGCTTCCCTCCATTTTTTTTCCTCACTTTAACGATAAAATTTGGGCCTTCAGTTAACAAGAAAAAGTTGGGAGAAACGGAGCAATTAATATTTGGCTATCTATGGTTGACGGTTGACACAATGAGTAATTTGGCGCTATGTTTCTATGGCTCTACACCGTCATTTAGACATGTAGTAGTGGCGGGGTAACTGTTTTCTGCCATAAAAATTATTTTTTCCTTTTTTTTATACTTGTTCTTGGTAGTGGTGGGATATGTGATTCTTTGATTTGTATGGGTAAACTTATTTTCAGTGTAGATATTTTGCTTGGATGGATCCACTAATTAATGTGTTATCGTAGCAAACAAATAATTCCTAGACTAATTCGTAACATCAACAACTTAAAAGCTGAAATATCTTAAAAGAAATAAGAAAGAAGATGTGGATTAATTGTCATATGTATTTATTGGATTTTCATGTTGTTACTTTCAGTCATTAGTGGAGGAGATAATTAAAGAAATGAAATCTGAAATTTAAGTATGGGTTTTGATGTAGTAAGGATGGCTTTTGTTGTAGGAATGAATGATGGATTTTGCGAATTTTTGTTATAGGAAGTAAGGAAATCTGAAATAGTGAAACATGTTGAAGTAGTGAATTAAATATGAAGTTTAACCTTTTTATGTATGAAATACGTTGTTCCTAATGCAACAATGGTGAATTTTAAGGAATTTCATGTGTTAATTTCAAATTTGGATCTGTCTTTGATGTTTCATTTTCAGTTTTTCAATTGTATCCATAGCAGAAAATTTGAGTAATTAATTCACTGTATTGTATCAGCACAACTTGCAAAAAGAAAATTCTGGAAAAGTGAGGAATTCTTTCACAAAAGTAAAAGATCCATACAACTAAAATATCCATTGCATTTCATAAAACTTAAATTCAAATAACATTCAGTTTATTTACACATACCCCAAAATATACCACCTATAATTACATCCATGGCTCGTTTGGTTCAAGATTTAAACCATTCCAGGAATGCTACATTCCATTCCGAAATAATTCCCGCGTTTGGTTCAAGTTTTAAGTCCGGAATGAATGATTCCAAGAACAAACCTTTCCCCCAAAGTTCTCCCATTTAAATCATAAGGAATAAACCATTACCAATTAGCATCTTTTTTAATTTTTTCATGTTAGGACTAAAATAACACTCTTCCTTATGAATAAATAATTCTTTTTCCATCAGTGTATGAAAATATTGTTTGGAACTTTTTTTTTTAATTACGCTGCTACACAAAAATGAAAAAAAAATTATTTGAAACTTTTTTCTTTTCTTTTTTCCTGTTGTAATTTTTTTAATTAAAAATAATTGTAATTTTTGTAGGATAGTTATTAGCTAGGCATGTGTAATTTTTGTAATTTATTATAGTAATTGTCTCTTTTGAAAAATTAGTAGGTGATGTTTTCTCATCTTTTAAAAAGAAGGGTATTTTTGTAATTGATACTTAATTCCACTCCTATTCCTGGTTGAACCAAACATCGGCATGGCATCCTTAATGCCAGGAAAATAACTTTCCAGGAATCAAGTATTCCCATTCCATGCCCATTCCATTCCCAAAACTCGAACCAAACGAGCCCCCAATGTTTACTTACATTCCCAAAATATACCACCCTATCTTACTTACATACTTCAACTGCCATAAACCAAATTAGCTAATTAATAACTTGAGACTGGGCACTTTCTTGGCTTGGCCTGCTTGTACCAGCACCACTTATTGGTCTTTTCACCTACATTTATCATACCTCACTAGTTAGCAATTACTTATAACTTATTGTTTATCTTTTTGATTGATTTTGTTGTGATGTGTATTTTAATTTGCTTGAATTTATTTTCATTGATTTAATTTTGAATTTAATTATATATTAATTTAATTATATTTAACTTTAAGAAGGGTAGTATTGAAATTCAACTTAATTAATTAAAATAATTAAATAATTAATATTTTTCCTTTATTAAAAAGTTGGTCATTTAAACAAAAATTGTTAGATTATTTTTCTTGGCTTTATTCTCTCGATAAAATCACATTTTTATTTTGTTTGTGTTCACACTCGAAGGAGCGCAAAAATCTAGAAGCCACAATTACAAGATTATGTTCGCATTGGCTTTGGTAAGTGTGAGATCTTTTATCTTCGGTGGTGTGTTTTTATTGGTCCATGAAAAGTTTTTCAAAAAGTTAACTTTGAAAATTCAAAGGAGAAATTCAAATTGAATTTTTATTCCTTTTTAATCATGTAAATCTTTCTTGAAAAACTTAAAATAAATCAAGTTCAATATTTTTAGACAAACTTTTAATCGTCTTAAATGTTGTGGATTCTCCTAATCGAGTACAAAAAATAGCAAAATTAAAATAACAATTTTTAAATATTACGAACCGATATGCCCATATTCAAATACAGGTCCGGCAGTAAAAATTGGGTGAAAATCGCAGTTGCGGTTCACCGATATGCTGTTTTGCCAATACCGGTCCGGCATTTTTCAACTGCAGACCGGTATGCTGATTTGCCAATACCAGTCCGACGGTTAACTTTTGCTGAGTTGTCTTTTTCATCCAATTGCCCACTTGCCTTTTCTTGTCCAACTTGCATCACGATTTTCAAGGCATGAAATACATTGAACCAAAACTTACTTTGAGATACAATGTTTAACACCTCATTACGAGTTGTCTACACCTCATCTCGAGTTGTTTACACCTCATGTTGAGTTGGATTAAAGCTTGGTTCATCTATATATGAGGCTATTCGTGTGATTCGAATATAAGGACTATAAGCACCGGAGGTAGGGACTACAGTTATTCTTGTGTGACTCAAGTTTGTAAGTTTGTATTTGTGATTAATTTATCTGTAAACTCTTGTGTGTTTATAGTGTAAAGTTCTTGATGATTAGTCCTACGTAAGTAGGGATACCTCGTTAATTCTGGTGTTGTTTGATTGCTTTTTGTGTGAATGATTTGTGCATGCTAGATAAGATCAAACAATATTTTCATAATTAAAATTGGTAGAAATCTAGAGTTTACTTTTACAGTTTTTATTTATCAATCAATTTTATTCAAGTAACCAGAAAATAACATATCTAGGTAATTTTCGTTTCCGTGCACGTTAGTCTACTAGCTTTTTCAAAAATTTGTCATGCGAACTAATAGGAGAAAAAAGTGTCTTTTATTCTAAGGACATTCCCATCTTTGTCCTTTATAAAAAAATTTATAAAATATATAATAATTTTTTCTCTTTTTGTTTCAACTTAAAAATAAAGGGGAAAATTTTATTTTTAAAGCTCCATTTGGTAACAATATGAAAAATGAAAAGAATAATAATTAATTTGGATAAGAAGATGAAAAACAAGTTCAGATAAACTGTGATATTAACTCTTGCTTTTTGCCTTTTTCTAGGGGGTGTTATTACACACTCCCCCCCCCCCCCACTCTCCCACCATAATTTAACTAAAAACACATCTCAACACCCCTTTTTTTTGTCACAAATACCCACTCACTTAACTAATTTACCCAATGGTTATAAATATTAACCTATCCATTTGTCTAATTATTAATAAACTAATTTAACATTAACCCAAATAATCAAACGCATCTCTTCCATTTTTTTCCTCATTCATCATTATATACCTCTTGTAATAAGTAAAACGAGATAGAGGGGATAGACTCGCTTCTTTTTCATTTGAGCTCCCAAAATCAAGAAATCACAACTAAATTAAAGTAAAAACATGATTGGTGGATAGTTTAAAACTTGAATTATGATAAAGAAGAAGTATTGTACTTGATGTGGTGGGAAAAGAAAAAGTTCAACAGGAAGTTGGTGGTGACATTTCACTCCAATATGAAGCTAAAGATCTATTGGAGTTATTATTATTGGTGTATTAATGTATATAACAGCTTTCATACATCATTCTAAATTATTCAAATAAAAACAAACTTGTAATCCCCAAAATAAAGTATAAACGGGCTCTATCTAGGCCTTACTCGGTTTATATAATGAAAGTAAACCAGTTACAACTCTCCTCAATTAAGACGAGTGTGTATAAACACACTCACCTCAAAAGAACCGAGTTTGTATTAAGTTACTCTCCTAAAGTAAACCGAGCCAGCACTAACTTTGTATATAATCTCAGAATTTATCACTTCAATCTAGTATTTGGAGGGATATATTAATGTTTGAAAATATTGATTTCACAACAATACAATTACAACTAACTCTTAACGCCAGCTCGTATTTTCAAATGTACCAAGCATATTGTTGAAAAAGAAAGTCTGAAGGATCTTAGCTATAAGCTTAGTCATATTGAAAATCCTCTACTAGTAAAGCCTTTTTCTTAAATAAATTGCATTAATCTCAAAGCTTGGATTACGTTTCTAGCATGTGAAATGTACTTCGAACTCCTGAGGCAGTCGTTTAGGAGCAATTTTTCGCCAATAGACTTTAATTTTATAAAGAATAATATATGATTGTCCCTAAAACAAAACACT
This sequence comes from Lonicera japonica, assembly GCA_021464415.1. NCBI lineage: Eukaryota > Viridiplantae > Streptophyta > Magnoliopsida > Dipsacales > Caprifoliaceae > Lonicera > Lonicera japonica. The sequence continues at coordinate 76,124,489 of CM038469.1, read as the reverse complement.
TACCAATTATAATCAAAAGACTAATGATTACTTAGGCTCTTGTTCTTTTTTGTTATGCGTACATGTGGCATAATAAGTGTTTTTTTTTGTGAAGGTGGGTAGAATTGAAAATGTAAAGTTGTTATATACGTAATTTTTTGTGAAGTTTGGCCTGAATTGGAAATGTAAAAGTCATATATGTATTTTCGTAAAGTTAGGTTTAATTGAATGTATGAACATCTTATATATAACTTTTGTTACAAGAATGAAGTAACTAGTCGCTCTTATTATGTGTACATTTGATTATATGGTAAATGAATGTGTAAAATTCTGAATATTGTAATATATATCCTACCTCATCATTATATTGCCTTATGTTATACAAGCGATTATTACCACGTACACTCACCCCATGTGGGACGAATGTATGTGTTGCACTCACATTTCATTAGGCAGGTCTTATTTGGAAAACACTTTAATACACTCAACACTACATTGCTTTATGTTAGGCAATTGCATAATAACACACTCACATCATGTAAGACGAATGTGTGTGAATGCATTCATTAATAATTAAACGAGCCTAATTTGGAAAATACCCTAGTAAACTCAGCACTCAATTGCTTTATATTAGGTGAGTGCTTAACAACACACTTACCCTATATGGGACGATTGTGTGTAAATGCACTCACATCTCATTAAGCAAGCCTAATTTATAAAACATTACACTACATTCTGTAGGTCGGAAAACACCCTAGAGGGGGGTGAATAGGGTTTTTAAAACTTAATCGTATTTTTAAAAATGATTTAAAAATATTTGATGTCTATATTTATCAAGCAATCAATAACAAAGTTAATTCCAAACACAATGAATAAATAGAACAATATAATATAGCAAGAGATATAAAGATTGAACCGATCGAAGTCGAAGATTTTTTGTCTACACGGTTCGGCTTGTTCCCCCTACTCCGCGCTCGGTTAGTTCCCCGAGAATTTCCACTATAACCGATCTCCTTCCAGGTGAAGATCAAACCTCTACAAGTGTATTCTTCTCACACACTCTTACAAGTATTGAAACACCCTCAATACTCTCACAAGAAATCCCTCTTGCTATTCTATGAGATACACCTCTCACAAATATGATTTGAATAAGTTTTGGTGGTTAACGCCAATGTACAATATCTCTCTTGTGTATAACAAAATACAAATGAAACTCACACTAAGAGATATCAAAATTGATCAAAGTATATAGCTCAAAAATGAAAGATTGATCAATTAAATGAATTGAATACTTGAATAACTTTGTATATATGTAAAATGAGTTTGTAGAATAATTCAAGTGTGTTAAAACATGTCTAAGACATCATATTTATAGCTTACAAAATCATATGGCCGTTGGGGATGATTAAGAGAGGTTTTGGCTCCAAGGTGTACATTTTCAAACTTTTCAACAGCTAGTTTTGACAAAAAATTCAAACTTGTTTTATTAATTTCTCCCAATTAGACCGTTGGATCATGCTCAAATTTTAGTCAAAATTGCCAGGAGATGTTGTCTAACTACTGTAAAAATTTCAAAATGATCGGAGTTCGGGAAGGCCTCCATTTTACCGTTAGATCAAAACTGGGCAAAAATTGGGCGAATTTTAAACGAAAAATAAAAATATTTTTCCAATTTAATAATTTAGTTCCAAATAAAATTCTAATGATTTTTGAACCTCAAATATATGTTTCTAAGATACCCATTTTTATTATAACTTAAAATATGATCATTTAAAATTAATATGAATTTATTTTGAAACTCGATTTTTGTAAAATGATGTTTTTCAAATAAATTCAATTTTAAGCTAGTTTGAATCAATCTTTAAAAGATGCAAGAATATGTTTGAGCTATAGGGATTTGATCAATAAAGTATCTTTACATAAAATCTAAGCACTCACTCCATTTAATGATAATTCGAGTCTTCGTGATGCTTGATTTTCTTGTGCATATCTTCACTTGTTTGATGTTCTTGATCCTTTCTTGGTTTTGATTCTTTGTGAAGCACATGGAGATCATTTGAGTTCATTTCTTGTGAGTGAAAGCATTTGTGGAGCTTTGTGTGAGAGTTTGACTATATCGGTTTGACGTCACACTTGGTTAGAAAAGATATCGGCTAATGGCTATCATCATTGAAACAACCGAGTTAAATAACACTATATTAACTTATTGTAATTATCAAAATAAGATTAATTGACTTTAAGGTCAACACATTCAGCACTCCATTGTTTTATGTTAAGCAAGTGCTTAACAACACACTCGCCCCATGTGGGACAAGTGTGTGTTAATTGTTGTGAATGTTTTATATACTCGCAAGTGTACGAATCAGTATTTAATATAGTTTAGGCAAATGCAAGGTCGAACCCTAGGGACTTGACGGATGGAACGTACGCATCTATATCACTAACTCTAACTAATTCTTAATCTAACTCATAAATTTAATGGGATGATTTGTCGGCTAAAAATACGAATAAATTAATAAGTTAATAAAATACTAGTGGAATAATCAATTAATAAAATACTAAGGTGGTAGAGTCATATATTTGATATCATGTTCCTGATATTCATGCCCAACAAACTCTACTTTATATCTCGCACTAATTTGATCTCTCAACTCTATTAAATGCAAAAAATAAAATCAATTAAGCCCAATTAATTTTAAAATTCAATTATTAATTCATCCACGGCCAAACGTATGTATAAAATCAAAACACTCACTATATCCATCAACATATCAAAAGGTGAATCCAACAAAAAATAATGAAAATCCAATTTTATTTTTATCAAATAAATTAGGCATTTAATATAAAAAAATATTTTCAACATTAAAGCATTAAATTGTTATAGTCAATTGACATGAATATGTGTAAAGGAATCAATCAAATATACTGATTCTCAATCTTATAAAATAATCTAGCTTAACATGCTTGTAATTAAAACACAAAACATAATTAAAGAATACATAAATAAATAAATTAGGTACTTACTTAGGTACACGTAAATAAATTAAAAAAGAAAATTGTTGAAAAAATAAAAGTATGGTATACTTCAAAATAAATCTACTGTTCTTTGAGTTCCAAATAAATTAGTGATGATAGAGGAAAAAGCTGCTCATAAATAAAATATCTCGGCAAGAGAAAGAAAGTTAAAAACAAATCTCTAAGCTCACTGTCTCAAAATCTGTGTTGATAAACCAAGAGAAAGAAAAGGAAAAAAATCGACAAATATGTCCCCCCCCCCCCCCCCCCCCCAAATTATTGCGACTACTGTGTTGTTTTTATAATTGAAACAATGGCTTTTAGGGATTTCTTTAATGGGTTTGATTTAGTTGGGCCTGACAGTAGTAGGGCTGGCAAGTGGGCTTGGCCCATAAATGAAAAATCCATCTTCATTAAAATGGCCCATTCTCGCTGGACTTAATATTTTGGCGCACTGGTCGTACTTTTGCCATAACTTTAGGCTCCGAACTCCGATTAACGTAAGATTTTCACCCAACCGTAGCTAACTCAAAAATCTAGAACTTTTGTCACTAGAGTTTTCTTCAAATCCTATACAGATTAATGCCATAAATTTTTTGAACACAAGCGTTGCGTGCAGCCAATTTCTTTTTCATTCGAAATCTTCTCGAATTAATTTCAAACACCTGAAAGGCTTAAAAAACATAACAAATGTAATAATATATGCTCTCCAAAGTAGATTTTAGTGGACTACAATGTACCAATTTCTTCGCACATCATTAATGTATTCATCTCTTATTAGGCGAGCCTAATTTGAAAAACAATCAAGTACACTCAACACTTCATTGCTTTATGTTAGGCAAGTGCTTAACAACACACACCCCCATGTGGGACAAGAGTGTGCGAATGCACTCACGCTTCATTAGATGAGCATAATTTGAAAAACACTCAAATACACTCAGCATTCAATTATTTTATGTTAGGCGAGTGCTTAACAACACACTCACCATACCCTATGCAGAATGAGTGTATATGAATGCACCCACCTCTCATTAGTCGAAAACAATTTGAAAAACACTTCAGTACACTCAACATTCCATTACTTTATGTTAGGCGAGTGCTTAAAAATAGACCCACCCTATGTGGGACGAGTATGTATGAATGCACTCACTTCTTATTAGGCGATTTAATAAGAAAAACATTCCAACACACTCAGCACTCCATTGCCTTGTGTAAGGCGAGTGCTTTGCAAAATATTCTCCCCGTGTGGATAAGTGTGAGTGAATTAACTCACCTTCCATTAGGTGAATCAATAAAAATGGACAGCACAGATTTATACTTGTATTATCACTAGACAATCCGGATTTTTAACAAACCATCAATGTAAATTAATAATTAAGTAATGTATGATGCACAAACAACAAAAATTTCATTAAACTAAAGCTATTATCAAAGCGATTCATACAAAAGTATCAGAAGTTTTTTAAAATTACATAACGTAATACCAAAAGAGGTTTATCAAAAATATAATAAAATTACGAAATTACGAAATTAATTCTCTTTAGCTTAAACTAACAAAATACAAGACAATAACTTCTTTGATTTTTTCCTTGATGGGGCTTTGCCTCGTCTTAGAGCAAATGGAGTTGGCAATGGGCTATGCAATCTTTTTGTTATATGCTCTAGCCTACTCTCTTCATAATCACCAATTCTTGTAACCTTAAGGATACAGTATACTTCTTTAACAATCGCTGATATGTCCTAACTTTAGTTGCCAAATAAGCAAAATGAGGTGTTATTATGCGTTGAACTAACCAGGCCCTCCATAGTCCATACGATCAAAATAAGCATTTGCAGGAATCTGTCGTCAAAAATTTAGTTTTCCATGCTCATATATATTAAGAAGACTATACACAAATCAACGCAGATTCCTCAACTTAAAATCATGTTTAGAATTATATCATATACGTTTCATTACTACAACAAATTTTGAAAAAGCATCGATGAATGATCATTTCGACTTAATTAAGATTTTCATTTATAAACCATGGGCTCTTAACCATTTACTTATATTATTAAGATTTTCACTTTTGAATTTAAGTGGGTTACTACAACCAACTCAAACAATTGATAAGCTTTCATAATTTACCATGCTAACTGATGTTCATTTTCTCTTTAGGATAACAAATAGCATAAGTCAAAAACCTTAAGATACCAAAACAAAATCATGTTTAAATTAAGTAAAAAAATACCAAATAACATAAATTAAAAACCCTAAAATACCAAACCAAAACCATGTTTAAACCTCAATCATTCAAATCCATTTCCCCCAAACCATCCCAAACCAAAATATAAAACACCATAGTACCATCTAAATCATAGCAGCAACATAAATTTAAAATAAAGAACACCATAGTTCCATCTAATGAGGGATAAAAGAGAAGAAAACACTTACTTCTATAATTCCACATAGAGGACAGAGTTGGAGCAGGGGTAGGGGCCGAGGCCGGGGGCAGGTGGATGTACATCGAGGGGAAAGGTAGACGAATGTGAAGATGAGAAACATGAGAGATATGTCCCTGGTTTTGGTATTTTTTTTTCTTCTTATCCTTTTCAATTGTAATTATAGTTGGTTTTAATTAATGTATTAACTTTTAATTGGGAGGGAGGTGTTAGTGATTAAAAATTGACTTTAAGGGGTTATTGATGACAATGGAGTGTTTAAGACAAATATGGAAGCTGTAAATAACACCCTCTTTTTTTATGGGTGATGGTGAAGAAATTTTTTTCTCAAAACATTAAAGGATAATAGAGGACATATACTCACAAAAATGAATATGAGATAGAGAGTATCTCACTATATGTCTTAACTTATTTTTCATCTTCTTAATCAAATTAGTTAGGACTTTTTTGAGTTTGTCCCTTATTATTAATACGAAACTCAAGATAACATATATTTTACTAATCCTTTGAGTTACCCCTGCCCTTTAACGGATGGCTAACTCCGTCCATTTTTTACCATTCTACCTTTACACATCTGTTAACAGACATACATTAAAAAAAATAAAAAAAAATCGGATAACTCAATCACCATCTCTCTCTCTTGACTGCTATCTTTCTTTAAAAATCTTCACTTATCATCTTCCTCTCGTGGACTTTAATTCGCCTTCTGTTCGCCGTAAAACTTTTAGCTATTAGCTTCGCCAATTCACCTCCTTCATTATAAGCCCACTATTCATCTTCCTCCTTAGCAATGCAGTTATCATCACTCTACTCTTCAAGTCAGGCCTATCAAACAATGCAGAACCAGATATGTTCAAAAAATTCATCGAAAACACCAAAATGAGTTTGATTTTGCTTTTGATTTTACATTACAAATGACAGAAAATTGGTTTAATTTTAGGGTTTGGTATTTAGATAGAGAAGTAAAGGAAATTAGGAGTTAGGGTTCATCTAATGGAGTGGGAAAACAGAACATCACCAGTGCCCATCTTCTACACGCGTTTTCTTCAAATTTTAAGTTAAGACATTCCCTGTTGTTTAACACCCTGAACATTTGAATGGCATTAATTAAAAATATTGAGCTAATATGATTTCTTCCTTCTTTTTTTTGTCTAAGCGTAGTTTTGTATGTGCAAATAAAAAATTGGAGAGAGATCGTTTAATTTTGGCCTAATTTGTCGGCATTTTAGATTTGTAATATTTCTCGGTAGGTTACTTCCAATACACCGCCGTTGTCTTCTTCGACGACATCGTTGAAGAGAAAGTGTAGCTCCTCTGGAACCGTCCTCTCCAGTAAATGATTAGGGGTTTGTGTTTTAGTGAAATTTGTTTGAATTACTTTTTAATTTGGGTTTAGATAAATGAAGAAAAATTAGGGTTCTGGTGTTTATGGACAAAAAAGAATAGCTCAAAATTGAAGTGATGAACGATAAAGGGCAAAATATTCTGGACATACAAAATTTGGACAGAGTTAGATGTCCTTTAAAAGCCGGGAGATAAATAAAAGAATTAGTAAAATAAGGTGTATTTTGAATTTTATATTAATAGTAAAGAACAAATAAAAAAAAGTCTAATTAATTATTTTTCTTATTTTATTTTTCATGTTAGTATGAAGGGGAGGATCAACTAAAGATAATTTGATTTTCTCTCGTTTTCTCTTCCCTCGGGCTTTTGAAGGGACTATATTGGATGAATTCCCCCGTTAAATATGAAAGGAAAAAGGGCAAAAAACGAGGCCACGTAGTAGATCTATCCATCCATCGAACTGATTTTATTCAGTAAATCAATTAAACTGGAACCACACGCACGCATAAACACACCATCACTTCCTCATTAATATATAAATATATATTCCTTTCGGGTTTCTCTCTCTCTCTCTCTCTCTCTCTCTCCCTAGGGGGCTGTAGAAAAAAAAAAAAAAAAAGAGTGATGGAACCCATAATAATATGCACGGGGGGCGGGGGAGATCGTATATGCAATTCATCGCTATTGAATTACATGTCCGTTACTAATCGTAGTAGTCATGCGTACCGATCGACAAACAAACTTTTCGGAATACCAAAATCATCAAGGGCAATCCGAGTTTCGAATTTAGCTGCCACTGTCGATGTTAATGGAAGGAGCTCAAGGAGAATCGAAAGCAGGACGACGACGACTACTACTACTACACTTAGTAATAGTGCTCTAGAGCAACTTGATTTTGAGCGTGGTGTTTGTGTTCCCTTTCGCAAGTATTCTCCCGAAACTGTAAGCATCATTATTATTTCACTCTTTTTAGTTTATTTACTTGATCATCATCACCAATTCAGAAAGAAACTCGTTTCAATCCCTTGTCAATTTCTTATTTTCCCTAGTATTTCACTTCATTTTGTTTGTAAATTGGTCACCAACAACAACAACAAATATTTACACCACTATAGCATAGTTCGTGTAATTATTGATTATTCCTTACTGGAACACCAAATTGGTAATTGAATTGCAACACTTGCTACAGATGTTTAATCACCAAAGCATAAACCAACAATTGTATAACAAAGATTGACAAAGAAAATAATCCCCCGTTGGTAGATATTATTGTGCAAAAGTTGTAAGCATAATGTTTAATCACCAAACATAAACAGAAAAGACATATAGTAAACCAACAATGATATAACAAAGGCTGATAAAGAAAAAAATAAATTAAGAGGGCAATTTAAAAACAGTCCACTTGTTTTCTTCTTAAAGAAACCTGGACGCTATTTTCCTAATTTGTTTTGAAATCCTAGAAAGCAATATTTAGAGTCTGAAAAAGAAAAAAACTAATATAAATGAGAATCCAATAGAAAATGTTAATAAATCGACAAAAGCACCGAATATGACACCGGAAATATTCTTTCGCATAAGCACTATAGAGTATCATAAGTTTTAAAACGACCTGCAACATCAAAAGCCTCAGAAGCTAGTGAAGCATAGAGCTGAGAGAGATGCCTTGTGTAATTTGCCGAAAGTATAGTGAAAGAAACTAATAATTTGAGACGATGGGATACATACCTACAACATTGTTAAAAAAAAAATAAGAATGCTTGATCAGTGTGCGTTGGGTGGTCCACAGAGGGTTACTCAGTGTGCATTGGGTGCTAGTGGCTTTTTCTTCCGGTTCAATTAGCTTGGAAGCTTGAAGCTAATTTCCAAGTTAGATAAATTTTTTTTTTTATTTCTTTTGGTTGTATTCCCTTTGTTCCAAAGAAAAAGTCCCATGAACATATGTATTTTAAAACTGATAGAAAATAACCATTGAATCTAAACGTAACAAACACAATTATATGAATTGTAAAGATAAGAATTACCACAAAATTAATGGGATTACTAACGGCAATGGCAAGCGTCAACATCCATAGTAAGGTTAATAAAACTAATTTAATTCAAGTCTAATTGTTACCCCTTACCGCAATAGCAAATTCGGGCTCTTGACTTGAGCAAAGTTCTTCACAAATTTGTTCGTCCTGCTAAACTGGCTTTTAAGTTCCAAAAAAGGTATGCTGAAAATCACATAAAAACAAATCCCATTAGCAATCTCTTTATTTCGCTGATATTTTCCTGTCCACTAAAAAATACAAGGCACAACACTACAAATTCTGGGCAGCTGAGAAGTTTAACCCATATATATCTCAAGTTCATTAGAGCTTAGAAAATAAACATCTAGAAGGAGCTGTAGAACTATTTCACCTGAAATGTTTGCTTGCTCATGGAATTAAAGTATTAAACTACAAAAGTTTAATGATGTTTGAAGTATAATAGTGGGAATATTAATATATTATATATGTTTGTTGTATGAAAGGAAGGCAGACAAAAGAACAAACACGCACAATTATAGCATTGATTAGCCAAGCTTCTAGCACAGTTGAAATCACCGTCAAGTCCTAAGTTATATGTTAGGTACTATTTTATTCCTTGTGTAGCTTCAACTTCCACTACCTATCCATTGTGTTACTTATTTTTTTCAACTTCTACTACCTAACCCAACACCAATTATTAAACTAACCCAATAGATGAGAGGAAGAAAGCACATTTGTTCCCCACCAACACCAATTAGTAAACTAAATAAGTCCAAGCAATGCTGAGCAATCGCACTATGGTAATTATTGCCACTTCATAAGTTTATTAAACCAACCTAATGAAAAGGAAATAACTATACCAATTGCTACCCACACAATGACAGTGCCCACTTAAATTAGCTGATTTGAATATTATACACAGTAACAAAACCAAGTTAACGGGCTAAGTATAATCAAGATGCACTCAACCTAGTCTAAAATTTGAAACTCCAAGCAAGTACTTGGATACACCATAAAAAGACACATTTAGTAGTTAGGACACTCCAGGAAAAATGACTTGCTGTGTAGGGGAGGTATGTATCACTCCTAATTTGCGTGTGAATTATTTTCAGTAAAAAGTTTGAACTCCCAATTTGCTAGAAGAAAATAACAAAATTTAGAAACAAATTATAATATCAGAGGACTTCTGAAGGTGCTTTTACATGAAGTCAACAAATTTATATATTTACAAAACAAAACAAAAAAATCGCTGTGAAGAGTATTAATTTTACCTCACAACATAGTAGCATCAAAGTGTGTGTTTTCCTCATGTGAGTTCGTCTATATCTGCAAAGGTATTTTATCAAATCCTCACTCAATAATGACATGTGAATAAAAGGAATGAATCTTGGATGCCCAAAATTAAGAGCCCAACATTCTATTTTAGATGTCCTAGATTGAGAGTCTACTCTAATTCTAAAACTCACGGTATGAAATAAATTTTGTTATAAACCATTAATTGTGATAAATTTAGTGCATTCTTAAAAAGTTGTGAAAGTCAAACATAGACTCTTAATCAAGAATGAAGGGACTAATATACAGGTTAACAGTGATAACGTATTGTTGATATACGTACACAATTCTCATCATGAAGAAAATTCTGATGAAATATGACATAAACGGTTCAAAAAACATTAATATTTTACTGTTGTTATACAAGCACAATTCTCATCTAGGAGAAAGTTCCGATGAAATTCGGCCCAAACCACAAAAAAATATGCCTTAATCAGTACCTGAATTGCTAAACCCATTCCTATATTGGACAAACATCAAAAACAAAAATAAATAAAATAAATCAAGTAGCCAACCTAACTTCCAAGTCCCATCTCCTCGAAATAGTGCCACCTAAGTGAAAGCTAACCTCTTTGAAGATTCCCGTGTACGAACCGGTAGAAATTGGGGCTCAAATTTGCACGTGTCAAGGAAATTGGTAGAACTTTGGCAGTTCTTTGGATCTGCGTCAAGGATGTAGTGAGAGAGCATACTATGAATCCATGATTTTAAACCCTAATAAAAAATAAATAATAGACTACATACAGTGAGGGGTTTAAAACCTAGAGAAAGAACATCTCCACATGTGATGGTGGTTCTGATCTGGGCGGTGGACAGGAGTTTGCTTAGAGGTGGTTTTTTTTTTCCAATTTTGTTAAGATAGAGAGTTTGTGGGTGAGAGAAAGATGTAAAGAGAGAGAGTGAGAGTGATTCAATTTTTTACCTTGTAGTAGTGAATCTACTGTTGTATAGCAATACGATGGAGAGTCCGCTTCGTTCACGATGGTGGTGCTCGCTCGCACATAGTGGGGGAGAGATGGAAAGCGGTGGAATTTGAGAGGGGAGATGGAGAGCAGCTGCAAGAGAATTTGTTTAGGACCTAAAGAGAATGAGTATATGTGGAGTAAAAAAAGAAACCAACGGCCAGGGATATCTGAAAATTTGGATGGCCAGGATTACTTTTTGTGTTTGAGCGGGATAACTTAAGGGTTCAAAAACTTCTCTACTTTGTTATTATAGATATATCGAGTTGCAAATTTGGTTCAATTGGTTATGAGTTCCGTGTTCTGCGTTTCGATTTTGTTTGTAAATTGGCTTTGAATTTCATTTTCGTTGTTTCTGATTATTAGGCAAGGGAAAAGTTGGTCAAATCTAGTGGGGGATATTTCGCGAATCCACTTTTATCTATAATAAACATATTCTTTGTCATAAATTGAATTCTATTTTGATTGTGAATTGGTTATGAATTCGGTTTCTGGTTATTACTGATCAGTAGGGCACGCAAGGACTGAGGTGACAAATCTAAAGGGGCTATGTAACAAACCACATCCCTTATTGGTAGTGTAATCACGTGGTCATTGGCCCCTTGGCTAGCCATTTTGGGTGAGAACCTGTGGTGTACATATGGTATTATGGCGACCCAGTTCCACTTTCACGTGATTGCGTGGTAATTGTGAGTACTGGGGCTGTCCTTGGCTCATTCGTGGGTTCAATGAACATAAATAAATAAAATTTTATTATTTTAGTGGTAATTATTTAATTTTATCGAAAACTTCTCTTGTTTTTCTTAAAATTATTTCTCTCACATCCCAAAAAATCGGGATGTCACATGTGGGTTCAATGAACATAAATAATAACTGGAAGGTAGCCAATTTGGGTGAGATTCCGTGGTGTTACAGGCTATTTTATTGTTTACACCTTTAGCTGCAGTAATTATTTGAGTCCTTAATTCAGTCTATTTTGACTGTGAATTCATTATCAATTTTGTTCTTTGGTTGTCACTTGTTTGTTAGGTGAGGAATAAGGTATTGGAATCTCAAGGGGCAATTTTGTCCCTTATTGGTCGCGGGGTTCAGATAGTTTGGAGCTTGGGGTTCTATTGGTCTGCCTTGGTATATGATTTCTTGGTTGGTCGAGATGAAGAAGTTGTTCCTTTTCGTGCCCGGCAACTTAGGAATCTCTTGTGTGATTTGGGCCCTTCCTTCATCAAAGCTGGCCAGGTAAGCTTAAAGGCTTATCATCATTTGTTCTGATTGTTCTGGTATTCTTATTTTGGTGTATTCTTTAACAATCTCTATCATCTACTAATTGTTTGTTTTAGCTAAGACTCGTGTGTTTGAAAACCTGAATTCACTTGGTACTTGGGACTGCTTGAACCAAGCAGCTGTTCCTTTGTTTTGCAATAACTAGGAACAGTAGCAAACGTGATGCTCGTGCATCTTTTTCTTTTTTTAATTTTTTAACCTTTATGTTTTCCTAGCAGTTATATACCTGGTTAATGCTCAAGGTAATGTGAGATTATTGAGTCAAATGTAGTCGAGTATGCTCCTATCGCAAATTATTTACCACGTGACTTTCAATTTTTGTAAGGGCATACTAATTTCAACATAATCAATGATCAAGAACAAAACTTACTTACCATCGTTAGACTTGGTAGACGACTCTGAAAATGAGACTCAATTTGGGACATCCAAAATGGAAAGTGTGACTTGTAACTTGGGACGTCCAAAACGGAAATCGTGACTCTTAATTTGAGATGGTGGGGGTATGTAAGAAGGTATAAACGTAGAAGAGAAATTGAAGTATCTTTCAAAATAGGAGTGTGAGCGCTAATTAAAAACTACCATGGAATGTTAATTGCTGCACCAAACGTTATGGAGTGTTTTATTGGGTATCACTTAATCAAACTTTTGCTTTTTCTTTCACTGGTAACAGATTGTGCGGTAGTTATTTGAAAATTTTAAGTCATTAATTGTTGAATCGCAGTAAGGAATATAGGGAAGTGAAGTTTTTTTGAAGACAGCTTCCATAAAACGAGTTGTAGAAAGAATGATATGTCAATCTTTTAATTCATCATTAATGAAGAATGACCCACTTCTGATAGGACCCCCGCTGTGTCAAGAACGAAAACAATGAACACATCTGCAAATCATTCCGTGTCTGTTTTGTTGTCTACCATTGTTTTTCATTTTCCGTCTCTGTTTTGAAGGACGCCATACCATTATATCTATTAGAAGATTTTAAAAATAAATGAAGACGTTTGGTTGTAAAAGTATTAGTTGGGGTTATCTGATGAGTTATAATTGTAAATACTTGACTTTCACAAAATCCAAGTTTGAAAAGAACATGTTTTCTTTCTTTCTTTCTTTTTATTTATTTTCATACCTTTGCATTCATATTCATAACAGTGGTTGCCTCGACCGACTGAGCCGTTTGACTTGGGTCTTGTTAAACCTCTAGTTCCATCCTGTAGTGTTCATAATATTCTACAACAGCCATTCTTGGTTTTAAATTTTCATGTTGTTTTGATTTTCTGCCTTCCATGTTTGTTTATTCTAAACAGGTTCTTGCAAATAGACCTGATATTATTAGAGAAGATTACATGAATGAACTTTGCATTCTTCAAGATGATGTTCCTCCTTTTCCCAATCAGGTACTAAGCTGATATATTAGGGCAGTGTGATGATCCATTTTTCTTTTAAAATTATGGAATATAACTCTTCTCTTTAAGCTGTGAGTGGCTAACGATGGTTTAGGTTGCTTTCAACATCATAGAAGAGGAACTAGGTCAACCCCTTGAAGCTGTTTTCAGCAAAATTTCATCAGAGACAATAGCAGCTGCTAGTTTGGGTCAAGTGTACCGAGCTACTCTGCGTGCCTCAGGGGAGGACGTTGCAATTAAGGTCATAAGACATTCATCTGTGGTCCTGTACTGTTATTATTCATAACTTGGCATTTTCACTTGTTCACTTCCTGTTGTTACATGTCAGATTGACTAGCTCTGCATAACTTCTCTTAGGCCTGTTTTTTACTGTCCATTGAATACTGTATTATGTTCTTGTGAGGGGGAAAAAGTTTAAAATGACATGCGAACATGAGCATCAGACAGTTCCGAGTAGGGCCACTTTCTATAATCCAGTAAATGCAGCTTTCTACAACTTCAGAACCAAGTCCTCTAAAAATTAATAGTCCAGGCAGGGTTTATTTTAATTGTTTTTTATCTCATTATCTTTACTTTTAGAATTTCCAAAAAAAAAAAAGGATTTCAAGATTGTCCGTTTAGAAGCCAAAATATATATATGTGGTTTAAGATTACTGGGTGTTGGAGCAACTGGAGGAGTTTTTTGGGGTCTTGTATCAGGTTTACCGTTGTAAGGAGGGGGGTGAGTTGGTTTGGAGGGGATAGGAAACGGCAAATTCTTTGCGACGTCTTTCTGCAGTATCCTTGAAAGTGAAACTAGCTCTGTTTTTCCTTGAGAAGGAATTGCAAGTTTTTGGCACCTTTGATACTCTATTGAGTGGTGAGAGTGGGTCAGTGTGAGACAGGTGCTGAATTTGTATCTTTCCATATATGGGAAGCTAGCTTTTTTCCTTTTGTGTTTTAGTCAGTTCTTTTTGCAGATTCTGTTTTTCAGGCAGAGTTCTTTTGGGAGGGGTATGTGTATATATTTCTTCATTATTCTTTAGGTTATCAAATTTGATGCTTTTGTTTCTTTCCAATATAAGTTGTGCTTTTGGAGACCATTGGAAAAGATGCAATAAGTAAAATTGCACTGAAATGGATATACAATTTTGTATATTTACAGGTGCAAAGGCCCGAGATAGAGCCTATTATCTATAGGGATCTTTTCCTTTTCCGCAATCTTGCGTCATTCCTGAACGGCTTCAGTCTTCAGAAACTGGGTTGCAATGCTGAGCTTATAGTTGATGAATTTGGTGAGAAGCTTTTGGAGGAGCTGGATTATACCTTGGTATGATACAGCATTTTTTCTAAAAAATAAATAAATAATAATTCTGCTTTAGAATACGTAAAATATATTGCGGGCATAATGAAGAAAGCTAGCATTTTATGCATTTTGGAGGTATGAAGGAGCTTTTGTTATGTTTCAACATGTTGATATGTGCTCCTTTTTTCACAATATCCAGGAGGCTCGAAACATCGAAGATTTTCTGGAGAACTTTAAAGATGATCCGACTGTTAAAATTCCTCGGGTCTATAGACAGCTCTCTGGTTCACGTGTTTTGGTAATGGAATGGATTGATGGAATAAGGTGCACTGATCCTCAGGTATGAACCCTGTTTCCTTTCTGAGAGCAAAATATTCTTTTATGTAATCAACATAGATGCCACTTTTTCATTTGCTTATTCTCCTCTGTGTAATTCAGGCTATTAAGGATGAAGGCATTGATGTAAATGGATTTTTGACCATTGGAGTGAGTGCTGCTTTACGGCAGTTGCTAGAATTTGGGCTGTTTCATGGAGATCCCCATCCTGGAAATATATTTGCTATGCGTGATGGGCGTATTGCGTATGTGGACTTTGGGAATGTTGCTGTGCTAAGTCAGGTAACATATGCACTTTATGCTATTCAATGGATCGATTTATTGTCTAATTAGACAGGGCCTGTTTTTACTTTTTCTTTCTTTTCACATTTTCTCTTTTTATTAGGTAAGATTTTGCTTGGACGCGCTAATTGGTACCAATGAATTGCATGTTAATTGCGGACATCCACTTAAGACTAAGTAAATGGTTTGTGCAATTGGAACTAGTTTTGTGATTATGTTTAATCAAGTGGTATTCTTACTTGAGATTTGAATTTGTCACTAATTTGCACTTGAATCAAATTGGGCAATGGATGTTGCCTAGGGAGCACATGGATTCACAACAATCTGATTAGCATCTTTTTTGGTGACTGCTATGCCATGATGTCAAACAAATTTTGATTGGACAAAGGTAACATTCATGGTGCGTACTCGCATATACACAGGGGCTAGGAAGACATAAGAATATGTAATTCTGTATTCTACATATAAGTTTTAAGGAGGTCCCGGGTTCGAGTCACACCAAGGGAGGGGAGGGTAGGGATTTAAAAAAAAAATCATGGTTTAGAAGCTCCATGAGGGTTGGACATGTGTCCAAGATTATGTAATAATTTTAAAACATTGACATATTGAATTAAGTGTCACACTTCATACTGAGATTGTCTGAAAAGTGTTGGTTCCGAAAGGAGTAAATGTGAATTCGAGTCTTTTAAGGAACTGCCCTTGCTTCCTAGTTTGCATATGTCATCTCTGATTAATGTAGTAATTAGTAGCTGTGATCACACACTAAACACAGAAACTATACAAATTGAAGTACTTTCTTGGTATTTTGGCCTTCCAGAAATATAATTTCCAAGGTACTGTCCTATTCCTATTTATTTTTCCATCAAATTCTTCTTTTCATGTTGAAACTTTTGCTTCACTTGCCTATGTTATAGCATGATATGCATTGCTGGCCCCACAAGCTACCAGCTTTAGCTCTTAGGTGAAATGGTTTTCTAAACTTTGTCCTTAAGCTTTAAGTGAGGTGGTGGTGTAACAACCAATTTATCTGTTTCAATTCTCAGTCATATGTAGGAGAAGATTAACCCGTTTTATTTATTTATTTTTATTTTCTGTCTCAGCAAAATAAGCAGATTTTGATTGATGCTGTTGTCCATGCTGTAAACGAGGATTATGTTGAAATGGCTAATGATTTCACCAGGCTTGGTTTCCTTGCTAGCGGGACTGATGTTTCTCCCATTGTTCCAGCCTTGGAAGCAATTTGGCAGAACTCTGTTGGAAAAGGACTTGCTGATTTTAATTTCAGAAGTGTTACTGGTAAACTTCATCTCCTATTACCAAAGCTTTGAAAGCTAATCCTAGTCATTGGCCTAGATTGAGGTTTCAAACTTTGCTACCCACTTTCTCCGAATCCATATGATAGAGGACAAGAAAGAGATTGAGATGAGGAAGAAAGGATTCTCTTTGGCACCCAGACCCAAAAGCAGAGAGCTTCCCAAGATATAATTCCTTTTCTGATCTTACATTGACACTAGTTGGTTTATTTCATAATAGTAGGTGTTTTGCGTTCAACTTCGCTCTCCCCAGCATAATTCGTCCATTTGCTTTACCCATTACCAACCAAAGCCTTCCCACATGTGAGTGGGCTTGTTGAAGAGTGCAGAGCATGGAAAGAGGGGGTTTGCAACCCACTTTTTTGATTAACGTTAAATCTAGCTACCAAATGCAATCCTTCTTGTTCATGGGCTTAATTATAGTGGTGGATAAATAAACTAGATGCAAATTTTTGTAGTAACATGCTGTGTCATATTAAGGTTTTTTATTATGGTTGGAAATTTTCAGTTTGCAATGCCTAAGAACTTATTCCATTCCTTGACATTAGATTGCTTTGTCTCATGTATACTCTCATGTGTACTTTTGTTATACCCTGTCATAAGCATTCTATTAAGACCAGTGTTGTAAACGCTGCAGGAAAATTCAACCAACTGGTTTACCAATATCCGATCCGTATACCTGAGAGGTTTTCTCTTGTTATCCGTTCTTTGTTGACTCAAGAAGGCATTTGTTTCACAATGAAGCCAGATTTCAAATTTCTTGAGGTGCGAAGTTTATGTTCTTAAATTATGCTCCAAGTTCTGTGCATGCTTTTTTGTTTATGAAATAAGTCATATCCAAATTTCTTTCTTTTTGCAAAGATCAGTATTGAGTAAGTCCCGTGATGGATTCATAATAAGTTGCTAAGTGTTTGGTTGGGAGAATATTAAGTCCCGTGATGGATTCATAATAAGTTGCTAAGTGTTTGGTTGGGAGAATATTACTTCACATTCTTAGGTTTAGTTTGTTTAGATTCTGAAGAATGTAACAGTAATGAATGAATAGCCAAGAAGCCTAATCTACTGAAATATATCTCTCATTTCTCATCCTACTTGTTTCAAATGCATCGTGGCTATCAAAAAGATGAAAAACATAAACCAAATGCCCTTAAAAGGCTTTTCCATCTTGAAACCAATTACCTGGAATTATGATTATTTTCTAATCTTATTCCATGCTTGTGACTAAAAACACCATAAGAATATAAATCATGCTGATTTATCTTCTTCATTTTCTTTTTCTTTTTTATTAGCTATTTGTCTACTAACCAAACAATGTATTAGGTTGCTTATCCATATGTGGCAAAGCGCCTCTTGACTGATCCAAATCCTGCACTACGTGAACGCCTTATACAGGTTAGTCAAGAACTTCCATCAGAAATTTTATCCATTTACAGTTTTGGAATTACTTATATGTAACAATTTATGCATTTTGATTGTGCTTGTATTATCTGGTTGATGTGTTATGATATATGTTTTGTTCATACCTCTAATCCATATGCTGTGTGTGTTAGGTTCTGTTTAAAGATGGTCTTTTCCAGTGGAAACGTCTTGAAAATCTAATTGTACTGGCAAAGGAAAATGTGGCAAAGATGAGCATCAACCCTGCATTGCAAGCGAAGCAAACGTCTGTATATTTTCATGTCTCGAATTTCTTGATTGTTTATCTAAGATATGTTTGGGGGTTTAAAAACAAAGGCAAAAGAAAAGGAGAGAGTGTATCATTTATCTAGGTTCGTCTGGCTTAAACCTTCTCATAAGTCATAACTAAAGTCTTTACCCAATCTTTAAAGCGAAAGTTGGTTTTAATGAATACTCTCTCTCCAAAGCTTTCCCTCCAAATTGGAAAGAAGGGGGAGAGGAGCAAGTTGGTTCTAATGAATTCATCTTATATACCTTCTTTCTTTCTCTTTTTGATCTATGAAATTTAGTTTATTTTTAAAATATCATCCTCTTTTCTTGCCTTTCTTCTCAACTTGCAAACAAGGAGGGAAGGAAAGTAACGTCCCTTTTATCTCCTAAACTTCGGAATAGAAGAAAGAGAATCATTAGTGATTATGTTATTTTCTCTTTCTTCCTCTTAAATTCTCTTCTCCCCAAAATTCCCAAACATAGCATGTTTTTTGCTATTTCACTTCAAGTGCTGGTTTGGTCTGAATTTTCGCACTTCTTGGAATCTGAAATTGTTTTTTCACATATTTAGTTTGAGCAGTTGGCAAATAATTTGGATCCTGTGAATTATGAGACTTCATATGTGAATTAGCCAATTTAAAATTCCTGGGAAGGACAAAAATGCAAACCAAACAAGGACCAAATGTTAAGGGCCCATAGTTACATGCTTTCCACTTCTACTTTACCAGGGAAAAGTTTAGACAGTCGCCGATTCAAAAGAAATTGGACCTCACAGACACCATCAGGGATGGAGCTCGCCTCTTCTTAGTTGATGAAGGAATCCGTAGGCAGCTGCTTCTTGCTTTGACTGAAGACTCCAAGCTCCACATTGAAGAGGTGTGTAAATTTTAACACCTAATGATTAATTTAATTTACATGATATTGCCAAAAATGTAATGAAACATCTCTTTTGTAGCTTGTCGATGTATATAGATTGCTTGAAGACCAAATAGATGTATCCTCGGTGGCTTTGGAAATAGTACGAGGTAAAATTTCATTTCAATTATCTAACGAAAGAATAAATAAAAATAGTCATTTTTAAACAGCAACTCATTTGGTAGTTTGGAGGTCCCTTAAAATGCAACTATCCAAATTTATTTTATTTTGTCAATTTTAGGTTGAGTTTAGACGTGTATGAGATGTTTTGTTTTTTCTTCTCATTGAGGAACTAAAAGAACCAGCCACTAAATGATTGGAGATGACCCCATATGTGAATTGAGCTCAAATACAAAACTTGCATCTTGAAATTTATTATTTGTAGGGAAGCCCACGCCCCCATTAATTTTGAGCTTTTCAAAGGCTACTCTTATTGCCAAAGAAAAAAGATTATCGCTTTGTTGGAATGTAGACTGTTGTGGGACATTTTACCATATGCTTTCACAAGTTGTACATTCTCTTGACAATAGCCATATTTGATTTGGAAATAGACTAACAGGTTCATCCATTGTAAATTACAATATGAAACAAATTTGGTCTATCATATCATCTTCTTCTAAGTATTGCTTCCCTGAATTATATGTAATGCTGAGACTGGGATGGTGATGGTGATTGCAGACTTGCCATCAGTTGCAAGAGATGTGGTGCTTTCATGGAGTAGCTTCATCTTATCTGATAAATCCAGGTTTTAGTGTAGGTATGTATGTAGGTATTTATGTATTTGTATGTCTCTCTCAGCCAATATCCAATTGGTTTCTTCTACATTCTCTCTTCAGTCTCTCAATATGAGATGCATATTTTGGGGCTAGGGGAAAGGCAAGAGCCTATTGTATGCTGTAAATTGTGATACAAATGCTGTAAAAAGTACTAACACCACAGAATGATATACCTCACCTCTGTATAAAATAAAGCTCCAATTTTGTTACATAAATGTTCTATATTGAAAATCTGAAGATAACCAAAGGCAACTGACTCGGGTTAGCCCGTGGAAAAGGACCCCTCTCTAAAGTAACATATTGCGGGTTCGAGTCTTACTGCTAGTAGACAGCAATTTTAACTTGCATTTTTGCCTTCTCAAAATTTATAAAATGGAAATGCCCGCTCTTAGAACTGTAGCACGAGCTAGGATATTGTATTAAAGTTTCGCCATTTTCTTTTTTGCAATTTTAGCGTTTGTCCATTGGTGCCGGTTTAAAAAGTTACTGTAGTTGGACAGGATACTAATATTAGTGCTCGTTTGCTTTGAGATTGCATTTTCTTAGAATCGTTAATTTTGTTCCCCGTCTAAAGTGCATTACGCTAGTGATAAAGACGTCCACGCAGATTCTAGAAAGTCCCGGGTTCAAGTTTCACACAAAGTGGGGATATCTTTGTTATTTGTAGTAGAAAAAAAGAAGTAATACTTGTACATTCCTCGGGTGACGGAGGAGGTAAGTAGGCATTACCCCATACAAAGGTTTTGAAAATTTTATTTTCACGCCTATATACTTTGCGGATTTAATTTATTGTCCCCTTTATATTTAGCAAAAATATATCTCCTAAAACTTTAGGTATTATAAAATGATAATTTTATACGCAAAAGTTACAAGTTACATAGACTGGTGGTGGATCAAGTGGAAAGATGCGTGGTTTATTACCCCCCAAGTATAAGTCCCCCCCTCCCCTTCTCTTCCCCCCTTAAGGTCGAACACCTGATTGATATATATCACTTTGTATCAAAATATATATATATATATATACAAAAATCAAATTGGCCATATGATAATGCAACACCCACAAGTTATATGTGAAAACTAGTGTTGACTAGTCAAATAATTGGCACATCACGTTATAATAAATTTGTGTTGTATCTTTAGTGTCTATTATTTTACCTCACACTTATATTAAAAAACATATTTTAGACTTATACATGCTAAATTTATCGGTTATAAACTTTTTGTAATATTTCCCTCCAAAATTAAATTTTACACACTTTTAGAGTATCTCCAACTTTATGTGTTAATCAATTTTTGCATAGAAATTGAATTTTGAAAAAAAAAATGCTCTAGTGGTACTTTTGTAAATTCTTATATAAATTTTGAAATAACCAATAAGATATTAAAATATATTAGATGTCATTTATATATACTTTTTTCTTATTTTTCTCTTGAATTTGTCTATACATAATCTATAATCACAATGGATCTTGATTTATAACTCTTAACGAGTATATTTCAAATATACAATTTTGTATTAAGTTATTGTGTTTTAAAGATTTATCAAAAACAATTGAAAAAAGAGAAAGTTGGTGTTGGAGTGTAAAGTGTTACACATATATTTTGCACAAAACTCATTTTTAAAAGATTGATGGAGATGTATACTATAACTTCTGTAAATTTTACACAGTAAAAATTATAGAATTGACTTGGAGACGCTTTACATTTCAAGTGATCCACGCGTTTTTTTAGATTTTTTATAAAGACTGTTATCAAACTCTATGGCTCGTTTGGTTCAAGATTTAAACCATTCCATGAATGCTAAATTCCATTTCAAAACGATTCTTGCGTTTGGTTCAAGTTTTAAGTCTGAAATAAATGATTCCAGGAACAAACATTTCTCCCCAAGTTCTCCCATTTAAATCATAAAGAATAAACCATTACCAATGGGCATCTTTTTTAATTTTTCATGTTAGAACTAAAATAACTCTATTCCTTATGAATAAATAATTCTTTTTCCATCCATGTATGAAAATATTGTTTAAAACTTTTTTTTAGTTAGGTGCTGCATAAAAATGAAAAAAAAATATTTGGAACTTTTTTCTTTTCTTTTTTCCTATTGTAATTTTTTTTAATTACAAAAATTATAATTTTTGTAGGATAGTTATTAGCTAAGCATGTGTAATTTTTGTAATTTATTATAGTAATTGTCTCTTTTGAAAAATTAGTAAGAGATATCTTCTCATCTTATAAAAAGAAGGGTATTTTTGTAATTGATACTTTATTTCATTCATATTCCCGGTTGAACCAAACATCGGCATGACATCTTAGATATCAGAAAAAAAACTTTATAGGAATCAAATATACCCATTCCATGCTTATTCCATTCCCAAAAATCGAACCAAACGAGCTCTTAAAGTTTTATTAAATGAAGATGTCAAAATAGTGGAGATAGATGAGAATTTTCCTACCCCACAACAAGGTTTGATGGATGAACCTTCTACTACAAATCATTTTGAGACTCTTAATTCGCTTTATTTTAAAAAAAGAAGAAGAAGAAGGGAAGATTTAAATCTATTTATTTTAATACAAATAGATAAAAATAACCTCTCCTTGCTTCTAATAAAACTCAAAACTTGCGATCTCTGGATTTGAGTGGAAGCATTCAAAACTTAAGTATATAAAAATTTCCTTTTAGATAAGTGGAGTATTAGGGATGTTGTGGCGAACCTTAAAACTAAATGGCCGAACCATGTCGATTTTGTACAAATCGAAATAAAGAAACTAAAACTGAATATATTTGGTTCGGGTTTAAGGTGTATAGTGCAAAACTGAATCATTATATATATGACTTGAAAAATAATATTACTTCACTATCTAAAAATTAATGTTCCTAAAATTTAAAAGCTTTAGTAAGAACCTGACTCTTTTAATATTATGAATATTGGAGTTATATTATAAATATAAGAGTTAATATCTTGTTTATCGAAAATAAATAGAACCAAATATATAGTTATGATTTTTTTAAAATAAAAAAGTGTTATCTTACAAGTTAGTTATTATTTATAAACATCCGTGAATCAGAAGGGTAACAACCTAGTAAATACATATGGATCACTGGGCCGAGACGTAACCTAAATTATGTTATGTTATGTTATATTATGTTATGAGTAGTAGGACATCTAAGAAGCGGGAAAAGAAAGCGAAAGGGCGGGAATGATTTGATTTGACTATTGCACCCATTTGTGTTTACCCCAGCAGGTCTCTCTCTCTCCATCACTCTCTTCTCTTCTCTTCTTCTCACAGCACAAACAAACATAATAAATACTAAAAGATGTTCTCTAGTCAGTACAATGGCAACTCCGGCGGTGGATTTACGTCCACTCAGACCATCATCGATTCTACCCCCAAGGCAAG
Organism: Lonicera japonica; assembly: GCA_021464415.1. NCBI lineage: Eukaryota > Viridiplantae > Streptophyta > Magnoliopsida > Dipsacales > Caprifoliaceae > Lonicera > Lonicera japonica. The sequence goes on along the minus strand of CM038469.1, from coordinate 76,100,757 downwards.
TCCAATTATATCTTAATCTTCACGTTCCCATCCCCCATCACTTGTTTAAGGTAAGGGCGATCTGAAATTAAAACACATGTCGTTTGTGGTTTTGCCTTTTTTCAATTTGTTTGCAGTACCGTGAATCTCAAGGACTTGTGCCCGTCACGGTGAAGCAGATTAGTGACCTTTCTCAGTCCGGTGATGATAAATCATCTACCTTTCTTATTGCTTCTGTTGAAGTCACTAATGTACGTAATAAAAATCATCTACTCATTTTTTTCTTCCATTACAATCTCCCGCAATTAACTCTATTACTACTATATATATATATATTGTGTTTATCATCATGCCATAAACCATTTCTCTGTTGAATCAAGTAGGGCAATAGAGAGAGTGAGAGAGAGAATGGGCGAAATTCCAAACAATCCCCCCCCCCCCCCCCCCAAAAAAAAAAAACAGTACTCTTTTGTCCCAAATTAAGAGTGAGTCATGTTTCTTTTGGGGGAAATTATTGACCTAACAATTAAGATTGACTCACACAAGGAAATAAATTTTGTGTTTGATTAATCATTATGCTGAAACAGTGAGATTAGTGTTTTCTTATCGCGTGCGAAAGTCAAACAGTAACTCTTAATTTTGGATCATGAGTGTACTAGAATTGGCCCATTTTAGAAAATTCCTGGCTATGGGGGATCTTTGTTGTCTTCTTTGTTCTGTTAATTTACTGTCTTTTCCCTGATTTATTTAGGTTACTGTGGTTGGAATGGTATCTAGAAGAGCTGAACGGGTTACTGATATTGCTTTTATTCTAGATGATGGAACTGGACGAATTGATTGTAACAGATGGTACTTGATCCTTTATTCTGATTTTGAGTGGTTACAGATGTACATTTTGCTCATTTATACTTCTACATCTAGAAAGCCAATGCTGATTGTTGTTTTGTTTGACTCTTTCAAGGATTAACGAAGGATTTGATTCCAAGGAAATGGAGGATATACAGTAAGTTTTTCAATGTTTTGGTGTTTTTTCTTTTTTTTGGGCCTTGTTAAGATTTTAGAATTTGAACTACATTGAGTTATTAGGCACACTGACAATCTTTTTGAGTCTTATTTTTTGCAACAGGGATGGAATGTATGTTCGTGTTAATGGACGCCTAAAAACCATTCAGGAGAAGAGGCAACTTGTTGCATTTTCTGTTAGGTACGAGCTCAAATGTATCTGGCTTAAATGTTCAATAATCACTCTCTGGCTTTCAATTTCACCCTCCACTTTTATGGGCAACTGCTTTATAAAATGGAAACTAAATATGGAGTGGGGCATCATGATACTGAAAATTAGGTCCACTGTGCAAGGTGGATGAACATTTTTCAATTAACATGTTTTTTGTTGGGCAAAAATTTTGTTCCTCACCCATTCTTTAAAGTTGTGACCTCTTTCTATCTCTATTTCTATATAATAATATGCACACTTGCAGTGTGAATACAGCATCATGTCCATTTGTACAAATATAATCTTGCCTAAACCTCTCCAGCCTCGGTTTCTACTTTCTTAGTAGAGGTCGTGACTTTCAGTAAGAAATCCCTAGGGATGTGAATAAGGGGATAATGGATGAATTTTTTGGAGATGACCAAAAGATCTGTTCCATTTAGTATAGGTCAAACCCTCCCCTCCATGCACTTAGTTATGTTCACCTTTTTTGCTCAAATATTGATGGAACAAAAACATGACGTGATTCGTGAAGCCTCTCAGTTATTACTTATTAGAGTCATCCTGAAACTTGTTTCCAATCTTGTAGTAGTTGAGGCGTTAATTTAGAAAACAGACTTGCTGAAATTACAGCAATACAAAGATGAGATAACCAAAATACTTGCTTTTTGTGAACATAACTTATTTCATACAGAAGCATAACACATGACCATTTGTTCAGTTACTCAGATAAGGTGCTTAATATTATGCTACATGCATTGTCTTGTATAATGACAAAACTATAGTGTATAAGTTGTATCCAAGTATAAGAGGGAATGTTAAGTTGAGCCTGTACTTGATTTTCATTTCCTGATAAGAAGTTCACGGGAAGATGAATTCACTCTTTCCAAATGTTCAGTAATTCAAGAATTGACACAAGTCTCTGGTAAAATATGGCATTCTGCTGCTGTTTTTGGCACTTCTCCCCATCTATGCTCTCAGTAAAATAAGAGTACCTTTTTTAATTGCAAGGAAAAATGAATTTTGTGCCCATACTTATTATTAGCAAAGATATTTCAAAATTTCCGGTATAAACTCTAAAGTCATGCAATTATGTGGCATCCTTAAGTAATTGTTTCCAAAAGATACTATAGTCAGATTCACTTTTTAAGATGGACTATCATTTTGGGACACTTGAGAAAGGAAACTGGATCTTTAAAATTTGAAGGAGTAACAATATTGGCAATTTGGCATACTAAAAACTACATAGTTATTAATTAATAGATACATTCAGTATTGAAATTTCAATGTCTTACTACGACCCTCCTTTTCTGAGCAGAACAGCATATCTGTCAAGCTTACTACAATTTAGGAAAAATTGTTTTCTGAATGCATTAACCTGTGGGTTGATAGAATCATATAGATATTAGACATGCACGGGTTGTTCTGGAAAAATGGTTTGCTACATGTATGTGAATTTTGTTTTGCTATTTGGAGATGTTTTGTAATCACAACATTAGTATTTTGAAATACTGTTCTTTTTACCCAGGCCAGTGACTAATTATGATGAGCTTTCCTTCCACTTCATTGAGTGCATTCACTTCTGCATGAAGAACTCTGGATCTCAGGTACCTAGATACAAAAAAATTATGTTCTGCACATATTGGTTTAAAAAGTTGCGAACACTCTCTATACTTAGATACAAGTAATGAATTAAAACTATTATTTAAATGTTGAATTTCATTATTTTGTGATTGAAGATGCAAGGAGATTCTTCTAGGATGTCTATTGAAAACACACCTGCACAGAATACATCAAATACTTATCGGACAACCCCGCCCACTCATGTGAGGAATCCGTAGTCCTGAATTCATTGATTCTTTTCTCCGAAATATTCCTTTTTCTTGGTAATATCCTCGTTTTGGGTTCAAATTCTGCATCTTTTGTGTAGATCTCTGGAGATTCTGTTGTTGATGGACTCAAAGCCTTTGAACAACTGATACTCAATTATCTGCAGCAACCTTCAAATTCGTAAGTTATGCTTTAACTATCATTAGTTAATTATTTTTTGTTTGTACATAGGTACTACATGCATGTTTGTTTTCCTAGCGTTCAATAAGGTACCTTTACTAGGAAAGGATTTTGGGTAATTTTGCTTAGGTTTTCATTAAAAAAAAAAAGTCCGTAAATTTGCCAGAAACCCGCCTTGTACGTTAATGCGTAAATATAAAATAATCTATCAAACACCATATAATAGTTTTGTCGATCACACATTAGTATGATACTCTTGAGAACACAAGAAGTTGAAAAAAGCTCAAATGATTGTAGTCTTTAGTTTTTTGTTTCATTAAATTAAATTAAAGGTATGGGTATAGTTGTGATTTTCACACGTTCTTTAAGGCTTGTCTCATCCACTATTATATAAACGTGGGATAGCATTTTTGTATTCTCATTTTACCCCCATTATGTTCTTTTTTTCTTACCCAAAAAAAGTAATAAATAAAGACTTAAAAGTCTAAACCACCGAGATAGAATGGTTTATAGTCATTGGGCCATTTGTTGTAATTATTATTATTATTATTCAATTTTTCATTTTAAATAGTTGCATATGCATTGCCTGTGCAAGAACTGAACTGTTATTGGGAACGAATGTGTGCAGTGGACGTGAAAAGGGTGTACACAAGGATGAACTGTCTCAGAAGCTCAAAATTCCTAGTGACAAAATCATGTCTCTCTCTCTCTCAATATATATATATATATATATATCCATCTATCTATTTATCATTTTTGTAGCGGCACTTGAAATTTGTTGTATGGGGGTTTGCTTGCAGGGAATCATTGAGAATTTTGGAAGAGGAAGGGTTGATATATTCCACCATTGATGAATTTCACTTCAAGTCTACTTAGAGACAGACTTCATTCTACTTTTACCCACCATTAAGATGGGATAGCAGCGTAGTACTGAGTTAGTTATATATATATAGTTGGGTGAGACGTCTTTCTCTTTCTCTCTCTGGATCTTGTTTCATTTGAAGTTACGAAATTCAATTATCTACGTTTTGCTTTCGTTTTCAGCTTTCTAGCTATAAGCAAACAACACTCACCAAGAGTGTTGAAATAGTTTAACTCTGTTTTTCTTTCCCTCATTTTTTTGAACCCGCGTACCTGCAGTTAGAACAACCATCACTATCGTAAATATCAGGGCCGGCCCTGGGGCAGGGCAGGCAGGGCGACCGCCCAGGGCCCAAAAATGAGAAGGGGCACCAAATTTTTTGTATATGTATATGTATATATATAATATAATATAATAAGTATATGTTAAAAAAGTATTAAATAAATAAAATATCTTTTCAAAAATCCTTATTCAAAAAGGTAACATTCCAATAAAATGATGCAAAATTTCAAAATATGTCTATTCGTCTTCACCTATTTTTCATTGAACAAAATTAAGAAAAATAGAGCTACGTCTATTCTTTTATTATTCTTCAATCTTCAGCTTTTCCTTTTGCAATTGCCTATTGCCCTCTTGATGTCATTTTGGAGCATCTAGAAGTTTTTTGGAAGATGAAAATGCACATGAAAGTTGAAGATGTAGCGTATAGATGCTTGAATTATCATTGTATTGGTTTTGAAGAAATGTAAACTCGTACATTTCGAAATGAAGTTTGTAAGCACTTTGAATTTTTAATTGTAATATGTTTTTGGTGGAATACAAAAATTAATTGATTTTTTTAATATAAAACAATCAATATATTTATTTATTAGAGGGGTATCATTTTAGAAATTTGCCCCAGGCCTAAAATTGGTCAGGACCGGCTCTGGTAAATATTATTCTTTCCTTCTTAAATTGAGAATTCAACTTTGATACTTCTTTTATCAAAAACATAATTTAAACGTACAAGGGATGTGGCTTTTTTTTGTTTTTTAATTGCAGGATTGGTATACTAGGTATTTGTTTGGTTTGTGTTTTTAATTATTTCCAAAGTCCTAAATTGATAAATTTGGGTAGTCTTTTTATAATTCATGCGAAGAGGTTAAGTTGACGAGACTTTAAACTTCTCACTTGAAATTATCATTTTATGTTTGAACAATTAACAAAAATTTGAACCAAATGAGCATTGATCGTAACAAAAAGGGGGGACTTCTATTTTGAACGATTATAGTAACAATTTTATGAATTATAGCTTTTCACTGTCCCGTTGAACTGTAACAGCAAACCTAAAGTTTCATTCAAACTGTGTTCAAAAGTCTTTTAGAATTAAACTGATATGCTTAAAACCTCAGCGGGAAATCCATATATGTAAAACTGTTTTTCGAATGTAGAAATAAGAGAGAAATTATATAAATGCTAGATTAATTCTACATGTCAGAATTTCCGCACCTTCCCCTTACCATTTCTCACGAGCGATTCAAGTGGGCACAACAAAGTATGCCTTCTGAATTGATATTTCAAATAATAATTGCAAGAAGAGTGTTGCCCACGAAACTAAAAGACCCTCTGTTGGACAGGATACTATTCCCTTTGACCCACAGCCAAAGATAGCAAGTGTACCATAAAAAAAAAAAAGAATTATTGATACTTTATAACCCAAACTCCACAACCATTTCCAACTATTCCTCTTTGTTATATTGTCAAACATATATGAATATGATGCCTCTCCGCTCGCCTACATCTCCCCCAAAATACCCGTTCTTTGATCCTTTAATTCATAAAAAAAAAAGTATAAATGTTGGACATTCAGGGGTTCAAGAGGAATGGCTCTATATTCGTCGGATTGAAAATCTAGCAATACATCCAAAAATACAGATGAACGGTATCACAGCCCGAAGAAAAGTAAGAGTGTACTCACCAAGTGGAAAAATAGTGTCTAATTTGTGCTTGGTGCTTGCCTTAACCTTTTTTACATTGTATATATATTTGGTTTTCTGAAGCGTTTTAACAAGGCACATACTAAGATGATCCCCATTACTCTAAAATAAATGAGTAAAAAGTATGTCCTCCGCACTTAAAATACTCATACATGCATGAAAGAGAGCGGGAGTTGATTTCCAAACATGAATTTCACTAGAGAATCAACAATTAACTAAATAGCTCCCAAAACATTGATGCAATCACAGAAGTAAAACATATATAAAACAAATGTTCAAAAGTACTTGAGCAGAGCAGAAACTCCTCATAAAAAACAAATCCCATAAGCTGTTTTTCTGTATCAATAGTCTCTACAAAAACTCATCTAACCAGTGCTACATGTACCCACTCGATTCAAACTTTTGCGTCCTCCAAAAATGCTATGTCCATATTTCAAAGAGCCTCAACCAATCCCTTGGTACATATAAACCTGCATTTATTTCGACGATTAAAAAGATGGCACAGATTTTACTTTCAATTTTAATAATTGCTTTACATTAAAGTGTCTAATCTGGCAAAGTCTTCTGCTTTCGTCATATATAGTAAATCTGTGGTGTTCCCATTTTCTTCATACGTCTAGCAGGTCAACCTGAATTTGCTAAGGCTACAATCCTGCTCACATTGTGTATTCATGCCGGGTCAGTGGGTCATGTGGAAAATTGTTATCGCAGTAGTATCTATCTATTGGATACCAATATTTCAGAAAAAATTAGCAGGCATATCCGATACTTCTTTATGTATGCATAATTTAATTCATATATACATATATATATGTGTGTGTGTGTGTGTCCTTTTTTCTAGCACGTATCCAATACTTTGGATCGGTCCTTGTTAAATCTCTTGATCAGCAAAATGCATTTTTCTCACCAATTACACTACAGTAGAGAAGATTCATGTGGTTTCCTCGAGAGAGATCAAAAAAAAGGACTCCATGTTACAAAGATTCATTAACATAAATAAATTTATTCAAAAAATCATACTTATTTTAAGCATACATGTATTTGGAAATATACTTCATTTGAAATTATGTTGATTATGTAATAAATATGGCTGAATAACTAAAAAATACAAGTACATATATACATGCTATAGATGTTTCTGCCATATCCGAGTTACTTAGCTTTAATCTCCTTTTCTCCTCTGCTTAATAGGCTTTGCCATCACTATGGCGTATTTAAACTGATAATATGATGCCAATGTAGTTAGTAGTTAGTATCAGAGAGTATTTATTCACCTGCAAGTACAGTGAGAGAAGATAAGAAATGTGAGAAGATCAGGTGCTGCCTCCCTTCTGCTTGAGAGTGATCTTGTCCCCCAAACTTAGAGCAATTCCCTGTGTCTTGCTCCTTATCCTTATATATCCATTCAGCTTCCCGTCAGCTTGTTTCTCTATGCTCAAATTTACCAAAGCATCCTCCCCAAACACACTCTTGGCGTACAAGTTAGCTGCCAAAAACCCACACTCTCCCTCCAATGCCGACCTTAAACGGACAATAGAAAACAGAGTTATATAGTTCATCGTCCAATGCACAAGTATGATAACAAAATGGGAAAGAAAAATACGACAAATGTAAAAAATGGTTGCTAAATGAACGAAGAATAATGCTGTGTCTCAAAATAAGAGTATAAACTTCCATAAGTATCCGCTCGTTTATTAAATTCAGGACCGGGTTAATAGATAACCATGATTGTCGCACATTAATAAAAGGTTTATGTTGGAAAAAAAAAATGAATCTGAAGGCAGTGGCGCTGGTCTTCAATGGCAGCAACTACAAGCTACAAAAGATTGGAGACGAAAAGAAATCAAAGTAGATACTGTTGCTTCTGGTACGATAATTTGGGCGACGAAGGCCCTCAGAACAGCTGAAATATTGTTGCTGTTGTGCAATGTAAGGCAGAAAATAGCGTGGGCTATTGCATGTAAAAGTTGCCATGTCAGCAAATGACTTGCGCCAATTGTGCACATTGCAAAAGCTAGGGTGCTGTGGTGCAAAATTGTCCCAAAAAACACATTTTTCTTGAGAAATAGCGCTTTATGCTATTAAGAAACACTGGATCAAAAACTGAACTCAGGATGATCATCATAGTTTGCTGCTTTTGCATTTGCTGGTTTATGTTTAACTAATGCAGACACAACAGAAACTACTTTCCAATGCATGGAACCAGCAGTGAAACCAATATATCCTTAGAAAGCCTGTCTAAGCATGTAGCACTTCAACGCATCTAGTTTTATCTGAAGAAATTATAAAAGAGAGAAGCATATCAAGCAGACAGAGAAATAGCTTACGAAGCAGTGAGGCACTTCATGTTGGTTGATTTCATGATATGGTCAAGGAATTCTTTCTCGTCTTGAATTACAGTGTTGACAGCAACCTGCATGGGTTGTGATCAAATAAGTCAACCAACCAACAGCAAGGAGATACATATATATATACACGAAATTTAGCAGCATGACAAAAAAGCACATATACTCAACAGATAGGTGCCAACTTATAGCTAAAATGAGTTCCCACTCGAAGCATTTATCTGTTATATAGCCTCCTAAACTGCAATAAAAATTGAATATAGCGGAGGTACAACAAATGTTCCAGTATATATTAACTTTATTCGTTTGGTTATTTCAAAACAGATGACATAAATCACATAGATACATACACTATCTACAACCCATTAAGTTAAAAGAACAATGTCGTAGTTGGCATGTTAGGATCATTTAAGACAATGGTGCTTACTAGTTTTATGCCAAAAATATATCATTCCACGAAAGATGCAAGCTAGACTCTTAGCATGACAGGCATAATAAAATTCAAGTCCATTTGCTCACATATAAATAGTCCTCATAAATAAAAAGTACTAAGTTTCAAGTTGGCTGTGGGATCGGCATCTGAAAGGACTGCTGATATTAGGCAAGCCATGAGGGTGATTCACTATACTCTAGGTAGTCATAATCCATATTACCATAATACCATTTACCACTAATCACCAAATTTTAAATTCTGGGAGAATTGTGAAATTTTGGGAATAATAATGAGAAAATCTTTGGGAGAAGGTTTTGGTTAGGATAAAGGAATCGCTTAATAAGTTGGGGACGTGGTGCAAGATCTAGAAGAAAAGGTGAGGTGGCAACATGCTATTTGATCAAAAGAAATGAAGCCCTCCCGGATAAGAGTCTAAGACTCACTTTGGTGTTAGCTTATCAAAAGTAAATATGCAGGTCAAGACAATGGGTGGAATAATTGTGATTAATCCAGAAAAAATATAGTTCTCAAGGCATAAATTCTTCTCTTATAGTAAATTGGCTGTAGGTGTGAGATCGGGTGATTCTATTTGGTTTTGGGAGGACTCTTTGAGCGGCCATCAAGCTCTTCACCTTCTTTTCCCTCGCATTTATTGTTTGTAATTGGATATCAGGTATCCTCAAATTTTAACCCTTCTTTTCAAAGAAATCTTAACAGCCAAGAAATCACCCAACCTGTCATCTTTATGTCCCGTTCATGTTAGGTTAGTAAGTCATGTTGAAAATTTCCAGCTAGCCAAATAGAAGATAGTTACAACTGAAGTACAGATTAATTGGTTGGCATGTGAATAAAAACAGTATGAGTTACAGATGTTTGACTCTAGTAAGACTTCGTACTGTATGCGTAAGATTAAATTCAGGAGTTGCTAATGAAGATTTCAGGGGAAATGAGATCCATGGTGTCAACCAATTAGCAAGATTCAAAATCTCCAAACAAACTTCAAATATATTGGGTTTGCAATAATAAACACCCACAGTGAGCACCCACGTTTTTAGTGAAGCCAGAAATTTTACAAAATACTCCGTCTCAAATCGATAGTCCCATTTTGACTTTAGTTCATTTTAAGAAAAGACTAATTTAACCTAATCAATGGTCAATGATACAATTTTTTCTTCTACTATGAGATTGGTAAATTGATTATGTCCCCAAAAGGAAAGTAGGACCATCAATTTGATACGGAGGCAGTAATAACAATAACACGTAATCAATTGGGATTCGATCCATCTAATGGGATATTACGCATTAGTTGAATATATCCCAACATCAGTACCATTATCATGCCATTGCAGTCATTGACATGGCAATTTGGCTGATCAAGATGGCACAGTTTCCATGTCAAGTCATGAAATTTTAAGAAATTACTGAAGTCAACACATTTAAAACTAGATGTGGAGATAAGTAACCAGAGAAATGAGAGTGGTACCTTGTTTTCCCACTCAAACTCTGCCCACATAGTTCTAAAGGCAGCATCACTACACGCAGCAGGAGATATGTAGTCCATGATGTCAATGTGAATGTCATTAAGGACAACAACAGTACGTTCATGCACATTTGAAGTCTCGTAAACGATGTTCCCAAAAATGACTCCAGTCTCGGTTGAAGACACCTTAATATTTGCTTTGATTTGCTTGCTCGATTCAGGAGCTAGAGTGTAGTTCTGTGGACGCTCAACAAGTTTAAGATCACCCATGGTTGCCAACTCCAAGCACAAATTCTGGAGAGTCTCTTTAGTTCGATTAATAACAGTGACATCAAGGACAATATCATAGTGGTGAACTGTCACATAAGCCTCAGCATACACTGGGTCACTAAATCCAGTTAGTTGAAGAATACGGTTTAACTTATCTGCATCAGCTCCATCATTAATGAACTCCCCAGTAGCACGTTTCAAATCATCTTGAACTTCATCTTCCAACTCCAGCTGGCTCATGCCCTGCATGTACAAAAAGTTGGGACATAATAAGACAAAAGTTATATACTTATATTACATACACCACATTCATAGAAAAGGAAGACCAGAAGAATTGGCCTTAGGTAATCAGACACATGCTGATGAAAGAACAAAAAATTCTAAAACAGAGATTAAGAAGATCAAGCAGAAAAGCTTTGCAGATTTTTTTTTAAAGAAATACATAGCATCTTCAATCTATTGTTACAGTAGGGGAACTAACTGGGAGAAATTACAGTGTAATTAGTAAGATTTGTATGCGTTCCTTCTCTGGCAATGCATTTGCCCATACAGAGATCTCAATATTCAGTAAAAAAATGAACCAAATAAGAAAACAATATTCAATAATTCAATTAAACACAAGGTTGTGAGGAATTAAATCATATTTTAACAAGAGAAAGTGAGAAATGCAACAGCCTAATTCAACTACTACCAAAAGTACAATAATACGACAATTGTTACTTTTAACCAAAATAACCTTAATAAGAAAAGTACTCCAAATATCCTAAATGTAAATCATAACTACCCTAAATACACTTAAACAGATTACTAGAGACAGTTTATACATGCTCACTAATACCATAAATTGCCTCTCATCTAATTCCTCATCAGTACAACTAGACAACTCCGCAATTACTCGGTTGGAAACACCAATTTAAAAATAATAGGGGACATACTTGGAAAAAGAAATTAAGACAGAAATTAGTAGCCAAGGGTAGTGAAGAAAAGACTGATGTCGATGCTTTTTCTGTGATATAAGAACACGTAAATGTTCTAAAAATCAAGGAAAAAAAATTGAGCATTAGAGCATTAGACAACAGATAATTATCAAGTTTGTAGAATTCAGGGGGGAAAACACAACAGACATCAAACACATATTCTCTTACCCTCCTGCTCTTCAGATGGTAAAAGTCGATAAGGTCATCGGGCTGCGCATAAGAAACCAGGGCCTTCGCTTTGAGTTCCTCTGTTTCTCGTAGCTGTTTATCAGATAACATTTTAACAAAACTTTCACGGCAAGATTGCAACCAGATCTTCCTAATCTCATCCCCTGTGTTGCACAGCAACCTTATGCAATGGGAAATCCTATCATAAGAATCATTATCAATGGGGTGAGGAAGAAATGAAGATTGTCCGAGTTGTAGCATTGAGACCATGATCAGTAATGCCTGAGTTGATGCTTTGTTAACTTCAACTTGTAATGGTTGAACCTCCTCCAATCTCAGCACAAGCTTCGTCAAAGTGCAGGCCACCACTGCCCCAAGGAAGAAGTCGCCAGTAAGAAGAAGGGATCTCAGATTTCCGGAACTCAAGGATCCTTGAACAACAGTCGGAGGGGAGAAAGCAGTTTCAGAGGCAGCACTCTGAGTGGCGTAAGTCCCATCGGCAAGTATAGCAGGTCTTTTGGAAGAAACAGTCGTGGAGTTTACTACCTGAGACTTCTTAGAAGAATCAGCAGATTCGCCTTCTTCAGAAACAGAGTAAAATGGTAGGTCTCCAAGGCACTGTTTAACAGTGGCAATGCCACTTTCAACTTCCGAAAGGGAAAGGCAGTACTCTCCAATGATCCAAAGAGCACAGGCACAAACTCGTGCTGCTCGGATCTGGTAGAAAGTGTCCAGCAGCCTTGTTATGATGGAAACCCTTAATTTTGGGTTGGTTTCAATTATCTCTCTGACAAAAACAACAACATCCATGGCCGAAGCAACATTGCTGTCTCCCAAGAAGTCCATCAACAGGTGAACAACGGTGCTTGCCACTTCCGGGAATTTGACTGCACAAGAATGAATGGCTTGAATGAGCATTTGACGATACTCAGCATTCTTCTCAAGCTCCCCACTTTGAGTTTTCACAACTTCCTTCTTTAAAGTAAGAACAACCTCATTGATATTTCGGGGAGTGATCAACTCAAGAACAATATCAATTGTTTTCCTCCGAATGTCAAGATTTGGGCTCGAGAGTGCTCTAAGCACATCCATTATCATATCAACCATAATTTCCTTATGAGAAGATTTCAACTCATTCAGCCGATCAAGCACAATAAGTTTCACGTTGTTGTCACTCTGAGAGAGGAGAAGCTGACAATAGGTATTGGCTGCAGCCCTAATAGCAGTAGGGGCAGAGGAGAGAGACACAAGTGTGCCAGCACATTCATATACAACAGCAGCGGAAGGAACACTCAACAGAGATATAATAATCTTTATGTACTTCCCTTTCTCTCCCTTGTTTGTTCTACATACTTTCTTGACCAACTCCAATACAACCATTTGAAGCAACTCTCCCCATTCAGATACTTTATCCACATGGCTCAAAAGGAAATTAATCGCACGATCCTGGGCACAAGTGAAAAGCATAAGAAATGCATTCCTCTTGGCAGATTGGTCCTGCTCTGTTGAAAGAACCTTCTCAATCATCTCAGGTGCATCAACCAAAAGCTGCTCGCCTTGCGGAAGCTTGTAAATAGCCATCACCGCAAGAATTGCATTCCTCCTGATATAAGGATGTCGATGCTCCAAATTAGCCAAAACTGATGGAATCAAAGGCTCAATAATTTCTGACTCGTTCAGCCGGCAAAGAAACCTCAAAGTAACGCCCCTAATATACTCATTCGGGTGCTGGAGGTTGTTCCTCAAATTTTGGCATATCAAAATCATTTCAGGCAAGACTCGCCCTTTGCCATCAGTTTTATCAATGATTTCAAGATAAAGAAGCAACAGCTTTTGAACCGTGTGGTCCTCAGAAGGCAACACGTAGCGAACAATTGTGATAAAAAGCTGAGGCAGGGTTTCACCATTCAGCAAGAGCATAATAGCTTTCTTCATTGCCTCGACCTTTGCAACATCATCATTCCCTTCAAGTGCTTCCTTGATGTCATTAGCAAGAGCTGGTGTCCCTTTGTCAAAGTGAATAAGCAAAGAGCACGACTTCTCCATACTTCACTGATTTTCCAACACAAACACCACCAAATCTTTTCAGTTCAGATACAAAATTCAATGCAAAATCAGTAAATATGAAGTTAAAAATCTAAATCTGAAATGCTATATATATATTTGTATATTTGGTCCAAATAAAACTTCTAACAGATTTTAAAGGGTCATTTATATACATAACATTCAGATTTCGAATCACACATAACCATCTTAAAAAAACACAAAATTGACATTATAATCTCCATTTTCAGCTAAAAGAAAATAACTCTAACGGTATGAAAGTAGAACAACTAAACCCGTCAGAGTATGAAAAGAATTTTTGTATAAAAATATGACCACTAATATTATATCTATTCTTACATGCAAACGGATAAAAGTAAAAACCCCAACTAAACCTAGAAGTTGAGAATCAAGGCCAGATGAAAAATGTTTCACAGTACTCTACAAAAGCAAATGAACATACATATGCATATATATTGACCAAATTCATATTTCATTAATATCATTTTCCTAGATTTTCTCGGCAACCTAACAGAAGCTGCTTAATCAAATCGAGGATCTGAACATCTAGCATTATAGTTGAGACAAGCACAAATTTTACTTTTGAGATAAGAATTGGTTTATATCACTTCAGTTTCAGCTACAAAAAATTAACCACCAAAGGCATGAAATTAAAATAACTAGAACTCTCAGACATTGAAAAGAATTTTCGTATAAAAATATGGTCACTATAATCTATTCATAAATGCAAATGGATGGAGTTGTGAATCTGATGCCAGCTCTAAAATGTTTTACAGTACTCTACAAAAGCAAATTAACACATATACCTATATAGTATATATATACATCGATCCAATTTATTTTTCATTCCTATTGTTTTCCTAAATTTTCTCGACAGCCTAACAAAAGGTGCTTAATCAAATCCAGGATCTGAACCATCTAGCATTATAATTGAGATTTTATATACCAAATATTAAGATTTAGAGGCACATATAAAGGCACAAATTTTACTCCTAAGATTGGAATTCGTTTAGATTACTTCAGTTTCAACTACAAAAAATAAATAAAATAAAATAAACAGTGAAGGTTTGAAATATGGAACAACTAAACCCTAATATTTTGAAAACAATTATCGCATAAAATTATGAACTCTATTATCCATTCATAAATGCAACGGATGAAAGTGAAAACTCCAACTAAGCCAAAATGAGAATCGAGGCCAGTTAAAAGAAAAAATCACAGTACTCTACAAAAGCGAATGAACACATATATGTATATATATAGAGAGAGATATTGATGTATTGATCCGATTCATAATTCATTGGCATCATCTCGAGAACCTAATTGAAAGTGGTAAATGAAATCCAGGATCTGAAAACATGTAGCATTATAATTGAGATTATGAAAACATACAGAGAAGAAAGCTTTACCGAATTAGATAGAGAAAGCCCGGATCTGGACTGAGCAGAAACGCGAGAGAGAGAGAGAGAGAGAGAGAGGGGGGGGGAGAGGATTGTGCAAATAGATCTGCGATCCGATGACTAAACCAGCAAAACCAGATCCATATTTGTAAAAAAAAATTATTGTTAATAACCGGCGTCAAATGTAATACGGAGTATCAATTATTAAAAATATATTTTAAATTTCACTAGCACCATTTAATTCTAGGTATATTTTTAAAATTTTAAAATGTCGCCTCATATTATATAGATTTAGGGCGAAGATCTTGGCGCTTCCGATATCTCTTTCAAATACTCATACTTTTCAGTTAATCTTTTACAACCGATTAAGTTATATGTTACTCGGTTGTAAAAAACAAAGTATAAACTTGATAATTTTTTACTCGGCCTTGAAAAATCAAGTAATAAACACCTTACTCGATTGTAAATAACCGAATTAAAGTGTGAGTATTACCAAATGTTGTGTTGAGTGCCAATATCTCCATCCTAAATTTATTAAAATATATTTTATATTTTATTTATAACTAAATATATCTGTATATATAGTATTATAATTCGAATTATTGCCATGCTTTTATCCCAGAATTCATATTAGAAAACATGTCTTAAACTTGACTTAATATTTTGAGATTTGAATATTAATAACAAAATCAACTTTAAAAAATTGCTTAGGGAGAACCTAACCAAATTAATTAAGGTTTGGTTTTGAAAACTTGAACGTAGACCGTTCACTTATGTGCAGTCTCAACCCACGTTAGATTATTAATAATAAAATCCACTTAAAAAAAATAATTATGACAACTTGAATGCTCATCGTCCACTTTTATGAAGTCTTGACCTAGCTCAATGCGTTGTAATTATGTGATATTATACGCGTATTTAAAGAATTATTATATTAAGGTCAGGAAATTCAATGTGCATAAGCTGCCGGTTATAAGCAACTCGATCTAACTAATACATGTTTTGTATTGAAAACTTGAACCCTTGCATTTTACTTTGCAGCCCAAACTCGAACTATCTTGATATGACCTAACGCGTTATACTTTATGATATTATAATGGTATTTAAAAAAAGCATTATTATATTCAGGTTGGATCAGACCAAACGTTTATATTTATATAAACCTGAACGCAACTTCGGTCTAACCGGTGCTAGATTTTTGTTGTCGACATATTCACTCGTTCTTAAAAATACTTGATCCAAATCTAGCTCATTACAAAAAAGAAAAAAGAAAAGAGAGGGAGAGAGAGAGAGAGAGAGAGAAACTGGGTTGTGTTAAACATGTAGGATAAGAGGGTGTGATAGTATAACTTTATCTTATCTCATGTTTGGTGTTCGTTAGGATTGGATATTCCGGTGATTGTTTATCCCATTAATGCTTCTTATCCCACCGAGAAAGGGATTAACGAATCCCATCTAAGAGGTGGAATTGTTTTATCTTCTCCATATGTGATTAAATAATCCTATCCGACTCTCTAATCCAGTGCGTCAAACACAACCCTGGAGTAATAGTAAGAGGAACATAGAGAAAGATTGGGATAAAGGTATGGAGTAAAATGTGCCAATGTGGTGTGTAAGATAAACAACTTTTTTTAAATATAATATAGATAGAATTAAAAAAGAGGGAAGTATGGATGACAATGAGTCCGGTTTTGGTTTAAAATTACTCTGACTTGAACCTAACCCGCTTGTTAGTATACTTAGACCGAAATCGCGACCGCCCTAGTGTAATTATAGAATATTCACGTAAAAAAGAACACTATATTTGGGGCAAGGTGGACCAAATTGTTTTTTCACCTAAAGACGAATCCGGTTTAGCAAACTCGAACCCGACCCGGGTGGAAAAAATCTGACTTAGACCTACCTCATTTAAATTGAGGGTTGGTTAAAAACTCAATGGATCGGGCATTTTACTATCTCTAGAGGAAAATTGGTAGATGGTGATTAACAAAATTAGAGTAGTTCAAGGAATAAGAGAGATACATTTTGTATAAGTTTAATAACGTGATAGGAATTTTTTTTATTTTGAGCAATAATGTGATAGGAATTCAAATAAAATAGAAGTAAAATGTTTTATCTCAACCACTATATACCTATAATTATAATATAAACTAGTTAGGAACCCATGCGATGCACAGATGTTTAAGAATTTTTATTGTTAATAATATGTAGATTATTAAAATTGATGTACAAATAACATTGTTTTGAATATGTTTTGAATGTTAAATCTTCATTCTATAGCATATTAAAATAGAAATTCAAAAAGAATAAAATTTGGGAGCAAAGGACGAAACACCTTGTAGATGGTTTTTACTTTTTACATTTTGTGAGCATTAACTCAAATTGCTGATATGCATTATACTAACTCAAATTGAAACAGAAACTCCAATCATAATTAATATAGTACAAGGAAATAGTCAACTAAGAATTGTTTTAAATCAATTAAATTTAGAACTTTAGATGACACACCCAAAATGAAAGAAAATAAAACTATTGCCTTTAAAAGAGTTAATCTGCGTGCAATTGATTAATTTCCTCTCTTTCTCTGTTGTCTTATCCAGTGAATATTCCTCTTTAATTATTAAATTTATGCCTTTCTCCAACTAATTGTCTAGTTCCTCTACTAATAAAATGGAAAAAATAAAATAAAAGTGTGTTAGTATATCTTAGACAAAAAAGAAAAAATACATGTACTCATTATTTGAAGTAACAAAAATACTCCCCCACCTTAAATCAATAATTTGGATTTTCTTTTCAAGATTTATTAAATTACAGTCCCACTTCTATACTATACGAAATGATCAGTGTATTAAATATGAAAATATAAAATTTATGGTTTTCTCCATTAATTTAGTTAAAATTAATGTTTCCATAAAATATATTGAAATCAAATTAAAATTATTAATTTGAAACGAATAGACTACTTAGAAATAAGAAACACAATTTATTTTCATGCACCTTCCTTTTTCCCTTTTGCATGGTTAGATTTTGCCTATATAAGGATCAATCTCATGTATAACAAACAGTAGAAAATATATTGGGAAGATAAACAAATTAAGCCAAACTTCTTTATTGAAGACAATCTAATACAAGAAAAAAGTTAACTTACAATTGAGTCAGTTTGTGAAATTTGTTCCATGCCACGTGCTTGTTCATTCTATTTGTAATATGAAATGTTCTTGTACGGAACAAAAAAAATGATTGATTACCAAGATTAGAGATTTTATTTTTGATACATATATAGTTTAATTATATTAAAAATCACTACACCCACAATTTCTTACCTAATTTTCTTGCTCGATCATAAGGTTCTATTGTTCTAAGTGGCCACTTAATTTATAAACAAAAAGGTTGAATTACATGAGCCTACTACATACAACAATTTTCACTGAGGCTTCAAATACTGTAAGATACAATGATAAAGTGTTTGAAAAAATATATTTTCTATCAACTACAACCTTTAAGAAGAAAAGATGGAAAAAGTGAACGTACCAAGATATGGCATAATTTATTTCTCCCAAAATATGCACTTTTATGTTCGTGCTAACAACAGATTTCTCTCATAAAATCATATAACCATTTGACAAAATAACTTATTCTTGCTTAATACAATTAAGAGACGAAATCAAATTTAAATATAAATTGTTACTTGTTAAATGATTTAAACTTATGATTGGCAACGAAAATTTCTCTAAAGGGGTATGAAGAGAGTACAATAAAACAATATTTTGCATAAATTGTTTCATTCATGGCGGGTCAAACAGATTAAATTTATGTGAATTTGAATTTTACTTTAACTTGTGACAAGTAATAAGCACATTATAATGCATTTATATAGGCTTATACATGCACTTATATGGCTAAACTCACTAAATAAACTCTGAATTACAACTTGTTAATTCCATAGCAAATTAGGTTACTAACTTGATCTTACAAATTTGATTGTGTATGAACAGTTATGCAAAGTTGATCTGATGCATGAAGAATGGTCAAGAAACTCTTAAAAAAAATAATTGGTAAGAAAGATGTTGAAGCTTTGAGAAATATTGAACTAAGTGTTAAGAGAAGAAAAGAAAGCAAACAAGTTTTACAGGAGTAACAAGATCAATATTGCTACCAAGATCGATCTTGGTCCTCCTCTACTTCTCACTGGAGGAAATGCTGCTATGTTCCAAATTTGAAAAATTATAAGCAAGATTGATCTTGCTGGCTTGCTGAGCCAATTGCCATACTTCTGCCAGCCAAACTCCTTACTTATTCAAATAAGCAAGATTCGATCTTGCCACCAAGATCAATCTTGTTAGTCTCCTGAAGTTCACTGTCTTTCTTCTGCCAGGCAAATCTTTTGAGATACAAAGGAGTAAGATTTATCTTGCTACCAAGACCGATCTTGCTGCCGTATTTCTTCACCATTAAACAAAACTTGGAGATATTTTCAAAGCAACTTGTCAAAGTTGCCAACTTGCTAAAATATCTTCTTGCAACTTGTCCACTTGCCTTCCACATTTTTTTGTGCATCTATAAATAGAGAATAAGGGCCAAGTATAAAAAAACAATTATAATTTGAGATTTATTCTTGTAATTGAGAGAAAATTAAAAGAGAAAAATATAGTGAAACTTTCTTCTTCTTTTTGTATTCTTTTGCACTTGCAACAACGCATTCCATATTTATCAATACAAGTGTTTTATTGATTCTATTTCTTCTTTAACAAGGCAATTGGATTCTGTAAAAACTTACATATCTTATGAATTAATTTATCATCTTAAGTTAACTAGGTGAGATATGCTAGTAAATTCAAGATTTCATAAGGAGGGAAAGTTATAAAAAAAATGATAATGAGTGAGATAAAATGACCCCAATGAAGGATTATAAACCATTTAAGGACCTGTTTAAGTGCCCAAGTCATTTCAAGTTTTTATGTTCCTTGACTCAGGAATTGCTAATTTCGAAAATGAAATTAGAGCTTTAGCAAAGATATTGACATCATTTGATTCAGAAACTCTTTACCTGAATTTTGATACTTTATATTATTAATTTATGGTTCTTGGAAAACACAAAAGCTCAAACCAATCGAGGTCAAGCAATATTTTGGAAGTTCTTCCATAAAGTGCATTTGGGTCCACAATTCTAAGCTTTGGATTGAGGCAAAATTAATTAGATGAATTAAAATTGCTTCCAGTTCAGCTTGTAATTGGGGTTCCCAAGCACACCCTTAATGTACTCGTTGATTCTCTTATAAGTGAGCCTTAACTGTATTTTGGTTGCTAAACATTTGGCATCATCCTTTGCTATTTCATTCTTCATTCAGTTAGCAATCCTTTGTTTTTTTGATTCGACTAGCAACTCCAAATAAATTAGAAATAAACAAATAAAGTGTTGTATGTATATTCCTATTTCTTTTGTTCTCACAGTTATGCATTGGCAGTGAACTTTACAAACCTGATTTCTTGTTATGTGTTTAAGGTTGGCGTTGGAGGGAGCGTGTGAGTTTTTTGCTGCTAATTTGTACGCGAAGAGTGTGTTTGGGGAGGATGCTTTAGTAAATTTGAGCATAGACAAACAGGAATATTGTAAGCTGAATGGATATATTAGGATAAGGAGCAAGACACAGGGAATCGCTCTAATGTTGGGGGACAAGATCACTTTCAAGCAAAAAGAAGGCAGTTGAACTACTCATCTTTCACATTCGGCTATTCTCTTGCCATACTTATTGGTAAATGCTACATTGTTATCATACTATTCGTTTGAATATGCAGTTGCACTGATAAAATCCTTTAAGGAGAGATAACAATATCATTCTCTCTTCGTATTTCTATTGTTCTTAAAATATGGTATAATATAACTTCAAATGGATTGTACTTAACAATAAATGCATAAGGCTTAAAATAACTACTTCTTGAATTAAGAAATTAAGAGTTCAGTTTTATTTTTGGGAAATAATCAATGCACAATATCTCGCGAAAGTAAACAAATTTTGTTCTTAATCATCAACTATGTTGAAATTAGGTTATTCTTAAAAAAAGTGCTAATGTCAAAGATGGACTCTTAATATAGGAGGATCCATGGAGGGAGTATAATATTTGTGAATAAGCTACTTCATTTTTTTTTATGAATCATTATGACGTTTGGGGAGACTATTATCAAAACGCCTCAAGGAATATCATTATCTCGTCATTTTTTTATGACTAATTTTATTATGGAGGGAGTATAATATCATTCTCTCTTCATTTTTTTATGACTCATTATGACGAAACTTGGTGGAGATCACTTAAACTTCGTCCTTATTTGAAATTCTCTATATATACTTGTGATATCTCGAGGTATATAAAATCCTTAGTGTACATGGCAAAATCCCCAATGGTGCATTTAGTATAGAACCAATTCTGACAGAACATTATGCCCAAAACATATTATATATATATATACTTACAAACAGTGTACCAATAACAATTAAACATAGTAGAAGATTGAATACATATACAATATAAATAAACAAAATTCAAACAAAAGTAAATAGAAATTATTACTTACTTGAACAAATTTATAGAAATGTTTTGAGAAGATGATAGATTAAAATCCGAGCCCTGTGAAGTACAGTCTCCTTAAAGCAATTTTGTCCCTCTCTTCGGTGCTAAAGATTGCGATGAACAATTGCTTCCCAGGATAGAACGGATTCGCTTTGTATTAGTAGCACTTCCATACAAAATCAACGAACTCAAATATGATGTAATGCTTGAACACTTAGAGAAAGAGATCTACATTAAAGTCTCTTCTTTTTTAAAGAAAAGAAAAAGAACCAACGGACCAAAAAAAATTCAAAAAAAAGAGGTTAAGACACTAGGACATTAACTGTTGGACAATAACTGCCAAAAATAGGTTTTTGACCTTTGGTCACTAACTGTTAGATAAAACTAGACTTTTGGGCAATAACTGAAAAATAAAACTAATTCTCATTCAATTTCCAATAATCCCCCACATGAATGAAATTTAGTTTATTAGACCGAATACGAACAGTTCAAGCATAACTGAAAAGTAACTGCATCGGAATAAGTAGCTTGTGGCCTTGAACTTTCCCCTAGTGAAAACTATTGGATTTACTTGGCTATTCAATAGACATGATGTCTTTGAACTGCCAGCTGTTTATGTAAACCAAGACAATAGAATTCACACAGTACCTTTCAACCACATTTGGTCCTCCTATTTGTGTTCATTTTGGCCTTGAACACCGCCTGGTTTCATGAGTGACTTAGAGAATTAAGCCTTTGAAATTCTCCTTGAAGTGGCCCCTTCACATTCACATAAGTGATTTCTATGTATAGTATCATCTATTGCATATATTTAACTTGAAACGTATTCAAGCCATAGGTAATCATTAAAAGCATAGCTTACCCTTGTCTACTTGCACTGTCTCATCATAGGAATAAGTTAGAGTATAAAAAACATCTTCAGTGCATTATTAACTTTGTCACTCATAATTTAGTTGGCCCTTTGAACCTAGATCTTGGGATCTCCAATCAACTAGGTTGGGTGTCCATTATGGTGATTAATAGTTCATAGACTTTAGGCCCATTCCCTTTGATGAACTTTCAACTTCCTCTCTTGTTAAGCCTTTTGTAAGCGGATCCGCAATATTATCCTTTGACTTTACATAGTCAATTGTGATAATTCCATTTGAGAGCAATTGTCTAACGGTATTATGCCTTCTACGAATGTGGCGTGACTTACCGTTGTACATATGATTTTGTGCTCTTCCTATAGTTGATTGACTATCGCAATGTATACATATTGCGGGCACGGGTTTAGACCAATTTGGAATATCCTCTAAGAAATTCCGAAGCCATTCTGCTTCTTCTCCTGCTTTGTCTAGAGTAATGAATTCGGATTCCATTGTAGATCTAGCAATACACGTTTATTTTGAGGATTTCCAAGACACTGCTGCACCGGCAAGTGTAAAGACATATCCATTTGTGGAATTCGAGTCTTTAGAATCAGATATCCAATTCGCATCACTGTATCATTCTAATACATGTGGATATCTTTTATAATGTAGCCCATAGTTTTGAGTATATTTTAAATATCCCAAAACTCGAAGTATACCTTTCTAGTGATCATTTCCAGGATTACTTGTGTATCGACTTAGCTTACTTACTGAGTATGCTATATCTGGTCGAGTACAATTCATTATATACATTATACTTCCTATAATACGAGCATATTCGAGTTGAGATATGCCAAGGCCAGAGTGCTTAAAGAGATGAAGATTCACATCGACTGGAGTTTTCATAGCACTTATGTTATGTTCCTTGAACCTGTCAAGGATTTTCTCAATATAATGAGATTGAGACAATATTAGGCCGTCAGATGTTTTAGAGATTTTAATACCTAGTATGACATCCGCAATACCCATATCTTTCATATCAAACTTTCTGGATAGCATTTGTTTGGTAGATCTAATAATACCATCATTACTACCAATAATAAGCATATCGTCTACATAAAGACAAACAATGACATAGCTATCTTGAGTTCGTTTGTAATAAACACATTTATCACACTCATTAATCTTGAATCCATTTGACATCATAAGATTGTCAAATTTCTCATGCCATTGCTTAGGTGCTTGTTTTAATCCATACAAGGATTTTACAAGCCGACAAACTTTATTCTCATTACCAGGAACAATAAACCCTTCAGGTTGTTCCATGTATATTTCTTCATCTAATTCACCATTTAAGAATGCCGTCTTGACATCCATTTGATGGATTTCAAGATTGTGCAATGCAGCTATAGCGATTAACATCCGAATTGAGGTTATTCGCGTAACAGGTGAATAGGTATCGAAATAATCTAATCCTTCTTTTTGTCTGTATCCTTTAGCAACCAGTCTTGCTTTGTACTTATCAATTGATCCATCTGCTTTCATCTTCTTTTTGAAGATCCATTTATAACCCAATGCTTTGTTACCAGGTGGAAGATCCACCAATTCCCATGTGTGGTTCTGCAGTATGGATTCAATTTCACTATTGACTGTTTCTCGCCAATATAATGCCTCGGGAGAGGACATTGCTTCTTTAAAGCTTTGTAGGTCATCTTCTAACAAATATGTTAGAAAATCAGGTCCAAAAGATTTTTCAACTCTTGCCCTTTTGCTACGTCTTGGCTCCTCCACATTTTCTGAAGACTTTTCAGTTTCCGCCATTTGTGGATCCGAAGTTGTAACTTCATGTGGTCTTTTAGACGAGTTTATATTATGTACTATTTTGTACGAAAATATATCCTCGAAGAACGAAGCGTTTCTCGATTCTATAATCGTATTAACATGTACATCAAGAATCTCATATTTAAATACTAAAAATTTGTATGCACTACTATTATTGGCATAACCAATGAATACACAATCAATGGTTTTTGGTCCTAACTTAATCGTTTTAGGTTTAGGAACCACCACTTTTGCTAAACACCCCCACACTCTCATGTATTTGTAAGAAGGCTTGTGACCTTTCCACAATTCATAAGGTGTTTTATGGGTTTTCTTATGAGGTATTTTATTTAGAATAAAGTTAGGGGAAAGCAAAGCTTCCCCCCACAAGTTCTGAGGTAAACCAGAACTTATCAACAAAGCATTCATCATCTCTTTGAGAGTTCGATTTTTTTTGTTCAGCAATACCATTAGATTGAGGTGAATAAGGAGCAATGGTTTGGTGAATGATCCTATGATCAGAACATATTTGTTCAAAAGGTGATTCATATTCACCACCTCTATTACTCCTTAATGCCTTTATCTTCTTACTTAGTTGATTTTCAACTTCATTCTTATAAAGTTTGAACATATCAATCGCCTCATCTTTACTTCTTAGCAAATATATATAACAGTATCTTGTGCAATCATCAATAAAAGTAATGAAATACTTTTTTCCACCTCTAGTTTGAACAAACTTTAAATCACATATATCTGTGTGAATTAAATCTAAAGGTTCAGATCTTCCTTCAACAAATGAAAAAGAAGATCTTGTTAATTTTGATTCCACATAAACTTCACATTTATGATTAGGAACAATTGTGAATTTAGGCAAGTAGTCCAAATTGATTAACCTACGCAAAGTATCATAATTCAAATGTCCTAATCTACCATGCCACATACAAGACTCAAGCAAGTAAGAAGAAGAAGCTTTATTCTTATTATCATTAGCATTGTTTGGTGCCACAGTCATAACATTCATTTTGAAAAGGCCCTCAGTGAGATACCCCTTCCCCACAAATATGTCATTTTTAGTAAGTACAAACTTATCAGAAACAAATACAAGTTTGACACAATTCTTGCTAAGGAGCGAGCCAGACACAAGGTTCTTTCGGATATCTAGAACATGAAGTACGTCCTTCAATGTCAGTTTTTTATCGGAAGTCATCTTCAACTTTATGTTCCCACGTCCCTCGACTTTTGTAGTAACTGAATTTCCCATATAGAGAGGTTCTACTTTGTCCATCGGAGTGTAGGTAGAGAACATCCACCTATTAGCGCAGACGTGGCGAGTTGCTCATGTGTCCACCCACCATTCCTTTGGATTCCCAACCAAGTTGCATTCAGAAACCACAGCGGTAAGATCCATGTCATCTGGATCATTATCAAATTCAGTGACATGTGCTTGAGCCTTCTTCTTCTTAAAATTCTTGGGCTTTTGGCAGTCTTTGGACCGATGCCTGGTTTTCCCGCAGTTGTAGCATTTACCACTGAATTTCTTCGAACCACTTGGCCCTTCATCAGTCCACTTCCGCTTGTTGGCCTTTGGCTTATCTTCCACGACATTTGCTTTAGATGTCATGGAGTTAACCACGCTCCTCTTTTCGGACCCTCGATTTTCCTCCTCAATACAAATACGGAGAGTGAGGTCTTCCAAATTCATCTCTTTTTTCTTATGCTTCAGGTAATTCTTGAAATCTTTCCAAGACGGAGGTAATTTTTCAATTATTACCGCCACTTGAAATGATTCGCTGAGTGTCATACCCTCCGCTTCAATCTCATGGAGTATAATTTGGAAGTCATCCACTTGACTTACGACCGACTTGGAATCAACCATCTTGTAATCAAGAAATTTGCTGACGATGAATTTCTTCGACCCGGCATCCTCAGTCCTATATTTTTTCTCCAATTTTTCCCAAAGTTCCTTAGAACTAGTACACGGACTATAAACCATGTAAAGGATATTGTCCAAAACGCCGAGGAAATAGTTGCGGCATAGGAAATCTCCATATTTCCAGGCATCAACTGGCGCAATTTTCGCCAAGTCGGTTTCCTCTTCTTCCAACTGAGGAATCGTTTCTTTGAGAAACTTTGAGAGATGGAAGGTGGTCAAGTAGAAGAGCATCTTCTGCTGCCAAAGGTTAAAATCCAGACCCTTGAATTTGTCAGGTTTTTCAGCGTGACTGAGATTCACATTGGGAATCACGTTGGTTACGTTGGTGGAAGAACTTGCCATTTCTGTTACACAAACAGAAACACCAACCATCAAACACGCGAAGTGTTTATTATAAAAAAAATGAATTTTGGTATATAATACAAGTGGTTAATTAATAATATATCTGTATATACCGTGTTTAATTAATAATATATATGTATACAACACAAACAAAAAAAAATACGGCAATCAAACAATAAACATAGCCATACACTAACAAGTTGAATTAAATAAATACACTGATATATATGTCACGGGCAGAAACAATGACAATTCTGGTCACTGTTTTAAACAGTGACAATACTGCCGGGAAAATTATTGCCAAAAGGAAAATGAAAAACCTACACTGTTCATCTACTTGGCCAACAGCCAAATGAAATATATATAAATTGATTTAAATGTAAAAGGACAGCATAATACTATACAAGAATGTATCGATTTACTTAAACATCTATATATAAATTATATAAACGAATATAACAATATATACATTAAAGAGAATAATAATATATATACATATATTTTATTGTTAAAGATACCTTTAAATACTATTCATAAATTCATATATAATATATATATATATATATTGAAATCATACATCAAATGTGAGTACTGTTTTTTTTTACACTCATGTGGGTCAAATCAATACACAGTGCAAGCAAGATATCAAATAGAGCATTAACTTACATGTTCATAAATAGTCAAAGTCAACAATGAATCATGTTAAATGGGGGCAATGGTTCAACAGTGTATAGTACGAAACAAATATTTTATTGATCAAAATTAACAAGTAACTTTGGCCGAGATATAAATTTGGCCGAGATACAAAATTAACAAGTAATATATATATATATATATTTAATGTTTTTAAAAAAAAATTAATGCCGAGCAAAAAGATTGGTTGAGCAAAAACAAACAAATGGCTGAGTAAACAAAATGGTATTCCACATATAAAGTACAGATTGTTCATATTAAAGGGTACTGTTATACAATAGATATCACATAATAGTATACATAACTTGAAACAAATAATACTATAATTAAACTATCTGTTTCAGAAGTGGGTATAATATATCCTCTTGCTTATATATATACCCAATACATGTGGAGAGAATAAAGCAATGGGCAAAAACAAAAAAATAAAATAAAAAACATCAATGAACACTCAAACATACCAAGATATATTATACTATAATACCCAAACAATAGAAGATAATCATACATGGTTCTGTGTACACAAGTACTCAACACATATAAATATATATCTTACCATTATTAATAATTATATTTATATTTATAAAGTGCAGGACAATATATGTATATATATACCAACTGTGTATATATAAAACTGATACAAAAATTGCTTTAAGATTATAGAACCAATGCTGACAGAACATTATGCCCAAAACATATTTTATATATATACTTACAAACAGTGTACCAATAACAATTAAACATAGTAGAAGATTGAATACATATACAATATATATAAACAAAATTCAAACAAAAGTAAATAGAAATTATTACTTACTTGAACAAATTTATAGAAATGTTTTGAGAAGATGATAGATTAAAATCCGAGCCCTGTGAAGTACAGTCTCCTTAAAGCAATTTTGTCCCTCTCTTCGGTGCTAAAGATTGCGATGAACAATTGTTTCTCAGGATAGAACGGATTCGCTTTGTATTAGTAGCACTTCCATACAAAACCAACGAACTCAAATATGACGTAATGCTTGAACAATTAGAGAGAGGATCTACATTAAAGTCTCTTCTTTTTTAAAGAAAAGAAAAAGAACCAACGGACCAAAAAAAATTCAAAAAAAAGAGGTTAAGACACTAGGACATTAACTGTTGGACAATAACTGCCAAAAACAGGTTTTTGACCTTTGTTCACTAACCGCTAGATAAAACTAGACTTTTGGGCAATAATTGAAAAATAAAACTAATTCTCATTCAATTTCCAATATTTAGACCCTCGATAAACATGCACCAGGAAAAAACGACAGGAGGTGGCTCCATGTTGTGTAAGCCCGTGCCGTCATGATATATACATATATAGTAAGGAGCATTGGTTTTTAAATTTTAAAAATGTATGTTTGATAAATAATTGTGTGGTTGGAATTTAAAATACTTTAAATGGTAGATAGTGTATTTAGCACATGTTACCACTAGTGTGTGTGTATATATATATGTCAATGGTAAATAATAGTCTAGATTGGTTGACATGGTCTATCTACGCTCTGTCAAAACTTCTTGTCAAACACAGCACAGGAAACGGGAAAAATACAAGCATGCATCTTTGGGACTAACTACATGCCAATTCTTTAGCAATGAAGTGGAAAGAAGAAAAAAATGAAACTTGACCCCGGCCATTTTCTTCTTTCCCTGTAAATAACCAAGAACAAAGTTTTGTTTTCCTTATTCTAATTCCTTTTAAGCTCTGTAAATAAATGCAGGTTTCTTGAATCTGGATCGAAGATTGTTTGAATATCTTAAAATTGTTGACTTGGCATTTTGCAAAGATGTAGGAGTTCGATCCGAGGATCAGACAAAGCGTTTGGTGCAGAGAAATGAAAACAAAGAACATATTGTGTCATTTGGGAGTTGATTATTTTTTGTAGAGACGATTGGCATATAACGGTATGTTGGGTTTTGACTTAGTTTAAAGCAAGGATTGTTCTTAAAGTATTTGTAGGCATTGATAATTTCACGTTGATATTACTATTTCTTGTCTCTACGTAATTCATTTGAAATAAAAACTATCATTTTTTCGGACTACAATATTATAATTAGATGTTGAAATTGCATATTGTTCTTCCCTATGGCTATGTTGAGTTGTAAGATGAATCTCTCTCTCTCTCTCTCCCCCCGTAACAGTTGCCTTCGTCCCATAAATTTTAACATCTACCTACAGACATGCATTACCCACACATATCACGCTTACATATCAAAGTCGAGTTCAAATACGTAGTCATGTGCAACATGGAAAATCTGTGATTCTTTAAATTATAACATAGTGCTGTGGACATCGAATATTTCTTTTACAAGTGTATATTGCGCCAAATGAACAAGCATTACTCAACTTTCGCAAGTAGTTTCATATGCTAGTATAATACACAAACTTATTTGAGGAAAACTACAAAAGTTATGCCTATCCCATACATTTGGAAATTTGGACTATCATTTCCCATTCTCCAAACCTCTAACATGAGATCACCAAAACGCAAAACTGAAGTAAGTCTTCTAAATACCATACTCTTAGCTTGTCACCTTGTCTAACATTTATCAGTTTTATCTTATCCAGCTTTCTCATCCAGTGTCAAATGAAAGGCAAGTTAAAATGAAGGAAAAATAATAGAATCATGACTTGCATTATTCAAATTTCTGCTTTGGCATTGAAAATTGCATGAATCACTTGCAGAGTTTCAACTTTTTAAAATATGAGGAGATAATGGATTTGGGGTAGGGTTTAGTGGCGAGACAAGTGGGAATGTTCTCAGGTTGTTCAATCCACAACTTATGAGCAATTCCACCCCCTTTCAGCTTTTCTGTTAAGTTTACTATCTGAGTTTCTCCCTTCACTTCAAGTGTAACCTGCATGCATCATCCGAATAGAATAAAGAAAACAAAAGAATCAGCATCATTGATTTGTATCATCCTCAACTTGGACAATCGATCAATGATTTATAATCAAACCCAAATGGTATTCTTTATATATGGGGAAAAGTTCCAAGCCAACACGTTCCGAATACAGCAAGCAGGGGGCCTAAAAAGCAAATTTTCAGTAAAATATATACTTCCAAGAAAGAGTTGCTAAAACAATTTTATGTACCATCTTATTGTTGTCATCCGATTCCCCTTTGTAGCTCCATTATCATGAACAATTGGAAAGGAAACAAACACCAAGCAAAATGTGGAAAAGCTTAAATGACACAGCAAGGGCCTAAAAAGCAAATTTTCATTAAAATACTTACTTCCAAGAAATAGTTACTACACATAATTTTATGTACCATCTTATTGTTGTCCAATTTCCCTTTGTAGCTCCATTATAATTAACAATTGGAAAGGAAGTCAGACAAACAAGAAGCAAAAAGTGGAAAAGCTTAAATGGCAATCCACCAACCACAAAGATCTCAATGTCCATGTCAACTGTTTCCACCCATACTCAAAACTCACAACTCTGCGCTTTGATGACTCAGTACCATGGTTCTATACTGTGCAGATTGTTAATGTTTCCTCTGGTTCCAATAGCTTTGTTTGTGGATCATACCACAAAGGGTAGTTAACCATTTCCTCCACACTATTTCAAAGATAACAACCAGCATTTTACGCAATGTTCTAAAAATCTCTTGGGGCGACTAGCACCTAGAAGATTATTCAGACAAAAGATTTTATATTTGTTTGTGGGATAGCCTAGTTGGGGAGGCGCCCACTCGGACCTGGGAGAGATCTTAGGTTCAAGTCTCACCAGGGGGGTTGGGGTAGGTTTTCTTTGTTTGTAGGTAAAAGGAGAGACTTAGACCTCCCTTTTTATTAAAATAAAATAAAACAAAATAAAATTTAACTTTACTTCTAAACATGACATTGAAAGCTTTGTAAACAAATATTTCCATAATTCAAACACGAAAAAGCCTAGTGCCTAGGCAGGGACTGCATTATTCCTGCAGAATCGCCATCCTGCAAGATTAGGTGGCTACCTAGATAGGCTAAGCAGCGGACAAAAGCCTAGTGCCTAGGCAGGGACTAGTCAGCTCTAGGTGGGGATTTTTAGAACACTGATTTTACGCCCAAACTTTCATATTCAATCATTCTAAGAATTATTACGTTCAATCAAAAGTGCTACCCCACGTTTTCATTCCGTTGAACCCTGATGTCTTTGTCAGGGTGAGGTCAATCATTCTGTTCATTCCATCATAACCACCACAAATCCACCCACATGGTAGTAAGGGCTTTGGTCAAGCTCTAACTAACACTCCATGTGCTCACCTAAAGGTGCTAGCCAAGATGTACTTTTTAGGTTCATTGAACCAACATATATAAATCCAGTTCAAGATCTCCCCAAATTAAACTACCTAGGTCAAATGTATGTAGTTCCTATTCCTTACAAGTGGTGCATAGTCTAAATAACTATTCCCAAAATTGGGGTTCTGTGTATAATAAATAAGGCAAACTAAAATGAAAGAAACAGAAAATAACAATTAATTTAAATTGTAAGGAGGCACTTGGTTGTATCTAAAGATCGCATCTTTGTTGTTTTATTTATGTATAAATTTTTTCTTTGATTTTATGACCTTAATCATCAAACGAGAGAGAGATCCATATCATATCGTATCATATCATACATTTTCTAGATTCAATCTTAGAATTAGGAAAATACAATCATCATATTTTACGGATAATAATTTAGTCAGGAAGATGATTAAAATTAAAAGTAAATAGGCCAAGTCCAGCATGAATGTACATAATAAATTCAGAAATTCCACATTAAACACAAAATCAAAATTCACACAAACACAAACACAAAAAAATTAGTATCCAGTCCTCAGTTGAGTTGAGACATTTTTTGGATGCGGTCCTTATTGAAGAAAAATGGATTAATTAATAATAATAATTACCTTATGCATAGAATCGAGATTTGTAGAACTACAGTATTGGAGAGTGTGAGGATCATCCTTGTGGGACCAAATGGCAGCAACGGAGGCATGGCATCCCTGTGTTACCACGCTACCCATCGGCCACGTGTCTATCAGGTCTCGCCTGAGCACCACGTACTGAACCAGAACGTCACCGGGATTTGAGCTATCAGCGTCGGACGTGACGGTAGCGGAATCTGAGTCGGAGGAAGCCATCGGAGTAACTGTGGTGAGATGAGCTCCGAACGAAGCCCTAACCCTAATCGTATGGCGAGGTGCGGGAGGAGTAAGGTGGTGGTGTCTGATGGAGGGTTTGGTGATGCAACGGGGTAAGAGTACAGTTGCCATTCCTTGTGGTTATGCTGCACTGGATTATAGCCCCCCCCCCCCCCCCCCCCAAACATTTTAAATGGTGTGTGCAATTACAATCAACTCCCTCTATCTTCGGTATGTTTTACCTCTTCTTCCGATACAAAAAGGGAGTTGGAATTTGTTTTACTTTCTTCTCTTCCAAAGATTAGGCTATGCTAACCTTTGCATCCGTTACATATTCTGCCCTTTTTCCTAAAATAAAAATTCAAATATTTTAATTTGAACGAACCATCATCATATGCTAATTATTAATTCCTTGATCTATCAATTAGGTGGCTCATTGGGTTATTTAATAGTTCAATGAGAAATTCTTGTTAGATTTTGAAGAATTCAACCTAAAACCAATTCACCAACGGAGAAATTTTTTCCTCTGATACCATGTTAAATTTCAAAACATGCAACCTAAAATCAATTGACAATAGGTGGAGTAGCTGTGACGCCCCGAATCCTGTTCTGAGATTTTCACCTCCGGGCCTCGGTTAATCACGGATGCCGTGCGCGACGGCGGGTTTAAAATATAAAAATCACTACTTTTGAAAAACTTTTCTTAAATAAAATGTCCCGTTCTACTAAAACTCGGTATGTGGAGTTTATTTAAATAAAAACCAAACTCGTGAGGTTTACAAGGCACATTCACACAAGCACAATCACATTCAACTCCACATATATATATATAAACCGTTTATACAAATCCGAAGTTCATTACCCAAAATAATTGTAAAGTTCATACATAATTATAAAAGGTTTAATACAACATAAGATCATATACAACCAAGTCCTTAGTTCAAGGACTTCAAAAGTTATAAGACATCAGAGGCTACTAGACTCGTAGACCACGCGCCAATCCCCGATGCTTAACCTGCAAAACTGTTTAGAAAACGGGGTGAGCCAAATCCGGGCTCAGTGGGAACTATATAGGTTTTATATAGAAATGGTTGTTTTACTTCAGTGCCGTAGTTTGAAAACCATGCAGTGCAATGCAACTCACACACCCGTGTGTGCAAAACCCACTAGGAATCCCATCCTAGTCACCAGGAAGCTGACTATTTGATCAACCTATTCCATCCTTAGATTTCCCTTGGAATATCCTAAGTCGATCTCACCTTACTAGAGAATCGTAGATATATACCTACTTGAGTCCGTTCTCAAGTGTAACTCAAGGATATACTATGCTATTCGGTACCTAGACCGTAAGTTGTGACAGTTGGCCAAGTATCTATTATTTTCTCTTTAGTTATAGTACGTTATGAATTCCATACTTGGCCACCTACGAGGCCTTATCCCTACTTCGTTCTCACAACCAAGCCACGTACTCACTCTTGTATACCAGGTTTCTATGGCCATTAGCTATCAATGCTTTTCACTTTATCTGTTAATACATTATGATTGGCCAACGCTTTCCTATGTATATTATGTCATTTACGATAGTGTCTATATCATTGTTCTTACTAAAGGCACACTCGCTCGAGGCAACATATCATCAACCACGCCATACAAGATATGATACAATACCATAATAATGATAATATAAACAATACACATCCACAACATATCGATCCGTATCATATCTCCAGTATAGTGCCTCAGTTTCACCCCGCGGTCTGACTATGCCCAGAACAGAGAATCCAGCGAGTCCCGAAGGATCCAAAGCTCTTGTCCATGTCTCCTCTAGGTGAGGTGGTGGCCCAGGGATTTGGTTCTCCAAGTAGGTCATTCGGAGATAGCCCACGCGACGGTCACTTTCCCGGGGAACAACACTCCGAATAGTTAACGAGGTGAACGCCCATACAAGCTTCCACGACACCCTAGAGAAACTACACCAGGCGATACCCTAAAAGGATGATGACCATTAGTAGCCCAACTACTTCCCGGGGACTCACCATTTGGGAAGTAGCGGCACACGGGACCTGCTCCGCTTGCCGGGGAAACTCATCTAACCAAGGACACATAGTCCAGTTGGAAGGCAAGATACCTAGAGTGGGCTCTCCTTTGTGGACACACACAACCACCGGTGGAGTCACCGACTTCATTTTCCCGTGCACGGTTTAGGGCCTGTTCACCCATGGGCGGCAATAGGCGGCCCTCCTTCGAGTCACGGGGAGCTACCCGGTGCCCGGTATATCATCATATCCAGCCCATATGTGTGATCACAGTAACATACATCATATTCATTCATTTCCCACAATGAATATCACCATCATCATCAATCTTATATCACACATATGGCTAAGCATCATATATATAATCATACAATCGCCCACTATCCATGTATCATCATTAACATCATCGTTAATCTTTTCCACAAGCGTATTCATCACTCGTATACTCCGTATGTTCATCGTCACATGATCATTTTCATAATAATGCCAATTGGTTCATTATTAACATCATATATCCCATTATGTGTTTTATGATGATATTCACGTCATCCTATCAAGCCATGTATTGGTTATTACGATTCTAGCTCATCTGGCATACCAATACAACTCGCCTAGATGTTTGTATTCATGACCGAGGCAATCCATGCCCCACCAAAGTATGTTCTCTACGCTGCTAAAGTATACAGGGGTTGTACTTTCATTGTTAGGGATAACCGTATTCCATATAAGGTGCTAAGCTTAGGGGTTATTGCGTATTAATCCGCCTTAGCGGGTTTTATGTATAAACACTACCATTAATAACCCATAATCATTCATCCATAAGCACAAGACCTATAAACCACAATTTATAAGTCATACGAATAGCTACGAAGTATGTTTCACATAAACCTCTAGGTACGCATGCTAAATCGAGGGACTAGAGGATCAATCACGCTGTAGGAATGATAATCTATCAATCTCTATCACAAATCTAAAGATTATCTAGCCCAATCCCCAAGAGATGCCGACAACACATGATTTTGCTCAAAATCCCCAAGTTGAGTGCAAGACTCTAATTCATCAATCAAACATTGAAAAACAAGTTTTAGTACTAGTGTCCCCACCTTAGACAAGCCGAATCCACAAGTTGATGAAGCGTAGAAGCCGTATCGCCGAAGCCCTAGCTCCAACGCAAGCTCCAACGGAAGAAGAAAGCGGGAAGGATGCGATTCTGGACAAAAATCTTGGATGGGAGATGAGAGATGTGCGTGATCTCTTCTCTCTCTCTCTAGAGCTCTCTAGACCCTTCCTTACTCCCTCTCTACGTTGGATGTTCGAAAAATGAGGTTGTGGGGGTGTTAAACGACTTAAAAACGAGTGAAAAACGCTCAAAACCGACTTACTAGTGAACCATGATCGATCATGGGTCCCCCATGATCGATCATGAAGCGTTCTGGAATTCTCTGGAGGACCATGATCGATCATGGCCCTTCCATGATCGATCATGGAAGTCACTGCAACAGCAAATGACTTTCTGAGCCCGAAACGGACCTCGAAACGGCTGAATCTTGACTCGGACAAAACACGAAAGTTGTAGAGGGCAAAGAAATGAAGACGTGGCCGCAAACGGGGAGTCGTTTGAATATCGGATGAAGAAGTTATGGCCTCTCAAAGTTGGCCAAAAATTGACGAATTGCGAAAAGTTGAAATACGCGATTATCGCCTCGGTTTCGATCCGAACCACTCGAATCACTAAACGAACACTCACGTGAGTGGAAGGAGGCTAATTTGACCAAAAAAAGAGTTCTAGAACATTACAAGGCTCTCTAAATGAGAAATTCACCACCCGAGGCGAATTAAACGGACGAATGAAAGCAACTACGAGGAAACGAACGAACGGGGTGTTACAGTAGCCCTAGATCTTATATATTGCTTTATAATGATCCACTTTTCCGATGTGGGATTGATAGTCTTAACAATTCTCTCTCTTGTAATTGGGTGTCTTTGCCCCGAGCATCTGTGCAAGTTGTTAGCTGGGTTAGCTACTAGTTAGTTTTCTTGGTTGTCTTTGTTTTCTTTGAAAAAACCTAAAGTTTACATCATACATTGTGGTGTTTGGTGCCTCTCAAGTCACACTATGCGGCGTTTGCAACCGTCATGCCACAAGGTGTGGCTTTTGGGGTGCTTTTATATTCTCGCTCTTATTTTTTACACTCTTAAAATACAACACATTATTTATTTTATCTATTTATACCATATTATTACCATACCACTATTTTAGCACCCAAGTAAACATGGTAAATATACCCTAAAAACTAAGCTAATGAGTTTTTCATTGTGGATGCTATAGGATAGGAACATGCGCATTTTATGAAGTATTGTTGTTTGTTTCCAAGTAATTCTTAAATAAATTTGAATTTGAACCAACTCTAAATCATGAATATGTTTAACTAGTCTTAAGTTGATCACATATGATTCTCAATAGAAAAATAGTATTTACTCCAAATTGATTTTGTTAATTTGAGATACATTGAACCCACAGAGAGGTCTCTCATATCTCAAGATTCTTTTGGTTGCATATTTTATACCAATGATGACAGTATGACACTACATGCCACTTCTCTATATCTTTATTTTTAAGGTTTCATTTATTTTTTAAATGTAGTTTTAAGGATCCACTTTTTTATTTATTTTAATCTCTCAATACATACAAAAATAACAACAATAAAATCTTATTACAAAAGTAATTTTGGCTGCTACCAAATCAAACGAATCATTGAATGCTTACACAATTGGTGCTTATCTTGGTACATCATTTTTGCAGAAAATATTCATGCTTCGACAATGAAACAACCTAGCAAAACAACACTAAAGTTACTAAAACTACAATTTATAACGATAAAATACATATGGCAATGCAATCAAACCACAATTTTCAATCTTTGGACAAGAGGCAAAAGATACAAAGCAAATGCCACTTTTTTCCAATCAATGAATCAATCAATTTTGCATGACGGAGCTATCAAATGATCACTCAAAGTTACTTGATCCTCAAACTCTTTCACATTCCCTTTAGGATTCCCGTCAAATCTTCCAATCTCAAAGTGCTTCAAGTCAACCCCTTTAGCCTCTCCACACAACACAAGATCAGCCAATATCCTCCCCACTACCGGCCCCATCTTGAACCCATGGCCGGAAAATCCACCGGCGACCACCACATTCTTCCCAAATTCTCCACCCAAGAAATCAATCACAAAATCCTCGTCTGGGGTCATAGAATATAAACAAGACTGAGTCAAAATAGGCCTTGTTGAGTCGACTCGGTCCCTAAATCTCCCTTTGATCCAATTCCTCAACGTCTCCAGTACCACCGGAGCAATTTCCCATGTCCTTTTGTCCGGGTCACACTGCCGGCCACCGTGCACCGGAATCTTTATCAGTCCCGGAAACTCAAACGACGGCGTACCATAAATGTACGGCTCACCGTAACTCGCAAACGTCGGGAATCCCCCTGTGATATCAAATTCATCCTCGAACCCATCTTTAATTTTCCAATAACAAACCTGCGTTTCCAATGGTTGGATTGGAAGAACAATCCCAGTTACATTTTGAATCAATTTCTTCATCCAAGCCCCAACAGTGACAACACATTTGTCACCCCAAAATGTTTCACCATTGCTTGTACACACCAAAATCCCACCTCTCAAATCATCGTTCTTGATGTCGACCACTTGTTTGTTGTCTCTAAGCACACAGCCATGTTTATGGGCAAGTGTTTGATACATAGACACTGCCTTTGTTGGCTTAATAACACCCCCAAACTCAGTTGAAACGCCTATCCAGTCCTCTGGTATTTGAATTCTGCCAGACATTTCGTCGAACACTTGGTGGGCGTTAAGGACCCTATGAGAAACCGAGTTTTTCTTGCAACTATCAATTACGGAATTCAAACTCTTGTTATCGGATGGACCCATGTCAAATTGTGGGGTTTTGAAGTAAACCCTGAAGCCGATTTCTTGTTCAGCTTCTTTCCAAAGTTGAAGTGATTGTAGAACCATGGAAGAATAGTAGTCTTCAGGGTAAGTCGTTCGGAGAGTACGAGATTCACCGTGGGAAGATCCACGGTGATGCAAGAAATCGAATTGGTCGAGGAGGAGAGTTTTAAGGCCTCGTTTGGATGTTTGATAAGCTGTACAGCTTCCCATTATGCCCGCTCCGATCACAATCGCGTCGAAATGTACGCCGGAATCTTCCATTTTATTCTCTCTCTACAACTCAGTCTCTCTCTCCTCAATGGAATTTATGTGTCCCTTACCTTTAAGACAAGAAGGCTTGCCTTTATTATGTTTAGAGCACTGCTGGCCTCACCTTTATTACTCTCTTTTTCAACCACGTATTCAAACAAGTCTCCTACTACTACTCTTCTTTTTTTTTTTTTTTTTTTTTTGTAGAAAAAGTCTCCAACTAGTAACATAAGGCCCCTAAATTATTATGGGTGTTTTTAAATACACCCACATAATCCGTCTTTTCACCCCACTAAAATTTAAAGTTATGTTAATTTTAACCTAAAAGATAGCGTAAAATATTTTCTTCTCACCCCGCTTTCTATACTTTGAAAATTAAAAATTAATAAAAAATTACATTATTTTCAACAAACAAACATCTATTATTTTCACTTAATTACATACATCTCATAAATATATGCTTATAATAAATATTCTAATAATTTTATATAGATTACTAGATTTTTATTTTTATTTGCACCGGCACAATAACATTTTCAATGATGTTTTTCTTAATTTATTCAATCCTTTTATTTGAGCATGCATGCAAGCAAAATTCAATAAAACTCATGTTAAGTTATCTAATGTTAAAGTTAAAAAAAATGTAGTGTTAACGCGTGTCTAATATGTCATATATATATATATATATAAATATGTATTGTATGTTGTATTTTTATTGTTTCAATATTTAATTTCTTAAAATTAATCGTAAAAAATATTGAAAAAGGAAATAGTTTGGTGAGAAAATTTCTATCATTTTAATGTTTTGTAAAGAAATTGTTTTCTTGAATCTCCGAAAAATTAAATATCATAGAAATCGAAAGTAACAAAATATGTTAATAAATGATTTATTTTTATGAAAACTATTTTATTTTTCCAATTAATTTTTTCCATTTTCACAAAAGATAACATATATTTCCAAACAACAAATTGATCTTTTAATATTTTTGAAGTAGTGAATTAAGTATTATATTTACTTATTTGATAAAGATAAAAATAAAATTTGTAAATAAATTTGAAATACGAATAATAAACATTTAAGAAAAGATTATATAAAATATCATATAATTACCAAAACTTATTTATGACAATTAATATTTTGTATCTTGGAGGTACTATTTAGATGAAATTTTTAATAAAATTTATTAAGAACAATGTAAATTTTATTATTATGTTTTATCTTAATGAAAAATTTAATATTTTTACTTTTAGCGACGAAATTTTATCATCCCTATATTATTTCAGTAAACTCACTCCACTGCTGGGGTGAAGACGTGAAGTGCAATATTTTTTAAATATTTGATGGGGTGAGAAGAAAGTATTCTCACACTGGGGTGAGAAGATTGATTTTGTGGGTGCATTTAAAAACACCGAAATTTTTTTATACCGGTCATAATTTCAAGCAGTAAAATTAGTATACAAGTGAATGAATATATATATATATATATAGGTACATTTGTGCACAATGTGGTACCAAATTGGATAAAATTGATACCCAACTAGACAAAATATTAAATAGAAAAAAGGCTCCCATATACGAGTTTATAAATTTTTTGTTCGGTCTTAATTGCACGTAATAAAACTAGTACACATGTGAATATTTATAGGTACATTCATGTACTATTGGACAACGTTGGTACCCAATTAAGAAAAATGTTAGACACAAAAAGGCTCACGTAAAATGGTTGATGATTTGTTGATAAATTTTTTTGTAGCTTTAATATTTTAGGTTATTGAAAGGTAAAAGCAATCCATAATCAAACTTAAACAACTTAATTAACCGAATCTAATTTGATCAATCACTTGCAAGAAAGTAACAATAATTACAAATTAAAGCATACAAAAATAGGGTTTTAATCAAAGCATATATGCTTCAAAAACACATATACTAGCTCAGTAAGCCATTTTTAGGAAGATCATCAAAAGAATTAATAGAATCATAGAGTAATTGTTTAATAAAATGATTTATTTTTTAATCTATCAATTTACATTTTAACTCACGCAATTTGTTTGTTGCATGAGTCAAAGAGAAAGTGAAAAGGAAAATGTAGATTAAAAATACAAACAAGTATTATTTTATGTTTTATAACTATATTGACATGAGTCTCTTTTTTTTTTTTAAGAGAAGGGAGTCGAAAAAATTATTTGTCTAATTTGTAAATTAGGTCAAAAAAAAAATATAATGTTAAAATAGGTTCTCGTATTATAAAAAAGAAAATTATTTTTCTAAAAATTATAAATTAAAGCGTCCCTAATAGTATACTAAAATAAAACTTTCTCTTGGATTTACAGATTCCATTGCTAGTTCCAACGACTTTAGTTGAAATATTTCTCTCTTAGTATGTGCAGATCAATGTAGATGGATGGGAAAAATGGTATTTCAACAGCCATAATATTTTGGGGCAATTTTTTGAGAGAGTAATGAGGGTGGTAATGGCCGTTGGTGGTGGAGTAGTAGTAGTGGTGGAGGATTTGAGTTTCCTTTCTCTCTCTAAAAGTACCTCCTTTGCTACTACTCTGTTTCCCTCTCTATTATTTTCCTCGGTTAGATTTCAATTTCGTGCACCATCTTTGTCCATTTGTGTGTTTTGCAGAAGAAAGAAAAATAAATAAGAGAGAATAAAAAAAGGTAAAGTAGGAAAGCTATACCAAAATTCTGCTCATTTGGTAAATAATTAATATTTTCATGCTACTTTAGTAAATAATCCCCGAAAGTACATATTTTTGATAATTATTTACCTGTCATTACCTTATTGATATTTTTTTGTTATCTAACTAAATTCTTCTTGGTTAATGAGGGTTGGTTGAATCAATAAACATTCGAATACTTTACTTATAGGCGCTCATTAAGTTTAGGACTTTGCTAACCTCAAAGTCTGTAACTTTATTAAAAGTTATAGACAAATCTCAATCACATATTGGTCAACATATTAAAATCAAATAAAATTTTAATTTACGTTTTATAATTACACAATTTCACCTTCATCTTTATATTATTAATATTTTAAATCCTATTATTAACCTCACGTAAGTTAGATAATTTTCTTATTAATTCATTTACAAATTATGTTAATTACTTTTATATTAAAAAAAACTAATTAAAATAAAATATTTATATTTTAAGATATTCCAAATTAAGAATTTTGTAAATTTTTTTATGTACCAAATTAGAAGTATGTCAATTTCTCATCACAAGTTTAAGGAAGTTGACCACTCCCACTCAAACTCTATCTTTAATAAGAAAACAAAAACCTATTACAATTAAAACTATAATTAAGATTAGGAGTCTATTTTATCTTTTGCACAAATCCATCCATATTATATTCATATAATTATTAACTTTCTCCATAACCAATTATGAATAGGTAATGCTCACATACTCCTTCAACCTACGGCTTCAACAAATCAAGCATAAAAAATCTCTGACGACGCACAAAGATACTAAAATTTTGGGTGATGTTAAGGAAATTTATATTTAGTGACAAAACTATAAATTTCATAAACAAATTTCATAAATACGTTAAATGTGTGGCAGCATTTGTCTATGAGTTTTGTGAAAATTGACGAATGATTAGTTCATCATTTCTCTTTTAGAATATTCAAAAAAAAAATTCATACATATGTTATGTTCAATCCATTTTTATATTTTAAAAAAAATATTTAATTTAATTACTAAAAGTGAAGAGTTACTTCAATACTTTTTTTAAAAAAACAAACGGTAATAAATTTGGTTGGTTCTTTCGGTGGAGGGGAGGAGATGGGAGTTAATCTTATATTTAAAAAATTAAAGATATTTTTTAAAGTAGAATTTATAATATTTATATGGATTAAACTGTTAATAATAAAAAAGAAGGATAAAATTTGATAATTATTGAAAATTAAATTTGAAAAAACAGGTAATATGAACGTGTGGCCAGAATTGGTCTGTAAGTTTAAAACAAACTTACAGACTTTTACTCTATCATTTTCCTTAAGTTTAATAACATGTCCTAACCCTAAACTGGAGAAATTTTCCTTACCTACACTTTATTTGAAAATAAAAAACCTAAATTCCTCTTATTTTGAAAAATATATATATATATATATACAATTACTTTGGGCCCAGTCAAAACTTGCTAAACATGTGATTGGACTACAAAATGTTATGCCTTACTTATATTTAAATAATTGTATGGGTTCCACTTGTTAGAAATTTTTATTTTCTCTAAAGATATCATATGAGATCTTGTAATATAACCAAATGTGCTAAACTTTTAGTCTCTTGTACATCTTTTAAATTCATCTATGAAGGTATCACATGAGATATTGTAATATAATCAAATTTACTAAACTTTTAATCTCTTGTACATTTTTGAAATTTAAAAACTATTCAATTAAAAAGTAGGAGAGAACGTTTTAAGGATATATTTTTGTAAGTAGAAAAGAGAAGCTATAAAAACAAGCTACACAAATTGATCTTAACCTTTGGTTTTATGTGAAAGCAATTTTCAATCACATTATTTTTTATAAGAAATATATTTTAAAATTTAAATACCCTTACTCTTTATTATATAGATATAGGGGCTTAACAATTACAACTTGTGCATCAGTAGGACAATGAACACACATTTATTCGTATGATCAAAGTTTTGCTTAGACAAAACGAACAGGTGCGTTGAAATTTGAGACGAGACAGAGGAACGACGTTTGGTTTTGAATATTGTTGCATAGACAAAACAAACATGTGCATTGAAATTTAAGACGAGACAGAGGAATGGTATTTAGCTTTGAATATTGTTGACGTTAGACGGCTAACAACTAAACTTTACGTAACAATAGAGGGCCTTGCCTCACTTTCTAGTTTCTACCCATATAACTTAGGACTCAAATATGTATATATATATATATATATGAAAAGGTTCAAATTATATTTGTTAATGATTTTCTGTTAATTTCATAATTCCAGTCATTGAATTAATTAATTATAATATATTACAGATGCATTTAAAAAATTATGTTATATATTGAATTATGAACCTTACAAAAATTGAGTAAAAATAAGTATTAATGATTAAATTGTTATAAATATCGAATTGATAATTTCGCACGCTTGATAAATACAATGAAAATAGTTTCTAATGGTGTAAATTTTTTGCGTGTATCTAACGATAGAATTGATAAGTTATAAATATAAGAAAAAGTTATAAATGAACGTAAAAATTTTTAATTTTATACTGATGATGCTTGAACCCTCCCCATATATATATATATATATATATATCCAGTGAAGATATTATATTCTTAGATGCAAGACATTATGTTAGCATAAGATTAGACGAGCTATATATTTAACGTACATTAAACTTTTTGTCATAAAAGAGAAGGCCGCCTTGATACTCATCTTTACCATTTTCCTATAATACGAAAAATAATGTTTTACGCTACTTTCTTTAACCATTGCCTGCCCTCGTAGCATCCCATTCATGTGAGAGGAAGTATAAGTTACTTTTGTTGGTTCTAATTTTGTAAATAGTTCTAAGGTGATAATGCTACGGGAGAGAGTAAACATTTAAAGCTTACAAACTACCCGAATATTGTAATAGTAACATTATTTTCCAGCAGCGCTAACCAAGGCAAACCATCACCCGCCATGGCACTACTGTCAATAATGGCGTCACAAATAATGCTATGCACACAGAATATGCAGAAGTTAATATACCAAATGAAGTATCGATTACCGATTTGGTCAACAGTTAAATGATTTTAACTATTTTCTGATAGGTCACAGTTCTTGACCAAACAAATACATTTGGTAATACTAACT
Source organism: Lonicera japonica (assembly GCA_021464415.1). Taxonomy (NCBI): domain Eukaryota; kingdom Viridiplantae; phylum Streptophyta; class Magnoliopsida; order Dipsacales; family Caprifoliaceae; genus Lonicera; species Lonicera japonica. The sequence continues at coordinate 76,056,140 of CM038469.1, read as the reverse complement.
ATTTGTGCACATTTCTCATGTGCACATATCTTTCAATAACACAAACCCCGAAAGTAGAGGAACAGAAACTACAGAAAACTGCATGGACAATATGTATAACATGAAACAACCTGAAGCTTGTCACAGAGACATTTAATACTACAAAAAAAAAGGCTATAAAAATACACTTCTGTTTCTTTTCAATTTCGGCCTATGTTCTTCATGCTGGTAAAGTTTTCGTCTTATTGAATGCAACCGAACAATCTGTGATTTGCATATTTTTGAGGGAAAAAAAAACCCAAAAGGAAATCACTATTGCCTGGTTGACCTAAATAATGAATTGATCTGTGTCTGTAACTAATACAAAATGGCTGTAACCCAACGCTGAACCCATCTTCAACTGAATGAAAGAACCTACAGATCAAAAAGAAACTATGAGTTGAGTTGAGTTGAGCGGAATGGAATGGAATCTATTCAAACACAAGATGAAAATACATTTTAGTCTTCCTCTAAGAGTATTGTTGGAATTAAAAGTTATTGCTTATAAAATTTTATCACTAACAAAGTTCCATATGCTAAAATCCTCTTCCATCCCAAACACCTATCCTATAGCATTTCCTCTTTCCCACAAAACCTTAATCATTAGTTATTTAGTCTCATAACCAAAGACCACCAAAAGCAGTTGACTTGGCATAACCTACCCCTAAGTTTCCTATCTCACATAATGGACTCTCCCACCAAATTTATCAATAACATGGTTTATTTATCAGGAAAAAGGGGAGGAAGGGAGAAAGAGACTAACCAAATCAGCTAACTTCTCAAACTACAAAAGCAGCAAGAAGGGCATGCATCACAAACCAGTAGATGATAACACCAAGACGTAAAGCAGGCTGACGCATTAGTGCCCGGTCACAAGAAACCCTATCACATAGTATCAATACACAAATATCAGTTTATAAGCCAGTGAAATGAGCTTCATATATATATATATATAATATCTTGCTTACAAAATACGAAAAATACAGTAATAGTCCAGCCTACCATAAACCATCAATCACACTGGATACAGGTCTTGTGAATCTTGGGACAATTTTTGATGTTGTCAGTGACTTGAATCCATGAGCTGAGGAAGGAACAAGCAATAAGTTAACAGGTTCGTTCACTATAAATCAAAACAAAGAGATGAATATGATATTTACCTTTATCATCATCTTCGTCCTCTAACCTACTATCACTACCAGGATCCACATCCACAGCTATGGAAACTTGATCATTATTGACTTTGCGCAAACTGCGAACTTGAGGCGCAATGGAGGAGGGCCCAGGTACTGTCCATTTGTTTATCTGCATCTAGAGCACACGATAATGGACGCTCATGAGAAGAAGACAATTGCTCCAAATACAATAGTGAACTAAAAATTACAATAATTAACTAAGAAATGCAAAGTCGAAAAAATCAATTAATTACTGCAAAACTGCAATGATAAATCAATTAACTTACCACAGGTTCAACTTCCATTATTTCAGAAGTCATACTTGTTCTCTGTCCACGATCTCCTCCGACACCTTGAAGCATAGTTACTTGGGATTCCTTCTCCCTTAAAGAATTTTCAAGAGATTCTCTTTTACTCCTCTCTACTTGCAACAAGTTATCTCTGCTCTGGGAAACTGCTCGTAGATCCTCTAATTCAGATATAATTGATGCAATCTTCTTTTCAAGTACCTCTTTATAATCATCAACCAGATTGCTTTTCTCAGCATTGAAATGCACATTAGGCACTTGCAGTTGAGAAATCATAGAACCTAACCATGTGACCAAGTCATTGATCCCAGCTGAATCTCTTTTGCTATTCATTTGTGACGCAACTAAAGCATCATTTGTACATCGAGTGACCTCTTGCCTTAGAAAAGAGATCTCAGAATCCCGATCTTGTAGTTGAGATTGAAGCTTCTCAACCTCAGAGAGGAGGCTTGCAGAAAGGCTGTGAAGTTCATCGAATTTGTTCACAGTGACGAAAAGCTTCTTCATAGCCTTCCCTCGAGAAGCTTCGGCAGTCTCCAAATCTATATTCTTTTGCTGCAAAACCCCTTCCAATTCTTCAATCTTGTTATTCATGCCTTCCATTTGGGCCTCCTCCTCATCAAGTGCTTGCATCAGAGCTTCAATTTCTATAACAAAAAACAAACATAAGGACTTAATGTTAGAGAGACTATTCCATAAATGGTCCTCTATATAGAGCCTGTAATATAGCAAATTAAATAAATAATTTGACATAGCCGACCTTGTTCCTTTGCAGCTAGCACATCAGTCAGTGATCTCTCTCGTTTCTGGAGGTCTTTTAAAGAGGCTTCTTGATCTTGGAGCACATTTACTCTTTTCTCTAAATCATCGATCTGAGCCTTTGCAGGTTGAAGCTCTTGCAAGTAACTTGTTGCAGTAGCTTCAGCTGCCTTTATCTGACTGATGAGTTCCACACAAATTTTGTCTTTTTGGATGTCCTTGTCTTGAAGCTCTTTCTGCAAATTTGATATTGTAGACTTCATTTCCATTTGGCTTACTTCTAAAATCTCGGGAACAAAATCATTCACAGCAGATAATAAGCTATCGGCCATGGTCCTAACACATTCTTCAGAAGAAGAAATAGTCTGCACAGTGAAAAGATTGTCTCCGTCAAAAGATGCTATAGACCCCAAGTTGAACCTCGGCTTTCCAGCAGGGAGATCATTTCCAACCAAATGGGATTTCAAATTTCCCATTTCCATGACTGATCTCTTGCATGCCTCGTAAAGCAATGAGACACTTCGACGAATTGCAACATTTTCTGTATCTCTATCACTCGCAATGGACTCTAACCGAATAATATCACCCTTCATGGACTCGTTGGAATGTTTCCGGGAAGTCAGTTCTTGGTGAATAGATCCAACTATTTCAGATAAAACATTGGCTTCTCGATGTACTGAAAGCGAGTGTTCATATAATTTTTCTTTAAACGAACCAATCTCCTTCATAATATCTAGCAAGTTTTGCTCGACAGAACTGCATATTTCACTAACGATATTGTATTTGGATTGCTCTTGCATCTTAGAGTCTGAGAAGGACTTCATAGACAGAAAATTCTCCTGAACAGGGAACTGAAGTTAGAAAATGCTCGAATTAGCATATGAGGCTCAAATCCTACAGACAACTTTTAACGGGCTAGATAACTGTAGTAGAATGGTAATTAAGACATACTAAGGGGTAAGGTGAACCAGAGTTCAACTCTTTCCATCATAACAAACCATTTTCTTTATTATATCTAAATACATAATTACCTATCTATGTGTGTTTATGTATATTGAGATAAGCAAGATTCAAGAACATATTGGAAGATGAAATACAGTATGGGGGCACTGCATATATAGTATAAGGAGGCAACAGATAGACATTGGACCATGTTCATCCAAGAAATATATTCTTTTAACTTCCTAATACCAGAATAAGAGAGTTCCATGCCAATGTTAAATCCCTATTTTGTGCTAGCTCCGTTTACGTTGGCATATCTGGAAGGTTTACAATTCTACAGAACATCATCACAACTAGGGGTGTAAATGGATATTCGAAAATCCGAATCCATTCCGAATTCGAGTCCGTATTTTGTGGATATTTATCCGAATGGATATTCGAAAAAGAGGATTTGGATAGTGTTTATAAATATCCGAAAAAATGGATAGGGATATGGATAGTGATAGTATTCGACCTGGATAATCCGTATCCGAGGTGGATTATTCATATTTGCGAATATCCGCATTCGATATAATTTAGTATATATATCTCTCTCCCCATTTAAAAAAAATCGGAGATTTATTCTAGTGTGCACAAGCTGACCCACTTTACCAAAAAAAAAAAATTAAATTAAACCAAAAAAGAAAAAAAGCTGAAAAACTATTTGCAACATATGTGATTTGCTAGCATTAAACGTACGAGAACATATCAAATTTAAAATTGTAGAGATTTTTAACTTTGATTTTTCATTTTGATCTGTGTGGTTAAATTATAATTTTAAATTAAATCTTATTGGGTTATACAAGAAGAAAAAAAAATTATATAAGTTAAAAGTTTGATATAAAACGTTAGTTATTATTTTAATACGTTTTGCAATGTTTCATTACACTTCTCGAGTTATAACTTGTATAATGTGTCATTTTAATTGAAAAATCATGTAATCAAATATATTTTTAAGATTGAGCTAATTTTTAGGTTAGCAAAAAATAAAAAAATATGTATATAATTATATAGAAAAATGGATAGGGATATTATCCGAATATGAGATATCCGATAGGATAAGGATAATAATAGTTTAATACACTACCCGAAGGGATACGGATAAGGATTTGGATAATAAATTTTAAAAAGGATATAGGTAATGGACAGTATAGTATCCGGTCCATATACGATCCGTTTACACCCCTAATCACAACACAAACATCTCAGCCAGTGAAATTTGAGGAGCGCATTTATTTATAATTTATAATACAAATTAATTGAGCGCAAGAGTTTGTGGTACACCTAAAATGTCTAATATACCCCTAACTAATTTATTTTGTAAGAAACAATGAGGTAAAGGGGATGGGGGAGTTGAAGCCATAATGTCAGGAAAAAGTGCAAGTCTCTACCACAAGGACAAACTAGTTTACCCTAAATGTAGTATTACTAGTTTACGCATTTCTTAATATTGCACAAGGGTTAAATAAACTTGTAGATAAACCTGTAGAAAATCAGAAATAGAGCAGAGACTGGAATCCTGAGAAACAGATGCGACAAAATTGTTGATCCCATCACACAACTGTCCCTACTGACCTACACGACCCCACCCCAATACAAAACCACAACGACGAGAAGAAGAAGAAATAAAGAAAAAAAAATGAGTCCATTGATAACATCTTTTTTTGTGAAGAAGGGAGATTAGATAGAAAAAGTACACAACCAAAAGGAGATAAAACATAAAGAAGAGAAGAACAATGCTTGAGCAAATGAGCATGTACATAATGTCAAAGTAAGAAAATAAAGATAAGAAGAAATTACCTTGGTCTCAGAGCTAAGAGGAACAGTGCCACCAAGAGACAGGGTAACTAGATTAGAAGCATCACTTGATCTCAAAGAGGACATCATACCCCCCTCCAAACTGTGCAGGAATTCTAAATCCTTGGAGAGGACATTGCCTAATGAATTCTTCACATCAAAGAAGCCCTTCTTTAGTTGATCTACACTTGATTTTAACGCCATTAATTCAGAGACTTCGTTTTCCCTTTCCTCAGAGCTGACTGCAGATAACTTTTCAAGACGTAAAAGAGCTTCATGTCTGTCAGCTTCCACTGCATGCATTTGCTTGCGTAGCTCTGAAAGTTCACTAGTGGCATTTGCTACCTCCTCTTGAAGACCATCGTTTCTTTCTTGGACTTCATTCAACTCGGCAAGTAGGAGTTCAGCTGCTCTTTTAGATTTCCTTGTATCATATTCAGAAGAAGTCACAGCTGCCTGTAAATCGTGGCATAATCTTCTAATTTGTACCACCTTCTCGACTGGATCACTAACCCTAAATTCAGACCCAACGTCAATCTCATCCAAAGCACGCAAAATCATGCTCAAAGTGTGTCCTTTCTCTTGCAAATCATTTTCAGTTTCTGCCAAACGATTCCTGAAAAACAGTCTCTCAGACTCCACAACTTCCAAATCTTTCAACTTCTGTTCACACTCTGAAAGAGCATTTTCCCGGAGTTTAATATCGGATTTTAGACGTTCCACCTCTGATGATAACTCATCAATGGTTTGCCTCATGCAGTCTCGCTGCTGCACCAATGACTTCCCTTTTCTAACAGCAAGGTTTAATTTTTCTCTTACAGAAGCTGACTTCTGCTCCTCCTGATTAAGTAGCTCTTGCAATTCTTGCATCTTTGTTTCTACCCTCTTAACTTCAATGACCAAAATCTGATTCTTCTCCACATATTTATCCTTCTCCTCCTTCAAACGCATTAAATCACCCGAGGCCTCCTCCAGTTCTTTCTTCAAGAATGCAGCATCCCCTGAATCTTCGATTCTCTTTTCATTACGAACTGCATAAGCTTTCTCAACAATGTGCTCATCAACTGCATCCCGGGGAACAAATTTACCTGGTGAAAGGTTTGTGGACTTTTCTATAAGCTTCCTCAGCGATAGTTCCAAACCTTGAATAGTACTAGTACTGGAAACCAGATCTTCTGCGTTAGAATCTTGGAGCGCATCACTAACCAAACCCTGCAATCTTCTTATCTCAACTTCAAGATGGTGAAAATGTTCATCAGTCCCGAGCCTCTCATTCATCTTTTGTTGCAAAGCAGTTATTTCATTCTGAAGCTTATTGTTTTCGGCTTCAAACGAAGCTGCCTTCTCTGAAACTTTTTCAGAATCACGTGTAAGAATCTCGAGACTTCCAGAAAGATGCTCATTCTCACTGGTAACTGATTGAAAACCAGCCTCAAGTTCAGATGTCCTCCTTTGTGACTTTTCCAATTTTTCTTGCAAGGCAGCTGCTTCATTCTGTAGCTTATCATTCTCAATATCAAATAACTGTGCCTTGTCTAAAACTTTATCATAATCACTACTGAGAATCTCCAAATTTCTAGAAAGATGTTCTTTCTCAGTGGTAGCCGATTGAAAAGCTGCCTCAAGATCAGATATTCTCCTTTGTGACTCTTCCAGATCAGCTGTTAGTGATTCACAAAACCCTTCAGCTTTATCAACCTTTTGTTCGAGAGAGTTACAATGGTGAACAGCGTCCGAGAAAGCACCTAATAACCACTTGATCCTATCTTCAGGCTCCATAGACCGCAATTGTACCGGCATATTTATCTTATCCAAGACCTCTTCCCATCGCTGCACTAGGTTGTTCCGTTCCTTCAACGATTGCTCAAGCATCTCGTTTTGCTCAGCCAACCCATAGAACCTACTTTGGAGCTCCTCGTGTTTTCTCCTCAGATCATCACCAGAATTTGAAGTTTGCTGTCCATCTTCTTTCCACACATCCATAACCGCAAAACCAGAATCAGAGTACGATCCTCCTCCCATAGAACCTTCCTGATCCCAATCATTACGAAGCAAAGAGTTCCCACTAACCGACCTCACTAGCCACTCAACCTTCTCAATTATATCTCTGGTGAGAAAGTGCTCCGGCAGCTCTAAATCTTCTAGAATCTCTTCAATTCTCTGAAGTGCAGAATCTTTAAGAAGAAACGATTCCCTTAATGCAGTAGCCGAGTTGCGAATGTAAGAAAGCTCAGATTCCAAAGCTTCCACACGCTCACCCGCCTCTGAATAGCTCTTAAGTTTCATTTCAACCTCATGAAGCGTGGTCTCTTTCAACTGCAACTCCTGCAAACATCTCTCCAGTTCACTGGAAGTTTCCGCAAGGGACTGCTTGAGACTATCACGCTGCACAATCAACCCTTTCCCTTTTGTAACAGCTATGCTGAGCTTCTCTCGGAGAGAAGATACTCGCTGCTCCGACTGTTCTAGTTCAGTTACTTTCTCTTGCATATCGGATTGAACACCAGCAAGGTCCTCCATTGCACTCTTTAAACTTTCTTTAAGAACCACTATTTCATTTTCATGTTGAATGATCAAGAGGCTTAATTGATCTTTTTGTTCCTGCAACTCATTCAAATTCATTTCCTTCAAACCCAACTCAACTCTGAACAACCTGACTTGCTCATCTGTTTCTTTGTACTTTTTAAGAAGAAGATAGATCAAAGACTCTACATACGATGCAACTTCATCATACACATGAAAATCAATGCCGTCCAGCTGAACTACACCTTCAACATCTTCCACCAACTTCAGAATAAAATCTGTACCAAGGCATCTTTTCTTCAGTTTCTCAATATCTTTTGTTCTATCCATCAGATCTGTGTTGAGTTTGTTGTTTACAGATACAAGTTCCAGTCTGCCACTCAGCTGCTTTGTCAATTGCTCTATGAGGGCTTCATAGTCCCCAATCTGTAGAGGATCTAGAAGTTTCTCGGTTTGCATGTCGGCTTCGCTTTCTTCTATACCCCCATATGAACCATTGACGAGTTTTGAAAGGTTACCATAGATCTTATGCAAAATACCTGTAGCTAATCCATTCTTGCCTTGCAAGTCAGTACACTTCTCATTCACTTCATTGTATAAACTGTTCATTGATGCATGGTCTCTGTTAGCAGCTTCAACTTTCTCCTGCAGATCTTCGATTAATTTGGTGGCAGCTTCAATTGAGGCAGCAACTTGGCTACCCATTTCTACGGTGCCAGTCGAGAGAGTGGAACACACAGTCCCAACAGATGCATCCAGCTTCCCAGCTTCCTTAAGAATCAAAGCAACAGTAGAATTCAATTCTTGTTCAAGTATTGATGCCCTTTCATCTGAGTTTTGGTGCAGCTCATTCAATTGTCTGTGTAATTCGCTAACTCTTGATCTAGATTCAGTCAGAGTTATTTCAAGCTCAGTTTTCTCTGCTTTAAGAGCGTCGTCCTCATGCCTTAAGGCTTCATACAAACCCAAGAGCTCGTCCTTCTTTGATTCAACATCCAGCATATGTTGCTTTATAATTTCATAAAGAACCACAAGCTCAATGTTTGCTCCTTCCAGACTGCTACTCTGTTCCTCCAAAGCATCATTTTGAACCTTGATCTCGCTGAACGCAATATCGGCGTGTTTCTTACCATTTATCTCCTCCTTGAACAATTCACTGGCATCCTCAACATCCCGAACCAACTCCTTAAGCACTGCTTTAAGATTTGATGTTTCCTCTTTAGTTAACATGTATGGATCATGAGATAATCGATTTTCCGTCGAAGGCACTTCCTCTAACTCATCGCCATCATTGTGACCCTGTGACTCAAAGGCCTGAATCAGTTTCGATACTCCAGGAGCACCCACTTTGCCACCAGACCTACTTGGGGAAGCCAAATGAGAATGCATCTCTTCAATTGCCTTCTCAAGTTTCTGCATTACTGTATCTGCTTGCTCCAAGCGTCCCTTCAAAACCACAAACCGAAAAGAATCACCATCCACATCCAATTTATGCCGACCCAGAGGTGGACTTTCTGCACATCCATCAGAATTTACTCTCTCTTTAATCACGGAAATCAGGTCCATGCTTGGAATGTTAGAACCTTCAAGTGGATTAACAGCTTCCACAGATCGAGATGACAATTGCCAGTTTTCAAATTCTCTGACTTTAGATTTATACAAGTCCAGATTACTTGAGAGAAAAGCATTTTCCTCAGTGAGCTGTTCAATGCTGAAAGTTGCTTCTTTTAGATCACCCATGGCTTCGTTGCATTTCACCCGCATACCATCCGTCTTACCCTTCCAGTCCGCTACCTCCGTCAATAGTATTTCATTCTCACTTGCAAAATAATCCTTGTCTTCTTGAAGCTTGGTTCTCTCCTCCATTAGCAAACCAAGACTTCCATTTAAGTTTGCAATTTCCATCTGTAGAGATTCGATCAAGCCCTTGCATCCCATTAACTCTGTCGACAGCTTCTCTATCTCGTGGACAAAACAGTCCTTTTCCTCATCAAGTTTTTTCCTCCCCTCTGTTACTGAAGTGAGAATATTATTTAAATTTTCATTTTCCACTCGAAGAGCCTTAGCCAAATCCTTGCTCTCCGCCAAATCAGTCAAATGTCTGTCACTATTACTGGCATAAGAATTCCTTTCCTCCTCGAGCTTCATTCTCTCCTCCATCATCGAAGCAAGATTTCCGCTCATGTTGACATGCTCCACCTGTAGCAAGTCTAATGAAGCCTTGCACTCTCGTAAGTCCACCACCAGCTTTTCATTCTCCTGTTCTACTTTCTTCCTTTCCTCAGTCATTGAAGTGAGACTCTCATCCAAGTTCCCATTCTCGACTTGTAATGTTGCCACCAAACCCCTGCAGTCAGCTAACTCTGTTGACATATTTGATAACTCCTGTTGTGACCTCTCCAGTCTAAACTGCAAATCATCAGCTCTGGCAGATAAATCCTCACACTCTGCCTTTGCAAAGTGAAATTGCTTTTGGAGATCCTCCCTTTCAAGGGCAACCACCTGAAGTTCACCCCTACAGTGTGCAAGCTCATCAGCAAGGGTTTCATTTTTCCCTCGAGATTCATTTAGAGAAGCACTGACCATGGAAATTTCATTGAGCAATTGATGACGTTGGTGATCAAACTCTGCCTGTAGCCCCAACTCTTCAGCAAGTTGCAAGTGAAACATATCTTTTGCAAGACTTGTGAGATAGAACTGTTCTTTGAGTCTCGCCCAAACATCAGAGAAGCCATTGGTGTTCCTCAGTTGTCCACTAGTAACCGATTCTCTTGCCATGAGAAGAAACCTAAACTCATCTTCACCAAGTCCCCGTACCACATCTGCAAGCTGAGAGAAGCTAATCGAACTTATTTCTTCCACAGAAACCAGTTTACTCTCCGGTGATCTTCCCTCTAAGTGAACAGTCTTGTCTGGTATATCTGCTTGAACACTTTCTGCATTGTAACTTCCAGAATCACCTGACGCAAATGGCATTTTGACTTCCTCTTCACGAGAAACCATTAAAGCTTCTCCCTTCTGAATCATCAGTTCAAGACTTATGGTAGAGGATACATCTGAGGCGACCAATGACTCAGAAGAAACTGGATCCTCATCTTCCTTTCTAACTTCTTTAATCACCGTGGTTGCACCAGAAGAAGCAGAAACTGGATCCTCATCTTCCTCTCTAACTTCTTTAATCTCCGTCGTTGCACCTGAAGAAGCAGAAACATCACCGGCCAAGCTGGTTTCCTCTGAAGCATCTCCTTCAAGAGCTTCAGCATTCTGATCAAGTTGGGATAAAGCAGGCATATTGTCTTCTTCAAGCTCCTTCACACTGCTTTTGTCAACTTGTTTATAACCGGAACTCTCAGCTTCCTGTGCTGCCCCTACCCAGGAAAAATAAAAACAGAAGTTTTAATTATAAACCAAACCATGCATCATTTTCCAACAAAACCAATTTATTGTTAATAATATATTTTTGGTGGGGGAGGGGAGTGTAAGGAAATTCAGAAACAAGAGAATGCGGGCACAACCTACATCTGGTACCTGATCTTCCCCATGCACAAAATCCACCTCAACTGCAGTGGCAACTCCTGTACTGGGATTACCCAGATCGGGTGGGGCTGACAAATCAACAGGCACGGGATCCAAAGTTTCTAGAGAAGATTGTCTCTCCATCCCACTATCAATAGCATGGGTAGGTCCATCATTATTTGATGCCGAAGAATCGACATCATGTTCATTGCTAGCAGTTGAGCTCAACCCAGCCTCACCAACAGCTGAATCCTCTAATGGCAACTCACTAGTTGTCATCAATGTTGCTTCAGCTAAATCCGCCTCAGGTAAAGCAGAAACTGACGACAAATCAGAAGTCACAACATCAACATCACTAGCCTCTAACTTTTCTCTAGAACGCAGTATTAACAACTCAGCAAGGCCTTTACTGGAATCAGATCTTTCTAAATCAGGAACATGTATCTTCTTAGCCTCTGCTGGTTCAGTGGCAGCAGATGCTGCATCAGCTGCTCCATCGCTATCAGATTTACCAGCTTTACCTGATGACTTGCTGCCTTTACCATCCTTCTTCTGCCGATATTGTTGAAGCTGGTAAATGAAATATCAAACGAAATTTAACAATTTAGCAATACTTTCCGCCACAGTCATAATTGTTACTGATTAATTAATATAGGTGATATATGAGTCTGTTTGGCAAAGTAAAGACCAATTCATTGCATATAACCATGGTCTAACAACATAAAAATGAGTTTGATATGCATTTGCTCCAAACTGTGTGTCAAGCTGCGAAATGAAACTTATTTGGATTCTCTAGAAACAAATCCTGCCTTGGTTTGATGAAAACGTGCTAAACTTTTAAAGAATGGGCTTAGCAGAGTGCCAGAGTGGATTTTCTAAAGTTGGCACTTGGCAAATGGACCCCAAATGAGTATAAAAATTAGGTTTTGTGATAATGTTTCTGAAACTATTTTGTCTGACAAATGACACTCAGCGAGGGCTAAGCTGCTAATGAGATTAACCTCAACCTCCAAAATGGTCTAACCATTTTGATCACTTAACATGTTGCAACATTTCTTAATTATCAGAACTAGAAATATTTCTCCAGAACCAAATCTCTCCGTTGTTAACCGAAAGCTGATGTCCTGTCATTTTTTGTCTAATCAAAACATTCAGACCATAACCATTGGAAATGCTCCAAGGATTGCTGACATTTTGGTTGTACCAGAGCTTTGAAAAGACCAACATTACTAACTTCAGCAATGTCCCAAGTCCTAACATAATCATATCCAATGACATCTCTCTATAAATATTATTCCATAATCCTAATACAAAATTTGATTAGGAGGATTAGAGATGCTCTAAGATCTGTGTAGCAACTAGCTGTGGAAGCTTCATTAAGTTGATGTCTTTACATGTTCTACTTGTACTATATATTTGTCTCCCTTCAACTATCACCTATATAGCAGAAACCCCTAATTCAAACCCTAGTTATTAAACTTTGTCAAGATTTAAACAACAGAGCAAACTGAAAACTAATTGCAAATCAGGGTTGAAGAAAGTGAGACCTTTTTACGGCCAGCTGCAAGCAGATCGGTTCGGTTCTTATTCTTCTCCATCCAATTTACTCAGCAAAGGTCAAGTCCAAGGGCTTTCAACCACCATCAGATCAACCTCCTATAACACGCCCAAAGAAAAAAAGGGCAAACCAGCATCAAAAATTAGAACCAACGAAAACACCTATTGTTGCACGCAATTACATTTCATTTCAATCAATCGATATTTTATAAAACTCACAATTGAATTATAAAGGGAGGGGAATGAAAAGAAACAGAAATAGAATATTATAATGAAATGAAGAAGAAGAAGAAGAAGAAGAAGAAGAAGAAGAAGAAGAATTAAGGAATTAGGGAAGCGTATATACCTTTGATTTTGCGTAAGAGAGAGAGAGAGAGAGAGAGAGAGAGAGAGAGAGAGAGAGTTTTGATTGGATCTGGTAGAAGCGTAGGTTGTTTGTTCAATCGAACTCTATAAAAGCAAAACACTTTCAGTATTTATCCCTTTTTCTCTTTCTCTCTCTTTACTTTGATCTAACGCAAACAATCCTCTGTAAGTCGTCTGGTGAATTTTTGGGGGTTTCGGATGGCTCGCACAAAATACGACCCTGCAACTACTGCTTTTTGTGTGACTTGTGTCCGTTTAAGTCATGGGTCCGTCCGTTCATCAGCTAACTAATTCAATTTATAGTTCAAATAAATAAAACTACGACTATATATATCCACGTCCGCGTCTTATTTTATATATATATATATATGCCGCATACGTTTAATATATAATGAAAAAATTAATAAATTATAAAAATATTGTTAAGTTATTTTTATTTTTAACTTAAAGCTTATAAGTTCGACTTCAGTTATTAGAAATGTTGAATGCAATTATTTTTTTTATTTTTTCTTTTTTCTTTTGGATGTGCAATTAGTGTGAAAGGTTGTATATAAAATTTCTAACCATTAAACCAACCATATTGTTATATGTAAAATCTTTCCATTCTAACTTTTAAGTTATGTATATGTAGACAAAGCATGAGAATAAGACTCCTTTTTGTATATAATTAAACACAATTTTAAGACAATAATAATTTGAATATAATCAAATATTTAACATTCTACTATTGCTATTGGCATGGATACGAAATTTCCATGGCCTATATGTAAAATTATATCTTCAGGTGCGTTTAATGTGTCACATAAGATTGGGTAAAATTATTTAATTTGATTCGGATAGGATAAAATATCTCATCTCCTACGTAGAATTGTTTAATTTCTTTTTCGGTAAGATAAGATGTTTTGTATAATAAATAATTCACTTTATAGTTAATATTGACTAATACCAAATATATGATAGAATAACTATGTTACACGTGTAATACAACTTCAATTATAACTCTCGATGTTCATTTGGTTCGAATTTTTATTCATTTCTAAAACTCAAGATTATAATTTTACATGGAAGGTTCGAGCATCATTTATATTACGGTAATTTTATTTATATAACACTATTTTGTATTCAAACATTTTTACCCTTAAAATGGATTATTTCGTTTAGAAGAAAATTTTAACGGTACACATGGTTTTATTTTTAAATTAGATCATATAAGCGTCTATAATATTATTATGTCGATGGTAGGACAATCAACCTATGGAAAAAATTTATTGCCCATACTCTTTTTTTCTTGAAATAAATTGTTTTGAATTTGACAAAAATAATCAACTCAAAAATCAAATTTAAAATTTCTTAGAGGAATTGTGCTGGCATGCGGAAGGTGGACCAATATTTCGCAATCACTATTACTGGAGCTGACAATTAATGGATTTGCAACGTTTGTCTCAATTTTTATTGTGTTTTGGGTTTTATCAATTCAATTTTAAATAAGTAACTTTTTTATTAAGTAAAAATATTATATTAAAACTTAATTCATTCTTAATGAATTGCCCAACACGATCCATTATTACCCATTAAGTATAAATATAATACATATCTCTACATATATATTTGCATGGATAAGTTTTCAATGGTTTTTTTTTTTTTTTTTTTTTTTTTTTAAAACCTCTAAGGCCTAAATGGCCATAGAGTCAATGGTTACCTTCTCTTTCTACTCATTGATGGATATTGACAATAATTAATGCACATTGGTGAGGTGTCAAATCCTTTAACATGTTATAGCAAGTTAAAGTGACCTATTTTTTTAACTAAACTTTATGCGGTGTTTGGTTGAGATTTTAAATGGGTGTTCTTAAATGCACGAACAAAATCAGTCTTTTCACCCCAGTATTGAAATACTTTATTCTCACCCCATCAAATCTTTAAAAAATCTTGCACTTCACCCCAACAGCAGGGTGAGTTTACTGAAACAATATAAGGACAATAAAATTTCGTCGTTAAAAGTAAAAACATTAAATAATATTAAATTTTTCATTAAGATAAAACATAATAATAAAATTTACATCCTTCTTAATAAATTTTATTAAAAATTTCATCTAAATAATACCTTCAAGATACAAAATATTAATTGTTATAAATAAGTTTTAGTAATTATATGATATTTTATATAATTTTTCTTAAATGATTATTATTCACATTTCAAATTTATTTACAAATTTTATTTTTATCTTTATCAAATAAGTAAATATAATACTTAATTCACTACTTCAAAAATATTAAAAGATCAATTTGTTGTTTGTAAATATATGTTATCTTTTGTGAAAATGGAAAAAATGAATTGGAAAAATAAAATAGTTTTCATAAAAATAAATCATTTATTAACATATTTTGTTACTTTCGATTTCTATGATATTTAATTTTTCAGAGATTCAAGAAAATGATTTCCTTACAAAATATTAAAATGATAGGGATTTTCTCACCAAAATATTTCCTTTTTCAATATTTTTTTTATGATTAATTTTAAGAAATTAAATATTGAAACAATAAAAACACAACATACAATACATATTTATATATATATATATATATATGACATATTAGACACATGTTAACATTGCCTTTCTTTAATTTTAATATTAGATAACTTAACATGAGTTTTATTGAACTTTGCTTACATGCATGCTCAAATAAAAATATTTAAAAAATTAAGAAAAACATCATTAAAAATGTTATTATGCCGGTACAAATAAAAATAAAAATAAAAGTCTAGTAATCTATATAAAATTATGAGAATACTTATTATAAGCATACATTTATGAGATGTATGTGATTAAGTAAAAAAATAGTAGATGTTTGTTTGTTGGAAAGAATGTAATTTTTTTTATTAATTTTTAATTTTTAAAACTTTAAATGGGTGAGAAGATAAAGGGTGTTCTTAAATGCACCCACATAATCAGTCTTATCACCCCAGTGTGAGAATACTTTCTTCTCACCCCATTAAATCTTTAAAAAATCTTGCACTTCACCCCAGTGATGTGTGAGTTTACTAAAATAATGTAAAGATAATAAAGTTTTGTCGCTAAAAGTAAAAATATTAAATAATATTAATTTTTTCATTAATATAAGACATAATAAACAAAAATTACATTGTTCATAAATTTCATTAAAAATTTCGTCAAAATTGTACCTCTGAAGACACAAAATATTAATTATGATAAATACAGTTTTAACAATTATATGATATTTCATATAATTTTTTATTATTTAATTCTCTTAAATAGTCATTATTCATTACTCTTAAATAGTTATTATTCATATTTTAAATTTGTCTACAAATTTATTATTATCAAATAAGTAAATATAAGTTTTAATTCACTATATCAAAAATATTAAAAGATCAGAAGTTGATCCATATATATATTTGATATACAAAAGAAATTTGAAATATTTACTCCGTTTTCAATTAAATTTAGATCATCCTTTATTTTTTAAGCATTTTGAAAAAAATTATTAGTTATTTTCAACACATTTATAAATAAAGCAAAAATTAAATTAATTCTTTTATGATATATATGAAAATTTAAACATTAATTATAATTAAAGAAAAGCCCTTAACTATTTTTTCTTTATTAACTTTTTTGTATACATACTTACATAAACTATATATCTCTCTCTCCAAAACGTACATGTCAGCGATATGAAGTAATAAGTTATGTTAGATTGCAAAGGCTTGAAGGAGCCGTTGAAGTTAACTAATTAATTAACAAAAGTAATAATTAAGTCATATACTATATAAATATGTCTTAATTAACTGCATCAAAGATATTAGAAGATCAATTTTTTTATAAAAAATACTAGAAGAAAGATGACAGAGAAAAAAAAACTCGCAGGAGAAAAAGTGAATAATGATGAATTTTTCCAAGTGTTCTTAAATGCATCTACAAAGTCCGTCTTCTCACCCTGAGTGTTGTTAAATGATTTTTTAATGACTTAAAAAAAATTCTTCTTTCTTTTTAAAAAATCTTATCTTTCGTGAAAAAGGGAAAAAATAAATTGGAAAAATAAAATAGTTTTTATTAAAATAAATCATTTATTAAAATATTTTGTTACTTTCAATTTCTAAGATATTTAATTTTTTGGAGAGTTAAGAAAACGATTTCCTTGCAAAATATTAAAAGGATAGAGATTTTCTCACCAAACTATTTCATTTTTCAATATTTTTTTACAAGTAATTTTAAGAATTTAAATATTGAAACAATAAAAGCACAACGTGCAATACATATATATATATATATATATATTATTTATGACATATTGGGCACATGTTAAGACAAACATTTTTTAACTTTTACATTATATAACTTAACGTGAGTTTTATTGAACTCTACGTGCATGCACAAATAAAAAGGTTGAATAGTTTACGTAAGTATGTATAAAAAAAAAGTTAATAAATAAAAAAATAGCTTAAGGGCTTTTATGAGCTTTTCTTTAATTATAATTAATGTTTAAATTTTCATATTATAAAAAAAATTGTTATATTAATAATTGTGTTGAAAATAACTAATATTTTTTTTTTCAAAATGCTTAAAAACTAAATGATGGTCTAAATTTAATTGGAAACGGAGTAAATATTTCAAATTTTTATTGAATATCAAACATTATACTATATATATATGGATCAAAACTTTTGATCTTTTAATATTTTTAATGTAGTAAATTAAGACTTATATTACTTATTTGATAAAAATAAAATTTGTAGACAAATTTAAAATATGAATAATAACTATTTAAGAGTAATGAATAATAAAAAATTATATGAAATATTATATAATTGTTAAAATTTTGTTTATCACAATTAATAATTTTGTATCTTCAGAAGTGCTATTTAAACAAAATTTTTAATTAAAATTTATTAAGAACAGAGTAAATTTTGTTTATTATGTCTTATATTAATAACAAAATTTAATATTTTTACTTTTAGCGACAAAATTGTATCGTCTTTACATTATTTTAGTAAACTTACCCCACCATTGGGGTGAAGTGCAAAATTTCTTAAAGATTTGATGGTGTGAGAAGAAAGTATTCTCACACTGGGGTGAGAAGACCGATTATATGGGTGCATTTAAGAACACCTTAAATTAGTGGCGATTTTTTCAAAGTGTAGAAAGCGGGGTGAGAAGAAAAGTTTTTACGCTATTTTTTAGGTTAAGATTAACGTAACTTTGACTTTTAGTAAGGTAAGAAGACGGATTATATGGGTACATTTAAGAACACCATTTTAAAATCAAGTTTTTAAAACTTTTACCAAAAAGCCAACTTTACTTCACACTTCTCAAATCACTTTACTTTCTCTCTCATAAAATTTTTAAAACACCATAATTTTAAATTCAAAAATCGGAATTAGATAAAAAAATATATATATTTGAAACGTAATCATCAAGATCTATAAAACAAGATTCATTATGACTATTTTTTTTTTACGAGTTTTTTTAAATTGGTTGAAAAAAACTTCAACAAAAATTAAATTCACTTTTCAAAACATGTTTTAAAATCTCAACCAAACAAGATTTCTTAAAGATTTTATTTACCAAATAGATTTAGGATAACATAATTCTAAATTATGATAAGTGTTTATGGGTGTTTTCAACATTTCAGTTTTATAGTTAATTAAAAATATAAGTTTATGAAAAATAATACTTTTAAAATATATTTGACTTTGAATTTTCATCTCTATATAATATGTTTACAAATTACATACAACTCAATTATTTCAATACTTTCAATTTAATCATTTTATTATTATTCGTAACAAATCATATCACAATAAAAACTAAAAAATCAATTTGAAACATCTCATATAGCCTGTACTACTTGTTTTACTAGTCACTGTTCAACTAAATAATGATTTTAACATAATAACATAAAATAATATTAAAAAAAACGTATTTTCTTAATTCAAAGTATTTTAAAGAAACTCAACTTTTAATAATTTGATCAGATACGGAAGTATGCGCACGACTTCCTAAATAACACTTAAAATATATCTTATTTAGTATTAAACAATTAATTATTTGGTTTAATAATCAATATCTTGTGTTTGACAAACAAATTTTGTACTATTTTTAAAATTGAGAAGTATATCTACTAATTAAAATTAATTTATAATTGTACTAATTTAGATTACATTTTAAATTAGATTTCTAATCAAAATCTACTTCCATTTTAATTTATTTTCTATTTTCTTTTAAGGTGCGTTTGAATTATATAATTGAATTTAGCTTCAAAATTCATAAATCTAAGTTTCAAAAATTACATATTTGAAATACAAGAGTTTAAAATTTTGTGTTTATTTAATAAATACAAGGAAATTGATTTCTAAATCCAAATATTATTCTGTAAAAAATTATATTTAGTTGATTAGTAAGCTATTTTTATTTTTTGACACCGTGGCAGAACTCAGGCTTACACAAAATTAACCCGTTTGACTCGATCCGCTCCTATTATAGTATTTTATTCCTTATGATATAGCGTAATTACCACGGGGCGGAAGTGGGTTTATGCGTACACTATTCGCGACATATTTAAATTTAAAAAAATAAAACTTGTACCGGGTTGGGATGTGTTTATAAGCTTGTTGGGTTTGAGTTTGGACAACACACAACCCTTTGTCATCTCTCGTATTATTATTATTATTATAATTAATATTCCAAGTATATTTATAATAATAAAAAATAATAATTTGTTTAAAAATTAATTAATATTTTTTTTCAAATTTGCAAGTTTGGTATTTATAAGAAACAACCCTATTTCTAAAATTTGAAAATTATAACTTTAAGATAAGTATCAAATCTCAATATTTGAATATATTTCTAAATCTCAAATCATAATTTCACACCAGACAAAAATATTTAGATTTGAAATTCCAACTCCAAACCTCATGTTTAAATGTTCTCTCAAATCTACATTCCAAACACACCTTTAAAAAATTTTAAAGGGTTTTATTAAAAAAAAAAAAACAATTAACAATGTTATTAATACTCCCACCCCTTTCTTTCACATAATAATAATGACAATATCAAAGATTTAAGAATCAAATATACATATTCTTATATGTTGACAATCACAATAGACTTGTTTCATGTTTATCAAATTTTTAATATATAATCATATAAAGTATTCATAATCATGTAATTAATTAGCTTACACGACATTTGGTACTGTAATTTATAATATGAATATTATTTTCTTTCATTGGAATGGTTTGTGAGAGGATAATTATGCAAACAACATACCATAAACCTTTGATATTTATTTTGTGCTTTAAAAAAAATATTTTTTTATGAAATTATGTGAAATAAATGAGACTACAAATAATTTTAAAAAAAAATCATCAAAATTTTAATTTTTTTTGAAAGGATCACCATTCTCAAGTATTTTTATTTTTATTTTTTGCTGTACATAATTTTTTTTTTCTTTTTAAAATTGTAGCATCTTATCATTTGATAATTAATTTAAAATTTAGAATTTTTAGAATTAATAATATATATACATATATTTAATACTTATGTTCTTGGTTGACCTTTGTGATAAGATTTCGATTACATGTTCAAATTTGAAACCTTTGTTTGAGATGTTTAGTTTGAATTTGAGCTTTTGTTATTTATATTTTTTATTATTTCATTTTTTAATAGTTGTTATCTTTAATAAGGGGTAGTTTTGAAAATGTCTATCTTTTTTTTTTTAATAAATTAAAATTTATTTTGTTATCGATTAAAAAGTTATCCTTAAAATTAATCAAAAAATAGAATGTCATTTGTTAGAATTAGAGTAATTGATTTGTACTTTAAAAAAAGCCCCATATTTTTATTTATTTAATTAAAGTAGATGTACCTATTAATCTAATTTATTTTTTAATATTAAATTATTAATAAAATAATATTTATAAAATTAAATCAATAATATTTTTTTATTAGTTTATCCACACTTACGGATTAATTTAGCAGATAATATTAATTAACTTAACAATGTAGATTAACCGCAAGATATCAATATAAATAAAATCACCCATTTTATAGGGGTAAGGAATATGGATATCATGTATTGGAATTACAAAATCATGTAATAAATATCTAATTTATGATTCCTTAAGATTAAATAGAAAAAAATGTCATGTCATCAGGTAACAACAAGTTACCTACTTAACTTTGTATGTAATACTTTGCATTTTTTCAATGTGCATTAATTATGTTAGTCAACTATACATTTGATCTCAATCGTTGATTTTTCATCTAATGGTTAATATTACAATAATTATCCATCGGTAAAAAGAGAAGTAACCATTGAAACCACACCCATATTTACGTACATATATATATATATATATAATGTTATATGCATAATACATATGTGTAATATTATAGGAATTATATTGTGATTCAAAAAATACATACATATATGATATTTTAAAAGTATGAATATAATTAACTTGTTTTATTTAATTATTGTGTCTATTGATTTAACATTGATATGACTCAAAATTATTAAGATAGAATTCACATCGACTTGTAACTTTGATTCGATTTTTGATATTTTATTGCGTCGGGTATTTCATAAAAAAAAATTCTTTGAAAGGCGAGAAAGAAAACATTTTTATAAAAACTAAAGAAAAGTTGACACCTAATCATAAAAATTTACTTTCGTTTTCCAATGATTGAAGGAACAATATTAAAACATATTAACCATGGTCAATATTTTAGAAGGCACCATGTGAATCTAATTAATGGGTTACGCAAACTCTCCGCAGTATTCAAACAAAGACAAACAAATTTCAAAATTAAAGGTAGTAGTAAGCAGCCTAAAGAATGAAATTATAAAAGAGAATCCACACATTACAAGTAAATTAAAAATCTATAAAATACTAGTTATTCAAGTAAAAATGGCAATGACTAGTATATTAAAATTAAATAAAATGCTATACTAATATTCAAGAATGTTGTAAACTAAACTTCCATCACCAAATTTCACCACTATTTTTGTTGACCAAATTCAAGTTCTCTTGTTGGGTTTGAAGACATACTTGATGATGGAATCCTTAATAGACAACAATTCAGGGAATTCCTTCTTCAACTTTGTAGCATCCAACTCATTGTTACTCCTTTGTGCAACTATCACTTTGGCTTGCTCTTCCAAACCAAAATTCACCCATTTAAACTTTGGATCTATGTATTCTTTGTAAAACTCCAATATTTCATTGTGGCTTATCACCCCCGGGTTCGTGAAGTTCCATATTCCTCTACAATTTCTTTTCGCCATCTCTATCGATATGGGCAAGAGCTCGTCTAGTACCGTCATGCTGTTTGGTATGTTTACCACTTTCTCGTAACGACTAATTTTTGTGATAAAGTTTCGAGGGTTGTTTAGATCTGATGATATTGGCATCCGAACCCTTAGAGTGCATACATTGTCGAAGTTCTTCAATAGCTCCTCCACCTACAAATGTCCACCAAAATTTGAGTGTTATACAACATTTTTACAATTTTCTGGTAAGTTGTCACAATGCCAATAAACAAGTTTCTTTGGTTCTAAAATTTAATCCATTGGAACAAAATTTTGTTAAAATTAAATTAAGCATTCATGACTTGCCTCTTAACGCTGAATTATATTCGATTCAACATTAAAAGGTGAGAAAATAAACACCATTTCTACCTTTTAATATTGAATAGACTTCCACCATTTCTACCTTTTAATATTGAATAGACTTCCATCCAACGTCAGAGATGAAAACAAAAACCAAGACAACAAAAAGAAAAATACTACTACTTTGACTTAGTTCCTAGTGTCAATTTCATATTGGTGTGCTTTTCAAATGTTGTACCTTAGGCCCTATAAAATGATTAATTATACAAATACCTTTTTAAATGACCAAGTTAAATAGGTCAAGTGATGCATCACAAAGTGCATTAAGGGTCTACTTGTATCAATGCACTTTCTGACACATCACTTGCCCAATTAATTTGAACATTTAAGTTAATACATGTATCATTAGTCCCAAAAAATACATCACTTACAAAGCGCACGATATAATAAAATGATCGTACTTACCATAGCCTTTGTTTTGGAGTAAAAAGACCCGGTGAAGTTTGGTTTTTCATCCTCCTTGAAACCAATACCAGACCCTTGAGGATGGCTCTTGTCATACTCAAATATACACCCAGTCGCAAAGTTCATCATCAAAATCCCTTTCTCCTTGCACACATCAGCCAAAGTTAGCGTACCAACAACATTTGTCCTAATCGTTTCTACCTTATGAGACTCGCACCAATCCACATTCGGCCTCCCAGTAACCCCAGCCGCATTAAAAACATGGGTCGGTTGTACTTTCCCTATATCCACCATTAGCGACTTTCTATCTTGAAGCCTCCCGTTCCCATACTCGAAACTTATCCCTTTCTCCTTGCAAATATTTCCCAATAACCCACCAATCCAACCGGTCCTTCCATATATCAAAAACTTCAAACCCCCACCCCCACATTTTTTACTGCTATCATCACTGTTGTCACCGCTGCTCACATTGTAATGCAAAAAGTGCAAGTCGTTATTAGGAGGCACGATCAAAGAGAACAACGGGTGCGGGTGAAGAGCCGCTGCCACATCACCCCACCAATCGGAGTTTTTAGTGTACCATTCCATAGTCTTTTTTAGCCCTTCAACCCAAGGTGTTCTTTCTTCCCAACCGAGCCTCTTAAGCTTTTGGTCATCCAAAAAATACCTCTTGTCGTTAAAAGGCCGATCATGAACAAACTTTATAACATCTTTCGGATTCAAATTGAACAATTTGCAAATATCAGACGCTACATCTGAGACGCTCCTCTCTTTCTTCGTACCAATATTGTACACATGACCGATAGACCCTTTATGAAGCACAACATCGAAAGCCTCCGCCACGTCGTCAGAGTACAAGTAGCTTCGCACATTACTACCATCACCATGAATAGGCAAATCTTTGCCTTCCATAGCCAGTAAAATAAATTTAGGAATCAACTTCTCGGGGAACTGGTTTGGTCCATAAACATTATTCCCACGTGTAGTGATCGTTGGTAAGCCGTAAGACCTGTGATAAGCCATCACCAACATTTCTGCACCGGCTTTAGTGGCCGAATATGGATTAGTAGGAAGAAGCTGAGAAGCCTCGGGATTGCCAATATCGGTCTCCAAATCAGTTTCACCATAAACTTCATCCGTACTAACATGAATGAACCTCCTAATTTGATTAGTAACCTTGCAAGCTTCTAAAAGTACATGGGTACCGTATATGTTATTATTGGTGAACGCAATTGAGTTTCCAAACGAATTATCGACATGGGTTTGAGCTGCAAAGTGCATTATAGTGTCTATTTTCTCAACGACCAACAAATAGGTGATAAGATCAGTACTTGCAATATCGGCCTTGACGAATTTGAAGTTGGGAGAAGTGTAGCATGGCTGTAGATTCTTGAGGCTGGAGCAATAGTCTAGCTTATCGAGGGCTATGATCTTGTAATCAGGGTATTTTTTGATCAAACGGTTAGTTACATGGGAGGCAATGAAACCGGCTGCACCAGTTATTAGGATGTTTTTCGGTGAATATGATGGAACATCCTCTTTTGACATCCTTCCTTTTATTGCAATCTCACTGTACCATTATAAAATCACAACAAATATAACATGAAAAAACGATGAATAGATAAAATATTGTTTAGTATATTAATTAGTGGGTAAATTACATAAACCTACAAATAGGAACATAAAACCACTTTGGGGTGTGAGGAAGAGGCCTGATTCTAATTGTGTCAAAATTTTATTTAAATTTTTCCCTTTTGAAGAATTCTTGGTCTGCCTTTGTTCTGTGCCCCTAAAACTATATATAAAAGAGAACCTAAAACCCCTTCAACTTCTCACTTTAGCCATATTAAATCCAAATATGTCAAACTATAAATATAAACA
The DNA here is from genome assembly GCA_021464415.1 of Lonicera japonica. Taxonomy (NCBI): domain Eukaryota; kingdom Viridiplantae; phylum Streptophyta; class Magnoliopsida; order Dipsacales; family Caprifoliaceae; genus Lonicera; species Lonicera japonica. Next base: position 76,031,161 of record CM038469.1, on the reverse strand, counting down.
ATCATCCATAGGCTTAATTTAGGAGTTTTAAAAGAGGTTTTGCTATGTTTGTCCACTTTTTTTTGTGCAAACCAGTTCCCCGTTATAAATGGTTTAGTGAAAAAAATAACTAAACGGAGTTTTCTTTTCACTTCTATATATAATCAACGGGCAAACTGAAAATAAGTAATATTTACTAAAAATGTACTATATATATATATATATATATATCCTACCCCCTTTAATTGTGGTTCTATTTTTGTATGAGTTGATGATATATAGTTGGGGGAAGATAGGAAAAAAAACGAAAAAAAAGAATTTGCCAATGACACAATACAATTTACTATTGAACCACTTAATATAGCAAACATTAAATTACCTAAATCATGCAAATAAGCAAAAGGGGAGGTCCGCAGCACGACTTGTGACTTGTGACTGTAAGATCTGAGATGTGTGTATCGATCTTAAGCTCAAGTATGTAGTTTGACTTTGTTTCGTCACAGCCCACCCTTTAAATAAAGGTAATTTTATTTGTATCTGGGTGATTTGTATGTTTATTCCACTTTTAGGGTTCATTATGTTAATCCACGTTTGTTATTAAGTCTAACCGTGTCATGGGATGAACTTACAAAACAAATATTCTCATTATTTTTGACAACATATTTTACACTAACAAAAGATTCGTTAAATTAATCCACATTTATTAATTAGTTAATCAATTGAATTAATTCTCGTATATTCGCCAAATTGTACAAAAAAATATAAGTTATATATCACTCTCGTAAAAATTTTCAATGAAATAGTAATATATATATCTATATATATATGTATTGAAGAGAAATGGTTTATATTCATTAACCCATATTACATCAAAAGGCAAGATGAATAACTTATCTTCAAGTTTGATTAATTTGGTATTGTGATCAATTTTTTATATCATACCTCAAAATCTCAAACGTTATGGCAAATTTTAATAATTTTAAAGTTGCACTTCAGCTTTTACCTCTCAATATAAAATTCTCATCATGTTCATTGAATAAATTAACTATTACATCATAGTTGGGTAAATTAGCTTATTTGATGTATTCCTATTTATCAATTGATCTATTGAGGGCCGGGTTGGGATCAAATAACAGAAGCATGAAGATTGATTCTTCGACTAACACAGTTTAATTAAGAACATGAATGAATTTGTGTTTCCAAATAGTATTATGATAGCGACTGAATTTAGTTGTATTTAGAAAGTTAAGAAAAAATTTGAAAAGTAAATTTAAAATAGATAATTAAGTGGATATATATATTAATTTTTTGAAGGGCATTTTTGAAAAGTTTTGACAAAAAAAATTCTATAATTTAAGGTGGATACACTAACAAAAGTTGCGAATAGGTTTAAAATCACCTTTAAATAATCATTTGCCAAATAAATACGTACAATCAAATCGGTGCATATTTTACAAAATATTAATTATTTAAAAAAAAAAAACCCTTAGCTCCTCGATACCAACATATCTGACTCAAATGGTAAAACTTTAATGAAATAGAAACTGATTCAACATTTTTCTTTAATGTGAGATCTCATCCAGTAGTTTAAACTACCAAAACAGTCAAAATAATATTAAAACAGTATCACTGAACAAATACCATCCTTTGCAAATAATAAAATAGAGAGAGAGAGAGAGAGAGCGAGCTTACAAGAAGTGTAGAACATGGAAAGCATGGATTCACTGAATTACGCTGGACAAAGTAAAGGCTGACAGAAGAACAAGTGGAGAATATTATAAAGGAAAAGAGAATATAGGAAGTCAAATAAGTTGTATCAAGTCTAATAACTTTTTGATTTTCTCAAAAGATTCCAACTAAATAAACATGACAAATCCAACTTGAATGAGATAATAAAATAATTTAATCAACCTAAACATGCATAATCATTTATTTATTTCTTTTTTCATTCTTTTTAAGTTCTTGTGCCTTTAAAATATTTAAATTGTTAAATTCAGATACAAAGAATCATGAATTGTTATTCTTTTTGTCAATTTAATTATGTACATGAGTAATTAGAATAAAAGAATACCCACTTCAAAAAACAAAAAGCCTTAAATAAACAAATGCTTAATGCACTTGTCACTAAATCATCCCAATGGCCTTGTCACAGGCCGGCCCTTGAAAAAGGCGGAGAGGAGAGGAGAGGAGAAAATCTTTACAAGAAATAGCATATGAAATAAAATATGATAAGGATTCTTTTCGAGTGATTTTAAGATAAGATTTGGTATATAATTTATGAGTGTTATTTTGCGATAAATCTCGATTTTTTAAAATTCCAGTCAAATTTTGAAATCTTGAAAATTACGTGATTTCAAAATCAGCTTGAAATGTTAAAATTTTAAATTATAGAGTTTGAATTTGATCCATTTCTTTTTAACCATATCTCACATTCATTATTGCTCTCCAACTAAAATACATAAATGGAGAAGAATCCCACTTAAAACTCAACTTACACGAATGTATATTTTAAATTTAAAAAAAAAAACACTTAAATTGAAAATCATAAGATTTTAAAATTACAAATTTCTAAATTATACAATTTATCAAATCACATAATTTTAAAATTTTGTGAAAAGAAAACAACCTAAAATGATTAAGCAGCTAGCTATAGAAAAATGAAGATTGGTGGGAGAGTAGGGGATTAACGAAAGTCCTTTAATTTAATGGCCTAATGAGCATCTCTAGGAAGCCCTGCCCTACAAATAATAAATTATATAAAGCAAGGAATGGCTCAATGAGGGAACTCGAAGAGCCATGAGTATAATGCTAGTTGTATTATCAGCCACAAAAAAAGCGCCATCGTAGAAATTAATTTTATCAAATCATGTACAAAAATATATAAGCATACAATAACTTGAAAAATACAAGATGTGTTAAAAGCACTATTTACTTTCTGCAATTAACTATCTTTTACATTTCATTCCCTTATATATTTTTAGGATTCAAAAACCATTACATCTCATATATAGAATACATATAATAGCTACATAATTTAACTCCTTTGTTTTTCTCTTCTTTTTTGCAATTTTTTTTACGATCTTTTAATATGTTAAGTTTCTCATTTGCACAAGAGATGCAATTAAAATATTACAACATGTGTTTAATTGGTATTATAAATAAAAAGACTGTATTTTACTGTTGGCTTTAATCAATTTTTTATACTAACAAAACAGACAAAAAAAAAAAACAGTTTTAATTTGTATAAATTAAAGTAATATGTTACACTGAAAACAGAACCAACCACCATTGATGCTTTTCATGATTTGGGTACACCGGCACAACATTAACTTTAAAAGAAAAATAAATCATCAAAGTATCAATACAGAGAGAGACTTACAGCATGTATTATTATTAGTAATAATCATGGAAGATCAGAACAGAAGGGCACATACTAGAATGGAGAAAGAAAGAAAGATATTGAAAGTAAAAGTTAAGAGAGATTAGGGGGTGAGAAATGAGGAAAGAGAGTAAAGATAGGAGGATAAAATGGGATGTCAGTAATTTGTTTGTTAGAGATTAATTGGGATGGATTCTCCGCCCCTATTTTTAGTAAATACCACAATTGGTGGTGTTTTTGTTTTCAAATTCAAATCACTGGTGTTTTGTGTTAGTTTTCTTTTTTACGAAAGCATTCACATCTCAATTAATTCCCTTATTTAAAACGCACTTCTCAATATATTTTGTTTAGGCTATCCCTTTCACTCACTATATGTCTCGTTTATTGTCTATATTAATGTTTTGAGGATACAGTGATTCAATTTGTATATCTAATTTAATTTTAAATGCCAAGTTCTCAATTAATTATTTTCAAAAGTTTTTTTTTTTTTTGAGGGATACAAACACTTTAAATTACGAATAAACACAGTATTTGACCATGGAAGAAAGGGGAAGAAAATTTATGGTAATCTATGAGAGTTCTACCACAAGTAAAAATAATTTGCTTGCTTGTAAACAGATCTAGTTTATCCAAAAAATGAAGGAAACATAAAATATGATAAAGTGGGTAAGAAATATGAATTACGAGTCTCTAGGAGTTGCCATAGCGGTGTTGGACACCCACAAGATACGACACATGTGTTCGACACTTTGCTAGAAATGTCCCATGTGATTTTTTGTTGGGACATTTGCTAGTTTTGTATTTGGCCTTGTTAGATCAAGTTTTGTAACTTAAGCTAACAAAACCCCAAATGCAAACAACGCTCAAATCCTAAATCAGAAGAAGAAGTTGGAAGATGAAAAAGTAGTTTACATAAAATCCCCCAAAAAGAGAAAGGAGTGAATATCTTTTCGGTTAGTCCTAATTTGTTTTTGGGCTTTTTTTGGGGTAAATTTTTTTATATTCACGATATCTTGTAGTTAATTCATTCTTAAATCATGAAAATTTTTACGATATTCTTTTTTCAAAACTAATAAGTATATCCACCAATTAAAATTAATTTATAATTATATCAATTTATAATCCATTTTAATTAAGATTCCCAATTCAAACATAATTCCTTTTTAATTTATTTAATATTTACCTTTAAAGAATTTTCAAACAGTTTTAGGGTTAGGGTTTAGTGTTCAATATGCGTGGATTGATTTCAAAATAATTGAACATCGATTAACTTATCAGTATGTATTTTGTTCGATGAAAAATATAAACCCTGAGATCACTATGTAGTCTAAGCATACAATAATGAAAAATATTGTCCCAACAAGAGAATTAAACAATATTTTATAGCACAAATAATACTCTACAATAAAATGGATCAACATTGCATTGGAAGTTTAGCTTATGAATTTATACTTAAGATTATATTTTTATTTGAAATTTGATAGAATAACTTAATTCCGAATATGACATTATAAACTTCAGTAGAATTTGAGTTGATATCTAGTGTCGGTCCGTCTTGGATCCAAAACTAAATTGTTGTCTTAAATGAGTAATTGTATTGTTATTTTTTGTTTATTTTAAACTTACGAAAATTAGATATGAATTTTTTTTAGAATCCTGAGGTATCCACCCTGAAGGAATTAATTATTTCGGAAACTTTATCGGTGTTAAAATTGGTTAAAAGTAATGTCAATAATGTGCTGATGCAAGAATTGCTACAATCATTTAAAACTTTACCGATTTTTTAGATATATACACATATTTATCAATTATTAATATAAACACTATATGAAGAATACGAAGATAAAGCTTTAGGGTTTGTGACAAAGAAGACGAAGACAGCAAGTATGTCCCTTCTAGATATGACGCTTAACTTGTGATGAAGGGCTAAATAGTGGGGAAAGAGGGAAGAATAACGATTCTGTGAGAGAAAGAGGGATAGTGAGTATTTGAAAGTGAGAAAGAGGGAAGAACTTAACATTGTAAATTAACTGAAAGAATCACCCTTTTAAAGTTGATGTATGTATTAATCTAGCGAAAATTTTAATATTAAATTATTATTCAATAGAATATTTATAAAATTAAATTAATAATATTTTTTTGTCGGTCTATCCACGCTCGTGAATAAATTTAATAAGTACTGTGTATTAACTTAACATTGCAACTTAACTGAAATAATCACCCTTTTTTTCCTTCTAAAAATTATAATTTTCTTTTCTTTTATTTTTTTCAAAATTTTAACATTCCAACTAAAAAGGGGGTGTAGAAAAAAAAACACTGAAAAGGGGGAAGTTTTTATCTTTTTAGTATAATAATTGTTAATGATCCAGTAGGGGTGTAAATGGATATTGGAAAATCTGAATCCGTTCCGAATTCGAATCCGTATTTTGTGAATATTTATCCGAATGAATATTCGGAAAAGAGGATTTGGATATTATTTATAAATATCCGAGAAAATGGATATGGATATGGATAATGATAGTATTCAACCTGGATAATCCATATCCGAGGTGGATTATCCGTATTTGCATATATCCAATTTAGTGGATATTCGTATCCGCTGTAATTTAGTATATATTATATATTTCTATCCTTATTTCAAAAAAAAAATCTGTCAAAATTTAATCTAGCGAGCACAAGTTAGCCCAATTTATCAAAACAAAAATTAATTAAACCAAAAAAGAAAGAGAAAGACTAGTTACAACATATTTGATTTGTTTGCATGAAATGTTCGAGATCATAACAAATTTAAAACTGTAACAAAATATTGAAAAATGGGGCTTATTTTAAAGAGTTTTCTGCAAAAAAAAAAAAAAAAAAAAAAGAATAATATTTTTGTATATCAAAGGCCTATATTTGACCAAACTCCAAAAGGAATACAAAGTTAACTTTGCATAATTTTTAAATTATATTTTTTATGGAGTCATGCAGAATTAAGTTTGCACTACATGTTTTTTAGCATATCACTATAAATAAATGTTTTAATTGATAATATTTTAGAATAATTTCAACAAATTACATATTTTAAACTCATTTATTAATAAAATACACGTGATAATAGTTTCGGGATTTTGCAAAGTTAAGTTTACACTCATTATTTTCTAAAACATTACTATGTATTTGGGTTTATTTGACGTTGTTTTAGAGTTTTATGAGTGAAACATAGGAATTAAATGTTTTGGATTTCAAAGTTAAGTTTGCACAAAACACAATTTTGTACAAAATTAATACATAAGGCCCTTATTTTAGAAATAAAAAATAGTCCCTTATTTTTAAAAAATATTATTTGTCTGATTTTTTGTGATAAACATTGTCACACACGACCTTTTACTCCATTTTCAAAAATCGTAATGATTTTCAATTTTGATTTGTCATCTTGATCTGTGTAGTTATCTTATAATTTTAACGTAAATCTTACTGAATTATACAAAAGAAATAAAATAAATTCATTATTTGAATTAAAAGTTTGATATAAAATGTTAGTAATTATTTTAATATTTTTACAATGTTTCATTATACTTCTTGAGTTACAACGTATAGTCAAATATATTTTTAAAATTTAGCTATATATAAAAAAATAGATAGGAATATTATTCGAATCAGAGATATCTGATGTGATAAGGTAAGAATAGTTTAATATATTATCCGAAGGGATATGAATAAAGATTTTGATAGTAAATTTTAAAAGGAATACGGATAATAAATAGTGTGGTATTCAATTCGTATCCGATCCGTTTACACCCCTATGATCCAGTGTCGGAGGGGAATGGATTTGGGTGGAGATTCAAACTGTCCCCTTCTTAAAATGTACAACACATTTCAACCAATTTGACAAGTCTCGATCTTTAAGAATGTTATTATTTTTGAATTATGACAACAATTATAATTAAATTATTAACCCACTCCATTCAAGCTTAATGCATGCCAGCTTTATTATTATGCCATAAGATTGTTGACGAAAATTGAAGGTTTTAGGCATGGGGAAACTAAAGTTTATATACTTATTGTTGATATGTTTTTTTTTAATTACAACTTTTAGATATTTTTATACTTGTTATTAATACGTTTACTTTATATTAAATATTTAGTATATACATAAAATTAACTTAAACGTACTAAAAAATAATGTCAATGGTAAAATTTAAAACTCAAGACCTTGTGCATAAACATCACATTGCTTACCGCTCAACTAAATATTATTGTATATATATGTACTAGTAATACATGTGCCTATGCCATAGAAAAATAGTTTAATTTTAATTTAGAGATAATTATATAGCGACAGGAATAAAACAAATTTAAGACAGGTTTGGCTAAATTAAAACTCAACTCATCTGAGGTCAACTCGGCCCTAACTTTGGGATGAAAGAGGGCTAACTTTGAAAACTCAAAACTTCCGTATTTATTATATGGCTGCATCCAATAGGCCTTGACACGTATTAATATATTATAATTATATAGTGTTATAAGAGTATTTAATGAAAAATAATTATATATAAACAGTTGGTTTGAGTTTAATAGGTTAAATTTACATGAATCCAAATTCAATCAAATCTAAGTCAAATTTGTATTACATATACCTACCACAATTTTAAAATATACACTTTGTTGGTGCTAAAAACTAGAAGGGTATTTTAGACCACGCAGTCAAATGATTATATCAAATAATTATAATGGTAAATGTGCTGAATTTAAGGGAGTCAAAGATTTATAGAGGAGGTTGTCCTCGTATGAAGATACGAGTTTGTCCTCCCTTGTGGAATAGAGTTAGGAGCTCGGTTTGTCTTATATTGATGGTAAACAGACAAATATTACAAACTCACAAAAGTATCTCTAACTCATATATTCTCACAATATTACAATAAGAGGAAGGCCAAGCCACCCAGAGTTTAATCTCACTGACTTAGGAGCTCTGAAGCAGGTTGCCTAGCTCGGTGTCTCACACCTGCGGTAGAATGGTTGGTCTTTCTTCTTTTTCATTTTTCTGGTTGTTAGGAAAACTTGGTTATTGCTTGGTTGTTGGAAGAAGTAAATGCTTCTTGTATGTATATGACTGGAGGAGACGTGTGGCCAGAGCTCCCAGAGCAGGTCTGGGGCCATGCTTCGATCAGTACCAACTCTGACCTTGCTTCTCCATGAACTCCGGTGCATTAAATGCGGTTGGTGTGCATTTAATAAATGTGAGGGGAGTTCTGCCTAGGTGGCAATCATCCATACCCTTATTAACCACTATGGCAGAGTGGTTGGGCGAGAGGGAGTTCCAAAACTCGCCGAAAGAGCTTTGAGGCTCGGGCTTCGCAATTTGTCGCACTTTGTCAACTCTCAGGCAGGTATTCAATTCTTGAAAGGCTCTATTCTTCTTACGATGTCTTAACAGGGCTCCTTCGAGCCCCTCGCGCTGAAGTGTGCCTGATAGCTGACGTGGACATCCATGTGTTAGCTCAGGGTTAGCGGGGTAAATTGAGTTAATAATTTGCGCCATCACACCTATTAGGGTTTGGTTGAAAACTCGCTAGGCTAGACTTTTTATTTTTTTAATTGTTAATTCAAAGTAAATTTTAACATATATCTGTAGACACCCCAATCCGAGACCCCCGCAAGAACCCTAACGACCTTCGATAAAGTACTGTTTTTAGAGTCCGGGACCCACCCGAGCACTCGAAACTGTCAAAAAAGGTTCTGTTGGCCAAACAAACCATTTTTTAAAAGGAATTGTCGCACGACAGATGAGTATGTCGTGCGACAATCTCCCCTATGTCGCGTGACAATCCCCCTGACACCAGACCATCCACTCTCTAACACATCAGTCTATCAGAAACATCACTTCAACCATTTGTCATGCGACATTGTACATTATGTCGCGCGATACTTGTCCTTTTTGGGAAAATGTCGCGCGACAATCCTCCCCGAACAGTATAAATAGGCCAACACCCCCAAGGGTTCAAGGACAGCAACTGGGGATTGAAGAATTATTGGCTTATATCTGATTTTCTAGTATTTCGTCAAGCATTCTCGATTATCGTCTTATTTCTGAAGAATTATCGAATCTATTCTCGACACTCGACGTGTCCCGTTTCTGGATTCGAATTCTCGAAAATATTTGAAGAATGAAAAGATTATTATTGATGGTGTCAAAATCTAGAACAGATAATTGACGACTGACCAATCAATGAATAATGATGAATTAGAGGTTTAATAATGGATTGTAACTATGAACAGTGGTTGTGAACAGTATCACCGTATATGTGAACAGTAATTGTGAACAGTGACTGTGAACAGTACCACCGTATATGTGAACAGTGACTGTGAACAGTACCGGCAGAAACTGATTAAAAATGAAGATGAATACGAGACATTTTTTGTTAAGGTAGGTTCCCCCGGTAGCGCTTATGCTAGTCCGGCAGTATATCCTCCTTTTGTGTGTGCTTGCTTTGTATTAGCTCAAAGGCAATAAATTTGGATGATAATACAAGCTACCAATCTCTCTCTCTCTTTCTATAATTTTCTTAATTTTATTTATAAGTATAGAATTATGATTACAAATATTTCAACAGAATAAATAATAAACTGTGTAGGAGAGAGAGCGTATAAGGATTGATATTTTTTTGGGGTATGAAAAGAGAGAGTATAAGACCCTCGAAAATTGGCTTGTATTTATATTGCCAATGGCTTTATATCTCTTAGGAGAGATGGATGGATATTGGGAGAGAATGAAGAGATGTTTTTTGGTGTGGTTTGAATGAATGAATGAGGGGGGTATTTATAGGTAAAAAATGAAGGGCACAAAGGTAAATTTGTGTAATGTATATGATGTGTATGCTTAGGTCACATGTATTCTAGAATGTAGATGATGTGTATGCTTAGGTCACATGTATTATAGAATGTACATGATGTGTATGCTTATGTCACATAGGTAAAAATGGTATTTTACTGGAGGTAAAAAATGGTATTTTACTGGAGGTAAAAATGTTTGAATTACCTTTGTATGCCAATGATAACATTAGTATTTAACCCCATCAATTATCACCGGAGATCTCTCTGCCGTATTATATTTTCTTTCTTATTATTATTTTCGTCGGGAAGGTAAAGAAAGTCTCTTCTAGTATTTAACATTAGATATATGTATACTTGTTTTACTTCTGTTGTTTTGTCCACGTTTTATTTGAATAAACTTATTGCCAAGTTACAAATAGTCTATTGTCTTAAAAACAAAAGACCCTGATAAAACCATTTACAAAACCAGAAGAGTAAGTACATTATCTTCCGGATAAAATCCTGTTTTCAAAACCCGGATCGGTAAAATTAAAAACCCGGTATATCCTATCTCTTTCATAGATCGTGATATGTCTGGTAGAACTCCCCTTAAGAGTTCTAATTCCATATTAAATTAGTCCCGGTATAAAGATCCAAGCTTTTCCAAAATAAGTCAAAACTCGAGAAAAACCGTCGTTATCTGAGAAATAAAACAGAAAACTCTCTCTAAAGAAAAACAAACTTTTGTCACTTGTATTTACATCTTCCAAAACAAAACATTGGATCTCGGAACACAAAGGTTTTTATTCATTTTTCCGTTTTCCCCAGAAATTAGGGTTTTTCACTTGGAAAATAGTAGACTGTCAGTAAAAGCATCTAAGTTTTTCAACATAAAATAAACATATAAGACCACTAGAGACCGAAAGGGCGGAATGGGTGCTTAACACCTTCCCAATCCGTAACATAGTTTTCGAACCCCATAGAATCCTGGTTTCGTAGACAAACGTGTAAAGAAAGGCTTATCTGTAGCCTTTTTTCTTACACACCTGTTTTGTCCGTTTTCTCATAAAACGTACTGGCAACTCTGAACGAACCCTTTTGCATCTAGAAATAGGATAGAGGGACACCCGATATGAATTATCAACACATAGAAGCAAACGGAACAACGGAATCCTTTCTAATATTTCAGACTCCTAAACCAGATGCTGAGAACCTGGGGTCGTATTTGCGGATTCTCACAGTGGCGACTCTGCTAGGGACATGAAAACTAGACTCTTATATGTGGACTTTTGTTTATTTGTTGAATACTTGCTTTTACTGCTTTCCCTACTTATGTTAATTGATTGAGAAAAAACTTTTTTTCTAATAAAAGTTTTCGAAAATACGTAATAAAGATAATGATATTTGTAAAACTAACCTTTCGAACTTTGCACGCACGTTCACAAATCATGCATTGGTTCTACGAGTGTGAATTTACCCTAAATCCTCGAAAGTATTATAAGTGAGTAGGGAGTTGGCTTACTTGGACCAACATAAACCGAAAGCATTTACTTCCACTCTCCTTGACCAAGTACGCTCCCGAGGTATATCGAGTGACGAGAACACTCACGTACCCGGGAAGTATATCAAAAGACTCTTGCACGTACCCGCCTTTGGGGTATATCGCAAGGTCTTGCCAAATAGGAGGGAGCCTGAAGCCTTAACCGTTCGTACACCTGCGCTGCATATAAGATCGAGTCAGTTAAAACACTTGTTAAAACATCCGTAGGGGACGTACCACCTTACGGCTTACTTTACAACACCTTTTTAAAACCCGAGTATTTTCTCGGCAATTTTTAGTGGTTCTTTTGGCAAAAATTGAGTCGCATCATAGTCTTCCTTCATCTTCGCCACGTGATTTCGTCTACAGCCGTAAAACAACGACAGCCTAAAAGGTTGGGCCGGTCGAGATCATACCGGAAGACTAGTAAGACCAAGCATACCCGCAATGGCCGATGGACGCGAGAATCAAGAAATGGATCAGAGCCAAGCCGAGGCATCAGCTGTCCAACCAACCTTAGTCGAAATGCATCGTCTACTTATGACCATCAGCAAGAATCTAGCAAGCCTCACAATCGAGCAACAGAGTACCCGAGTCCGAGTAGAAGAGTGGTCAGCCGAATGAACCGCACCACCGGGGTTTGAACGGCTACCACCAAATCGAGATCAGAATCAAGGACAATCATCACAAGTACTTCTCCCAGTCCAAGGAACCAATCCACCCCAAACGAGCCCCATCATAACCGGTCTCGTTCAGACCGATCCCAACAATCAGAATTAATGGGCCCCGAATTCAGGCCCCACTTATCAACAACAAGAGCCACCCATTGTCTGGCCCTAATCTCAACAAGGTTTTGAGCCTCAGTACCAACCATGGCCACAAGTTCTCCCAAGGCCTATTCCACCACCGGCTCCGATAGCCCCTGCTAATGAGTACCCAGACATCAACCGACTCCGGGCAGTATATGAAAAATCGGTTATAGCTCGGGAACAGCCCGACTAGGTGTCAAGAGAGAGTGAAAAATGAAAAAACTGAAAGAGCAGATAAAGGTTCTGTAAATAGGGTTTCTCTAATAAAAGGAGCAGACGAAATTATAGATATGAATGCTTTCTCCCTCTACCCAGAAGCAAGATTACCCAAGGGGTTCAAGCTCCCTTCCATCACCAAATTCATAGGAACCACACCCCCTAAAACGCATCTTCAATCCTACATTAGATCCATGCAAGTGTCCGGTTGTGGAGAGCCGGAGTTAGCTCAAGCCTTTCACATGACTCTCACGGGGGCCGCCCTGAGATGGTTTTTCAATTTGGAGAGACACCACACAAAGACTTTGAGAGATATCGTAAGGAGTTCATGACCAAATACGGGTCCAATGAGAATTTGGAAATTACCCGCAAGCACCTAAAAATGGCCAAACAAGGCGAGAATGAAAGCTTCAGCGACTTTGTCACCCGCTGGAGAGAAATGGTCTCCTAAATGTTCAAACGGCCCGATGAATAAGAGCAGTTAGAGATCATACAGAAGAATTTCACTCTAACTGTTTGAGTTGTATAGGAAAACATGTATTCCCACACTTCAGAGCCCTGTTAAGCATGGGGTCACAAGTATAGGAAGAGCTAGCCAATAAGGCAGAGACAGATACCAAGAAAGCCTTATACACTGGGAGAAAGACGGCCACTCCAGCCGTGAACCAACTAAGCTCATACCCATATCAACAAAACCCTTTTCAACAGCCACAACATGCACCTCCGATGAGTTGACCTGCACAATGTCACGGGCTTGAACCTCTTTAAGGCACGTGCGGCACTTAGCGCTTTCAAATTTTCGTCCTCACAGATTTACACTAAGTCAGCCTTCCCACAATGGCTTAAGAATAACGAACACACCGAATGAAACTTAAGCAAGGTAAAACACAAGAGTTTATAAAGGAAACTTTATATTACTCAAGAACACTTTACAATGCTTAGAATACAACTCCATCTCTATGCTCAACACAAATGTACCCTCCACCTATTTATAGGTGAGGCCTTCCCGAATGGACGGTCGAGATCGATCCAATCCAATGGTCTAGATTTACATTCCAGAATTTTATATACAAATATCTCTAACTAGAATACTCTAGAATAATCTACCAAGATTATTTACAACTAGGCTATTCTATAAAGTTCCACATCTAGGCTCTTCTATAATACTCCCGAAGGTTGGAGGCTCTTCTCCATTATTCTATAATGTTCTAGAAAATTTTGTAAGCCTCCGTAGCATTCTGGAATTCTCCAGTTTTCTTGGACAAAATTGAGCGGGTCGTGACACTCTCCCCCGCCTAATCTGGCGACGTCCTCGTCGCCTCGTACTGCCTCAGCTTGTCTTCGAATTGCCACAAGTCGGCTTGCGATTCCCACGTTGTTTCGGACTCAGGCAATCCCTTCCATTTGATTAAGAATTGTTTGCAAGGAGGTACTCCACGCTTTCGAACCTCTCGAACTGCCAAGACCTCATCAACTTCTTTATTAAATGACTTGGTCACAATCGGTGGTGCTCGTTGTGACTCGCTTCGGCTAGAATCCTCCACATCTTCATGGTATGGCTTTAGCATTCTCACGTGAAAGACTGGATGGATCTTTAAGGTGCTAGGAAGGTCAAGGCGATACGATACCTTACCAACCTTAGCGATCACTGGAAACGTCCCTTCGTATCTTCGCACCAAGCCTTTGTGTATACTCCGATATGCTTTGAATTATTGAGGGATAATCTTCACAAGGACTTGGTCACCAACATTGAATTCCATCGGCCGCCTTTTCTTGTCCGCCCACTTCTTCATTTGCCTCCGGGCTTTGTTAAGGCACGAACGAGCTAAGACGGCATGCTCCTCCCATGTCTTTGCCATCTTATATGTTCCGGGGCTTTTTCCTCCTTCTATGAAAGTGGTCAATGTGTGGGGCGTCAATGGTTGTTGCCCGGTTGCCAACTCGAACGCACTCCTTCCCGTGGCTTCACTCCTTTGTAAGTTGTAAGAAAATTGAGCAACATCTAGGAGTTTAGCCCAATCCCTTTGGTTTGCACCCACAAAGTGTCGGAGATAACACTGCAACAAGGAATTCACCCATTCTGTTTGCCCATATGTTTGTGGGTGAAAGCTTGTTGAGAAGTGTAGATCCGATCCTAGGAGTTTAAACAACTCCGTCCACAACTTTCCCGTGAAACGGGGGTCACGATCACTTATGATGCTCCGCGGTAACCCCCAATACTTCACCACATTCTTAAAGAATAGCCTTGCCGCTTCTTTTGCTGTGCAATCCTTGGTGGTCGGGATAAATGTGCCATATTTAGAGAATCGATCAACCACCACAATAATTGATCCAAACCCTTCGGATTTGGGCAAGGCACTAATGAAGTCCAAGAAAATAGAATCCCAAGGACGCTCTGGGACCGGTAAGGGTTCCAACAACCCCGATGGTGCCATTGCTTCCACCTTATCTTGTTGGCACACAAGACAAGTCTACACATAGAGTTCCACCATGTCCCTCATTTGCGGCCAAAAGTATGCTCGTTCAAGTAGTGCCAAAGTGTGTTTTTTACCAGGGTGTCCGGCCCACCTCGTATCGTGGCATTCCTTGATAATATCTCGCCGCAAGTTGTTCTATTTAGGAACGTATACCCGCTGTCCGGTTGTGTAGAGTAAGCCATCCTCTACCCAAAACTGCCTCATTTTCCCTCTTGGGCAGTCTTTATCAACTCCTTAGCTACGGAGTCGTGCTCCAAGCCTTTTCGAATCAGGTCTAGAAAAGTCCCCTTGGCTTGGCTTATGGCAACAAGCTCGGCTTTTCAACTTAAAGCATCGGCAACGACATTGTCTTTGCCCGACTTGTACTCCAACACGTAATCGAACTCCGCTAAGAAGTCCTGTCACCTTGCTTGTTTGGGAGTCAGCTTCTTTTGTGTTTGGAAGTAACTCGTGGTAACATTATCTGTCTTGATGACGAACTTGGAACCCAACAAGTAGTGTCGCCACACCCGTAGGCAATGAACAATAGCCGTCATTTCCTTCTCTTGAACCGTGTACCGACGCTCGGTGTCGTTGAGCTTACGGCTCTCGAACGCGATGGGATGTCTCTCTTGCATAAGAACTCCCCCAATAGCAAAGTCGGAGGCATCCGTTTGAACCTCGAAGATCTTGGTGAAATCGGGCAATGCCAAGATCGGTTCACTTGTGATGGCATCCTTCAAATCCTCGAATGCCGTTTGACATTTTTCGGACCAATCCCACGCCTTGTTCTTTTTCAGCAGGTCCGTTAGTAGGGCGGCCCTCGCCGAGTACCCCTGGATGAATCGTCGGTAGTAATTGACTAGGCAAGGAAAGAACGAAGTTCGGTTACCTTGGTCAGCACTTCCCATTCCTTGATCGCTTTCACCTTTGCCTCATCCATCTTTAAGCTTCCATGGCCAATAACGTGACCAAGAAAGTGCACCTCCTCTTTTGCGAATGAACACTTCTCCTTCTTGACATATAGCTTGTTTTCTCGCAAAAGCTTGAACACCGTTCGTAAGCGGTCGGCATGTTCTTCCAATGTTTGGCTATAAATGACTATGTCGTTGAGATAGACCACAACGAACTTGTCCAAGTACGGTTGGAAGATCTTGTTCATCAGCGTGCAAAATGTGGCCGGGGCATTAGTTAAGCCGAACGGCATCACCAACCACTCGAATAAGCCGTACCGAGTGATGCATGCCGTTTTGGGCTCATCTCCTTCTGCTATTCGAACTTGGTAATAGCCCTTTTGCAAATCCATCTTCGTATAATACTTAGCTCCACCAAGTCTATCGAATAAATCAGCAATCAAAGGAATAGGGTATTTGTTCTTGATCGTTACCCTGTTAAGTGCCCGGTAGTCCACGCACATCATCAACGATCCATCGTGCTTCTTTTGGAATAAGACCGGGGTGCCATAAGGTGCTTTTGAGGGCCGTATCATCCCTTTATCGAGTAGCTCCGTCAATTGCTTTCGAAGTTCCTCCAACTCCGGCGGTGCCATTCGATAAGGTGTCATGGCCAGTGGTTTCGTACCCGGTTCTAATTCAATCTTGTGGTCCATCTCCCTCTTAGGTGGTAACCTTTTTGGTAGCTCCGATGGCATCATGTCCTTATTTTCCTCAAGGACGCCTTTGATGATATCGGGCGTTTCCTCGTCCCTTTGCCCCATCGCGGTCTCGTCTTGGTCCTCCATCTTTAGGCATGCCAAGTACGTCATATCCCCCTTCTTCAACCCTTTTGCAACTTGCATGGCTGAAAGTTGTCTCACAACTTTTGCCTTGGACACCGCAGGCACCATGCATGAAGACCCCTTCTCCGAGATGCAAACTGAGTCGAAGGAAGGTGTTGGGATGGCGTTGACCTTCCTCATGAAGTCTAGCCCGAGAACCAAGTTAAAGTCGTCCATTTTTGCCACCGAAAGATCCACTTGGCCCTTCCACGATTCTAATTGGATTTCTGCTTTGTGAATTACTCCGGCTAGTGGTGTGGTAGGAGAATTGACCGTCTTCAGGATTCCACCTCCCTTGGTGATCTTGAGTCCTAATCGTTTAGCTTCATCCTCCGTGATGAAATTGCTAGTGGCTCCTGTGTCCACCATCGCTAATGTGGGTTGCCCATTCACCTTAGCTTCCACGTACATCAGTCCTTTGTTTGCGTTGGTTGGTGGGATAACCTTGGAGTTGAGGGCGTTGAGTAATTGCAGTGAGCTAAATTATTCTTTTTCCTCTTAGCAAGAGGATGAACCTCGTTCTTCTGTCATGGCTGCTAATGATCCTAGCTTGGGACACTCCCTCATTAGATGCGGTCCCTTGCACACGAAGCACGCTCGAGTTCCCAACGTGCTTTTCTTCTTCTCATCGTAATTGCCTTGGGAACCCAAGGGCTTGGAAGCGTGCTTCCCTTTGTTGAAGTACTTCTTTGTACCGTCCTTCTTTTCTCCCCCGCCTTTGCCCAAATTACTCTTGGAACCTTTTGAAGGATTGGAATGGTCGGTCGTGCTCCTTTGGAACTCAGACAGGGATTCGACCACGGTGATGGCATCGTCAACCGTTTTTACTCCCCGACGTTGCACCTCTTGCTTTGCCTAGTTTTGTAACCCATCGATGAAGTAAAATAGTTGATCATCATCCTTCATAGTCGGGATTTGAAGCACAAGGGTTGTGAACTCTTTCACGTATTCCTTAATAGTGCCCTTGTGTTTCAACTCCCTGAGTTTCTTACGGGCCTCATAGACAACATTGGTAAGATAGAATTTGTTTTTAAGTTCTTTCTTCAAATCATCCCAACTATCTATCTTACAAGAACCGCTTTCTATTTCATAGTGTTTATGACGCCACCATAGAGCAGCAGTGTCCGTAAAATACATAGTTGAAGTGCGTACCTTATTCGCCTCATCGATGATGTTGGCCCCCTCGAAGTATCTTTCCATCCTCCAAATGAAGTATTCGAGCTCTTTGCATCCCGTTTACCATCAAATTCCTTGGGCTTAGGTAAGTCGGCACTTTGAGTTACCACCACCATATTTGGACTTGAGCCAGTTGCAACCTTCTTTCAAGTATCGAGTCCTTTCGACAATTCGTCGCTAAGCTTGTTTACTTGCATTTGGATTGCCTGTATGGCATCCATCACTTTAGCCTCTAGCAACGTAAAGTCGTCCCTTAGAGAACCATGTTCCTCCTTGACCGTGTCAAGTTGTTCCATGGTGGTAGACTCTAAGGTCGAGAGTGAACTTTCCACCATCTCGATACGTTCCCCCATGTTCACGAGAACTTTGTCGAACGCCCCAGTAGAAGGGACTAGTGGGCGACTCTTGCTTCTAGACTTCTTACTTGTTTGAAGGTCCTCCCTCCTTCCCCGCTCCTCAGCGACATTCGGAGTTTCGACACCTTCTTTTGCCATAGTAATGGTTGTAGTAAACCTTTCCTCTGATACCACTTGTCACGGGCTTAAACCTCTTCAAGGCACGTGCGGCACTTAGCGCTTTCAAATTTTCGTCCTCACAGATTTACACTAAGTCAGCCTTCCTGCAATGGCTTAAGAATAACGAACACACCGAATGAAACTTAAGCAAGGTAGAACACAAGAGTTTACAAAGGAAACTTTATATTACTCAAGAACACTTTACAATGCTTAGAATACAACTCACTCTCTATGCTCAACACAAATGAACCATCCACTTATTTATAGGTGAGGCCTTCCCGAATGGACGGTCGAGATCGATCCAATCCAATGGTCTAGATTTACATTCCAGAACTTTCTATACAAATATCTCTAACTAGAATACTCTAGAATAATCTACCAAGATTATTTACAACTAGGCTATTCTAGAAAGTTCCACATCTAGGCTCTTCTAGAATACTCCCAAAGGTTGGAGGCTCTTCTCCATTATTCCATAATGTTCTAGAAAATTCCGTAAGCCTCCGTAGCATTATGGAATTCTCCGGTTTTCTTGGACAAAATTGAGCGGGTCGTGACAACAAGGAGACTCTTCGAGCACCGAGGTCAAGAAAAAGAGGAACTTCTGCATCCTTCCCACTACCCTGTCAAAAGCCTGGAACTGCTCTGAAAGGCTGGACTAATCACTCCACTCAATCCACGCCCCCATCAAACCCTATTCCCAACACCTGGAGAATGAATGAGAATTGTGCATACCATCATGCTGCGGGCCATGACACGAAACGCTGCTTAGCTATTCGCCATTGTATTCAAGACCTAATCGAGACTGGTACTATACCCGCACCCAGCGGGCCCAATGTTACTAATAACCCCTTCCCAACTATGATCCACCTGCGGGAATTAATGCATTGACCACCGATGAAGAAGGGTTTGATCCCGTGGGACTCATTCGAGATGACCCAGCCTACAAGTCACTCGCTGTGCCGCTAGAAAGAACTCAAGTTGCCCCAGGCCTCAATCCGATAATTGACCAATGGATGGCTAAAATGAACTTCCTACCCGGGCAGGGTTTAGGAAAGGCCAATCAGGGAATCTCACAACCGCTTACAATCAAAACCAATCTCGAAAAATCTGGGATAGGATGGACTCAGGATAAGAAGAAATAACCATGAAAGCCCCAAGGCCTTCCCAATGAGACAATCTGTATGATAGAGACCTTCTCCAAGACTTTTAGTTGGTCAGCAGAACCAGAATCATCAGAAACCGCAGAGGGATCAGACCCAGCATCCCTTTGGATACAGAAAATTACCCGTTCAGGAAGGGTATATCAACCACCACCGATGGATGCCGAGAAAACACCTCCTCCTAATGAAATAGGTGAGGATCGAGTACTGGAACAGTTGAAGAAAACTTAGGCACACATCACCATTTGGAGTCTCCTAGTTGCCTCCAAACCTCACAGGACCGCCTTCATCAAACTTTTAAATGAGACCGTTGTATCGCCAGATTCCACGCCAGAACAACTGCCAAACATGATTGGGTCACTTACAGTCCAAAAAAGTCTGTCATTTTCAGATGAAGACTTATCTCCACTAGGAAAAAAACACAGTCTGGCCCTCCATATTACTGTCTGGACCTGAGAAAAAATTATGCCACAAATCCTCATTGACAATGGGCCAACCATAAATGTATGCCCTTTGAAGACCGCCAGATGTCTGGGTATCTTAGATTCAGAGCTTTCTCAATCACCTGTAACCGTCAGGGCTTATGACAACACTATGAGGGCCTTTCTGAGCTCTCTAAATCTCGATCTCATGGTCGATCTCGGAAACTTCCCAGCCGACTTTCAAATCATAGACATCCCCTCCAGTTTTAACCTCCTGTTGGGAAAAGCATGGCTACATGACATAGGATCACTCCCCTCCTCCTTACACCAGAAGATCAAGATACCGTTCGAAGGAAAGATAATCACCATCCAAGGAGATCCTGAAAAGACCTTGGCGGATTTAGAATTACATATCTTGGGCATTAGGAGTCAAAGCATACAGCTAGGAGGCTTTTCTTACGAGCCTCAACTGCAAATCCTCACCACCCAGGGAATCGAGTATCTTTCTCCTGATAATATCTCCGGTCTCAGCACCAAGATCACAAATATGCTGAGAATGATAAAATACTTACCTGGAGCCAGTCTGGGAATGGGGCAGCCATGATTACTTCAGGCCTTAGAACCAGTAACGAGGCATGAAAAAGAAGGGTTGGGGTACCAACACACCGAAGAAGACAACCAATAAAAAAGGGGTCAAGGACATCAGTATCCGAGTTTTAGCTCTCTTAATGGATTCTTTGTCAAAGAAGGAGAGGACTTCTCCTTTTGCTGCTTTCAGGAGCCTTGGAGAAACAGCGACGGAGATAACCTGCCAGGATGGGAGATCTTCTATGAAGAAGACCTTTATATCAAGGAAAATGTTATACACAGATTCTCTACCAAGTTAACGATCGGGCCAAGAGAAGAAAATGAAGACAAGAAAGATAAATAGGAAGAAATGATGGGAGATCTCTTCGACGTCATGGCTCTAGGGGATGATGAGCCAAGAGACGACCCTGTACACTTAATACACGCTGATCCAGTTTACCAGGAAAATGAGGGAAATAGTGAAATTGTAAGGGTAAGAGATAAGAGCGAGGGTAGGACTAAAGAGGAGTCTCTCCTGCATTTACTTTTTAAACTTATACTTGTAAGCACTGTTATTAATGAAGAAGATTCTATTTTGCGGTATCCTGTTAGTTCTGATTCTGTAATTGCTTATATGGAGATAGAAAGATTAAATGAACACCCTGAGCGGGAGGAACAGCGTATACAGAATGAGGAGGGAGACACTCTTGTGATTAACCTCGGAACATAAGAGGAAAGGAAAGAAGTTCGTATTGGGGCTAGTCTAAGCGAGACAGAAAAAGAAGAATTCACACAAACTCTGAATGAGTACGTGGATATCTTTGTCTGGTCCTATGCATATATGCCAGGTTTGAACAGCCAGATAGTCATGCACGAGATACACACCAAGCCGGAATTTAGACCCGTCAAGCAGAAATTAAGAAAGCTTACGCCAGAATGATCCCTGAAAGTAAAAGAAGAAGTGATGAAATAACTGAGTGTGGGGTTCTTCCGGGTGATCGAGTACCCTTTATGTTTAGTCAACATTGTACCCGTCCCAAAAGTAAATGAAAAAGTCTGCATGTGTGTAGATTATCGAGATCTCAATAAAGCTTGCCCAAAAGACGATTTTCCATTGCTCAACATTGATTTGATAGTGGATAATATCGCCAATCATTCCCTGAAGTCATACGTAGATGATTTTGCCGGGTATAATCAGATCAAGATACACCCGAATCACCAGGAGAAAACAACATTTATCACGCCATGGAGAATATACTATTACACCGTTATGCCATTCGGGCTGAAGAATACCAGGGTAACATATCAGAGGGAAGCTACAGCTATTTTTCACGACATGATCCACAAAGAAGTAGAAGTATATGTAGACGATATGATAATCAAGTCGAATGAGAGGGAAGGCCATGTACCAGTCTTGCGAGCCTTTTTTGACCGCCTCTGCTAGTACCAGATGAGACTCAATCCGCAAAAATTTGTGTTCGGGGTGACCAAGGGAAAATTCCTGGGCTATATTGTCAGTAAAAAGGGAATCGAGGTAGACCTTACCAAGGTTCGAGCTATTCGAGACATGCCCGAGCCTCGTACCGAGAAAGAAGTCCGGGAATTTTTGGGTAATTTGTAATACATCAGCAGGTTCATCTCTCAGCTTACTCAGACTTGCGAACCCATCTTTAAACTCCTGAGGAAGTCTTCACCAGGAGAATGGGACGATCAGTGCCAGAAAGCTTTTGATAGAATAAAAGACTACCTCTTCAAACCCCTAGTGTTAGCCCCACCACAGACCGAACTGCCACTAATTCTATACCTAACCGTCATCGATTCGGCTGCAGGGGCCATGCTAGCCCAACATTTGACTGATACACGAAAAGAACAGGCCATTTATTACATCAACAAGAAATTATCCCCATTTGAGATAAACTACACGCCATTTGGAGAAATTATGCACTGCTCTCGACTGGGTAACACAAAAATTACGGTATTATATGCTGGCTTTTTCGGTCATCCTGGCATCACGAATTAATCCATTGAAGTACCTCTTCGAAAAACTGGCTCTCTCAAATCGTATGGCAAAATGGTTATTCTTACTCTCCAAATTTGACATCGCCTACATGACCCAGAAGGCAATCAAAGGCAAGATCATAGCTGATTACCTGGCCCACAATCCAATATTAGGGGACATGCTAGAAGAAGCCGAATTCCCAGATAAAACTATCATGAATGTCGAGATCGATGAAGACTGAAAATTGTACTTTGACGGAGCCGCTAACCAAAACGGGAACGGGATAGGCATCCTGTTAGTCTCTCCAGACCAAACTCACTCCCCGGTATCATATCGTCTGGACTTCTTCTGCACCAATAATATGACCGAGTATGAAGCCTGTATAATCGAATTAGAGATCGCGCTCTAAAGGAGTATAAAGAGAATACAAGTGTACGGAGATTCATCATTAGTGGTTCACCAAGTTCTGAAGGAATGGAAGATCAGAGATGAAAAGTTAGTCCCCTACCTTGCCCGGCTGGAAGATGTCGCAGGAAAATTTGAGCATTCAGAGTTTTACTATGTCCCCAGGTCACAAAACAGTTTTGCTGACGTACTAGCAACCCTGACATCTATGATCGATATCCCTGAGGGAATGGAAGAAATAACTCTTATCATACAAAGAAGATCAAGACCAGCACACTGCATGGCCCTTGAGGTAGAGAATGAAAAAAATGGGGACTCAACCACTGGTTTTATGACATCTGGAACCTGTTGAAAAATCATCAGTATCCCGAACAAAGAGACAAAAGAACGCGGGTCACACTCAGAAGATTAGCGTCAAGGTTCATACTTTGTGCCGGAAGGCTGTATAAGAGGAACTACGACGGGACCCATCTTCAATGTCTCACTGAAGAAGAATCTGTCAAAGTGATGGATCAGATACATGGGGCGATTGTGGACCTCATATGAGCGGCTATACACTTGCCCACAAAATCATCAGACAAGGTTATTACTGGTCTACCTTGCAGAACGACTGCGTTAACCACGTACGCCGTTGTCACAAGTGTCAAATCTACGCTAAATCTCAGAAGCTTCCACCAAAAGAATTGTACAACATGATTGCTCCCTGGCATTTCGCAACCTGGAGAATCGACATCATTGGAAAGATTTCGCCTAAAGCAAGCAACGGCCATGAATTCATACTAGTGGCCATCGATTATTTCACCAAATGGGTAAAAGCGGAGTATTTCCAAACCCTTGACGCCAGAAAGGTTGCTCGATTCATCAGACGGAATATCATCTGCCGGTATGGGGTTCCACACGAGACCATCTCGGACAATGGCACTCACTTCGAAAGAGAGGCTAATACAGTCATGGAGGAATATGGTATCACCCGGCATAGATCTTCACCATATAGACCACAAACCAATGGGGCAGTTGAGGCTGCCAAAAGAATCTGAAGAATATCCTAAGCAAGATGACCGACACCTGTCGGAACTGGCCAGAGAAATTACCTAATGCATTGTGGGGATACCGCACCACCGAGAGGGTCTCAACCGGGGCAACCCCGTTTTCCCTTACATACGGGATGGAAGCAGTCCTCCCGGTTAAATTAGAGGTCCCCTCCCTCAGAGTAACGTTAGAGAATCAAATCAATGAGCTGGAATGAGTCCAAGCACGTTATAACGAATTAGCATTGCTAGATAAAAAGAGATTGAAAGTCGTGTACCACCACCAAGGGTATCAGAAGAGAATTGCTCGAGCATTTAACCAGAAAGTAAAGACTCGGAGTATCAATGAGAACGACATTGTGTTGAAAGAAATTCGAGAGCCAGCCAGAGACTCAAGGGGAAAGTTCGGACAGAAGTGGACGGGGCCATACATCGTCAAAGAGATTGATACAGGGGGTGCCGCCATACTCACTGACTTGGACGGATAATTACTACATTCACCAGTCAACATGGATCGTTTTAAGAGATATTACCAATAGATGTAACATGTATAGATAAGAACTACGTAAACCTGAGCCCCAACTCAAAGTTGTGTTTTTGAAAAATCAAAAAGGGGAACGTAGGCAACTTGAGAAGTGACTTCAAGCCCAATATAAACACTGTAAAGAAATTTATTTCCCAAAAACCGTCCCTCGTATATTATTAAGGTGGTTCAGAACACCGAAAGTTACAAAAGAGATACAGCATACAGAAAAACCTAATCCCTAAGGGTTGGCCAAGCAGGGTCCTCCGTGGTTAAATCTATCTGAGCCTCATCCAGGATCTGGTACGCAAAGACAATGCTCTCCTCTATAGGCTCAGAATCCATGAACCGGAACCACTCTTTTTGGAAGGGATCATCAATCAGCTCCCCTTCCAGAGATTCCCAACGAGAACGGATGATGTCAGCTCGGAGGGGTCTGGAAATACCAAAACGGGCATAGTTGAACTCACGAGTCCGTCGAGCACGCTACATTCTCTCAACGGATAAAGAAACATGCGAAGTCACAAACTTAGATTCTGAAGAAAAGTTATTCAGGCCGAGGGGAATGTCTTAAAGAATGTTGAACTGCCGAAGAAGACATCCTGGGAGATAAAAGGAGGTGAATTAGAGCCCGCGGAGCTGAACGTAACTCTGCCCCCCGGTACTAAGCACCATCGCTCTCAGTTTTCACCAAGGAATGTTCCACCGAATAGCCCAAAAATTCTCCGAAAACTACACCGTCCAATCAGAGGAAGACATGGTCAAAGCACCAAAAAGGGGACTACAGAAAAAGTGCGTCGGGTTGTCAAGCCGAACCCAGTTGAAACCCACCGATCGGAAACGCTCCAACAGCCACATGTATAGCAAATGCGGGCTTCCCCTAAAGAAAGGGGAAGCTCCCATTTGAAGATCATCTAGGCCGTTCAGGGTCTCTGCAAGAACGATAGGCACTATAGACTCCCCATTCCTAGCATGATAAATCAAACTCAGAATAGTCGGATCAACACGAGAAGAGCCTGTCACCAGTAGCATATCAGAAATAAGGCAGATCAAGGTCGCTGCAATACGTCCCACGCTATAAGAGGCCCTCTCTTCGTAACGATGAAAGAACCTCACCATTTTGTGGAGGTCAAGAAGCCCGTCGATAATAAAACCATCACATGCCGCTTGGGGAATGGCTAACAGAGCGATCAGCATATATCGAGGACCGATTTCTTCTATGAGAATAGCCATCGAGAGACGAACGTCAGAACGCAATAGCCAAAAAAACTCCTCGTAAGTCAGACAGAGCTCATCCAGCCCGAAACAAAAAAGATGATCCGCAGGGCTCCAAAAATACAAAGAGCCTAACAAGAAGGAAAAATCTATAGGACGATGGCACCAGCCCGCTAAAAGACTAAATGCACCAAAATTCAAGCAGTTTTCAGAAGATATCAGAGCATCTCAAGCTTTAACATAAGAAAAATCAGAATTTGTGCGATAAGAAGACATTTTGGGAAGGTGTGGGGATGATGAAGGAAGGCAGAAGGGTGTATTTATAGCAAAAAAGATGGTCATGTACCTGTTTGTCGCGCGACAAACCCATATCCAAGAGGGATTGTCGCGCGACAATCCTCTTTTTTGTATCCATATTTTTGCCTTTCTCACAATATAAGAGTCATTTTTGCCAAAAGAATCACTTCTGAATGCATTCTTGTTCTCACTTTGTTCTTTTGCAGGAACCCTAAGTACAACCACGCTACAAAGGTATGGCACCTAAATCACTGATTCATATAAATACATCTTTCACAAATAAGGAATAAATATACGTCACTAACACAAATAAAGATTTTTCATAAATTCGATAAAAGAACAGTTTTCAAAACTAAAATCTCTGTCTAAATGTCTAAAAATAAATACGTATATGTCTGAACTAACTAAAATGCAGAAAAGAAAAGCTAATCTATCTGGGCGCGCTTTGACACTCTCCCACTATCACCCGAACCCTCCTCCAGAGTAGGATCGACCGCTGGGACATCCGGATGAGAAGGAACTGCTGCCTGGGAGGGCCCCGTCTACTGAACCAGAGTTATAGGGCGGATCACCGAGGACCATGAACGCCTAGAGGTTCGGCTACTGCTCATCCGAGACTCTAACTGAGCGCGAGAGGAGGACAAAGGGTCGTCCACCCGAAGAGATACGTCGATCGCCCTCTGGTAATCGCGCATGTATGCCGTGGAATCCCGACCAACGAACTATAAGAGGTTCCAGTTGTAGAGGTACTGGGCATGGAGAGCTCTCAGATTTGCTGCACGAATACTCACCCGCTGCAAAGGACATAAGAGAGGAAATTAGCACACTTTTAAGATAAACAGATATAAAAGAGCAGAACAAGACAGAATAGAAGGGACATACCTCGTCACCCACACCGTCGTCCAGATAATCAAAAGTATCCTCGGGTAAAGGATACTCAGGCACAGTATAGTGGCGAAGACCAGCACCAACGTAGGTAATATCTCGAGGTGGGATATCAACTAGAGGAACAGATGGACTCGCCAGTATCGCCGCAGAAGTGGACCCACCCTCATCACGAATCGGGAATAGGGGAAGTCAAAAAGACGAGCCACCAAGACCGGGAGAACAGGCCGGAGGACCCATAACAGTCGATGGAAGCGGAGTTAAGGTGGCGTATGTACGAACGCCTAGAAGATCCATAATAGCCGTCGCTCGCAGAGACGGGACCCCACTAGAAGGGGTGGCGGCAGCAGCAGCAGGAAGGGTCCGTCCAAACTGCTCATAATCGACCCCGAGGTCCGCAGACTCCCAAGATCGCTCAGAAAAAGCTGCTCCCTCTCTCTCAGCAGCTTCCGCAGCATCAAAAGCGACCCCTGGAGATACCGATAAAAACTCAAAACCCTCAGCGCGCTGCTCCTCTATGGGTGTCGTTTGAGACGGCTGCTTAGGAACCGCCGCTGCCCCACCTCCCTTACCGCCCTCGGGTCTATCATCATCGCCCTCAGGCCTACCATTACCTCCCTCAACAGCAGTAGGGACACCCTTCTCACCCTCGGGGTCATCGTCGTCAGAATCCAAAATATTGTCCCTTTGATTGGGGACAGGTGGCATATGACCGGGGACCATCCTGGACAAATAAGTCTATCCTCGTATATAGTTGGGATCGCCTCCTAACGCCCAGTATCTCTCGTAGAAGACCTGTCCTCGAGTCCCCTTCGGCTCCCTCATCAAGTAACGGGTAGCGAAGGCAGCATAATCTCCCTCCTCGGTTAACGTCTGAAAACTGAGCTCGTCGACCAACGCCTGCACCGTCATCGGGTCGATCTCACCTGTCTACCTCATCAAAACTGGCGAAAACAAAGGAACTCGGGGCCACTGGGCCGGTATATTCTGGCGAATAACTCTCTCGCCCAAGTAGAAGTGAAGATCGTACTCATCCCTGATAAGTCGCCTGGTCCTCGAGGTGATCAGAGCGGGACCATATCCAAAGTGGAGACCCAGATCACCCCAAGGGGCCCACTCAATCTGAACGAGAATAAAATTTTATTTCAGTTATTTATATTCTATTTACTATTTATCTATTTGAAAAGAAAGAACACTAAAACACTTACATGCTCCTCCAACAGGTCATGGACCGCAGCAACTCCGGTCTCCCGAGTCCGATACACATAAGGAGCCCTGTAGTTCCCCGCGATGAATCGGCGGAGAAGGGGAAACTGATCCTCATTCTCAACGACGAGATCCACCTGGGCGCGACCCAGACGGGTATAAGCCACGAACCAACTCTGAAAAGAAGACACAAAGAATATCAGCAACAATTAACAGATAATATGTAAAAGATTGAGACAAAGATAAGGGAACAAAAGTATGTACCTCCCACAATAATGTGAAGCCCTTGAGGTTCAGGGCTAAATGACGGAAAACCTGGTCCATAGTATCATAAAGAACAGTAAGGATAAAGCCCCCCCAGTCATAGTCGAACATGATACTGAAGTCTCGAAGATAGGGCAGCCACCAGAGATGAGTTGTGTTCCCTTCACGGGCCTCGAAAAGATCATGGAGCGTCAGTAAGAGATGGACGCGGGCATACTAACGCGCCTCCTAGCGAGTCATCGGCACCCCTGAAGCAACTAACCAGGGTCTCTTTGTAGCCAGGCGCGTAATAAAAACTGCCCGAGGGATCGTGTCGCCCGAACTTCGTCGCTCAGGAAACCACCCAAGTGCGCCCACAATGCCCTCTGCTGTTAGACGCAAAGGGACATCAATCTAGATAGGGACTCCCCCTGAAGGAATCTCGGTCAGAGCAAATAGGTCCAGGGGGTCATCGTCATCTCCCCCCAGCTCCAATAGAAGGTGTGAGTGGTGTCCCACCAGTAAGAAGCCAGAGCCGACACCAACACAGTCGCCCTAGATACCCGCTCTGGGAGGGCATCGAAAAGAGAACCAAATAGAGTCGCAAGGAGCAACTCCTGGACAGGGGCCGATGCCTATCGCCACTTTAAGAAAATAGTGTTAGGAGAACCCCAACCTCGGCCGACCCACTACAGACAAACACAAATATAAATATAAGAAACCTGAGGGTACTTTGGTGTAATTATGAGAGTTATAGGGCTATAGGGGTAAATTATGTAATTTTTAAAACCCGAGGGTACTTTGGTGTAATTATGAGAGTTATAGGGCTATAGGGGTAAATTATGTAATTTTTAAAACCCGAGGGTACTTTGGTGTAATTATGAGAGTTATAGGGCTATAGGGGTAAATTATGTAATTTTCAAAACCCGATGGTACTTTGGTGTAATTATGAGAGTTATAGGGCTATAGTGGTAAATTATGTAATTTTCAAAACCTGATGATACTTTGGTGTAATTATGAGAGTTATAAGGCTATAGGGATAAATTATGTAATTTTCAAAACCTGAAGGTACTTTGGTGTAATTATGAGAGTTATAGGGCTATAAGGGTAAATTATGTAATTTTCAAAACCTGATGGTACTTTGGTGTAATTATGAGAGTTATAGGGCTATAAGGGTGAATTATGTAATTTTCAAAACCTGAGGGTACTTTGGTGTAATTATGAGAGTTATAGGGCTATAGGGGTAAATTATGTAATTTTCAAAAACTGGGGGTACTTTGGTATAATTATGAGAATTATAGGGCTATAGGGGTAAATTATGTAATTTTCCAAACCTAAGGGTACTTTGGTGTAATTATGAGAGTTATGGGGTTATAAGGGTAAATTATGTAATTTTCCAAACCTAAGGGTACTTTGGTGTAATTATGAGAGTTATAGGGTTATGAGGGTAAAATTATGTAGTTTTCTAAAAAACCTAAAAGAGTATCACAAGTAAAAGTATGTGTTCACCAAATCGGATGTTGTTTCTAGGCAGACATGCATACTAAATACGAGAATTGTTTAAATACATGCAGGAAACGACAGAAAAAATCGAACAAAGAAAGAATTACAGGAAAACATACCAGAGATTGTCGACAAATCTCGTGAGAAATAGGCTCCATCAAGAGCCATAGAACATTCGGGACCGGAGCAGCCCGAGTAACGTCTCGGTAGACCACCGCCCAACCGCGGTCCACCCCGTCCTCGCCATACCAGTCGAGGTCCACCCAGTCGTCATGATGAGGGCTGCACTGGAGAACGCCCTGGGCATCGGTAAAAGTGACCTCTTCTTGGTCACCCTCCAGTCTATCGGGCTGAACAGGGTCCATCTATGTATAAGTGGAGTAATGAGAAAGTCGAAAAAGTGAAAAAAACAGCAGGGCTTTCGCGCTTGAGAGAAGAGAG
This sequence comes from Lonicera japonica, assembly GCA_021464415.1. Lineage (NCBI taxonomy): Eukaryota > Viridiplantae > Streptophyta > Magnoliopsida > Dipsacales > Caprifoliaceae > Lonicera > Lonicera japonica. Next base: position 76,000,628 of record CM038469.1, on the reverse strand, counting down.
CTAGAGAGAGAAAGAGAAATGAGAGAATGAGGTGGAATGAGCTCAGCAAAGGGCTTTTATAATGGATCAGTTTGTCGCGCGACAAACAGGCTCATTGTCGCGCGACAAACACCTCTCCACCGAGATGTCGTGCTACATTCGGTCATCTTCCCTGATTTTTTTGACCTTTGTCTCATTTTTTCTCCTGCAGGAATGCTTCTGAAAAACAGTTTTCGAAAAACTTTCTGAGTACCGACACCCATGATGAAAATTCAAGGAAAGGACTTCCAAACCATCTCTCCGAAAAATGCGAGAACAAAATACAGTGATTAAAATAATCTCTGATCTCCAAAAAACCATCGTTGAAAAAAGAGAAATAGCAAATAAAGACGGGAATAGAAAAAATTGAAAAAGTAAAAAAGAGAAAGAACCCGCGCCCAGAGCGAGCAAGAGAAACAGAAATGCAAAGTGATAGGGAGAGCCACACCAAAAGTGACAGCTAGGCCAAAACCGGCTCAGGGTTTTGTTTTGGGTGAGTAAAGCTCCTGATCACGACAAAGGGATAAAAAAATTCCCGGTCAAAAACAAAGAAGGCCAGGAAAAGTCTTTCCCAAAGAGAGGGAGAAATAAGGGTATCGAAAAACAGAAAACGATGTGGGCCCACCAAAATTAATAACTAAGTATACCAGAGATCAGAGATTGACCTTTCAAACAAATTTTCTTTTCAGCACGATACTGAAGAAATGGTTTGGAAAATCTCGAATCATCACTATGCAAAGAGGAAAAGAAATTCGAAAATTGCTTTCTGAGAGAATTTTCTTCACCCAAGGAAAACATGAGAGTAAAACTTCAGAAAGATACAGGAAAACGGACATCCGGATAAAGATTAAACTCCGAGAAGCTCTTTTTACTCTCACAAAATTTCTCTCTCTCACTCTAGCAGTCTAAAGAGAGAGACAACCAAAGTCACCAGAGTACAACACAAGCCCTCTTCGAGGCAAATCACGAGCACAAACCCTCGCCAGAGGCAAAAATACTCACAAAAGCCCTCCTAGAGGCAATTTTCTTTTTTTTTTTACAGAACAAAAGCCTTCATAAAGAGGCAAAGTGTAGCAATGGTAGACCTCCCACATGAAGCGAGAAGATCAAAAGTCCTCCCAGAGAGGCAAAGTGTAGCAATGGTAGTCCTCCCACATGAGGCGAGAAGATCAAAAGCCCTCCCAGAGAGGCAAAGTGTAACAATGGTAGTCCTCCCACATGAGGCGAGAAGATCAAAAGCCCTCCCAGAAAGGCAAAGTGTAGCAATTGTAGTCCTCCCACATGAGGTGAGAAGATCAAAAGCCCTCCCATAGAGGCAAAGTGTAGCAATGGTAGTCCTCCCACCTGAGGCAAGAAAATCAAAAGCCCTCCCAGAGAGGCAAAGTGTAGCAATGGTAGTCCTCCCACATGAGGCGAGAAAATCAAAAGCCCTCCCAGAGAGGCAAAGTGTAGCAATGGTAGTTCTCCCACATGAGGCGAGAAGATCAAAAGCCCTCTCAGAGAGGCAAAGTGTAGCAATGGTAATCCTCCCACCTGAGGCGAGAAGATCAAAAGCCCTCCCAGAGAGGCAAAGTGTGTAATGGTAGTCCTCCCACCTGAGGTGAGAAGATCAAAAGCCCTCCCATAGAGGCAAAGTGTAGCAATGGTAGTTCTCCCACATGAGGCGAGAATAACAAAGCCCTCCCAGAGAGGCACAGTGTAGCAATAGTAGTCCTCCCACATGAGGCGAGAAGAACAAAGCCCTCCCAGAGAGGCAAAGTGTAGCAGTGGTAGTCCTCCTATCTGAGGCGAGTGGAACAAATGGTAGTCCTCCCAAGTAAAGCAAATGAAAGACCTTGAAAGAGGCAATGAGGTAACACAAGCCCTCTCTGAAGGCAAAACCAAACACAAAGCCCTCTTTAGAGGCATTCACAAACACTTCCTTAGAGTTTTTGCAGGAGTCATGGACCACGGTTTCTTCCAGTCGCCTCAACTCTTTGCAAGCAAGGAGCTTGAGTCGAGAGGGTCTGTAGACACCCCGATCCGTGACCCCCGCAAGAACCCTAATGACCTTCGATAAAGTACTATTTTTGGAGTTCGAGACCCACCCGAGCACCCGAAACTGCCCCAAAAGGTTCTGTTGGCCAAACAAACTATTTTTTAAGAGGAATTGTCGCACGACAGATGAGTATGTCGTGCGACAATCCCCCCTGACACCAGACCATCCACTCTCTGACACATCAGTCTGTCAGAAACATCACTTCAGTCGTTTGTCGTGCGACATTGTACACTATGTCGCGCGACACTTGCCCTTTTTTGAGAAATATCACGCGACAATCCTCCCCGAGCAGTATAAATAGGCCAACACCCCCAAGGGTTCAAGGACAGCAACTGGGGATTGAAGAATTATTGGCTTATATTTGATTTTCTAGTCTTTCGTCAAGCATTCTCGATTATCATCTTATTTTTGAAGAATTATCAAATCTATTCTCGACACTCGACGTGTCTCATCTCTGGAATCGAATTCTCGAAAATATCTGAAGAAGGAAAATATTATTATCGCCGGAGATCTCTCTGCCGTATTATATTTTCTTTCTTATTATTATTCTCGTCGGGAAGGTAAAGAAAGTCTCTTCTAGTATTTAACATTAGATATATGTGTACTTGTTTTACTTATGTTGTTTTATCCACGTTTTATTTGAATAAACTTATTGCTAAGTTACAAATAGTTTACTATCTTAAAAACAAAAGACCCTGATAAAACCATTTACAAAACCAAAAGAGTAAGTACATTATCGTCCGGATAAAATCCTGTTTTTAAAACCCGGACCGGTAAAATTTACTTAAGAATTAAAAACCCGGTATATCCTATCTCTTTCATAGATCGTGATATGCCTAGTAGAACTCCTCTTAAGAGTTCTAATTCCATTTTAAATTAGTCCCGGTATTCCACATGTTTATATCTTTTGTTGGTACTAAAAACTAGAAGGATATTTTTAGGCCACTCAGTTAAATGATTGGATCATATGATTAATATGATGAATGCAACAAACCAACAGAGTCAAAGATGTATAGAGGAGGTTGGCCTCGTATGAAGATACATATTAGTCATCCTTTATGAAATGGAGTTAGGAGCTCGATTTGCCTCGTATTTATTATAAATAAACAAGTTTTACAAACTCACACAAGCCTCTATAACTATTATATATTCACAATGTTATGATAGAAATATGATCATGCCATACGTGCATTAGCTTCTCTATTCTAAGAACTTTACTGAGCGCTCTAAGCTTGTATTATTTCTCTTATCTTCTTGAATGTTAGATTCTTTTGTTATTGTTAGGTTGAACTTGGTTTGTGAAAAAAACAAATACTTATTGTATATATATATGACTGGAGGAAATGTGTGGTCAGAGCTCCCAGAGCAGGTCCGAAGCCATGATTTGGTCATTACCAACTCTAACCTTGCTTCTCTATGAATTCTGGTACATTAAATGCAGTTGGTGTGCATTTAATGAAGGTGGGGGGAATTCCGCGCGCTCTGCAGAGTAGGTGGCAGTTGCCCATACTTCTGCAAACTATTATAGCAGAGTGGTTGGGCGAGAGGGAGCTACAGAACTCGCCGAAAGAGTTTCGGAGCCCGAGTTTCGCAATGCGCTATACGTAATCAACTCTCGAATGGGTATTCATTTTTTTAGGGGCTCCATCTTTCTTACAGTGAACCAGGCTCTTTCGAGCTGGTACAGGTTTGATAGCCGACGTGAACGGCCACGCGTCAGCACGTGGTTGGCTGGGCAAAATGTGATGATGCAAATTATATAAAAAATAAAGTTGTATTATTTAATCATTACTTGTATTAAAAAATCAATAAAAGAAAATTTACACCCTTCCTTAGTTCTTTTTATACCTCTTTTTGAACTTCTTCGTCCTAAAATATTTCAATTTGATATGAACTTTTATATCTTTTTGTTGCATTTTTTAAGGTTTTTTTTTTGTAAAAGAAGACAAAATAATTTACCATCATTTATGGTTAGCAAAACAAAGGGTAACTCAAAATTACTTTTTTGTTTTCTGTAAAATTAATGTAGATGGTGCTGTAAAAACATAATAGTATGTCTAAATAATGGTACAATCTATATTGGATATGTTAGTTATTTGAAAATAAATTTACCAATAATTATTCAAAAATATTAAGACTTAATATATTGACAAATAATATAATAGGTTGTACGTTAGAATAAGATTATCATACCATATGAAATACATTTTAAAAAATACTCAACAGAAGTTAGAAGCTCGTGTTCATATATTTTTAATAATTACCATTATTATGTTAAAAAATAAAAAAAAATGGACATTTTAAGTTCAAGTTTTAAGAGTTGCAAGTGCAATAGTTTTCTCCACCCTTTTAAAATTAGTGAGGGAAGAGGGCATGTCGAGCATTGCCAAAATTTCCTTCATCTAAAAATAAAAGTCATTTTTTAGCATAAATTAAGAGTTTTGATTCCATTCGTGACATAATTAGTGTATTAAATTACATAACAAAAATAAATTGTATTGATAACCACCGGTTAATTTATGGTTGTTGTGTCTTAAAAGAAATCCCACCAACTTGGAATACATCTCCTAGCTTTTTTAGATGTTGGTTAGCGCTTATCATTTTTTATAGATATGACTACTTATTAAATATTAATTAATTGAGGAAGTAAAATTCTTTCTTTTCAACCAGAAATGAGGGAAAGAATTATATAAAGATGGATCAAGGGAAAGACAATAAATAAAAAGGCCTTCCTAAGTCTAAGCTACTCTGCGTATATTATTACTTATAGGGGGGAATTAATGCATCATCCTAGTTAATACTAACATCTCTACGCACTAATATATAAAGAAAGAAAATGTCGAGGAGGGGCGGCTGCCCCCTCTGAGCATAACATAGCTCCATATCTTAATGTAATAATATTGACTTATATTTATTTTTATTTTTTTGAAAAAAGATAGTATATTAATTATTTAAATCCGAATTCAGAACATCTAAAATAAACGAGGGTGGAACATCACTCCAAACCTCGGTATCAGACAAAGAATAAACTGCCCTAGCTAAACTATGAGCCACTATATTCGCTGATCTATGAACAAAATTTATCTCACACCGATTGAAATCGTTCATCATCGATTTACAATCCTGAATAATCATTCCGAAACTTGAGTCGTCTGCTTTATCATTCTTAATTGCTGAAACGACCACTTCTGCATCTGACTCGATAATAATGTTATCAAATTTGAGGAATTTGAGCCAGCTTAACACCTCCCTAATTGCTATTCCTTCTGCCATTGCTGGTGTTCGATACCCTGGTATTTGACCATGCAGCGCTACAATAAAAGCTCCATTTGAGTCCCTAAGAACGCTTCCATATCCGCTTCGGTTTGGAGATGTAAATAAACTAGCATCAATATTGCATTTTAACCAATTTGTTGCTGGCTTCTTCCATTTTTTAACTTTCGTGCCAGGTGCTGCTATACTTTTTGTTGGTTTAGAATTTGCTATTTTCCAATCTCAAACCGCCTATATACCCGACTGAACTACTTTCGCTGCTTGAGTTGTAATGCCTTTCCATATGTGTTTGTTACGGTTATCCCAAATTTTCCATGCTATGCCTACTACCTGCTCCATCTGCTCTTTTGATAACCTGTTTCTTAGCGAATTCCACCAACAGTAAATTGATTCAAAAGAACCCGATTGGTCACCATATGATGTGCTCCTCCAGACCCTTCGAGCACTTGCACAGGAGATAAGGGTGTGTAGGGTATCTTCCGAGGCCTGATTACATACGGTACAGATTGGATCAAGCTCTACATGTTTCGCGATTAATGCGACTTTCGTTGGCAGGCTGTTGGTAAGAACACGCCATAAAAAATTCTTAATCTTTACTGGGATTTCTAGATGAGGGTGTGTAGGGTGTGTATGAATTTCTTTGATTGCCCAAATTATTCTCATATCCCAAATTTTGGGGACCTGCCTTATCTGCAGGGTGCCGCATCCCACTTGCCTCGCCGGAGCTAGCTCCAATCTCCGACGGATCTTTACGAAGCCATTTCTCCCCCGCCTGATAATTTTGTTTTTTTCCCGGAGCCATGTACCAAATAGTTTCTCAACTGCGTCAATTGGAAAATCATAAAATTTCTTGCAAAACTTGTCTGCATGTTCGATAATCCCGCATAAGAAATAAAAACTTGGCATTTTTTCATACTTGAAATTTATCCACACACCTTCTTGGCCTTGCTTTCGGATCTTCATTCTTCTTTTGAGCGGTTTTTCAATATTAATTGCTACCCGGATTCGCATGTACAATTGCCATCTGCCCGAAAAATTTTTAGGGTCGGCTTTGATGAACTGGCCCACATAATTACCGATATCCCTAGCTGCTTTTTCTGACATAAAACCCACGGGGAGATCATACACTTGTACTCATATATCCGCTTTATTCAGTTCAACTTGCATGGGATTCATGTCCTTCGTGAGAGGTGCGAAAACTAGCATGTGTTGGTCAAAAGTCCACGGCGCATTTTCTATAACCCGTTACATGTCACGTTCATGATAAAACTCGAATAAGAACCGATTAGGGCCTAGTTCTTTTACCCAAATCTCCATCACTAGCATCCAAATCGAAGCCATCATACTTTTCATAGCATAAAAGTTTATATGCCTATTTGTTGCAAACCTACCCACCAGACTCCATGTTTTTTCTGAAACAACTTCCTTTTCTGAATTGTCTCCAGCATCAAAACAGTCCCCTTCCCCTTCATCATCCTCTAAGGCCATTCTAGCGTATCTCATTGCGAGATCGTCAGAAGAAGAACCCATCGTGGATACACACCAGAGAAGCTAGTAAATAATATGAATGTAGGTCTCTAAAATCGAAGAGAGAAGAAATAGATGAGAAAAGATATGGAAGAGAATAGTAACTCAGGGGAGAGCAATGGAAATGAAAGAGATGAAAACTTAGAAACCAGGAAATACTGAAAACCAAAACCCTAAATCAACCGGCCTGTCAGATGAACAGGAAAACCCCAGACCCGTCAGAAGTACGGGAGAAAAAAAATGATTTATTGACTTATATTTATTATTATTAAAGAAAACACAAATCTCGTTAAATTTTTATAAATATATAATAAAGTATTAATCAATAATAATTAGTTTTTTCATTAAATCAATTATAGATAAATGTTTCACTTGTTAAATATTTCTAATATGATAAGATTTTTGTGAAAGATAATCTACATTTTTTTGACATATATATTGACTTTGTGTAAAATACATTTTAGTAGAAATTTGAAAATATATAAAATATATAAAATTTATAATTTTATAAATAAAAATATAATTTAATATATAGAGTTATACTAAATTTTTTGATAGGTTTTAAACATTATTATCATATTTATAGGTGAAATAAATAAAAATACATCATTATATTTATATTACAATGTCATGATAATCCAGAATTGCTAGATAAAAATATAAGATATCAAGATTAACTTAATATTAATAGATATTTATGTAAATTTTATGGGGGTGACTTAGTGGTTCATTAAGTTCTTATGAAGATCGATCTATTTAGAGGGAGATTTGAAAATGCAAGTTGTTTTAAAAAAACAAAATAGATATTTATGTATATATATTTGTTATTGCCCCACCAAGTTAGGTCCAAAAAGTTTCAAAGTCTGGATAGCCTGGGCGCAGAAGTATAATATTGAAACTTTACAGATCCTCGTAGGTAATTTTTATCCGCTATAAATTCCAGTCTCTTACTATTGCCCTAAACTATTTGCATCTTCCCCCTAAGCCCTCTTCATTCTTTTTTATCTTGCCGCTTCGCTAGGGTTTCTAAGTTCATATCTAGGGTTTTCAGGTTCGGCTCTAAATCTCGTTCAACAGTATGAATTCTCGTATCATTGAACTCACAAGGTTTATACGTGTTAAATGGCTTTTTTTGATTTCCCTAAATACGGATGAATTCTCCTATTATTGAATCGCAAAGTTTCTAATGCGTTATATATATATATATATATATATTTTTTTTTTTGTAGTCGAGAGAAAAGTATTATGGTTGAATTTGTTTTGTTTCTTTATTTCCCCTGCCAATTTGTTGATCCACGTTTTTTTGACTGGATTTATACTTGTATTGTTATTTATTATTGTTATTTATATTATCATTGAACTCACAAGGTTTATAATGTGTAGTAAACTTTTGATTTCATGTAGTTGAGGCTAGTTAAGTGTTACGGTTGAATTTGTTTTAGTTTCTCTGCTAAGCTGTGTGTACGGGATTAGGAAATTAGGGTTTTCGTGACGAATCTTCTATATGTTGATCTGCATTTTTTTGAGTGGATTTTTGTGCTTATATTGTTTATGTTAGGCTTCTTGTTTCGTCTAATTAGGTCCATGATGTTACGCTAGCATCTCCAATGGTCATGATTAGAAATTTGTTCCAGTCTTCTAGCTGAATTATCTTCAAAATTGGGCACTTTTTCTAACAAAGTTTCTAAACGTGTTAAATCGTGTTTTTTGTTGTTGTTGTTGTTGTTTTTTGTTTGTTTGTAGTTGAGACAAGCAAAATATCACGGTTCAATTTGTGTTGTTTTGCAGTTTATTTTCTCAGCCAATCTGTGCCTATGGTTTGGGAAATTAGCAAGCTTCAGAATGTGATTGAATTAATAACTTTGTTAGTAATGACCTTGAATCATTTATACTTGGTTTCTTGACAGGTGATTCTCCTACAAGATGTCTCGTGTATATGTTGGGAATTTGGATCCGCGAGTCAGTGAGAGAGAACTTGAAGATGAGTTTCGTGTGTTCGGTGTTATTCGAAGGTAAAATCAAAAAAACTTTAGTTGATGTGTACCTTTAATGGACAGACAAATAATTGTACTTCAGTTTAAATGAACATTGCTAATCTGGTGTAACCATGTATTTTGGTATCTGAATATGCTTTATTGTTGCTATATTATCAAATTGAGCTCACCCTTGTTACGTAAATTGAGACTCCACCGTTGTTCCTAGAGATATTGTTTGGTGAGTTCAGTAGGTATGCAAAATAGATTTTTTTTCCTGTTGGTTGGGTCATTGTTTGTATTCCTTTGTTTTCGGTTTTCAAAATAACTTCTCTATTGGCTTTAGCAAATATTCCTGTTATTTTTGTTGGGGGCTTTTGCTTTGATTAGTCTCTTACTATCGCTTTTTCTTGATGCGCTCTTTTACTAAAAAGGTGCAAATTGTTTTTTGTATCATTCATCGGCATGCAATCATCATTTCTATATATAATTGTGGTGATTGGTGAGATTTGTAATGAATTCCTGCTATTTGTCATCAGTTTTTGTTATATGCACTCGTATCCATTTGCAGCGATGATAAGAGTACACATATACCATCTCTATTCCAAGTTATAATAGTGGAAAGAGAGCTACATTTGACTTCACTAAAACACTAGTCAGTAATGGACAAAATACTTGTAGTATCTTAATTTTTTTTTTGGCTCTCGATGAAGTTTTGTAAGACTTTTATGTGCTTTGTGAATATTTTTCTTGCAGTGTTTGGGTTGCAAGAAGGCCTCCAGGATATGCTTTTGTTGATTTTGATGACCGAAGGGATGCGCAAGACGCAATCCGTGAACTAGATGGTACGTCTAAGAAGTTTAAATATGTTGGCTTTACAACTGTTTGAGAGTTTGCTTCCTGCGACCCACGACTTAACGGTAAAATAGTTTCAACATTTTCGGTGGGGAAGACGAAACTACCCTGAAAATTGGTACATTGATTTCAAAAATGCGGCTTTAATTTGAGTGTTAGAAAATGGAAAATAGGATTCTTTATTGGATGAAGGGAGTACTTGCTCTTTGCCCCAGTCCACGACCTAGATTCTCAAAGAATTACTCCCTCCATCTTTTGACCGTCACACAAGAGTAGATTAATTTCAATGTAACTAACGGTGAAGAACAAAACTCATATAAGTGCCCCTAGATTCCGTAGAAACATGTCTTAATTTGAGTATATTTGAAAATGGCTAATGTTTTTCTTAATTTGGGAATTGGAATGGACGTAGTACTTGCTCTTTGTCTCAACTTGCCTAATTATTAGCACCTTTAGACTTTAAGCTTTCCTTGCCCACCTGGAGCTTACTTCTGAAGCACTACATGATCTTTATTTCTTGAAAATGCCATTCAATCCAACAAAGCTGCCTAAACCTTTTGCATTAATTCCCCAACATGAGAACCTGGCATCCACTCAAAGCAATGCTTTGATATGTTTGTTTGGAGTATGGAATAAATCTTTTTTATTCAGAAGTAATTACTTATATGAACTCCATGCACACCACACCCATAACTGATACATACTGCACTACCACCGTGAAACCCAATTCTAGAACTTCTCACCAACAGTAGGTACCTTTGTAATTTTCTTTTAGAACTTGGTTTTTGCTAATTTTGAAAAATATTTTACCATTTCTTATTATTACTTGGGCAGGTAAGAATGGCTGGAGAGTCGAGCTGTCTCATAATTCTAGAGGTGGAAGTGGTGGCGGTGGTGGAGGTGGTGGTCGTGGAGGAGGGGGTCGTGGCCGCTCTGGTGGTTCTGATTTGAAGTGCTATGAATGTGGTGAGGCCGGTCATTTTGCTCGTGAGTGCCGTATGCGTGGTGGTACTGGTGGTGGTAGACGTCGTAGTCGCAGCCCAAGGTATCGCAGGAGCCCAAGTTACGGCCGGAGGTGAGGTCACTGAAGTATTTACTAGTTTTTATCGAAGTGGTGTTATAATCTGATGTGATTTCTTTTGGAACCTTAAGCTTTTGCTTCGTTTGGGTTAAATAATTTTTACCTGGGTGGAAATTAAACTGGTCAAGAATATTTTCACCTATTTTGGATAATTTTTGCTCATACAAAATTATGGATCAATGCACATGCTAAAATTATGCAATTGTAGAAAAATAGTGAAGGAAGTTCCATACCAATTACCAAGTCGGTTACCTTTCACCTCAATGAAATATTTCACCCAAAACAAAGCTGTGCAAAAACTCACATGGACGCCATTCATCTACATGAGCCATTGGGGGTGAAGTATTTGATAATGGTCTCGTATTAGCAAAAGAAAAATGGGGACAAAGGAGGTTGTAATTTTTAAGCACTGTCAGTTTTATCTTTTGTTGGTTCTACATTGGTGACTTGTATCTTTCATTGGAGCAGGAGTATTAGTCCTCGTGGACGTTCGCCCCGACGTCGCAGTTTGTCACCTCGCCCGCGCAGCTATAGCAGGTCACCACTGCCATACCGTGGTCGTGAAGAAGTGGCATATGCTAATGGGTGAAGTTTCTTAATCTTGAGTAGATTTTTTTTTGGACAATCTATCTTGAGTTTAAAGCCTTATGATATGCTTTTGTTTCGTATTACTATTACTCAACTTGCAAATTGTTTGGTGGAGGAAAAGGCATATTGCATGCATAGTTGATATGGTGACCTAGATGGGTTACTGTATGTCACATTTATGTATACTTGGTAAATAACATTGGTCAAATCACTGTGGATACTTCTGAGCCCCCTCCCCCCGGCAAACTTCCAAGTTGTAGGACACAAATATTGTGAGGACATCTTAAAACATATCCATATATTCTCTAGGTAAAATATGATTTATCTCCCCCCCCCCCTTGTGAAAAGTATATCTGGTATCATGCGGTGTAATATTTATAATTTATTAATATAATTGCCAGTAATTGCCCTTATCATGTAGACGTGAGATTCCTATGGAGTGCATATATGCAACTATTCCAAGTGCATAACTGCAATAAGACATACATATATTATATGCTGATGCAAGTAAAATTATTGTTGTTCTCATCCCCCACTCTTTACTTGCACAAAACAAGTTATTCTCTGTCCCTATCAAGAGCTCACTCTGAGATGCAAGTAGTATATTTGAATTAATCACATGCAAATGTTTGCACAATTGAAATTGATGTAGTGGGACTCTATTGGGTTTTGCTCAAATTTGGCGATGAACATTTTATGCATGGGTGATGGGTCATATTTGGACACAGTTTGCTGAAATGTAGTGATGGATACTGGTACCCGCTATTGGGTTTTGTTGTAATGTAGTGATCAACACAGGCCGGAGTTGAACTTTTTAACAGAATTTGCATCCAGGGTGATGATAGATTAAGCACGTGCCCTAACTTTGCTTGTGTAGTAACAAAATGTTTGAAGTGCCCTTTACCTAATTTTGGTGCTGCATCTTTTTTTATAGAAACGGCCTAAGGGACAGGCGCCGAAGCAGGAGCTGAGTATTAAAAAGTTGGAGGGTGACTTAATCGAGAGGTTATTTGGAAGTGTGTTTACTATGGTTGAACTTCATTACGACTATGTTTTAAGTGGGCGACGCCCTTAGCTTCAACTGGTGAATTTGGTTAAGTTTCTAATCTTGCTTCAGTATTATTATGTTTGTTTAATTTGTTCTGCTGTGCACCGTAGGTGTTCTTTATTATATTAGGCAATGGATCTTTAAGGTAACTATTATAGTTTTTACCGTTATGAAATTGGAAGAACGATGCTAAATATTTATGCCTTTTTTGTTTTTTGTGTCGAGGTCTCTTCCTGCTTCTTCACTGGTTTTGTGCTTCTTCACTTCCCTGTGGGTAACATTACTTGCTGCACTACTACTACTCCTCTGGGATCTTCAATTAGAATTGATTGTGGGTCCCAGCTGGCTACATGCTTCTGTGTGATTTGCATCTTTGCTGCTGTGATGTGCTCCACCCCAAAACATCTAGTGTGCCATTTTCTTTTAGCTTCTTCTTGATAACGATTGTGGAGCTCTGCTTCAAATGCTTCAGGCAGGTACCTATATCCTGTTCTACAGAAGTCTGCGCCTTGACATTCTGCTTGAACGTATCCTGACCGGTCTTGTAAGGCAAGTGGTAGCTAAAACGTATTTAAGCTTGACTATTGGAGGGTGGGTGGGTTTCTAAAAGAGTTTTTGTGGAGTTTAACGAGTAGAGAATAGGATAGACTGGGCGAGAATTTAAAAAGGTTGGTCTTAATGAGAACGCTCTACAAATTGGGAAGAAAAAGAATTGACGTTCTAATGGTTTTCTTTTGTTGACTTTTTTACCTCTTACTATATTGAAGACTTTTAAAGTCCTTCAGTTCACTAAACTTTCAAATAATATGAAAGATTTTGTATTCATTTATTGAACTCCTAAAACAAAAATGAATCAAAATCACCATCCTCTTTTACTCTTTGCCAGCCCTCATTTTTAAAACTTGTATATCCTTTTTTAATCCCCCTTCATAGATTTCAGATGTTTCATCTTCATAGATTTCAGATGTTTCATCTTCATAGATTTCAGATGTTTCATCTCATTATATGTTTTCTTTGCTCCTAATGAAAGTACTTTTATGTTGGAGTTGGTTTTACCTTCACCATCTAAATGAGGTGGTCTTCCTTCGACTTTCAAAGAAGTGCTCTTCAAAGCGGATAAAGTTACCAGTTGAAGAGCTTTAGCTCCTTCTGACCAAGATCTTGCACGTGCATATTGAGATTTTCTCCTTTGCTTAAAGTGTTCTATGCGTCGTCAAGTCACTCTGTTTTGGTTAGGAAATGCGTTCTGCAAAAGAAAAAAGCACTTGCGGAGGTAACATTCCCATTTCTTCTACACGCGGAGGTTGGGACATGCTAGTACTTTAATATATATATATACTTTCTTTTTTTTTTTTGCTCAAATTCATTAATACTGTCATTTTGTGTAGTTGGGATATAAGGGTTTTTCATAATTTAGTCCAAAGTGTTCAGAGTGAATTTCTGGTTGTCTTGATGATGGCTTTTAGTCTGACATATATTGCTATAATGCTATGCATCTTGGGATAATTTATTAAAGACTATCTGAAAACATTTTGTCAATAAGTAGGTTTTAGAAAAACTTGGCCTTGGAAAATAGGGTTAAGTGCCGGTTTAGGGCCGGTTATATTTGCGGACATGCCCCTTTAAGATGGTAAATGATCTCGACTGGAGTTCTTTAATAGCCATTAATTAGTTGCGACTGTCGGTGTCATTTCAGTGATCTTTCTGATGAAAATGAGCGTGGTTTTCATTCAAATTTTATCAAAAAATTATAAACATCTCTTATTTGTGGACATGCTCCTTCTGAGAGGGAGTTCTGGGATATTAAATTAGGACTGCAATAGAATGTTAATTATCTATTATGTTGGGTGCCGCTACAAATGTGGCAAGTGTTGCTAGTTGAGTGGGCTCGTCAATTTTAGTAAAGAATATACCAACAACTATTATACTTTTTAACAACTAATTACCCAAGTGTTATGTAGTGCTTATTAATACGCGTTAGGTACATGATTTTCGAGTTCTTGTTTAAGACAAAACGTGTTTGCACACAAATTTGTACCATTACAAAATTTGGTTATCTTAATTAAAAGTCAAGATTTAGTATTTGTCCGTTGATAAGATATTGTGTTTTATTGTGCCAAATGCCATCGTGAAGGTAGCGGTAAAATTTGAATTTGAAATTTCTTTATTTTATTGAATATTTTTCCTCATTGAGTTTTGAGTTTTGAGTTTGAGCCTATTTAAATATATTTTTTTGATCATATGGATAAAATAGGAAAATCACAAAATTTTTTTGGTGTTATTATACATTACAGTAAGCAAGTTAGCTCGCTCTCTCAAGATATACACGCGTTTTTATCTAAATCAAATTGCCCTTTACCCCTTTAGATTACTATAGAGTGCGTATAATTTGGTTATTAGTCAATTTAATAAAGAGAGTGTACTTTTGTCTCCCGATGTATGCTATTAGTCTTACTTTTGTCTTTAATATTTAAATTTGGGCGCATTAAACCTCAAAAGTTTAAAAAATTGTTTCAATATAGTTTAGTTTTCGATAAGTTCTTTACTTTTTTTGGTGAGATTTTGCATTGCATTTTTGAACATGGCTGAATTTGAAAATGCGTTGAATAGTAAAATTGTAGCTCTTGACTTATGATTTGGAGTTGCAAGGAAAAAGTATGCTTTAAAAATTATTTGAATTGCTATAGGTGTTTTTGAAAGAGTGATTCTGTTTCTATTCATCATATATTATAGTTAATCAATCTTAAATCAAGAAAATTTTGCATAAAATTTTACAATATTACCCTTTTAAAAATTGATGAAAAGTATATCTACTAATTAAAATTAATTTATAATTGTATAAATTTAGATTTCATTTTAATTAAGATTCTTAATTCAAATATAATTTATTTTTTAATTTTTTTCATATTTACCTTTCAAAAAATTCCAAATGGTTTGGGTTAGGGTTTACAGTTGCGCGTGGATTAAAAAAATTATCTCAACAAACGTTGATTAACTTCGGTACTAGTTTGATTGCTAAAAAACTGAATATTGAGTTTTAAGTATTGAAGCTTCAATTTCATAATGGCTATGGAGGATTTTTGGTGTGGGGTTGGTGAGATATGGAGAAGAGAGTGCTAGATGCTAAGGGGAAGGAAAAACTGATAAGAAATTGAAGCCGTAGGAGGTGTTTAATTTTGACATCAAAATTATCAAATTGGCCCCTCTAATTTGCAATAGTAAGCCAATTGGTGTTGAAAGAATGCAAAATTAAATTATGACAAGCATGCTGCCCAAATAAGATCAAGAGGGATATATGTATGCTTCCCAAATAAGATCAAGGGGGATATATTATTAAATTTTCACAACACAAAATTAATTGCCGTTCCGATTGCAACCCACGAATTATCGTCTCCACCGCATTGCTACCGGAGGTGTTTTCTGGCAGGACTCCGGCATCGGCCGGTGCCTTGAAAAAGAGGGTTGTTGGATACAAGTTGGCCAAGGTCATGAAGGGGATATTGGAGGTTGGGTGTTTTTGAAGAGAAATGGGAGTTTCATTCTTTTGCCTATTTCTCTCTCTCGCTCTCGTTTTTTTTTTTTTTTAGACTTTTGAGTTTGAGGAGAAATATGGTTTGATAGTTTGGGATTGTTTAAATTTTTATATTTTCAACACGATTCGAAATAAAAAAAATTACATTTATATATATAGATGAAAGAAAAATCGAATTGTAAATGTATTATTATATGTAAGATAATAATGTAGTTAAGAAGAAGGAGGCTAGGAAGAAAGGGGAAAAGGGGCACAATGATGTTGAATTAAAAGAGCAAAAGAGTGTATGTATAATGCTATAACACATATTATATGTTCGCATAGAATTAGAAAACACATATAAATTATTACATGATTATGTATATATACACACACATACATATAATTAATGTGTTTTAATGAGTGGGTAACATATTAATTAATATAAATTGATCCCGATCTTTGATTATTGTGTATTATTAGGTTGGGAGAGAAACTGTCATGTAGGTAATTTTCTCTTAAGCTGAAGATGACTTTATAGGACTAGGGCAAAATTGCCAAAATCGCAATTTCACAATCTCATGAAAAACTACTTTGGTGTAAACCTTTATTTACATCATGGAAAGCTTTATCCAAACTACTTAGGTTGTGTTAGGAAAATGTTTTAATTTTTGTTTTTGATATTTTACTTCAAGTTAATTAAGATTTACCTATTGTTTAATAATATTATAATCTAAAATTTTAAAGTGGTTGTACTTATTAATTTAGTGGATATTTAAGTATTAAATTATTATTCATAATAATATTTATAAAATAAAATTCATAATATTTTTTTGTTATTCTATCCATGTTCGTGGATTAACTTAATAGGCAATGCAGATTAATTTAACATGGCGGATTAACTGCAAGATATTGTTGATAGAAACACAATCACCCTTTTGAAAAGTATTGAACTACAAAATCCACTTTTTCTCTTTTTAAACCCATTTTCTTCATATAATTTACATTCAAATCATTTCACATTTTATTTATTGCAAATTTAATGGGTGTCAAACTTAGTTGTGGCCCAAATTTCTTTTAGTTTTTTAAAAAATATATTTTTGCTTAATTTTTTAAAAACTTCATTTTTGAAAATATATAATTGAGGGAGGCAAAAATAAAACAGACGATAGTGATCAGTGATATCAGTTTTAATACATTTGATTGGCTGTTTTACTTTTTTCCTCCCTCAATTATATACTTCCAAAAATTAAGATTTTAAAAGACTAAACAAAAATATTTTCAACAAAAAACTAAAATGAAAAATTAGATTGCAATTGGGTTTGAAAACCATTAAATTTGTAACAATAAATGTGTAAAACTATCTTAATTACAATGTTTAATTTTGTTGAATTTGTAAGATTTTTTTTTCTCAGGACTCAAAATTATGGGTTTCTTGTACTACGAATAGAATTTCAAGAGTTATAATTTTGCAGTTCAACACCTTTTTAAATTTGGCCATCTAGAGGTTCGAAATTGACACACAAAATCTCAGCAAAAAAATGGAAAAGAAATTGTATGGCCCCATGTTAATTAACTTAGTGGAAGTTACCAATTGGACTATATTAAAACAATTTCAAATTGAAATATTAAAGACACAAATGAGGATAATAGCATACGTCGAGTATCAAAAGTGTTACTGACTCTAATTTATATGAAGGCATCTTTTATGCAAGAAATTCTTAGTAATTGCAAATCACTCTATAAACTTATTGTAAGTGTATGTCGCACCATTTATTTCTTGAAATTAATTAGAATTAGCCATATATCTAGAGTATGGAATTCCAGGGTGAATCTTAACTATTTTACACAAAGCAATGTAGCCATTTTTCATTTTTACCTATATGAGGAGCATATAATAAATATTATCTCGATCAAGATTTTAATATTTTCATCGTCATTATTCTATCACCTGCAGGATAAAACGTGAAACTAAGGTTGCGTTTGGATACATGGATTTAGAATTTTATGAGAATCAAAATTCTATAGAATTGTAATTATTAGAATTATAAGGTTATAGAATTGCAATATCGTTGTTTGGATTGCACATAATTTTTAGTTTGAATTCTATAAAATTATAAATTTATTTATTTGTAAAATAGATTTTTAAAATTTAAGGGATAATGGGTTTAAATTATATAATTTTTAATAATTACAAATTAATTCATATTATTCTATAATATATAGTGAGGGGATGAGACAAAGCACAGGGGTGACGGAGTGTTGGGCAGGAATGGCAACGGGGCGGGTTCGGCAAAACCCGAACCCGACCCGCACATAAATAACCCCGCCCCGAACCTGAGACGGGTTTTTTTTTATTTTTCCCAAACCCGCTCCGCATTAATTCTCCAAAACCCGAACCTGCCCCGCCCCGCCCCGAATAAACCCGAACCCACACATATATATAAATATATATATATCTTATAAATTAAAATTATATCTACACAACATATATCTACACACACATATGTATATATATAAGTATATAATTAACAAATCCACACATATATGGAACACAATTTAAAAACATATATATCTTATAAATTAAAATTATATTTAAATATATATATATATATACGGGGCGGGTCGGGGCGGGTTTTTTATTGGCAAAACCCGAACCCGCCCCGAACCCGGTCCGGGTTTTTTTCCAAAATACCAAACCCGCTCCGCCTTCAAAAAAACCCGCCCCGAACCCGCTCCACTCGGGTCGGGAACCCGGCAGGTTGGGTTTTTTTGCCATCCCTAGTGTTGGGTATGCATATAGTAGTCTCTGTGTAATTAATAGAAAATAAAAAATGTGATGGGCGGTCAGGGGTGGGGGGTTTGGTTTGGATTTTTTTTTTTGAATGTACAAATGAAAATTAAAATTGAAAAACTATACTTTTGAGTATCGGTATTATTTTGAAATTTTAGTAAAATTCTAGAACTACAACTTTTTGATCTTTTTAAATGATAGAATAAAATTTTAAAAGCAAACTCTAATTCTAATTTGATAACATAAAATAAAAGTCGCAAAATATACTCTAAGGGTGTGTTTGATTGGCATAATTTTTTATGAAAAATGAAGATTTTCTACCCAATTTGACACTTTTGGTGTGTTTGATTGCCAATATTTTATAGGTAGTCAAATTCCATCTTTTTGCAATCATTGCTATATTTTCCACCAAAAGAAGGAAAATGTTTTCTCGGGGGGGGGGGGGGGGGGGGGGGGGGGGGGGGGGGAGGGCTTGTTTTTATTTTCAGGCAATTGCATATTTTTTGAGACAAAATTTTATCTATTTTTTACATTAAAAATGCTATAACTTAAAATAAAAAATTCAAAATTTAATAAAAATTTAATATTTAAAATCTACTAATCAAGATCAATTAAACAAGATCCATCATGACTATAAAATTATGTAAAAAAAAATACCAATAATTTTTTCTACATTAAAAATTCTATAATACAACCAATGTTTTCCGGATAAAAAATTAAGGCAATTAAACACATTTAATTGACATTTTTCTTGCAACTCAATTCTAGGCAATTCAATTGTCTGGAACTTATTTTCTTTTCATGCAAATTCTATTCTTACAATCAAACGCACCCTAAATGAAAACTCGACTCTCTTGGATTAATTCCACTTTGTCTGACATTTGGTGGTAATGTAGTTTGCTTCTTTTAAGTAACCTTATTGAAAATGAGAATTAGCAAAGAAAATGAAAAATATTAAGACTGCGCGCTGCCATGTAAATGGAGGTAGAAAGGTGATTGTGCTTGCAGTCAATTGCTTTAATTATTTTATGTCTTCCACCCGTCCTATACGGCAAAAACTATGTGATTAACGTGACTCGTAGATGTCTTTTTATAATATTATAAAAATGCGTAAAGTAAATATATATATATATATATATGTATCTGTCAAAAAGTAATCTTCTATATACATAGCATATAATTATATATTGGTTTGACAAAAAGTTATAGTATTGAAAATATCATTGATCAACGGTAGTGTCAGTAATTTATTAAGATGATAAACCGAATTGTAGTTATTAAGGATATGTTAATATTTAAACGCAAGTTATGACTCCAGTTTTAATTTAAAATATTTATTTTTTATTGAAAAATGATGCAATATATTTTTAAGATACATGTTAACTATGTTATAAATAAAAATAATAATATTTTGTATGAAAAATTGTATATAATTTAATATATATTATAATTTAATTTTTTTTATTTATAAGCGTATAACATGATTTTTCTTTATTTTATTTAAAAATTAATAATAATATTTTTGACGGGTATTGGTCTCCACAGCTATCGCTATTGCTTACCATCGTCGGAAACTTTCTGCGGAGGCTGACTGCTGCGGACAACGGTGAATGTTTTAAACCTACGTATTTAAATGATTAATTATTAGAACATTTATTATTATGTTTTTAAAAAATTCTTCAATATATATATATATATATATTAGATAATGTCCGTGCCTACGGCACGGTTTGATTGTACTTATATGTAATTGGTGACACTATCTAAAATCATATTTATTGTTACTTTTTTATATCTATAATTACTCGTAACTTTAATATTTTTTTATCTTATATTAAGAATTCTTATTCCAACTTTGCTATTTCTCATATAAATTAATTTTAACATTATTCTCAAAAAGTATTAGTATACTCTAAATTTAAGACCAAGAAGAATTAAAATTTTCACTACAACATTTATTTTAATTTTTAATCTTAAACAAAATTTAAAAATGTTATTGTATGCCTATTATTCAAATATTGATAAAATAAATTAAGTTTATCTAAGTGTACTTCTGTTACAATTAGGGATTAGAAATGGCTTGATTTCGACTAAGCAAATCCCAATATAAGGTGAACTTTTTCTTTTTTCTTTTATAATCAAGAAAAGTTCGAGTTCAAATTGTTTAAGTTCGAGTTCACATAAATTTTGTCCATTTGACTCGACTCTATTGTAATGTAATATTTTTCTTTAAATACACTTTTGATACAATATAATTACAATATGCGAGGAGGTAGTGGCGAAGCCAGGATTTGAGTCAACTGTGGGTGAAATTTAAAGCACACTAAATCATATTTAAAGTCTTAAAATTTTAATACTATTTAAAATTTGTCCATTAATAATGTTTTTAATAAAATAAAATAAATTATTAAATAACTAATATTCAACAATTACAAATTTAGACCAAAATTACTAAATATTCAATAATTAATCAATAGTTCAAGAAATACACTTAATATTATGTAATTAATAATTGTGCAATTAATCAACAATATAAATAAAATTTAACAATTAGGGGTTTAAACCTAAATCACCAATTATTCAACAATTAATCAATAGTTCAAGAAATACACTTAATATTAGGCAATTAATAATTATGCAATTAATCAATAGTAAACATAAAATTCAACAATTAGGGGTTTAGACCTAAATCACAAAATATTCAACAATTAATCAAATGTTCAAGAAATACACTTGATATTAGGCAATTAATAAAAAAAAAAAACTAATATTATGCAAGTAATGAAGGAATAAAATAATCCTTAATTTTGAAAAGTAGATCCAAAAAATATACTTAAAAATATAGTGGGTTGTGCGCGTGGTCATAATGGTGTGGAGGTTGAAAGGTAGATTGATGTGGTCATGGTAACATAGTTGTGTATTTGTGAGTGAGAGAAAGAGAGGCGAATGAGAGAGATAAAGAATAGAGAAGCAGGTAAGTAACTATGTGATAGTGATAATGAGATTGTAGAAACACGAGTTTGCTTTGTTTAATTTGTGAATTTAGAAGTTTTCAAATAGCTCATAAAGTTTTGTTCCTTACAGTTACATCAAGTTTATTTTTCTACACATAAGCCTTTATATATATACGCATTTCAAAAAATATCCAATTTATAGTAAAAAAAATTTCAAAACTAATGGGGAGGCGCTTGCCCCCTACCCCTTAGTAGCTTCGCCTCTGCAAGGAGTGAAAAAGTGAGTTGATGTTTATACATATAATTTAGTAAACAATATATGTTTTAAATTTTTTTTTTTAAATGAATATATTTTTTGTCGAGTTTAATTTCATGTAACCGTATTTTTAGATATATCAAGTTCAAATTTGGTAAAACCGAAACCTCGACTATTGTGTCCTTATAAATAACATTAATCCCGTCATGATCCATATATATATATATATATATATATATCCATTAGAACCTATTGGATCATTAAAATTCAGAAATTAATGATCACAAACAGAATATGCGTATGTCAAGAGAATAGTTGCTTAATTTTAAATTCATATAGTTTACATTTAAGGTGTGTTTGTTGCACGGGATTAGAGGTATGATTGGATTAATTAATTATATCCGGTATTTGTTGTCAAAAAGGTTAGGATAAACAAATCATATTTTATATTTGGTGCAAGAATGAATATGATATCTTTATTATATTTCGCGTTTAGTGCAACACGGGACATGATTGGATTCATGATTAATTATCCTTTTACCACATTTTAATCGGATAAAACTATACCACACTTATAAATGGTATTATTTTATTCTGTATTGTTCGAATAACAAAACGAATATAAAAGTAAATTTTTAATTAATTTATTCCGATCTTCTTCTTTACGCCTTTAGGTATGAAAATTTTTTATCACCCAAAATCAAAGTAAGTCTACTAACAAAATTCACTTATCTTATAATATGGTATTTTTATTTTTCTTTTATTAAATGAAGGAATTTATAAGAATTTTTATTTTTATAAGAAAAATAAAATTTACATCATAATTTGAAATATACTTAATGCCTAATTCGTAAATTTTGTATGTAATATAAAACTTTTCTCTTGAAATAGATTTTTATGAAACTTATTTATAAATAGGTTAATCGCATTAGCAAAATTTTTTTTGCAGACAACAATTAATATTGCATATATTTTTAAAACAATTGCAAGTTATGTTATATAATATTTAGACTTATGATATAGGATTCCATCAATTGCAAAGTTTATTAAATATTTATCCAATTAATCATTACATATTCGATACCGCTTAGTTCTTAACCAGCACGCCAAACGCACCCTCGTATCAATACGATACTTAAAAATGAGAATTAGTTTCCAGAGAAGATAAACGTTTATTAATATATTTTGAAAAAATTAATAAATATAATATTATATATGCCTTTATCACCAACCATTAACTTATTTATTATTTATTTTTTTATCCTTTTCTCACAATTAATTATATTTTCTTTCAAATAAAATGAAATTGCAAATATCATTACTTAAATGTATATATAGGACATGATGTCCTTTTTCTTTGTCTTTTAGAAAGAAAGAGGTGTTAAAAATTAAAATTCATACATTTAGAAAATTAATTTCTACCATTTATAATAAGAAAAATATAAATAATTTTGAGAAAGTATAAATAATTTTGAACAATTGAAACTTTCATTGAATTTAACATAAATAAATATTAAAATATTAAAAAATATTTGATATTGATTGTAAAAACAACTCATAGATAGTTAATAATCAAATAAAGGTATGAAAAACTATAATTAAAGAAGTCATTTCAGTAACAAAATCAAAACTGGATTCTAATTTTAATTTAAGCTATTCATTTTTTATTTGAATTTATTAATTTTGGTATGATTCAGCCATAAGAATTTTAATGTAAGAGAATTTTCGGGAAGTGAACATCTTTTGTTCATGAAATTAAATTTATATTAATATTGTTATTTTAAACTTATGCAATTTGAAAAATAATTATTAAACTGATGTCAGAATTTTTTTTTAATAAGAATATTAGTATAAAAAATTGTGAAATTTAATAATCAATGTGTGTATATCAAGTAAAATTAATAATCAATTACATTTCGATAAAATTAAAAATATGCATAGATCGTTATACACATCCATTTTAAAATTAAGACAGTGATTGAATATCAAAAATTTAAACAGCACATACCCATTTTTTTAGTTATACTTACAGTAGTCTAAATTACGTAAAAATATTATACATATCCATTACATAAAATTATATACAATTTATTATGATAAAATTATAATAATCAATTACAATTCGTATAGACTATTCTAATTTTTTATTATTGCTACATATAATGTTTGCCACTTTTTAATAATGCTATATATATACAGATTGTACAAATACCCATTTTATAATCATTATACAATATTACATTGAATATTGTTTAATAAACGTCAATAGAGAAAAAAAGAAGAAGAAGTTATTAGAAAAAGGTTTTTACATGTTATAGAAATAAATTATACTTATATGGAGAAATAGAAATGAATCGCAGATGGAGAGATCTAAAACTACGTATTAAGAGATAAATACATGTTAAAATTCATAAGGAGATTAAATACATGTTTAATAAATACTAATTAAGAGATAAATACATATTTAATAAATACTTTGTTTTTATCACCATTGAAATTAGTTAGGAGATAAATTAATTAAGAGATAAATATGAGCCGTCGGATTAAAACATAAAGGCTGAAATTAAATCTAAGCCACCAGTTGGAAAGATAAATAAATGTTATATATGAGCCGTCAGATTAAAACATAAAGACTCAAATTAAATATGAGTCACCAGTTGAGAACATAAACATAAAGAATCCTAATATAATAGGACTGACTTGATTTATTAATAGACTAGATCATGCCCGTGCCTATGGCACGATTTGATTGTGCCTATATGTAATTGGCGACATTATCTAAAATCATATTTTTTTTGTTACTTTTTTATATCTATAACTACTCTTAATTTTATTATTTTTTTATCTCATATTAAGAATTCTTATTCTAACTTTGCTATTTCTCAGATAAATTAATTTTAACATCGTTCTCAAAAAGTATTAGTCTACTCTAAATTTGAGAGTAAGAATAATTAAATTTTTCACTACAACATTAATTTTAATTTTTAATCTTAAACAAAATTAAAAAATATTATTGTATACCTATTATTCAAATAGTGGTAAAATAAATTAAGTTTGTCTAAGTGCACTTCCGTTACAATTAGGGATCGAAAATAGTCTGATGTCAACTAAGCAAATCCCAATATAAGGTGGATTATTTCTTTTTTCTTTTATAATCAAAAAAAGTTTGAGTTCAAATGGTTTAAGTTTGAGTTCACATAAATTTTGTCTATTTGACTCGACTCTACTGTAATATAACATTTTTCTTTAAATACCTTTATGATACAATATAATTACAACATGTGAGGAGGCAGTGGTGAAGTTAGGATTTGAATCAACCATGGGCGAAATTTAAAGCACACTAAATCATATTTAAAGTTTTAAAGTTTTAATACTATTTAAAATTTGTCCATTAATAATGTTTTTAATAGAATAAAATAAATTATTAAATAATTATAAGTATATAACTAATATTCAACAATTTCGAATTTAGACCTAAATCACCAAATATTCAACAATTAATCAAATGTTCAAGAAATACACTTGATATTAGGCAATTAATAAAGAAACAAAACTAATATTATGCAAGTAATGAAGGAATAAAGTAATTCTTAATTTTAAAAAGTAGATCCGAAAAATATACCTAAAAATATAGTGGGTTATGCGCGTGGTCGTGGTAGCATAGTTGTATATTTGTGTGAGTGAGACAAAAAAAGGCGAGTGAGAGAGATGAAGAATAGAGAAGTAGGCAAGCAGCTGTGTGATTGTGATAATGAGATCGTGGAGACATGAGTTTGCTTTGTTTAATTTGTGAAATTTAGAAGTTTTCAAATGGCTCATAAAGTTTTACCCCTTAGAGTTACATAAAGTTTATTTTTCTACACATAAACCTTTATATATATATATATTTCAAAAAATATCCAATATATAGTAAAAAAAATTCAAAACTAACGGGGAGGCGCCTGCCCCCTACCCCTTAGTAACTTCGCCTATGTTAGGAGTGAAAAAGTGAGTTTATGTTTATACATATAGTATAGTAAACAGGGTGTGTTTTAATTTATGTTTTTAAAATAAATATATTTTTTGTCAAGTTTAATTTCATGTAATCATATATATTTTTAGATATATCGAGTTCAAATTTGTTAAAATCGAAAAATCAACTATTGCCTCCTTATAAATAACGTTAATCCCGTCATGATCCATTTATATATATATATATATATCCATTTGTACCTATTGGATCATTAAAATTCAGAAATTAATGTATATGATATGCGTGTCTCAAGAGAATAGTTGCTTAAGTTTAAATTAATATGTTTACATTTAAGGAATGTGTTTGTCGCGCTGAATTAAAGATATGATTGGATTAATTAATCATACCCAATGTTTGTTGTCAAAAATGTTAGGATAAACAAATCATATCATATATTTGGTGTAAGAGTGGATATGATATCTTTATCATATCCCGCGTTTAATGCAACATGGGAGATGATTGGATTCATGACTAATTATCTTTTTATCGCATTATAACCAGATAAAACTATACCACGCCTATAAATGGTATTATTTTATTCTGTGTTTGTCAGATAATAAAACGAATATAAAAATAAATTTTTAATTAATTTATTCCGACCTTCTTCTTTACGCCCTTTAGATATGACAATTTTTGATCACCCAAAATCACATTAAGTCTACTAACAAAATTCATTTATCGTATAATATAGTATTTTTATTTTTCTTTTATTAAATGAAGGAATTTATAAGAAACTTTATTTTTATCAAAAAAAATAAAATTTATATCATAATTTGAAACTATACTTAATGCCTAATTCGTAAATATTGTATGTAATATAGAACTTTTCTCCTGAAATAGGTTTTTATGAAACTTATTTATAAATAGGTTAATCGCATTAGCAAAAAATAATAATTTGTGGACAACAATTAGTATTGCATGTATTTTTAAAACAAAAGCGAGTTATGTTATATAATATCCAGACTTATAATATAAAACTCCATCAAATGCAAAGTTTATTAAATCTTTATCTGACTAATCCTTATATGTCCGATTCCATTTAATTCTTATCCGGCGTGCCAAACGCACCTCCGTATCAATATGATATTTAAAAATTAGAATTAGTTTCAGAGAAAATAAACTTTTATTAATATATTTTGAAAATAATAATAAATATAATATTATATATGCCTTTATCACCAACCATTAACTTATTTATTATTTATTTTTTTAACCTTTTCCCACAATTAATTATATTTTCTTTCAAACAAACTGAAATTACAAATATCATTACTTAAATGTATACATGACATGATACCCTTTCTATTTGTCTTTCAAAAATAAAGAGGTGTTAAAAATTAAAATCCCTACATTTAGAAAATTAATTTTTACCATTTATAATAAGAAAAATATAAATAATTTTGAGAAAGTATAAATAATTTTGAGCAATTGAAACTTCCATCGAATTTAACATAACTAAATATTAATAAATATTTGATATTGATAGTAAAAACAACTCATACATATATCATAATCAAATAAAGGTATGAAAAAATATAATTAAAAAAGCCATTTCAGTAACAAAATAAAAACTGGATTCTAATTTTAATTTAAGCTATTCAATTTTTATTTAAATTTATTAATTTTGGTATGATTCAAGTGATAAGAATTTTAATGTAAGAGAATTTCCGACAATTGAACATTTTTGTATATGAAATTAAATTTATATTAATAATGTTATTTTGAATAAACTTATGCAATTTGAAAAATAATTATTAAACTGATGTTAGAATTTTTTTTAATAAGAAAATTAGTATAAAAAATTGTGAAATTTAATAATCAATGTTTGTATATCACGTAAAATTAATAATCAATTACATTACGGTAAAATAAAAAATATGTATAGATCGTTATACTCATATCCATTTTAAAATTAAGGTAATGACTGAATATCAAAAATCTGAACAGCACATACCCATCTTTTTAGTTATACTTACAGTAGTCTAAATTACGTAAAAATATTATACATATCCATTACGTAAAATTATATACAATTCATTATGATAAAATTATAATAATCAATTACATTACGTATAGATTATTTTGATTTGTTATTATTGTTACATATAATGTTTGCCACTTTTTAATAGTACTATGTATATATACATATTGTATATATACCCATTTTATAATTATTATACAATATTACATCGAATATTATTTAATAAACGTCAATAGAGAAAAAAAAAGTTATTAGAATTTTTTTTTACATATTACAGAAATAAACTATATTCATATGAAGAAATATAAACGAAGCACATATGGAGAGATCTAAAACTACGTATACATGTTAAAATTTATATGGAAATTAAATACATGTTTAATAAATACTTGTTTGTTTTTATCACCATTGAAATTAGTTAGGAGATAAATTAATTAAGAGATAAATTTGAGCCACCGGATTAAAACATAAACGCTGAAATTAAATTTGAGCCACCAGTTGGAAAGATAAGTAAAGGTTATATAGGAGCCGCCAGATTAAAACATAACGACTCAAATTAAATCTGAGCAACCAGTTAGGAACATGAACATAAAGAGTCATATCATTTTATAATTGACTTGATTTATTAATAGATATATGAATCGTTAATTACACACGTACGGTACATTCAGGATAATTTATTAAGAAAAAATAAATAAATATAATGGGTCAGCCCATGCAAAATTCATGGCATGTTTGTTTATATTGCCAAGATTCCAAGAGAGGAGTAGAGTATCTCTCCCAAGAAAATTGCTACTCTACTATGATATCATTCCTTTAAGCTGCTGCGTTTGACTCGTAAGACGGGATATGATAATTTTATCCTATCTCACATTTAGTATTTGTTGGGATTAAATATTCGGGCGGATTATTTATCCAATTTAACCTTCTTATCTCACCGAGAGATGTATTAACAAATCCCACCTAAGAGGTGGGATTGTTTTATCCCGTCCAGATGAAATTAAATAATCTTATTCGATTCTCTAATTCGGCACGTCAAACATACCTTTATAGAACTTGATAGGATATAAATCACTGTAGAATTTTTAAACTTACGGTTAATTCCTTACTAAAAGATTGACAATTGAATCAATTTCACTTTCACTCTCACTCAAACTTTATCTTTTTTTTAAATACAACAATAAAATTTTAATTATAAGATTAAGACTCTATTTTGTCTTTATATTAAACTTGTTTTATTATAAAGTTTGATATGTTGATTATATTTTAAAAAAATTGAGATACTTTTAATTTGGGGCATTTGATAAAAAAAAAATTGATTCATAATTTGGGATATTATAAAAAAAAAAATAGTCTATAAAAAATTTATGTCCAATCCATTTTTTTTGGGGATAGTTTAACTCTTAAAAGAAAGAATAAAACCTCAAAATATTTTTTAAAGTAGAAGTTTATTTTCTACTCACTAAAGTCACTCGAGTCAAGCCTATTGTAGCTTTCTACTACTCCTTTTTAATTAATACTCATTCTCTTGTCATAATAAAAGATTAACTAATGTATTAAAATTTTATAATAAAAGATTTATATTTTTTAACTATTAATTAAACTAGCATTTTGGATTTTTCAAAGAAATATTATTATTAAAAATAGAATATCAAATTGACAGAGATTCATAAGATTTATTCAGTAATGGAGTTCACGACTCCCACTAACTCTATCTCCATCTCTCTATCTCACACACACACACACACATACACAAAAAGTAGGCTTAAAATAATAATAATATAGCTGAGTCTCTTTTAGCTCTGTTTCTTTTCTTACTTTCTTGCTTAATTTCTAACGTTAAAAAGTTTCTTATATTGCATTTAATTCAAGTCAACTACTTATTTTAAGTTAAGTTTCTCCTCAGTTGGCAAAAGCCTCAATAATAGTCCTTCTCTCTCTCTCTCTCTCAAAATGAATTGTAATGTACTGTTTGGCATATTTTCCAACATCCCATCAACTTCCCTTTTCTGAGAGAGCAAAATTTTAAGGAAAATCCATCTAGGTAGAGCTGCAATGTCTCTGTTTGAATCCATTCGTTTGCTTATTTGATTCTTTGCCCAAAATTACAACCATGGAATTCAAGAAAGAGAAGTTTGTGAGGTAACTCCAATTCCCTTCCCCTACCTTTGCAAAATTTTCATTTCCTACCAATTTTTCCCTTGTTTTTTTTAATTTTTCCCACAGGTTTCACAATGATGGAAAGCAGCAAAACCTCCAACTTTCCTGGGAAACAGAAAAGAAACAGCCAGAATTCAAAAAAAATCCATCCCTTTTCCTGTTTGGGAGCTCCAAAGTTTTCCCAGAAAATCAGGAACCACAGAGGAAGCAGATTCTTGATCCCGGGAGTGAAATTATCTTGCAGTGGAATAAGATTTTCCTTTTCTCTTGTTTGGTTGCACTTTTTGTTGACCCATTGTTTTTTTACCTCCCTTCAGTGGAAAACAATGGGGATTCCTCATGTATGATGACTGATATGAATTTGGGGATTATAGTTACATGTTTTAGGACAGTTGCAGATATACTTTATGCTTTGCAAATAATTATAAAATTTAGAACAGCTTATGTTTCTCCAAGTTCAAGGGTGTTTGGCAGAGGGGAACTTGTGATGGATCCAATGGAAATTGCTAAGAGGTATTTGAAAACGGAGTTCCTCATGGATTTCATTGCTGCTCTGCCTCTTCCTCAGGTACTCGGATTTCTTTTCCCTTTTTTTTTGTTAGGTAAATTGGTTTCATTTGTTTGGTTGGTCCATTGATTGGGAAAAAGAACATAAAAATTGTGTAGGTTTTTTTTTCCTGCTTGGTTACAATGGAAATTAGGTGAAAACTATAAATACATGAAAAGGACAATTCAAAAGGTTTTATATTTATCTAATTCCTTTTTAAAAATGGTAGACATCTCGAGGATGTGTATGTGTATCTCGAATCAATTTCAGCGGTGATCAATCCAATAGCTCTTCTATGCAAGGAATCCAGAATCGGAACAATATAAAACAACTAAGGTTTCATTTGATATTATCCACGGCTTCTTGCACCAATTTCTCCTGACATCACTAATTCTCCTGGCACAAATCGACTTGTTGTTAATAGATCAGTAAGAGTATTGTTCCGATAGATAACTCGTCTATAGAGTTCATTAATATCTGACCTCACTAGCTTACTACTATCTGTCCGAAAAAGCGGTCTCAACTTAGGAGGAAGAACCGGTAATAGACACAAAACCATAACGTGAAAAATGAAAATAAAAACATTTCATTTGGATAAGAAGTTAGAAAATAAGTAATCAATAAGTGAACAACATGTGTATCCTTTGATTTTTTGTGTCATTTCTCTTTAGTATTTCCTTTTGGGGTTCGGGCAGTTTTTTGAAATTTTAGTTTCTTAAAAAAGTGATAAATAAATGGAAATTGTGTTTCTTTTTAATCTCACGTGGAATGAGATTAAAAACTACCATTTAGTGTTAATAGACATGCTTGCACCTTAATATTGAAGACCTCTTTTTGTTACTTAAATAATGTAGTGTATGTCGAAATAACGATGGTTAATGGTTTAATTAATGACAAGTGTGAAACACATAATCACGCATCTTCAAACAAACAACGCCTAAGCAAAAATATCAAAACTTTCATTCAACATTCAAATGTTAAAAAACAAGAGGCACCGAACTCTAATAGTTTGGTTTAATGTTCATATTTTCCAGTCCCAATGCAAATAAGGAACCACAATTTCTTAGCTGTAAAAGAAATTATGATGTCAAATTAAACAATGTTTCCACTGAAAATGTGAAGTTTGCTTCACAAATATACTTTACATATGCAATAATAACTTTAAGTGTATTCACTGTTTTATTCCTTATTTCTAGCTTTACCAGTTTCCAAATCTCGAACCATGTTATATAACTTTGGATCTTTATTTTTTTTGGCTGAACAGATTGTAATATGGTTCATTATACCAGCAAGTAGAAGCTCGCGTGCTGATCATACCAACAATGCACTTGTGTTAATAGTCCTCCTCCAATACGTTCCGAGATTATATTTAATTTTCCCATTGAGTTCTAAGATTATCAAAACTACAGGACTCGTCACAAAAACCGCATGGGCAGGGGCTGCGTATAATCTTCTCTTGTACATGTTAGCTAGTCATGTATGTAGTTTTCTCATTTTTCA
Organism: Lonicera japonica; assembly: GCA_021464415.1. Lineage (NCBI taxonomy): Eukaryota > Viridiplantae > Streptophyta > Magnoliopsida > Dipsacales > Caprifoliaceae > Lonicera > Lonicera japonica. Next base: position 75,968,512 of record CM038469.1, on the reverse strand, counting down.
ATTTCATTTTGTCTTTTTAACTCATTGTGAATTATTATTTTTACATTATGCTACGGTTGGCAGTAGGAGAAGGGATAGTCAACAATGTTATTGTTTCTTTTCTTTGGGAATTGAGGAGATGAAGGAAAGTTATTTTATTTCATCCTTGTTTGGGAGTTGGAGACTAATAGATGAAATTTCAAGTATTTGGAGAGAAATTTTTCCTTAGAACCCATTTCTCTTCTTTCCTTTTCACCCCTATTCGCTCCTCCAATGAAAGAAAGGATACAATTTCTCTTCTTTCTTTTCTAAATTTTGAACTCATAAATATATAACTATGCAAGTTTCATTGGCCCTAGAAAAATGTTATCATTTCAATTTTCCATTATTGGGACTTCCAAACGCAGCCAAGTTTAAGGTTTGACTGCAGTTTAGAACAAGGGTAGCACTCTTGCCAAAACAGTATTGGCTTCAGCCAGAGCAACACACTATCTTCAAAGCCTAATGTACAATCTCTCAATGCACCATTACTTTGGCAACTTCGTCTCCCTTGAGCAGTTGAGCTTCTGTTTTTGTAGGTCTTAGGAGCATCATGGTACTTATTATCAATGGAACGACATGCTACGTGTTGGAAATCAGCTTGCAGAAGGGAATTCACCACTCTGGGTTGCTCACTTCATTATTTGGATTGTAGTTCTTTCAATGACGATGATCGAAGGCAATGGGCAAATAGTACAACCGTTTTTGCCCAATGTGTTCCTGGTGAAACAACCTCTTTTACATATGGGATATTTAGAAATGCAGTATCAAACAACGCTGTCTCCACAAAGTTTATTGAGAAGTACTTCTATTGTTTATGGTGGGGATTGCAAAATTTGAGGTAAATATTTTCTCCTTTCTCCCATTTCGCTTTTATGGTAGGACTGAGATACACATTTCACTTGCAATTAAAATGAGTAAAGTCAATTATCATGCTAGTGCTAGTTAGACCAGAATAGTGTTACTAAGAAATTTAAATTATCATTTTATGTTTTTACTAAACTTTGCAGTTCATACGGGCAGAACTTGTCTACAAGCACGTTTATTGGGGAAACCTCATTTGCTATTCTCATTGCCATCTTGGGACTTGTTCTTTTCGCCCATTTGATTGGAAACATGCAGGTATTAACTAAGCATGCGTTTGATTGGTTTAACTGGAAAAGAATTGAATTCCATGGAAAACAAAAAGTTTGGGGAAATGGTTTCCAGTTTACCTGGAAAAGAACCAAGTTGTTTGTTCCATGCAAATTGCCTCCATGGAAAATCATGCAATCAAACACCATTATGGAAAATATGAAATTATGATCATTTTTACGAAAAAGAAGTGAAATGAAATGCACCTGATTAGCTCTTTTTAAGGCTCATAAGTTCTCTTGGATTGTTCTTTGAGGCAAAAGTCTAATCTGTCATGCTAGTTTGATATACATATGCGGTCATTCTCCTATGGGAGTGGTTTAAATTCCGACTGGAGTTTTGGTGACATTTTTGTCGCTAAATGTATTTCCGAATGTATTGTAATAACCTTCGCTAAAAGCACTGTCTGTAACAGAGATGGACCCACAATCCCACATGTTCAAGTACACACCATGTAGTATTAGTATACATATTTTTGAACTTGGGTGAATGAAAATGATTCAAATAATCAATCATATGTAGACATACCTTCAATCTATGACGGTAAGGCTTGAGGAGTGGAGGCTAAAGCGTAGAGACACTGAGGAGTGGATGAGGCATCGCCAACTTCCCCGAGACTTGCAAGAACGTGTCCGCAGATTTGTACAGTACAAGTGGCTTGCTACCAGAGGTGTTGACGAAGAATCAATCCTTCATGCCTTGCCTCCTGATCTCCGTCGAGACATCCAACGCCACCTTTGTCTTGACCTTGTTCGACGTGTAAGCTACTTATATTCTCATATTCTTTCCTCTCATTCTACAATTTGAGTCCCTAAGGTTGATACTCCACATTTGCAGGTACCCTTTTTCTCACAAATGGATGATCAATTACTTGATGCCATATGCGACCGCCTAGTCTCATCTCTAAGCACCCAAGGCACCTACATTGTACGCGAAGGTGACCCAGTAACCGAGATGCTTTTCATTATTAGAGGAGCACTCGAGAGCTCGACCACAAATGGAGGCCGGACCGGTTTCTTTAACTCAATCACTTTAAAACCGGGCGATTTTTGTGGTGAAGAACTCCTCACATGGGCGTTGCTCCCAAAATCAACCCTCAACTTGCCTTCTTCAACAAGAACAGTGAGAGCCCTTAACGAAGTAGAGGCCTTTGCCCTTCGTGCTGAGGATCTCCAATTCGTAGCGAACCAATTTAGACGCTTACATAGTAAAAAGCTTCAACACACTTTCCGTTTTTACTCTCACCATTGGAGGACTTGGGCTGCATGTTTCATTCAAGCTGCATGGAGGAGGTATAAGAGGAGAATGATGGCTAAAAGCTTAAGTTTGAGAGAGAGTTTCGTTTTTCCACACAATGAGCAATCGGGTAGTGGAAATGAAGAGGTAAACATGAAGGCGAAGAATACTTATACAGCGAAGCAAAATTTGGGTGTTACTATATTAGCTTCGAGGTTTGCTGCAAACACGAGGAGAGGCGCACAAAAGATGAAGAGTATCGGTTTGCCCAAGTTACAAAAGCCTGAAGAGCCCGATTTCTCCGCCGAACCAGATGATCGATGAGTAGTTTAGTTAAACTTTAAGCTTTATTTATATGTAGTTTTAAGCAGTTTCTGTATGTCACACCCAGATTTTTTGAATGGTTAAATATATATCCCGGTTTACATATTCATACGTGGTGTTTGGATAGTTGAATATATTTTAGGAATGTCTTTAGAGATATTAGCTGTCTAAAAATCGGGGCGTTACAATATATTTTATACGTACATGTGTTGTTTAAAGTAGTATTAGTGAAGTGAGAGTTTGAGCATTATATACAGTGTAGAGGTCAGTTTGTTTAAAGTAGTGTAGAGTTTGAGCATTATCTAGAAGGTGAAATGTATGCTTTTATGCTTTGTTTCTTCAGTTCATTTGTACTATTACTACAAGTTAGGTGCAATCCAATTTCAGCTTGGCTCTTACATGATTGATTGAACTATCATGGGAACAGCAGCGCATTGATTCATGGAATTTTGATTTTCAAATAGTTCTGAACCTCTTCTTGTCTTTGAGTTTTCTTTGGCAACTTCTTTTATCTAAATCTATATAAAAATATGAATAATTTAAATGTTTTTTTTTCTCTCTTTTATAAAGACAGATATTCTCCTTAATTTTAAATAAAAGATTTTAAAATTTATATTAAATATATAATTCTTAGTATGTACATATTCATTGACGAACTTAATTACCTTTGTCAAGCATTAAAACCACGTGTAATGTACAGGTACAAAAATTAGTTATTTGAAAATACTGAAAGATGTGAAAGTTTAACAGGGAGGGTGAAAGAGTGGGTTACCTTAATGATAAAGTCATTCATTTGGATTCGCGAGATCTCAAATTCGAGACTTTTCAGGAGTGGGAGGATTTTCATCATTATTTTAGAGTTAGAACTTTGATAGGAAGGCACCGTGCCAGGGTTTACGCATATGGAAATTCTTCGGTCCAAAATACGCTACAATACAATTGCTCTATGTGACATTAATTTCAAATCAAACTCTCACTTTTGACTTTAGAACTTTAAAGTAACACTAATTTCAATCGACCAATAATCGAAATATTGGAAAATAAGGTTTCTCTAAAAAAGTTTTTTGAAAAAGAAGAAGAGAATAATATTTTTGTAAATTAAGCGTATATATTTGACCAAATTCCAAAATGAGTATAATGTTAACTTTGCAGTAGATTTTTGAATTGGAATATTTTATGGTATAGTGTAAAATTAAGTTAGTGCTGCGTGTTTTTTTAGCAGATTACTATGTTTAAGTGTTTAATTGACATTGCTTTACAATTATTTCAATAATTTAAAATTTTAAACACATTTATTAATAAAACACACATAATAAATTTTTTAAGTTTGCAAAGTTAAGTTTGCACTCCTTATTTTCTATACATTATTATGTATTGAAATTTATTTGACGTTACTTTAGAGTTGCTTAAGCGACACATAAAAATATATATATTGAAAAGTATAAACACATCATGTAAAACAAATTTGCATTATTGTTTTGAATTGAAAAGTTAAGTTTGCATGAAACACAATTTTTGCAAAGTTAAATTTGCACACAATACAATTTTGATCAAAATCCTCATTTCAAAAACAATTGATAAAACAAACCTTCATTTCAGGAAAAAAAAAGCCCTTATTTTAAGAAAATATTATTTTTCTAAACTTTTTGCGAAAAAGACTTTTTGCCTCATTTTTAGACCAATAATTCACAATATAACTATTCTTAGTACATTAGGATTGTAGCTTGCCTAGATTGTAAAGAGTGCGTTGTAAGTTTTAAGAGGAGAAAGGTTTAAATCCCCCATTCCTTCTCGCCTCGAACACCTGACTCATTACTTATACAATATATATATATGTATATATATATATATATATATATGATGAGTTTTCAATGGTTACCTTCTGTCTCTACTTATCGATGGGTAATGACAATAATTAATGCACATTAGTGAGATGACAAATTATTTAACCTGTTATAGTAGGTTGTGTTCTATTTTTATTTTTTAAATTAAACTTTAGGTGGTGTTTGACTTTACTTTCTCTCTCATAAAATTTTTAAAATACCATAACTTTAAATTCAAAGATCGGAATTAGATAAAAAAAATAATATTTGAAACCTAATCATCAAGATCTATAAAATAAGATCATTGTGACTATTTTTTGAATTTTTTTCATGAGTTTTTTTTTGAATTGGTTGAAAAAAAATCGACAAAAATTTAATTCACTTTTCAAAACATGTTTTAAAATCTCAATCAAATAAGATTTCTTGAAGATTTTATTTACCAAATAGACTTACGATAACCTATGAAGCACGGATACGGATACGTGTATCGAATATGACACTGCACCGATATAGTGATACAACAAAATTAGAAAAAATATAAGATACGATACGTCTTGAATACGGATAATAAAAAATAATTATAATATATATATGTTTAATTATTCATTTATAAGAATTTTATAAATTTATGAACAATATCATGAATATTCCTAAAACTTAAAGCAAACGACTGAGCAATTTAATTGTATAATAACTTAAAAGTAGATATGGTATTCTAACTTGAATACTAAAAGAAGGATAAAGACTGAACAATGATGATCGTAAACTAATGACGGAGTGTTTTGGTCGTTGGTTTCATCTTATGATAAAAGGGTTGACTTATTCATTGAGCTGTAAATAAAAAACTAAGTCTCTTTTAGAGATTTATATATTAAAGGAATTATTTGTTATTTTTAAAGCGGCTCCAATAAAAAAAAATTTACAAAATTTACCCAGCCGTATCCCGCAAGTATCCTCGTCGTACCCCTCCAGTATCCTTGCTGTATCCCTCCCGTATTCGAAATAAAAAAAATGTTGGATACTTGGATACGTATCCTGTATGTATCCTATCGTATTTGTCGCGTATTCGAGCAGGATATTTATCTGATACCGATACTCCGACTCTAACTGAAGTATTCGTGCTTTAGAGAGAATAACCTAATTCCAGATTAGGATAAATGTTTATGGATGTTTTCGTCATTTCAGTTTTATAGTTAATTAATAACATAAATTTATGAAAAATAACACTTTCAAAATATATTTGACTTTAAATTTTTATCTCTATATAATAGGTTTACAAATTACATACAACTCAACTCTTTTAATAACACTTTCAATTTAGTTATTTTATTATCATTCGTGACAAATTATATCACAGTAAAAATCCAAAAATTAATTTGAACCATTTCACATAGCCTATGCTACTGGTTTTATTAGTCACTGTTCAACTATATAATAATTTCAACATAATAACATAAAATAATATTAAAAAAATATATTTTCTTAATTTCAACACAATGCGTATGACTTCCTAAATAACACTTAAAATATATCTTATGAAGTATTAAATAATTAATTATTTGATTCAATAATCAATGTGTTGTATTTGACAAACAAATTTTGTACCATTTTCAATATTGAGAAATATATCCACGAATTAAAATTAATTTATAATTGTACTAATTTAGATTACATTTTAATTTAGATTCCTAATCGAAGTCTACTTCCATTTTAATTTGTTTCTTATTTTCTTTTAGGGTGCGTTTGAATTATAGAATTGAATTTAGCTTTAAAATTTATAAATCTAAGATTCAAAAATTATATATTTGAAATACAAGAGTTTAAAATTTTGTATTTACTTAACAAATATAAGAAAATTGATTTCTAAATCCAAATATTATTCAGCTAAAATTTATATTTAGTTGATTAGTAAACTACTTTTATTTTTGAAATCAGGCTTACACAAAATTAACCTGTTTGACTCGAACCGCCCTTATTATAGTATTTTATTTTTTATAATATAGCGTAATTACCACATGGTTGGAGTAGGTTTGTGTGTACACTATTCGCAACAGATTTAGATTTAAAAAAAATAAAACCTACACCGAGTTAGGATGTGTTTATAAGCGTGTTGGGTTCAGGTTTGGACAACACACGACCCTTTCTCATTCTTAGTATTATTGTTATAATTAATAATACAAGTATAGTTATACTAATAAAAAATAATAATTTGTTTAAAAATTAATTATTATTTTTTTCAAATTCGCGAGTTTGAGATTTAGAAGGAACAACTCTATCTCTAAAATTTGAAAGTTACGACTTTAAGATAAGTATAAAATCTCATTATTTGAATATATTTATAAATCTCAAATCATTATTTCACACCAAATAAAAATATTTAGATTTGAGATTCCAAATCTAAATCTCATGTTCAAATCTTCTCTCAAATCCACATTCGAAACACACCCTTAAAGAATTTTTAAAGGGTTTAATTAAAAAATATTTTCAATTAACTATATTATTAATACTTCCACCAATTTCGTTCACCTATGCATAATAATAATAATAATAATAATAATAATAATAATAATAATAATAATAATAATAATAATAACAATAATAAAGATTTAAGAATCAAGTATACATATTCTTCTATGTTGACAAGTATAGTAGACTTATTTCATGTTTATCAAATTTTCAATATATAGTCATATAAAATATTCATGATCATGTAATTAATTAGTTAGCATGACATTTGGTATTCTAATTTATAATACGAATATTATTTTCTTTCACTAGAATGATTTGTGAGAGGATAATTATGCAAACAACATAACATAAACCTTTGAGATTTTTTTTGTGCTTAAAAAAATATTTTTATGAAATTATGTAAAATAAATGATATTACAAACAATTCTAAAAAATTCATCAAAATTTTAATTGTTTTTGAAAGGATCACCATTCTTAAGTATTTTTATTTTTATTTTTTGATGTACATTAACTTTTTTTTCTTTTTAAAATTATAGCATCTTATCATTTGATAATTGATTTAAAATTATGGAATTAATAATATATATATATATATATATATTTAATACTTATGTTCTTGGTTGACATTTGTGATAATATTTTGATTATATGTTCAAATTTGAAATTTTTGTTTGAAATGTTTAGTTTGAATTTGAGCTTTTGTTATTTATATATTTTTATTATTTTATTTTTTAGTGGTTGTTATCTTTAATAAGGGGTAGTTTTGAAAATGACTATATTTTATTTTTATTAAATTAAAATTTATTTTGTCATCAATTGAAAAGTTATCCTTGAAACTAATCCTAAAAATAGAATATCCTTTATTAGAATGAGAGTAATTAATTTTTCCTTTTAAAAAAAGACCTATATTTTTATTTATTTAATTAAAGTAGATGTACCAATTAATCTAATTTATTTTTTAAGATTAAATTATTAATAAAATAATATTTATAAAATGAAATCAATAATATTTTTTTTGGTTAGTTTATCCACACTTACGAATTAATTTAGCAGGCAATGCTATTTAACTTAACAATGTATATTAACTATAAGATATCAATAGAAATAAAATCACCTATTTTATAAGGGTAAGAAATAAGAATATCCTGTATTGGAATTACAAAATCATGGAATGCATATCTAATTTGTGATTCCTTAAAATTAAATAGGAAAAAAAAATGCTATATTATCAGGTAACTACAAGTTACCCATTTAACCTTGCATTTAATACTTTGTATTGTTTTAATGTACATTAATTATGTTAGCTAACTATACATTTGATTTCCATCATTGATTTTTCATCAAATGATTAATATTACAGTAATTATCCATAAGTAAAAATAGAAGTAACAATTGAGACCACACCCATATATATATATATATATATATTATAAGAAAATGTAATTATTATCTAATTTCAACATTTTAAAAAAAATAAACTAAAATATAAAAAAATAAGCTTTAATTAATACTTAAAATATTAAATAAAAAAAAATAAAATATATAGTTGAAATTATAAAACTCATAATTAACGTATAAATTTCTGAACATAAAATTAGATTATATAATTTTTTAGGGCTGAGACCGGTTCGGTTCTTAGCCAATTTTGGAAGAACTGTTAACCGAATCGTTTATATCATAATGGTTCGGTTCTAAGTATGAAGAAGTGAAGAACCGTTTAAGAACCGAACCGGTTCTAACGGTTCGATTCCTCTGAATTATCGGTTAACGGTTAAAAAGAAAAAAATCAAAATATTAACAGTTATTCGGTTCTTCCGGTTTATTGGTTAACCGTTAACAAGAAAAAATCGTAATATTAACGATTATTAGAAAGAAATAACGATTCTAATGGTTATAACGATTCGGTTCCTACGCATTAGAATAGAGTTTAAAAGGAAAAATTCTTTAACGGTTATTAGAAAGAAAGTATACTAAGAACCGTTAATCAAATCATTAACAAATAAACAAGAATCGAACCATTAAAAAAAATAGCAAATTTTGATGAACCGAACTAAACCAGTTTTTATCAGTTCAGTTCAGACCGATTCTCCAATTCTCGATTCTATTTTTCCAGCCTTATAATTTTTTATTAAAATAAAAAATTCATTAATTTATGCAATTAAACGAATACGAATGCAATTAGTAACACAATTCATTAAAGAATGACAAGGAGTCCGTGGCGGTGAACTCTATTTATTTATTTATTTATTGTATATTCAAAAATCACCATCTCGCTTTAAGTGATGATGACGTGATGTTAAAAATCTTTTTACAGATTCTTTGAGCTCCCACTTCACCTACTAATTAAGAATGGTAATTTTCTCTGAAACTTTTTTGATCCTTTGGGTTCTTTTTACTTGCAATTACGCTGCGCACATGGATAGGGTTTTTCTCTTTGCTGGCATATACCTTTCTGTATACTCTCCTTTGTTGAGTCATGAATGCCTTGTGCCTTTGAGCCTCTTCCAAAGAATCTTCCATTTTCTTTTCTTTTCTGTTTCCCCTTTGCTTCATTGGCCCCTACATTGTACTTCTTTCAAATTGAAATGGGTTCTTGAACCTCTCAACCTTATTTGAATCTCATTCTATGTCTTAAATAGAGTGTTAAGGTTAATTCTCAAATGGGTTGCCTTACTTTCATCTTTTCTTATTGATTATTGATTTGTGTGTGTGAAATTGGTCTTTAAGTACCCGTGATCCACCGCCTGTTCGACGAAATACCTCACAGAATGGATTTTTTAGACCGGTGGGCAAAAGGCAATAAGAAAGGAACCCCGGTGATAGTGACTATGGAGAACCCTAATTACTCTGTTGTTGAGATTGATGAGCCAGATTCTGCGTTTCAACCGGTGGAAAAGGGGCGTGGGAAGAATGCCAAGCAAGCCACATGGGTACTGCTTCTTAAGGCTAACCGAGCAGTGGGCTGCTTAGCTTGGGTGCTTACATTTGTGTGGGCTTTGCTTGGTGCCATCAAGAAGAGGTTGATATTAAGGGAGGGGGTGGGGGTAGCTAGTGAGAAGCTTGGTAAGGGTAAGTTGATGTTCAAGATTATTAAAGTCTTGTTAGTGACTTCTTTTATAGGTCTGGGATTTGAGGTGTTCGCTCATTTGAGAGGCTGGCATTTGTATATCCCACATACTTCTGATTTTCAAGGCTTCCTCCATTTTGTTTATGTTGGTTGGTTGGGTTTTCGAGCCGATTACGTTGCGCCTTTAGTTCAAGCTCTCTCTACTTTTTGTGTTGGTCTGTTCCTAATGCAGTCCGTAGATAGGATGGTGCTTTGCTTGGGGTGCTTTTGGATCAAGTACATGAAGATTGGCCCGAGGATTGGCGAGAATCCGTATGAGTCGGATGATGCTGAGGGATCAGCCTCCAAGTTCCCCATGGTTCTTGTCCAAATCCCAATGTGTAATGAGAAGGAGGTAACATATTGAACTTTATATACTTGTTTTCTCATCCTTTTCTTATTGGCTTTTGTTGATTGTTACTTTGGTGCTAAATCACCTTTGCGTGTGGGAGGTGAACCGCAATTAATAATTTGGTATTCTAGCAAATCTCCATCCAAAAATTAACTTTCCAGGAGGAAAGGGAATTCAAGATTCCTGGAAAGCTCAAAAGGACAAACCAAATGGACCCTAATTGATTTAGGAAGATATTTTTTTTGCTTTCGGAGCATGAATTAGAATTGGATCCACTCGTATCAGAGCTCCTGTTTTTATTTTTTCATTCAAAAGGAATCTAACCTTCAACCACCTATACTTTTATCTCGGTGTTCTTTGAACCTGCAACCACCTTCTATGCATGAGAATGAGATTGAAATTTTGGCAACTGGGTTAGGTCCTATGGTTGAATTAGATTCACCAATTGATCTTTGTTAGACAACAAAGATATTTTGTCTTATCCTGTCATATAGCATGCTTAGAATAAATTTGTATCCTCTAATTCTTCCACTGAATCTGTTTGCAAAATATCAATCCTAAGCTTTTGGATATGAATTGAAGCATATTTAAGTTAAAAATTGACTCCAATTCAGAACTCGCAAACTTAGGAATCAAAAGAGCTGGAGATTCTTCTAACTCAATTATTATAATAGCTCTAAATTGACATTTATAATTCCCCAGTATATATAAAACAAAACTGAGTCATCTAAGTCAATATAATTATTTACTGAGAGGAAAGAAACCATTTCAATCTTTGTGTGTTTTAGCTTAATGTTGACCAAGGTTTTTTGACTTGGTTTAAAACAGGTATATGAGCTTTCCATCTCAGCAGTATCCCAACTTGATTGGCCAAAAAACCGTTTGTTGATTCAAGTTCTTGATGATTCTGATGATGAGAGCATTCGTTGGTTGATTAAGGCTGAGGTCTCTATGTGGAACCAACGGGGTGTCAACATAATCTATCGCCATCGTTCCGTTAGAACCGGCTACAAAGCTGGGAATCTCAAGTCAGCAATGGGATGTGACTACGTGAAGGATTATGAATTTGTTGCAATCTTTGATGCTGATTTCCAACCGAGCCCTGATTTCCTTAAGCAAACAGTTCCACATTTTTTGGTAATTATAACGAACCGATATCTCATTCTTGTAGGATGTCTTTCATTGCACTTCTTTTCTATGAAAAATGTCCAAGATTTCATGTTTTCATCTTCAATGGTGTTTGTTTGCGTTAACTTACCATGGTGTCAATTTCCAGTAGGATTTGGAATCGGAAAACCACCTCCCAAGTCCCACCCACGTCATTTTGCTTTCCATGGAAAGTTTCCCTAAAAAAACAATTCCAAGCAATTCAATTCTTTCCATTTAAACCGATCATACACATTTGTTGAATTACCAAATTGTTAATTATTGCATATTACTATGTCGTTCATTTTTAACTATATATATATATATATATTCTGTAGGACAAGCCCGAATTGGGGTTGGTTCAGGCTAGATGGGCTTTTGTGAACAAGGACGAGAACCTTCTAACTCGGCTACAAAACATTAATTTATGCTTCCATTTCGAGGTGGAACAGCAAGTTAATGGGGTGTTTTTGAACTTCTTTGGTTTTAATGGAACTGCTGGTGTTTGGAGAATCAAAGCCCTAGAGGAATCTGGAGGCTGGCTCGAGAGGACAACTGTAGAGGATATGGATATAGCTGTTCGTGCCCATCTCCGTGGTTGGAAATTCATATATCTTAATGATGTTAAGGTACTAATAGTCTGGATTTATACATTTTCCCAATTTAGCATATTAAGAGTTTTGATTACCGTTTAATGACTTAATTATGGAATCCAGAATAAGATAGATTGTCGATTAACTAATGGATTCAACTGGTTGAAATAACTTCAAATTCATTATGAATGACTATGGAAGGGTTCTTGTAAAGAGAAGGCTAGCTTTAATTTATACATATATCCAAATAGTAACTGAAATCCCTTGAATTTATGACAATGCTCCATTTACTTATGGCTATAATTATTAGGTCCTTTGTGAAGTCCCTGAGTCCTTCGAAGCTTATAGGAAGCAGCAACATCGGTGGCATTCTGGTCCTATGCAACTTTTCCGGCTATGCCTTCCGGCTGTTGTAACTTCTGAGGTACATTTATTTCTGTCCTCTCAATTAACCTTTTTACACTCTTGTTTCAAGTGTTTTATACTTTCCCCTAAAATAAAAAAACTAGTAAGTTCACATATAAAGTTCGAGCTTTTAACAAATGCTTGAAGCACGTAAGTACATTATGTGAAAATAGCGCTAATGATCCTCCCCCCTCGATCTATTGCAGATATCGATATGGAAGAAAGCGAACTTAATACTACTATTCTTTTTGTTGAGGAAACTCATTCTTCCCTTCTATTCATTCACGTTGTTTTGCATAATTCTACCTCTAACCATGTTCATCCCCGAAGCCGAGCTCCCTATGTGGGTTATTTGCTACGTACCCATTTGTATGTCCCTTCTAAATATTCTTCCCGCTCCTAAATCAATCCCTTTTGTTGCCCCTTATCTCCTCTTTGAGAACACAATGTCTGTTACCAAATTCAATGCAATGATATCCGGGTTATTCCAACTAGGGAGCTCTTATGAGTGGATTGTGACAAAAAAGGCAGGCCGGTCCTCGGAATCGGACTTATTGGAATTGGAGGATAAGAATATGAAAATAATGAACCAAACACACATTACGAGAGGAGCTTCCGAGAGTGAACTGTGTGAGCTAAACCGGTTGAAGGAACAAAAGGAGTCGTTGAATCTTGAACCGGTTAAAAGAACGAACAATATATATAGAAAGGAGCTAGCTATTGCATTTCTCTTACTAACGGCTTCAGCCCGAAGCTTGTTATCGGCCCATGGGGTCCACTTTTATTTTCTACTTTTCCAAGGGGTTACGTTCCTCCTGGTCGGGCTTGATCTCATTGGTGAGCAAATGAGCTAACGATCGAAAAGAGGCGATTTAGTAAGGGTATATATATATATACATACATATATTAGTTAACCTTCCATATTAAGATTTTATTTGATTTGTCATTCACTCTACACCATATTCATCACATTTTATTTTATTTTTATTTTATGTTTTGGTGGTAATTTTTACATAGGATAGTGGTGACTATTTATAATAGTCTTTCCAACTTGTTTGTTGTAGTATATATATGGTTGGGACCTAGCTTTCATTTTCTTTCTTTCTTTCTACTTATTGTAATTGCCTCGCTCTCTATCCCCCTTTGCTGTTGGGTGTATTATTATTATTCTCTCAAACTCCACAAATATTTGGGTATTTGAAGAACCAATAATAATAGTGAATGAGACACATTTATCTGTACATTGTCTATTTTCTTAATTTCTAGCTATTTAGACATGTATTCTGTACATTGTCTATTTTCTTAATTTCTAGCTATTTAGACATGTATTCAAATTCAAAAGTGAATGAAATAAAAATTTGATATATGTATTCATTTTTGGCATTAAAATTTTATATAATCATCTCAAGCTCTTGTAAATTGAATCTTCTTTAGGGTTAATCTACTTATTATACTGATTATCTAAACTTAGCTCTAAAAATAGACTCAACTGAAAGAAATTTAACCAAAAAAAGAAAAGAAGGTATTTGTGGTGGTTAATAGTTCACTGAGCCCAATTTTGAAGCAGATATTTCCTTGTGTGTGTAGAGTATATTAGCTTGAAAGATTATAAAGAATGATAAATTTGCAGCGAGTTTAGGATTTTTGTTAGAAAAAGAAGAAAGAGAATGTACGAAAGTGAGTGTGAAGAGGATAGATTTGGGTTTTTCTTTTCTATTTATATAGTTATATTAAGATTGGCGGGGTATGAAAATTAAAGGATAAATTTGGACACTACTAAAATAAAAAAGTGTACCTAACCCTATTCACACTTGTATAATTAATTATTTTCTATCACTTATCTTCTTAGTTTAACTATCCTTTACTTGTCAGTTTATCAAAGTTAGTTGGTCGTGATTGAGTTAAGACACGTTGATCGACTAATTGTAGTGGTTAAATTTTGGTCGGCTATAATATAAAGTGAAAAAATGTTACTCAACTGAGACTTATCTTTTGTATAAGAGTGGGCTCAAAGGCTCTGGGTTATAGGTATGTGGGCTTTTCCAAACCGGTAGGTCAAGAGTCTATATACAATTTTTACCTTTCACAGAATTTATATTGTTAAAATAATTATACCTTTATCAGTATAAAGTATAATTTAAAAAGTTATATTATATACATCTAATGTATAATTTTGATAACAACTATTATTATTTTACCGATAGTGCCACCTAAAAAATATTGGAAAGGAGGCTAGCGGATACAGGTGTTAAGTTGTATGTGTTGCGCTGCAATTTGCTTATAGAATTATTTAATTTGCGTAAGAAATAAAGTGTCGGCGGTGTCCTTGTATGTATATTTCTGCTAAAAAGAGGAGTGTCGGCAGCACAGAAAAGATGAACGGGTGGGTTTATATTATAAATAATAATAATAATAATAATAATGAGTGGAGATTGAAGCAACTGAGATTTTAGGTTCATTTTGTGTGTGGGCGCGGCGCATGTGTATATTTATACATGCTTCTTTTAACCAACAAAATACTTATATGATTTGAGGGTCCACAAATCTTCTTGTGGGCAATATGGAATTTTGGCTGACTGATTGAGTCAAGTTGTGGTGGATAAAAAATCGAGTATCTCAGTAAAGAAAGTGTTGCAATTCAGAAATGGAAATTAATTAATCTACCCATAAACAACCATAAATTTGAGAGTAGGATTTTGTTTAGAATATGATTTTTTCGGCCAATTTGGCTATTGTCCGCCAGTAAGTCAACACTTAAATTTCTGTGTGTTTTTTTATGTTCGACTAGTAAAATTTTACGATGAGAGTTTCACATAACTTCAATCGCTGCTATACTATTAAAATTAAAATTGGGATTAGGATAGAGATTTAGTTAGCTATCTTTTTTTATGTGCCTTATCCTTCTTATTTATATGTATATGATTTAATACAGTAAATTAATAAATTAGTTTACTCAGTTAGTCATAAGAAGACATGTGATTGCTCACGTTAGCGGTCAATATCGCCGGGGAAAAGGGGCTCAAGAGCTCTGGCCTGAGTGCCGTTTAAGAGCTCGAGCTCCGGAGAGCATGCGTATTTGACTCAAGCATTATTTTTGTACACTAGATTTTGGAGATCAAATGCCACAGCTCTTCCAATGAACGAGTTTTATAAATCTTTAGTCAACTACTGTGTTAGAATAGGTACAGACAATATGGGCAACTGCTATCAATTTCACCAACGCCGCAGAACCTCCCTTAACCTCATTAAATACATACCAATTGCATTAAATGCACCAGAATACATGAAAAATCGATATTAGAATCTGTGATGATGAAAGCTGGCTCAAGACCTGCTTTGAGAGTGATCTTAGATGTTTTCTCTCTCTGTCATATATATATGGGAAACATTTACTTCCCCCAATAACCTAAAAACCAAGCTTTTACTACAGAAGTTTTGGTTAAAGAATTATAAGGCAAAAGAACAGTGCTCAAGAGAAATATAAAGAGAGATTGAACTCCAAAGTACACGACATAGCTCCAAGTGTAGGGTGTTTAGGCTTTGAGTGGCTTATAACTTTTTCAACTGTAATATTATAAAGATAGAATAGCTAGAGAGATATTGGTCGCTTGTAATCTGAACTTATTCATTATAATACAAAACACTATAAACTTTTAGTTTTATTTATAAGAGAATGCATTAACTCATATATTCATATAGGGCGAACATCTTTTATACATTTTTTATCTTGTTCTTTTCTTTCTGTCATCAATTTAATTATTACTCAATTATTTGACTGTGTGATCCAAAATAGACCAATTCTAAATTTTCGTACCAACATAACTAATGTTTATAATGCACTTTTATGATTAATTAATGGATGAGTGCCTTAACACGCTTGCATCTTGGCATTGGGGTTATCCATCGGTTGGAGTTGGTCCCACATGGTTTTCTGGGTCTCACTTGTAGTATGGTAATTTGTCAATAGCTGGCTGATCAAACTATGACTGTCCATGTATATTTGGCTCGGCCAACTGAACCGGATTACGAAAAACGGCTTGACTGCCTTTTTATTTTTAGCCTCCCACACCAGATCACTTTGATATGTTATTGATGATTGCAAAAGTAATACTCTCTTCATTTTAAATTGATGATATCAATTTTTTTAAATGTTTTAAATTAATAGTCGTATTTTTTTCTTTGAAAATAATTAATTATACGAAATTTGACAATAAAATTGTTGTGTTTATCACTGTTAGTTATGTTGAAATAATATTTTTTAATAGGTTAGCCTAGTGATAAAGGCACTCAATTAAATTAAGGAAATTTCGAATTCGAGTCACATTTGGTGGCAGTTTTCTTTGTTATTATAATAAAAAAAAAGAGACTTATGCCTCTATTTTTCAAAAATAAAAATAAATTATGTTCAAATAATATTTCTTTTAAAAAGTACCGAAATCAATTATCTATTTAAGGAGGAGATAGTAATAAGATAGTCATAGTGAATCTTTTAAAGACACTATTTTTATATAAATTTCTTGTATTGACTAACATAGTATCAATAAGATAAAAGAAACGGTAAATACAATATTAAATGTGCGATTCCACATGTTCCTTGTATGATAATGTCCATTTATTTAAATTACAAGAAATGGGTAAAAACCTCCATGAGATTTTTTTAAAAAAATTTCGGGGATTAATATATATATTTTGAAATAATGGCATATTTTTAAATCTTATTAAGCTTCTTATTTATCAATTGTGTTTTAAAATGAGGGTTTTGACTAAAATTGTGTTTTGTGCAAACTTAACTTTGTAATACTAAAAGTTTAATGCAAATTTGTTTTACGTGATGTGTTTTTATATTTTAACAAGTATACTTTTATGTGTGACTGGTGTAATTATAAATCATTGTCAAATAAACCCCCAATACATAATAATATATTATAAAACAAGGACCGCGACTTAATTTTGCATAACCCAAAAAAATTATCATGTGTGTTTTTATCAATAAATATGTTTAAACTTGTGATTTGTTGAAATAATCAAAAGCGCTATCAGTTAAATATTTAAAAATAGTAATATGTTAAACATGCAGGACAAGCTTAATTTTGTATGATACTATAAAAAAATACAATTCAAAAATCTACGTACTGCAAAATGTATGTTGTACTCCTTTTAGAATTTGATCAAATATAAACCCTTAATTTATAAAAATATTATTTACTGGTTCTTTTATAATTATTTTTAAAATAAATCTTATTTTCTAATATTCCAAAAAAATTATAACGTGGAATTAATTCGGAGAAGTATGATTATCCCTTTCATTGACTAGCTATATATTTCATAAGGTCCACTGCATTAAAATTGTAATGCTCACCCAATTCTCCATACCCCCAACTTTTGATTTTGACAACTTACCTGTAGAAAGCACTTGGCCTCTCCTATCAATCAATACACAATCTCGTGCCAGCGCATGCATGCCCACATATTTAAACCCCCCACTATATATACTTTACATTAATAGCTTTTGAAAATTAAATTTCTTCTTAATTAATTGTGTTTTTCTTTAGGTTTTGAAAATGCCATGACTTTTGGTTTATGGTAGAAGACTAGAATTTCTGGCATCTATATTATCCCAGGTAAAACATTTTAAGATTAATCATATGATAGATCGAGTTGGGTCAAGTGGCACATTTGTGTCATTCTTATTATTTAAGTCATATGTTTAAATTTTGGAAAAACATTTATTTTTTTTCCTAAAGTACAAGAGCTATAGTGGTTGACAATTTGGTTAATTTACAACCAATCACTGCTCAATTCGAGTCCCAGCTCCCCTCTCCTTTCCCTTCCTCTAGGTTTGAACAACAAGATTAAACTACGTGAAAATTTTGAATTGCCCGTTATACAACTTGCTCTAAGTTTTTTTGTTAAAAATTTTGCTTTTAACGGCACTTGAAATATTGACCTTATCTAATACAAGCAAACACTTAAACCACTAGAATGTCCATTATTATTGTTATAATATATTATTGAAACTATGTATAGCGATTCGTACATATATCACATATATATGCAGTGTAGTCTAACTCTTAAAATGGCCACAACTTTTAAATTTATGATATACAATTTTAGTCTCACATATATACTTAGAAAGAGGTGGTGGTCAATATGAACTTCTAGCTGCTATTATTTTGCTTGTTTGTATTATTTGATCCGCATCCTACAAATTTCTTAAAGGGTAAAAGTGGAAGAATTGGCTTGCAAACTACCAAAACTGAACCTCATTTGTTCAGACTTTGCTAGCTGCTTCAAAAGGCTAGCTAAATCAACATATATATATATATATATATGTGTGTGTCAAAAAAGTTACATACCTATGTTGAAGGCACAATGGATATGACAAAGGTATGTTAATTAAAATGTATCGAAACATGTAATCCTCGTATGAAGATGTGCAAATTAGGTTTAACTTATATTTTCAAGAAAAAATACGCGACGGTAATGTTGCACGCAAGCATGCGTTATATATATATATATATCTTTTTTTATATTTGTTTGTACATAAATTTTAAAGTATGAACCGTTCCGTATCAGAAACGGACTTTATAGACTCTGTTTGTATACATTAAGCTAAATGTACGTTAATTGGACTCACTTGGGCGGTAAATGCTTTTTTGGTGTGTAGTTTAAGTACAAGCACCATTACTTGGTGCGGAAATTGATTTTGCCTAAACAATTCCAGCCAAATTGTATATAGGCCTTTTTCATCCTTTGCCCCAAGGTGGTCCAGTTTGTTGTAAGTAAGGCTTGGACTAACTGATTTGGGCTTGTTATGAAGGCCTCACGCTAAAATATCTTACATAAAATTATTGAATAAAAAAAAATTAGAAATAAAGTAAAAAGTCTAGCATGATATAATATCTTTTAAAAAAAAAATTAACGAATAATATTTTTTAGAAATAAAGACCTATATATTATTATCATTCTAAAATAATGGCTTGTTTATCAATTGCGTTTTAAAATAAGGACTTTGACTCAGTGCAAGCTTAACTTTAATTCAAATTTGTTTTGCATGTTGTGTTTATATTTTTTAAAAAGTATATTCTTATATTTCGTTCATAAAATTTTGAAGAAACGTCAAATAAACACAAATACATATTAGTATTTTAGAAAATAAGGAGTGAAAACTTAACTATGCATAACTCCGAAAAAATTATTATGTGCATTTTATTAATAAGTAGATTTTGAATATATAATTTGTTAAAATTATTTTAAATCACTGTCAATTAAACACTTATTTATAAGGGCCATGTTAACGTGTGCTCTAAGGGCACATGTTAAGTATCTATTTTTGAAAATAATTAACTTCCAAAATGCATTAAATATGACACAGATTCTCATACAATATTTTATTATTTTAATTTATAGTTGCTTTAACATGTACCCTTAGGGCACATGTTATCATTTTCCTATTTATAATAATATGCTAAAAAAATATTTAGTGCAAACTTACTTTTGCATGATTCCATAAAAAAAATAAAATTTAAAAATCTACTGCAAAGTTAACTTTGCACTCATTCTGAAGTTTGATCAAATATAAGCTCTTAATTTACAAAAATATTATTCCATGATTCTTTTGCAGAAAACTTTTTCAGATAAGCCATATTTTTAATGTCCGGATAAAAAATCAAAAAAAAATAAAAGTCTAAACAAATTGTAAAATACACATTATCTTTGCCATGTGCCATTACTTTCTTGCTCATCAATTTTTCTTTAAAAAGATTTGAATGGTCATAACTTCAAATCTAAAATTAAATTTTCCAAAAAAATATTTATTTAAAAGATACTCTTCAAACTGTATTAAAAAAAAACAAACTATTGCAACTTTAAAATTGTCGAATATCACATGCATGTAATGGCATATTCCATGTGTTTCGACTTGGGGTATTTTCGGTTTCGGTCGAGGTAGAGATTGGGGTAACCCAAACCCTCTCCAAGCTTTATAGTTCGGTTTCGGTTTTCATATTATATAACCCAAACTCTCCCTAAATTATTCGATTTCGGTCCCGTTCGGTGTCATTCGATTTTTATGAAAGCCAACGACTTCCACATAAATTTAGCGAAAGCAAAGATAGTTTTCCACTTCGTCAATCGGCTAAAACATGTGTAGAAAGTTATGCGATCCTACTTTTCATTTAAGAAGGTTATTATAGGGGACAAATTTGAGTTCAAATTTGTTATGACAGTTTGATTATAGTTGATAATTTGTTTCTTTTATGTACACTATTAAAACGTTCTTCTCTTTTCATTCTATTTATGTTGTCCTCCTTATCCAAATATGCAATTTTGATTATGATTTTTAGTTGTTGTTCATATTGTATTACAATTATCTTCCAAAAACATTGTTCACATTAATACGTTCTCCTATTTTCATTAACAATACTTTAAAAAAAAAGATTCATTTTTTTCGGTCCGATTCGAGGTACCCGAACCCAAACCGACATGAATCAATCGGTTTCGGTTTTTGATTTCGATTTCAGTTTTTTTTCGGTTTGAAAAATTTCGGATCGCAACAAATCCGTTCGGTTTGTTCGTTCAATTTTCGAATTTCTAACAACACCCCTAGTTTCGACCTTAGCTATACATAACAATTAAAGGTTTACAAATAACATTACTACGGTAAATAACATTAATATAGTTTTATTTTATTTTACTTGGAAATTTCGAGATTTTCAAATGGCTCTGATTTTAAGGCACAAAATCCTTGACAATAAATAGAAAAGAACTCCCATTCCCGCTCCAAATCTATCCAAGCATGAAAGCTAGTAAATTTACTCTAAATTTATGCACTACAGTCTGCACTAAAATACTTTTTTCTGTAATATATTTCAGGTGGTCAAAAAAATAGAGAAAAAACCAATTTTACTGTTTACTTCCTCGTGTTTTTCTCTGACTCTATCTATTCATTCCTCTGTTTCTTTCCCTTGTCTCGGTAACAATTAGGGGGGTTTTCGGTTGGGATAGAAATTAGGGTACCCCAAACCCTCCCCAAACTTTATAGTTCGGTTTCGGTCCGGTTCGGTCTCATTCGATTTTTTTTGTATTGTTAAAACTTTAGTTCAAAGTTTCACTAAAAATATAAATTCACTCAAAAGGCTCTACAAAAAAAATATATAATGTATTTATTTTAATAATTAGCTTAAGTAATTATTTATAAATGTAAATAATCCATAGGGTTGGGTCATTTATATAATGTAAATGTTGTAAGAAAGTTTCCTCTTTTTTTTCAACGTATCGTAAGACAACTTAAGTAATTACATTAAGTTAGCAAATTTTTTTTTCAGATTCGGTTTTTTCGGTCCAATTCGGGGACCCCGAATCCCCAATCCATACTGACCCAAATCAATCGGTTTCGGTTCGAAAAATTTCGGATCGCAACGGATCGGTTTGGTTCGTTCGTTCGGTTTTTGTATTTCTGACAACACCCCTAGTAACAATTCGTTTGGACCCTAAAAATAGGGAGAAAAGTAAAGGAAAATAAAATGAGTGATTAAAAATTATTCGTTTGGATGGATTTAATTTGTAAAAAAGAATGTAAAAGAAATGGATAGAAAGGGAAGAATTATCAGTCCCCTCTAAATTATTCTTTTGGATGGATTTAATTTGGAAAGGGAAATGTAAAGGAAATTGATAGAATGGGAAGAATTATCAATCGCCTCTAAATTATTCATTTGGATGGATTTAATTTATAAAGGGGAATGTAAAGGAAATGGATAGAATGGGAAGAATTATCAATCCTCTCTATTCTTCTGTATTGTTTCCTTCTAATATTAAAAGGATTAAGATGGAAAGGAAAATATTTTAATAAAATATTTATCATCTCCCAAAATTAACACTAAGTTGTTGACAATATGGCTAACCAAATTCCTTTCCTTTCCCTTTTCTTTCATATATTTTTTTATTCTCTATCCAAACAAGAGTTCTTTTCATTCATTAATTTTTATTCTATCCTTAACTATCAAACAATAATAAAGTTAAAATCATTCATTTTTATTCCATTTTATTTCTTCCCCTCATAGTTAATCATTTCTTTCTTATTCCCTCCCCTGTATCCAAACGGGTCATAACTCTCATATGGAAAAAGGAAACAAGCTAGGATCAAATTTGTTCTTCAATCTTCAATCAGATGTTAAGGCTTAATTATTAGCTCTAGCTTTTTTTCTTACTCTTTAATTTTCAAACCCCAATTCAAAGAGATTCTAGTTTATTTCCCTTCTAGAAATTAAAGTGGTGGAGGAATGACTTTAACGTAAGTGTACTATTGAGGTGCTGAGGCTTCAATTGCCAGATTTGATACGAAAGAGAGAGAATGACTTCTTAAAAGAGATGATGGAAAAGTAAGAAGCCATAGAGGAGTTTCAGAGGAAAAAAATAAAAGCTAGAGCTAACGCTTGGCCTATTAGGTGAAGAAGCCATAGAAGGAGTGTGATTATTTGAGTTTTGAGGGAGAGAGAAAGAAGAGAGATTTGGGTTCTAGATTTACTAAGAGAGGGGGGAATGAATAGATAGAAACGCAAGAAAGATAGAGAAACAAGTTTAAGCGAACAGTAAAATTGACTTTTTTTAAAAAATATTAACCAATTTGTATGGATTGGTCTGTGCCTTAAATTCTCTCTACAAAAGGGCACAAACATGTTAAATAAATACATAAAAATATGCCTGCAAGAAAATTAATCCAAATAACAAAAACAAATTAAGTATATTAAGAAACGAATATAGATACATACTAAACAATATATGACCTGCACGTGACCATGTTTCAATTCACTATGCGGGTATTGATACATCTTAAACAAAGAAAGGTAAAATATTAAATATATTTAAGGCGAAAATTTAAAACCTAGCTAGATGAGATGTTTTGGGAGGGCAATACGACACATTTACGATATTCTGCAAGAGCCAACAATGGAAATGCGTACTTGAATGACGCATAATGCAGATTCAAGGTCCCCATGGAGGCCCCCGTAATCTCCTGCAGTAAAATTTTTTTTCAAGATTATGAACAAAATTTAAGATCTTGTATGCACCATCTGTATATGGATTACCCGGCTTTAGCATTTAATTTTCATCGCTAAAACATTGGAAAATATTCTCAGTGACAAAAATTAGTCGTTAAAGGTGAGGTCCACACATGAACAATTTACGCCATAGCTAATTCGTATATTTGTGTATATATATTTATAATGTATGGAGAACTCTAAAAAGAGTGCCATTCTTTTGAACAAATTACATACTTCTCTATTTTTGAAGGGTAAACGGTTGAATTTTTTTAGTGAAATATGATGGAGTTGATCACACAAAATTATCAATAGAATTAGTTAAGAAGTATAGGTTTAATGAAAATTTGATAAATATGTATACTTTCGGTGTTTACTAAATTTTAATGATCATCTCACAATCTAATGATTTAATACTTTAATAAAATTCGGTAAAAATGAATACTCATCTTGGAGATAATTTTCACTATATTCATCAAAAGATTTAACAATTTAAGAGCTGCTTTGTATATATGTGCCTATGCGCGTGTATGTAAAAAAAATAAAAAAAATCGTTTCAATAACTGGGGTACACACGTAAACCCTTCGTAAACTTAGATTAATTCTCCAGATCGATATACTCGATGTATTTTAGGAAAAACACCTTCATTTGTTCCAGGAGTGAACTTAGATTTTCGAATTGAATATCATTTTCACTGTCACGTTTATGAAATTATATATATAAACATATATTATAAGGCACAAAAATATCACATCACTAATTTATCAAATCAATGATTCATATTTAATTACAAGAAGTAAGATAAGTTTTGAGCCACTAAATATATTTTTAACCCATTAAACCAAAGAAGTCAATTTGTTTTTCTTTTTTCTCTCATCAACATCTTTTTAAATTAAAAACACAAGAACTTTAAACACAAAAACTAGAAATTATTAAAATTTATATTTTTGAAATCCACTTATCGATATATATAAAATAATATTCAACGTGACAATAAAAGAATATATTTTTGTTTAATCTATTACAAACTTAAATAATTTTTTTTAAAGCATATTACTTTTGTAAATCAATATTTCTAACAATGGTACCATTTGGTAATAATTAAAGTTTCGGAAGTATATAATGTTGTTGTAACAATAATAGGGTAAATTAATTTTTCAAAATATCTATTTTTGTAAATACTAATGAATGATCAGGGAAAATAGCCCAAAACTTTTATGAGGTGGCAAGACGGGTTTGAGTTTAAAGTAGGCCAGGTAAATTCGAGTTTTTCAATGTAAACCACCTCAATCAGGTTGGATATATTTTAAGTATCTCGAATTCAGGTTTAGCAAACCCTCTCTCCTAACTTGACAAATCGATTGGTTGTCATCTATATCTATGATAACTCATTTATGTGGGTTTAGTAAAGTCCGACCTATTGTCATTCCTAGGATAACAATTTATAATTAAGGATTTCAATAACTCATTTTTGTGGGTTTAGTAAAGTTCGACCTATTGTCATTCTTAGGATAACAATTTATAATTAAGGATTTCAATATTTTGTAATGAGATTTTATATATATATAGTTTTCTTAATATATATTTTGGACGACTATTCATATACCTTTTGAATGATTAATAGTATATTTGGCACAAGTTATCACCTAATATATATATATATACACTGTAATTTAGAGATTCATAAATAACCATGCAATATATTGCTATTTTACCAAACCATTTTATTTACTAATAATAATAAAGTTGCAAATTAATCAAAATACCTGTTGCGGAAATTGACCCTTTTCGGTTTGGGAGTTAATTATCAACTTTGCTGCTTTATGTAAAGGTGCTGGATCTCTCTCAGCCTGGCAAACAAATTAAAGACAACCCAATCTTGAGTGCTTGAACTTTTTTCCGGGACAATCTTGACCTTTTTGTGCATATTGACAATAATAATGCTGGCAAGGGATGGGATAGATTATTTTGTGTTGCTAGGCATATTTCTAATTAATAATAAGTGATCGAGAAGTACGTATATATTATATTTCTCGAAAAAAATTCTGATCTGAATAATGTTAAATGCTAGCTAACCTGTCCGGTGAGAATGAGAGCCATCAGAGCCCATGATGTTTGTACTATATTGGACCGATCTCCTTCAAGCGGTGTATATTTCTGTATAATTAATTAATCAAGCAATTAGCATTTTTATATCGAGTTAAAACCTAACAAAACTATGAAAGTTTCTGTTATATAATTAAAATATTCCCACTCTGTTTTGGCTCCACCATGATAATTAAAAATACACATACAATCTATATAATTAATAAGGGGGCAATGTTGTCAATTCGAATCATAGAAATGTTTTAACAATAAAAGATTGGGTGATTAATATCGCAAGATGCTTCTTAATTTTAGGGGGGATTGTTTTTGATACAGATTACAACTAGTTACTTAAACAAATAGTCGGATTTTGATTTTTCATTCACCTACCGTTATTTTCACTGGTTCACATTGAAAACAATTGAATTCAATGAAAAAAAAAAAAAACAAATCATGGAAAACAAAAACTTAGGGGGGAATTACATGGAAAAGGATAAAATTAGGCAAAAACAAAAGTTGTGGCATGGAAATTAATCAATTAATTTCATAGAAAATTACCGCATTATAGCAAGAAAGATGACTTTCTCCCCAACCACCACAGTCCAGTTGTGTTGCTAGCAAAAACTCGGTGGCTTTACGGATTGTTTGGCTTGTGGAATATGTTAACCCAGCAGATGCTAACCCTGCTAACGCGAACCATGTAGCATACGTATAGCATACTCCCCAATACCCATACCTATAAATTGTTCAAAAACATTATAGAGATCGAATTTGTTTCTTCAATTGCGAATTCGTAGGAATTGAAGTAAGCATTAATTAATAATGAAGTACTTGAAAAACGACAACGCGTGTGATAATCACGTACCAAGAACCATCGGGAGATTGAGTGTTTTTGATAAATTGTATAGCTCTTGCGACAGAAACTTTTATTTCCTTATCCCGATATCCTGGATATAAATGTTGGAACATGATCAAAGCTTGGACTACGGATGAGGTGCATTCAACATACCTAATAATTAAAACATTACAAAAAGTTAATAGGTATTAATTATTACCTGGTAGCTAGAAATTAATTGATTATTCAAAAATAGTATGTCCAATAGGGAAGATCGATAGAACCCTTACTCATGTTCGACAAAAGCATTGCCAAAAACTTCTGTAGCATTAAACAACTGGGGAAGAGGGAAAAAAAGAGAAGAGGAAAAGGAGAGTTAACAACAATTTTGTTGCATTAAATTTTGGGGAATGAGAGCTTGCAATTAATTTGCTGCCAAATAATTAATCAAGTTTTTGTTTATGAAGGGGAAATGAAGTGACCTCCAACCATTTTGGTGATGTTGTTGGCTCCCAAATAGAGAAACCTCCATTTTTGCTCTAGAAAAAAGAAGGAACATATATAAATACGTACAAAAGTAATCAGTAGCTATTTATATTTAACTAATTAAACCTCATATTTTAAAATATGAAAGTGGTATGTATGTATGTATGTATATGTGTTTTGTACTTGCCTGATAAGGGAGAAGAAAATCTACAGTTTCGTATAATCGGTTAGTTTCAATTTTTTCTCCTACAATTTCAGGTGACATTTGCGAGAGTAGGAGTAATGCCTGCACAATATGTAACAAACAAACATGCTAGTAAAACAGGTAACACTTGATTAATATGCACGTATAGCCTTTCTTTTTTTCTTTTTAATTTGTTACATGGAGATCGAGAAATGGATAAAGAGAAAG
Source organism: Lonicera japonica (assembly GCA_021464415.1). NCBI lineage: Eukaryota > Viridiplantae > Streptophyta > Magnoliopsida > Dipsacales > Caprifoliaceae > Lonicera > Lonicera japonica. The sequence continues at coordinate 75,941,048 of CM038469.1, read as the reverse complement.
AAGTCTATATATACCTTCAATGCTTCAGCTGTACAGTCAGAAACTTGCCAAGCTTGATCTTGTTCAGATAAAGGCCATCCTCCTATAGAGTTGCACCGATACATGCTATGGAAGTCACCAGATGGGTTTTCTCGAATCTTAAATTAATGCAGTTACTTAAACAGTATCAATCAATACGGCAAATGGCTCGATGGATATAAATATATATATAAATAATCCAGAAAAATGCTACAAGATCCTTAGCAAGACACTAGCTTGACCCACATTTTAGAGTATGCACAATAGGAGGATAACACGAAAGGAAAATTGACCTGCGTTTGTTTAATAAAATTGTGAGCCCTTTTTAGGGTAGTCCCAAATTCTTCTCCGAGATTAGTTGCAATAATAGCTTGAGTAGTGAAAACAGCATCCCACAATTGAGAACCCAAACTCTGCAAAAAGGCAACAAGTTAAGCATTAGTAAATTCTTAACAAAAAATGTGGTTATCTCAATTCTTAACAAAGAAGGAAAAAATTGTTCATCAGCCCAAATTAATTAACCTGCACTTTCATTCCGTCTTCAGCAACCCATAAGTAATCGGGAACTCTAGCAAGGTGACACTTATACGCACTTGAACTTGGCTCTTCTGCCCAACAAGCCATCATATGGAAATACTGCAAAGTTTATCATCATATCATTCGAAAGATGCCAAATTTAATTATTTGCTATTAATATTCAAAAGAGTATATCGATCCGTGAAAAATACTTAATAATAATATATACCTTCTCTACACATGCCAAATTTAAGTATCTGCTATTCTCATCTTCGTAGTGAATGTGATTCATTACTTTTTGTAGAGCTTTCTCTCTAAGTTTAGAGAGGGGCCAACGGTTGAGAAGCGGCTCACCAATGTAATAAAGTGCGTCCCATATCACATCTTGAATAAAGGAATGAGGAGCATAAAGATCCTCCTAATTTGAAAACACAATCAATCTACAAAAAATCATTATCTAACTTTGAAAAATATTGCATTTTAAATATAGTATTATTAACGTACAATTTAACTGATCAAGTACAAGTGATCGAAGAGAAATAAATTGCAGCTAAAATTTAAAGATTGTTATATAAATAAATAGTTTGCTTTGGAGTCAACCAACTAACCTGTGCAACCATATAGCGAGTTTTTGGCCAATCAATATTCTCATAAGGTTGGGTGTAAAGTTCTTCTCTAAGTGATAAAATGAGATCAGTGATCGGCCCAACATACTTCTTCCCATACAAATATGACAATGGTAAGCTTGTATCACGAATATAGCACCATAGTTTTGCTGCAAATTAAAAGCCACATTATTCGGCATAAGAAATATTAGAATTTAATTATGTCCCAATAATTTGTTTATTTTTTACCTTGTGATTGATTGCTTGAACGCACAAACATGTACATATATATACACAAAGAGAGAGAGAGAGAGATCAAAATTAAGTAAATATTAGTAAGAGTAAACAACATCTGTTACGTCATACACCAACATAGTTTACCCGGATGAAACGGTAGATAAGAAGGTGAAAGGAAAAGTTCTGGGGGCACCGGGTTGCAACCTGTCCACTCATACAAACCAATGGCCTACAAATTAAGAAGAGATGTATTATATATATGCAATTTGACTCTAAGGAAATTCGAGATGAGATCTAATCAAAATTTTTGTATCTATGCTTAACCCAACCATACTTGAAATTTTGACAATACGTACTACACAGCTCTAAGAAAAGCATAGGAAAGTAACATGACACCATTTTTACAGTTCCTAAATGTTGGCCAGAGATTCAACTGTTTTTTCTTATTACATTTTTGAATTCTCAAGTTTATACATCAGAGGAAGGCCAATGACGTCCTAGCCAGATGGCGTAATCTTAGCTTGTCCATTAATTAATAAGGTCGTCTCGGGTACGATTACCCTCGTGGACGCATGAGGAACTGCTCGATCCTTTCTTGCATGTAGTGGTAGCAGTCAGTCTAAGAGATTTATTTGTATTTGACACCCCACTTTGCCCATTAAGGCAACCCCCATCTCTCCCCCAGTACTTCAAAGATATCAAGCTTAAGTTCATCACATAATTACAATCAAATATATTGCCACATATAAATAAGATACGTTAAATAAAGTTCCAATTCAAGAGTTAGCATCTACTGTCTGTATAATTCCAATTTTGAGTATTTAGTCCATTTTATTTCCACCTAAAACGGCATGTCTTAATTAAGAAAATTAGCTTAAATTAATTCTTAATTTACCGAAAGAGCCATCTTTCCCCAAGAAGGTATTGTAGTTAGGCTTCCATGATCAAGTATCCATCTCCGGCCTTTCCCAAGAGCCTCCCCGTGATCATCACTTCCTTCTTTGGATCCTTCTCCCAGTAAGCGCAAGGCAATATAATTAAATGCGGTGGAAAGCATGATGCTATGCCCCTCTATATGAAATCCCCATCCCCCATCTTTGTTCTGCATATATATATATATTACACGTACATACGTATGTACTTAATTAATAATTCTTACTAGTTTACAGTTAAAATTCATTCTGAAACATGCAAGAACATACAACTGCAGTGCCTTTTAATTAATTAATTAACTAGTACGTACCTGATGATTGTAAATGTGGCGAATAATCTCCTTTTTGTGTTCCGATGATAGAACTGAATTCGTTGTTCCACTAAGGTACAGAACTACGATCTACACACAAGCAAGTTCGATCATCACACAGCAATAACTAATAAGCTAGTGATGTAATTAAATTTGTTTTTCAGAACGAAGGAGATGTATATATATATAGCGAGATATATGGAACGTAACGTCTTACAAGCAAAGGGGTGTAAAACAAGGGGCCTGCATTTTCAGCAGGCCAGTGTCCATCATGTGCTTGAATGGATGAAGTTAAGCGAACAGCTTTCCTTAGAACCATTTGAAGTATTTCATCAGTTACTTCTTCACTGCTTCCCACTCTCACAATTGGAGTGCTAGTTAGATCAATCTGGCTTTCTTTGATGAGCTGTACGTACATATATATATATACGTGTGTTGCATGTTGAAAAATTAATTAGTTAAAGAAGAGTCGTCTATCAGACCGGGTACTTAAGTACGTATAAAATAACCTCTAAACAATCTATATATAATTCAAGCACTTAAAATTAGTTCCCCCTTGATCATCATATATATCATCTTATGCATATGCTTGTCTCAGTCTTGATGAAAAAATATTAAACAATTCTCTGCAGTTGATTATTTTTTAACAAATAGAATTAAGGGTCAAAGAAAACCAAATTAATATATGGAAAGAATAAACACATACATATTTCGTACATATAAAACAAACAGGGTCATGGTCACTTTTAAATGATTAAAGATCTAAATTCCTAATTTTTTTTGGTTACACTAAAAAATGAATGAGAGAAGGATTTGATAGGATCAACAATCTTCCACATATAAGTCTCTTTTTTTTTTTTTTTTTTTTTTTTTCTTTTTGTTTTTTTTATACAAAGTAATAATTTTACAATACAATTTTTCTTTTTAATATACACATGTAATGATAATTTTATTATACACATTTATGTTGATCGAATCTATGATGTTTGAATACACGAAAGATAACTATCAAGAGACAACATGGCTGGCTCCCAAATATACATATACACCACTGATTTGAACAAAAATATTGGACATGTGTAAAAGTATGGTCTATGGATAAAGCAACAATGGGTCAAACCCACAACACTACTGCCCCCTTCTTCTAAAGGATATTTTTTTATAACAAGATTAGCGCGTTAAGGCCCAAGCCCATCAAACTCCTTTAAAGGATAATTCTTTTTTTTTTTTTTTTTGACTCTAGTCTTTGCCACTTTGAGAATAACCCAATATCCGTATATAGGTTTTGCGCGTATATATTTTATTTTTTCGTATCATTGGCACAACCATTATTAGAGCATCTCAAAAGAGGTACAGACGATTAATTTATTAATTTTTTGTGGAGTTATATCATTATTTTAATTTTAAGAGATTCTTTAAAATCACTTTATAAATTGCGGAGCAATTTTTAATTTTTCAAATACAAAGAGTGAAGTGGATCTGGTTCCTTTAGAGTGGAGAAATCACACTATAACTTAGCGTTGGAGAAGCATTCACATGAATCCGTAAGAGATCCTAGGTTTGAATCTTTTTGTTATTTAAGTGAAAGAAAACCTCAATTTAAAAAAAAAAGTAAAAATAAAAAATAAAAAAAATATAAATTCACGATAACATAAATGAGGTGGGCAAAGTGTAATTTATCTTAAATTAAGGTGGGTACATAAAGCATAAATTATTACTACTAAATTTATTTGAGTAAACTACTCTAATGACCCCTAAATTATTGGTCCAATCTCACTTTGACATTTAAACTAAAAAATGTTCAACTTGGGCGCTTAAACTATTGAGCGAGTCTTATTTTGACCCTTCCATTTAAATTTTTCATTAGGTTGGATAGAATTTTTAAGTTGGTTTAAGGAAAAACCAGTTTGGTTTTTTCAACATCGGTGTAAAACTTTTTTATCATCAATATGGATCAAAAAGTTTTTTTTTCATTCCCAACTTAACATCACTATCCCACCGTCTCCATCTCCACCATCACACTATCGCTACCATCACCGCCACCCCCTCCATCCATCTTCGCCTTCCCTCCCACTCCCACTCCCACCATCACCACCATCTCCACCCACCTACACTACCCACCACCACCACCTCCCCCCATCTATGTGTGTGTGTGTGTTTGTATGTATCAATATAAATGGTGTACATACATATGTATATATGTGTGTGTGTGTCTTTGTATATCATTAAATTTAAATCAAGATTAAACCCAAATCGAAATGGAAATAAAAAATCATTAAATTTAAATCAAGATTAAAACTAAATCAATATAAAGATTTAACCCCAAAATCGAAATCGATGTGTATATATATATAATATATATTTAATTTAAAGGTCAAAGTGAAATTGAGTAAATAGTTTAGGGGCCCATTAGAGTAGTTCACTCAATTTATTTTTAAAGAAAAAACATTGAGTAAGAAACTAAATTCTGGTGACTTTGCCACTGTCCATGAAAAAGCAAAATTGCCACTGAAATATTGAATTTCTAATCTATTTTCGTTCTCTCTCTCTCTACGAAGCAACACCAAACAAAGCTGTCTTGAAACTCGAGGAGAGGGGTTGACCTAGTGGTACGCAACTTTCACCTTTGTCGTAAGGTCAAGGGTTCTACTCATGGGGGTGGAATGGGTTGGGGGTTTTTCTTTATTTGTAGGATTAAGGGAGAGACTTAGACCTCCCTTAACTTAAAAAAAAAAAGAAAAAAAAGCAGCCCCTATTTGGTTGTTTGTGCATTATTTATGAATTAATACTCTATATGGTTCGAGTGGGAACCTGGCTAAAGAATTTTATTAATTTTCTAGTTTTGAAAGTGGTGATGTGTTGGAGTTTTCCGACAAACATCCTCTTGCTGCGGCATCTTTCTCTCTCTTCTTCCATTTTTGTTAATTTGTCTTATCTATTTCTTTCTTTCTTTCGATCTCTTCCTCTTGTCATCTCTCTCTCTCCCTCCTTTTTCTGTCTTGCTTTGTTCTTTTTTCTTCCTTTTCTAACTTTTTTACCAGAGCTATTGTATAGATTTGGGAGTTTAGTGATAGCATCTAGTGTGCGCTTTTATAAATCGAGGGGTAAAATAAGTGCCGATGGCAATAATATAAGAGAGAGAGGGGGGTTACTGTATTTTATCCCACCTAAAACGAGCGCAAAATGCATCACTTTATCACCGGGAAAGAGTAACTCTACTAAACTCTTAACTAATCTTGAGATGATACATTATTGATCTTGTCACAACTTTTTCTGCATATTTTTAATGAGCATAGATCGAATTGTTTGGAATTCATTTACCCTACTAACTTATAATAATAAAGAAATTATTTATAAGAAAAATGATGATGGAGCTGACCTGCATTTGCATGAGAAGATCAGAGCTTGGTTTAACTAGAAATCGATTTTGATGGTAAAATTGTCTAGCCTTTTCAACCATATCTCTCTCTTCTGGGCTCCCTTCATCTTCCTCAAACTCCCAAAATTGCCTCCCCACAAAATTGTTAATACTGCTCAACCACGGCCCTTTACCTTCTCCAACTTTCAACTTCCACATTTTTTCTTTCTTTCTTTCTTTCTTTCTTTCTTACAACCACAAATAATCAAAGAGAACTATATAAAGAAAAAATCAGAAAATTAGTTCATACGTACGCAAATTTGACTGAATAGGAGAAAACAAAATGGTGGTCAACTACACATCTTTTAGCTTCTATATTTACTAACTCGGGTCAAATGTATTATTAATTACTTAAAAATTATTTTAAATATGATCCGCACAATTTTTATCCCTCATACATTTTGAGTATTGAAAAACAATTGCATGCCCTTTATTATATATCTATTAATAAATCACAAAAAAAAAACCCTTCCCAACTGGTAGTTAGGATTTATTTTAATTTGTTTTTCTTTTGATCTAACGGTTTATAAATGTTGCGACATTCTGGTAATATAAATTACAATTATGGCCAGCTACATAATATTTGATTAGATTTGAAAATGTTTTAAACATATCCATATTAATTAACTATCAATCAATAAATAACTTTTAATCCAATTAATGATATACGGATATTCTATATGAACAATCATAAATTATGAGTATTTACATATCTTAAATTCCAAAAATAAAATAAAATATTAAACATCAGTAAACAAATATCTTTCCTTAAATTTGTTTTTATTACTAAAATTAGGTTCAATAACTTAAAAAATATATAATATAAAGCATACCAAAACTGATTTTTCTAACCGTTATCCGTTAATTAGGGGAATTGTAATGTTTATATTTTATTTATAAAACTTATTACATTAACCCATTAGATCGGCCCCAATTCAAACCGACTTGAAATACTAAAAATAAAACAAAATCATATATATATATATATATACTTGCAACATGTTAGGCGGGTGGGTCAAAACAAATCGAGTGCGACTAGGTGTGTAAATGGATATTCGAAAATCCAAGTCTGGTCCGTATTCGAATTTGAATTTTGTAGATACTTATCCGAATGGATATTCGAAAAAGAGGATTTTGATAGTGTTTTTAAATATCCAAAAAAATGGATAAGGATATAGATAACGATAATATTCGACCTGGATAATTCATATCCGAGATGGATTATCTATATTTGCGGATATCCGTTTTACTGGATATCTATATCCGCTATAATTTAGTATATGTTATATAATATATATACATATATATTATCTCACCCTTAAAAAAATAGGCCATATTTAGTTTGATATTCATAAACTGTCTAAATTCACCAAAGTCTTTTAAACAAAACAAAAAAAGGCTTAGAAAATAATAAATAAGAAAAAGAAAGATCTAAGTAATATTTACAACTTATATATGTGATTTTTAGAATGAAAGGTTTGAGACCATATCAAATTTAAATGATAATGATTTTTAATTTGAATTTATTATTTGCATTTATATGGTGGTTATCTTATAATGCAATATGAATCTTATTGGATTATATCATGTCAATATTTACTATAAAATGTAACCCTTTATTTTAACAAGTTTTGAAATGCTTCGTTTTACTTATCGAGTTAAACTTGTAAAAGATTTCATCTTAATTAACAAATTAAATAGTTAAATATATTTTTAAGATTGCTTTAAATTTTTGCACTAACAAAACAAAGGAACGGAAGTATAATAAGAGAAGAAAAATATAGCATAGTTGTTCAGGAAAGATGTGCCGGCTAATTTGATGTCATGTCTACCCAGTGCTTAACCCTATTTTCCAGATCACCGATATTGCATGTGGATTCTCTGCTCTATAAAGAAATAGTCAATCTTGAACGCCAAGAATTTTATGTAAAAATGACCAACAATTTGAAATTGACATTTTTTTGCCTTTTTCCCTCATGCAAGAATGAGAGCAAAGGTAGAATTCTATTATTTAACAACATATCTATAGTTATATAAAAAGGGGTAATGATCCGAATCCGAGGAATCCGACAGGATAAGGATAAGAATAGTTGAATCTACTATTCGAATAGATATGTATAAGGATTTGGATAGCCTATTTAAAAAAGGATAAGAATTATGGATAGTGCGGTATCCGGTCCGTATCCCATCCGTTTACACCCCTAAGTGTGAGTTTATGCATGTAAAAGTATGCATGTAAAAGATGCAGATTCAAGTTTTTCAAAACAAAACCTACTCCAGTGGTGTGGTGAGTTTACTGAATGAATTATAGTGACGTTAACTTCTATCGTCGCTAAAACAAAAATATGGAAGTATTATATAAACCGATAAAATTATTCTTCTCACCTAGTAAAAGAAAACTTGCATTTTATATCACCATTTTTTTGGTGTTCTTAAATGCACATAAAAAATCAATCTTTTTACCCCACTAAAATTTTAAACTAAGTTAAACATAACCTAAAAAATAGCATAAAATACTTTATTTTCACCCTGATTTATATCTTAAGAAGAAATTGTCGATATTAACTTCTTTTTGAGCGAGTTTTTTTTTCATCCATCATCTTTTTTTTTATCACAACACAACTACGAAGTAGTCATCTTATAAAGAAAGCCTAAAAAATAAAGGAGAGGGAGAGCTAACCAATTACAAGGAGCAAACAAATTTTTATATATGTTTGGATTTTTGTTTGTTTTTATTTTTGACTTGGAGTAATTACTCTTTCGATCGTCTTTTTGTAGTGTGTCTGATTTTGGTTTTTCAAATCTTGTATGGCCTTAGAATTTTAGGGTTTTGTTCTTGTATATATATACTTTTAAATATAGCATATTTAATTAGCCTATTTGTATTTGTTTAAGATTCTCTAAATCACTGCTTTTTAAATTTGTGTGGTTTTGGTTGCTATGTGCTACAAATGATAATTGTATTGGCTTTTTTATTTTGAAATGTTTACTATTAAATTGTTGTTTAAGGATTGTTTTTGCTCAACCAATTGCTCTTGCATATAATTTCTATATTCAACATGACTCAAAGATTTTATTTGTATGATATATATATACACAACAAAATGATCTTTTAATGTTTTTGGTGTAGTGAATTAAGACTTATATTTACTTATTCGATAAAAATAAATTTGTAAAAAAATTTGAAATATGAATAATAATCATTTAGGAGCAATGAATTGTAAAAGATTATATGAAATATCATATTATTGCTAAAACTATATTTATCACTATTAATATTTTGTATTTTCAAAGGTACTATTTAAACAGAACTTTTAATGAAATTTGTTAAGAACGATGTAAATTTTGTTCTTTTTGTCTTAGATTAATGCAAGATTTAATATTATTTAATGTTTTTACTTTTATCGATGAAATTTTATCGTCCCTGCATTGATTCAATAAACTTAGGCCACTATTGGGGTGAAATACAAGATTTTTTAAAGAATTGACGGGGTGAGAAAAAAGTATTCTTATAGTGGGGGGGGGGGGGGGGGGGGGTTAGAAGACATATTTTGTAGATGCATTTAAAAATACTTTTTTTAATCAAAAACATTTAACACACTCCATCTATTTTATACACGCTAAGCACAAACCACCTATTTTTTATAAGTTAACCCATTTTTTTTTTCATTACTGTCCTGATAAAACTTTTCCTTAACTCATGATTGTTTGACAGTTGAATCTCTCCCCTACACCTTCAAATGGATCATTTATTCATATTTAATAAAAGTAGTTCACTTTTTTTGTATTTTACTAATTATCAGAAAATTAAACAATTAAATTTAAGCTACATATCAAAAACAATAGAAATATCAAATAAAAGTCATAATAGTTCACTTTTTGCCAAGAAAGTAGTTCATAAAAACATCTTTTAAATTTATTTTAGACAAAAAAGACATTTGATCACTAGTATAGTGTGTTCTGATCATTAAACTTTTGTATTTTGGTATCGTATATACTATTATGTAAAATAATATTCAAAGCATCTATCTATTAGATTTCAATAATCTTCAAAAAGGAAAAAAATAAAAGAAAAAAAGAAGAAGTAGTAGATTTCAACCATTCATACTAAATCAAATTGTATAACAAATCTAATGATTAATTGGCCAATCATTATTCAATTAAGAAAAGATGTGTATTCGATTGAATAACAATTAAAAAATATTTTAAATTCATAAATCTAGAAATTATACTAGTTTTTACTGTGAAATAACCTTAAATTATATTCCAAGTATTGGTTATTTTAATTGGGGTTATAGTATTGATTATTTTAATTGAGTTATATCTCAAGTACTGAATAAAGATGCATGCAATTTTTATGTCGTTAAAATATAAAAGGAGAAAAAAAAAATGATTTTAATTACATGTAATTTCTTTGGCTTTGCTACCGGGGATACAATAATTTTGCTGACAATGGAAGGTGGACTAAGAAGAAAAGAAAATATGAAAATGAGAAAATCAAGAAAAATTAGGGTAAACTTATATATTTTTAAGAAAAACAAAAATTAGTGGGTGCAATTAAGGATTATTTAAAAATAATAATCAACGGTTTTTGTTAGAAGAGAAATGGGGTGAGAAGAAGTATTTTTAAGCTATTTTTTAAGTCAATTTAATTTGAAGTTTGACTTTTATAAAAGTGAAAACAAAAATAATGTAAGTGCATTTAAAAAAATATATATTTTTTTTCAATGCAAAGAGAGAAAAGCCCCTAAATTGTATTAGGATAAGAAAAACAAAATAGACGTGGCCTGATGCACACTAGACTTATAGTAAAAGATAAATAGAAAGCGACACTTATTTAAGTAAACTGGGTCTAAAAGCAAATTTCAAATTCTTCTTGTCATTAAGAATTAGCTGGAGCGGCCTTTGAATTCTCTTTTTGTTTTTTTTTCGTTGGTGGAGAGCATTAATTGTAAATCAGTCAGTGTCAACAAATTATAATGAATCGGGGCTCTCTCAATTTTTGTTTTTTTTGGGTGGAAACAGGAACAAGAAAAAACAAAAAGAAACAAACTAATAACCCCTCGGGCTCTTAATGTAGTTTTGAATACGTACTAGTCATTGCTTTCGAACGGGGATTAGTCAATAAATTTTATGATCGTTCTTTCACCTATATATATATATATATGTATGTATGTATTCGTAATAATAATATAATAAAGTGGCGGCTTAATCTTATTATTATATTTTATTCATCATCATCACATCAGTGAAGTCAGTCTTATCTCCACGCTTATCAACGCAACATAAAATATAATAAAAACCAGTCAACAATTAAACCTCCTTTTAAACATGAATACATACACGCTTAAATAAACCAGTTTCAATAGTATTAATTAAATATTAGGTCCCTTTAGTACCCAAAGTTTCATTTATTTAGATTTTGGTACTCATTCTCAGCCTCTTTTTTCTCTGATGTTTCGGTGATCGAGTTGCATGCCCCTTCAGCAACTATCATTGTGACTAATTAAAATAACCGTTAAAGCTACTTTCAATTCACTAATTTGTCCAACAATTAACGAACTTAAATAATAATAAAAATTAACCAAATCTACAAGCAAATTAAGAACGTAAAAGAAAGAATTGAATTGCATATTTACCATATTAAACACAAGTAACCAGAGCAGAGCAAGAACTTAAAACTAGAATTCTTCTCTGCGTGCGTGCAGCCTCAAACTCTTCTTCCCCATATTTGGCCACACCAACAGCTGCTTTGATTTTGGGGATCTTAAAGAAAGGTTCCATCTCCATACCCCTAAGCACAAGACTCTTTTTACCCACTACTTTCTCTATATTTGCTAAAAATGGGTATCAATATTCAGACAAAAGTTGAAAATGGGTACCAAGATCTAAATAAGTCAAACTTTGAGTATTAGAGTATAAATTATTTTTAAATATAACTAATATTATTATCAAAGCAATTATGAATATTATTAGAACAATATATAACTTTAAAGATATATAATATAACCTTTAAAAATAATATTATCTTTTTGACAATGAGAGAATTATTTTAATAAGGGTGTTACCTTTAAATATTGAAAGTTAAACCATTTTCGAGTGACTTTCTTTCTTTAATAATTATTTAAGAGAATAATTTCTCCTCCAGTAATAATTACATCACCCCGTCCGATTTGCCGACTGTTTACAATTTATTATTAGAGTTGACACGGTAAAAGTTGACCAAAAATTATATCTATAATTAAAATAAAAAAAAAAAAAAACCAGAGTAGAACAAACCGATATAATAGTTTAAGTATGACAGACAATAACTTTGTACTAAAATGACACCAAGTATTGTTATAAATAAATAAAAAAATAAAAATTGCATGCCTCCACAAAATTATTAAATTCACTTTAATTATAGAAAACTTGCTTTTTATCCCGACAGTTTTTTATTTCTATTCAACTCACCTCACTTATTTCTAAAAGCCAACGGCCTTAATGGACAATTACATTGTTTACAATTTCTTTCTACCCATTTTACTACAAATTAATTCTTATCTTCGTTGCTTTCATCTTTATATAATATACCTAACATTAGATTCATGTGAGCAAAATTAACTTCTATTCTATTCAATTTTGCAACCAGACTTAAAAAATGGAATGAGAGCATATGCATAGATGCACGCGTGCGTGCGCACACACATATATGCATGTATAACTTGTATTACAAATAAGAGAAACAACAATTTTAATCACATATTAAGAAACTAAATATCGAATCAATTTCAGAGTGCCAATAGGTTCAATGGCGTACTCAAATGATTTTGTAACAGTCAAGATTCTATATATATGCATGTATAACTTGTATTACAAATAAGAGAAACAATAATTTTTATCACATATTAAGAAACTAAATACCGAATCAATTTCAGGGTGCCAATGAGTTCAATGGCACTCAAACGATTTTGTAATTGTCATGATTCGACATGGAGAGCTCGTACTTGAACTCAACGCTAATTCTAGTACACTACTACTAGATTACTTAATAATAATTTGGTTAACTCATCTTTAAGATTTTTGCGCTAGGGATTGCTATATTCCTTTTTCTTTTCGTCCTAGGATTACTATAATCTGTAGTTATATACATCTAGGGATTTAAAAAATTTTCTTGGTTCAACATATTAGGTAACTTATTTTCAAAGGATGCATTAAAATATTCTCTTACATTCCATTTGAATACTCCATTAAAAATGTTGTGTACTTGGGTCGTTGAGAGTGGGTGGTGGGTTGCGTGGGGACCTGATCTTCACCAAATTTGGAAAAGGTGGGGGGTGAGGACCTGATCTTCACCAAATTTGGAAAGGAAAAGTCAGATTTTACTTCGTCTGGACCTATATTACATGAGTTCTACTAATAAGGTTTCGTTTAATTCATAAAAAAAAATTAATTTTTTTTTATCTTTTTTATGAGGGGGGAACTAAAAAGTTTCTGTCAAATTTTTATTTTTGTATTTGGTAAAGTATGAAAAGTATTTAAGTAGGAATATTGTTATCCAAATTTTTTATAATAAATGTTAGAAAATCACAAGTGAAAATAACTCCCATGAGTTTTGAGAGTAATGATTTTACCCCTTACTTTTTCCTCTGTCAGAAAAATATTTCCGGAACTTATGCTTCCCAAATAAAGGAAAAGAAAGACTTTTTTTTCACGAGTTCTCAAATCCGTGAATCAAACGAGACCTAAAAGTAGTTTCGCCATATATTATATGGATAAAAAAAGGTTTATTTTTTATTTTTTAAGGCGTGGTTATGAAAATTCAACTTTTGATTAATTTGTACAATTATTTAAGTTACCTATACAATTAAATCACTTAATTACTTATTCCTACTTTGCAAAGTCCATCAAGTTACGTTGCCAGCAGCCATCACAATTAAATAACAATATTTATCACAGAGCGGGTCCCAACTATTTTGAGCTCATGCGCGAAATCTTAAAATGTGCTATCTTATAAATAAATACATTAAAAAAATAAATTAATTTTCTTTAAATGATAAGACTTCACATGCCACCAAAAACATATTACTATGGCAAAGAATCCTGAAAAAAACCAACGATTAAATATTTAATTATATCCTATTATTTTGAAATTAATATAATTGAAACAAAAAATATTGGTGCCCCTCTAATTATCTCTTATAGCATGAGAAGATTGAGATTAGATTTGGGAAGAAAGAATTAGAAAATAGCTAAAGATGCTCTTTCCCTATATGTTGTTAGGATTTCAGAAATTTGAGTTATTTTCTTGAAAATTTGCATTATTTTTTTTCTTTTTTTAATATATATATATATAGAAATAAAATATTGGTACCTCTTTTAATTTTTAAACCTTGGACGGTCACTCTGTCAATCTGCCCCAAAGCCAGCTCTGATTTATCATTGCAAATTACATTCAATAATAAAATATTTTAAAATAAACAATCGCATGAATGCACAATTATGTCTTAAAATAGTTTTCTTTGTTTTCCAATACAAAAAAAATATTTAATAATGATATAGGATTGGAAAAAAAATCGTCATAGGCGCAAAAATAAAAATAGAAAATCTTAAATTTTTGGATTACGAGTAAAATATAGTTTCATTCACCAACCAATCCACCCCGAGGCCAACTTTTGGCTCTGTTCTTGTTGGTATATATATATATAGAGAGAGAGAGAGAGTGAGTAAGTTTATTGGGTAGATATTGCTAAAATTTAGTTTGAGTAGACTTTAAATATATTAATTTAACTACTTTATCCTTTTTTTATTTTTTTAAAGTATAACGAAAAATTAAATTTGGGCTTAGGTTCAAGTGGTTAAACATGTATATATCACATAAGGTGTTAATGTTCGATTTTCCTCCTCTATTTACTTCTCCTAAAGAACTACCTAGATCTACTGTTTGATTTTTCTCCTCTACCTACTCCCCCTAAAGATCCACTTAGATCTATAACCATTTGTATAAAAAATAAAAGAAATGACTAAAAATATTCTATTGAAAAAAATAACAAATTTCATTGATTTAATATTTAATCTCTCGTAACAAAGTTTTAAAAAGTAATACATTTATAATTTTGGATTTCAAAACTGTAGTGATGGAGAGACAGAGTATTTTTATTTGTTGTATGTTTTTTAGATTTTTATACACATGTTTTTCATACAAATAATCTTCATATTTTTAAATAAATTTTAATTAGCATATTGTTGAAAATTAATTAGAGATAAATACTTGTTCACAAATTAATTAGAAGATAAATACTTGCTTAAGCATTACTTAAGCCTTGTTTAATATTTAATTGTTTGGTTTATCATATAAATACATGAACTGTTGGATTAAAAGATAAATGTTTAAATTAATATAAGAGAGTTTATCATATTAATTAGAATTTTTATTATCCTGCATTATCACTAATAAGAGAATTAATTTTTCAAAACACAATTAATTTGTACTATTCTCAATTACTATAAATCAACATTTAGTGTAATATTATTTGTCTCCTAATATTTATCTCATAAATTGAATTAATTATCTTTGTCCTTCTACTATCAAGCCACATTTAGCGTAACATTTAATTTTTTTTTTCCATTTAGTGATTAAAATGTTCATTGATCTGATTTTTAAAAGCTGCCAAGTCAAAGAATAATTGAATATGCTTTCTTTTATATGTATAGATATATGTACAAGTACACAGTACAAATCTATCTATAACATATAATATATTATGAAAGAAATAGTAACATTAATTACTTATTAATTAACTTTCTTAAATTCTTAATGGTAATAACATTAATTAATCATTAATTACTTTTTATATAATCTTAATGCATAATAAAATAATAATTATAATACTTTTTAATTTACTATGGAGGAAGTAGCATCAATTAACATACTATTTTGATATACTATTTTTTTAGAATGGCTTCAAATTAATAGTTTTATTTTCAGTTTGCATAGCAAAGTAGAGTTGTATTCTCAACTATTAATTATATTCAAATTAATATCTTCTTGAAAACAATAAAGTAAAAGCTGCAAAACTAATTTAAAATGAGGCAATATATGTTTTATTCTTAGCACGCAACATATTTAAGCAAATTATTTGGCAAAGCGATAAGACAAACGCAACTAAGATTGCATGTTTGTTTTAATAATATGGATAAGTAACTTATATAATAATAATGTTTGTAGGAATTAAGAATCCAATTAAAGGAAATATAATTTTATGCTTGTATTCAATTTGTTGTGTATAATATAATCATTAGTTTTATGTTGAACTAATACTTTTAGATAGTACTCATTATTGATTATGACTCAAATCTTTTGTATAATTTACAAAAAAATTGTACTTTTGATTCATTAATCACTTTTAAAATTTTGCTCATTGAATTAAATTGCTCATATTTATGTCTTGTTAAAATTATAGGATAATAATAATCATGTAATAATTTGTTTTTTTATATTTAAAAATGCGCACTTGACATTTTCTCTAACCGAAAGTAATATGCATTTGTATATATAATTATTTTTACTAAATTATATAATACAATATACATACATATGTTTTTATATTTACAAATAATGTTAAATTATCTACACATTTTTTTAAAAAATTATTAAATGCTCGTACATCACACAGGTTGTTAACAAGTAGAATACATTCTCGTATTGTAATTTAATATCATATTTAATTGCAGTTTAATTTAGTTCAACTCAAACAAACTAGTATATATCACGTGAAAATAATTATGGAGTGTTTGGAAACTCAATTCCGAACTTTAAATTAAAGCAAAAATTATCTTACATAATTCTAACACTTTTTTAGAAATTTCCATTACGTTAAATTTTTACTCGAATTCCAAAGCTCATATATAATTCGGTTCCCGAGCACACCAATAGAAGATTAGTCAAGGTCTTCTTCAATTCAGTGACCAGAAATTGCAAACACCATAAAATATAATAAATACCAAACCTAGCAATAGAAAATTGGTTGTTTGCATCATTGACCATTAATTCTCCGTACCCCCAACTTTTGATTAATTTTGACAATCAAAGTCTTGTTTGATAATAACATGAAAAACAATAATAAAAACAACGAATTTACATAAAAGTTTAAAAATAAGTTAAAATATGTGGTGAGATATTTACCATAGCATACTTATGAAAATTTTCATGAATATATATACTTCATCTTTCTTATTTTAATTTTGTGATTTTTTTTTCTTCCTCATCACTCAGAGAAATTTAATTACTATAGAAAAGGACAAAAAAATAAGAGTTAATCTCACCACATACCTTAAATTATTTTCTAACTTTTCATACAAATTAATTGTTTTTTCTATCAATTTCCATCTTGTTATCAAACCAAACCTAAGTTACCCGTGCAATGAAATCACTTAATAGGCCTCTCCTATCATGTATTATTATCATCTACCAACTAGGAGTGGGAATCAATCGATTTGGTTTAGTAAGTGCCTATACCGAAACCAGGACCGTGATGCTTGGTATTTTTGGTTCTTGATTTTTGAAAAAATGAAACCAAAACAAACCATGCGGCCGTACTACTAGAAAAAAAACATTTTTATGACGGTGAAAAAAGTCATTAATATACTTATATTATGTTTTTTGGTGCAATCAAAAACTGTCACAACCTTTACCGTCATAAAAGAATTCACCGTCTTATTATCTGGTTCTTAAATGACGCTTTTGTGAAACACGTGCTTGAAGTTGACGTGTACAATGTTATTATCTGTTAAAAACCGTCATGTCTAGGTCATAAATATAATGGTTTTACTCTTTACAAATAAGTAATTGGTTATAGGTACATAATTCTTCAAAAAAGCGTCATATATCTACAATTAAGGCAAGCTTGTCTTACAAAAGTAGTCATTTTTATGTTGAAACTGTCATGTATTTGAAGTACATTGACAACAGATATAAGAAAGCTGTCATGAATGAAAAATATTTTTTAAAAAAATTCTAAATAAAATTTAAAGCCAATCCAACAATTTTAAGATCTAATATACACACAACTATCTAACACAATATATAAGAAACTAAATCAAAACCCAATTTTACATTAGTAATTCTCCACAAAAGGAAGATACTAAATCCATATCCAACAATCAAGTTAACTAGCTACCTATATAAAATGTACCAACACAAACAGTTTATCCACATTGGAAAAATAAATAAGAAATGAGATGGAGAACTAAATACACAAAATCAAGACCATGTATACTAACCATGTACCCATCTTGTTAAGCATCAAAAAGGAATATTGCTAAAGAGGCTAGTCTATATTTGCACCATAACTTTTCAAAACAAAGTCCTTCGCACAACTTACAAGTAGCAGAATCTCAATTACTCAATCCACCTAATTAACTTGTGAACACAACAATTGCACGAGTTACATGCTCTCTCAAAGTAACGAATTAAAATCCAAAAGATCAATATTATGATGTAAATCCATTCACCCTATTTGATGTTTTAAATCCATGAACACGGTTCTATTAATCTGCATTTTATTTTGCATGTTTGTTTTGTTTTGTAAGAAACTAAAGGCAAAACACTATTATAAAGAAAAGTACTTAGTAGTACCTTTTTTTAAAAACAATACCAAGCAGTACTTTTTTTTTGGTTTAGATACTTTTTAGTACCACATGGTGTCCGAGCCAGCTTTCGTACAACCCGACTAATCCTTGTTCGCGGAACAGTGGCCAGCTGCTGGCCACCAGATGTTTTTGTAGTTGCTGGGATTTGACCGGGGGAGCTCACAGTCGAACCCCAATACTTCACTATGCATTAAAATCCAACCATCACCCAAGACAAGAACTGCACTTTTATACCACTCAAAAATGCATGGCCTGATCACCTCTGCTAAGTGAGAATTCCTAAAATGCTGAAAGAAAATGAGAATTAATTGCTTGACCAAGTCTTTGTTTGTTTACCCAAAAAAATGTCGTTGCTTGCTTATTGCGCCATATCTCTGCCAAGCACACAAATATAAATAAAACAACAATTTTTTTTAAAGATAATATCATATATTAAATTACAGCGTGAAGAAATGCAGAGGCACGTAGCAAAATGGGATTGTGACAAGAAAAAACAAATTAGAGCATGAAAAACAATATGTAAGAAATAGAATCCATGAGGAAATGCACTGTACAGATTAAAACAACTAGAAGACAATCATATATCATACAATTGTTTACTAATTTAACTTTTTTTTGCCTACAATTGAATAATCACAAATACTATAACAATTTGAAATGTTTGCTTCTCAAGGAATACAACAAATTTTAGGTGTAACTACAAACGATGAAAACGAATCTCGCAAACCCTAATTAATAATTACTACGTCCATCTCAAATTGATAGTCCCACTTTGATTTTTACTACCTTTAAAAAAATTATTTTCTATAGTGAGATTTGGTACATTGAATATGTTCCAAAATGAAAAGGGACCATCAACATGGAAATCCTAAAGAGGAAAGTGGGACCGTCAAATTGAGACAGATAAGTACATTTTTAAAAGTGTAAAAACATCAACTAACCCATGTATTGATAATAAGTTGTACAATGACAAGAAATTAGCAAGCGATAAACAAAAATAGTAATTAAATGCAAAGCTGGCTAGGACCAATCAATATTGGAATTAACTTCCCAATTGCTAAATTAATCATTTAAATAGTCAAAGGAAAGCTAAGAGTCACATTGCAAGATCGAGTACTGCTATAGATTTAGTACGAACATTTACTAAATTAAGCTGCTTCTACTAAATAAATTATATATATGTGTGTGTGCGCGCTCTTTTCACACAACCAAAAAAAGAATAGACGATTTTTTAATTAATATTTGATGACGATAAGTTTATATGAATTATATATATACCTAAATTAATAAGTTTTTAAGAAATAAACCAAGTTGCCTCATCCTTCCATGCTTTAACTGATGATTATCTCTTAGTTGCAAAGCGGTTAAGAACATAATTGGAAATTAAATCACCAGTGACAAGAAAATAGTGCCCATAACAGATAAAATAAATTAGATAGATTAACCTATTCTAGGTAAATGAAACAAAGATTTCTTCACCTCTTCTATTTGAGCATTTAAACAATTTGATAGTTTAGATATTCATATGAGAATCGCGTAAGGCGAATACTAATTTTGTGAGACAATGATACTAATTTCTTTTAGTTTATATTTAATATGCATTTACTGTATGTGATTCCTTTTCCACTAATATTCTAAAGGTTTTCAGGTTATGGGGGCTAAATGAAGTCATTAGTGAAGACCCTAACCGACCAATGATGACTTAAATATCAACAATGACTTGATTTGCTTCTATATGCTTATGAGGAAGTGAACATAACAAGTCCAATACGAATACATTTTACCTAAATTTCTAATCAAAGACACTTTGTAAAGCATGATCAGAACTCATCTTCATTATACTCATATTTGTTATATTTGTCCATTTTCTATAAAATAAAATGGGTAAAAATTAATTTTTTATTAAAAATCAACAACCAACATACAAGAAATACAAATAAAACATCAGCCAAAGAAACTCTCACCCTAAAAAGGAACAACAACAAAGCACCTCACCCTTAAACAAACAAGATGGAATCAATAGAAGCCATATTCATTACAAATCTTCCATTTTTTTTTATCATATTTTCAATATTTAATGAATGTGCTACTTACCTCAAATATGTTCTCCAATAAGAGTTGAAGAATGAAGTTTTCCGCACAGCAGTCGGCGATTGAGAGTGGAGGTTTACGGCATAGCGATGGAGAACGGGGGTTTTCTGCGCTCAATTTGAGGTGGCTCTGCAAGTGATTGGGGAGATAGGGTTTCGACTCTACACATGGGGAAAGAGGGGAAGGACTCTACACGCAAGGGAATAGGGGAGGGTGGGATTGGGAGAGAGTGGGTCGATTGAGAGAAATTGTGCGCAAGTCTTAGCAAGCAGCGCGCAATTACGAAATTAAATGAAATAAAATTTAAGTGTGGGCTAATAATTAATAAGGGGTGGTGCTATTTCCACCCCACAAACTACTTGCTTCCACTCCCACAAAAAAAAAAGTTCTAAACTTCTATTTCCACCCCACTCAATTAATCATTTTCAACCAACTAATTACCCATTAACATTAATTACTATTCATCATCATCTTCATCTTCATCTTCTTCTTCTTCTTCTTCTTCTTCTTCCTCTTCCTCTTCCTCTTCCTCTTCCTCTTCCTCTTCCTCTTCATCTTCATCTTCTTCTTCTTCATCGGCTTTTGTACAGAGTTATCTACCAGTACAATTCAACCCTTGTGCTTAAGGTCCAGTGTGTCCCATGTATAATGAGAAACGGCATTCGGATCTTTTTGTAGTTGCTGAATGAGGCTTTATGCGGCGGTATTGTTGGCCCATTCTTAGAGGATATCGTCGACGCAATTAACCAGGAAACCTCGTAATCAGAGCATTTCTCTGCTCGATAACACTTGTAATACCCCTACCTTAATTAGTAGGATAACACCTGTAATTAAGACCTGAAACGTTACTAACCTACTTCAAACGAGCTACAGTAGGTTTACAATAAATAATGAAAAAAATAAATCCAAGAAAGTCACATAGCATGGAATAAATAACCCTGATAATCATGTTGTAGGTGATAATATAAAACATGAGTGTAATATACATTTATACACCTACATGTAATTCGAGAGGCGTACACACCATATCAACATGTATTATAAGGTAAAATAACCAACCTAGCCGTGGCTTGCCATATACACACACCTATACAATAAAAATGAGTTGGTATCAGAGGTCCTATACTTCGTTCCCGATCCAGTCGCTTATTCTGTCTTATCCATCTCCTGGATACCTGAATTTGTTTACATAAAACGGGGTGAGCTCACAGCTCAATAGGGGGTATAACAGGCAATATTACATACAAAACGTAATTAACTATTTAATAATAAATCATGACTCAACTGATAAAATAATGCATGCATGTGTATATGCAGGTTACCTCTCTTGTATCAACTATTATATCGAGAGAATACTGAGGCCAAATCGATTAATAATAATAATAATAATAACAACAATGGGCTTGATCGCCCCCAAGAAATACCAAAGCTGGGTCGAGCCATAATCATAAAAACAAGAATTCGGCAAATCGCCCCAGAGAATAAATCGAACATAATCACGATATAACATCATCTGGCCCATAAATAAAAATCATCATCATCATATCATAATATAATTGGACCACATGTCCATCCATATCATATCACAAAATCACAAGTGCTTTGCCGAGGTTTAGATTTTCGGGTTACTCATTACTGGCTCTAGACAGCCGACCTCATTGCTGTCCCTCAGGAGTTTAGGGATTTTGAACTCAAGGGTATCGAGCCTTACTTATTTTTAAATCGGCAAGCACCAGTTAATACATATTCCTTTCATCATTAAAGGGTTACAATAAAAATCATAATCGGATCCGTTACGGGATCACATCACGTCCCATAATGATATAACAGACATAAGAAGATTTCGGCACCATAGATACAAGATATATACTCATATGATATGCCATAAGAATAGTCCGAGCTTGGCGAAAAATCTCCAAGAATCTGGTTTACACAATAACGATGCACATTATGCATAATATACTAACAAATGAACATTTAAAACAACTTATACCATATAACTATAACAAATCTTTATACATATCTCTTGATGTATATAATTCATTAATTAATTAATTTCATAAATATACAACATCTATACATCCAAGGGATATCTCATGTATGTCAAATAACATATATATTTCAAGTATAATGGCATATCTTGCTTCAAATCATATACACATGGCTTTATAAATCATAAAATATTATCATCCTCATCATATATATAATAATTTTTAAAATAAAGACAATTAATATATGATGATTTATATAGAATAAAACTATATTATCGTGTTTTAAAAATAATTGAATCCCTACTTCAAAATATTTAGTCCCAAAGAATAAAATTTGAGTTGATAACCCGAACCCTGACTAGTACAACTCTAAAAATTTTATACCGTTGCGTTGCCCTCGATGTATAGAACAACTTTCCTTTAAGGCTTGACTCAATTCGACGGAGTTTTGATGACCAATTTATAAGGAGTAAGCTTTGTACCTATTTTTATTATATTTCTCTCTTTCTCTCGGCCATAAGAATGGAAGAATGAAAATGAAAGAAGCCATCATTTTAATCAAGGTTGAGTCGGTGATGTCAAGGAAAAAAAATATAACTTTTGCTTAATTAAGGCATTTCATCCTGAAATTTCATAACTTTATAATTTAGTCCATACTAAACTTATGAAATTTTACAACTTGGTCCATGATCAACCAAGATTCTTAAACTCCTCAAAAATTTTACTTAGTCGAGATTAATAGGTGTCTAATTTACACTAATTACAATACAGGGTATTACAGCGCTTTCATTCCTTTTTTTCTAGATGATTTTTAAATCTTACTCAGTCTGATTAGATATGTCACTAAAACAAAGTTTTTCCGTTTTAATCGTATGTACAGGTCGGAGGACCCACCCCAGAGATTAGACTAACGAGTGGTCGAGTGAATTTATGAAAGAGGAACTATTATAAGCATTACCTTTCTCTTTTTTGATTTTTCCTCCACTCACCTCCACGGGCGAATATAGTCTACTACACTATTTCTTGGCGCTCTGGGAGTATCACGAATCCTAGCGTGAGTGAAGGAACGGCCATGGACCTCTCCCTGTTAGCCCAAAAATCGATAAAGGGGGAGGGCACACGGGGCAGAAAATGAATGAACTAATGTACCCGATAGAAGGTCTTAATAAAGCTCCTACCTCATTGTTTGCATGGGCAGTGCAACTTCGGGAATAATATATAATTTTTATTAAAATATATATATTTTGTATTAAAAGTTATCACATTTTAAAATTGTAGGAAAAAAAATGAAGAAACAGAAAGCTGACGCAGGAATGTAAATTGGGAGTGTATTTTATAGAACCAATTTACACAAAATTCATTTTTAAAATAACTATTGGAGACTAATTTTTTTTACAAGTTTTGTAAAATTTACACAAAACATAAATATAAAAGACTATTGGAGATACTCTTAGTATGTATTCATAATCTTATAACATCTCACGCCACTCTTTATATATATATATATATCATAACAATACTAACATTGTAGAAATAAACTTAAAAATTATAGTACATAATAAGATAAAACCAAAAGATATTGCACATATAAAATATAAAGTTAATTTATACTTTGTCCTTATTTTTGATATTTCGATTTGGTATTTTTGGATTTTTTTATTTTTGGTATTTCCTGTTCGATATTTCCAATATTTCAATTTTTAAACAATGAAAACAAAACTAACCCATTGAAAATTGGTATTTTTAATTTTTAATATTCCAATTAGAAAATTAGTCTAAGGTCCCATATTTTTTAAATGAATTTACTCAAGGGTACACATTTTGAGGATATTGTTTTAAAGACATACATTTTAAAAAAGAACCATGTTTTGTTAAAAGCCCCGGTTATTTTTTTGCCTAAAAAAAAAAAAGCCCCAGTTATTTTTTTATATTTTTGTGTGTATTTTGTATATATTATCCTTATTATATTTTTTTTAGATCAAATGTACGCTAGACCTTTTCATTTTATCGACAAAACACTCCCAAATAGATAGAATAAATTGGGGTAACTATTGTCTTATGAATTAGGATAAATTGTCATCGTAGATATAAATAGAGTTTTTAGATTTACTCAAACTTCTTTAACCTTCTTCCTCTTTTTTTTTCTCACCAATTGATTGAAATCTATTTATATATTAAATGTTTCCACAAAATGTGCCTTTTAAATTAAAGGCTCTGTTCCATAAAATGTGCCCTACGTTTTCTTTTATTCTATCTATTGGAGTAGTGTTTTTAAAGTTTGAGGGAGTAGAATGAGTTGAATGTATCTGAGGGCAAAAATTATAGTCATAATGGAGAAACTATACACAATGTGAATGGGGATTTCATTGCGAAGTTGAGTCAAAAGATTAAGGACAAATCCAAGATGTATTTGATATTTTTTTTATTATTTTGTTTGTTTTTAAATTAATTGTGGGAGTTGGTACAATTTTTGATTTGGATTATGTTTGAGAAGTATATGTAAGGTTACTATGCATATCATTTTTATAGAGTTTAAAAATTGTTAGTCCATACATGTAAGTAAAATTTCCTATGTCTTGCTTCTTTTGTTGTTTTGTGTTTCTTCAATTAAATTTTTTATTTTTGTGCATAATATGCATGCCTATATTTTGTACATAATATGTCTATATATAAACATGCACTTTAATATGCCTATGTAACTTAATATGTCTGTATGCATGTGAAACTTATTATGCCTCGTATATTTGAGTTGAATTTTATTAACATTTCTATGTCTAAAAATTATTATTTTTTGAATGTAATTGTTTACATAAACACATGCATATTCATTTACAAAATTATTTTCATATGAATGGATATTATATATTAAAATGTCTGATGAATTATGAATTTATGTTAACATTATAAAAATATAATTTTAGGATATAACTTTGGTAATATCCTTTAAGTCGGATTTTAAATTTTGAATCAATTTTTAATGGTTTGACTTGTATTTTTTCAATTTGAATTCAGATTATATTCTAGACATTTTCCATATTTTTAAGGAATTGAATTTATGTTAGGATTAAATTATAGTTCGAATTTTAAATTTTCGAATTTATTTGATTCATTTGACTTATATGTTGTTCAATTTGACTCGATTGAATTTTGAATAAAATTTCTATTAGAATTGAATTTAGTAAAGGCTATTATGGGAATTTTTGGATTTTGTTTCTAGTTTTATTATTTATTAATTTTAATATTTGTAATTGTCCTTTTATCTAAAATTGGCCTTTTGTTAAATGTATGGCCTTAAAACAATTGATCAAAAATACGTATTATTAAATAGATAGAAAATCATACTTTTGTCTTTAAATCAAAATTAAGCCCCCTTATTCTTAATTTGCGAAGTCTATCAGCAGCCATCGTTGACAATTAATGAAAATGGGAATTAAAGCCAATTAACCAAGAGACCAAGGGTAATGTTGTTTTGGGGGCTTGTTTGCTTTTGACTCGAAATTTTCTATCTTTGACTATGAAAACGGGAGGTTTGGCTACTTTTTATTATTCTTTCACTCTAATTTCATTTAATAGGTCTAATTTGAAAGTTAAATATATGATTTTTTTTATAAAATTTAACGAAGATGATCTTTATAATAAATAGACCGTCTCAACAAAATTTCATTAAAAAATTTAAATTGAAAGTGGGCATAATAAAAAATTGATACATATGTTAATTTTCAACCATTAAAAATTTAGATGGTAATCTCTCACCCACTTCTAGATTGAAACTTCCAATGGAATTTTATGAAAATGATTTGCCTATCGTAGAGATCATCTCTACTAAATTTTTATGAAAAAAAAGTATCCGTTATAACCCTCGAACTACAATTTATTAGATGGAATTTGATTGAAAAGTAATGGAAATAAGTTAATTTCAAAAATAGAAAATTAAGCCAATTAAAAAACAAGGACAATTACATATGTGATCTGTGGGTTGCAAATTCCCTTTAAAAAGCCGAAAACACGAGGGCATTTAATGGTTTTGGGGGCTAGCTTCCTTGCTTGATTCTTCTTAATTTGACAATGAATATTATATGTACTTTCTTATTATAGATGCAAAATTAAGTACAAAGAACAAAGTAATAGTCAACCTCGTGTCGTGATTTAATAAATATAGTTAATTACAGTTTAGTTCCACTACCCTCTTCGATCAAGACGTGCTCAATACTAATTCTAACAACAGAAATTTGGTTGTATAGTTGATTAGGTTATTTAGACCATTCAACAAGCCCTAAATAATGTTGAAATTAGTATTTTTTTTTTATTAAAATTAAAGTGGGACTACAAATTCATTTGAGAGGGGGAGTCAAACTATATATTTTCTTCCCGCAAAATCAAAACCTCAAGTAGCCCATTAAAAACATAATAAGACATGCGTCACGAATTTGTCTCAACAACTCAAGTATTTTGTGGGTTGAATACACACTCCAAATTAATGCATGATAATGAAAATTATATATATATATAAAACAAATATTAGCATATACGAATTATATATATATAGAGCGAGGCTTTAGAAATAACTTCCTTCTTTTAATTAAAAAACAAACATTTTCTTGTTTTGGGGGATTGAATTTTTTGATGAATTTTGGCGGGAATGATCTTCATGATTGATCAACTCTATCAAGTTTTATCAAAAAAATTCAATCACGAAGTGGGTGAACTAAAGATTGATATATATATATATATATATACACGTGTGTGTGTGAATTTCAACCATTGAAATTTTAAATTTTTAGATCACCCATTTTCTTGTTGATTTTTCTGATAAAATTTGGAGATCATTCTTACCAAATTTCTTAAAAAAATGATTGTATTTATTCTCTAAAAAGGAAAATTCTGTTCTTAGTTAAAATAATTTGTTCTAGAACCTGGTTGTATATATATATATATATTTTCAACAAGAAAAAGTAGAAAGAGAAATCAGACCTATAAAATACCTCTATGCAAGTGAAAATATAGGGCCGGCAATATTTGACACGACACGCTAACCCGACACGAACTCGATACGGAGTTAGCGGGTTTGGGTCAAGCATAAACGGGTTCGTGTCAATTTCGGGTCAGACACGCTTAACCTGCAAACTAAACGGGTCTTGTTCGGGTTAACCCGCTAACTCGAAATTGACCGGCAATTAACACGATTATTATTTTTATTTTCTTTTACAGCTATATATATATATATTTTATTTTGCCATCTTTCTTGAACAATTATATTCTTATTTGGAGTATTTGTAGTAGATGATAGTTATTATGTTTTTAATGATGGATAAAGTACTATTTTTTTATGTTTATGCTTCGGTGATGGAATGTTATATATTTTGATTCTAGATTATTAATATTGAATTTTGGTATTGGGTGATACTTATTATTACTTATTAAAAATTTAAAACTATTATAAAACAAGTTAATTTTTTTTGCATGAGACTTAATTGTCATAATAATTTTAAAAAGTTAATCGTGTCGTGTCGAGTTGCAGATTTAACATGACCTATTTATTAAACGGGTTAGTCGGGTCGGGTCGTGTAACCTGTAAAATAAATATGTTGTGTTCGAGTTAATATAAATGACACGATTAGTTAAACGGGTCGTGTTCGGGTTGACACTAATACTGTAATACTTGTGTGTTGACACGACCCGAACACGACACGCGAACCCGAATTGCCAGCCCTAAGTGAAATCACCTTGAGAAGGAGGCCGGCTCAACGGTCAAAATGTGGTGAACTACTCCCACAGAGCCAGATAGCAATTTTGCTAATAATTTCTCATTGATTTCACTTGCTGAGCAATACAACCATATATAGGAGAAGAAGATAATATTCCCCTCACGTTCTCTCCCCTCCTACTCCACATGATCTTAACAACCTGCTCACATTTTCCAACTGAATAAAAGGAAAATAAAAGAAAAGCCTAAAGCAAGTATCCTCTTCAGACGACATCGTCTCACTAAGCTGGCCAATTTACTACCATACCCTTAAATTCATAACACATAAAACAATTCTTCATTTACAAGAATACTTCTTCATTTACTAGAATACTTCTTCGTCCTTTGGATATGTCCTCTAGTTTAGCAACAAGTCTTGTGGCCCTTGCGAGTTTGATTTTGATTAATTAACTAAGATAAACAAATTTCCTGGAAAGGAAATCTCAATTTTAAAAAAAAATGAATAACCTAGACCCAAAAATATGAAATAAGTCTAGTGAAGGTATATATATATATGCATAACACAATCCATGAAATGAAATTTTTTTCCAGGAAAGGAGATCTCAATTTTGAAAGAATGACCAAAAAAAAATTATCCATAAAAAATGTTGAAGACAGAACCCCCCCCCCTCCCTCTCTCTCTCTCTCTCTCTCTCCCCTTTTGAATGAATTGTTCTGTATCTTGTGTGTCTTTGATGTATTATTGTAAGATACAATAACTAAGGTATCACAAACGAGATACAATTTACATATCACATTGTTTTTAGGTCTATGTCGTCGTACCATATTGTGTCTTGTGAGATATATTATTTACAGCAATGGTCATTTGCGTGCACCGATCATGTGGTCTCCCTTTGTTGTAGCTTTTGCAATTTTCCTTTTTGGATACTTAAAAATGTTACATGTTAATTGTTTGTTTACTTCTTTGATATCTGCTATAAACAATGTCAAATAGTTCAGCGGATCGATTAACTTTCCGTTTCTCGTGCCCATTTGTGTACAACTATTTTAATTGATCTGTTTCTTGCTAACATTTCTTTGTACATTGACATAAAAATTATTGCTTATATATATAGCAGTGGTTCTTGGAGAACCTTGTACAGAGATTGATGACGGATACAACTATAAAAGCATCTTAAATTCTAGTTTTGATGGGGCAAAAGCCTAATTGGAAGTCCGCTAACCAGCATCGGGAATGGGTCATATACAATCTTTTCGTTTGGAATTACCTTTTCCCATTTGAATTTTGTTACTAACCTATGCATAAAGACTAGTACTTCCAAACGAGCAAACTCGCTTCCTGGGCACATCCTTGGTCCTCCTCCAAATGGTACAAAAGTGAACGGTATCGGCCCATTTCCTTCGAATCTTGAAGGATCAAACTTCTCCGGATTTGGGAAGTATTTTGGATCTTTGTGCGTCGTATGTACACTCCAAAATGTCTTGTAATGAAATAATTATTTGAATGATTAGTATTTGACAAATATAATAAATTAATGTTGCATGAACCAAAAAGAAAAAGAATATTCCTAAAATCACCGCTAAATGCATCTGAACCATTCATCACTTTATGTCTCTCATATTTTAGTGCATATGTGATTCAAATTCATTTAGGCTATAGTATTTCGGGTAATTTTAGGTTACATAGTATTTATGGATGATTATATATGAAGTTTCAACCGTAAAAATTAGAAAGAAAAATCACTCTTGATTATATAGAAAGTATACCTTCCATCCCTTAGGAACTGAGAAGTTCCCATAAGTAAAATCGCTTATAGCTTCTTTGAAAGCTCCACTAGCAGGAGGTGCAATTCTCAAAACTTCATTTACGACGTTACGAGAATACTTCATATTTTGTACGTCCCCCCAACTCAACAACTCTTCTAGCCCTTTCGATTTCGCAATCCCGATTTGTTCTATTAACCAAGATAAACATTTTTTTAGGAATAAAGTAAAAACTACGAAATACGTCAAGTGAAGATATGCCCAAATATTTATGAATGTATTTATTTCATTTTTAGAAATTTTCACTTACCTTCGAGGACTTTGGCATAGACATCAGGATGATCCGCAAGATAATAGATGACAAAGGTCATTAGGGTGCTTGTAGTTTCATGGCTCGCAAACAGTATACCCAAGATCATACCAGGGATCCACGTCTCATTTAAAAATTTGCCTTCTTCATCAGTCCACATGAGCATCTTTGATAAGAGGTCATAAGGACTTTCCTCATTTCTCTTCTCGGACAAATCGTTTCTCCTCTGCTTGACAATTGGCATAAGTTCTTCTCTAAGCAAATTCGCAGCCTTAATAGCGCGATTAAAAGCCGTGCCTGGTAAATTTATAGGCACCGTAAGTAGACCCGTGGTTACAAGCTCGAAAGTAGCAGCAAACCTAGCGACAAGCCCTGGATCTTCGACGCTCATGAATAGCTTACAAGCCATAGAGAAGGTCAAGTTTTTCGATTGAGGGAAAACTTTGACTTCTCTACTGGGGTTACTCCATTCTCTATCCACTTCATTCCTTGTAGTATAATCCATTATAGGTATGTACTTTTGGAGCGCTTCGGGCTTGACAAATTCGGGGAAAATTTTGCGCATTATATTAGCAGTAATCATTACGGTTGTGTTGGGGGAGCTAAAGATTTTATCAGTATTGGGTAAGAACCACGAAACTACGAGTTTGTTTTCATTAGAGAACAAGAACTTGTTGCCGGAAGGGCCGCAAAGAACGGCCACTGGTTCACCGGCTATGGAGGTCTTGAATATATCCGGGGAATATTTGTTCATTCTTTCATTGACGAAACTGGCAGGGTGACCGGCCCTGCCGGCGGAGATGAATCTGAGTGTTTCTCCGATGAGTGGCCACCCGGTTTTGCCTGGTGGGAGTTTTGGGTAGGTGGTTTTGTGTTTGTAGAAGTAGAAGAAGAAAATGAGAAAGGATGGTATGAATAGGAGTCCTGTAAGAAGGGACGAGAGGAAGACATCCATTGTAGCTAGTTATGGTTGTTTCTATCTTTGTCCTTTCTTGTTAAAAGATGAAGATGGTGTGCTATAGTAGGTTCAGACGTGTTACATTATATAGGCAAATTAAAGGAGTCTTGAATTCTTAGGTACGTTAAGAAAAATAAAAATAAAAAAAATCCCAAGTCTATTTTTTGGACAACATATCCTTGGTTGACTGTTGAGAGATCCTTTGGGAATGGGCTCCCAACATTATTTTTTCCATCCAAATTTATTCAAGGGGATGTAGTTGGAGACTTGAATTGATGAGTTTTTTCACAAAACTTGATGGAGATGATATTTGAAATGAACGAGTAGATCAATTTCACAAAATTTTATCGAAAAATTCAAACCAAAAGTGGGTGAAATAGTAATCTAAAATTTTATTGGTTGAAAATGAATTTACGTATTAAATTTTTACTACACTTACTTCCGATTTAAAATTTTTAATGAAATTTTGTTGAGATGATATATTCATTATAAATATTATCTCAACCAAGGTTCGTGAAAAAATTCATTCATTGAAACCTCGAATTAGACCCCCTTGGTCGAACTTGGATAGAAGAGGTATCCTTTGAGAGATTGGACCTTTAGCGTATACGTACTAGATTTTTGCATATATGCGACACATGCGCAATATAAATATAAGTGATTTAAAGATTTTTTTAAAAGAACGTGGTACGTAACCAGCAGTTGAACGTATCTTAATATCCCTTTGGCTTGCAAGCTCAAGGGTTCGAATCCTATTTTTTTATGCAAAAGAACATCTACAGCGTAAAGAGTAAAACTTAACCCTAAATTTGTAAATATACTTATTAGTTTCTTCAGATGCCACACCAGATATGTTAAAAAAATAGCCACACAGGTGTGCCAAAGCTCAGATCGTATGGTTCATATGAATAAGCCAAGCTTAAAGAAAAAAAGAAGCTTTATATGAGTAACACACACTCATATGGCTTGAGGGAGAAAAAAAGTTCATAAGAGTAACACAAACTTGTATGGCTTGAGGAGGAAACGAAAGGTTCATACAAGTAAGGCACACCCTTACCATTTAATTTTTTTATTTTTCTTTTTTGTTATATGAGTAACACACCCTTTTGATTCATATAAGGAAAATTTTGATAGATACATTCATTTTCGGCATTGAAATTTTAAATGATCACTTCATCCACTTTTAAATTGAATTTTTTATTAATTTTTATGAAAATAATTTAGTCATTAACTAAATCATTTCCAACAAGTTTTATAAAATTTGTCAGCTTTGCTTGACCTTGAAATAAATCAAAATTAAAAGAAATTCAACCAAAAGAATATTAGAAATTAAGGGGGCTAGTAGATATGGCAGGATAGAAAAATGAAGACATGTTTTGTGTTTGTACCCCATATTTGATTTTCTTTGTATTTGCATCTTGCCGTTAGTGAATTTCGTTAATTAGTGTTTAAACTTTTTTTTGTTGACCAAAATGCCCTTATAACTACTCACCCTATATTTTATTAGTATTTTGAATTTGCACTTCATCTTGAGAGAAAGCAATGATATTCTTCATTAGAAACTAAGTAGGAGTATAAAAAATTCAATATATTATGAATGAATTAGGAATTGAAATGACCTGTGCATAGTTTTCAATATTTATTTTAAATTCATAAATCACACTTTTCTCCTCATGACGTTCTTTTAGTTTGACAATATAACCACGTTACAAAATTAGTTTTATTACACCATATCCTATTGCTATAATTTAAACGACTTATTGCATAGTGTTTTTTTTATATGTATATATATAATAATAAAAAACTACCTCTGTTAACTTTGAAGTACAAGAGAACGAGTGGGTACTTTAGTTGAGAAAGGTGCTCGTTTGAATTAGGGGAGGTCCTAGGTTCAAATATCACCAGGAGAGGAGATGGGAATTTTTGTTATTTTAATAAAAAGGGCGAGACTTATACTACCTCCATTTTTTTTTTTATAAAGAAATAGTGTGTAAACTCAAATTAGAAGAAAAACATGGGGTAAAAAGTTACAAGGGCATTATGGTCAGAAAAAATATGATTCAAAAGCATCTAACGGACATTTGTAACAGTAGGGTGCAAAGATAAAATAAAAATAAATAAATGAATGTAAACGCAAACATGGCTCAAAATATAGGGTGCAAAGTTAAAATATCTCAAAAAAGAATGAGTGAGTTAAATAATAAAACAACAAATAATAATGATAGAGGGGAGATTGATAAGCAACTGAGATTTTACTCCAAAAAAAAAAAAAAAAAGCAACTGAGATTTTAGTTTCGTTTTGTGAGTGGGTGGGTGCATATACATATATATATATATATATATATATTCATCTGTTCCACTGCGTTAAAAATATTGTTCATGCTTTTTTATTTTTATCTTTAGAGAATTAGAACTTTTTATATTTTTTAAAATTATAAGTTGTGGACTTAATGTTCCGTAATTAATGAATTTCTGTCACATTTATTAGCCATTTAAAAAAAATTAAGTTACCTGTCTGTCATATACCTCTTGCTTATTCTAAAATAAAAGTTTCTTAATAAAATTTAAATTTCCAGCAGCCATATTTGACCCTTATGGTTTTTATTTTTTTGGCGATAGTCTTAGCTCGACCTTGTCGAGCTATATATATTATATATTTATCTAAATTGGTTTTTTATTTTCAATAAAAAAATGAAAGCCATCTTTGACTCTTCCTTCACTTATGCGCCCAAGTATTTGTCATCCATCACTTAATTTGTATTATATATATACACGTACTTACACAGGTGATATTTGGCGATGGATGACATGGAGCTAGCGTACAATATATATATATATATATAATGGAAATGTAGAGAGAGATCTCTTGGTCTCTATAATAATATATATAAAAAAAACGTGGTGTGTATAACCTTGCACTTGGTAGAGAGAGAGACGAAATAGAGAGAAAAATTAGTAAACTCTTTTGAGAGGTTAATTAAATTATTTTTTTAAGCGAATGATTTTTTTTTGCATAAACTTTGATTTTTTAAATTGAGATTAAGTATATTTGGATTAAGGATAGAAAAGTGTATTTTTTCTATATTCTTTACATTGAACAGGTATAAGTGATATATGAGAATATGTGTATTTGGGTTAAGGGTATAAAAGTACCAATTTGTATGAACTCAACTTTTCGTGATGGTTTTTTGTTGTTAAAATCATCACCTCAATATTTTAGGATAAAAAATCATTGCTAAAAAGTCCAATTCTTATAGACAGGTTCATACCATAAATATACTCTCCAAGTGAAACCTGAGACTTTTCCTAAACTTGTGTTGATTTGCTAATACTAATAACTTTTTGGCTTTCTCTATTATGTTTACCTTGCAACTTATTTTAGCATCCTTCTATCAAACCTGTACATTTGACGAGCCATGATGCGTGCCAACTTTATTTATTTAATTTTTTCTTAAACTATCGTAGTCGCAAATTCCAACACAGTCAAGTAGCATTTTCCAGCTGCACAAATCACAAAATCAAGTGAGGAATCCGGCACAACCTGCTCATTAATCCTATATAATTGATACAAACGAACTTCACACTTTTCCGTTACCCCCCTTTGTTCAATTTTCATTAACTAAACGGATGATTTTTTTAACAAAAATTGGTAGAAAAATGAAGATTTGTATAATAAGCAAGTCATTTTTACAAAATTATATTATAAAATATTCAATTCAAAAGTGATATTTTCATTCGATAAAAATAAACCTATTTATTAATAATTTTTAATATACTCACTTCCAATTTAAATTTGTTGTTGAAATTTTGTATGGATGATAAATCTAATTATCAATCGATCCGTACCAAATTTAATTAACTATTTTTTTTATCCTATCCCTTGCAAAAAATTGAACCAAAGAGACATTGGGGATTGAGCTAGTCCTAGTACGCCCATGAACATTTACCATATTCGGGACAATAGAAGATTGCCGCAGAAATTAAACCTGATGCATAAAATACACCAAATCGACTATACGAAAAATCAAAACAGGAAAATGATTGAAGGGAGAAAAACTTCAATTCCCTCACAGATCTGAAATAAAATGGGAAAAAAAATTATGTGTATCACAATATCAATAAGTTCAATTATCGGGCTAAATATATTTAGTTCATTTCACTATTAGATTATTTATTCTATATTTTACAATACCTAAATAACACATCAAAATGCAATAAATTGTAGCATGCGTACATACATACATAGATATGTGCATACATGCACAGATCCAAGATAAGCAGAGTAATAGTGTGATAAAAAATTTACATGTTATCTCATTTTGATCCATCAAATTTTAACTCAGAAGTTTGAATCATTTATCGTTTGGTCCAAAGTTGAATTGTCTGTCCATTAACAAGTGGTGGAATAATGAGCCATGTGCATACCAAGTGACTTAATTTGACTCAATTAGAGCACCAAGTGTCCATTTAATAAAAAGTATGGAAAAATAATAAGAAAATAATTGATTTTTGTGATAATTTGACAAATGAATACTTGAGTGATGTTATTACTTTTCCCCTTTTCCATGGTTTTCAAAAAAAATAAATAAAAAACAGATGAAAAATATAGCTCATAAAATAATCACAAGATTAAAAATACATCATCAAATTATTCATCCTATCTTTTGACCTTTTTTAAAAATATATTATTATTTTTAATTATTTTCTGACTTTTTGTTATCAAACAAAACCCTTTTTTTTTTTTTTTTTTTTTTTTCATGATTTGATTTAAAGCACTGCTAACCTCATCGACGGACACAAACTTAGTCAAGGAGGACTTCTTCAGAACAAATTTGAAACGCTAATTCAGAGAGAGGACAACTAGGCCAGATTAATAAAACAAGAAAAATAATAACATGTATTCTTAGGGATATGTTAAAATTATTATAAATAAAAATAATTAATTTTTATGAAAATTTGTGTCATATTTAATGCATATTGTGAGTTAATTATTTTTAAAAATGGATGTTTAACTTGTACCCTTAGGGCACACGTTAACATGACCTATAAAACAATTATCTATAATTTATAAAAGAGACCCTAAAAACGTCTAATTCATCAAAGTAATTAAACCAAACAATATATTCAACCCACCTTAGCTTGTTCTGTAGTTGGTAAGTATTATTCTTTCATCAAAATTACGATAAAAAAATTTTTTAAAAAATTAATTTGACTCCTTCTATCTCAAATTAAAATCTCTTTCACAATGACTCCAAAGAATGATGCATTAAATGGCGGAGGTCAATTCTTAATCCAAACATTGCCATCGCTAAATCTAGCACACATGTTATAAGATAACACGACACAAATCAATACAAAGTTATAAATTAATGGGTCGACCTTTAACAAATTAAAGAGGTTATCTGTGTCACATGTTTGACATGAAATGATAACGATTCAATTAAAAATTGACCCTTATTGAATTCGGCTACCTTATTAAACTCGTTAATTTATTTTTTTAAAATTTTAAAACATAGTCAAAACTTTATGATTTATTACTATTTATCCCTATTTTTCCTTTTAAATAATTTTAGTTTTTCATTCATCCTGTTTTTAGTGCACATTTTATTTGATAATTTCTTATTATATTTTTGTTTTATTAGATTTATCTCCTTAATTAACAAATAGAATCATATCATGTAGGATCACCTAATAATATAACTAATAACATACGAATTTCAAAATATCACCTGATAGCTTATCCAGGTGTACGTGTTCAGGTGGAAGCAAAGTTATTCGCATTCATTAATTAAGACCTGAAATAAAACCAACTAGTATTGACCTGTTGGCAAGTCTAGCCACCACTATCATTCTAGACAACTAGTCAAAGTGTGTGGATTCTTCGGAGCTATAGAAAATCTCGATGAAACTAGACAAAACATTTTCTCTTATAATATCATGTCTATTTATTTTTTTTTGTTAAATTTCTTACTTTTTCCATGAATACATTATATTCAATACATTCATTGATAAACGTTATAAATTTGATTGTTAAAAGAAATAATGAAAACATTTATTATGTATATCTTTAAAAGTGATCAATGGTTTGATAATCTGTTGGTGTAACAAACGAAAGGAATTGAATAGATTGGCTGCTTGTAATAATAATAATAATAATAATAATAATAATAATAATAATAATAAGAGCAAGTGAATAACTATTATTATATATTGGGTTATAATTTAATTATTACAAAGTGTAGACACCCCGATCCGTGACCCCGCAAGAACTCTAACGACCTTCGAGAAGTACTGTTTTTGGAGTTCAGGATCCACCCGAACACCTAAGACTGCCCCGAAAGGGTTTGTTGGCCAAACAAGCCTATTTTTAAGAGGAATTGTCGCACGACAAATGGGTATGTCACGCGACAATCTCCCTTGTGTCGCGCTACAAACCCTCCTGACACCAGACCATCCACTCTCTGATACATCAGTCTGTCAGAAACATCACTTCAGCCGTTTGTCGCGTGACATAGTACACATTGTCGCGCGACATTCTTCCCCGAGCACTATAAATAGGCCAACACCCCCAAGGGTTCAAAGACAGCAACTTGGAATTGAAGAATCATTGGCTTATATCTGATTTTCTAGTCTTTCGTCAAGTATTTTCTGTTATAATCTTATTTTTGTGGAATTATCGAATCTATTCCCGACACTCGATGTGTCCCGTTTCTAAAATCGCATTCTCGAAAATATCTGAAGAAAGAAAATATCATTATCGCCAGAGATCTCTCTGCCGCATTATATTTTCTTTCTTATTATTATTCTCGTCAGGAAGGTAAAGAAAATCTCTTATAGTATTTAAATCTTATATCTGTGTACTTGTTTTATTTCTGTTGTTCTGTCCACATCTTATTTGAATAAACTTATTGCCAAGTTACAAAGTAGTTTACTGTTTTCAAAACAAAAGACCCTGATAAAACCATTTGCAAAAATCAGAAGAATAAGTACATTATCATCTGGATAAAATTCTGTTTTTAAAAACTCGGACTGATAAAACTTATCTAGGAATTAAAATCAACATATCCTGTCTTTTTAGACTGCGACGTGTCTGATAAAACTTCCCTCAAAGAGTTCTAATTCCATATTAAATTAGTCCCGATACAAGATTCAAACTTTTACAAAAGCAATCACAACACGAGAAAACCGTCATTATCTGAGGGAATAATACGGGAAACTCTCTCAAAATAAAAGATTTTGTCATTTGTAATTACATCTTTCAATAATAAAAACATCGGATCTCAGAATACAAAGGTTTTCATCCATTTTTCTATTTTTCCCAAAAAATTAGGGTTTTGTCGTTTGGAAAGTAGTAGACTGTCAATAAAAGCATCCAAGTTTTTTTCAACATAAAGTAAGCGTATAAGACCACTAGAGACCGAAAGGGCGAAATTGGTGCTTAACACCTTCCCAAACCGTAATATAGTTTCCGAACCCTATAAGAATCCTGGTTTCGTAGACAAACGTGTAAAGAAAGGCTTATCTGTAGCATTTTCTCTTACACAACTGTTTTGTCCGTTTTCTCGCAAAAACATACTGGCGACTCTGAACGAACCCTCTTGTATCTAGAAATAGGATAAAAAGACAGCCCGATATGAATTATCAACACGGATGGAAGTAAATGGAATGACGGAATCTATTCCGACGTTCCAGACGCCCAATAACGGGAACAAGAACACTAAAAAACTAGACTCTTATATGTGAACTTTTGCTTATTTATTGAATATTTGCTTTTACTGCTTTCCCTACTCCCTTATTGTTATGTTAATTGATTGAGAATAAACTTTTTTCTAAAAATGAAAGTTTTTCAAAAACACGTAATAAAGATAATGATATTTGTGAAACCAACCTTTTGAACTTTGCACTCACTTTCACAAATCATGCATTGGTTTTACGAATGTGAATTTACCCCAATCCCTCGAAAGTATTATAAGTGAGTAGGGAGTTGGCTTGCTTGGGCCAACATAAACCGAAAGCATTTACTTCCACTCTCATTGGCCAAGTACGTCCCCGAAGTATATCGAGTGACGAGAACACTCACGTACCCGGGAAGTATATCAAAAGACTCTTGCACGTACCCGCCCTTGGGGTATATCGCGAGGTCTTGCCAAATAGGAGTGAGCCTGAAACCTTAACCGTTCGTATACCTGCGCTGCATATAAGATTGAGTCAGCTAAAACACTTGTCAAAACAGCCGTAGGGGATGTACCACCTTACGGCTTACTTTACAACACCTTTTTAAAACCCGAGTCTTTTCTCGACAATTTTTAGTGTTATTTTTGGCAAAAATCGAGTCACATTGTAGTCTTTCTTCATCTTCGCCACGTGGTTTCGTCTACAGTCTGGAAGGTTGGGCCGGTCGAGATCACACCGAAAAATTAGTGAGACCAAGAACATTCGTAATGACCAACGGACGTGAGAATCAAGAAATGGATCAGAGCCTAGCCGAGGCATCAGCAGCCCAGCCAACCTTAGCCGAGATACATCGTCTACTTATGACCGTCAGCAAGAATCTAGCAAGCCTCAAAACCGAGTAACAGAGTACCCGAGTTCGAGTAGAAGAGTTGTCAGCCGAACGAACTGCACCACCGGGATTTGAACGGCTACCACCGAATCGAGATCAGAATCAAGGACAGTCATCACAAGTACTTCCTCCAGTCCAAGGAACCAATCCACTCTCAAACGGGCTCCATCATAGTCGGTCCCGTTCAGACCGATCCCAACAATCAGAATCAATGGGCCCCAGATTCAGGCCCCACTTATCAACAACAAGAGCCACCCATCGTCTGGCCACAACTCCAACCAGGTTTTGATCCTCAGTACCAACCGTGGCCACAAGTTCCCGCAAGACCTATTTTACCACCAGCCCTAGTAGCCCCTCTTAATGAGTATCCAGATATCAACCAACTTCGGACAGTGTATGCAAAATTGGTTATAGCTCGGGAACAGCCCGACGAGGTGTCAAAAGATAGTGAAGAAATGAAAAAACTAAAAGAGCATATGACGGTTCTGCAAATGGGGATTTCTCTAATAAAAGAAGCAGACGAGATTACAGATATGAATGCTTTCTCCCGCTACCCAGAAGCAAGATTGCCCCAGGGATTCAAACTTCCTTCCATCACCAAATTCACAGGAACCACACCCCCTAAAACCCATCTTCAATCCTACATCAGATCCATGCAAGTGTCTGGTTGTGGAGAACTAGAATTAGCTCAGGCCTTTCACATGACTCTCACGGGGGACGCCCTGAGATGGTTTTTTGACATGGAGAGACACCACACAAAGACTTGGAGAGATATTGTCAAGGAGTTCATGAATAAATACGGGTCCAACGAAGATTTAGAAATTACCCGCAAACACCTGGAAATAGCCAAATAAGGCGAGAAGGAAAGCTTTAGCGACTTTGTCACACGCTGGAGAGAGATGGCCTCCCAGATGTCCAAGAAACTTAACAACAAAAATGCAAGGATATAGAAAAGAAGTTCATTAATATCTCCAAAATTAGCCATACAACAACAAGCTATGCAAGGAATGTAATATGTGTCAACCAATATGAAACACTTACAAAAAAAAGAAAAAAGAAAAAGAAAGGTTGGAAGTACTTCTCGATCAACCACAATTCATATCAAATATATATACAAATTAAATGAAGTACGTAGGCTGAGGTTTGGAAATACTACAAAACGACCATAAGAAACAATCCTGTAGGTTAAGAGTGGGAAGTAGAGTACTACGTTAAAAAATAAAATGCCTATTGATAGAACAACCCTTATGTACAAACAATAAATTGAAACCATGGACCGGGACTTTTGCCTAATTTAATGTTAGGTATATTAGTTACAGCATTGACTAAGTCCTAGCTCTTTATCTTTTCGACCTGTTTAGATATTTAAGCTATTCTTATTAATAATCCCCGACTTGTAGGGAAAATCTGTTTTTGAATTATTGTTCCTTTTATTTAGCCACGTTGTTAGTTGTGCAATACATGGATGCACCTTTGAATTATTTCTGTTTTGTTATAACTATATATATATATATATAATAGCCTCAGTTGGTACTTAATAAATAAGCTTGATAGCTATCAAACCCTTATTCATAGTTCCGGTCCTTATCAGTGGTCATCCAAATTGAAAGTTTTTGATACCTTTGCTCCACCAATTTGTGCACCAGTACTTAGAAGCCGGTCCAACTTATTGAACTGATAGATAGTGCTGCTGCATTTTCGATTCAAGAGCGCACTATATATATATATATATAATGCAAAAAAAGGGAAAAAGGAAATTTGTTGCCAGTGGCGGAGCGTATTTTAATTTGGGTTAATTTAAAATTAAAATTTATAAGACAGAGATATTCAATTTAATATAAAAATAACACAAAATATATATTAATGACACTTATTTTTTTTTAAATATTGATTTAATTAAAATTAGTGTATCTTCAAAAGATGACAAACGTTATTTTTTTCTAAAACCCATTGTTGCAATCATTTTTTAGTGCAACTCCTGGATTATCTTTGTTGTACTCGCATAATACTTAACGTAATTCATTTGTCTCTATTTATTTCTTTAGTTTTTCTTGGTTAAATGTTCAGAAAATATAGTAATGTACTACGTACGTACATTGAATAATAAACAATCTTGAGAATTTTTAGGAATTTATGCGTGCGTAATTTGAGAATCTTATTTTCCTAGGTTGATTTTAGAGTTTTTATCAAAAATAATTTGATTTGTGATAACGGAATTTAATACCGTAGGTGTACTCAAATTGTATTATTGAAATTCTGTGTTGTGTTCTCTGGTAATTATATTAACCAAGCTATCATATAAAAGCAATTCACAACACCAAGACGTAACGAAAAATCTATACTTCTGTAGGACTAATTTTTTTAAGGGTGCTTTAATTTACTTCTATCCACCATATCTTGCAGTTAATCAGCACTGTTAAGTTAATCCGTATTACCTATTATGTTACTCAGCGAAAGTAGAAAGACTGACAAAAAATATTATTAATTTAATTTTATAAATATTATTTTGAATAATAATTTAATACTAAAATATCCACTAAATTGATGAGTACAACTACTTTAAAATTTTAGATTATAATATTATTAAACAATAGATAAATCTTAATTAACTTAAAATAAAATATTAAAAATAAAAATTAAACTCTTTTGCTCCTTCCACGCCAGCCTTCTTTTTCTTCCCTCAAATCAACCAAAAATTTTCAGCAAGACAAAATCAGAAGAAAGGAATTAACAGGGGAATTATTGAATGAACCCACACAATCATTCAATACACCCTGGTTCAAAGTTCAAAATTTTCTAAGAAAACTATTTATTTTATGCCAAACATGCCTTAACAAGTAATTTTTCTTACCCCGTCAAAAACTCGCATACCGTTCTACGCAATTATCCAGCTGACAAGCTCCCTGTTTCTCAGATTTCAATGTCACCGTTCTATTTTGACAACAATTAAGGCCAAAAAATCAAATATATAACCTAAATGAATTGATTTCAAAGTTTGTATTTAAGCAAGGGAATTGATATCAAACCTCTAATAGGGACTGATCTACACTTTTAATTATCTAAACCAATGTTTTCATTTTATTCACAAAATCAACATTTGAATGAAGTCTTTCATTAATTTTCTTCATTTTTTCTACATTGATCTTAATTTCAAGTTGCATAGGATTGAGAATATTCAAATTGGCTCATCCATGTCTCCTATAATGAACTAATGATGTTTATTAGTTGAATAAATAAAGCAGTGGTTTTAAAGAAAAATAATTCAATTTATGACAAAATCCGAGAAGACGGTTTGCAGAAATCCATGCCGGCAATAATGGCGGTGAAAGAGGAACAGGTTGTTATACTGCTTGGTTTACCAATT
This sequence comes from Lonicera japonica, assembly GCA_021464415.1. NCBI lineage: Eukaryota > Viridiplantae > Streptophyta > Magnoliopsida > Dipsacales > Caprifoliaceae > Lonicera > Lonicera japonica. Next base: position 75,897,636 of record CM038469.1, on the reverse strand, counting down.
CGAGAGATAGGTGTTGTTTGGCATTTAATAAAATTAGTGGGTTGAGTAAAAAGGTTAATATTAGGGTTTGTATTTTTCTGAAAAAAATACGGCTTGATATTTTTAAATCAATTAATCTACACGTAGCTGTAAACTCTAACCTTAAACTGTTTGAATTTTTTTAAAAGATTAATATAAAAGAAATTGATGGTGTCAAAATCTAGAACAGATAATTGACGACCGACCAATCAATGAATAATGGTGAATTAGAGGTTTAATATTGAATTGTAACTGTGAATAGTGATTGTGAACAGTATCACCGTATATGTGAACAGTATCTGTGAACAGTGACCATGAACAGTACCACCGTATATGTGAACAGTGACTGTGAACAGTACAGGCAGAAACTGATTAAAAATAAAGATGAACACGAGACGTTTTTTTATTAAGGTAGGTTCCCCCGGTAGCGCTTATGCTAGTCCGGCAGTACGTCATCCTTTTGTGTGTGCTTGCTTTGTATTAGCTCAAAGGCAATCAATTCGGATGATAATACAAGCTACCAATCTCTCTCTTTCTTTCTATAATTTCCTTAATTCTATTTATAAGTATAAAATTAGGATTACAACTATTTCAACAGAATAAATAATAAACTGTGTAGGAGAGAGAGTGTATAAGGATTGGTATTTTTTTGGGGTATGAAAAGAGAGAGTATAAGACCCTCAAAAATTGGCTTGTATTTAGGAAAGATGGATGGATATTGGGAGAGAAGGAAGAGATGTTTTTAGTGGTTTTGAATGAATGAATGAGGGGGTATTTATAGGTAAATGTAGAAGGGCAAAAAGGTAAATTTGGTAATGTATATGATGTGTATGCTTAGGTCACATAGGTAAAAATGGTATTTTACTGGAGGTAAAAAATGGTATTTTATTGGATGTAAAAATTGGTATTTTACTGGAGGTAAAAGTGTTGAATTACCTTTGTATGCCAATGATAAAATTAGTATTTAACCCCATCAATTGCCCCATATCCTTATCATTTAGCTCGGATGAGCTGATTGGTGAGGATATCCTTCAACCCGGGAGCTAGTAGTAGCTTTGAGCTCTGAAGTTCGTCATGTCTTAAGCCCGAATCTTTCGTAGGTGAACAAGGTCGACAATTCGATGCCTGCAAGAGGTCTTTTGCCTGTGTTAAAGGTCTTTTGCCTTTTTAAGAGGTCTTTTGCCTGTGTTAGGTCTTTCGCCTTTGAGAGGTCTTTCGCCTGTGTTAGAGGTCTTTTGCCTTTTTTAGAGGTCTCTTGCCTTTTTTAGAGGTCTTTCGCCTGTGTTAGAGGTCTTTCGCCTTTTTTAGAGGTCTTTCGCCTGTGTTAGAGGTCTTTTGCCTTTTTGAGAGGTCTTTCGCCTGTGTTAGAGGTCTTTTGCCTTTTTTTAGAGGTCTTTTGCCTGTGTTAGAGGTCTTTTGCCTTTGAGAGGTCTTTCGCCTGTATTAGAGGTCTTTTGCCTTTTTTAGAGGTCTTTCGCCTGTGTTAGAGGTCTTTTGCCTGTGTCAGAGGTCTTTTGCCTTTTTTAGAGGTCTTTCGCCTGTGTTAGAGGTCTTTTGCCTTTTTTAGAGGTCTTTCGCCTGTGTTAGAGGTCTTTTGCCTTTTTTAGAGGTCTTTCGCCTGTGTTAGAGGTCTTTTGCCTTTTTTAGAGGTCTTTTGCCTGTGTTAGAGGTCTTTTGCCTTTGAGAGGTCTTTCGCCTGTGTTAGAGGTCTTTTGCCTTTTTTAGAGGTCTTTCGCCTGTGTTAGAGGTCTTTTTTTTATATGTACTGTCGGAACTGACCTCGCTGAATAAGCTTTTCAATTTCTTCCTTGAGCTTCTAGCAATTATTAGTCTCGTGGCCGTGGTCCTTGTGATACCGGCAGTACTGGGTAGAGTCCCTCTTCTTCTCTAGAGTGCTCATCTTCCTAGGCTTAGGCACTTCTCCTGGTTCTGATTGGGCATAGACCTCGCTCAGTGGAGCTGTAAGGAGAGTGAACTTCCAGTGAGCTCTGTCCTCGCTAGATCTGAACTTTTCGGTATTCTTTTTGATCTTCTTGTTCTCCCTCTCTTGACTAGAAGAAGGGCTATGTTCCCCCTGGCGCTTGGAAGAGGGCCAGAGAGCAGAAAATCCTGACATGTTGCGTCCTTGGAGTGTCTCTTCCACCCCAATCTGTTTGTTGACCTCGTCCAGGAGCTCAGACATGGTCTTTGGAGCCATTCTAGCTAAGGTCATTAAGCAGTAGGGGGAGCTTACTCCGTTCATAAATGTGGCTACGGCTACGGCTACACTTTCATTGAGATCATCGATCATGAGGCTTTCCTGGTTGAACCGGCAAGCGTACTCTTTCAAGCCTTCGTTTGAACTTTGTTTGATTGTGAAGAGGTGGGTGGAAGGCTTAGACTGCTTTCTAGTCCCTAGGAAGTGAGTTACGAACTTCGTACCAAGCTCGTTCGAGCTCTGAATCGAGCCTGGGGATAGGCTGTTGCACCACATCCGAGCTTCCCCCTTGAGGGTTGTGACAAAAGCCCTGCATATGATACCATCTGGGACACTCTAGAGCCCTATTATATTTCTAAATTGCTGCCAATGGTCCACTGGATCGGTTGAGCCATCATATGACTCTAGAGCAGGTAGTTTGAATTTGTTTGGGATTGTACATGTCTGGATGTGCGTTGCAAATGGGGATTCAGAATTCCTTACCAGAGTTGCTGACGAGCTCCCTCCAACGTGGCCTATGGTTTTCATCATTTCGGCCAGCTGGGCTTTCATTTCTGATCTGAGCCTCTCCTCTACTTCTTCAACAGAGCTCTTGTTCGAGATCCTATCGAACACAAACCCTCAAGGTCTGGCATTGATCTCCAGAACTGGTGGAATAGGGGGGCAACCTCCTCTGCTCACACTTTGTCTTTGAGCATCTCCTTCGGAGCGTTTTTCTCGAACAACATTAACTTGTGGATTTCTTTTTGAAGATGGTGGGGGAGCTGTAACAGAGAACTCATTATAAGAATCTCCTTATTCAGAACTGGATTGGTCGGCATCAGACCCACTGGGCCTGCTTCGATTCCTCCTATACCTCCGGCGGTGTTCTCTCAGCCTTTTAATGGCTGGAATTCGCGCAGGGGATAGGGGAGCCGGTGCAGAAACAGGGGTCGGAGGCGATCCATCTCTTGAACTGTACGAAGGGGATTCTCTTTGAGCCATCAATCTGTCAATCCGGACCTGGAGAGCAGTTTGTTGAGCCATTAAGGCTATCAGGGGATCTGTTTGGGTGGTGTCTCCTGACTGGGACATGGTGAATGTATGGTTTTTGGCTTTTTTTTTTTAGAAGCGTGTGACTTTAAGGAAATGTCTTTCCCACAGACGGCGCCAAACTGATGGTGTCAAAATTTAGAACAGATAATTGATGACCGACCAATCAATGAATAATGGTGAATTAGAGGTTTAATATTGAATTGTAACTGTGAATAGTGATTGTGAACAGTATCACCGTATATGTGAACAGTGGTTGTGAACAGTATCACTGTATATATGAACAGTGGTTATGAACAGTAAATGTGAACAGTAATGTGAACAGTGATTCTGAACAGTATCTGTGAACAGTGACCGTGAACAGTATCACCGTATATGTGAACAGTGATTGTGAACAGTACATGCAGAAACTGATTAAAAATAAAGATGAACACGAGACGTTTTTTATTAAGGTAGGTTCCCCCGGTAGCGCTTATGCTAGTCCGGCAGTACGTCCTCCTTTTGTGTGTGCTTGCTTTGTATTAGCTCAAAGGCAATCAATTCGGATGATAATACAAGCTACCAATCTCTCTCTTTCTTTCTATAATTTCCTTAATTCTATTTATAAGTATAGAATTAGGATTACAACTATTTCAACAGAATAAATAATAAACTGTGTAGGAGAGAGAGTGTATAAGGATTGGTATTGTTTTTTGGGTATGAAAAGAGAGAGTATAAGACCCTCAAAAATTGGCTTGTATTTAGGAAAGATGGATGGATATTGGGAGAGAAGGAAGAGATGTTTTTGGTGGTTTTGAATGAATGAATGAGGGGGTATTTATAGGTAAATGTAGAAGGGCAAAAAGGTAAATTTGGTAATGTATATGATGTGTATGCTTAGGTCACATGTATTCTAGAATATATATGATGTGTATGCTTAGGTCACATAGGTAAAAATGGTATTTTACTGGAGGTAAAAAATGGTATTTTACTGGATGTAAAAATTGGTATTTTACTGGAGGTAAAAGTGTTGAATTACCTTTGTATGCCAATGATAAAATTAGTGTTTAACCCCATCAGAAATTAAAAAGGAAATATATTTGGATTAGGAATCTTAATTAAAATTGAGTCTAAATTTATACAATTATAAATTAATTTTTATTGGTAGATATAGTTATAAATTTTGAAAAAGGTAATATTATAAAACTTTATATAAATTTTTTATAATTTAAAAGTAAATTAACTACAAGATAAAAACAAAATCACCTTTTCTTAATATGCATCCACCGTAGTGGTAAATCTAACAACATTACTCTCCAAGTTTATCTAAAAATATAGATGCATACAAATAGACAGCTTCCAGAAATAACCTTTCTTTCTTTTTTCTTTTTGAAAGAACGTGCATCCCCATTTAATTATCTACTTTAAAATAATAATGTAGAACAAAACTTGATATTTGTTTAATAGATAAAGCTTTATTTAATAATCTAAAGGTTATAAGTTCAAGGGGCAATTAAAAAAAAGGGCTTATTAGAGAAAGATTTTCACACTAAGGCCAAGGAATAATTTTTTTTTAAATAAAGGGCCTATTTTTTATTTTATTGATAATATGACATGTGTCTTTTTTTTTCATTATAAAATGACATCCCAACCCTTAAAATAAACTAAAAAAATATCAATATGCATTAAAATATGGACTGCAATATGAACTTTGCAGTCTATATTTCACTGCAATGTGAACTTTGCAGTCCATATTTTTAGTGCAAAGTTCATATTGCAGTACATATTTCACTGCAATATGAACTTTGCAGTTCATATTTTATTGCAATATGAACTTTGCAGTCCATATTTTTTGTGAAAATTTCATAAAAAGGGGTAATTTAGGTAATACATAACATGTTTTTATTAATTAAATGATATTTAAATTTATTCAAATACATTCATTTAAAATATAAAACAAAATAGGCCTCTTACACTAATTACCAATTAAAAATAGGCCCTTCATTCAAAAAAATATTATTCATTGGATTTTTGGTAAAAATCAATGTATAATAAGCCCTTCTACCTAATTTCTAGTAAGTTCAATCTACGTGGCTTGTATTGTTAATAAAAGTAATTATGACAATGACAAAAATGAAATTTCGTATATAAATTTGGTGTCATAATCACTCATTATAGTGATTTCCACCAAATTTTAATAAAGTTTTTGATAAAATTTGATGGATATGTTATATTTATTATGGTGATCATCTCCACCAATTTATTTATTTTTAAAAGCCAACTGTTTATCACTCAAAAGGGACGACACTTCTTGTTTTTCTTATAATAAAAGCCACAAGAGATCTCAAATTAATAGTCTTGTTACCCTCTTCGGAACATACTCAATACCAAATCTAATGATTGTCGAATTTGCTTGTATCATTTAATTTATTAGGTTAACAATTAAAAATTAGTTGTATTATTATATTGATCATTCATTAGGTTAAAATTTAGTGTTGTCTACTAGTGGGGACCATTTATTTCAGAGCGGGAGTATTAGCTCTTTTTTTTTTTGTTTTTTTTTTGGGTATTTCATACGAGATACATCCAGTGGGTATACGTCTTCAAAATTATCACATCCTCTTTCTTTTGGATTTAACAACCAGACATTTTCTCCCCCTAATCCAGAACCTCAAGTAAGTAGCCCATTAAATGCACAGTAAATGTCTCACGTTAATCGTTTGTTCTGTTCTTTATTCTGCTATGAACAGTGACAAATAGTTCAGGGGAATAGCTTTTCTCGCCCATGTGTGTACAGCTACTTAATTGCTTTGTTGCTTTCTAGCCATTATTCAATGGACATTGCCCAAGTGATACAAGAATTATAGTCTATGTAGTAGTTGTTCTTGTACATGGGTTGCTCGTTGACACAGCAGTAGAAAATTAGATTTCTTCGTGTTTACATCATCAGGTAATTCAACAAATTCTCCATACATCTTAAATTCTAGTTTTGATGTGGCAAAAGCCTAATTGGAAGTCCGCTAACTAGCATTGGGAATGGGTCATATACAATCTTTTCATTTGGAATTACTTTTTCCCATCTGAATTTTGTTACTAACCTATGCATAAACACTAGTACTTCCAAACGAGCAAACTCGCTTCCTGGGCACATCCTTGGTCCTCCTCCAAATGGTACAAAAGTGAACGGTATAGGTCCATTTCCTTCGAATCTCGAAGGATCAAACTTTTCTGGATTTGGGAAGTATTTTGGATTTTTGTGCGTCGTATGTACACTCCAAAATGCCTTGTCATGAAATAATTTTCTCAATGATTAGTAATTGATAAATGTGATAAATAAATGCTATATGACCCAAAAAGAAAAAAAAAATCCTAAAATCATGCTAAACACATGTGAACCATTCATCACTTTATGTCTCCCACGCATACTTCAGTGTGCGTGTGATTAAATTCATTTAGGCTATATTATATATTTCGGATAATTTTGGACTATAGTATTTCTGGACAATTATATATGTAGTTTCAATTGTAAAAAGTAGAAAGAAAAATCACTCTTAATTATATAGAAAGTATACCTTCCATCCCTTGGGAACTGAGAAGTTCCCGTAAGTAAAATCGCTTATTGCTTCTTTGAAAGCTCCACTAGCAGGAGGTGCAATTCTCAAAACTTCATTTACGACATTACGAGAATACTTCATATTTTGTACGTCCCCCCAACTCAACAACTCTTCTGGCCCTTTCGATCTGGCAATCCCGACTTGTTCTATTAACCAAGATAAAACATTTTTTAGGAATAGAGTGAAAACTACGAATTACGTCAAGTGAAGATATGCCCGAATATTTGTGAATTTATTTATTTCATTTTTAGAAATTTTCATTTACCTTCAAGGACTTTGGCGTAGATATCAGGATGATCCCCAAGATAATAGATGACAAAGGTCATTAAGGTGCTTGTAGTTTCATAGCTCGCAAACAATACACCCAAGATCATACCAGGGATCCACGTCTCATTTAAAAACTTACCTTCCTTATCAGTCCACATAAGCATCTTTGATAGGAGGTCATAAGGACTTTCCTCGTCTTTCTTCTCGGACAAATCGTTTCTCCTTTTCTTGACAATGGGCATAAGCTCTTCTCTAAGCAAATTGGCAGCCTTAATAGCGCGATTAAAAGCCGTGCCTGGTAAATTTATAGGCACCGTAAGTAGACCGGTGGTTACAAGCTCGAAAGTAGCAGCAAACCTAGCGACAAGCCCTGGATCTTCGACGCTCATGAATAGCTTACAAGCCATAGTGAAGGTCAAGTTTTTCGATTGAGGGAAAACTTTGACTTCTCTACTGGGGTTACTCCATTCTCTATCCACTTCATTCCTTGTAGTATAATCCATTATAGGTATGTACTTTTGGAGCGCTTCCGGCTTGACAAATTCGGGGAAAATTTTGCGCATTATATTAGCAGTAACCATTACGGTTGTGTTGGGGGAGCTAAAGATTTTATCAGTATTGGGTAAGAACCACGAAACTACGAGCTTGTTTTCATTAGAGAACAAGAACTTGTTGCCGGAAGGGCCGCAAAGAACGGCCACTGGTTCACCGGCAATGGAGGTCTTGAATATATCTGGGGAATATTTGTTCATTCTTTCGTTGACAAAACTGGCGGGGTGACCGGCCCTGCCGGCGGAGATGAATCTGAGTGTTTCTCCGATGAATGGCCATCCAGTTTTGCCCGGTGGGAGTTTTGGGTAGTTGGTTTTGTGTTTGTGGTAGAAGAAGAAGAAAATGAGAAAGGTTGGCATAAAGAGGAATCCTATAAGAAGAAATGAGAGGAAGAGATCCATTTTAGCTAGTTATGGTTCTTATTTTTCTTTCTCTTTGCTTGTTAGAACATGAAGATGGTGTGGTAGTGTAGGCTAGAGATGTGTTATGTTATATAGGCAAAATGAAAGGAGTATTAAATATGGGTATTCTTAAATACACCCACTTAATCCATCTTTTCACCCTACCAAAAGTTAAAGTTACATTAATCTTAACCTAAAATATAGCTTAAAATCCTTTCTTCTCACTCCGCTTTTTATACTTTGAAAAAATTGCCACTAAATTGTCTTTTCACCCACTTAAAATTTTAAAAATTAATTAAAAAACTTTATTTTTTCCAACAAACAAATATCTACTATTTTCACTTAATTACATACATCTCATAAATGTAAGCTTATAATAAATATCCTCACATTTTTATATCAAGTGCTATATATACTTTTATTTGCTCTAGCACGATTACGTTTTTAATGATTTTTTTTATTTATTCAATCTTTTTATTTGTGCATGCATGTAGAGCTCATTAAAACTCACGTTAAGTTATGCAATATCAAAGTTAAAAAAATGTTTGTCTTAACATGTACCTAATATATTATAAAATATATATATATATATGTATTGTATATTGTACTTTTATTGTTTCAATATTTAAATTTTTAAAATTAGTCATAAAAAAATATTGAAAAAGGAAATAGTTTGGTGAGAAAATCTCTATCCTTTTAATATTTTCCAAGGAAATCATTTTTTTGAGTCTCCAAAAAATTAAATATCTTATAAATCGAAAGTAACATAATATTTTAATAAATGATTTACTTTTATGAAAACTATTTTATTTTTTCAATTCATTTTTCCCCTTTTTACAAAAGATAACATTTTTTAAAAAGAAAAAACAAAGTGTTTTTAAGTCGTTAAAAAATCATTTAAGAACACCCGGAGTGAGAAGACGGATTTTGTGGATGCATTCAAGAATACCCAAAAAAATTTATCACTAATCATTTTTTTTCCATGAGGTTTTTTTTTCTCTGTCGTATCTCTTCTAATATTTTTGATAAAAATAAAATTGATCTACTAATATTTTTGATGTAGTGAATTAAGACATATTTATCTAGTATAAGACTTAATTATTACTTTTCTTAATTAATTAGTTAATTTCAACGGCTCCATCGAGTCTTTGCAATCTAACCTAAATTATTGATCCATATCGCTCATTTGTACATTTTAGAGAGAGAGGGAGAGGGATAGTTTACGTATGTATAAAAAAAAGTTAATAAAGAAAAAAAATAGCTTAAGGGCTTTTCTTTAATTATAATTAATGTTTAAATTTTCATATTGTAAAAAATAATAATTTAATTTTGTTTTATTAATAATTGTGTTGATAACAACTAATAATTTTTTTTCAAAATGCTTAAAAATTAAAGGATGATCTAACTTTATTTAATTAGAAACGAAGTAAATATTTTAAATTTCTTTTGTATATCATACATACTACTATATATATATGGAACAGAGCTTTTGATCTTTTAATATTTTTAATGCGGTGAATTAAGACTTATATTTATTTATTTGATAAAAATAAAATTTGTAAACAAATTTAAAATATTAATAATAACTATTTAAGAGCAATGAATAATAAAAGATTATATGAAATATCATATAATTGCTAAAATTGTATTTATCACAATTAATATTTTGTATTCTCAGAGGTACTATTTAAACGGAATTTTTAATGAAATTTATTAAGAACAATGTAAATTTTGTTTATTATGTCTTATATTAATGAAAATTTTAATATTATTTAATGGTTTTACTTTTAGTGACAAAATTTTATCGTCTTTACATTGTTTTAGTAAACTCACCAAACCACTAGGGTAAAGTGCAAGATTTTTTAAAGATTTGATGGGGTGAGAAGAAAGTATTCTCACACTAAGGTGAGAAGACTAATTATGTGGGTGTATTTAAGAACACCCTTAAATATCCATGTCCATGTTGACCAGCGAGAGATGGGGCGTTCAATATGTATATAGATCTAACTGCTAGCATTATTACTCTAATAGTATAATCAAAATAATAATTTTAATTATTTTAAAAATATTATTCTAATGGCATAATTAAAGTTAACTACCTTCATCAATAATCAAAATGAAAGATCCACTAATTTTATTATTGGATAATCTTTTAAAATTTAGATAATATTTCCCTCATTTTTTCTTAAAAAATAATTTCAAATTGATTAATTTGTGGCCAATCAATTTAATTGACCTTACAAATTTTGTTATTGAGGAAAAATAACTATTGGGGAGGCCTATATTATAAACTTTAACAATGTACTAAATAGATAATAAAAAGTCATTTTGATTATTTCATTGAAGATGCTCTAATATTGATATTTGTAAGATACTCCCTCCAAACTCATGAGAAAACAAAATGGCAAAAAAAGGTAACGGATTTTTGCCCTCTTAGCACTTTCAGTGTCCAACTTTTTTTGTGGTCAATTGTGGCAATGAACCTTTAATTGTTGTCAATTAAGTCCATCCGTTTCCTTCCGTTAAAAAAACCTAATGGAAAACTAAATTTATTTATAGAAACCACCCTCAACTTTTAATGTATTTACACAAACCACTCCTAGTTTTGAATTATATATTCTATGTATTTTCAAAGACCGTCATTTTACCAAAATCCTTCAATTTATTCCCTTTTAGATTAAATTTGTCTATTTCAAACAAAAAACAAAAAAAATCAAGCATGCTTGAACCAAAAAAATAAAAGGAACAAACACACGGCTCAGTAGTTTGCTATTTTCCTTTTTGATTCAATGTTGAAGGATGTTTGCACAACTCTATCACTTAAAATTTCATTTTGAAGGATTCTTTTTTTATCATTCCATTGAATTCATTATTTTTTCTATAAACTTTTCTTACGAGGACTTATTTTTTGTCACTTAAGAAAGAAAAAAGGTTGTCATTTGAATTTCTTTTTTAATTTTTTTTATAAATTAGCGAGATTTTTTTTCTCATTTTGTGAAAAAATGGCAGCTACAATGGACTTTAATAGTAGTAGCAAATTGAAATTAATTTTTATCTTTAATTAAATTCTAATTACTTTTGAATATTAATTAATTTAATTATTTCGAAATTTTTGTTTTATGTTTTTTGCTCTCTTAACCGAAAAACCAAATAAATATTTTGGATTAAAGAAAAGATACTTGAGTGTAGGAAAATTTAATCTAAAGGGGAATAAATTGAAGGGTTTTGGTAAAAGGGTGTTCTCATTAAATGCATAGAATATAAAACTAAAAGTTGGCGTGGTTTGTGTAAATACATTAAATGTTGGGGGCATTTTCTATAAATTAATTTAGTTTTATGCTAGTTTTTTTAAGGGTGTTTCTAAATGAACTCATAAAATCCATCTTCTCACCAGTGGGGGGGTGGTTTTACTTAAATAATGCAAGAATGATAAAATTTTGTTGCTAAAAGTAAAAGTATTAAATAATATTAACTTTTGCATTAAAATAAGACATAATAAAAAAAAATTACCTCGTTCTGAATTAGTTTCATTAAAAATTATGTATAAGTCATAATACCTATCAAAAAAATATAAAATATTAATTATGATAAATACATTTTTAGCAATTATATGACATTTCATATAATCTATTAATATTCATTGCTCATATTTCAAATTTGTCTATAAATATTATTTTTGTAAAATAAGTAAATATAAAAGTTCTAACTCACTACACCAAAAATATTAAAAGATCACTGCAACATTCAACAACAATAAGTAAATTTGATTCCGCACAAACCTTGACTAAACTGATTTACACTCCTAAAATTGAACTAGCTTTAAAGGACATAAAAATAAAGTAGTACTCCCTCCGTCCCAAATTGCTGGTTCCTCTTTCCTTTTTTGGATGTTCCAAAATAAATGTTCACTTTTCATAAAAGATAAATACATACCTATTTTACCCTTTTGTATTTTCACTTTTCAAGTAAAAGTTTTAAATAAAGAAAAGGGTAAAAAGAAAAAGTTAATGTCAATTAAGCAAAAAGTGCAATGATGATGTTGGGTCCTTAATAAGTCGAATTTCCCAAAAGGGACCAGCAATTTGGGACGGAAGGAGTATATGTTAGGCTAAAAAATTTCATGTACCATTAATAATAAAGGAGTTTTGAAAAAAGGGTTGTTCTAATTACCTTACAACTTAAAAGTTTTATTGGTGTAGTTATTGTGTGCAGTTAATTCAACATTCAGCTTAACTATGTAATACTTTAGTGTAACTATGTAGTAATTTAGTATATAAAAATTAATTCAATAGAGACAGTCATATAAGAGACATTAGTATTTGTGAATTTTAACTATTTTGTTATAAATATAATGAACACTATAACATAGAAAGATCTACATATAAATTCATTACAAATTCTTCATTCTAATTTCTTAAAACCACCTCTCTTTTTTTGGAAAATGTTCTTTGTGGGAGCATAAAATTAGAATCTCTATTCGGGCCGGGTATTCAGAAGTAGGCCCAAGATTCATGGAGCAATTTCGAATAGGGAATGAGAATTCATAGCACACAAATGAAGCTATAAGCATCCAACCGAGTAAAAATATTCCAGCCCAACATAATTGAAGGACCCGAGATAACCAAAGTGCCGATATGGACGTACTAACTAATACGAAAGAGACACATGTACTTATGGGCACGATTGGTATTTGTTGCCGATATGGGTGTTGGGGCGAATGGTGATTGGATACCTATAAAGTGCAAAATTAGTTATGGATAAGAGTTCACTCCCATCGTGAAAAAAAAAAGTTTGGTGAACAAGTTATACCCTTTATAGTCATTTTACTGTTAACCTAATGGATATTGTGACTCTAATTCTATATGTATAAATATAAAAGAAGAGCTTATTTAGAAGGATTCCAACTTTTACTAACCCATATATACTTAATTTAGCATTCTCTCTAAGAGAACAGTTATAGCTTCCTTGTAGCCAATCTGAATTGAGCTATTGGAACTTAGTGAAAAACACAATCATACACTCACAGAGGACGTACTACCGGATTGTGTATAAAAGCTACCGGAGAAACCTACCTCACAAACCAAATCTCCTATTTGTTATTGCAAATTTACTATTCATCTTCATCACTTTTATCATGTCTCGTTACTAACTTTACCGATTTGGGCCGATTCTATCTTATTTGGGCCCGGTTAGATTTCAACCAACCACATTCTCTTTCGTGAAAAAGGGAAAAAATGAATTAGAAAAATAAAATAGTTTTCATAAAAATAAATCATTTATTACAATATTTTGTTACTTTCGATTTCTATGATATTCAATTTTTTGGAAACTCAAGAAAACTATTTACTTGCAAAATATTAAAATGATATAGATTTTCTCTCCAAATTATTTCCTTTTTCAATATTTTTTACGAGTAATTTTAAAATTTTAAATATTGAAACAATAAAAGCACAATATGTTGTACATAATATTTTTTTTATTTATGGTATATTAGGCACATGTTAACACTACCTTTCTTTAATTTTAAAATTGGATAATTTAACATGATTTTTATTGAGCTTTACATGTATACACAAGTAAAAAGATTGAATAAATTAAGAAAAATATCATTGAAAATGTTCTCATGTTGTTACAGATGAAAATAAAAGTCTAGCACTCTATATAGAAGTATGAGGATGCTTATTATAAACTTACACTTATGAGATTTATGTAATTAAGTAAAAATAGTAGAAATTTGTTTGCCGAAAAGAATAGAGTTTTTTAATTTTAAAAAAATTAAGTGTGAAAAGACAAATTAGCGGGGATTACTCCAAAGTACCGAAATTGGGTTGAGAAGAAATGGTTCCACGCTATTTTTTAGATTAAGATGGATGTAATTTTGACTTTTGATAAGGTGAGAAGACATATTATGTGGGTGCATTTAAGAAAATAATTTTTTAATTGAAGGTAATGCATTGACCTAATTTATAGCAATTAAAAAAATTCATTACCACGACTGACCGAAAAAAAAGTTGGATGTCGAAAGTGCTAAAAGAGGTTGTTACCATATTTTGCCATTTTACCTATTTTTGGCTAAAAATTCGTGAAATGTACCAGATGATATTCAAATTATTATTAAAAAGAATTAGGTAATAACCATTTTTTTAATAATATAATACGTACTAGCACAAACAAATTCATGTGAGAATGCACTAGCTGTTCAATGAAACAAATAATTAATCTAAATAATAAAAGTATTAAATACCCAAAATAACGTATATAAGCAGATGCATTTCTATTAAAAATATATAAAATATAAAAAATGATACAATTCACGCTTTAAAGAAAAATCATTAAAGAGACAATAAATACAACCACTTCTTTTCCCTCGTTTCATAATACTAATTTAGTAAGTATAAGTAAAATATAGAAACTGAAAAAATTAAAAATTAACGAAGTAAATAAAAGTTTTTTAATAAAAAAAACATTTATTATTATAATTGTTACTATTCCTTCATATTACTATTATAACGTAGATATTCCACCAGTCCCCCACATAGGAAATTGTTAACTATTGAGAGGTTGGCCGCCTTTATTAATTTATGTACGTAGATCTAGCTTCGTGATACCAACGAAGCACGCGAATAGATCTAATTTAAATAGGGTCATTTTATTTTTACCCACTTAATTTATTAGTTTATCCATCATATAATTTAGAGCATCTCTAATGAGATTGTATAAAATTATTGTATAAATTCTACATAGCAATTGAGTTTTACACAAAAAATTTACACAAACCTATTTACTCTCCAATAGCCAATATAAATACTCATTGTGTAAAAAGAAGTGATCCAATAAAAAATAGCCACCTAAAGAATAAGAAACTACACAAATAAGGAGAGAGAATGAGTGGATGGAGAGAAAATATGAGTGTTGTGATTGAATTAATGAAGAGAGAGAATGAGTGGGTGGACAGAGAATCCTATTTGACTATATAAATTAGATATGCAAAATACATAGCCATAATACACAAGAGCTTAGTTGGCATTGATTTTACACATTGTAGCAACAAAAAATTTACACATTGTGTAAATTGTGCACAATGCCAAGTTGGCTATTTTTACACAGTCCCATTGGAAATCCTCTTAATATAGTTGACCATAATTTGTTTGTTTATACCAAAAAAAAAACTTTTAAGTTTATCCAATTAAAAATTATTACTAATAATTTTTAAAATAATGTAAAACCCCCAATATACCCTCCTCTTCTTTGTTGAATCAAAACCCTAATATTCTCATTGTATTATATATATACACACATACGCATGCATACATACATATATATATATATATATAGGTAAATGATTCTTCACTATAATGACCCAAGCTTTTATTTATTTATTTGTCATTCATTCACATAATTCCCCACTGTAATTTTTCTTCAACCTTTAGACTCCGTTTGATAGCAATATGGAAATGAAAAGAAAAATAATTAATTTAGGTGTGAAGATGGAAAATAAGTTGAGGGATGTGGTGAGATTAACTATTGCCTTTTGTTTTTTTCCATGACAAAATTTTCTTTGGGTAATGGTGGAAAAAAAATTTCCACAAAATATTAAAAGAGGATGAAAGACATATACTTACAAAAGATGGAGAAGATCTCACCATATGCCTCAACTTATTTTCCATCTTCTAACCAAAATTAGTTGTTTTTATTTTCATTTTTCATGTTGCTATCAAACGGAGCTTTAAAAACCAATTGATTTTCAATTTGTATGGTAGTAGCTACGTTTCTCCGTTGCCGACTTGTTATT
Source organism: Lonicera japonica (assembly GCA_021464415.1). Lineage (NCBI taxonomy): Eukaryota > Viridiplantae > Streptophyta > Magnoliopsida > Dipsacales > Caprifoliaceae > Lonicera > Lonicera japonica. The sequence goes on along the minus strand of CM038469.1, from coordinate 75,881,784 downwards.
CTCGGAGCTTTAAACAAAGTTTGTTGGTTGTCCTTCATCACAAGCCCCAATCTATTCACAAAGAGTGATAAGTGCTAGCTCGCATTTAGAAAGGGTAAGAAGAGCTTACTAGTTCAAATACTATTAATATATGTAATTCAAAATATATTATATATTTGTGAAGACGAGCATTGCTTGAAAATTATTTTACCTTTATTTTAATAAGAAATCATGAAGCACATACACCTTTCATGGTAAAGTTGTACAAAATGTAGTATGTATTACTTAAATTAGGCTAAGTATAACGTATTAGAGACCAAGAGTTGTTTTTAGAAGATTGTATTTTTTTATGTTAATCTTAAAAATTTTGAATTAAAAAATTAAAACTAAAAGTTATTAAAGTTTGTAAGTTTATCCCTAAAGTGGATAAATTAAATGAAAATTGTGGATTAACTTATAATCTAGTCAACTTGGGATGAAGTGACAAAATAAGTGGATAGAATTAAAATTGCCCTTTAAATAGGGGTTTGTAATCGTTTTTGTCTTAAATACTATAATTATTTTTAAAATCAGATATAAATTTTATTGATTTACTTATACACATTATAGACTACTTAAATAGTACCGATTGTTTTGTGTTTATTAGTGATATGTTGCTGATTATGTGTATTATTATTGATGAATTGAAATATAGACACAATCTGAATAACATGTTATTGAGAAGAAGATATTGTCAATCAATAACTCACTCGGTTACGATTTACCGAATTATACTTACATATCATAAACAAGTTGTCGAAATAATATATATTGTTCAGCCTTATGTAACTGTAGACACCCCAATCCGTGACCCCTGCAAGAACCCTAAATGACTTTCGAGAAGTACAGTTTTTGGAGTCCAGGACCCACCCGAGCACCTGAAACTGTCCCGAAAGGGTTTATTAGCCAACAAACCTGTTTTTAAGGGGGATTATCGCGCGACAAATCTAAATGTTGCGCGACAATCTTCCTTATGTCGCACGATAGACCCCTCTGACCGAGACCAAACACTTCCTGACAAATTAGTCTGTCATAAGGGTCACTTCAGCCGTTTGTCGCGTGACATTGTCCCAAATGTCGCGCGACACTTTCCCTTTTTGGGAAAATATCGCGTGACAATCCTCCCCGAGCAGTATAAATAGGCTAACACCCCCAAGGGTTCAAGGACAACAATTTGGGATTGAAGAATTATTGGCTTAAGTCTGATTTTCTAGTCTTTCGTCAAGTATTTTCTATTGTCATCTTACTTCTGTAGAATTATCGAATCTATTCCCGACACTCGACGTGTCCCGCCTTTAGAATCGAATTCTCGGAAATATCTGAAGAAGGAAAAGATTCTTATCGCCGGAGATCTCTTTGCCGTATTATATTTTCTTTCTTATTATTATTCACGTCGGAGAGGTAAAGAAAGTCTATTGTAGTATTTAAAATTTAGATATCTGTGTACTGGTTTTACTTCTGTTGTTCTGTCCACGTTTTATTTGAAAAATCTTATTGCCAAGTTATAAATAGTCTACTGTTTTTAAAACAAAATACCCTGATAAAATCATTTTTAAAACCAGAAGAGTAAGTACATTATCAGCCGGGTAAAATTTTGTTTTCAAAACTCGAACTGATAGAACTTATCTAGGAATTAAAATTCGGTATATCCTGTCTCTTTCATAGACTGCGATATGTCTGATAGAACTCCCCTCAAAAGTTTTAATTCCATATTAAATTAGTTCCAGTATAAGATCCGAACTTCTCAAAGTAATAAAAAACATGAGAAAACCGTCATCATCTGAGAAATAATACGGGAAACTCTCTCTGAAATAAAACAACTTTTTGTCACTTATATTTACCTCTTTTGAAAACAAAATATCGGATCTCGGAACACAAAGATTTTCATCCATTTTCCCGTTTTCCCAAAAATTAGAGTTTTTCACTTGGAAAGTAGTAGACTGTCAGTAAAAGTATCAAAGTTTTTCAACATAAAATAAACATATAAGACCATTAGAGACCGAAAGGGCGGAACGGGTGCTTAATACCTTCCCAATCCGTAACATAGTTTCCGAATCCTATAGAATCTTGGTTTCGTAGACAAACATGTAAAGAAAAGCTTATCTGTAGCCTTTCCTCTTACACAACTATTTTGTTCGTTTTCTCATAAAACGTACTGGCGACTCTGAACGAAACCTCTTGTATCTAGAAATAGGATAGAGGGACACCCGATATGAATTATTAACACACCTTGAAGCAAATGGAACGACAGAATTCGTTCTGACATTTCAGACGCCCAAGAACGAGAATGAGACCCGGGGGTCGCATTTGTAGATTCTCACAGTGACCGACACAAGTTTTGTACTATCACATATATATTTTTGTATTCCAACACAACTTGTTAAATGGGCTGACCTTTATAAAATGTTGTAACCTTTGTTTTCAAATTTTTTTTATGTGTGGTGTTTATGACAAAAGTAAATGGGGTATTGATTATTTGGTATTATTTTAGTATTTAGTATAATGGCACAATTGATACAGTACAGTATGGTATACCATAGTAATACCAAAATTTCGGTACTGTACGGTATACCGTCTGTAATGAGTTTGAGTACCGGTGCCATGCCAAAATAATTCGATATGGTACAATACTGATCGATTTTAATTCATCACCAAATTTTTTTTCCAAATAAACTAAAGCATATCTAATTTTTGGAGCTTAGTATCTAAATGCTTTCACACTTTCAATGCGGCTTTCCCATCGTGTTTCAAACAACGGTTTAAGAGTGAAATCGTCCACATAATTCCTAAAAACTCTCCATCTCTTTGTAGAAAACAAGAAAAATGAATATATTCGTTACACTACTCTAAAAAAATAGTCAGCTTTCGGAGTACAATTAGCCAAATCATAAATTGCAAAATTCAAACTATGACAACCACAAGGCATATAAAATGCTCTAGGATTTACCTCAAAAAGTCTTTTTTGCATGCCTTTATGTTTTCCTTTCATTTTGGAACCATTATCATATCCTTGTCCTCATAAATCACCAATATCAAATGTATGAGTATTTAGTGCATTTGTAAGTTCATTAAAAAGCCCAAGCCCCAACGTATCATCCACCTTTAAAAACCACAAAAAGAATTCTTTCACCAAAATCAAACTTGATACAACATCAACACATATACCAATAAGAGACATTTGTTCATCATGACTTGCATCAGGAGTGCAATCAAGAATAATTGAAAAGTGCGTTGCTTCTTTAATAATTGCAATGGTGGAAACTTTTACCTTATTTGCTAGAAGCTGGATCATTTCACTTTGGATCTTATGACTCAAGTGCTGGTAATAAGTTTCTTTCTTTAGAATACGTCACACGTGCTCTTGTATCACTGAATCAAATTCATCAATCATCTCAATCACTTGCATAAAATTCTCATTGCTCTCGTCATACAATTTTTCATTATCCCCACGAAATGCCAAATTGTTCTTCGCAAGCCTCTTCACAACAATTAGGATTCTAAATAGTGCTTGTCTCCAATGTTCATTCTCCTTTGTTATTTGTTCTTCTACACTTTGATCAATTGTTGCATTATCCATCAATCTATTTTCTAATTCAATCCAACTAGTAAAGCAATAGATGTTGTGACTATTTTTTTCATGACTGTTAAGCCTTGCAAGAATGTTCTTCCAATCATTCAATCCTTCATTAGCAAATTAACCCAATAAAGTCTTGGTGTGATCTTACTTGAACAATGATGGGATAAATAATAATTTTACCATTGGCCTACAAAAATAATATTCTACACTTTCTTTTAAATAATAATCCACACTTTATTTTAAATAAATATTCCACTCAATAATATTCCACATTTTTCTTTAAATAAATATTCCATTCAATAATATTCCACACTTTTCTTTAAATAAAATGTCACTCACATCCACTAATTTTTACCAAGTTCCCTTTTTGCCTCTCATTTTCATCAAATTTATTTTTTTTGCCATTCTCCTTTTACCTATAAATACATCATCTCATTTATTCATTCAACACATCATTATTCTCATCCAACACCATCCATTTCATCCAAGAGATACAAAGCCATTGACAATACAAATACAAGCCAATTTAAGAAGAAGATTTAAGGGTCTTTTACTATATCTTCTCAAGAGAAAAAGAAGTTACGGTTCTCTTTATCTCTCTCTCAATTAAAGAAAAATGGTCTTATACTCTCTCTTTTCATACACTAAAAAAATACCAACAGCCCTTATACAATCTCTCTCCTACACAATTTATTATTCATCCTATTGAAATATTTGTAATATTAATTCTATACTTATAAATAGAATTAGTGAAATTATAGAGAGAAAAGTTTGGTAGATTGTATTCTCATCCAAGTTGATTGCCTTTGAGCTAATATAAAGCAAGCACATACAAAAGGATGACGTACTGCTGTAATAGCATAAGCGCTATCGGAGGAACCTACCTTATCAAAAAATATCATGTGTTCATCATTGTGACTCATTTACTTTTTATTCACTAATATTAGTTCATTAATTGGTTAATTATCTACTTCTAGATTTTGACACCATCAAACAATTTACAACAAAAGCAAAATACCATGTCCAAAGATACTGAATATACTAACCACCTCCTGTTCCTCTTCTCACCATTTGGTAAAATATGAAAATAATGTGAAGAACTGAAATGTATGCCATAGTCATCAGCCAGGAAAGTGAAATCATCTTCTTTTTTAGAACATTTTTCAATTAAAAAATCTCTTTTGTTTTGTTTCATTTTATCCCAATTTCCAGGATCATCAACATCGAATAAACAGTCAAATTCATCATTCTCGTTAGCATTCATACCTTGGCTTGCTTCTCCATTTTCATTAACATCTATATATTGACTTGCATTTGCATTATTGTTGACATTCAAACATTGAGTGTCTTCTACATTCTCATTGGCTTTCTCATTAACATTCAAACATTGGGTGTCTCCTGCATTCTCATTCTCATATACTTGCTCATCATTTTTCTTGAAATACTTATTTAGAGATCCCGCTTGAAGCTTAGCTAATGCTGCTCTATTTTATATTTTTAGCCCCTGAAGGATACTTCCTGATTGGAGCCATAAGTGCTGTAATATGCCATAAAATCAAATATCAGAATAAAACTTATAATAATTTTAATTACAAGTGTAAATATATAAATGAAACATAATATTATAAATCCATTATTAATAAATAACTACAGTATTAATTTAAATGAACCATTAAATTATATAGAGAGATTCAAGTACCTAGTTGAATGAAGACTAAATTCATTAACAATGAGAGCAAGCCGATTTCATTTTGCGTTTGGTGAGCGAGGCAGCGGAGTGCGACTGCATTTTGCGTGGAATATCAGTGAGCGTTTAGTGAGCCGTGAGCGGAGTGCGGATCGATGAGTGGAAGTGGAATCGTAATAGCAGGCGTAAGAAAAGAGTAATATTTTTTATTTTTTTTACATATACTAATAATATATTAAATGGGTATAAAAAATTTGGGGCCCTGGGAATAGGGATGGCTTTGGTACAATACAGTACCATACTAAGTGTACCGTATACCTTACTGAAAATTTGGTACACTGAAATTCATTACTATTGCCATACCAAATATTTGGTATACCAAAATATTGGTATGGTACGGTACGGCACGATACATTACCAAAAAATCAATCCTTAAAAAAAATTATTGAAACTAAATAGTCAAAAGTGAGCATTTTTGGTTAAAACAAAATAATTAAATTACTTTTACTTATCTTTAATTAAGTTTTTGCAATCAATTGTTCTAAGAACTTTAAACTATGTACAAATATTATTACATTATAAATTATAATCAACGCATACACATCTATCAAATATTTGGAAGCCGAAGAATTAAAGTTTAATATGATTAGAAAAAAATGAAGATAAATACTTGAACTGGTCCAAAGGGTTGGGTTGGTGGTGGTGGGGTGGCGGTGGTGCAGTTGTCAGGGCAATGGTGGGGTGGCAGTGTATGTGGCGTGGCATATCTGAGAGAAATAGAGAGAAAGAGCCGAAGAAGAGTAAAAGAGAGAGAGAGCAATGGTTGATGTGTGGTGAATGTGAAACCTAAATTAGAATATTAGATAAAGAGATAAAAGAATTGACAAATCCACGCCGTTCATCTTGTTTCATCTAATGGGCTATTGATTATTTAGTATTATTTTAGTATTTATTATAATGGCACAATTGGTACGGTACGGTATGTTATATCGTAGTAATACCAAAATTTTGGTACGGTACGGTATACTGTCTGTAATGAGTTTGAGTACCGGTGCCGTGCCAAAATAATTCGATATGGTACAATACCGATTGATATTGTTCCACTACCAAATTTCGGTATATTTTGGTAATTGTTTGGTTTGGTACAGATTGGTACAACATAAATGGTATATTTTTCCACCCCTACCTAGGAAGTGGGGGTCCTAGGTGCAGGCCTAGTCCCATTATACCCAAGACCAAGTCTACTAATATCCGATTCGTGCATTTACAAGTATTTAAAACATTCACAACAGTACTTTCAAAAAATCATTAAAGAAACAATAAATAAAACTACTTCTTCTCCTACCTTCCATAATACTAGTTTAGTAAATATAGATAAAATATATAAACCGAAAAAAATTAAAAAGGAAGTAAATAAAGGTTTTCTAATATAAAACATTTATTATTATAATTATTGAAAATGAGGTAAAAGGGACTGCATGATAATGTTTTTCGCAAAAAAAACTAACGAATAATATTTTTTAGAGACAAGGGCCTAAATATCATTATCATTCTGAAATAAGGACTTGTTTATCAATTGTGTTTTAAAGTAAGGGTTTGACTGAGTGCAAATTTAACTTTACATTAAATTGTATTGAGTGCAAATATCAAATAAACACAAGTAAATTCCGAAATAACAATATCAAATAAACACATATACACATAAATATTTTAGAAAATAAAGAGTGCAAACTTTGTATAACTCCGAAAAAACTATTATGTGGATTTTATTAATAAAATAAGTTTTGAATATGTAATTTGTTAAAATTATTCTAAAGTACTGTCAATTGAACACTTATTTATAATAATATGCTAAAAAACATGTAGTGCAAACTTAATTTTACATGATTCCATAAAAAAACACAATTTAAAAATCTACTATTTATGATTCGTTATTTATTTACAGATAATTTTTATCATATAATGAGCGAGTATTTCTATAACGAAAGAGATAAACACGTGTTACGATTAAAAGGAGAGAAATACAATCAAGCAAGCCCAATAGTTAATGCTTAATTATCAAGGCAAGAAGATTAAAAAAATTGTTGGGTTGAATCACAGATTATTTATTCAAATTAAGACATCATCAAATACACAAAGTGGTAGTTACCATCAAGTCATATATTACGACCGGTCTATTCGAGATTTCTTCTTATTAATAACATAGGTTTGGAACTCTGTACGAGGAGCTGCTTGCTTAATAGTTAAATTCTGAACATAACAGCATGAAGAAAAGAAAAGAAAAAAAAAAAAAAGAAGACTCTTTTCAAATCTTTGAACGAATCTCATATGATCAAGTTGAATTAAACAATATTTTGTTTGCCGGCCGTGATTTAAGTATAGATTTTACTTTTGACATGGGCCTCCGTCCATAAACTCCACTCCTTAATTGACAAATTTTGATCAATATTTTTATTTAAAAGAATAAAGATATTTAGGCAGTTTACACGTACCTCAATTAATTCCACCTGAAGCTCTCTTGAGTCCTCGATTAAAGGTAGAGGGCTAGAAGATTCATAATAAATAATTTGTGGCCTGATTCTCAAAAGTTGCATTTTTTGTAATTTAAACTCATAATATATATGTTGTGAGACATTTATTATGGCTCAAATTTGTCATTTGACTAACTCTTGAGAAAATAATTAAAATAATGGGCTTTTGAATAAGTTGTGATTCAAAAGGACAATTTTTTTTTTCACTCTTTCCTTGAATATATGTCTAGTTATTTTTAAATGCTTGTTCAATCTCAAATTTAATAGCTTCATTTCAAATTTGGTAGGCTTAAATATAAATTATTTATTTTAATTTAATCAGTGATAAAAAAATACAATATATTTTTGTTGGAAAATCTCATATATTACTAGAATTGCAAAAAAAAAAAAAAAAAAAATTACGAGTTAAAAACGTATCAAAAAGAAAATAGAGGCATAGAGCGATTAATTTGAGATGGAAAAAATAAAAATACTTTACTGCTTGGAAGTTTGAATTTCTCGGGATAACTTCCACATCTTGGCAACAGCTTTTTTTTTTTTTTTTTTTAACATGATTATTTTATTTGAGACGACCATTCTTCGATTTCCTATGTGAAAATACTTGAGATTTATAAGTCATTAAAGTAATTACATGTCACATGGATCTATCACTCCTTTCTCATATATCGTGGTACACCTTGTAATATTATTTAATAATGATCATCAAAAGGAGATATTTTTTTAGGTAAGATGATTGAGGTTCCAAAACGTTGCAACTTCAAATATCTGTGAACTCATATTTTTCTTCAAAATAATTTAGCATAGAGTATTTTACGTTTTAGGGGGTGTACACTATGAGCCATTGCTCGTATTTAAAATATAGTATTATCTAACTCCTTTTCTTTCTTTTTTTAATACTTTTAAGTTATATGGAACACAATATTAACTTTCTAACACCTATATTTTTTTTTTTTTAAAAAGTTTTATAACCTTTCACAGAATGACATAGGGGATGATATCGTTAAGGATATTTTGAGTTTGCACCTCATATGTTTTTTCTTTGTCTTTGCACCCCACTGTTAGTGGATTTTGGTAAGATCTATCAAGAGAGGGCTAAAATTAACAATTTTGCCTTAATTTTTTTATTTCCATTATCTCACGTGATATAAACGTAAGTAAATAGTACGACATGTGCTAATACAATTGAGCAAAAGACCTTTTCCCTAACATGAGTTGTATTTTTAGTATTTATTAGAAAAAAAGACAAAAAAGAAGAAGAGGGCATTCAGCACAAAGAATTAAATTGGCACAGAACATTGTGAAGAAAAAGATACTATGCCTATCATTCCGAAATAATTACAAAATCTAAAGCAAAAGTTATAGTTAAATTAATGGAATTAAGAATGAACAGGAGAAGGATATATGAACGAGTTGCTGATTTTCACCCCAGTATAATTCAGAAGAAAATGTAAGATAACTATAATGAAAATAAGTAAATGAGAAGGAAAAAAAGTGTCGTTAATTCGCTATAATTAAAGAAGAAAAGGCAAAATATTATTATATTAGTAAAAAAATTATTATCAAACCCTCGTATTTATCTAGAATAAAGATATGACAAAAAATTTTATTTTATTTTTGTTTATTATATCCTCTCAAGTGTTTATATATATATAATTTACATTTCGCAGCGCAATTAATCAATACAAAAGAATACTTTTTGAGTTCATAGAGAAAGTACGAGAAAAATAATATATATATAATTGTAAATTACTTTTGCTATTACTATCCATTCTCTCTGCTCTTTAATCAAGTCTCCTAGGACGGTCAGAGGAGGAAATTAAGTTTATTTCCGATTTTAATTCATTCTAATTCAAAATATTTAAAACTGCTCCTGCAATTAATTACAAGACGTTAAATAGTGAGGATATACTTTCGAGTTCAAACTAAATCACCTTTTAAATTTGTATTTGATTGGCCACATTCAAAATAATAAGCTTATGCTTCAGCTCCAGCTCCGGCTCAAGCTCGATCTGCTCCTCCGACGATGAGGCTTACCTAGTCTAATCGTTAACGAGTTGGAAGGAGCAGAGCTTCCCAAGAGGAACATAAGTGATGTTTTTCTTTTTGCACTATTTATTTATACTTTGGAAATCCTAACGCTAAAATTTAAGGTTTTATTAAGTGAGTCAAGGAGATGAATATAGAGGCGCGCAAAATAGTCAATTTTTGTCTCGTTTAATGGATGCTAACATAATTCACTAACTATGGAATGTACGTAACAACAAATAAGAAACAATGTGGAGTGCAAACCTAAAATATTCCATATCGTGTATTACCGTTCATAATAAATGTATCGCTTATAGCTAGCTAATTACGACCAAGTTCAAATCTAGACTCTTATTTAGAGTGGATTGGGGAAGGTGGAAGGTTACTTCCGTATTTTGTTCAGCTTGAAAAAAAAAAAAAAAAAAAAAAAACTTAAGGTAATCTAGCTCGAAAATATGTGGAATCATATTTACCGGTTGCATCAACATACTATTTTTATTGGCTAATAATAAAGGCACATCCTCTTTTTAGTTAGGACACATCAAATTAAGTTATACTCTAATTTCTCCTATCTATATTACATTTATATCCATGGAAAATATAATTTCTTATTAGTGCAATTTTAAGCATGTTTCACAATATCAAACTTCGTTCTTTATATTTATTATCAAACCTTTTACTTTATATTTTAATATATTTTATGTGTACTTTATTTATCTTTAAACAAACAATATGAATTTTATTTTATTTTTTAAAATATAAATATAAATATATATATATATAAATATAGATTCCGTTTTTATTACGAACGGGCATTTTTACGATATTTTTTCTTCGTAAAACTATTGGGAGAAATTTTTTACGATGAAAAAATATCGATTAAAAGGCCCGTTTTGTATAAACCAGTCCGTACTTGAAAATTTCCGTATATATATGTGTGTGATATAATGGTTTATTTGTACAAATATTTTTGGATGTTAATAAATGGTATGCTATTTTAATTATTGGAATGTAACTTTTTATAGTTTGTGTGTTCGATTTCATCAAAAGATGAAAAAAAAACAATATTTACTTTCAAAAAAAAAATTAAAAAGGAAAAGTCCCGAAAAAGTTTAGAAAATTAAAGCTTTTATGTGAGAAAAAAGTGTCCTTAAATTCTTGTTATCTTTTTAAATGGATATCTTATTAATTATTAGTTGTGTGTCTTTATTATTTGTAAAAGAAGATGGTAAAAATTAAATTTAATTTATTTAGATGTGCTCTAACTAAAAAGGGAATGTACCCGGCCCATACCATTAACCATTTTTATTTGATACATTGAAGGGTTTTTAAACTTATGGTTAATGAATGTATTCAATATAAATAATTGATTAATTAAATTAATAAGAGTATATTTTGGATTATTAATCATATATATATATATACACCACCTTAGTGCCATGTCAAAAAGTCATTGGCTCTGAGGAAACCAGTAGTTGGATCCCAATTTTAAAAGTTCATTTTATCGCATCCCCAGTACGTATATATACAAGGTATGGGAATTAGATTTTAAATTAAGGAATTACCTTAAAAAAATGAAAATTAATAACAAATATGATGTAACGAATTTTTAATTCTGAGTCAAAAGTCAAAACATGAGTTGTTCCACTTTACTTAACAACTCTCTCTCTCTCTCTCTCTCTTTAGTATTTAGGAGTAAATTAATATCATATGTTTATATAGAGATAAATGAGTTTGACTATGATATAGTGATCGAACGAAAAAAATCATACAAATAAGCGAAAGGATCGAGCCTTGAATATGGTAGGGTTTAAGTTTAAAATAACAACAACAACAACAACAACAACAACAACAACAACAACAACAACAACAATAATAATAATAATAACAATAATAATTCTAGTTTTTTTTTCCCAACATCCTAGGTGAACTATTCAGAGATCTAATGAGAGATTGGCCGCTTTTAATGTATCCATAATTATTGATATTAGTAAGGTACTCCCTCCTTTGGTAATATATATACATATATAACTTTTCTTTTAAGAGGGTTAGTAATTTGAGAACGAGACGTGGACTAACAATTTTAGACATTTCATATTTAAATCACAAATTTTTGCTTTGCAGTTAATCGTGAGAGAAATATTATAATTGACACGAATATTTTCCCTTAAAGTTGACTTTTGATATTGACATGTGATAGTTTATTACTAATTATTTTATGTTATTTTTAAAAGAACGTGGCTGCTTGAGATTCAATCCACAATTAAGTTACATGGACAATGACTAATTACTATAGGAGGCAATTTGTGACACGATACGATAACACGACTCGAACTCAACGTGTAATTAAAAGGTTAGGATTGAATTATATTTAAACAGATTAGTATCAAAATTGGATTGATACACATGACACAATTAATTAATAAATAGGTTGAGTTAGGGTTAACCTGTATAATGCATTTACATTAAAATTATTAACTCGTGCTGCACAAATCCATGTAGCATATAGATTATTATAACAAGAAAAAAAATATTAAACCTCAACTTAAATCCATGTAACATGGTTTAACAACTATTTGTCTCACTTTGATATATATATATATATATGAATAAATTAGAATTATATATTTTATACAGATAAACAAGTTTGGCTATGATTTAGTGATCCAATGAAAAAAATAAATTATATAGGCAACTCTGTAGCTGTCATCTTATATTATATGAAGATGGTATGCTAGAGTAGGTTCATATATGTTGTATTATATAGGCAAATGAAAGGAGTCTTGGGGGTTTATGTTTAAAAGAAGAAGAAGAAGAAGTTAACGATAATAAATTATCCTAGTTTTTTTTTTCGGTCAACATAACCTAGCTAGGTCGACTATTGAGAGATCCGACGAGAAATTGGCTGCCTTTTTTTTTTTTTTTTGGACAATGATTGGCCGCCTTTAATGTATATAAAATTATGCAAAAATAATTCACAAAAGGAAAGACTTCCTAATGGTAAGATTCGTAAATTTTGAATAGTTGTAAGCCTAACATTACCCTCTTAATTAATTAATTTTTTTTTTTTCAAAATGTTGTAATTGGGATATTTTTTTTTAGATATTAGATTCAAATCGTGAACTCTTGCCCCACTTTTTAGAGTGGCTTTTTCAGCGACTTAGTCAAAAAATTTGGTAAGCGGAGTTATTCCATAATACATCATTAATCTCATATCAATTCTGTAGTAATTAAAATATCAATCGAAAATTAAGGTTTTGGGTGGCAAAACATGGAAGGAAACTTATTATTTTGTGGTCTGGCATTTTTATCCTTCAAAAATGGAAGGAAAAGTACGTGATTCAATTATTAGGCATATATATATATATATATATAGGTAAGGTTTAAATGGTTACTTCTTTTTTTATCTATGGATAGTTATTGTAATATTAACTATTAGATGAAAAATCAATAGTTGAGATCAAATGTGTAGTTGGCTACCATAATTAATACACATTGGAGAAATACAAAATATTAAATGCAAGGTTAAGTGGGTAACTTGTTGTTACCCGATGACATGTCATTTTTTTTTTATTTAATTTTAAGGAATCATAAATTAGATATTCATTACATAATTATGTAATTCTAATACATGATATCCTTATTCCTTACCCATATAAAATGGGTGATTTTATTTATATTGATATCTTGCAGTTAATCTATATTGTTAAGTTAATTAGTATTGCCTGCTAAATTAATCTATAAGTGTACATAAACTAATAAAAAAATATTATTTATTTAATTTTATAAATATTATTTTATTAATGATTTAATATTAAAAATATATTAGATTAATAGGTACATCCACTTTAATTAAATAAATAAAAATATGGTTTTTTTAAAAAATTACAAATCAATTACTCTCATTCTAACAAAGAATATACTATTTTTAGAATTAGTTTCAAGGATAACTTTTTAATCGATGACAAAATAAATTTTAATTTATTATAAATAAAAGATAGTCATTTTCAAAACTATCCCTTATTAAAGATAACAACTATTAAAAAATAAAATAAAATAAAAAATATAAATAACAAAAGCTCAAATTCAAGCTAAACATCTCAAACAAAGATTTTAAATTTGAACATGTAATCGAAATCTTATCATAAAGGTCAACCAAGAACATAAGAGCATCTCCAATCGTCTTATATAAATTTTGTATAAATCTTACGCATCAAAGTGAAATTTACACAAAAATAGTAAAGAATTCGTTTTATACTCCAACAATTTATTTTAGACTTTTGTATAAATATTAAAGTACCATTTAGATATGCACAAGTGAAACTTATCCTATATTTATTCCCTTACTTTTCAAATCCATTTATTTCTAGAAACGGGATGAAGGAAAATAGACACGAGATTATCTGACGTGATTGTGTGAATTGAGTTTATATTTTACACAACTTTTTTACACAAATCCTAAGTGTCAAAGCTTCTTAAAAGACTGTTGGAGAATTTTTTTTTTACAAAATGTGTAAATTTTACACAAACCAAAATTATACACTACGATTGGAGATGCTCTAAGTATTAAATATATATATTTTATTAATTCTAAAAACTCTAAATTTTAAATTAATTATCAAATAATAAGATGCTACAATTTTAAAAAGAAAAAAAAGTTTATGACAGCAAAAAATAAAAATACTTGAGAATTGTGAACCTTTCAAAAAAAATTAAAATTTTGATGAATTTTTTTAGAATTATTTGTAGGCTCATTTATTTTACATAATTTCATAAAAAAAAAATTGAAGTACCAAATAAATCTCAAAGGTTTATAGTATGTTGTTTGCATAATTATCCTCTCACAAACCATTCTACTGAAAGAAAATACTATTCGTATTATAAATTACAGTACCAAATGTCGTGCTAGCTAATTAATTATATGATCATGAATACTTTATATGATTATATATTGAAAAATTGATAAACATGAAATAGGTCTAATGTGATTGTCAACATAGAAGAATATGTATACTTGATTCTTAAATCTTTATTATTATTATTATTATTATTATTATTATTATTATTATTATTATTATTATTATTATTATTATTATTATATGAAATAAAATGGTGAAAGTATTAAGAACATAGTTAATTGAAAATATTTTTTAATAAAACCCTTTAAAATTCTTTAAGGGTGTATTTGGAATGTGGATTTGAGAGAAGATTTTAACATGAGATTTATATTTGGAATCTCAAATCTAAATATTTTTGTTTGGTGTGAAATTATGATTTGAGATTTATAAATATATTCAAATAATAAGATTTGACACTTATCTTAAAGTTATAACTTTCAAATTTCAAAGATAGGGTTGTTCCTAATAGATTCCAAACTTGCGAAGTTGAAAAAAATATTAATTATAATAATTATACGAAGGATGACAAATGATCGTGTGTTGTCCAAACCCAAACCCAACAAGCATATAAACACATCCAAACTTGGTGCATGTTTTATTATTTTAAATATAAATCCGTCGTGAATAGTGTACGCATAAACCCACTCTCGCTCTGTGGTAATTACGCTATATTATAAGAAATAAAATAATATAATAGGGGCGGGTCGAGTCAAACGGATTAATTTTGTATAAGCATGAGTTCAACTACGGTGTCAAAAAATAAAAATAGCTTACTAATCAACTAAATATAAATTTTAGCGAAATAATATTTAGATTTATAAATCAATTTCCTTGTATTTGTTAAGTAAACAAAAAAATTTAAACTCTTGTATTTCAAATATGTAATTTCTCAATCTTAAACTTATGAATTTTAAAGCTAAATTCAATTATATAATTCAAATGCACCTTAAAAGAAAATATAAAATAAATTAAAATGGAAGTAGATTTTGATTAGGAATCTAAATTAGTACAATTATAAATTGATTTTAATTAGTGGATATACTTCTTAATTTTGAAAATGGTATAAAATTTGTTTGTCAAGCACAACACATTAATTATTTAATACTAAATAAGATATATATTTTAGTGTTATTTAGGAAGTTGTACGCATACTTCCGTATCTGATCAAATTATTAAAAGTTGAGTTTGTTTGAAATACTTTAAATTAATAAAATACGTTTCTTTTAATATTATTTTATGTTATTGTGTTAAAATTATTATTTAGTTGAACAGCTAATAAACTAGTAGCACAAGTTATATGAAATGCTTCAAATTAATTTTTAGATTTTTATTGTAATATGATTTGTTACGAATGATAATAAAATGATTAAATTGAAAGTGTTATTAAAATAGTTGAGTTATATGTAATTTGTAAACATATTGTATAGAGATGAAAATTCAAAGTCAAATATATTTTAAAAATGTTATTTTTTATAAACTTATGTTACTAATTAACTATAAAATTGAAATGACGAAAACACCCATAAACACTTATCCTAATTTGGAATTGGGTTGTCCTAGATCTATTTGGCAAATAAAATCTTTAAGGAATCTTGTTTGGTTGAGATTTTAAAACATATTTTGAAAAGCGAATTTAATTTTTGTTGAAGTTTTTTTCAACTAATTAAAAAAAACTCGTAAAAAATAGTAACAATGGATCTTGTTTTATAGATCTCGATGATTAGGTTTTAAATATATTTTCTTTTTATCTAATTCCGATTTTTGAATTTAAAGTTATGGTATTTTAAAAATTTTATGAGAGATAAAGTAAAGTAATTTGGGAAGTGTGAAGTAAAGTTGACTTTTTGGTAAAAATTTTAAAAACTTGATTTTAAAATCTCAACCAAACACCACCTAAAGTTTAATTAAAAAAATAAAAATAGAATAGGTCACCTTAACTTGTTATAACAGGTTAAAGGATTTGACACCTTTGATTGAGCCCAAAAATTGCATTTCTAATCCCTTAAATAAGGCTCAATTAGCTTCTAGTTACCATCTAAAATCGAAAATTGCATGTAAATTCAGTTTAAACATAAAAATAAGGCATTGCATTGTATTTCTGTGTTACTAAGCCATTTTGTAGGCCTAAAGTGGTTAAGCAACTGAAGTTGTATGCAAGATAGAAGGTTAAAAGCGGAAAAGTGCAAGAAGAAGGTCCAAAGAACAATTCAATATCCATTCCGAGACCCGAGTCGAGAAAAACTCCTCAAACTACCCTAAAGCACTAGCAAGAAGAGAATAGCAAGTCTCCAAGCATGAATGAAGTGAATTCAAGTGTTCACGAGTGTGAGAATCCGCAAATGCGACCCCCGGGTCTCATTCCCGTCGTTGGGCATCTGAAACGTCGGAACGGATTCCGTCATTCCATTTGCTTCTTATTCGTTTGATAATTCATATCGAGTGTCCCTATGTTCTATTTCTAGATGCAAGAGGGTTCGTTCAGAGTCGCCAGTATGTTTTACAAGAAAACGAACAAAACAGTTGTGTAAGAGAAAAGGCTACAGATAAGCCTTTCTTTACACATTTGTCTACGAAACCAGGATTCTATAAGATTTGGGAACTATATTACGGTTTGGGAAGGTGTTAAGCACCCATTCCGCCCTTTCGGTCTCTAGTGGTCTTATATGTTTATTTCATGTTGAAAAACTTGGATGCTTTTACTAACAGTCTACTACTTTCCAAGTAAAAACCCTAATTTTTGGGAAAAACGGGAAAGGGATAAAAACCTTTGTGTTCTGAGATCCAATATTTTATTTTGAAAGACGTAAATATAAGTGACAAAAGTTGTTTTATTTCAGAGAGAGTTTTTCGTATTATTTCTCGGATAATGACGGTATTTCTCGGGTTTTAACTTCTTTTAGAAAAGTTCGGATCTTATATCGGGACTAATTTTAATATGGAATTAGAACTCTTAAGGGGAGTTCTACCAAACATATCAGAGTCTATGAAAGAGATAGGATATACCGATTTTTTAATTCCTAAGTAAGTTTTACCGGTCCAAATATTGAAAACAGAATTTTATCCGGACGATAATGTACTTACTCTTCTGGTTTTGCAAATAATTTTATCAGGGTCTTTTGTTTTGAAAACAGTAGACTATTTGTAACTTGGCAATAAGTTTATTCAAATAAAACGTGGACAAAACAACAGAGATAAAACAAGTACACAGATATCTAATGTTAAATACTATAAGAGACTTTCTTTACCTTCCCGACGAGAATAATAATAAGAAAGAAAATATAATACAGCAGAGAGATCTCCGGAGATAATAAGCTTTTCCTTCTTTAGATATTTCTGAGAATTTGATTCCAGAGACGGGACACGTCGAGTGTCGAGAATAGATTCGATGTTTCTTCAGAAATAAGACGATAATCGAGAATGTTTGACTAAAGACTAGAAAAACAGATATAAGCCAATAATTCTTCAATTCCAAGTTGTTGTCTTTCAACCCTTGGGGGTGTTGGCCTATTTATACTGCTCGGGAAAGATTGTCGCGCGACATTTCCCCAGAAAGGGCAAGTGTTGCGCGACATAGTGTACAATGTCGCGCGACAAACGGCTGAAGTGATGTTTCTAACAGACTGATGTGTCAGAGAGTGGATGGTCTGGTGTCAGGAGAGTTTGTCGCGCGACACAAGGGGGATTGTCGCACGACATACCCATTTGCCGTGCGACAATGTGTCTTAAAAATAGGTTTGTTTGGCCAACAAGCCCTTTCGGGCAGTTTTGGGTGCTCGGGTGGGTCTCGGACTCCGAGAACAGTACTTATCGAAGGTCGTTAGGGTTCTTGCGGGGGTCACGGATCGGGGTGTCTACAGACCCTCTCGACTCAAGCTCCTTGTTTGTAAGGAATTGAGGCGACTGGAAGAAACCGTGGTCCATGGCTCCCGCAAGAATTCTAAGGAAGTGTGTGTTATGCAAACGTGTTCATGACTGCCTCCGGAGAATGCTTGTGTTTGGTTTTGCCTCCGGAGAGGGTTTGTGTTACCTCATTGCCTCTTTCGAGGACTTTCATTTTCTCTACTTGCCTCAGATGGGGGGACTACCATTGCTGCACTTTGCCTCTCTGGGAGGGCTTTCTGATCTTTTCGCCTCATGTGGGAGGACTACCATTGCTCCACTGTGCCTCTCTGGGAGGGCTTTCTGATCTTTTTGCCTCATGTGAGAGGACTACCATTGCTCCACTTTGCCTCTCTAAGAGGGCTTTGTTCTTCTCGCCTCATGTGGAAGGACTACCATTGCTCCACTTTGCCTCTCTGGGAAGGCTTTGTTCTTCTCTCCTCATGTGGGAGGACTACCATTGCTACACTGTGCCTCCCTGGGAGGGCTTTCTTCTTCTCGCCTCATATGGGAGGACTACCATTGCTACACTGTGCCTCTCTGGGAGGGCTTTGATCTTCTCGCCTCAGGTGGGAGGACTAGCATTGTTACACTTTGCCTCTCTGGGAGGGCTTTTGATCTTCTCGTCTCAAGTGGGAGGACTACCATTGCTCCACTTTGCCTCTCTGGGATGGCTTTGTTCTTCTCGCCTCATGTGGGAGGACTACCATTGCTACACTGTGCCTCCCTAGGAGGGCTTTCTTCTTCTCGCCTCATGTGGGAAGACTACTATTGCTACACTGTGCCTCTCCGGGAGGGCTTTGATCTTCTCGCCTCAGGTGAAAGGACTACCATTGCTACACTTTGCCTCTCTGGGAGGGCTTTGATTTTCTCGCCTCAGGTGGGAGGACTACCATTGCTACACTATGCCTCTCTAGGAGGGCTTTGATCTGTAAAGAAAGAAAATTGCCTCTGCGAGGGCTTTCTGTGAGTATTTTTCCTTCTGGCGAGGGCTTGTGCTTGTGATTTGCCTCCGGCGAGGGCTTGTGTTTGTAATTTGCCTCCGGCGAGGGCTTGTGTTGTACTCTGGTGAATTTGATTGTCTCTCTTAGACTGCTAGAGTGAGAGAGAAATTTTGTGAGAGTAAAAAGAGCTTCTCGGGAGTTTAATCTTTATCTGGATATCCGTTTTCCTGTATCTTTTTCGAGCTTTACTCTCATATTTTCCTCGAGTGAAGATACTTCTCTCAAAAGAAAGTTTTCGGATTTCTTTTTGCTCTTCGTAGAGTGATGATTCGAGTTTTTTCAAACCATATCTTCTGTATCGTGCTGAAAAGAAAATTTGTTTGAAAGTTCAATCTCTGACCTCTGTTCTCTTTTTAGTTTTCACTTTTGGTGGGCCCACATCGTATTCTGTTTTTTTATGCCTTTATTTCTCCCGTTTTTGGGAAAGACTTTTCCTGACCTTCTATGTTTTTGACCAGGAGTCTTTTTATCCCTTTGGCGTGATCAGGAGCCTTACTCACCCAAAACGAAGCCCTGAGCCGGTTTTGGCCTAGCTGTCACTTTTGGTGTGGCTCTCCCTGTCATTCTGCATTTCTGTTTCTCTTGCTCGCTCTGGGCGCTCATGCAAGTTCTTGGTCCTTGGGGGATCAGAGATTACTTTTTAGCCGTTGTATTTTGTTCTCGCATTTTCGGAGAGATGATTTAGAAGTCTTATCCTCGAAATTTCATCCTGGGTGTGCGGTATTCAGAAAATTTTCAAAAACTGTTTCTCAGAAGCCTTCCTGCAGGAGAAAAAATGAGACAAAGGTCAAAAAATTAGGGGAGGGGGCCAAAATGTCGCGCGACAATTCGGTGGACAGCTCTTTGTCGCGCGACAAACTGGCTTATTATATAAACCCCTTGCTGAGCTCATTCCACCTCATTATCTCCTTTCTCTTTCTCTCTCTAACTCTCTTTCTTTCTTCTCTCCAGCGCGGAAGCCCTGCCGCTTTTCTGATTTTTCCAACTTTCTCACTACTCCCTACATATACAGATGGACCCTGCTCAGCCCGATAGACTGGAGGGTGACCAGGAGGAGGTCACTTTTACCGATGCTCAGGGTGTTCTCCGGCGCAGCCCTCATCATGACGACTGGTGGACCTCGACTGGTATGGCGAGGATGGGGTGGACCGCGGTCGGGCGGTGGTCTACCGAGACGTTACCCAGGCTGCTCCAGTCCCGGATGTTCCGTGGCTCTTGATGGAGCCCGTTTCTCATGAGATCCATCGACGGTCTCTCGTATGTTTTCTTTTCGTGTATTTATCTGTTATATTATTTCTGTCATTTCTTGCATGTATTTTAAACAATGTTAGTATGCATGTCTGCCTAGAAATAACGTCCGATTTAGTGAACACATACTTTTACTTGTGATACCCTTTAGGTTTTGGAAAATTACATACTTTACCCTCATAACCCTATAATTCTCATAATTACACTAAAGTACCCTCAGCTTTTGGAAAATTACATAATTTACCCCTATAACCCCATAACTCTCATAATTACACCAAAGTACCCTCAAGTTTGGAAAATTACATATTTTACCCTCATAACCCTATAATTCTCATAATTACACCACAGTACCCTCAGGTTTTAGAAAATTACATAATTTACCCCTATAACCCCATAACTCTCATAATTACATCAAAGTACCCTCAGGTTTAGAAAATTACATAATTTACCCCTATAACCCCATAACTCTCATAATTACACCAAAGTACCCTCAGGTTTAGAAAATTACATATTTTACCCTCATAACCCTATAATTCTCATAATTACACCAAAGTACCCTCAGGTTTTGGAAAATTACATATTTTACCCTCATAACCCTATAATTCTCATAATTACACCAAAGTACCCTCATATTTTGGAAAATTACATGATTTACCCCCATAACCCTATAATTCTCATAATTACACCAAAGTACCCTCAGGTTTGGAAAATTACATATTTTACCCACATAACCCTATAATTCTCATAATTATACCAAAGTACCCTCAGGTTTTGGAAAATTACATAATTTACCCCTATAACTCCATAACTCTCATAATTACACCAAAGTACCCTCAGGTTTGGAAAATTACATGATTTACCCCTATAACCCTATAACTCTCATAATTACACTAAAGTACCCTCAGATTTCTCATATTTTATATTCTCGCTTTATCTGCAGTGGGACAGCCGAGGTTGGGGTTCTCCCAACACTATTTTCTTAGAGTGGCGACAGGCACCGGCCCCTATCCAGGAGTTGCTCCTTGCGACTCCATTTGGTCCTCTTTTTGTCGCCCTCCCGGAGTGGGTATCTAGGGCGGCTATGTTGGTGTCGGCTCTGGCCTGCCACTAGTAGGACACCACTCATACCTTTCACTGGAGCTGGGGGGAGATGACGATGACCCCCCTCGACTTATTTGCTTTGACCGGGATTCTTTCAGGGGGATCCCTATACAGATTGATGTCCTTTTACATCTGATGGCAAAAGGCATCGTGGGTGCACTTGGGTAGTTTTCTAAGCGACGGAGTTCAGGCGACACGATTCCTCCGGCAGTTTTGGTCTTGCGGTTAGCCACAGAGAGAGCCCGATTAGTTGCTTTAGGGGTGCCGATAACCCGTCAGGAGGCGCGTCAGTATGGCCGCGTCCTCCTCTTACTGACGCTCCATGATCTGTTCGAGGCCCGTGGGGGGGACACGGCCCATCTCTAGTGGCTGCCCTATCTCTGGGATTTTAGCATCATGTTCGACTACGATTAGGGCGATTTTATTCTTGCTGTGCTTTACGATGCTATGGACCAGATTTCTCGCCACTTAGCCCTGAACCTTAAGGGCTTTTCTTTGCTGTGGGAGGTATATACTTTTGTCCCTTTATTTTTGCTTCAGTCCTTTTCATATTTATTTGTTGATTTTTGCTGATATCTTTTTTTATGTCTTCTCTTTCAGAGTTGGTTCGTGGCTTATACCCGTCTGGGTCGCGCTCAGGTGGATCTCTTCGTTGAGAACGAGGACCAGTTTCCCTTTCTCCGCCGATTCATCGCGAGGAACTATAGAGCTCCTTATGTGTATCGGACTCGGGAGACCGGAGCTGCCACGGTCCACGACCTGTTAGAGGAGTATATAAGTACTTTAGTATTCTTTCTTTTCAAATAGATAAATGGTAACTAAAATATAAATAATTAAAGATAAAAATTTGTTCTTGTTCAGATTGAGTGGGTCTCCTAGGGTAATTTGGGTCTCCACTTTGGATATGGCCGTACTCTGACTGCCTCGAGGACCAGACGGCTTATCAGGGATGAGTATGGCCTCCACTTCTACTTGGGCGAGAGAGTTATTCGCCAGCATACACCGGCCCAGTGGCCTAGAGTTCCTTCATTCCCGCCAGTTCTGATGAGGCGGACGGGCGAGATCGACCCGGTGACGGTGCAGGCTTTGGTTGGCGGGCTCAGTTTTCAGACGTTCACCGAGGAGGGAGATTATGCGGTCTTCGCTGCCCGTTACTTAATGAGGGAGCCGAATGGGACTCAGAGACGGGTCTTCTACGAGAGATACCGGGCATTGGGCGATGACCCTAACTATATACGAGGGCAGACTCACTTGTCCAGGATAGTTCCCGGTCATCTACCGCCTGTCCCTGATCAGAGGGACAACATTTTGGACTCCGTCGATGATGACTCTGAGGGAGAGAGGGACATTCCTGCTGGTACTTGTTGTGATTATTAACAATAAATCACGCCACGGATCGTAATTCAAATAGTGAATATTAATAACTAGAGATAATATGGATGAGAAAAAGCAAGAAGATAGATAATGGAACACACAATATTCGACAAACGAATATTTCACTAATTCTTTGAAAACGATTACAAAATCTATCACAAGAATTATTACACTCAAAGCTCTCACAGAAGAAGAAAATCAACAGCCCTTTAACCTCTCTCACACAACAAGATGAACTCTCCCACAAATCCCACAAAAAGAAGAATATCTCTCATACCCTCATCTCTTGAATGATTCTATCTATATATAACAATATAATAGAGTCCATCCAATTTAGAATAAGGTAATAACAATCCTACGTAAATATGGAAACTATTAACAAGGTAATAGAGACCAAAATAAACAAGAAAACCAAATTTGATAAGGAAACCTATTTTTCCGTCCAAGTGCAAAACGGATTTTGCATCTTTTCCGCGTAGGCGCAAAAAGACTGCAAAATTGATTTTGCACTTTTTCTGCAAGTTTGATTACAAGCCAAAAAATCCGATTTCCAACAAAAATTCATCTTTTTCTTGGGTTTGGAACCGAGCAAAAAATACAACAATCACCACATTTTGCGAAGGTAACAAAACCAACCGCTATCTTCTTCTTCTCCTTAATGACACATGAAATCTTCTTTTGTCTCACCCTTTACAAGGGCCACTCAACCATCTATGTCAATGATCGAGCCACATCCGATTATCTATGTCGATAATCAGACCATGTCCGTATTGGACACCATCACTGGCACGTAACTCTGAGTTGTCAACGGTCTAGAGCTACCACCTAAGCCATAACTCGTCCTTGCTGCGTTTGCACCACCGGAACATATGCTTCTTGGTTCCCTAACACCATTATGCACAACTCTTTCATGTAATCTATACAAGCCCCCGCAATGACTTGCCTTCAAGACCACATCGTCGCCATGATACACGCTCATTACTCCACCTTTTGTAGAGTACCACATTCTAAGTGATTCTAATATAGAGAGACTGATTAGATTCCACTTTATCTCCGGCATATGTCTAACATTTATGATTGTTTGAACTGAGCCATCAAACAATTCCAGGCGGACTTCACCAACTCCACGAACTAGCAATCTGGAGCCATCCCCCATGTAGACAAACCCGCTACAATCTTCATATGTGCTATACAATGAACGATTGTTGCAAACATGCATAGCGGCACCGCAATCCAAGAACCATCATCCTTGACCAGTAAGGCTTGCAGGCATCAGTAGGACATCTATAAGATCGGCTTCTTTGTCATAAGAAGTCATCGCAACGGTTGCGGCTCCATCAGGGTTAATAGCCGGTTTTTTCCTGATGTCATCCTTCTTCCTTGGGCAGTCCCTAGCACAATGGCCCGGTTGACCACATTTAAAGCAATCTCCTTTAAAAATAGTCTTCCGTCCTTTGCTAGAACCTTTATTTTCATTCGCTACAAACGCGCCTTCTTGAACGGTATTGATTCGATCCCTCTTTCTCATCATCTCTTCCGCAGACAGAGCTTGATACACCTCCAAGGTGGTGAAAGATGATCTACTCATAAAGTTCTGAATTAACGTCTTGTACGAACCTGGTAAAGTCCAAATTAGTTGCAAGGCTTTATCATGATCTTTCAATTCTTCATATACAGCTTCGAGTCTTGAGCATTCCATATCATCCGAATCCTTCTTCTTTTGTTCCACCGTTGGTGGACCTTCTAGGGCATCATCCAAGTCCAGCACTACGAGATAGTCTTTCATACTCATCTGCCATAGGCTGAAATCCATGATTCCATCGAACTTCTCCATCCTATAAGATTTCTCCATTATAACACACACCTCCTTGAATACCACCCTCTGATACCACTTGTTGTGATTATTAACAATAAATCACGCCACGGATCGTAATTCAAATAGTGAATATTAATAACTAGAGATAATATGGATGAGAAAAAGCAAGAAGATAGATAATGGAACACACAATATTCGACAAACGAAGATTTCACTAATTCTTTGAAAACGATTACAAAATCTATCACAAGAATTATTACACTCAAAGCTCTCACAGAAGAAGAAAATCAACAGCCCTTTAACCTCTCTCACACAACAAGATGAACTCTCCCACAAATCCCACAAAAAGAAGAATATCTCTCATACCCTCATCTCTTGAATGATTCTATCTATATATAACAATATAATAGAGTCCATCCAATTTAGAATAAGGTAATAACAATCCTACGTAAATATGGAAACTATTAACAAGGTAATAGAGACCAAAATAAACAAGGAAACCAAATTTGATAAGGAAACCTATTTTTCCGTCCAAGTGCAAAACGGATTTTGCATCTTTTCCGCGTAGGCGCAAAAAGACTGCAAAATCGTTTTTGCACTATTCCCGCGTGCAATCTTTACTTCTGTTTAGTGCAAAATTGATTTTGCACTTTTTCTGCAAGTTTGATTACAAGCCAAAAAATTCGATTTCCAACAAAAACTCATCTTTTTTTTGGGTTTGGAATCGAGCAAAAAACACAACAGTACTGAGGGAGGCGATGATAGGCCAGAGGGAGGTGATGATAGACCCGAGGGCGGTGAGGGAGGTGGGATAGCGGCTGTTCCAGAGTAGCCTCCTCAGATGACACTTATGGAGGAGCAGCGTGCTGAGGGTTTCGAGTTCCCTACCGGTCCGTCAGCATCTCTGGGGGCTATTTTTGAGCCTGCTGAGGCTGCTAAGGGAGGGGCAGTAGATTTTTCGGAGCGATCCTGGGAGCCTGCGGACTTCGGGGTCGACTATGAGAAGTTTGGGCGGACCCCTCCTGCTGTTGTGACCACTCCTTTCAGCGGGGTCCTCCATTTGAGAGCAACGATCGTCGTGGATCCTCCGGGCGTCCGCACTTATGCTACACTGACTCCGCTTCCATCGGCTGCTATGGGCCCTCAGGCCCAATCTCCAGGTTTTGGGGGTTCTTCTTCCAAGCCTCCCCTGTTCCCGATTCGTGAGAAGGGTGGGTCCACTTCTGCGGCGGTACCGACGGGTCCGGTTGTTCCTCTAGTAGACATCCCACCCCTTCCTCGAGATATTACCTATGTTGGTGCTAGTCTCCGCCGCTATACTGTGCCTGAGTATCCTTTACCCGAGGATACCTTTGATTATCTGGGCGGTCGTGTGGGTGACGAGGTATATCCCTTCTATTCTATCTTCTGCTGTTCTTTTATATCTGTTTATATTTAAAAGTGTGCTAACTCCTTCTCTTATGTCTTTTGCAGCGGGTGAGTGTTCGTGCAACAGATCTGAGAGCTTTCCATGCCCAGTACCTCTACAACTGGAACCTCCTCCAGTTTGTTGGTCGGGACCCTACGGCATACATGCGCGATTACCAGAGGGCGATCCACGTATCTCTTCGGGTGGACGACCATCTGTCCTCCTTTTACGCTAGGTCAGAGTCTCAGAGGAGCAGTAGCCGGACCTCTAGGCATTCAAGGTCCTCGGTGATTCGCCCCACGGCACCGGTCCAGTCGACGGGGCCTTCTCAGGCAGCAGTTCCTTCTCATCCGGACGTTCCAGCGATCGATCCTACTCCGGAGGGGGGTTCTGGTGACAGTGGTAGCGTGTCGAAGCGCGCTAGGATAGATTAATTTTCTTTTTCTGTATTTAGTTAGTTCAGACAAATACGTAGTTTTTATTTTTTAGACATGTAGACAGATTTTTAGTTTTAAAAACTGTTCTTTTATTGGATTTTATGAAAAATCTTTATTTGTGTCTGATGATATAATTTTATTCTCTATTTGTGAAAAAACATATTTATATGAATCAGTAATTTAGGAGCCATACCTTGTAGCGTAGTGATACTTAGGGTTCCTGCAAAAGAACAAAGTGAGAACAAGAATGCATTCAGAAGTGATTCTTTTGGCAAGAATGACTCTTATGTGTAAGAAAAGCAAAAATAGGGTGACACCAAAGGGGATTGTCGCGCGACAATCCCTCCTGGATATGGGTTTGTCGCGCAACAAACAGGTACAAGATCCTCTTTTTTGCTATAAATACACCTATCCTCCTTCCTTCATTCCCACACCTTTCCAAAATGTCCTCTTTTCGTACAAATTCTGATTTCTCTTATGTTGAAGCCCGAGATACTCTGATATTTTCTGAGAATGGTTTGAACTTTGGTGCATTTAGTCCTTTAGCGGGCTGATGCCATCGTCCTGTAAATTTTTCCTTTTTGCTGTGCGCTTTGTATTTCTGAAGCCCTGCGGATCATCTTTTCTACTTTGGGCTAGATGAGCTCTGCCTTATGAGGAGTTTTCCTGGCTGTTGCGTTCTGACGTCCGTCTCTCGATGGCAGTTCCCATAGAAGAAATCGGTCCTTGAAATATGCTGATTGCCTTGTTAGCCATTCCCCAAGCGGCCTGTGATGGTTTTATTATCGACGGGCTTCTTGATCTCCATAAAATCGTGAGGTTCTTTTATCGTTACAAAGATAGAGCTTCTTATAGTGTGGGGCGTACTGCGGCGGCCTTGATCTGTCTTGTTTCTGATATGTTACTAGTGACGGGCTCTTCCCGTGTTAATTCGACTATTCTAAGTTTGATTTACCATGCTAGGAATAGGGAGTCCATAGTGCCCATCGTTCTTGCAGAAAATCTGAATGGCCTAGATGATCTTCAAAGGGGGGCCTCACCCTTCTTTAGGAGAAGTCCGCGCTTTCTATACATGTGGCTATTGGAGCGTTTTCGATCGGTGGGTTTTAACGGGGTTCGGTTTGACAACCCGACGCACTTTTTTTGTCGTCCCCTCTTTGGTGCTTTGACCATGTCTTCCTCTGATTAGACAGTGTGGTTTTTGGAGAATTTTCGAGCTATTCGGTGGAACATTTCTTTGTGGAAATTGAGGGCGATGTTGCTTAGTACCGGGGGCAGAATTACGTTCGATTCCATGGGCTCTGGTTCACTTCTTTTTATCTCCCAGGACGTCTTTTTCGGCAGTTCAACGTTCCTTAAGACACTCCTCTCGGCTTGAATAATTTCTCTTCTGAGTCTAAGTTTGTGACCTTGCATGTTTCTTTATCAGTGGAAAGAATGTGGCGTACTCGACGGACTCGTCAGTTCAACTATGCCCGTTTTAGCATTTCCAGGCCCCTCCGGGCAGACATCATCCGTTCTCGTTGCGGGTCTCTGGAGGGGGAGCTAATTGATGATCCCTTCCAAATGGAGTGGTTCTGGTTTATGGACTCCGAGCCCACATAGGAGAGTATTGTCTTTGCGTACCAGATCATTGATGAGGCTCAAATTGACTTGGCTATTGAGGACCCTGCTTGGCCAACCCCTAGGGATTAGGTTTTTCTGTATGCTCTATCTCCTTTGTAACTTTCGGTGTTCTGAACTACCTTAATAATATATGAGGGACTGTTTTATGGGAAATAAATTTCTTTATAAAGTTTAAACCGGGCCTGAAGTTATTTCTCAGGTTGCCTACGTTCCCCTTTTTGATCTTTCAAGAACACAATTTTGAGTTGGGGCTCAGGTTTACGTAGTTCTTATCTATACATGTTAAATTTATTGGTAATACTTCTTTAATCGATCCATGTTGACTAGTGAATGCAGTAATTGTTCGTCCAAGTCTGTGAGTATAGCGGCACCCC
Source organism: Lonicera japonica (assembly GCA_021464415.1). Taxonomy (NCBI): domain Eukaryota; kingdom Viridiplantae; phylum Streptophyta; class Magnoliopsida; order Dipsacales; family Caprifoliaceae; genus Lonicera; species Lonicera japonica. The sequence continues at coordinate 75,852,781 of CM038469.1, read as the reverse complement.
CTGTATCAATCTCTTTGACGATATATGGCCCTGTCCATTTCTGCCCGAACTTCCCCCTTGGGTCTCTAGCTGGTTCTCGAATTTCTTTCAGTACGATGTCATTCTCATTGATACCCCGAGTTTTTACTTTTTGGTTAAACGCTCGAGCGACCCTCTTCTGATACCCTTGGTGGTGGTATGCGGCTTTCAATCTCTTTTCATCCAGTAGGGCTAGATCGTTATAACGTGCCTGGACCCACTCCAATTCATTGATTTAATTCTCTAACATTACTCTAAGAGAGGGGACCTCTAACTCAATAGGGAGGACTACTTCCATCCCGTATGTAAGTGAAAATGGAGTTGCCCCGGTAGAGACCCTCTCAGTGGTGCGGTATCCCCACAATGCATATGGCAATTTCTCGGGCCAGTCCCAGCAGGTGTCGGTCATCTTACTTATAATATTCTTCAGGTTCTTATTGGCAGCCTTAACTGCCCCATTAGTTTGTGGTCTGTATAGCGAAGATTTATGGCGAGTGATACCGTATTCTTCCATGACTGTATTAGCATCTCCTTCGAAGTGGGTGCCTTTGTCTGAGATGATCTCATGTGGGATCCCATACCGGCAGATGATATTCCGCCTGATGAATCAGGCAACTTTTCTGGCGTCAAGGGTTTGAAAAGACTCAGCTCTACCCATTTGGTGAAGTAGTCATGGCTACTAGTATGAATTCATGGCCGTTGCTGCCTTTGGGCGAAATTTTTCTGATGGCGTCGATTCCCCAGGTTGCGAAAGGCCAGGGAGCAGTCATATTGTACAACTCTTTCGGAGGAAATTTTTGAGACTTAGCGTAGATTTGGCACTTGTGACAACGGCGTACTTGGTTAACGCAGTCGTTCTGCAGGGTAGACCAGTAATATCCTTACCTGATGATTTTGCAGGCAAGTGTATGGCCGCTCATATAAGGTCCACAATCGCCTCCATGTATTTGATCTATCATTTTGACAGATTCTTCTTCAGTGAGACATTGGAGATGAGCTCCGTCGTAGTTCTTTTTATATAGCCTCCCGGCGCAAAGTATGAATCTTGATGCTAATCTTCTGAGCGTAACCCGTGTTCTCTTGTCTGCTTGCTCAGGATACTGATGGTTTTTCAACAGGTTCCAGATGTCATAAAACCAAGTGGTTGAGTCCCCATTCTCTTCATTCTCTACCTCAAGGGCCATGCAATGTGCTGGTCTTGATCTTCTTTGTACAGTAAGAGTTATTTCTTCCATCCCCTCCGGGATATCGATCATAGATGCCAGGGTTGCTAGTGCGTCAGCAAAACTGTTTTGTGACCTGGGGACATAGTAAAACTCTGAACGCTCAAATCTTCCTGCGACATCCTTCAATCGGGCAAGGTAGGGGACTAACTTTTCATCTCTGATCTTTCATTCCTTTAGAACTTGGTGGACCACTAATGCTGAATCTCCGTACACTTGTATTCTCCTTATACCCCTTTGGAGTGCGATTTCTAATCCAATTATACAGGCTTCATACTCGGCCATGTTGTTAGTGCAGAAGAAGTCTAGACGATACGATACCGGGGAGTGAGTTTGGTCTGGAGAGACTAACAGGATGCCTATCCCGTTTTTGTTTCGATTGGCGGCCCCGTCGAAGTACAATTTCCAGTTTTCATCGATTTCAACATTCATGATAGTTTCGTCTAGGAATTCGGCTTTTTTTAGCATGTCTCCCAATATTGGATTGTGGGCCCGGCAATCAGCTATGATCTTGCCTTTGACTGCCTTCTGGGTCATGTAGGTGATGTCGAATTCGGAGAGCAAGAATAACCATTTTGCCATACAGTTCGAGAGAGCTGGTTTCTCGAAGAGGTATTTCAATGGATCAATTCATGATGCCAGGATGACCGGAAAAACCAGCATGTAGTGCCGTAATTTCTGTGTTACCTAGACGAGAGCGGTGCATGATTTCTCCAATGGCATGTAATTTATCTTAAATAGGGATAATTTTTTACTGATGTAGTAGATGGCCTGTTCTTTTCGTGTATCGGTCAGATGTTGGGCTAGCATGGCTCCTGCAGCCGAATCAATGACAATCAGGTATAGAATTAGTGACAGTCCGGTCTGTGGTGGGGCTAACACTGGGGGTTTGGAGAGGTAGTCTTTTATTCTATCAAAAGCTTCCTGGCACTGATAGAATAAAAGACTGGGGGTTTAAAGATAGGTTTGCAAGTCTGAGTAAGCTGAGAGATGAATCGCTAATGTATTGCAAATTACCCAAAAATCCCCGAACTTCTTTATCGGTATGAGGCTCGGGCATGTCTCGGATAGCTCAAACTTTGGCAGGGTCTACCTTGATTCCCTTTTTACTGATGACATAGCCCAGGAGCTTTCCTTTGGTTACCCCGAACACACATTTTTGCGGATTGAGTCTCATATGGTACTGGCGGAGGCGGTCAAAAAAGGCTCGCAAGGCTGGTACATGGCATTCTCTTTCCTTTGACTTGATTATCATGTCATCCACATATACTTCTACTTCTTTGTGAATCATGTCGTGGAAAATAGCTGTAGCTGCCCTCTGATATGTTGTCCCGGCATTCTTCAGCCCGAATGGCATAACGGTGTAGCAATATGTTCTCCATGGTGAAATGAATGCTGTTTTCTCGTGGTGATTCGGGTGCATCTTGATCTGATTATACCCGGCAAAACCATTTACGAATGACTTCAGGGCATGATTGGCGGTATTATCCACTATAAAATCAATGTTGGGCAATGGAAAATCGTTTTTTGGGCAAGCTTTATTGAGATCTCGGTAATCTACGCACATGCGAACTTTCCTATTTGCTTTTGGGACGGGTACAATGTTGGCTAACTATGAAGGGTACTCGATCACCCGCAAGAATCCCACACTCAGTTGTTTCATCACTTCTTCTTTTACTTTTAGGGACATTCTAGCGTAAGTTTTCTCAACTTCTGCTTAACGGGCCTAAATTCCGGCTTGGTGTGTATCTCGTGCATGACTATCTGGCTGTTCAAACCTGGCATATCTGCATAGGACCAGGCGAAGATATCCACGTACTTATTCAGAGTTTGTGTGAATTCTTCTCTTTCCGTCTCACTTAGACTTGCTCTAATACGGACCTCTTTTTTTCCTCTTCTGTCCCGAGATTAATTATAAGAGTGTCTCCTTTCTCGCTCTGTATACGCTGCTTGTCCCGTTCAGGGTGTTCGTTTAGTCTTTCCAACTCCATATAAGCAATTACAAAATTAAAATTAATAAGATAATGCAAAACAGCGTCTTCTTCATTGATAATAGTGCTTACAGGTATAAGTTTAAAAACTAAATCTATGAGTGACTTCTCCCTAGCCTTACCCTCACTCTTATCTCTCACCCTTACAATTTCACTCTTTCCCCCATTTTTCTGGTAATCTGGATCAGCGTGTATCAAGTGTACAGGGTCGTCTCTTCGCTCATTATCCCCTAGAGCCATGATGTCGAAGAGATCTCTGATTAGTTCTTCCTCTTCATCCTTCTTGTCTTCATTTCCTTCTCTTGGCCCGATCGTTAACTTGGTAGAGAAACTGTGTATAGTGTTTTTCTTGAGGAAAAGGTCCTCTTCATAGAAGATTTCTCATCCTGGAAGGCTATGTCGATCGCTGTTTCTCCAAGGTTCCTAAAAGCCGCAAAAGGGGAAGTCCTCTCCTTCTTTGATAAAAAACCCATTGAGAGAGCTAAAGCTCGGATACTGATGCCCCCGACCCTTTTTTTATTGATTGTCCTCTTCGGTGCGTTGGTAACCCAAACCTTCTCTTTTATGCCTTGTTACTGGTTCTAAGGCCTGAAGTAATCCTAGTTGCCCCTTTTCCAGATTGACTCCAGGTAAGTATTTCATCATTCTCAGCATATTTGTGATCTTGGTGCTGAGACCGGAGATATTGTCAGGGGGAAAGTACTCGATTCTCTGGGTGGTGAGGGCTTGCACTTGAGGCTCGTAAGAAAAGCCTCACAACTGTATGCTCTGACTCCCGATACCCAATACAGGTAATTCCAGATCCGCCAAGGTCCTTTCAGGATCTCATTGGATGGTGATTATATTCCCTTCGAACGGTATCTTGATCTTCTATTGTAAGGAGAAGGGGAGTGCTCCTATGTCATGTAGCCATGCTCTTCCTAACAGGAGGTTAAAACTTGAGGGAATGTCTATGATTTGAAAGTCGGCCGAAAAGTTTTCGGGACCGACCATGAGATCGAGCTTTAGAGATCCCAAAACAGCCCTCTTGGTGTTGTCATAGGCCCTGACGGTTACAGCTGATGGAGAAAGCTCTAAATCCAAGATACCCAGACATCTGGCGGTTTTCAGGGGGCAAACGTTTATAGTTGACCCGTTGTCGATGAGGACCTGTGACATAATTTTTCCTTGAGTCCGGACAGTGATATGGAGGGCCAGGCTGTGTTTCCTTCCCAATAGAGATAAGTCTTCATCTGAGAATGACAAACTTCTTTGGACTGTAAGCGATCCTATCATATTGGGCAGTTATTCAAGCGTAGAGTCTGGTGATATGACGGCCTCATCTAGGAGTTTGATGAAGGCGGTCCTGTGAGGTTTGGAGGCAACTAGGAGGCCCCAAATGGTGATGTGTGCCTGGGTTTTCTTCAACTGTTCCAATACCCGATCCTCTCCTACTTCCTTAGGAGGAGGTGATTTCTCGACGTCCATCGGTGGTGGCTAATATACCCTTCCTGAACGGGTAATTTGTTGTATCCAGGGGGATGCTGGGTCTGATCCCTCTGAGGCTTTCGATGATTCTGATTCCGCCGACCAATTGAAAGTTTTGAGGGAGGTCTCTATCATACAGATTGTCTCCTTGGGAAGGCCTCGGGGCTTTCATGATTGTTTTTTCTTATCCTGGGTCCATCTTATCCCAGATTTTCTGAAATTGATTTTGATTGTGAGTGGTTGTGGGATCTCCTAATTGGCCTTTCTTAAGCCCTGCCCAGGTAGGAAGTTTATCTTAGCCATCCATTGGTTGATTATCGAATTGAGGCCTGGTGCAACTTAACCCCTTTTTGGCAGAACAGTGGGTGATTTGTAGGCTGGGTCATCTCGAATGAGTCCTACGGGATCAAAGCCTTCTTCATCAGTGGTTAAGGCATTAATCCCCGCAGGTGGAGCATGGTTAGGAAGGGGATTGTTGATAACATTAGGCCCGCCGGGTGCGGGAATAGTAGCAGCCTCGATTAGGTCTTGCATATGATGGCGGAGAGCCAAACAGCGTTCTGTGTCATGGCCTGCGGCTTGATGGTATGCACAATTCTCATTCATTCTCCAAGTGCTGGGAATAGGGTTTGGTGGGGGGCGTGGGTTAAGTGGAGTGATCAGCCCAGCCTTTCGGAGTAGCTCCGGGCTTTTGACCAAAGTAGTGGGAAAGGTGCAGAAGTTCCTTCTTTTCTTGACTTCGGTGCTCGAAGAGTCTCCTTGTGCGGGCCAACTCATCGGAAGTGTTTGTTGTGGCTGTTGAAGTGGGTTTTGTTAGTAGGGGTATGAGCTTAGTTGGTTTACGGCTGAGGTGGCCGTCTTTCTCCCTGTGTACGAGGCTTTCTTGGTATCGGTCTCTGCCTTCTTGGCCAGTTCTTCCTCTACTTGTGACCCCATGCTCAACAGGGCTCTGAAGTATGGGAACACATGCTTTCCCATACAACTCAATACAGCTGGAGTGAAATTCTTTTGTATGATCTCTAACTGCTCTTCTTCATCGGGCCGTTTGGACATTTGGGAGGCCATTTCTCTCCAGCGTGTGATGAAATCACTGAAGCTTTCCTTCTCGCCTTGTTTGGCCATTTTTAGGTGTTTGCGGGTAATTTCTAAATCTTCGTTGGACCCGTACTTATTCATGAACTCCTTGACGATATCTTTCCAAGTTTTTGTGTGGTGTCTCTCCAAATCAAAAAATCATCTCAGGGCGGCCCCCGTGAGAGTCATGTGAAAGGCTTGAGCCAACTCCGCTCTCCATAACTGGACACTTGCATGGATCTGATGTAGGATTGAAGATGGGCTTTAGGAGGCGTGGTTCCTGTGAATTTAGTGATTGAAGGGAGCTTGAATCCTTGGGGTAGTTTCGCTTCTGGGTAGAGGGAGAAAGCATTCATATCTGTGATCTCGTCTGCCCCTTTTATTAGAGAAATCCCCCTTTGCAGAACCTTCATCTGCTCTTTGAGTTTCTTTATTTCTTCACTCTCTCTTGACACCTTATCGGGCTGTTCCCGAGCTATAACCGATTCTGCATACACTGCTCGAAGTCGGTTGATGTTTGGGTACTCATTAGGAGGGGCTACTGGGGCCGGTGGTGGAATAGGTCTTGCGGGGACTTATGGCCATGGTTGGTATTGGGGATCAAGGCCTTGTTGGGGTTGGGGCCAGACGATAGGTGGCTCTTGTTGTTGATAAGTGGGGCTTGAATTCGGGGCTCATTGATTCTGATTGTTGGGATCGCTCTGAACGGGACCGACTATGGTAGGGCCCGTTTGGGGAGGATTGGTTCCTTGGACTGGGGGAAGTACTTGTGATGACTGCCCTTGATTCTGTTCTCGATTTGGTGGTAGCCGTTCAAACCCTGGTGGTGCAGTTCGTTCGGCTGACAACTCTTCTACTCGGACTCGGGTACTCTGTTGCTCGTTCGTGAGGTTTGCTAAATTCATGCTGACGGTCATCAGCAAACGATGCATCTAGGCTAAAGTTGGCTAAGCTACAGACACCTCGGCTAGACTCTGATCTGTCTCTTGATTCTCGCATCCATCGGCCATTGCGGGTGTGCTTGGTCTTACTAGTCTTCCGGTATGATCTCGACCGGCCCAACCTTCCAGATTGTCAGTGTTTTTACGGCTGTAGACGAAACCACGTGGCGAACATGAAGGGAGACTATGATGCAACTCAATTTTTGCCAAAAGAACCACTAAAAAAAATCGCCGAGAAAAGACTCGGGTTTTAAAAAGGTGTTATAAAGTAAGCCGTAAGGTGGTACATCCCCTACGGCTGTTTAACAAGTGTTTTACCTGACTCGATCTTATATGCAGCGCGGGTGTATGAACGATTAAGGCTTCAAGCTCCCTCCTATTTGGCAAGACCTTGTGATATACCCCAGGGGCAAGTACGTGTAAGAGCCTTTTGATATACTTCCCGGGTACGTGAGTGTTCTCGTCACTCGATATACCTCAGGGGCGTACTTGGCCAAGGAGAATGGAAGTAAATGCTTTCGGTTTATGTTGGCCCAAGCAAGCCAACTCCCTACTCACTTATAATACTTCCGAGGGTTTGGGGTAAATTCACACTCGTATAACCAATGCATGATTTGTGAAAGTGCGTGCAAAGTTAAAAAAGATTGGGTTTTACAAATATCATTATTTTTATTACGTATTTTTGAAAACTTCTATTTTTAGAAAAATGTTTCTTCTCAATCAATTAACACAAGTAGGAAAAGCAGTAAAAGCCAATATTCAACAAATAAACAAAAGTCGACATATAAAAGTCTAGTTTTTTAAAATCCCCAGCGAAGTCGCCACTGTGAGAATCCGCAAATGCGACCCCCGGGTCTCGTTCCCGTCGTTGGGCGTCTGAAATGTCGGAACGGATTCCGTCGTTCCATTTGCTTCTTATTCGTTTGATAATTCATACCAGGTGTCCCTATGTTCTATTTCTAGATGCAAGAGGGTTCATTCAAAGTCGCCAGCACGTTTTACAAGAAAATGGACAAAACAGTTGTGTTAGAGAAAAGGCTACAGATAAGCCTTTCTTTACACATTTGTCTACGAAACCAGGATTCTATAAGGTTCGGGAACTATATTACGGTTTAGGAAGGTGTTAAGCACTCATTCCGCCCTTTCGGTCTCTAGTGGTCTTATATGTTTATTTCATGTTGAAAAACTTGGATGTTTTTACTGACAGTCTACTACTTTCCAAGTGAAAACCCTAATTTCTGAAAGAAAACGGGAAAGGGATAAAAACCTTTGTGTTCCGAGATCTAATATTTTATTTTGAAAGACGTAAATATAAGTGACAAAAGTTGTTTTATTTTAGAGAGAGTTCTCCGTATTATTTTTCGGAGAATGACGGTATTTCTCGGGTTTTAGCTTTTTTTGGAAAAGTTCGGATCTTATATCGGGACTAATTTTAATATGGAATTAGAACTCTTGAGGGGAGTTCTACCAAACATATCAGAGTCTATGAAAGAGATAGGATATACCGGTTTTTTAATTCCTAAGTAAGTTTTACCGGTCTGGATTTTGAAAACAGAATTTTATCCGGACGATAATGTACTTACTCTTCTGGTTTTGCAAATGGTTTTATCAGGGTCTTTTGTTTTGAAAACAGTAGACTATTTGTAACTTGGTAATAAGTTTATTCAAATAAAACGTGGACAAAACAACAGAGATAAAACAAGTACACAGATATCTAATGTTAAATACTATAAGAGACTTTCTTTACCTTCCCAACGAGAATAATAATAAAAAAGAAAATATAATACGGCAGAGAGATCTCCGGCGATAATAAGCTTTTCCTTCTTTAGATATTTTCGAGAATTCGATTCCAGAGACGGGACACGTCGAGTGTCGAGAATAGATTCGATGTTTCTTCAGAAATAAGACGATAATCAAGAATGCTTGACTAAAGACTAAAAAAACAGATATAAGCCAATAATTCTTCAATTCCAAGTTACTGTCTTTCAACCCTTGGGGGTGTTGGCCTATTTATACTGCTCGAGGAAGATTGTCGCACGAAATTTCCCCAAAAAGGGCAAGTGTCGCGCGACATAGTGTACAATGTCGCGCGACATACCCATTTGTCGTGCGACAATGTGTCTTAAAAATAGGTTTGTTTGGCCAACAAGCCCTTTCGGCCAGTTTTGGGTGCTCGGGTGGGTCCCGGACTCCGAGAACAGTACTTATCGAAGGTCTTTAGGGTTCTTGCGGGGGTCACGGATCAGGGTGTCTACAAAGAGTGATCCCAAAAGGAAAGAAGCTCAAACGAATCAATTCTAGAAGTTTCCGAGCAAAACTGAGAACTGCCGTAATAAGCCCGAGATTGTAGCTGATCAAAGTTGTTCTAAAATGAGAATTTGAAGAAATCTCCAGAAATATAAGTTGTATATAATTAAATTACATACGCGTAGGAGAAAATGGTACGTCAATCGGAGTTCGGAGCAAAAAGTTATAAGTAAAAGAAGAAGGCATCATAAAGAAAATGGCCCCAATTTTAGGCCCAAATTTAATTTTAAGCCATGTTTCGGCTCGTTTCTTCAAGGATTACTAAAACCACGACTTGGGACACTTGTGTACTATATAAAAGGTCATATATCTCATATTTTAAGGAATACAATATTATAGAATTGATTAGTAGAGAGGCAGAGAGCACCGTATGTTCTTGGGAGCTTTTGCGCTGCATCTAACGATCAAACTTGAGTGATTTTTCTTTTCTTTCTTCAAAATAATTGTTAGTTTAGTTTGTTTATGACATATTGAGGCTGTACCATTGGTGTAATCAAGATTCAATTCATCATTATATCAAGTTTCAATTACAATTGTTGTTCTTCATCCGGGTAAACCCTAGTTTTCTAATTTCTTTAATTTAATTGCTTTTAATCCTTTGTTTGCTTAGATATTCATAGATTAGTTGTTATGGTTCATATATATTCTGGAATTAACCCTAAAACCACGTTTTAAGGGCTGGTTCTATGGTTTATAGACCTGTTTTGTCGATTTTTCAATTTTTCATCAATTTATGCTAGTTTATCGTTCTATATTCAAATAGTTTATCGTTTTTCAATGCTATTCATATGTGATTCTTTGTTCATCATAAGAAATCTGATTTTTCAGAAATTTTAGGGTTTCCCCAGAAATTCATCAGTTTATGACCGTTTTGAGTTTGTTTGCCGTTTCAAGCGTAAAATATTTGTTTTAAATCGAAATTGTGTAAGTTCAAATTCAAAAGTTTTCAAATCTGATTTTATTCAATATTAATTATGTGTCTACTATTTTTCATAATTTCAAAACTTGTTTGCATGTTTAATTTGAATATGTCTAGCTAAATCGTTAGTTAGGGGTCCGTAGTGAAAGATGCGAACTTAATCTTTGAATGTAATCCAATTTATGTTTGAATATGATTTTTCCATTGGTTATAGATCACCTACTGAATGTATGAGTAGTTTCTTATCTTTTCATGCCTAAGAAACATGTTTCCATAAGTTAGCTTAAAAATTCTATTTGATTAAGAACCGTAAAACTGTCAATTTACGGATTTTTGCACCAAAATCTTAACATGGCTGATTTGAGGACGGTCTTTATCTTCTAATTAGTTAACTTAGTTTTGTAAGTGAATTGGCTGATTTGACACTGTTTTGGCATTTATTCACATAAGTGCCGAGAAAGTGCTAGTTTTGACTTTCAATGTTCTTTCTAAGACGGATTTGACTTGAATCATGTTCAAGCATATTCAAATCTTAGGAGAGTGTTAAGCTACTGATTTTTGGAGAGTTTAATCAACTTGGATTGTTTTTGTCACGTAATAGCAATACTAGTTCTCAAATTACACTTTTTCAAAGTCAAAAGGCTTCACTATCGAATTCTATTGCTCGAATCTAGTCTATATGGTCTTTGTCACACATGGGCTATGATACACTTGTAGCAGCAATACAATTGGATGGTTGAAAGGTCTAAGAGCTGAACTTTAGTGAAAAATATTATTTAAACTTAAATTTGGATTACCCAATTAGACTAGTTTCTTATTCCCTAGCTACGGATACCCCTAACGTTTGTGTCTTGTTAGTTTAAGTACATTTAATATTCTGTTTTGTTCAATTAGTACGCTGTTTTATTTCATTTATTTATTTTTAGTTCAATTGCATGTTCCCCTAGTGCATTTATGAAGCCTTTTTGGTAGAAAATTTGCGCTTGTGGATTCCCTTTAATTTTGCACCATAAGACTAGATTTGCCTTTAGTTTTAGTTTAATTTAGTTTAATTTTTCCTCTCCTAATCTTCATTTCAATCATTTTTTTTCCTTTCCCTTCTTTAACCTGAGAGATAACTAGAAGAAATTGATTCCTTCTCTTCCCTGCGGTTCGTCCTTGGACTTCTTAAGTATATTATAACTTGACCGCTTGCACTTGGGCGTAATACTTCGCACTTTTTGAATGTAGTCAACCTCATTAATTATTGTCAGTGTCCATCAATGAGTAGAAAGATAAGGTAACCATTGAAAACTCATCCATATATATATGTGTGTGTGTGTGTAGTTTTTACTATCAATATCAATTATTTATTAATATTTTAACATTTAGTCTTATTAAATTCAATGTAAGTTTCAATTGCTCAAAATTATTTATATTTTTATTATTATAAATAGTAAAAATTAATTTTTAGAATGTAAGAATTTTAATTTTTAACATCCTTTTATTTCTAGAAAACAAATACAAATGGCATCATGTCATATATATATATATATATAAAGTAAGTTAATCATTGAAAAACTTAGAACTCACTTATTTATTTATTTTTCTATCAATATTAAAGTAGTAATATTTATAATATCAAATTGTTTGAAGAAGAAAATATAATTAATTCTCATAAAGGATAAAAAAAATAAGTTAATGGTAGGTGATAATGGCATATCCAAAACTTAAATCTGATATTATATTTATTATTTTTCAAAATAGATTAATAATAGTTTATTTTATCTGAAAGCTAATTCTAATTTTTAATTATTATGTTAATCTAAATGTGAATATATTAATTTAAACTTACTCGATTATTCTATTAACATATATGTGTCCTATATATGATAAAACAATTTTACATTTTAATAATCCAAAAAGTACTAATGGAAATATATAAATTGGCTCATGTTAGGATTAACATTATTCATAGGGAAGTAATAGTTGAGTTTAAGATGTTGTTAAATTCGAACTCGATATATCTAAAAGTATGATTACTTGAAACTAAACTTGACTAAAAATATATTTATTTAAAAAAAATATGCATGTTTACTGTACTATATGTATAAACATTAACTCATTTTTTCTATCTTCGTTCGTTGTAATTATTGTATCATAAGGGTATTTAAAGAAAAAAATTATATTCTAACAAATATTGAGTCAAATGGGTAAAATTTATGTGAACTCAAACTTAAGCCATTTAGAACTCATATTTTTTCGGATTGTAAAAGAAAAAAGAAATAGTCTACCCTGTATTAAGGTTTGCTTAGTCGAAAACTCGTCAAATCGGGTCATTTCCCATCTCTAATTGTAATGGAAGTGGAATTAGACAGAATTAATTTATTTTACGACTATTTGAATAATATGCATACAATTATATTTTTAAAATGTGGTTAAAATTAAAAATTAAAATTAGTACTGTATGAAAAAAATTAATTCCTCTTACACTTAAATTAAGAGTATACTACTACTTTTTCAGAATAATGTTAAAATTAATTTCCCTGCAAAATAGCAAAATTAAAATAAGAACTCTTAATAAAAGATAAAAAAATATTAAAATTACAAGTAATTAGACATATAAAACAATAATAAATAGGATTTTAGATAATGTCACTAATTATATATAGGCAAAATCGAATCGTGCCATAGGTACGAGCATTAGCTAATATAGACAAATGAAAGGATGGAGTTCTGAATACATAGGTTTATTTTCAAAATAATAATAATTATTATTATTAATAAAAAAAAATTATCCTAGATTTTTTTTCCAACATCCTAGGTGGACTACAAAGAGATCAAAAAAGATATTGGTTGCCTTTAATGTATATAAGTTGTTTTGCTATCTCCATAATTATTGATGAGTAATGTCACACTCGTCCCAGAGATTTTATACAAATCTCACAGTTGAGGTGGACTAATGATATCTAATAATTATAATTTTTAAATATAAAATTTTAATTTTAACGACCCAACTCGGCTAGGTCAAAAACGCAATAAAAGTAAATAAAATCCAACTCAATTTTATATCAAATTAATGTAATTTGTAAAAATACAATCTTTACAATCTCCACTATACAAATTAAAATAAAACGCTCTCCACTATCTACAAAAATAATATATTACACCACGCTCGATTCACTAGTAAAAAATCGACTGTCTCGAAACACATGCGGCATAAAAATGAAAAGGGGTGGTACATAACACACAGTAGTGAAAATATCTCAATAGAATATTTTATACACAATAAAATATTCTAAACCACAACCTCGGTAATTCAACAATACCGAAAATTCAACAAATCATCAACCGGCCTTATACACGGATCCCTCTCGGTGACATGTTAAAAACTATCCGCCTCACCCACCTCAACAAGTCGAAGCTTATCTCCAAAGCCTTACACCGCTGGCTTATTAGGACTGATTAGCGAGTAAACTTAACCATACACCAATTGGTTTCACCGTAATTTAGCCAACATCAATAAATAACACCAATTAGTGAGGCCAAATAAATACACCGAATTCAATTAACGTAATAAATTCAAGAAGAATACAACGTGTAGGACAACAAATGAATACTTTATATATTTAGATGCGCGTTAGGTATAATCCTTTACCTCAAAAATAATATCAAAATAATACCGCAAAATAATCCTATAGCTCTTCACCCAAGCCATAGCCATAATTTTGCTCTCAGTAATCTTACTATCTCATGTGAAAATTTAGTCCAAAGGGCAAACATATATAAGGTTTAAGTTATTAAAAATATAAGTGGGCCTCCCTCTAAAATTCCTTAGCCACGTTGCTTTAGAAAAATGGTGACTAACCTTTTTAATTTACTACCCATTCCTTTTTGGACACTTGTCCACAATTTAAGGTGGCTAAAAAAATTACTAATCCAAGTAATATACTAAAATCTAACACTTTCACCACCACGTTGAAATGTGCCAACACACACACACATATATATATATAACGAATAAAATTAAATATATATAATTTTTACTAATAAAGAAAATACGGGATCTCACATCAATAACTAAAGAAATAGAAAAACATTTAAAAATAAACATCACTTTAATTTTATAACAGCAATCCATCTTCTAAGTCACTTCTACAACCACTATCATCAAAAGACACAACATGTAAATATAATTCACAACGACTTACAATACACACTAGGGTTACATAACCCTTTACCACATTTATACAAGATATACAAAATTTATACAACTCCAAAAATATTTATAGATCTTCTAAACAACGTCTAGACTTTGGCAGTGGATAACCTTCTTTCCCACCTAAAAGAAAATTAAACACCGTAAGTATAAAACTTAGTGAATACACTACTCACACACCCGAGCAATAAAGTATATATACTCATCTCCCATAAAGCCCGAGATTTAAGGCATTATAAACAGCAACCTCCCACAAAGCCTAATACCCAAGGCATTGTATATATACATATATATACTCTGGTCTCTTACAAAGCCCGAGATCCAAAAGCATTAATATAACAGCCTCCCACAAAGCCCGAGGCCCAAGGCATTACATACAATAGTCTCCCACAAAACCCTAGACCCAAGGCATTCTTAATTTATATATATATATATATAATTCCATATAAATATATAAATAAAATCCACGTGAGGTAATACACTCAGCTCAAAAGTTCAGACTAACCAAACGTGAAAATCTACTTCCGTTGTGCCATAGAAGTAGTAGCTCCTTCACTTATCAATCCAAACCGATTAGTAATCTAATCTCACCTCAATAAACACATTTATATATATACAATTCTTTCCCACAAGTGCATAATGAATAATTCTTATGCATAATTTCATTCACAATGCATTTTAACCATTCTAACTATGTGCAGTCTCAACAGAGAGCTCAAACAGGGGACTTTCCATGGTCTAATCATCCTTAAATTTTTATAGTAGTTGTAAAACATGTATATGAACAAAATCACAAAATTTCAGCTTAATTCAACGGTTATATAAAAAGATATGCACAAAATCGTGAAACAAAAACATGCTATCCAGATTATACAACAATGGAAAAAGAGTCAACTTTAGTGATTAAACTATACTAATTGGCTACAAACTAGGTTAAGAGCCATACGTTTTCAGAAATATCAGTGTGTCTACTTTCAAACCCAATTTACAGTTCATAATTCGGAGTTCTGCACAGAGAGTTATACTAATTCTAACACAGGTGCGCAAAGTTGTCTACTCAAAGCAAGTTTAAGAACTTCAACTCTTTTTTGATACAAATCAAACATATAACCCTTATAACTTTAAACCAACATTATGTAACTATTTTATAGCATATATAACATATTTTTTACTAATTAAAATCGACATAAATCGAGTTGAATCAACTTCACCATGAAAACCCTCAAATACGTCAAGAACACACACACATACATCAAGAACACACCCATACATGTATGCTTTTCTCTTCTAATCCAACTTTTCAACATGTAAATCATAAAAGCATGTAAAATAAATGAAGAAAACATAAAAAACATAATTTACTAACCAATTCTTGATTTTGTATGATTTTTCTTCAATTTTCTCTTCCCTCTTCTTCTTCTTCTTCTTCCTTTTCTTATCCTCTCTATTTTCTCTATTTTTTGGTAAATAATTAGAATTTTTGGAAGAAAATAGTGTATAATATCTATTATTGCTAAGCCAAGCACCTCAATTTGCCTTGTCATGCTTAAATGAAAATGAAGGAGAATGAAACACTTAGCACATGCTTGCAAATTTACACATAAGCACCACTAGCACTTTATTTTCAAGTTTAACTCCATTTATTCTACTTCTTTACACATGTAAGCACCTCATACTTTCTCATGTGAAATTCAAGCTTGTACTACTACTTATACATATCATTCAACATATGAAATGCACACATAAAACGTGAATACAACTCTCCAATTCAAATATATTTACACTTAGCATTAAACAACCCCTAAATGCAATTATTTATGATGCATATTAATTATGCTTAATTATGTAAATGAAATATGTTTAAGGTTCGGGTTGTCACAAGTAAGATATTTTGTAATACCCCATTTTTTTTACATACAATTTATTAACTAATTCTATAAGATTAACGCATAATTAAGCAAAAATATAAAAGACCAAAAGTCAAAGAAAGTTAATAAGATAGTGACCTGTCAATTTTTTTTCCATAATACAATAATATATCTGATAAACCATATAATAGTAATAATCTACATTCCAAAGATTCTAAATTTACTAACAAGAATTACAATCATAAAACTATTAATACACATATAATATATCATCTAATATAACCACAAACAAATCTCCAATCCACAAGTACTACGCTTCATTCCTAATTTGTATGACCTAATTAATAAGTAATCACGTATGGCCTTTTTAAATCACATACATCAATACCTTCAAGTGCCAACTTGAAACAATGCCTAACTCCCATGTACTAATTGCATCCCAATCCCAAATTACTTAAACTTGAAATAGTAATTTAAAATGGGGTAAGCACATAGTGCCCAATAGGGGTAGGGAAAGAATATATTACTTTTATAAAACACATGTAATAATTATATTTTTTTTTCTATTTAATAACAAGCGTGAATCGAATAGCCACGATTATACATTACTTATTATGTGCCATACTAATTATTCAACATGCTATGCACATGCATGACACACAAACCTCTTCAAATATATTAATTCAGGATCTCACTTTTATGTTAATGTATTGAATCACTATAATCGCGTCAGTACGAGCAACTAATCTCAAGCATAGGACCACAGTTATCATCATGTATGTCGTTAGAGTTTTGCCAAGGTCTAGATTTTTGGGTTACTCACCACTGACTTCAAAAAGCCGACCTCATTGCTTACCTTCCGAAGGTTTAGGGATATTCAACCCAATGGTACTGAGCCCTACTTATTTCCAACACAACAAGCACCCGACATTAAAATCACATCTTCAATATCTTTTCATCTTCACAACCCAGTTGTAAACTCTAATACCGACTCATTTTTGTTATGCATATGTGTCTATGGCAAGCCACGACTAGCCTAAATTGTTTATACACTTTTAATACATATTGACATGGTTTGTACGTTCTTTTGATTACATGTACATGCGTAGATGTATATTTGTTGTGATAAATTTTAATACTCGCAAGCGCACGAATCAATTTATAATATAGTGTATAAGCGAGGTCGATCCCACAGAGACTCACACAATATGTTTAAATTTTATCTTATTAATCTTTTACTAATTCCTAATCTAGCCAAGAATAATTGATGAGAATCAAACTAATAAAATAAATAAAATAAAATAAAATAAAGCAAGTAAATTAAATTAAATTAACGAAACTAAATTACAGAATACGAAGCAAGATAATAAAATTAATAAATTAATTCACTAGGGTTTTGAAGTCATATATTTAATATCATCTTCCTTAGTACTCATGCGCATAAACTCTACTCTTATTTCGCACTAATTTGGTCTCTCGACTCTATTAGATGCGGAAAATAAAATCATTAAAGTCCAATTAATTAAATAAATCCAATTGTAATTCTTCCACAGCCAAACTAATGTATAAAATCAAAACACTCACTATATCCGTCAAAACACACCGTATATCCGTTCTTAACAAATCATAAGGTGAATCCAACAAAAAATAATGAGAATCCAACTTTATTTTTTATCAATTAAAATAGGCATTTAATAGGAAAAAATGTATTTAACATTAAAGCATTAAATTGGTAGAGTCAATTGGCATGAATACGTGCAATGAAATTAATTAAATATAATCATCCCAATCTTAACACAAATTTACACTAGCATAATAAAAATTAAATAACAAACAAGATTAAAAGAAAATTTACTTGGCATTAATAAAAATTAAATTAAATCTTCAATCTTCAAAGTAAAAATAAAAGAAAAGAAAAACAAAGAAAAGAGAGGAAAAGAGAGGTGCACGGCTAAGCACTGCTGCTGCTGTTGTTCGGCTGTGGCTATTTATAATTGATTAGGTTTGGTTAATGGGCTTGGCCCATTTATTTAAATATAATTAAATTTTCAACTTTTTACGTTGCTGCATCTTGCGTCATAATTTCGGACTCTGAAATGGCTGAATTTGAAAAAGTACTGAACTGGAAAGTTGTAGCTCTCAAAATTCTCTTCAATTTAGGCTCAACAATTGCATCATTTGAAGTTCCGAGTAAAAAGTTATACATCTGAAAGTATTGAGCACTTTTAGGTGTCTTCACAAGCTTTAATTTCTCTATTTTTTCTATCTTCTTTAAATCTTTTATAACACCTGAAAAACCATTAAAAATACTAATATTAGTAATAATATATGCTCTTCAAATTATAAATTAACATAATAAATTATACTAATTCTTTGGCGCATCAAATTCCTCCCAACTTACACTTTGCTAGTCCTCGAGCAAAACAAAAGTCTTAAAATAAATTATTTTCTTAAGCCCAAGATTTCCAACAAAAGTCCAACACAATGGTTGTTTTTAAAATTTAATTCCCCTTTCTTCACCAATGTAACTAACTCAACAAAGACATACAAACACATACTAAAGCAGTGTGACACACATACAATATTAAAGTTCTCAAACTAGCAAGATTAATAAAATATTTCATCCTCACCAATCCTCATCGTGCGTGTGTTAATTGACAACAACATAACATCATTGATATCAAAGTAAGTAAACTTTCAAATTTCATTCAAACTATGCTTTGACTCAATTCCTCACATGGCATACACTCAACAAATGAAACACTCGAGAATAGGTTGTAGATGCTCTCATTACATGCGGGCTATAAAGAGTAGATGTACGCAAATTCAAAAGCCTCTCGCATGTATATATGAAAAACGCTATAAATAAAAAGAATATTAGTCTTATGAATAAATATATCCCACTAGAAAAGCGGAATGCATAAATTTCTACCACTCTTACCTTTAAACCATATTCCAAAGAATCATTAGGACTTTTTTCGGATTGTAACATAAGGCTTAGGGTAAAGGTACCAAATGAAGGGTATATAAGGGATTCAAAAATCTATGAAATAAATTGAGATATAAAATTAACACTTTGGGCTTAACTTTTAACTTCATATGAGATTTTTTCATCTTTTCAATTCTTTTTTTTTTATTTCTTTTGAAGATCTCCTCTTTTTCTTCACATATTTATTTTTCTTTCGATATTTGAAGGAGATTTCATAACTTCTATTCTTCCATATTTTTTCTTAGCTCATTTTTCACTATTGCCCATACATAAGATAGATAATCTCAAAATATTCTTAGATAAAAGGGTAGGCTATAAATATGGGTTAAACTCCTAACTAGAGTAAGGTAAGGATATTGGGTTAACAAAGAAAAGCTCATATATAAAAAGCTCAAAGGGGTGACTAGCGGTATAAATGTAAAGGTAAGATAAGGCTAATATGTAGGCTACCAAAGACGGCCTAAATCACTTCCTATGGTTTATAGTTTTTCAGTTCAAGCAGTATCAAGGATCTTTGAAGAAAATTGCATTTCATGGACATACCTTTCTAGTGTTCAATAAAAACAAAGAATAATGAGACTACACAATGAATTACGCTTTTCAAAAATTAGAGTTGATATAAATCCCTCAAAAAGGAAGATTGGCTCAAATTCTCATGGGATATTTAGTCTTCACATTTATGTTCTTCAAGAATTTTAATTTATACTCACTCATCCATCTAGTCACGTAAATGTTGTCATATGTGCACAAATATAATGAAGATCGAAAATCATGAAATTTTTACTAATAATGATAGTAAGAGCAATAAGCATGCACATGTAAAGCATTAAGACGAATGCGTCATCGTTAGCACACTAGATAGAAAGGAAATTTTAATTAAATCACAAAACTATTGCATTTTTTTTTTAAAATATATGCTATTTTGTTTATTTTATTTTTAATATATGCAGGACTAGCAAAGTTAAGAATTTTATCCACTCCCTCCAACTTGAATGTTACTTTGTCCTCAAAGGAACACATTAAATTAAAATTTAAAAGAACAAGGAGCGATATAAGATATCACCTGGATACGCGATTCATCAAATAAAATAATTTCTGCGTACTAGATAAAACCTTAAGTACATAAAGATTTTTAATCGTTTCAATAATATAAATGGCATTAAAAAATATGTGAAAATAAATTCATAGCCAAATATTATCATTAAATATTTAATTCCTCATAAATCAATAATCTAAAAAGTTGAGGATCATTCCAATAAAACATATATATCACCAAAAGCTAAAAAATATAATCAAAATAAATATAACCATTGAGCTCGAGATAATAAAACTTCATTATACAATATTGACCTACTAGAGAAAAATAGTCACTTAGTGGTGGCCATGGATCTTGAGATATACGAAAAAAATTATGATTATTATCATTCACATTAGGCTCAAAATAAGGAGAATTAAAATTCAACACTTCAAAACTATGCTTAAAATTTTCTAATGGTGTAAGAAATAAATTACTAAGTTCAATCTCATCTTGAATTTCATTATCATGTAAAAAATTCGGGTCCTTTGTTATACTATTTTCAAATTGAGAAAAATCGCTAGAACCTTTGTTTAAGAAATTATCAATATTTTCATCCAACTCATTAGAATTAGTATCTTGAAAGGAATCAAGAAAAATATCAGCTTCACAAGATATATTATCATCAATTGGACCACAAATTTTTAAGAAATCTTTTAATGATAGGTCATTAAAATTCATATTTTCTTTTAAAGAAAAATAATCAACATTATTTTTGAAAAATTTATCTTCCATTAGACTATCAATTAAATTAATTTGATGAACACTTTTATCTGCATAATCTAAGGATGTTTTATTTACATCAAAAATATTAAGTTCAGCAGTGAGATTGTCAAAAGATAATTTCATCACACCATTTCGACAATTTATAAGAGCATTAGATGTAGCTAAAAATGGTCTACCTAAAATTACTGGTATTTGCCCTTTCATATTATGAGTAGGTTGAGTATCAATAACAACGAAATCAACTGGATAATAAATGTATCAACCTTAATTAAAACATCTTCTATGACTCCTCTAGGAATTTTTATAGATCTATCAGGCAATTGAAGTGTCATATGTGTAGAATTTAATTTTTCAAGTTCTAATTTCTCATAAACAGAATATGGCAAAACATTTACACTAGCCCCTAAATCTAGTAAATAACGCTCTATATGATGATCTCCTATTTTACAAGATATAGTAGGACAACCTGGGTCTTTATATTTAATAGAAATTTTGCATTGAATTATGGAGCTTGCTTGTTCAGCTAAGAATGCCTTTTTAGGAACATTAGTTTTCGTCTTTTGAGTTACTAAATCTTTAAGAAACTTAGCGTATGAAAGGACTTAGCTTGCTTAATTGCATCTAGGAATGGTATATTAATATGAATTTGCTTAAATACTTCTTGAATTTCTTCAAATTGAGCTTCCTTCTTATTGTCTTTGAGGAAACGGGGCTTTAGGCACAAATTTTTTAATTTCAACTTCTTTTGAATTATTATGATTAATGGTAGGATTAGAATCTTTCATGGGAGTATTTGACTCTTTGGGAATAGTTTCCTCCTCTTTTTTCTCTACTTTTTCTCCGTTTACTGGCATTCTAACTTGATTAACAATCTGGCACCCTGATCTAAGAGTAATGATTGCATTAACTTGCCCTTGATTATGTTCAAAAGGTGGATTTTGAATTTGATAAACGTTGTTATTAATAGTACCTATAGGATTAAAGACATGTTGACTAAGAAATTTTCCTTTTTCACGCTCTACTAATTGGTTAGCTAATTGACCCATCTGATTTTCTAAGCGTGTTATTGCTTGGGTATTTATTAAAGTAGTATTTTTTACCTCATTCATAAATGATTTCAAATTATCTTCTAGGGATGAAAATTATTATTGTGTAACAAAAGATGTGGCATTATTCATATTCACAGGAGCTCTAAAACCTAGTGGGTTTTAACGAAGGTTATTATTTTGATTTCCCATATTGTTAATCGATTGATTTTGCGACCATGAAAAATTAGAATGATTTCTCCACCCGGGATTATAAGTTTCTGAATAAGGGTTGTGATTTTGCCCAAATTCATTAGTAGCATTTACTTGTCCTAAATTATCTACATTGTACCCTAACATAAATGGACAAGATGTAGCTACATGCATAGGACTAGCACAAATAGAGCACACTTCATTCTGCACAATGTTGACTGAGTTATTAGACAGTCTTATCGTTAAGGCTTCTAATTTTTTATTTAGACTATCTAATTGTCTTATAGTTTCTACATCCTCATGAATATTATAAATTTCCCCCTTTTTAGGTTGAGATTGCGTTTTCCTTTTAGAAAAGTCCCATTGTTGAGAACTTTCAGACAAATTCTCTAAGAATTGATAAGCTTCATCTTCATTTAGACTTAGAAAACTGCCCCTATTCATAGATTCTATCATATTTTGATTAGTTTGTGAGAGGCCATTATAAAAATATTGAATTAATCTCCAAGTTTCAAAACCATGATGTGGCTATCTAAGTAATATATCTTTAAATCTTTCCCATGCTTCAAAGAATTTTTCCTCATCATCTTGGCAAAAATCAATTATTTTTCTTCTAAGTTCATTAGTTTTAGCCATAGGAAAAAATTTTGCTAAAAATTTAGTAACCAACCCCTCCCATGTTGTGATAGATCTTGAGGGTAAAGAATTTAACCAAGCTTTAGCTTTATTTTTTAGAGAAAAGGGGAATAAACGCAAACTAACGGATTCATCAGAAAAATTTTGAAATCTAAAAGTAGCACATATTTTTAAAAAGTCTTTTATATGAAGATAATGATCTTCCATCTCTAAGCCATTAAAAGTAGGGAGTAATTGAATCACATGCGGTTTTAATTCAAAATAAACAGCAGTAATGGCCGATAAAACAATGCATGAAGGATGATTAGTAGATATATGAGCAAATAATTCTTTTAAAGTTTTATTGTCTTCACGATCCCCCATCTTTAATTCTTCTTCAAATAAAGGATTAGTTTCTAAATTTTCTATCCTATGAAGTCTCACTTTTCCTCGTTTCCAACAAACGCTCATAAACTAAAGAATTTTTTTTAAAATTATTAATAAATCTTTTTATTTTTTATTTTAATAAATTAATAATACTAATAAAAATAATATTAATAATAACCTATTTAAGAGGTATTAGTAATAAATTTAATTAAATAATAATAATCTAATATATATTGGAGTAAATAAAATGGTTGATAATAAGGAGGAATGGCTTGAGACAAAAAGAAGATTTCCTTGTTGCTATCAAGTATTGAACCTATGACATCTTCTATCCAAAATACTACACTTATCAACTAGGACAGAAACAATTAGTGTAATAAAATGCACCACTGTTTATATATTGTTTCACGACCAGATCTTTTAATTACTCCAAAAATAAATAAAAAAACTTTTGTTTTTTTAAAGTATATATATATATATCTGAATATTCTGCTTTCTGTTTTTTTTAAAGAAGAAAACTAGTAAAAGGAATTTAATTACTAAATTAACAAGATTATATTAGAGTCTCCAACAATAGCGCCAAAAACTTGTTGTGATAAATTTTAATACTCGCAAGCGTACGAATCAATTTATAATATAGCGTATAAGCGAGGTCGATCCCACAGAGACTCACACAATATATTTAAATTTTATCTTATTAATCTTTTACTAATTCCTAATCTAGCCAAGAATAATTGATGAGAATCAAACTAATAAAATAAATAAAATAAAATAAAGCAAGTAAATTAAATTAAATTAATGAAACTAAATTACAGAATACGAAGCAAGATAATAAAATTAATAAATTAATTCACTAGGGTTTTGGAGTCATAAATTTAATATCATCTTCCTTAGTATTCATGCGCATAAACTCTGTAGGTCGGAAAATACCCTAGAGGGGGGGGGGGGGTGAATAGGGTTTATAAAAACTTAATATGGAATTAAAAGGTTTTTAAAATATTTAAGCAAAGCAACTTAGTTAAATAAGTTTATCAAGAAAAACAATCAATTACATAATCAATCCCAAGAATTAGCAATAATATAAGCAACTTCAATCAATTAATATAACAAATAAATAAAGAGATTGAGTAAGAAAGATTGAACCAATTTGAAGTCGAAGATTTTTTGTCCACACGGTTCGGCTTGTTCCCCCTACTCCGCGCTCGGTTAGTTCCCCGAGAATTTCCACTATAACCGATCTCCTTCCGGGTGAAGATCAAACCTCTACAAGTGTTGTCTCACACACTCTACAAGTATTGCTACACCACAATACTCTCACAAGATACCCTCTTGCTAATCTTGTGAAATTTACCTTTCACAATTTCTAAACAAGAATTTACCTTCTTATTTTTTCTATGAGATTTACCTCTCACAATTGAATACAAAATTGTTTGGTGATTCACACCAATTTACAATAACTCTCTCAAGTGTGTAAAGAATACAATTTGAAACTCACACTAGAGATATCAAAATTGATCAAAATATATAGCTCAAGAATGAAGCATATGATCAATAAAATGAATTGAATACTTGAATAACTTTGTATATATGTAAAATAAGTTTGTAGAATGATTCCAGTTTGTTAAAACATGTCTAAGACATCATATTTATAGCTTACAAATTCATATGGCCGTTGGGGATGATTAAGAGAGGTTTTGGCTCCAATGTATACATTTTCAAACTTTCTAACAGCTAGTTTTGACAAAAAAATTCAAATTTGTTTTGTTAATTGCTCCCAGTTTAACCGTTGGATCATGCTCAAATTTTAGTCAAAATTTCCAGAAGATGTTGTCTAACTACTGTAAAAATTTCAAAATGATCGGAGTTCGGGAAGGCCTCCATTTTACCGTTAGATCAAAATTGGGCAAAAATTGAGCGAATTTTAAATGTAAAATAAAAATATTTTTCCAATTTAATAATTTAGTTCCAAATAAAATTCTAATGATTTTTGAACCTCAAATATATGTTTCTAAGATACCCATTTTTATTATAGCTTAAAATATGATCATTTAAAATTAATATGAATTTATTTTGAAACTCGGTTTTTGTAAAATGATGTTTTTCAAATAAATTCAATTTCAAGCTAGTTTGAATCAATCTTTAAAAGATGCAAGAATATGTTTGAGCTATAAGAATTTGATCAATAAAGTATCTTCACATAAAATCTAAGCACTCACTCTATTTAATGATAATTCGAGTTTTCGTGATGCTTGATTTTCTTGTGCGTATCTTCACTTGTTTGATGTTCTTGATCCTTTCTTGGTTTTGATAACTTGTAAAACATGTAGAGATCATTCTTATGCATATCTTCACTTGCTTGATAATCTAGATCTTTTCTTGACTTTGTATAGCACATGTATATCACTTGAGTTCATTTCTTGTGAGTATAGGCGTTTGTAAAGCTTGTGTGAGATTTGCTTCGGTTTGAAGTTACACTTGGTCGGAAGATATGTCGGTTAAAATGGCTATTATCATTGGAACAACCGAGTTAAATAACACTTTATTAACTTATTGTAATTATCAAAATAAGATTAATTGACTTTAAGGTCAACAAACTCTACTCTTATCTCGCACTAATTTGGTCTCTCGACTCTCTTAGATGCGGAAAATAAAATCATTAAAGTCCAATTAATTAAATAAATTCAATTGTAATTCTTCCACAGTTAAACTAATGTATAAAATCAAAACACTCACTATATCCGTCAAAACACACCCTATATCCGCTCTTAACAAATCATAAGGTGAATCCAACAAAAAATAATGAGAAACTAACTTTATTTTTTATCAATTAAAATAGGCATCCAATAGAAAAAAAATGTATTTAACATTAAAACATTAAATTGGTAGAGTCAATTGGCATGAATACGTGCAATGAAATCAATTAAATATACTCATACCAACCTTAGCACACATTTACGCTAGCATAATAAAAATTAAATAACAAACAAGATTAAAAAAAAAAACTTACTTGACATTAATAAAAATAAAATTAAATCTTCAATCTTCAATCTTCAAAGCTTCAAAATAAAAATAAAAGAAAAGAAAAACACATAAAAGAGAGGAGAAGAGAGGTGCACGGCTAAGCACTGCTGCTGCTGTTGTTCGGCTGTGGCTATTTATAATTGATTAGGTTTGGTTAATGGGCTTGGCCCATTTATTTAAATATAATTAAATTTTTGACCTTTTACGTTGCTGCATCTTGCATCGTAATTTAGGATTCTAAAATGACTGAATTTGAAAAAGTGCTAAACTGAAAAGTTGTAGCTCTCAAAATTCTCTTCAATTTAGGCTCAAAAATTGCATCATTTGAAGTTCCGAGTAAAAAGTTATACATCTGAAAGTATTGAGCACTTTTAGGTGTCTTCACAAGCTTTAATTTCTCTATTTTTTCTATCTTTTTTAAATTTTTTATAACACCTGAAAAACCATTAATAATACTAATATTAGTAATAATATATGCTCTTCAAATTATAAATTAACATAATAAATTATACTAATTTTTTGGCGCATTAATAATATACTCCTGTTTTATATTATTGCCTACAATATAAGTATCATGTTTGTTTGTCTCATGTTAGATGATTTATTTTGGATTTATTACTACATTATTATCTTAGACCGATTTTAGCTAGTCTAAGGTGGGTTTGTAATACTCTAGATCTTAATTACATGTGTTATCTTACTAATTAAGGCGGGGGTGCTACAGAGATACAAATGGTGCCTTCTTTATTGGTTTGTGTAAGAAGTTTAAAAATCAGGTTGATGCTTCGGTAGCTGAAGCTGTTGCGGCTCTTCTTGCAGTGGACTTTATTATTGGCTTGCCTTTTCAAAACATTTCTTTTGAAGGGGATGATCAAGTTGTTATCAATCTTATCAATAGTACTATTAGCAGCTCGACGCCTTTTGAGAATATTGTAACTACTATTAGGTAGGCGTCGTTGGTTCTTAGGCCTTGTAATTGGTTTTTTGTGTGTTAAAACGGCAATGGAGTTACTTACTGTCTTGCTAGACAAGCCAGGTTTGTGCTAGACTTCGAGTGTTGGATGGAGGAGGCTCCTGATTTTTTGTTGCCTTCTCTCCAAAAAGATTCTTGTTCTTAACTAATGCTTTTTTTCCTTAAAAAAAAAGAAATCGGGGTAAGAAAAAGGGTTATATACTATTTTTAAGATCAAGATCGACGTAATCTTGACTTTTAATAGGGTGAAAAGATAGATTATATGGATGCATTCAAGAACATAATTTTTTAATGGAATGTAACTGATTGACCTAATTTACAACAATTAAAAAAATTCATTACCACGATTAACCGCAAAAAAAGTTAGATGTCGAAATTGCTAAAAGGGTTAAAGTTCGTTACTATATTTTGCCATTTTACCTAATATTGGCTAAAAACTCGTGATATACATGGGATGACATTCAAATTATTATTAAAAAGAATTATGTACTAATGATTTTTTAACAATATAATACTAGTACAAATTCTTGCGAGAAAGTTCTAGCTTTTCAATGAAACACATTAATCTAAATAATAAAAGTATTGAATACCTAAAATAACGTATGTAAACAAATGTATTTTTGCTAAAAAAAAATATAAAATGATGCAATTCGTGCTTGATGTGCTAAGAAATTGGTATATTGTAGTCCATTAATATATTCTTTGAAGAGCATATATTATTACATTTGTTGTGTTTTTAGAGCTTTTTAGGTATTTGAAATTAAATCGATAAGTTTTTGAATGAATAAAAAAAATGGGTTGCGCACAATGTTTGCGTTCAAGAAAATTTTAGCAATAATCAGTACAGAATTTGAAGAAAACTCCAGATACAAAAGTTTTAGATCTTTGAGTTAATTACACGTAGGCAAGAACCTTGTGTCAATCGAAATTTGGAGTGAACAATTATAGCCAAAATACGATCAATACATTAAAGTATTAATTCTAGTGAGTGAGAATGAGTCATTGTAATGAAGATAATTTTTTTTTATAAATAATGGGCCAAGCTCACTACAGCTCATTTATCAAGCCCAGAAGCCTAAGCCCTAGATGCAGACGAGCACTATATATATATCAACCGTAGCAATCAAAAAAAGGAGTGTGCTAGGCACAAATTTCGAGGAGAAGCTTTTGTCTTTAATTTTCGAGTTGTTATTTAAATTAGGGTTATTTTTTAACTTAATTAGGGAAATGGGGTTGTTTTGAACTTATTTGTGAGAGTAGGGTTGTTTTAAAACCGCGGGTCAAAGTGGTATTTTTTGAGTTAAAAACGCTGGAGTGACCAGCGTTTTTACCTCTTTCTTCCCCAACACAACATAAGCACAGCAGTCCCACAAAGCACAGCAGTCCCACAAAGCCACAAAGCACACAGCAGTCCCACAAAGCCACAAACTCAACGCACAGCAGTCCCACGCGGCACATCAACGCACAGCAGCACAACGCGCAGCAGCAGAAAACTCGCCCATCCCTTCGGCGATTGCTTGGTTGAAATCGCTGATCCCATCAGCGATTTTAACAAAAAAATTACTCTACAGCTCTCGTCTTGTTCTTCCCCATCTCCGTCGTTCCTTCATCTCCGTCGTTCCATTGCTGCTTCTAGCTCTTCTCCACACCGCAGCTCTCTCTTCTCCACGCAGCAGCTCTCCTCCTTCCTCCCCTTCGCAGATCAGTGGTTAGATCTGGACACTCGCGGCGCCGTTGGATAGTGTCCAGCGTACCTAGTCTTCAATCCCAAACTAGGTGATCTCCATTTCCCTCCCGAACATATATGACATGACGAATTTAGTGTTCAATTTCAATTTTTGAAATTTAATATGAGTTTCAATTTTAATTTTGTGCTATTTAATATGAGTTTCGATATAAATTTTGTGCTATTTAATATGGGTTTCGATTTCAAAATTTGTTGGTGATTTCGCTGGTTGGAGTACTTTTAGTATTTCGAATTTGAAGCCTGTGAAGAAGGGGACTCTTATATATAATTATGTTTTGTATACCCATGGCTGAGACTATGCATGTGCAAAATAGGACTTCTCAAACCAACTGGCTTGTGCACAATGGGACATTACTGCGTTATATATTTCATTACTGTAATATATGGTTGGTTGTTGAATTTATCCTTGTGCAAGTGTATTTGTGTAACTTGGATCATTATTGTAATAGAACATAAATTTATATGCTTGATCATTGTATGTTAAAATTAATATTAGTAAATAAAATAGTAAAGTCTAAAACTCAATTTAATATGAACTCGATTGTCCATTAAAATATTAACATAAAAACAGAGGGAGAAAAAAGAATTAAATTAAATATTTGTTGGTTAGAGAAATAGAGGTGAGAAAGCATACACTTAGGGAAAGAGGGAGAAAATAAGTGACTATATTTGATTTTCTGATTAAGTTGCGGATTTTAATATATAATTTAATTTTTATTTGACTGGGAGATGAATTTGATTGGTAAACTGTAAAAAAACTTGATAAACAGGTGAATATAAAAATACTGGATTGTTGTAAAAACAAACGGAACTCTGTCAAAATTTAGGCAAATTATAAATTTTGTTACGTTGAAAAATTATTGTTATGATTCAGATGGGGATAATTATATATACTTTTTCGCAGAAATGTCTTCGAACTCCTGTTCCTATTCCGGATCATGTTCATACGTGACTTGTTTTTGTGGAGAAGTAGCTCCTATTAGAGTTTCATGGACCTCGAGAAACCCGGGTCGGAGATTCTTTGGTTGTAAGAAATATGGTAATAATGGATGCAATTTTTTTCAATGGGTTGATAAGGATAAAACAGTTGAGGAAGAGATGAAAGATGTTTGCGATCAAATAAGGCACATAGCAGTTAAAAAAGAAGATTGGAGGGCAGTTGTTGAAGGAGTGAAGGATTTGAACACCCGTTTGTTGAAAGGAATAGAAAAGGAGAGGGAAAAAAGAGAAGAAGTACAGAGAAAGTACGAGCAATGCAAAAAATCACTCAAATGTGCAAGTCGTATCATGTATTTGCTTGTGTTTCTACTTGTTGTATCAGTTTTATGTAATTTGTTTAATTAGGTGTTGTAGACTTATATGTATAGGTTTGTACAGTGTTTGTTAATTATGTACAAATGCAGTTGTAGTTATTGCACATACAATATGTAATGTGATATTATAATGCAATTTTATTAGTTAATGAATGGGTGTATATTACATTTAAGTTATGTACACAAATTATATTGTTGGGAGATGAATTGTTTATTACTTTATTTCTAATAAGCATGTACATGAAACAGGTATTTGCCAATGGATCCTGGTCCAGAGGATCGCCGTCTGTTATATTTACAGGATCATCATAGGTCTTCCGCTATATGGGATGGCCATGACCCTGGATTATTGGAACCACGTAGGAGCGATACAGAGTTTAGTGGACCTGATGGAGAGCGTATTATCCTGCCTGAGAGGGTTCAACGTTTATTATTACGAGCAGGCTTTTACGGAGTGTACCGCGTAGGTCATATTCAGTACGATCACGCACTGATTACATCATTGGTTGAGCGGTGGCGGCAAGAAACGCATACGTTTCATCTACCTGTTGGAGAGTGCACTATCACACTCCAAGATGTTGCGATACTGCTGGGATTACCCATTGACGGCAATGCCGTTACTGCCCCTCCATTAGATGCTTCACCGGCTGACGTGTGTGAGCGCGTATTGGGAGTCCGACCACCGGACCACGCTCTTAAGAATTCAAAGCTTAAGCTTTCCTGGATATCCGATACATTTCGAGAGATACCTACCCATGATGCTGAGGACGTTGTTGTCGAGCGATACACACGTGCGTGGATTGCACAATCGCTTGGCGGTTCTATTTATCAAAGTGTCGTTACTTCCACTACTTGAGGATTTAAATAGGGTGGGCAATTATAGTTGGGGGAGTGCAGCACTTGCTGTCTTGTACAGGGAGATGTGTCGAGGCACTCGTAGCAGATCCAGGCAGATTGCAGGTCCATTGTTGTTATTACAGGTAAAAATTAAGGCTAAAATTATAATATTTATTCTTAATTTTCAATTTCTACGGTCGATAATATATTGTGAAATTTTGTTGTTAGTTATGGTGTTGGGAGAGATTGTCTATGCTTCGCCCCCGACGAGTCGATATAGCTATTTCTGAGGAGGAGATAGTTCATTCCATTGACAGACCACCACACGGAGCCAGGTTTGATGATATGTAATAACACACTTGTCAATATACTTATAAAGTTTTATGTTTGACATCCCACATTTACTTAATACAGGTGGCGGACGAGGTTTTCACTCGAGCGAACTCCCATACATGTTTTGACGCATTATAGGGACCAACTAGATCGTATGCGAGCAGAGCAGGTTATTTTAATTATTATAATCTTAATTAGTATTAATGAATTAGTATGCAAATGAATTGTTATAATCTTATCTCCTTTATGATTGAGTTGGAGATAATTATACATAATTTGGATGAGGTTTTTGATTGGGAAATGAATTTGTTTGAATTATTATAACAAAATCAAACTTAAACAGGTGAATATTTAAATACAGGATTACTGTATTTATAACTGAAACTCTGCCAAAATTTAGACATATTTATAATTTACTTTCATTGGACTCTCGGTTTATTATTAAATTGGGAGATGAATTTGTTGTATATATCGTAAAATACTTGTTCAACAGGTGAATATGAAAATACGGGATTATTGTAAAAACAAACGAAACTCTGCCGAAATTTAGACAAAATTAAAATTGAGTTACGTTCAACTATTGCTTACTATTATTTTAACTAATTTGGGAGATGAAATAGTGGTATATATTAAAAAAAATTGTTGAACAGGTGAATATTAAAATAGTGGATTACTGTAAAAACAAACTTCTGCCGAAATTTAGACAAATTTTAAATTTAGTTATATTGGAAAATTAGGGCTAAATTTATAATATTCATAAGTTCTAGTTAATACTTTACAGATGATCTGGCAGCCGTACACCGCGCATGTTATGGCAGTATTGCCTCCCTATTGTCTTGCTGGCCAGGCTCTATGGCGGACGCGGTCACCCCTTATATGCTTTGAGATTGTCGAGTGGCACCTCCCTGACAGAGTGATGCGGCAATTTGGACTACAACAAAACATCCCTATCGATTTTGACACAAGTGAGCAATTGCACGATACAGATCTTAGAGGGAGGGGGCGAGGAGATCCTGTTGATTGGATGCAACATCACCGTGACTTCATTGCCTTTTGGGACCGCCGACATGAGCATGTAGTTAACGCGGATGTGTTGCAGGGCCCGATTCAGTACGACCATCATTACATGGTTTGGTTTCGTACCATTACTCGACGTTTCATACTTGCGGCGCCTGAGCATCCTCCCGAGTTTGGTCCTGAGCCAGTAGGGGTGACATTGGAGATTCTGGTAAACCCGAATTGATTTTATAAAATGTATTTTTTATTTTTTTAGATATTTATTTTATATTAATAATGGTGTTTTAACGGTACAGGGTGATACACTTGCTAAGATATATGCATTGGCTATGAACCATCCTTTGCGGTCTATCACAGGAGATTCGACATCGGAGGAGATATCTGACTTAGCACATAGTGCTCTTGTTACTGTGCGACAAGAGTTTCGGCTATCTGTTGATCCATTACAGGTCCACGAACCTGTACCCGCCCCGATCCCACGACCCTCTCGCCGACGTCAGAGGCGACCTACAGTGGGAACGTCGTCTTCACATGATGGTGGCCCGTCTACCTCTACATTGTCTTCCCCGCCAGGCCCCAGCTTACCAGATTCCACGACTATTATGACCAGTACTACTACTACCACATTACCCTCTCCCAGTATTACTACTACTCATCCGTTACCCATTCCCACTACCACTAGTAGTAGTATTACTACCTCATTACCTACTACCACTAGTACTACTACTACTACTACTCCTCCTTTACCCATTCCCACTACCACTAGTAGTAGTACTACTACCTCATTACCCATTCCCACTACTCCTCCTCCTCCTTCACCCATTCCCACTCTGCTTCCTCTTCCTCATCCTTTACCCATTCCCACTACCTCGACCACTAGTACTACTACCCCATTACCCATTCCCACTACCTCGACCACTAGTACTACTACCCCATTACCCATTCCCACTACCTCGACCACTAGTACTACTACCCCATTACCCATTCCCACTACTACTACGACCACTGCTACCACATTTTCCTCTCCCTCGCCCCCTGACCTATCACAGGCAGATACACTTCCCACCATATTCGAGGATTTTGACATGGGACATTATGTCTCTATATTGACGACAGACACATCATTTACTTCACCACACGTGTCACAGCAGATTCCGATCGTACATTCACAGTCACCGACACTTACACCCACGGAGCATGCTGAGGGATTGACACAGTTGGTCATACCAGAGGTTGTAGATGCACCTGTGGTACCTATTGGTATAGGTCGAGGGAGAGGTAGACCGAGGGGTAGGGCTACGGACAAGGGCAAAGGTGAGGGTGTAGAGGCACATACCCGTACGGAGGTTGAGAGGGATGAGAGGCCTAAGAGGAAGAGGAAAAAACCTAGTTGTGGTACCTAGTAGGTTTATTGTTGATTATTACTATTGTACTCATATATTTGTTTTGCTTAGTTATAATATTTTATTAAATGATAAAATGGTTTGTACTAACGAGTTACTAATCCACTGCAATTTTTTTCAATAGCTTATAAGTAATTTAAAAAATATATCACAGTGAAAATATAGTTTATAGATAAAATACATCACAGATAATAACTACGAAACTTGGGTTACAGTATTTAATATCACATATAAAATATTATAACAAACAATTGGACATTACATTTTTTTCAATATCACAATAACACGTGGTTAGAAAAACCATTACATTAGATAGACATAAACACAACCATAGTAAAACATACTAGGTAACAGCCAAATAATACATTCATACATAGTAAATAAGATCATCAGATGATAATTGGCGGACATCCATTAAAAAGATCATATCACCTTCATTCTTGTTAATACTTACCACTACTAGTCCGTTACAAGTTTTCTTATTTCGCGTGATTTCAATTAGTTTCCATTTGCATCTGTGCATCTGGAGTCGTTGCCATTTCTTCAGTATTGTACTCATCACCTGTATTCAACGACTCTGCTCTCCATATGGCAGTTTGACATACATTGTTTAGCAAATCTTCTGGGTCATGTCCGTGCAAAGATCCATTTGCATTGGTTACCCATTCAAACTGAGTTGATTCGTGACGGCCGTTGTCCATTAGAGGCTTGTTGGAGTTAAACTTTGCTATTAAAAGTACATGTTTATTAATTGGCTCCGTCAATGGATGTAGTGAGCTATGTCCAGATGCAACAACCCTCCAGTGATCACCAAATACTTCAAACCAGAACTTGTCAAATAGAGTGTAGTCGTAGTATACCCATTTATCCCATGTGATATACAAATGTGGTGAGAAGACAATAGGCATGTGATAAGTATTTAGCAAGTACCACAGATAGACATAAAACACAGGCGTCCATGAGTACAAAGGCACGAACGCAAGCGGTGAACGATAGGGGAAGTCAAGATTCGGCCATTGATATAGAAAAGATCTTGGCCTCAAAAGAGGAGATGGAGTTCGCAATAAGCCTTCACACATTGATATGATTCTAGTAGCTCGATTCCTCCTTAATCGAGCTCGTATTTCTCCTTGAATTTCTACTGGAAGGAGTGGAATCAAATCATCAATTGTAGATGAGTTGCTCATTTTGTGAAGTTGTAAGATAAGGGTAAGATGATTGTAAAATTTTTGTAGTAAGATTAGAATGAGCTAAGAGTAATATGACTACGCTTCTTATATAGGACTACAACCACTGTCAAGCATGGGTTTGTACAGTGTAAATCTTCAGTAATCTTTAAATGTTTGATATGGGAAAAAGAAATGACTCGACGAATCACTGAAAAAGTAAATAAGATTAGACCAGTTCCTGCTCCCTACTTTTTCTAGGACTACTTTCTAGAGCAATGTTAACCCATTCACTTAAACAGTGCACATAAAACATTGTAAAGCATATTAATACATTAGATTAAACATTACATATTAAAATAGATGTCTAGTTGGTACAGTCCTAACCAAACTTCGAAGATACAACATTACGATTGTTGTAATTAAAACATTACACATGATACAAATATTAGTTGATAGAGTGCTTGAGAAACTGCCAGTACAATATATAAGGGAAGTTGACACCTTCTTCCACCAAGTACATGAGATGGGCGTGTTCTTGCTGCATGAAAAATAAGATAAAAAATTGTGCATTAGATACCATATAAATAACGATGAGCAAAAATAAAATAAATTATAATTGTTAAAGTAACCTTTTACCATTTCCCTTTCAACATCACCGTAAAATTTTGCCAAGTAGTGGCCCTGTTGAGCAGGAGATAGAGTGATGTATTTTGGATGAGGAGGAGGCATTTCCTTCTCATTGTAAAATCGGTTAAATTTTTTCACCGCTGGTTCAACCTTTGCCCACAGTTGAGCTAGTTGATCAGCCATGACAACCCTGTCTTTCCACAAGGAGTTCGAGTTCTTAGGTGCTGCATTAAAAATTCTAGCCATTTCTTCCCATGTTCGTGGGTTATCCCGCTCACACCACTTACCATCATAAGTAATTTTTTTCCATGTCTCACACAGCAAAATTACATCTGGTGTTTCAAAATCATCTAAATCTCCAGATTGGTTATTATTTGAGCTTGAAGAAGTCATTATTTATTGAGAGTGAGATGAAAAAAATTGACAAACATATGTTGCTTAAATAATGTTTACATAGGCGTGCCTTGCTACAGTATAGTAGTTGGAGCGCATGGCATGTGCAATTACTGCTATGACACTTAGATGACAATACACTGCACTGACACTGAAATGACAATACAATGCAGCCTGACTGAGATGACAATACACTGGTATGACTTACAATACAGGTACAGCATGCTACGCAATATCAGCAATCCTGACATTGAAGGCTGATATAGAAAAGATATGTCTTTAAATATTTGTTTTTAGAGGGGCATTTCCATCATATATTTAAGGCATGTGATAGTAATTAAATTAAGTTATTGTAATTAGTAACAAATGTAAAACATGCTAAGAGTAAATGCGTTGTGCAAATTTATATAAATAAATATCCGAAAACAGAAAGTTTGAAATCTTACAAATTAAAGCAGCATGTTTACTTATAAGGTAGCAACAATTGCTTGTTCTTCTTTCTGGGACAAGTGCGTCGATCATGCCCGGCCTCCCCACAAATCCCACAATGGTTAAACCTTCGACGATCGCTTACATCCATCTCGTTATGAATGCGCTTAGATGGACGACCCTTTTGACGCAACATATTTGGATTAGGGATTAAAATACCAGCATCTGTATTAGGCAAACAGGCATCCCAATAATCTTCAGGCAAAGCAGGATGCAATGTACGAGAATAGGTGGCAACGTACGCCTTAAGACTCAAGTCTTCGTGAATTAAATACTTTGGATCTACCCGTAGTGCACCACACACCGCCATGACATGTGCACAAGGATACTTATAAATTGTCCACCTCCCGCAGCTGCACGTGCCTTCAAGGATGTTTACATTCTTTACTTTTCCTTTAGCTGACGTGACAGATGCTACTCCCTCCGAATTGTTATGCCTATAAACGATATATTTTCCAATATTCTCCGTAAGATTTGATAATTTAAGCGCCATAAAAGGAGTGTGTTCGACCTCCGATTTATCAAGCCTACTTTTTCCCTGCTCGCCTCTTTCGCAAAAATATGTAACAAGCCGATGAAAAATGAGCTTTATCGACGCAGTAATAGGCAAAGATCTCGCTCCAAGTAAAACTCCATTGAAAACCTCCGAAATATTTGTCGACTTTATCCCATAACGATGACCTCCATCATGAACAAAAGTCCACTTCTCTAAGGGAATTTGGTTTAGCCACCTCCATGGTTTTTTCCCTTCGCTTTCTTGGTGTTCATCGTACTCTTTTATCATGTCCATGTACCGATTGAATTTTGGCAAACAAAAAGCAGTTGCAGCCTTCCACATTAGTATCAATAAACTCTCGTCTGGTTTACATTTACTTGTGAAGTTACTACGGACATGTCGCATACAGAACCTATGGTACGTCATTGGCTCTTGAAATTGTGGATTGGAATTGATTACAGACAGTATGCCCTTATGTCGATCAGAAATCAAGCAGACGCCATCTCGTCCCTTCACAACGTAATGCCAAAGTCGTGTGAGAAAATAATGCCATGTCTCGTGACTTTCCTCATCCCCGTATCCAAATGCAAGTGGAAATATCCCTTCGTTGGCATCCATGGCCATTGCAATGAAAAGTTTTCCATTGTACTTGCCACGTAGATGCGTCGCGTCTATACTTATAACAGGCCGGCAGTGCATAAAGCCTTCAATGGACGCACCAAAGGCCCAAAAGTTCTTGTCAAAAATACGATAATGGCCATCATACATCTTGCTTCTACACTCGTGGATCGTGCGTGGGTTGTTGTACTTAATAGCGGCCAAATATCTCGGCATAGTAGCATAAGAGTCTTTCCAATTGCCAAATATTTTTTCAATAGCCTCCTGTTTCGCATTTCACGCCTTCCAATATGAAATCTTGTAGCCATATTTATCTTTAATAAATGCGACGATAACACGAACCTTAAGCCCAGGATCAACCTTAACCAAATGTGTTACATTCCCGGCAATGAATTTGCAATCCAAATGTTTGTGAGTTAGTTTCAAACGATCAAATGTGCATGTGTGGGGACCCTCGTACTTGGTTATCTCGAATTGGCCATGTTTTTTTTTCCTTTTTGAAGCACGGAGCCGCCATTTGCACCCCTTTTCATGCAATTTACACCTAATTGCCCATGTATCTGCCTTCGATTCCTCGACAATAAATTCATTTGAATTTTTAATTGCAAATTGTTTTACTGCAATTTTCAACTTCTCTTTAGTCTCGTAAATGAGCCCCTTGCGTAATTCATTTTCATCTACTAATTGCTCATTCATCGTCAAATCCTGGTCAACATATGTAACATTAAACTGTGTGTAACATGCCGGTATATCTTCCACAACCTCCTCAATTTGGTTCGATTCTTCCCATTCATCACTTTCAGTGTCGCTGAATTCGGTAACCTTGTCAGAGTCTGAGTCCCAATCCGTACCATCTCCAGTGGCATCATCAAATTCTACGCCAACCCCACAGTCGTACACGGCCTCGGGTGTGGGTCGAGATGAATTACAAATCTCCTTTTTATTCCCACCAAAATCAAGCCTTCGAGATGGCCCCGAACTTGAAGGCAACTTAGAAACAGGAGTGCCTTGTATCGATGGTGGTGAGATGTACGACCCGAACAATGGAAAATTATCCCCAATTGGGGCAACATCAAAATTCAGGTTAAGTTTCTCTACATACAACTCGATCACATTGACAAATGGAGCATTGAAATTCGAACCCATTGCAAACTGTAAACTTACGTCATCGTAAATTTCGTGAAGGAAGTAGTTGCAAGTATTTGGGGTCACATACATGGGACATCTACATAAAATCTTTAACCTCGATGGTGAGCAGTCAGCATCCATAGCAGAATAAATAATTTCTACTAATTTCGTGTATGTCGTACCTTCATTTAAGATAATGCCTGTTCTGTGCGGAATATCGTATCCACAACCATGCACACCGTTAATAACAT
This sequence comes from Lonicera japonica, assembly GCA_021464415.1. Taxonomy (NCBI): domain Eukaryota; kingdom Viridiplantae; phylum Streptophyta; class Magnoliopsida; order Dipsacales; family Caprifoliaceae; genus Lonicera; species Lonicera japonica. The sequence continues at coordinate 75,813,930 of CM038469.1, read as the reverse complement.
GACCGCCCCAATATAAAAGCGTAAACGCTTGTCTAGTTGTCATTATTCACCTACAACAAAATTAAATAAATTTATCAATAACTGATAATAAATAATAATATATTTAAAATTGTCAAAACGTACAATATGTGAAGAAAAACACAATATTTAACATAAAAATTCCTTTTTAATAAAATATATACAACATACATTCTTCAAAATATAATAATAATATGGTAAAATAAAATATTAACAATCAAGCCCAACGAATTTCGATAATAAATTTTATATTTAAAATTAGCCATTAACCATCACACACACACACACACACATATATATATATATATATAATATCTATCTTAAATGCCATTTTTTAATAATCCAAAAAATAAAAGAACACACATATATCTTAAAGGACACATTTTCTCTAGCAAAAATACATGAACACACATATATCTCAAAGGACGCATTTTCTCTACTAATTTAAAAGTAAATGAATATACATATATCTGAAAGGATACATTTTCTCTACTAATTCTAAAATACATAAACACACATATATATTTCAAGAACGCATTTTCTTTATCAATTAAAAAATATTTCTCTACTAATTCAAATATATTATGAACACATGTATATCTCAAGGACGCATTTTCTCTTCTACTTTAAAAATATATGAACACGCATATATCTCAAAGGACATATTTTATCTACTGATTAAAAATTGCATGAACACACATACATATATACATACATTTTACAAGTATATATCATAAAATCACATACATATATTACAAAAAAGATCATTCCCATTACCAATTGATAAAATGTGAGGTAAAATAAAATAATTAAAATAATATTAATTAACTAACCTTTTTCTTTTGAAGTTAACAAATGAAAATATTGAACTGAATGAAAATTTTAGAGTGAATGTATAGAAAATTTGCAGAAGTAAAGAACTTCACCTCGTGTTCAAATGGCGGCTGCTGCGTTTGTAATGTAGGTTTTCTCCGTGTATACAGCTATGTACGATGGAGGGGAAGGAAAAAATCTACTTAAAATCGCTGTAGGAGGTAGCGATTTTAGCATTAAAATCGCTGTAGGAGGTAGCGATTTTAGCATTAAAATCGCTGAAACCATTGGCGTTTTTAGCATTAAAATCGCTGGTTGCTCTGGCGATTCTAGGGGGGAGAAATTTTGGCCAACTTAAAACCGCTAGGCTGACCAGCGTTTTTACACTTAAAAACGCTGGTTTGACCAGCGTTTTTAACCCAAAAACCACCACTTTGACCCGCGGTTTTAAAACAACCCTACTCCCACCAATAAGTTCAAAACAACCCCATTTCCCTAATTAAGTTCGAAAACAACCCTAATTTAAATAACAACTCTTAATTTTCTTTCTTTCTTTCTTTCTGTCTTCTCTTTATCACAGCAGCATATTAGTATTTTTTTTCCTTCTTTTTCTTTTCTAGTGCACACTTGTTGAGGAGTACACATCTTTTAGAATTTTTCTTCTTTCTTTTCTTTTATCGAGAGGCTTCGATTTAATTCGGAGTGAATTACTTCATACATTTAATTTAGAATTTTTTTCATCAATTTAATTGTGTGTATTAAGTAAGTATTTAATTTATTTATTTATGTATTTATTAATTGTATTTTGGGTTTTATTTATAAGAATGCTAAGTTAGGTTATTATTTAGGGTTGGGGATGAGTATATTTGATTGATTTCATTGTATCTATTCATACCAATTGACTCTACTAATTTAATGCTTTAATATTAAAAATAATTCTTTCTATTGAATGCCTATTTTAACTGATAAAAAAAATCTTATGATTTATTAAGAGTAGATATAGGATGTGTTTTGACGGATATTGTGAGTGTTTTAATTTTATACACGCGTTTGGCTGTGAGAGAATTAATAATTGAATTTTATAAATTAATTGGGTTTAATTGATTTTATTTTTTTACATCTAATAAAGTAGCGAAACCAAATTAGTGCGAGATAATAAGTAGAGTTTGCTGAGCATGACTATTAAGAACATAATATCAAATATATGACTCCTCCACCCTAGTATTTTATAAATTCATTATTTCACTAGTATTTTATTAGCAATTTTAATTGATAAACCATTATTCCCTATTTTTAAGCTATATTAAGAATTAATTAGAATTAGTGAGAGAGATACGTACATTCTCTCCATGAAGTCCCTAAGGTTCGACCTTGCTTTTGCCTAAGCTATACTAGTATCCAGGGCCGGCCCTGACAATTTGGGGGGCTTTAGGCGAAGATAAAAATGGGGCCTTTTGTCGTTATAATATATTTTTTTCCAAAAAAAAATGAAAATTCAATGAAAAAAAATAATATCTCAAACACAAAATTACATACTAACCGTATCAAATTTCTTCCAAACTTTTGCTTCAAGTTATCTTTATATATTTTTTTAAAAGCTCTTCTTCAACTCGCATGTAAACACCGGTACCTATAAAGAGAAAAAAAAAATTCTTTAGTTTAGCAACATAACAAATTTATAATTTTAATTCTAACATTATTTAACAAAACACTATATATTGTATAGCAAAATAATTTATACCTTATCACTAAAAAATGACTCTTCTTACATTCTTCGCCGCAAAAGTTTCGATCAAGTTCGAATAGTCAAGCTTTAACGTTAATTCTTTTTCAATAGATAACATAGCTAAGCCATCTAAACATTCTTGTGACATAGTTGATCGAAAATAAGATTTGATCAATTTTAACTTTCAAAAACATCTCTCGGCGGAGGCAACGATAACCGGTATGGTTAATAGAATTCTATAAGCAATCCAAGCATTTGGGTAATAACTATCCATTTGCTTTAGACAATTCAACACATCAATAGCTTTTTTAGCTTCTTTTGGTATAGCTTTTTTTAAGTAGCACAACTCAGTAAATAGATCACTCCCAATAATGTCAGAAATATCACTATTCTTCAACAACTTTTCAAGATTCACGCAACACTTCATCAACTCTCATTATTTATAGACTTCAACTTCTCCAACTTAAACAAGAATCCAAAATATGCATCATATTTCTTGAATTGTTCAAATTTATTTTGAAATGAAGATATAGCTTGATCAATTATATAAAGGAAGTAACTAACCTTGAATGATTCCAAAGCTGATTGTGTGACCTCTTCACTGTCTCTACCATCATCAAAATGCTTCCTTTTTTTAATGGTTCTTTTCTCAAGGAATTTGGCTTCAACTTCCATCTCACTTGCAATTTCTTTAACTATGACCAAGGTCTCCTCGAATCCGGTCTCTCTATATTTCTACAAAAATGAAATGAGCTTTTCCAATTCTTCAATAGCAACATCAATATGCATGTCTTCAGTTTGAAGAATTTTACTAACAATATTGATAGCATTCAACAAATCATACCAAATAACCATGCCCAACAAGAACTCAAAATTCTCCATCTCATATGTTGCCATACATTTAGCATTAGACCTTATTTTGAATCATCACCCATTTTTTTGCCAAATAAACTAAAGCATCGGTATACCGTCTGTAAAGAGTTTTAGTACCGGTGTCGTGCCAAAATAATTTGATATGGTACAATATTGATCGATATTGTTCCATTACCAAATTTCGGTATATTTTGGTAATTGAGCGGTTTGGTACGAATTGGTACAACATAAATGGTATATTTTCCCACCCTTACCTGGGAAGTGGGGGTCCTCGGTGCAGGCCTAGTCCCATTATACAGAAAACCGAGTCTACTAATATCCGATTCGTGCACTTACAAGTATTTAAAACATTCACAACAGTGTCTTAAAAAAATCATTAAAGAAACAATAAATAAAACTACTTCTTCTCCTACCTTCCATAATACTAGTTTAGTAAATATAGATAAAATATATAAACCAAAAAAAATTAAAAAGGAAGTAAATAAAGGTTTTCTAATATAAAACATTTATTATTATAATTATTGAAAATGAGGTAAAAGGGACTGCATGATAATGTTTTTTCGCAAAAAAATCAACGAATAATATTTTTTAGAGATAAGAGCCTAAATATCATTATCATTCTGAAATAAGGGCTTGTTTATCAATTATGTTTTAAAGTAAGGGTTTGACTAAGTGCAAATTTAACTTTACATTAACTCAAGTAAATTCTGAAAAAACAATATCAAATAAACACAAATACACATAAATATTTTAGAAAATAAAGAGTGCAAACTTTGTCTAACTCCGAAAAAACTATTGTGTGGATTTTATTAATAAAATAGGTTTTGAATATGTAATTTGTTAAAATTATTCTAAAGTACTGTCAATTAAACACTTATTTATAATAATATGTTAAAAAACATGTAGTGCAAACTTAATTTTACATGATTCTATAAAAAAACACAATTTAAAAATCTACTATTTATAATTCGTTATTTATTTACAGATAATTTTTATCATATGATGAGCGAGAAATATTTTTATAATGAAAGAGATAAACACGTGTTACGATTAAGTATTTTCTCTTGTAATTTAATTTTAAAACATTGTATGACTTTTTATTATTTTTAAAAGGAGAGAAATACAATCAAGCAAGCCCAATAGTTAATGCTTAATTATCAAGGCAAGAAGATTAAAAAATTTGTTGGGTTGAATCAGAGATTATTTATTCAAATTAAGACATCATTAAATACAGAAAGTGGTAGTTACCATCAAGTCATATATTACGACCGGTCTATTCGAGATTTCTTCTTATTAATAACATAGGTTTGGAACTCTGTACGAGGAGCTGCTTGCTTAATAGTTAAATTCTGAACATAACAGCATGAAGAAAAGAAAAGAAAAAAAAAAGAAGTCTCTTTTCAAATCTTTGAACGAATCTCATATGATCAAGTTGAATTAAACAATATTTTGTTTGCCGGCCTTGATTTAAGTATAGATTTTACTTTTGACATGGGCCTCCGTCCATAAAAACCTCCACTTCTTAATTGACAAATTTTGATCAATATTTTTATTTAAAAGAATAAAAATGTTTAGACAGTTTACACGTATCTCTCTTGAGTCCTCGATTAAAGGCAGAGGGCTAGAGGATTCATAATAAATAACTTGTGGCCTGATTCTCAAAAGTTGCTTTTTTTGTAATTTAAACTCATAACATATATTTTGTGAGACATTTATTATGGCTCAAGTTTGTCATTTGACTAACTCTTGAAGAAATAATTAAAATAATGGGCTTTTGAATAAGTTGTGATTCAAAACCACAATTTTTTTTCACTCTTTCCTTGAATATATGTCTAGTTATTTTTATATGCTTGTTCAATCTCAAATTTAATAGCTTCATTTCAAAGTTGGTAGGCTTAAATATAAATTATTTATTTCAATTTAATCAGTAATAAAAAAATACAATATATTTTTGTTGGAAAATCTCATATATTACTAGAATTGCAAAAAAAAAATAAAAAAATTACGAGTTAAAAACGTATCGAAAAGAAAATAGAGGCATAGAGCGATTAATTTGAGATGGAAAAAATAAAAATACTTTACTGCTTGGAAGTTTGAATTTCTCGGGATAACTTCCACATCTTGGCAACAGTTTTTTTTTTTGTTTTTTTTTTTTTAACATGAGTATTTTATTTGAGACGACCATTCTTCGATTTCCTATGGGAAAATACTTGAGATTTATAAGTCATTAAAGTAATTACATGTCACATGGATCTATCACTCCTTTCTCATATATCGTGGTACACCTTTTAATATTATTTAATAATGATCATCAAAAGGAGATATTTTTTTGGGTAAGATTATTGAGGTTCCAAAACGTTGCAAGTTCAAATATCTGTGAACTCATATTTTTCTTCAAAATAATTTAGCATAGAGTATTTTACATTTCGGGGGTGCACACTAGGAGCCATTGCTCGTATTTAACATATAGTATCATCTAACTCCTTTTCTTTCTTTTTTTAATACTTTTAAGTTATATGGAACACAATATTAACCTTCTAACACCTATTTTTTTTTTTTTTAAGTTTTATAACCTTTCACAGAATGACATAGGGGATGATATCGTTAAGGATATTTTGAGTTTGCACCTCATAGGTTTTTTCTTTGTCTTTGCACCCCACTGTTAGTGGATTTGGGTAAAATATATCAAGAGAGGGTTAAAATTAACAATTTTGCCTTAATTTTTTTATTTCCATTATCTCACGTGATACAAACGTAAGTAAATAATAAGACATGTGCTACTACAATTGAGCAAAAGACCTTTTCCCTAACATGAGTTGTATTTTTACTCTTTAAAAAAAAAAGGGGATATTATTTCCAAAAAAAAAAAGAAAAAGAAGAAGAAGAGGGCATTCAGCACAAAGAATTAAATTGGCACAGAACATTGCGAAGAAAAAGATACTATGCCTATCATTCCGAAATAATTATAAAATATAAAGCAAAAGTTATAGTTAAATGGAAGTAAGAATGAACAGGAGAAGGATACATGAACGAGTTGCTGATTTTTACCCTAGTATATATAATTCAGAAGAAAATGTAAAATAACTATAATGAAAATAAGTAAATGAGAAGGAAAAAAAGTGTCATTAATTCGCTATAATTAAAGAAGAAAAGGCAAAATATTGTTATAATAGTAAAAAATTTATTATCAAACCCCCGTATTTATCCATAATAAAGTTATGACAATTTTATTTTATTTTTTGTTTATTATATCCTCTCAAGTGTCTATATATAAATAATTTACATTTCGCAGAGCAATTAATCAATACAAAAGAATACTTTTTGAGTTCATAGAGAAAGTAGTAGAAAATTAATATATATATATATATACATATATTGTAAATTACTTTTGCTAGTACTATCCATTCTCTCTGCTCTTTAATCAAGTCTCCTCCGACGGTCAGAGGAGGAAATTAAGTTTATTTCCGATTTTAATTCATTCTAATTCAAAATATTTATAACTTCTCCTGCAATTAATTACAAGCCGTTAAATTGCGAGGAGATACTTTTGAGTTCAAACTAAATCACATTTTAAATTTGGATTTGATTGGTCAAATTCAAAATAATAAGCTTATGCTTCAGCTTCAGCTCCTCCAACGATGAGGCTTACCTGGTCTAATCGTTAACGAGTTGGAAGGAGCAGAGCTTCCCAAGAGGAAAATAAAGTGATGTTTTTCTTTTGCACTATTTATTTATACTTTGGAAATCCTATCGCTAAAAATTAAGGTTTTATTAAGTGGGTTAAGGAGATGAATATAGAGCCCCGTAAAATAGTTAATTTTTGTCTCGTTTAATGGATGCTAACATAATTCACTAACTGTGGAATGTACGTAAAGACAAATAACAAATAATGTGGAGTGCAAACCTAAAATATTCCATATCGTGTATTACCGTTCATAATAAATGTATCGCGTATAGTTACGACCAAGTTTAAATCTAGTCTCTTATTTAGAGTGGATTGGGGAAGGTGGGAGGTTACTTCCGTATTTTGTTCTGCTTGAAAAAAAAAATGACTTAAGTTAATCTAGCTTGAAAATATGTGGAATCATATTTACCGGTTGCATCAACATACTATTTTTATTGGCTAATAATAAAGACACATCTTTTTTTCAGTTAGGACACATCTAATTAAGTTATACTCTAATTTCTCCTATCTATATTACGTTTATATCCATGGAAAATATAATTTCTTATTAGTGCAATTTTAAGCATGTTTCACAATATCAAACTTCCTTCTTTATATTTTTCATATATTTATTATCAAAATTTTTATTTTATATTTTGATATATTTTATGTGTACTTAATTTATCTTTAAACAAACAATATCAATTTTATTTTATTTTTTAAAATATAAATATATATATATATAGAGAGAGAGAGAGAGAGAGAGTCCGTTTCTATTACGACCGGGCATTTTTACGACGTTTTTTCTTTGTAAAAATATTGGAAGATGTTTTTTATGATGAAAAAACGTAGATAAAAAGGCCCGCTCTGTACAGACCGGTCTGTACTTAAAAATTTCCGTAAATTAAAAAGGAAAATATTGTCCCTAAAAAGTTTAGAATACTAAAACTTTTGTGCGAGAAAAAGGTGTCCTTAAATTCTTGTTATCTTTTTAAATGAATATTTTATTAATTATTAGTGGTGTGACTTTATTGTTTGTAAAAGAAGATGGTAAAAATCAAATTTTAATCTATTTAGATGTGCCCTAACTAAAAAGGGAATGTACCCATACCATTAACTATTTTTATTTGATACATTGAAGGGTTGTACAACTTTCAATATAAATAATTGATTAATTAAATTAATAAGAGTATATTTTGGATTATTAATGATACATATATATACCACCTTAGCGCCATGTCAAAAAGTCATTGGCTCCGAGGAAACCAGCAGTTGGATCCTAATTTTAAAAGTTCATTTCACTTCTACACTATTCATTTTGATTTTGACTTTGACTTTGACTTTATCGCATCCTTAGTACGTATATATACATGGTAAGGGAATTAGATTTTAAATTAAGGAATTACCTTAAAAAAATGAAAATTAATAACAAATATGATGTAACGAATTTTTAATTCTGGGTCAAAAGTCAAAACATGAGTTGTTCCTAGGACTGGAAAAATAGAACCGGGAATCGGAGAACCGGTCTGGACCGAACCGATAAAAACCGGTTCGGTTCGGTTCTTCAAAATTTGTTATTTTTTTTAACGGTTCGGTTCTTGTCATTTGTTAACGGTTCTTAATATAATTTCTTTCCAATAACTGTTAAAGAACCGTTATTGAACTTTTCCTTCTAAGTTCTATTCCAATGCTTAAGAACTGAACCGTTAGAACCGTTATTTATTTACAATAACCGTTATTTCTTTCCAATAATCGTTAATATTTCAGTTTTTCTCTTATTAACGGTTAACCAATAAACCGGAAGAACCGAATAACCGTTAATATTTTAGTTTTTCTTTTGTTAACGATTAACCGATAAACCGGAAGAACAGAACTGTTAGAACTGGTTCGGTTCTTAAACGGTTCTTCACTTTTTTATACTTAAAACCAAACCGTTATAATTTAATGGTTCGGTTAATGGTTCTTCGAAAATTGGCTAGGAACCGAACCGGTCCCAGCTCTAGTTGTTCCACTTTACTTAACAACTCTCTCTCTCTCTCTCTCTCTCTCTCTCTCACTTTTGTGTTTAGGAGTAAATTAATATCATATATTTATATAGAGATAAATGAGTTTGACTATGATATAGTACGTGATCAAACGAAAAAAATCATACAGATAAGTGAGATCGAGTCTTGAATATCGTAGGGTTTATGTTTAAAATAATAATAATTATAATAATCGTCCTAGTTTTTTTTCCCAACATCCTAAATGGACTATTCAGAGATCTAATAAGAGATTGACCGGCTTTAATGTATCCATGATTATTGATATTAGTAAGATACTCCCTCATTTGATAATATATATATATACATATATATATATAACTTTTCTTATAAGAGGATTAATATTTTGAGAACGAGATGTGGACTAACCATTTTAGGCATTTCATATTTAAATCACAAATTTTTGCTTTGCACTTAATCGTGAGAGAAATATTATAATTAACACAAATATTTTCCCTTAGAGTTGACTTTTGATATTGACATGTGGTGGTTTATTAGTAATTACTTTATGTTATTTTTAAAAGGTCATGGCTGCTTGAGATTCAATCCATAATTAGGTTACATGGACAATGACTAATTACTATGGGAGACAATTTGTGACACGATACGATAACACGACTCGAACTCAACGTGGAATTAAAAGGTTAGGATTGAATTATATTTAAATAGATTAGTATCAAAATTGAATCGATACACATGACACAATTAATAAATGGGTTGGGTTAGAGTTAACCTGTATAATGCATTTACATTAAAATTATTAAGTCGTGCTGCACAAATCCATGTAGCATATAGATTATTATAACAAGAAAAAAATATTAAACCTCAACTTAAATCCATGTAACATATATGGTTTAACAACTATTTATCTCACTTTGATATATATATATATATGAATAAATTAGAATTATATATTGTGTACAGATAAACAAGTTTGGCTATGATTTAGTGATCCAATGAAAATAAATAAATTATATAGGCAACTCTGTAGCTGTCATCTTATATTATATGAAGATGGTATGCTAGAGTAGGTTCATATATGTTGTATTATATAGGCAAATGAAAGGAGTCTTGGGCGTTTATGTTAAAAATAAAAATAAAATTGAAGAAGAAGTTAACAATAATAAATTATCCTAGTTTTTTTTTTGGTCAACATAATCCAGGTCGACTGTTGAGAGATCCGATGAGAAATTGGATGCCTCCTTTTTTTTTCTTTTTTCTTTTTATAAACTACGCAAATGGCCTTTTAATTATTGATATTGTCTCAATTTAGCCCTCAAACAAAAATTTGCCTCACTTAAATACTTGAACTATTTACCGAGTTTCAAATTGGCCTTTCCATCCAATTTGGGCGTTAATTTGGATGGAATCAAGGGCAAAATTGTCATTTCAAGTAGATATTTTTTAAAAAATAATTTTAATTAGATTTAAAAAAGATTATAAAAAAATTTTAAAAAGGAACACACACAGAGAGAGAAAAAGGAATGGCCATCATTCTTCTTCATCAATTTCATCTTCCATTCTTCTTCTTCATCATCATCATCTTACACGACCATCACCACCACCCCTCCTCCCTACCTCCACCACCACAGAAAGAGAAGAAGGAACACATACACAAAGGGAGAGAGACCCACTTCCTCCCTACCTCCCCCACCACCACCAACTCCAACTTTCTTCATCCCGTCACCACCATTTTATACCACCATATTTATTTCTCCTCTCATAGGTACCTACCCCACAATCCTGCAAAATAAAAGGTACTCACATTATTCTCTCTCTCTCTTTAAAACAAAACACACCCACGGGTTCACTTTCTCTGTCATCAATGGCTCTCACAAGCACCAATTCACTCCCTACCACCAAACCCTTTCAAACCCAACAATCTTTTTCACATTCCTCAAAACCCATGTTATCCTTAATTCCAATCTTGAACAGATCCCTCCACTCCATTTCCGTCGTACACTCGCCAGAATCTTCCTAAACACCCATAAGCCTTGAATTCCCATGAACCAAAAAAAGAAAGAGAAACAAAAATGAACAGAGATAAAATGACCCACGAACCAAAAGCCTTGATTTCCCAAAGCCAAACTTCATAGAGAAAAATATTTCTGATTTAATGGAGGAAATGAAAGCGGAGGAGAAGCATGATGAATCCTTTGAAGACTTCACCTTCGCCTCTTTCCCTAATCAATCCCTTCACACCAAAAGCACCACCGATGATGACGTCGACGAATAGGGCAATTTCGTCAAATCTCTGCTCAGATCCGAGCTTCTTATACATTTCACTGTCCGCCAACCAAATATCATCTCCCAATAATAATAATCAGTGCGTTAAGCTGAAAGGAGCTTCGTCCCTATCCTTATTTGGCGGTGAGGAAGAAGAGGATTATCGTGTTGTTGATAAATATAATGATAATAAGCAATTGAAATCTGAAAATGGATTTGATGAAATTTGAAAATGATGATGATGAAGAATGGAAGAATGGATGATGATGATGAAGAATAGAAGAGTTGAGGGGAGCTAAGAAGGATATGGTGGCGGGGGAGGTCGGGAGGAGGTGAAGAATGGGTGGGTTTGATGAAATCTGAAAATGATGATGAAGAAGAACAAAAGAATGGATAATATATTTTAATATTTAAAATGACAACCTTGATTCCGTTGAAATTAATGCTCAAATTGGACGAAAGGGCCAATTTGAAACTCAGTGAATAGTTCAGGTATTAAGTGAGGCAAATTTTTGTTTAAGTGCCAAAGTAGGACAATATCAATAGCTTATGGGCCATTTGCATAATTTCCTCTTTTTTTTTTTGGACAGTGATTAGCCACCTTTAATGTATATAAAATTATGCAAAAATAATTCACAAAAGGAAAGACATACTAATGGTAAGATTTGTAAATTTTTAATAGTTGTAAGCTTAACCCATCACCCTCTTAATTATTTTTTTTTTCAAAATGTTGTAATTGGGAATTATTTTTTTAGACATTAGATTCAAATCGTGAACTCTTTCTCTTGCTTTTTAGAGTGGATTTTTCAGTGGCGTAGTCAGAAAATTTGGTAAGTGGAGTTATTCCATAATACATCATTAATCTCACATCAATTCTATAGTAATTAAATTATCAATCGAAAGAAATATGATTGACCAATGCTACTGAGTTCAAAAAAGTACAATTCAATAGCAAATGTAAAGACAACATTTATCATTTAAAATCCATTTTGAACATAATGTTTAGATATTTTTAGGACATGTTTTGAACTAAATAACATTTCTCATGCATGAAAATTTATTCGGTTTAAGTAGATTTTTATAAATTTACCATACTATTAACTGTATTTTTTAAATTTAAATAATATTAATTATACACATTAAGTCAATATATATTTAAAATATACCTTGTAACTTATAAGTTTTAAGTAGGTCAAAAGTCCCCACGCTGATAAAGCTAGCTACGCCCCCATGTCTTTTCACAGTTAAGGCATGTGAAAATTTTAGGGTGGTGATGTTGGCACCCCACAAATCTCTTGCTAACACTCCCACTTTTACACTTTTATCTTAATAACACTCCCATGTTATACCTACCACTCCCAGCACTCCCACTTATTTTTAGGAATTAATCTCATACTTAATTAATAATATGATTAAGTAATTAAAGAGAAGGAAAACAAACAAGAAAGAGTTAATGAAAGATAGACATACATGTTTTTATTTTGTTTTGTTGTTTATATGATTTTTATAGCATACACATCAAATATATAAACAAAAAAACAAAATTTGTTGTTTAAAATACGAAGAAGGCTTACTCGGTTCTCTATAACCGAGTTGCAGGCTTGTACACTCGGCTGCTCTCAAACCAAGTATGAAATTCCATAACATGTCATGCTCTCGGGACCTTCATTCGGTTGAGAGCAGCCGAGTGTTGTTATATTATGCTTGGCTGTGAGCAGCTGAGAGACATTAATCACACTCGGTTGCTCTCAACCGAATAAAAGTCCCAAGAGCATTACATTTTATGGGATTTCATACTCGGTTGAGAGCAACCGAGTGTACAAGCCTGCAACTCGGTTACGGAGAACCGATTAAACCTTCTTCGTGTTTTCTTTCATTAACTTTTTCTTATTTGTTTTCTTTTTCTTATTTTAAAGTTTCTTTATTTTTTCTACCATTATTCTCAACTTTTGAGTTTTGCATCAATGGAGGTTTTATTTATACCATTCTCCTCAAATTTAGAGTTTTGCATTAATGGAGGTTTTGTTTGTTGGTTTTATTATCTTGTTCTAAAGTTTCCTTTTTTCCTTTCATTCTTCTCAAGTTTATCCTTTTGCATCAATAGTGGAGATTAAAGTTTTGTTGCCTATTTTGGTAGAAGAGAGAAATATTTTAAAGGGGAATTTAACTTGGGGATAAATGTTTGATTAACTTTGGAGGGAGATTTGTTAACTTTTGTTTTAAATTAAAACAAGTGGGTGAAAAATTAGTTTAAGGTTAATTAACTTTTTTACTTGATTAAATGAAGTGGGGTGAAAATAACAATTTACCTTTTTTTTTAGGTGGGAGTGTTACCAATGGATATTGGGGGTGCCAACATCACCACCCAAATTTTATTATTTTGAAAGGTGATGGCGGCTTGACATCCAATCTGTCAAACCACGTCATCAATGTCGAATTACAAGGCAAGGAGATGAAAAATATTGTTGCATTTTTGATAAGTTTCTCTCTTTTGTTTTTCTTTTTTAAAAAAAAAAAATCTTTAATTGAATGAATCTAAGAATATTAAGTTGAAGATATATTTTATTTGATTATGTGATTATATAAAATTTCAATGGACAAAAAATCAACATGTATATCACATTTTCATTAAACACACATCACGTTTGAAATTTTTAATGAAATTTTGTGAAGATTATATACCCATTATAATGATCATATCTCCACCAAGTTTTAAAGATTTTTTATTTTTATTTTATCCCTCAAAATAAATTGTCCTCCGTTGTTTTTTTCAGTGAGGACCGTCCTCTTTAGAATGGGCCTGATATACATATATATGTTTGTGCATGCTCTTATGTAAAGTTTTAAAATATATCTTTGTCTTTGCACCCCACTGTTAGTGGATTTTGTTAAGATCTATTAAGTGAGGGCTAAAATGACAATTTTGCTTTTATTTTTATATGTTCATTATCTCACGTGATACAAACGTAAGATTCAAAAATATACGTAAGTAATGCAAAATATGCTAATACGATTGAGCAAAAGACCTTTTCCCTATCATGAGTTTTATTTTTAGTGTTTATAAGCAATAAAAAGAAGAGGTTATTCTACACAAAGAATTAAATTGGCACAAAACATTGTGAAGAAAAATATGATATGCTTCTCATTCTGAAATAATTACAAAATATAAAGCAAAAGTTATATTTAAATGGAAGAGTAAATTATCCTAATGGTCTTAAACTATTGGCCTAATGTCACTTAGACCCTTAAACTAAAAAACGCTTCATTGTGGCCCATAACTATTAGCAAGACTCAGTTTAGCCCTTTCGTTCATTTTTTATGATTAAGTTTGATGGAATCACCTTATGTGCAGTGCACATGACCCATTATAAGGGTAAAATTGTCAATCTATCCCTTTTTTTAGATTTTACTAAGTTAATCTCTATTACCCACTAAGTTTAACCATATTGTTGGATAAATTTACAAAAATCAATATTGACATATTTTTTATAAAATAATGATTCTTTTTAATTCAATTGTAAATTATCCACCAAATATTTACTTCTATCCACCGTCAATAATATATCAAATAGTAAGCATAAATTGTAATAATAAAATTGTGAGGATCAAGCGCTTACCATTGCGCCAAAAGCTATAGCTGTTAGCGAAGGCGCAACTTTATTTTCTTGTACCCAACGACCATTAGAGTGCCATGGCATTAGATAACCTGCACACCGGATATACCCTCCGGATTCACCACGGAGAGGAGCGCAATTGTGGATTTACCTCCAACAATCCCCCCTCCCCACAATGGCGCGCCGCAGGTATCGAACCCGTGACCTCCTCTGATACCAATTTGACAAGCATCATAAATTCTATCTTTAATAAGTTTAGTTTTAGGCAATCCTTTAACTAATTCCATTTTAGATAATTTGTGAACTAAATCCATATTAGCATGACCTAATCTTCTATGCCATAACTAAGAAATATCATTCAATACGGATAAACATTTAACATCTTATTGAGACAAATCATCAAGTTCAAGAGTATATACATTATTAGATCTATAAGCAACAAACAAGATATAATTATCACTAATATTTTTAACAATGCAACATTCAGATTTAAAAATAATTTCATAACATTTATCACACAATTGACTAATACTAAGCAAATTATGTTTTAAACTATCAACAAATAAAATATTATTAATATAAGAAGATTTATTACCAACTTTACTTATACCAATGATTTTACCTTTGGCGTTGTCTCCAAATGTGACGTTGCCTCCTTGTTTAGGAGTGAGACTCAAGAAATTTCTCTTTTCTCCCGCCATGTGTTTCGAGCATCCACTATCCAATAACCATTTTATTTTGCTAGCTTTTGCTCTCATGCAGATCTACACCAAAATCTTAAGCAACTTTTCTTTTGGTACCCAAAATAAGTTGGGTCCTTTGGGGTTAGCGTACATAGTGGTTCTTTTAGGAATCCAAGCAAGTTTGTTTTTAGCAAAATCTTTTTCTTTGTAATGACAAGAATGTGCATTATGAGTGTTTCTTCCACAAAATGAACAAAGATTAGTAGGATTATGCGGTGTGTATGTTTTGAAGAAATTTTTATAATCCTTTTGGTTATGGATTTGATTATAACCCAAACCGGCTTTGTCGAATACACACCCTTGCATTACTAATAGTTTGTCCAAGTTATCCTTTCCTTTGGTAAACTTGGCTAGACTATTAGTCAAATCATCCACTCGATCTTTCAATTTGATATTTTCTATTTCAAGTGTGTTTGGAGTTTCTTTTTCCTTTCCTTTCTTGAAGGTCTTAATTTCATTTTTCAAAAGTACATTTTCTTTCTCAAAATTTTCACACTTGCTAGAAATCATCAAATTTTCCTTTTTGAGGCTTGCATACATTTTAGACAAATTTTTAAATTTCTTATGCAATTCCTCAAACATATCATATAATTCATCACAGTCATTCTCATCGTGTATATCATTATTAATGGAGACATTATCATCACTAAATGAATCATAAGTAGAATATACCTCATCGTTTCTTGCCATAAGGCAAAGGTTAGCCGTTTCCTCGTCGCTAGAGTTGGCATCAGACTCGCCTTCTTCGGAATCACTCCAAGTGCCTTTGAGGGCGTGTCTTACTTGTTTGAAGGCTTTGTCTCTTCTTTCCTTTCTTCTAATCGGGCAATTTGTTTTGAAATGCCCTAGTTCATGGCAATGAAAACACTTCTTTTCTTCTTCATTTTCAACTCTTGGTTGAATAGATCGATCATTGTTTCTTCTTGATGAAGGATCAAAGTTGTTTCCTTTTCCTTGAAATTTCGTCTTCTTGGCTAGAAATTTTATGAATTTTCTAGAAAGAAGAGCCATATCCTCATCTTCTATTATCAACTCCTCATCATCATCTAGTTGAGTTGCTTTGAGAACTAGTGACCTTTTGGCTTTTGAATCATTTTCTTCTTCTCTCGCCAATTCCTTCTCATGGGTTTTAAGTGAACCCAAGAGTTCATCCATGCTTAGCGTCTTGAGATTTTTGGCTTCTTGAATAGCCGTCACTTTGGGTCTCCACTTCTTGGGAAGAGTTCTAAGAATTTTTCGAATCTTGTCTTCATTTGAATATTCCTTTCCAAGAAGATCTAAAGCATTAGTGATAATAGAGAACCTACTATACATAGAGGCAAGTGATTCATTAGGCTCCATTTTAAAAAGTTCATAATCATGAACGAGCATATTAATATTATCATCCTTAACTTGTGAAGTTCCTTCATAGGCAACTTTTAATTTATCCCAAATTTCTTTGGCGGTTTTACAACTAGAAATCTTGTTGTATTCATCTATAGTTAATGCACAATGTAGAGCATTCAAGGCTTTAGCATTACATTGGATTTTCTTAATATCATTCTCATCATATTCGAAAATAGATTTAGGAGTGACTATACCCTTTTCATCGGTTTTGGTAATCTTATAAGGTCCAATGAGTGTAACCTTCCATTGTTCAAAATCACTAGCTTGAAGGAAAGTACTCATACGACTTTTCCAATAATTATAATTTTTGCCATCAAATAGAGGTGGTCTAGTGGTGGAAGAACCTTCGTTAATTTCGGTTCCTTGATAAATAGACATGATCGTAAACTCTAAAATTGTTAAATCAAAACAAGAGTACAACCTCTGATACCAATTGTGAGGATCAAGAGCTTACCATTGCGCCAAAAGCTATAACTGTTAGCGAAGGTGCAACTTTATTTCCTTGTACCCAACGACCATTAGAGCGCCATGGCATTAGATAACCTGCACACCGGATATACCCTCCGGATTCACCACGGAGAGGAGCGCAATTGTGGATTTACCTCCAACAAAAATGATATTTCTAATATATATAGTTTACTGTCAATTATATTAACTTTTTGAACTTGAGATTAAACCATAAGATTAGATTATAGTCTATAATTCACATTTGTTTTCATAATTGAGATTATACAATAATTCACATTTGTTTTCATTATTGAGATTATACAATAATTCACATTACTCTTCGAATAGTAATTAAACAGTAAGTGTGGTTTGAAACATTTGTAATACATGTACAAAATTTAGTTCCTACCTAGAAGCAAATTAAAATTATAACTTTAATTACAGATTCATGATGGCAAACAAAAAAAAACATATATTATAAGGATGTATTTGACGCGCCGGATTAGAGAGTCGGATCCCATCCGGACAGAATAAAACAATCCAACTTCTTAGGTGGAATTCGTTAATCCTTCACTCGGTGGAATAAGAAACTTTAATGGGATAAATAATCCATCCCGATATTCAATCTCGACGAACACCAAACATGGGATAAGATAAAGTTATTCTATACTATTCTTTTATCCGACGCATCAAACGCAACCTAATTGAATATTCTTCATTTGATTTAAAAAGATTGAGATCGAAGGAAATGATGTTTGTTGCCTCCTTAATTCTTAATTAGTTTCTATTTTATTTTTAATTTTTTTAGAGCCCTCATTGTGAAAAAAGAAAAAGAAAATAGTAAACTCATTTGTTGAAAAAAACTATTCTAGTGTTATGATGTACTAATATAAATTAATTCTGCTTAGTTTTATAGTATTGTATATTTTGGATGAATAATGAATCTATAGTACTTGTATTAATAAACCTTTTTACAAATTAAGAAAAATAGATTATTGAGGAAGTTTTTTAATTAGGAAACTAATTTTACATGTAAATATATTTAAAAGATTATTAATTGGTGAATATACTTCTCAATTTTTATAAGGAAGTTTTGAGAAGTTTGTTTCAAGGTTAGTATAAATTAATGATGGATAAACAAAAAATTTTTGCGAATAAAAATAAAATTACCCCTTATAAATTAGATAGATATAAATAAAATCACCCTTTTATTTTTCTTTTTCATCTAATTTTCAAACCAAGCCTTACTCTTTCTTTTTAGAGTGGACTTTTGACATTTAAGGCAAGCGATAATTTTTATTATTTATTACTTTGAAAGGTGATGGCAGCTTGAGATCCAATCTATCCAGCCACAGGATCATGCCTAACTACAAGGCAAGAAGATTAAATATTGTTGTATTTTTTATAAGCTTTTCTTCGGGGTTTATTTTTGTTTTCCTCTTTTTTTTTTCTAATTCATTAATTGAATAAATCCGAGAAGATAAAGTTGAAATTATATTTTATTTAGTCATACGATCATATAAAATTTTAAAGGACAAAAAATCCTCATGTATATCACATTGTCATTACACCACATCTAGTTTGAAGTTTTTGATAAAATTTTGTGGAAATGATATCCTTATTATAGTGATCATATCCACCAAATTTCATTTTTTTTTTTTATTTTATCTCTCAAAATAGATTGTCCTTCTTTTTCTTGAAGTGAGTACCGTCCGAGTTGGCCTAATATACATTCATATGTTTGTGCACTCTTTTGTAAAATTGAAAAGTGATGGAATAATAATTATAGTTTATTAAAATTTGAACATAGATACTAGTAATTTAATGTTTCATTATTTTCCGTGATTTTTTTTTTGTTACGCTCCAATGAATTGGATTGTGTGAAAAATCGTAAAAGTAATATAGAATATCTTACAAAATATTCATTTTATTTAATAATTTTTTATAAAACTCCAAACTCAAATTTAAGAGAGATCCTAAGTTCAAATTTTTCTAGAGGGTTTAGGGGAAATTTTTTCGTTTTTTATAATTTAAGGAGTTAGACATCATTAAAAAAATAAATAAAATAAAAAATTCTATTCAAATTGAACCCCAAAGTCTAAGAATTCAAAAAAGCGTGGACCAAATATATTATGGCGGAAATTATGAACTCCAAATTACAAATGGCCCCTCTTGAAACTTGAAAGTGGGTATATAAATAGTGGCCGGTACATATGTATGTTGCTTGTCTAGCTTTGCCCATAAGCTAAAAGCTCTGTAGTTGGCTTTCTTTTGTCTTTTCCCTTTGTTATCAAAGTTGTTATGTAAACATATTTTCTCAATTTCCTTTAGTACTCGTTTATTATTTGTGGATATTGAGGTTGAAAGAAAAAATGTGGAAATTGAAAGTTGGAAAAGGTGAAGGGCCGTGGTTGAACAGTATTAACAATTTTGTGGGGAGGCAATTTTGGGAGTTTGAGGAAGATGAAGGGAGCCCAGAAGAGAGAGATATGGTTGAAAAGGCTAGACAATTTTACCATCAAAATCGATTTCTAGTTAAACCAAGCTCTGATCTTCTCATGCAAATGCAGGTCAGCTCCATCATCATTTTTCTTATAAATAATTTCTTTATTATTATAAGTTAGTAGGGTAAATGAATTCCAAATAATTCGATCTATACTCATTAAAAATATGTAGAAAAAGTTGTGACAAGATCGATAATGTATCATCTCAAGATTAGTTAAGAGTTTGGTAGAGCCACTCTTTCCCAGCGATGAAGTGATGCATTTTGCGCTCGTTTTAGGTGGGATAAAATACACTAACCCCCCTCTCTCTTTTATATTATTGCCATCCGCACTTATTTTACCCCTCGATTTATAAAAGTGGACACCAGATCCCTTAAACTATTAAATGCTATCACTAAACTCCCAAATCTATACAATAGCTCTAGTAAAAAAGTTAGAAAAAGAAGAAAAAAAAAACAAAGCAAGACAGAAAAAGGAGAGAGAGAGAGAGAGAGATGACAAGAGGAAGAGATCGAAAGAAAGAAAGAAATAGATAAGACAAATTAACGAAAATGGAAGAAGAGAGAGAAAGATGCCGCAGCAACACGATGTTTGTCGGAAAACTCCAACACATCACCACTTTCAAAACTAGAAAATTAATAAAATTCTTTAGCCAAGTTCCCACTCTCGAACCATATAGAGTATCACAAAACAACAAGAACAAACAAAATTTATTGAAGTAGTAAATTAACTAACCTTGACTAGCAAAGACGGTAGAGTTGGAAAGAATTTGAGAGGAGGCCTAAGACGTACAGGTTTAATGCAAAAAGGTGGAAATAAATATATTTACCCATGACAAGTGTACAAAACAGGAAAAAATTTAAAAAAAAAATAACTTTTATTTATTATAAAAATATCCCAATTTTTTTAAAAACCGACCCTACAACTTTATAATATGTATATATATAATTCAGAAAATGAGAGGCCTAGGGGTCAATTCTTTGTTGTGCTTCACAAGACTTGTACACAGGCTAGTCGCAACTACGGAGGATCATGCGCGCTAAGTTCTACTTAGGATTCCAAAGAAAGAAAACAACCACAACAATCACAAACAATAGAGAAATTAGAAAAACAACCGACAATCGCACAAGACAACGGTCACCATGGAATTGGTATTAACGCACTAATTCACCTGTGATGATAGCTTCTATTGATATGGAACAGGGGAGTAAATACAAGTACTCAGCAAGCAAAACTCTTCAAAATTTCTCTCTCAAATATTAAAACCTAACTATTAGCCAAATTTCAAGTCTAGTGTCAAAATGGCCTAAAATTGCACTATATGCAAAATTTGTCAAAAAAATTATGCAATTTTAAATATAAAACTGATATAATCCAACATCGAGTCCTGTGATATCCACAGTGTCCTTAAAACAGTTACGTCGCGGCTCGGGTTCTCAAAACTGGAGAGAATAATGACCATTAACATGGTCATTAATCCAAATCCGTTTCTCAAAACTGATAATTTAATTGGGATAAATGCATGAGTTTCAAATTAAATTTTTTTCGGGTGCAAAACTTGGCCCGCGCAAGACTCACTTTCGGTCCACAGGTGCGGGCACACACAAGCCGCAATTGTTTCAGGCTTACTTCGGTCCGTGATCTGCACTCCCCTGCGTGCGCAAGAGAGAGCCTCTTATCTTGAATCATTCAATAAGGCATTCCTATGAGCTTAGTTATAAGCCCATATAATTTTTTCCATCTTTCCTATGTGGGACTACCCACTTTCATTGCATTTTCCAACTTCAACTTGCTCACTTTGGGTGACAATTTCTCATTCACCACTTAACCATTTTGAGCATATAATTACACAATTTAGATGTACTCACGTAGGAGAACCCAAATATATTAAGAACTTTCACAACCGAGTGCAAAGTCTTATTACAATTTTGCCCTCAAAATGGTAGAAAATGAGTTTTCTAATACCCATTTTCTAACAAAATTTGCGCAGGGCATTGATCGATCATGGGTCATTTTCAAGGCTACTAAAACTCGTGCCAACGCCCATGATAGATCATCCCCCACCCCGACCCGACCCGCTCCCAATGGAGAGCCAATTTCTTCACCTCTTTTCCCTATTTCCCTACACCAATGATGCCGACACTCCTATAGTTAGATTTGGGGCCCTCGCAACTTAAAACTTACTTTTAACATTAGAAGGGGAAGAAAAATGCAAAATATGAAACAAAGTAATTAAGCTTTAACTAAGTTGTATAACAGGAAAAATCTGCAGAATCCTTTCTTTATTAAAACTCTCAATGTTCCGATCACCATCTTGGTGCCTATATCATGTCCTGCCTGCTTCATCGTCATCAGCAACTGCTAAACACCTGCCTATATGTTGTCAACCATAAATAATTATATATATATAGGTGTCTAACATGTGCTCTAATGATACACGTTAAGATGCCCCAGTTGTTTATTTATTTGTTTGAGATATGCATGTGTTTTTTGTTTCCATATATTAATTTGGTTTCTTTGACCCTGGAATTTATTAAAAAAAAATAAAAAAAATCAACTGCAGAGAATTAATAAATTCTATTCATGAAGGCTGACACAAGCATATTCATAAGATGTTATGATGATAGGGCAATTTTAAGTGCTTGAATTATTGATTGTTTAGTAATTATTTTATACGTACATACCCCTGATCGACTCTGCTTTAATTCATGTTCCAACAACACACGTACGTACAGCTCATCAAAGAAAGCCAGATTGATCTAACTAGCACTCCTATTGTGAGAGTGGGAAGCAGTGAAGAAGTAACTGATGAAATACTTCAAATGGTTCTAAGGAAAGCTGTTCGCTTAACTTCATCCATTCAAGCACATGATGGACACTGGCCTGCTGAAAATGCAGGCCCCTTGTTTTACACCCCTGCCTTTGTAAGACGTTCAATCTTAATAAGTATCTCTCATTAAGAAAAAGAAAGTTACATTACTTATTATTGCGGTCGAAATTCTTACGTGTGATGATCAAACCTGGATGTTGAAATGTTTATCGCATGTACCTAGATCATAGTCCTGTACTTTAGTGGAACAACGAATTCAGTTCTATCATCGGAACACAAAAAGGAAATTATTCGCCACATTTACAATCATCAGGTACGTACTAGTTAATTAATTAAATGAAAGGCACTGCAGTTCTACGTTTTGCATTGTTTATCTTTCTAGTTTGAGAATAATTAATTTTAATTGTAAACTAGTAAGAATTATTAATTAATCAATGTATGCATAATGTATGCAGAACAAAGATGGCGGATGGGGATTTCATATAGAGGGGCATAGCATCATGCTTTCCACCGCATTTAACTATATTGCCTTGCGCTTACTAGGAGAAGGAGCCAAAGAAGGAAGTGACGATCACAGGGAGGCTCTTGGGAAAGGCCGGAGATGGATACTTGATCATGGAAGCCTAACTACAATACCTTCTTGGGGAAAGATCGCTCTTTCGGTAATTAAATTAACAATATATATTAAACGTACTATTAGCATATTTTATTATATACTTAATTTAAGGAAAGAAATAACGGATTAATTATCACTTAATTTGCAGCAACAATTAATTTTAGCTAATTTTCTTAATTAAGATGTGCCATTTTAGGTGGAAATTGAATAGACTAAACACTCAAAAATTGAATTATATATGTAGACAGTAGATCATGCTAACTCTTGAATTGAACTAAAAATGGGTTTGATTGAAATTTCGAGAGGAAGATTGAAAATGGAACTTTGAAAATGGGGTCGAGTTTTGCTGCTGCTGAAGAATGGGTCTGTTGGTTCAACTGAAGGAATGAAAAATAAATCATCAAATTAAAACTCAAATTATTTGAATGCATTTTTCTGGCCTACGATTTGAGAGAGAAAGCTCTGAAAGGGTGCTGCTTCGTATTGCTGCTGCTATGTCGTAGAGGTTGATTGGAATGGGTCGTAGAGAGTGAGACAGACAGTGGAGAAGAGATGAGAGGAGTGCTGTTGCCATTTGTGTTTTATTTCTCTTTTAACCAAGGCACAAAAGCAGTCAAAGAGCAATTTTTCTCTCTCAAATGTGGGGCCCGCCGGATAGCCTTTAGCACAAATGCGTACGTACAGGAAATAAACCGTATATATATATTTCCTTAACGGGCAAAGTACGCGAGACCTTCTTGTTAATTAAGGGACAAGCTAGGATTATCCCATCTGGCTACAACGCCATTTACCTTGTGATATAAACTTGAGAATTCAAAACTGTAGTAAAAGAAAACAAGTTGAATATCCAACATTTAGGAACTCTAATTGGTGTCATGCTACTTTTCCTGTGTTTTTCTTAGAGAGTGTAGTTCTTTTAAAATTTTCAGTATTGTTGGATTATGTATATTTGTACACAAAATTTTTATTAGATACCCATAAAATTAGTACTTATGTACCATTCTTGTGTCGAATTTCCTCAGAGTCAAATTGTATATAAATAATATATTTCTTCTTTGTAGGTCCTTGGTTTGTATGAATGGACAGGTTGCAACCCGGTGCCCCCAGAACTTTTCCTTTTACCTTCATGTCTGCCGTTTCATCCAGGTATACTACGTTTGTACGACTGAGGTAATAGATAGATGTTTACTCTTATTTGTGTTTATTTTGGGTCTCTCTCTTTCTATATATGTACATGTGTGCGCGTACTAGCAATCACAAGGTAAAATTAAGCAATTATTTGGACATAATAAATTCTTAGGCTGAATAATATGGTGGCGTTGATAACTTTAAATATGTAGGGAGCATTACATGACCCACCCAGTCGTTTCACGTGATGTTTATCTACATATATTTACTTTCTTCTTTGGCTCTACTGATCTACAGCAAAACTCTGGTGCTATATTCGTGATACAAGCTTACCATTGTCATATTTGTATGGGAAGAAGTATGTTGGGCCGATCACTGATGTCATTTTATCATTGAGAGAAGAACTTTACACCAAACCTTATGAGAATATTGATTGGCCGAAAACTCGTTATGCTGTTGCAAAGGTTGGTTGGTTGATGTACTCCGAACTATTTTATAATTATTTCTGACAATGGAACCATGATTAAAAGCTGTGTTAATTTCCAAATTAGGAGGATCTTTACGCTCCTCATTCTTTGATTCAAGATGTGATATGGGACGCACTTTATTACATTGGTGAGCCACTTCTCAACCGTTGGCCCTTCTCTAAACTTAGAGAGAAAGCTCTACAAAAAGTAATGAAACACATTCACTATGAAGATGAGAATAGCAGATACTTAAATTTGGCATGTGTAGAGAAGGTATATATATATTATTATGTATTTTGATTTGCTCATTTTGGACAAGAGTTAAATGATGTAGTTTTACTATTTAGTCATTGATGATTATATTCACCTACAATGGGATTTTGGAAATTATTTTTGATAAAGTATCAAGTTTCTCACTTATTTGGATTATCAAATACTTGTTCTTAGATATACTCTTTTCAATATAAACACGCCAGGAAAAACTCTGCATGTTATGTATTTTGACTTGCTGATTGCATGTGGAGTAAGAAATAATGCAGTGACTATCTAGTCATTGATGATCTAGAAAGTAACTAAAGTATTACATTTCTCACTTATTATTGAAATACATACTTGCTCACAAATATGCTTTAGCTTTTCAATATATATATAAATATCAAAAACTCTGCATCACATCTTGCGAATGATGATAATAAACTTTGTAGGCTTTCCATATGATGGCTTGTTGGGCGGAAGAGCCAAATTCAAATTCATATAAGCATCACCTTGCTAGAGTTCCCGATTACTTATGGGTTGCTGAAGACGGAATGAAAGTGCAGGTTAATTTAATTTGGTTTGATGAACAATTTTTTTCCTTTTATTTTGGTTCAAAATTGAGATAACCACAAATTTACTAATGCTATATATATATTGAAAAAGCTAGAGGGCTAGCGCGCACGGAAACGAATTAATTAGCCCTAGGTTTGTTATATGATAGTTGGAATCTCAAAAATCAATTTTGAATGAATCAATAAGTAAACCCTAAAAGTTTATTAATTTTAATTCTGAAAAAAAAAGGTTTAATCTTTTCCTGCATGCATCAATTAATAAAGCAATTAAATAGATAAGCAAACAACAGAATTAAAGAGAAATTCCCTTTAGGAAAATGTTTTATTTATAGTTAAAAGCATAATTTAAAATCTTTTTCGAATTAGGAAACTTGCTTCAAAAACGAATTTTTGCGATAAAAAAATTCTCAACGCAGGTTTATTGCCAAACCGGTCCGCATTAGCAAAATGTGTACCGGTCCACCATTATACGCCTAACCGGTCTAGTAACGCCAATGTACGTGTACCCGTCCAAATGGATGGAAACCAAATTTTTGAAAAATCTTTAAATACCGGACTGGTCGATCTAATAACCAAAGCATGTACCGATGCGAATTGAGCTTTTTCAAAAACTCTTTGAAAACTTAAGAACTTGATTTGAAACCTTTTGTTTCAGCTTTTATGAAATCTCCACCTTAGGAATGAATCAAATTCAAGTGTCAATTCTCACTGAATCTCTCTTGATGTAATCTTTAATGCATCGTTTTGTTAGCTTGGTTTGCTTGTAATACATTTTTCAGATTTAATCTCGAACGACTCAAATAATTTACAAACAAACGTGTTTTAATTTTGTCAAAAGAATAAAACTAACATAATTTTAGACTTTACATATATATGCCAATTAAGTCAGTGACTCTTTTGAAGATCGATATGTCAATCTACTATAATTAACTCGTTGCCTGTTTGCAGAGTTTGGGTTCTCAGTTGTGGGATGCTGCTTTCGCTATTCAAGCTATTATTGCAACTAATCTTGAAGACGAGTTTGGGAATACCCTAAAAAGGGCTCACAATTTTATTAAACAAACACAGGTTTCCTTTTGTTTTTTATATATCTTATTGAGGGCAAATACTTCAAAATGAACGTGGGTTGTGCGTCTTGCTAAAAGTCCAGTTAAGGATCTTTAGGTTCTTGTAGCTAGCATTTTTGGTAATTACTATTATTTTATATTTATATATATATATATATATATCCCCTATTTGCTGCATTGATTTATACTATTTTAACTACGTTTAAGATTCGAGAAAACCCATCTGGTGACTTCCATAGCATGTATCGTCGCAACTCTAAAGGAGGATGGCCTTTATCTGAACAAGATCAAGCTTGGCAAGTTTCTGACTGTACAGCTGAAGCATTGAAGGCATACACATACTTCTTTTTATTTATTTTTTCTTCTTGTAACGAATTTAAGATAAAAAACAAAAAAGCACTATATATTAAGTGCCAGCGGTTTTAAGTTACTTATTTGTTTTTGTACAGGCATTACTTCTTCTCTCGCAAATGTCAACAGAAATTGTAGGCGAAAAAATTGAAACTAACCGACTATATGAAGTTGTGGATTTTCTTCTCCCCTATCAGGTACAAAACACATATACTTACCACTTCGATATTTTTAAATTTGAGGGTTAGTTAGATAAAATAGTAATTACTTTTGTTTTTATGTTCCTTGTTTTTCTAGAGCAAAAATGGAGGCTTCGCTATTTGGGAGCCAACAACATCACCAAAATGGTTGGAGGTGGCTTCGTTTCCTTCACAAAAAAAAATAAAAAAAAATGATTAATTATTTGCCTGCTAACTGCGTGTTCTCATTCCCTAACATTTATTGGAACAAGTTTGAGTTGTTGACCTTTTTTTTTCCCCCTATCCCTCAGTTGTTCAATGCTTCAGAAGTTTTTGGCAATGCTTTTGTCGAGCATGAGTAAGGGCTTATCGAACTTCCCTAGTTATTCGACTATTTTTGAATAATTAATTAATTTCTGCCCACAGGTAATCATGAATATATACTTATTGCAATGTGTCTTAATTTGGTATATATTAGGTATGTTGAATGCACCTCATCCATAGTCCAAGCTTTGGTCATGTTCCAACACCTATATCCAGAATATCGGCACAACGAAATAAAAATTTCTTTGGCAAGAGCTATACAATTTATCGAAAAGACTCAAGCTCCCGATGGTTCTTGGTGATTATTGCGCGCGTTGTCTTTAATTTTTTCAAGCAATTCACTGTTAATAAATTGATGCTTTCATCCTAAGAATTCGCAAATGATATATACAGGGGCGGAGGGAAGTGGAGTCCAGGTGGGGCCATGGCCCTACTTGGACTTTTTGAAAAATTTTATAGAGTATGGGGAGTTTTGTGTGAGAAGGGAAAGATTAGGGCCATTGTGCAATTTGGGAGGAGGGTGTTTTGTGCGATTAAGATTATAAGTTTAGGGGGAGGTGTTGTAATATAGTATTTTAGTGAAAATTTAACCTAGAAACATAATTATTGAATTCGATTTGGCTTAAAAAAATTTTTGGCCCCACTTGAAAATTTTTCCTGGCTCCGCCACTGGATATATAGGTATGGGTACTGGGGAGTATGCTACACGTATGCTACATGGTTCGCGTTAGCAGGGTTAGAATCTGTTGGGTTAACATATTCCACAAGCCAAGCAATCCGTAAAGCCACCGAGTTTTTGCTAGCAAGACAACTGGATTCTGGTGGTTGGGGAGAAAGTCATCTTTCTTGTTATAATGTGGTAATTTTCTATGAAATTAATTGATTTCCATCCTACAAATTGTTTTTACCTAATTTACTTTCTCCTCTTTAATATAATTGGCAGCCACCCCCCACCACCACCACAAAAAAAAAAAGGTTCTGTTTTCTGGTATTTTTTTTTTCATGGGAAAACAATTTCATTGAATTCAATCGTTGTGAACCAATGAAAATAATGGCCGGTAGGTATTTCGACGATTTTTACTATTCAAAAACTATTACCCCTTATTATATAGATTTTTTAATTATTATGCTCGAGCCAAAACAGAGTTGAAATAATTTTGAGCTGATAGTATTCAAACTTTAAGGCTCTGTTTGAGTGTATGGTGGAAAAGAAAAATAAATTGAGTTAGTTTTGGTGAAAAGATGGAAAATAAGTTAAGCGATAGAAGTGATATCATCTTGATTTTTAAGTTTTTCCATGAAGAAATTTTCTTTACTTGGTGGTGAGTAAAAATTTTCCACGAAAAATATTGAAAGATGGAAGATATATACTCATAAAATGAGTAACATCTCTCACCTTATTTTTTATCTTTTCATACAAACTAACTAAATTTATTTTCCTTTTCCATCTTTGCAATCAAACGGAACCTTAAGACTCCGTTTAATTGTAATATGGAAAATAATAAGAAAAATAATTAATTTGGATGAGAAGATTGAAAATAAGTTGAGGGACCTGGTGAAATGTTCCTCATCTCATACTCATTTTTGTGAGTATATTTTCTCGGCCCTCCTTTATGTTGTGTAAAAAAAAAATTCTACCACCCAAAGAAATTTTTTTCATGGAAAAAGCCAAAAGGCAAAAGTTAATCGTACCACACCCTTTAACTTATTTTTTATATTCTAACAAAAATGCATTGATTTTTTTGCCATTTTAATAAAAAATTTCATGGTTTTTTAGCTTTTTTTAACTCAATCTAAATGCATGCTTATACAGAAATATACGCCGCTTGAAGGAGATCGATCCAATATAGTACAAACGTCATGGGCTCTTATGGCTCTCATTCTTACCGAACAGGTTAGCATTTAACATTATTATTCATAATTTTATTCGAGTAACAAGTATATGGCATGTGTGATGTACATATATTTTGTAGTTTTTATTGTTCATCTAATCATATTTTATAAAATTATAAAAAAAAGTTTATAATTAAATAATTATTTTGTAATAATTAAAATCTCACCATTAAAACTAAAAAAAGTGTGTATATAATAAGAAGATAGTTAGATGATGAGTGATGACGAAGATGGAAAATCAAATATGAAATAAAGAAGTTAATATAAAAATAGACATTTAATTTTTATAAATAGAGAAAACAATAAATTTAGTATAGATAAAATAAAGTGGCAAAAGATCAAAATGATAATTAAAAATATATATATGTTCCTTACCTGTAGTTTGTGTAGGCACTATAAAAATAAATTATAGTTGATAAATAGTATAATATAAATATTGATGTACTATATTATGTATAAATAATAACTTTAAACATAAACCTAGTTTTTAATGAGAATTGTAAAATAGTCGATCATTACTCATGTTATAATTAGATAGTTACATAAATATATACAAATAATATTAAATTTTGGGACATAAAAGTTTTAATTCAAAAAATTAACAATTGTTTGGGTATAAAAATTAATTACAATTAAATCTTGCACCAAAACCTCAAAAAGAGGAAATAAAAGTTTTATATTTTATTTGTTTTGACAGCATGATGTTAAAATATGAAACAAAATGGACTCTTCATATTAAATCCAAAAAAAAATAAAATATATTAAGGGTATATCTTTATAAATGTGCCATTACGGAGAAAAACCTTACAATTTCCTTCTATAATTTAACTATGATTAGAATTATTAACTTACTCTTATAATGAATTACATATGCTTTAATAATATAATTAATATGGACAGTCGGTAAATTGAGGTTAAAAGAGAGACTTTTATTATAATATATGCTAGACTCATTAGAAATGAAGTATCACCTTATCATATTGGAGGAAGAGTGAGTCACACCATTTATCCAATCACGAGGTAACATCTTATCTTGTACGCATTTTTTTTTTAATTATTATTATAACGCTATTTATTTGTTTTTTCTTAAAAATTGTAAAATTATCACAGAATTTACACGGAATAGGGAAAATCCTTTAATATTTTCACTGTTGCATTTTTTTCACCTTGGGTGAAATAGTGTCTCACTGCGAGCCAAACAAATAGGCCCCAAGTTCAAGATTGTTGTCACAAAATGCGTAGAATATTAAACGTAAAATTATGATAAGATTATCCTGAAAATTGTCTTGATTGCCAGGCTGAGAGAGATCCAGCACCTTTACATAAAGCAGCAAAGTTGATAATTAACTCCCAAATGAAAAAGGGAGACTTTCCGCAACAGGTATTTCGATTAATTTGCAACTTTATTATTATTAGTAAATAAAATGGTTTGGTACAATAGCAATATATTCACAGTTATTTAAGAATCTCTAAATTACAATATATTTTTCATAAACATGACATCATCAAAGAAAATGATATTGAACCAACTAATTCGAAATCATCAAAGTATATCGATCTGGAGAATTGTCATGTTTTACAAAGGGTACGGACGTACGGTTTACATGTGTATCCCAGTTATTGAAACAAATTTCTTCTTCTTTTTTCATTTACATAGGCGCACATACACACATATAATTAAATACAAGTGGGCTTTCTAAAGTTTGTCTTCTTATAACCAACTTATTGACTTTTGTTTAGGCCGTAAATTTATTGAATCTTTTAATGAAATATAGTAAAAATGTATGATTTATATATGATAAGTATTCATTTAACCAAATTTCATTAAATCGTTAGATTGTGAGATGATCATCAAATCTCACTAAGCGCCGAAAGTGCACATACCATTAAATTTTCATTAAACATACTTCTTAACTAAATGTTTTGATAAAATTGTGGGATCATCTCTATCATATTTCATTAAAAGAAAATTCAACCATTAACCTTCAAATATAGAAGTCCATAATATGTTCAAAATAAGGGAACTCTTTTAAAGTTTTTCATATAATATATATATAGGAAAATGATTATCTAAAAGACTTTAAGCTTTAATAAAACTTACAGTCAAATATTAACCACATATTTAGTTAAGGATAAATATTACTAAATTTTAATTTATCTTTATCATTAATAATATTTTAACCCGTGCAAAATAGTAAATTCCATATATTTTAAGTAATTATTTCTTATTCTTTTATTAATCAATTAAATTAGTAATTTTGACAAAAAAAATATTAATAACATATTGATCAAGTATTTTTTAAAAATATTTTAAATTAAGAATCCAATATTTTTTTTAATGTTTGAAATTGTAAGTATTTTATTTTTATTTGTATATAATCACAACACCAAACTTTATAAGAAAACAATTTACAGTTTTAGCAATTCAATTGGCCTCTTTCAATAGTTTTAATAATATTAAAGCCTTTTTTATAAATATAAAAAATATATTATATACTTGAGCATATCATGTTTCTAATTGGTAATGAAGAAAATCTAATTTATCATTGATACAAATGTCACATGGTTGAATATTAAATTAAGTCCAATTTTTTTGGACGTCTCAAACCGAGTATCTCAATTTTAGCGTAAAATTCACTTAACATCTTTTAATACTTTAATATTAATTTTAAAGTCTCTTTATAAATCTAAAAAAAATATATTAAATACTTGAACATATCATATTTTTAATTGGTAATGGAGAATTTAATTTAACAATGTTACAAATATCATATGGATGAATTTGTGTAAAAGACAAAAAAAATATATCCTTAATTTTATAATTATGAATTTAATGATAGTAGATATTTTTTTCAAAATTAAATACAGAGTTTGAGTAAGAATATGTATCTTTCTGAGATTTGTGATTAGAAATTGTCTGTAAGTTTAAAAACTTACAGGGTCTTTCATGCTAGCAGAGTTCATATATATACAAACATGAAGTAGATCTAGCGCAAACTGTCTATATGCGGACCATATCTTTAGCAACTGATTTTGCCTGAAAATGATTTTCAATGTTTTAGCGATGAAAATTCATTGCTAAAGGGGTAGTTCATATATGGTATCTTTAGCAACTGATTTTGCCTGAAAATGATTTTCAATGTTTTAGCGATGAAAATTCATTGCTAAAGGGGTAGTTCATATATGGACAGTAAGTACAAGATCCAAACCCTATGTATGTATGTATGTTAGATTTTGTTCATAATCTTGAAATTTTTTTGTAACTATAGGAGATTACGGGGGCCTCCATGGGGGCCTTGAATCTACATTATGCGTCGTTCAAAAATACATTTCCCCTGTTGGCTCTTGCAGAATATCGTAAATATGTCCTATTGCCTTCCCAGAACATCTCATCTAGGTTTTAACTAAGTTTTCACTGTAATATGTAATATTTACCTTTCTTTGTTTAAGATGTATCAATATGTATCAATATACGCATGCATAGTGAAACATGGTCACACATGCAGGATTGCAGGTTATAAATTGTTTGGTATATGTATATGTATTCATTTGCTAATATTCTTGGTTGGTTGATTGATATGTATTTGTTAATTATTTGGATTAATATGTTTGCATATTTTTTTCTATGTATTTATTTAATATGTTAATTTGTTCATTTTATGTACTCATATATATTGTTTGGTCCGAGGGTTACCCCACAGGTGTTCGCCCAGCTTTCATGCACCTCAACTAATCCCCGCTTGTGGTGCGTGGCTGCCACTGGCTAAGCATTATTTTGACAATGCCGGGAATCGACTTTGAGAGCACTAAGTCGACCCCAATGTTGTCACATTGACAGCCTTATATTACTGAGTCAAGATGCTTGATTTAATATATGGAAAATTTCAAGTGCGGACCGGTCCGTACGGACCAGCGATCGTCCTTTTTCCTCAAAAGTAATCGACATACATCCGCCAAGTATTGTCCTTTTTCCTTAAAAATAATACCAACGACGAAAAAGGGTTCATGCTGTGATGAATAATGCCTGACTTAAGCATTTCTTTAACATTTTTTTCTATCTCATTTTTTTGAAAAATTGAGTACTGATAGGTACGAACATTAATTGGACGACTTCTTAGAACTAAGGGAATCATATGGTCGTGTGTTCTCACATGGGGCATACCCTTAGGTTCATCAAATATTATACCAAAAGTTTCCAAAATTTCATTTAAATATGAAGGAATTGGATCACATAACTGAGTCGAAAATGGGTTAGTTAACTCACGGTTCACTGCTGCAATCTTGTCATGTTTGGTGCTTTCTGATTAAGGTAAGCTCATAATGTCTTCCATTTTAATATGACAAATATAAGCCATCATGATATGCCCTTGTTCACCTTGCAATATTTTTGACATTCACTTTAACCCAATATATGTAACTTTACCCCATGATTTCCCTATAATACATGCCTCATTTCATTAACCACAAACTCTATACTCAGTTTTTGATGTCCCAAGTGATTTCCCTCAATGTTTCAAGCCACTGTACCCCTAGGACCATATCACATGCACTTAATGACATGAGCTTCATGTCAAAGCATAATTGGATTCCTTGCACTGTATAATTCAAATTTCTACAAATAAAGATGCTCTCTACCCAAGTTCCATCAGCCACTGCCACAGATATTGGCTGTGTATTCTGGACTTTGCATCCGTAATGCTTAGTTATGGTTCACTTCTGCATTCGCCCTTTGACCTTCATGGTTTGGTATGATGGGTTACCAGATAATGAATTATTCGATATTATCATCTCCTCGGTCATGGTCTCGTTTGATGCTTCACTTGGGTCGGTTTTGTCCTCATATGGCTCGAGTAAAAATATTTGCCCTTTTTTGCTGACATGGCCCGAAATGTACTTTTCATCACAGTAGTAACACAAGTTCTTCTTACGTCTTTCACCCATTTATGTTTGACTAATCTTCTTTACTAGTGAAAGTTTGTCCTTATCACGTCCTAGGTTTTGTTGTGCATTAGCCAATGTAGACTTCATTGCCGGATTCACATGATTCTTCCCTGTACCTTCTACATTCTCTTCTTGGAGTCTTGCCAACCCCACAACTTGAATCGTGGTTGTGGGATGAAACATTTGAATAACCGAACGAATATCCTCTTTTAACCCATTAACAAAACAACTTACAAAAAAATCTTACATAGTCGTTTGGTCCGATTTGCCAATTCCTCGAAACATTTATAGTAGTCTTTCACTGAACTCGTCTATTGTACTTTGGTTAAACCCCCAATATCATTGTCATAGACATTAGGCCCAAACCGTAGGCACACATTAAAAGAGAATTCCAACCAAGTAAGAACCTCGTGCTAACTCAAGTACCTTTGGAACCATTCTAAAGCTCTTCCTTCAAGATGAATGGAGGCAATATGTGCCTTGTTTTGTCTTATGTTCGGTTGAAGTCAGAATCTTTTGCATCGGTATATCCACCCCTTTGGGTTCTCACCCACGAAGTGTGGAAAATCCGCATGTGTGTGTAGGTTTGTATGCCCGCATGTCCCCAAGTTGAGCCTTGTACCACATCTTTTTAAAAATTTACGAATACGGAGTAATTTAAACCTAGGTATGTTATTCTCTGATTATACGCAAAAATCCTTTCGTGATTATTGCAAAAATAAACTTAATAGTCTACCAATTTTAATTCTAGAAAATCTGTTCAATCTTGTTTAACATGCATCAAGTAATTCAATCAATTAACAAATAATCAAAACCATAATTAATGAGGTATCCTTACAATGCAAGACTTATCATTAGCAAACAATTTCCACAATAATAAACACAAGAGGTACAGACTCGATTAATCACTAACCGACATAGACGTACAATCTTAAATCACTCAAAAACAACTTCTAGACTTCACCTATAGTGCAGCAACATCCTCCTTGAATCACTCAATTCGGAACACAATGTTCACACGCCTCGGACTCACTCCGATCTTCTTAAAAGCCTAGCACTTCGAAAACAGGTTTGGGATTTGTGTTCTTGATGAAGAACAATCAATTTGACAAAAAGTTTGGTTCAAACCCTAGGTGGTGTGATGCATAATTGCTTTTTGAAAAATGTTTAATTTGATATTAAAAGAGCTTTAAATGGTATGTAACCTTAGGAGTTAATTTATAGAAAACAATAAGTCCAACTCCTAGTTGAAATAGGTAACTTACCATATTAAACAAAATTTCACAATAAAAATAACTTATGCATGAAATGTAAGCCTAGCTGGTCCAAGTTAACAAAAGCTGGACCGGTCAACACCTTTTAAAAAAATGATGGAACAAAGTGTTGCAGGACTGACCCAACCTAAAGACTTGTACCGGTCCGATTTAGGGAATTTCAAATCCTAGTGAATCTTCATACCGGACCGGTCCAACTACAACCACTGTACAGATCCAATTTTGTGCAAAGCCTGACTGGTCCAATTTCACTTCTTGTAACAGTCTACCAAGCGTACTTTTGATCCAAACAACTTAAACGCTTAGTTTTTCAATTGATTTACTCACAACTTACAATTAAAAATGTGTTTTCGTTGAAGGAATAAAACAAACATATAATAGGCCTTATATTCTTACGAAGAATAACCAACCAACAACCAACTTACGAAGAATTTTTGTATTCTCTCTAAACTACCTCTTCGTGAATTTTTTTTATTAATCTTGGGAGGGGAGTTGGGGA
This sequence comes from Lonicera japonica, assembly GCA_021464415.1. Classification (NCBI taxonomy): domain Eukaryota; kingdom Viridiplantae; phylum Streptophyta; class Magnoliopsida; order Dipsacales; family Caprifoliaceae; genus Lonicera; species Lonicera japonica. The sequence goes on along the minus strand of CM038469.1, from coordinate 75,777,478 downwards.
TTTGAATTGGATTAGGATAGACCGAATTGAAAGAGACAAACTGTTTTGGGAATTTGAACCCCACCAGTTAACACAAAAACAATTCTAGTATACTTCATCATTAATTCAAAAAATCTTCATCGCTTACAGTACGTACTACATTTTAGGAACTCGATCAACGAAGCCAAAAAGCGGCAAAATATACCTAATCCACTTTAATCCAATTAGATAAACAAGTAGTCAATTTGCAATTTTAAAATAATAAAATAGAATAAAAATTTTATTTCTTGACCCATGCTAAAAGCAAAACTAGTGAGCTAAATATTAAATATTTAGTTGGCATCATATCGATCTGGTCTTCTTACGGATAGTCGGGTGTGGACTGTTGTGGAGGGGCTGGGGATGGGGATGGCTAAAGGCTGTTTGGGATTTTCATAGAGATGTGTTTGAATTAATTAATTAATTATGATTATTGTGTGGTTAATTTGGTACACACCGTAATACTGTTGTTCAAGAAAGTCTATTGGCTGAGTTCCTAGCCGCTAATGTTAGTCCCTAACTAGTTCGCTTCTGATCCTCTCCCATCAGTGGATTCCGCCCCCAGTTGATTAGTATGAGGTGAATTTGGACTCTGCTTGAGCTATAAAGGCCATACTGATGTAGGTATTGGGGTAGTAACCCGAAACCATAGTACGTGGGGTTTTTTTGTGGGTCATAGTAAGATTGGTTGTAAAGTCTCTTCGGCCGAAGCAGCTGAGTTGGTGGCTGCTCTAGAAACCATCAATTTTGCAGTGGATGCGGGCATCCGCAATTTTCTTTTGGAAGGTAATAACCTTGGGCTGATGAATGCTATTCAAAGTAAAGAGGACGGGCACGGCATATTTGTTAAAGCGGGTCTCTCTTGTGCTAGTTTGAATTTTTGTTTTATTAAAAGAGAGTAATTAATTGTGTGGCTCACATGTTGACCAATTAAGCTAAATACATTTCAAATTTTGTTGTTTGGCTAGAAGATCCGCCAAATTGGCTGAATGTACGTTGTATTGTGTCAGGATGTTCCTTCATCTCATAATTGATTTTGCTTTTGATTCAAATAAAAAAAAAGCTAACTATTAAACATTGAAGTATTCACTAATTTCTAAGAGCATCTCCAATTGTACTGTATAATTTTGATTTGTGTAAAATTTACACGTTTTGTCAAAAAAAAGGTCTCCAACGATCTTTTAAAAAACTTTGACACATAAGATTTGTGTAAAAATATTGTGTAAAATACAAATCCAATTTACACAACCACCTCAGATAATCTTGTGTCTATTTTTCCTCATCCCGTATCTAGAAATAAATGGATTTGAAAAGCAAGAGAATAAATATATGTAAGTTACACTTGCGCTTATCTAATTCATTGTTTAATATTTACACAAAAGTTTAAAATAGACCGTTGGAGTACAGAACGAATTATTTATTATTTTTGAGTAAATCCCACTTTGACACGAAGGATTTACACAAAATTTATACAAGACAATTGGAGATGCTCTAAGGGTCTTAATAAAAAAGATTCTCCTCAAAATTGAGCAAAATACTAAGTTGTTATTAAAAGAATGGTGATTTTGTTTCTATACACCGTATCTTGCAGTTAATTCGCGCTGTTAAGTTAATCCGCAAATGTGGATACACTGACAAAAAAATATTATTAATTTAATTTTATAAATATTATTTTAAATAATAATTTAATATTAAAATATCCACTAAATTATTAAGTACATCCACTTTTATAATATTCACTGCTTTTAATTGTGTCATCTCTTCTTAACGGCATTTTCTCTCTCCTCCATCATTCTCCTTTCTCTCTCTTCTCCATCAATCCTTCATGTTTCTCTCTCTTGTGCACCCATCAGTTTCCTCTTCGCGAAATTAGTTTCAATTCAATTATGCGAGTACAACATAATTTACTTGTATAACAAAGTAAAGGTAATATTAAAGAAGAAGAGACAATGGGATCGAGTTCATCAGAGAGAAGATGTCCAAAAGAATCTAAAAATATGGCAACATGGTTTTGGTACGTTTGGATTTTCGGAGACTATAGCAAAAGCTTAATTCAAATAGGTTGAAGTTTTGCCAAGGAAGAAATTAGGGTATTCATTGATTTTGAAAAAACAGGGAAATGGCAAAAAGCAACCCAAAAACTTTGAAGTTTATATGAAACTTACATCCATAGAAATTCAAATCTATACCTACTTAGAAAATTAGTTCATAGTCCCACAATTGCTATTGCAATTGACTCAAGGACACACTTTTTGGAGCTATTGTTTTGGAGCTATTGTTTTAAATCCAATCTTTTTAATAGAGGACATTCTTTTGTTTAAGACTCCTTCCAATATTTTCTCTATTTTACCCTTCGTGGAACCAATGAAAATATTTCTAGTTTATTTAATGTAGATATTCTCCCGTGTTTTGTGTTCAAAGTTTTGCCCATTATCGTCACCCATTTTTTATTTTTGTAGATTATGTAACTGACTAGGATAGTGTCTTGGAGTCTATTTAAATTTCTGGATTCACATTAGGGTTTTTATTAAATGGTATTTTATTACCTTTTGTACTCACAGCTGGATGCTCTACTTAGTTGTTAGTGGCGCGCCATTGGTTGTTAGCATACATCATCAGTAGTAGCACTTTTTTATAAGGCATAGTTCTTTTAATAAGCCACTATAAAGTTTGTGTAACATGAAGATTTAAGAAGAAATTACCATGTTACTGTATATTACTTTTGTGCATTTTTAATTGGTTTATCCTTAATTTTGTCTATTATATTTTTATTTTTCTCGTATATTATTTATGCACGTTTGCTTTATTATATTAAGTTTAGTATCTTACTGTATTGCATAGTTTATATAAGGGTCTTCTCAACAAATATGTATCTGATTTTTGGCCCTATAATCTACGGTTGATATTATTTCTTATATCATATCTTGTTTTTTCTTTTTAATTTTCCCAATTTTTTTTTGTTTCCTATGTGTTCTATTTCGTTTAACTATTCTTCGTCAGACATTATTTATTACCTTAAGGCCTCGTTTGATTCAGGTATTAGGATCAGTGGGATTAATAATACCAGTATTAATAGTACTGGAATATTAATCCTGGTATTAATTTAATACCAATACCCTGTTTGATTCATGTAGTATTAATACTGGGATATCTCATACTAATATTAATACCATGTTTGGTTCTGTAACTTGTATACATAATTAGATTTTGGACTAACAATTTTTTTTAAAAAAAAAATTTTTAAAAAAATTAATTTTTTTTAAAATAATAATAATATAGTAGTAGTAGTGGCATTTTTGAAAATATTATAGTAGTAATGGCATTTTTTAAAATATATGATTCATTTTTATTAATTCTGGATAAACAATACCACCTCCCCCCTGGTACTAAATTATAGCACAAATAGTGGTATTAAGTTAGTACCGGTATTAGTAATCCCAGCACATTTGTGCGAATCAAACAAGGTATTATAAAAAAAGTGGTATTAATAATCTCATCCCACTTTTTAATACCCGAATCAAACGAGGCCTAAATGTAATTAGCACAAATATTTTTTGATAAACCATATACGTGCTTTGCAAGGTAGACGTTTTTGTATTTCATGCATTTTGCCTGCTTGTCAAAATGCTTGGTCACACGGTTTAATATGGGATATATCAACATGCAAAAGACATTTTGAAATCATATTCCCAAATTACAACTTAAACATTTTATATTATATTGTAACACGGTATGTTATTAAATAACTTTACATAATAACGGCATTTTGTAGTTTGAATTTTTTAAATTGTAACAAAGACATTTTGTACTACCAAGCTCTAGACATTTCGTGATACTAGGCACCAGACATTTTAAAATATGAACTAATGATGTTTGGATTAATAATATTTGAGATATGTGTGCAAACGCTAACTTAACTGCAGGAGTAAGTCAAGGGCTTCAGCTAGACCTGTAAATGGGTTAGTTCTTGTCGGTTTTGTATCGAGTCTTAACGAATGCATGTCATTAATTTTTGCTGGCCTCCACCCAAACACGACTTGATGAGCTACCTGGTGATGTTTTCTGAATTTGTATACTATTTGATTTGTTGTCGGGTGATACGGCACGAGCCAATAGTACCTATTAATCAAATATTTTTTATAGCCAAAAAAATTAAAAGAAAAAATCTAGAAAAATATTCACTAGAAACAAAATAAAAAATAATTAAAATAACTTCAAAAATCAAAAGTAGTAATACATATTCATAAATATTAAAATAAATGCAAACCCTAAAAAGATTCAATAAATTTTAGTTGTATTAAAAGATAAAAAAAATTTAATGGGTCTAACAGGTCACCAAAATTCGTTAAGGGTGAACCCGTAACCAACCCGTTATCATTTCATGTTAAACAGGTGAATCCGGTAACACTATGTGCTCTGTATATAATTACCATACGTGATTTGGTTTGAATTTAATGTTTGAAACGGTTTATCTATGGATGATGTTTATATCAAAAATGGATTTTCAAATATTGAATTTCAAAATTGTTACCTTAGAGCATCTCCAACAGTAGTATATATTTAGGTTTTGTGTAAAATATAAAAAACTTGTAAAAATTTTGAGTTCCACCAATCTTTTAAATTTTGCTTTTGTGTAAAATAAATATGTAAAATACACCCCAAGTTTACTCTAACACGTCAGCTTTTTTCTTTCATCAATTATTTTATAAAACTTTAAAATGAAATAACTTTTAATAAAAATTATATATTTTAATAAAAATTATATATCTAAAATCTACTCATCAAGACCAACAAATCAAGATCCATTATTGTTATAATATTATGTATCCCAAAATTCAAAAAAAAAATTAAAAATTGCATAAAATGATATCTAATATGCATAATTATCTTATTGGTTCATTCAAAATTCACACAAAAGTTTAAAAATGTACCATTGGAGAAAAAAAAATTACACTTCAAGTTTTGTGTAAAAATGTCTTGGCACATAGAATTTAAACAAAAAAAATTACACAATGGTTAGAAATGCTCTTATTAAAACATATACCAACAAGATTTTGTAATGGAAAATGCCTGAGAATCCTGCTCGACGAAGAACTTTCAATTAGGAATGATATCTGTTAAAGAAGGATCTTGACAAAAGACTTTGTAATACCTACGACTGTGGGTTGTTTTTCTTTAATTTTTATTTTTTTGAAAAAGATTTGTTTCTTTAATATTACTTGTCTTTCCAAAGCTTCCTTAGCACACTTCCTGTGAAAATGTGGTTGTCATTTCCTATTAATTTGTCGGCCCATTTTTCAATTGATGGGAACCTGTGGATTGGGCCTATCTAACCCATTTCTTACCATTTTGCAAGAGGCCAATGCTTGTCAACCTATTAACAATTTTTTCAAAACTTCAAGGGCTCGTTTGGTTCGAGTTTTGGGAATGGAAAGGGCATGAAATGGGAATACTTGATTCCTGGAAAGTTATTTTCCTGACATCTAGGATGCCATGCCGATGTTTGGTTTAACCGGGAATAGGAATGGAATAAAGTATTAATTACACAAATACCCTTCTTTTTATAAGATGAGAAAGCATCACTTACTAATTTTTCAAAAGAGACAATTATTATAATAAATTACAAAAATTACACATACCTAGATAATAACTATCCTAAAAAAAATTACAATTTTTGTAATTAAAAAAAATTACAACAGGAAAAAAGAAAAGAAAAAATTTCCAAATAATTTTTTTTTTCATTTTTGTGCAGCAATGTAATTAAAAAAATTACAAACAATATTTTCATACACTGATGAACAAAGAATTATTTATTCATAAGGAAGAGTTGTTATTTTAGTCCTAACATGAAAAAATTAAAAAAGATACTCATTGGTAATGGCTTATTCCTTATGATTTAAATAGGAGAACTTTGGGGGAAAAGTTTGTTCCTGGAATCATTTATTCCGGACTTAAAACTTGAACCAAACGTGGGAATCGTTTCGGAATGGAATATAGCATTACTGGAATGGTTTAAATCTTGAACCAAACGAGCCACAAAAGTCATGAACCTCCCTTTGTCATTATTGCAACTTGTTTAGATGGTATACACGGAAATGCTCGTCAATGCTTTCTGTTATTGCTCTAGGTTTTCCGCCTCTGATTCTTTGATTTCAAAAACTATTCATACATAGCTACTCCTTCATTCTATGATGAAATGATTTTTCCTTAATTTGTTTCATGCTGAGATATTTTTGTTGCTTCGCGTTATACATTAGATCATACTCCTCTCAATGGATGCAATCATCTTTTGTGGAGCTAGGCAATGTAATCAACTACTACAGTTTATATTTGGTGTGCTATTAATGGCCTTTTGTACTTGTGGTTTCATGTTTTGTCATCAGTCATGATTCGTGTCGAAGTGTTTACATTTCTAATATCATTGCTCATTCCTTGTAAATTATTATTTGGATTGGAATATGTGGGATTTAGATACAACTGTCGCGTGGTATTCCAAAAAAATATAAATAAATGTAAGTTCATTTGAATCCAATTTAATACTTATTTCATAGTGGTATGTTATTAGTTTTTTAATGTATGTATTATTAGAATATATAGATATAGTAGGATATATAGATATGGTATATGTATAAATGGTATAGTTGACTACCACCATAATTTCTAGAATTATGGGATATTATTTTATTTTCATGTACAGCCCATTCAATCCCTATTTAAGGGACCTTTGTATTCATTCATAATCATCAATATAATTTATTCTCTCATCTCTCTCTCTAATTGTCAACATGGTATCAAAGGGAAAAACAAAAACCAAACCCTAGCCGCCATACCCCAACCACACAGCAACCAAGCAGCCACCACCAAACCCTCCTACACAACACCATAAAACACCACGAAGCCACCCCAGACCACCACGCCGTCAGCCGCCTCAACCCTACCCTCAGATCGATCTTCTATTCATTCGTTCATCACATACCGAGACTTAATCAAACCAAAAATCATACCATCATCATCGTCTCATATGTGATCCCAAAATCGTAAGAACCACCTCGATTGAAGCTCGCACGCGCTCTCACGCGCCGCGAGTGTACTACAACACTACTTTCGCCATAACCGCGCGCCTCCGCATAGGCTGCCACTGCCACGTCAGCCCTACAGACACGTCACCAGCCACGTCAGTCTATTCGCCACGTCAGCTGCCACGTCAACCTTCCCGCCACGTCGCCGTTGACCGTTGACCACCACCGTTGACCACAGAAGTCCTTCCTGGCATTTTTCGACGTTCTGAACACAGCCGCGGCCTCAGAATTTCCAGATTCGATCTCGATCACTAGGTATTCAGTCTTATTTCAATGGCTTCCGACAACACTTCAATAATTGGCTCATCCACAAAAGATTCCCCTCTCATCATTCAAACTGAGGGCTCCTCTTTCAATATCGGCCTTCTATTAGATGAGAAAAATTATGATATATGGTCTCAACTCATGGAGATGCACATCGCAGAGAAACAGAAATTCTCATTTATTCAAGGTTCTGCCTCAATTCCAAAAGAGGGAACACCGGAGTTCGATAAATGGTACTCCGATAATCAACGAGTCAAACGTTGGCTCTTAATGTCCATGAAACCAGAAATCATGAAACGCTACATTCGCATTCCTACGGCACGTGAAATCTGGAAATCACTAGCTACGGCATTTCATGATAGGGCTGATGAACTACATGTTTTTTCTCTTAACCAACGGGCCTTTTCTGCCAAACAAGGTGGGCGATCAATATCTAAATTTTATGGGGAGCTGACAGAAATATTTAGCGAGTTGGACTACCGTGATAAAGTAATTATGGAAAGTCCTACTGATGTAGAGTTATACAGGAGGTCAATTCAGCTCTTGAGAGTCCACATCTTTCTTGCCGGGCTAGATAATGAAATTGAACAGATCCGGGGTGAGATTTTGCGAAAGGATCCGGTGCCAGAACTAGAAGAGGTATATGCCCTGGTTCGTCGTGAAGTTCTTCGACGACAAACAATGAGCCCCACAACAGACACTGTGGCTATGGTAGCCCGTAATCAAGCCCCTTCCAATTCCAATTGGCGAAACTCAGATAAGCGATCTGGTAACCGGCCAAATGACTCTCGGGGCTCCAACTCCAAATACCATCCATGCTCTGTCTGCGGACTTACTGGACACTCAAAAAAGGCTGTTATGAAATCATTGGCTATCCTGATTGGTGGAAGGATTCTCACAATCGCAAAACCGGACCAACCACGAAGGAGGTAACAAACAGGCTTCAGGCTTACTCACCACCACAAGTACATCAGGTATGGCTTTAAATTCTATCTTTATTTTGAATAATACATGGGTAATTGATTCTAGTGCTACTGATCATATGATATCTAATTCAAACATGATTATTCCCTTAATTCCATCATCTCAGACCTTTGTTTTCACTACCAATGGTGCTCCAGTTCCTGTAATAGGAAAAAGATCAGTCAATCTATCTGACACCCTGAACCTAAGCTATGTCCTAGTAGTACCATCCCTAGATTATAACCTTTTATATGTTGCTCAAATAACTAATGCCTTACACTGTATTGTCATATTTTGGCCTTCTCATTGTGTTTTTAAGGACGTTCAGACGAAGAAAACGATTAGTTGTGGCATTAGGCGCGAAAAATTATACTACCTGGACCTGGAGTTGAATAGCACAGATCGTTTGCACAAAGCCTTGAACAATAGTACATCTAAAAAGAAGATTGTCGATGAACTTTGGTTATGGCACCGTCAGTTAGGACACGCATCGTTTGGTTACTTAAAGAAATTATTTTCCAATTTAGTTAATAAAGTTGATTCTTCTGTCTTTCATTGTGAAACTTGTGAACTGGCTAAAAGCCATCGTACTTCATTTAAACCTTCATTAAATAAAAGTTCAGTTCCATTTATGATTATTCATTCTGATGTATGGGGTCCATCTTATATTTCTTCTTTAAGTGGTATACAATGGTTTGTCACATTCATTGATGATTGCACTCGAATGATGTGGATTTGTCCTATAAAATCAAAAAGTGAAGTTAGTGGTTTGTTCCAAGGATTTCATAAACAGATCCGTACACAGTATAACGCTACTATTCAAATTCTCCGCAATGACAATGGTGGTGAATATATGAGTACAGAGTTACAGGCATTCTTCAAACTCCATGGAATCATTCATCAGACTACATGTCCTTATACACCTCAACAGAATGAGGTTGCCGAACGAAATAATCGTCATCTGTTGGAAATAGTTTGGGCATCTTTGATTGGCGCAAACACACCAACCTCATATTGGGGCAAAGCACTGTCCTCGGCTGCTTATTTGGTAAACCGCATTCCCTCCGCTACACTTGATTTTCAGACACACTCCGACGTTCTAGTTAAGTTTGTTTCGGCCCCTACCGTGTCCAATCTTCCTCTCCGGGTGTTTGGATGTGTCACATTTGTCCACTTACCAAAGGAACAACGGCCTAAACTTGAACCTCGTGCTCTCAAGTGCATCTTTGTCGGGTATGCAGCCTCTCAGAAAGGGTATCGGTGTTATCATCCTCCTACACAGAAACTGTACGTCACTATGGATGTTATATTTCATGAAGAATCTATGTACTTTGACAGGACTAAACTTCAGAGGGAGCACTATAAGGAAATTCAGTCATTTGAGAATGCCAATGAGGAAGAGATAAGCTCAATAGAGGTAGTTCCAACGTTGACTTCAGGTTCACCACCAACAGCAGAGACAACCGAAACCCCACTAACCACAGAGCTAACAGAAACAGCAGAAATCTTTTCTAGTGAAGTTGCGTCGTCTCTATCTCCGCATAACGCAAACAACCAATCGTCGTCTTTAAATATCCCTAAAACTGAAGTCTCCCAGGTATCTCCTTTTATTCATATAAAAAAACTTCCTAACCGAGCAAATAGAGGTATACCTAAACCCACATATGACCCAGATTTTACCAGTAAAGCCAAATATCCCATGAGTAATTATGTGCTGTATGATCAGTTAACTTTATATAGCAAATCTTTTGTGAATCAATTATCTTCTGTATCTATTCCTAACAGTGTGAAGGAAGCCTTATATGATTCTAAGTGAAAATCAGCAATGGATGAGGAGATGAAATCCTTGCTGAAAAATGACACATGGGAGTTAACCGAATTACCAACAGGAAAGAAGAAGGTGGGTTGTAAGTGGGTGTACACTATGAAATTTAAAGCAGATGGTACAATCAAAATATTCAAGGTAAGACTAGTTGCAAAAGGCTACACACAAACACATGGGATTGATTATTTGGAGACATTTACGCCAGTCGCAAAAATCAATACGGTGCGAGTGATACTTTCATTGGCTGCAAATTTGGACTGGCCTCTACAACAGTTTGATGTGAAGAATGCTTTTTTACATGGGGATTTAAAGGAGGAAGTATATATGGAGTTCCCACCTGGATATAAGATCCTGGTTGAGCATACAAATAAAGGCTGCAAGTTGAAGAAATCTTTATATGGGTTAAAACAATCCCCTAGAGCCTGGTTTGGGAGATTCGCGAGATCAATGCGAAAGTTTGGATACAGCCAGAGTAATTCTGATCATACTTTATTTTTGAAAATGAGCCATGGGAGGATTACGGCTCTTATCGTTTATGTAGATGATATGGTGCTCACAGGAAACGACCCTCAAGAACAACAGGCATTGAAGAAGCTCTTATCTCAGGAGTTTGACATGAAAGATCTTGGAAGCTTAAAGTATTTTCTGGGGATTGAAGTGTCTAGATCATCAAAAGGCATTTTCTATCTCAAAGAAAGTATGCCCTCGATTTACTGAATGAAACCGGGATGTCTGCTTGTCAACCATCAAAGACTCCAATGAAGAAAGGATTAAAATTAGAAGTCCAAACAGATCAAGTACCCGTCGATAGAGGGCGCTATCAGAGATTGGTAGGAAGATTGATGTACCTAGCACATACAATGCCTGATCTATCATATGCATTGAGTATCGACAGTCAATTCTTGCATAATCCAAGGGAGAAGCATATGCAGGCAGTTATGAAGATTATTAGTTATCTTAAAGCAGCTCCTGGAAAAGGAATTCTCTTCCAAAAAAAATAAGGATATTCTGAAGGTTGAAAGATACACTGATGCTGATTGGGCAGGTAATATATGTGACAGGATATCTACTTCAGGGTACTTCACATTTGTAGGAGGAAATTTGGTTACTTGGAGAAGTAAGAAGCAAAATGTAGTATCCCGATCAAGTGCAGAAGCAGAATATCAAGGAATGGCAGTCGATATACAAGAGTTATTGTGGTTGAAACTGCTATTGACAGATCTCCGTTTTCCTCCAACAGAACCCATGGTACTATATTGCGACAACAAGGCAGCATGTGATATTGCACACAATCCAGTTCAACATGACAGAACAAAGCATGTTGAAGTGGATAAGTTCTTCATTAAAGAGAAGTTAGAAGAGAAAGTTATTTATATTCCTCATGTACGCTCCGAAGATCAGTTAGCTGACATTCTCACCAAGGCCGTGACAAAGAAGATATTCACCAAGCTAATTAGCAAGTTGGGCATGTTCGATATATGTGTGCCAACTTGAGGGGGAGTATTAGAATATATAGATATGGTAGGATATATAGATATGGTATATGTATAAATGGTATAGTTGACTACCACCATAATTCCTAGAATTATTGGATATTATTTTATTTCCATGTACAGCCCATTCAATCCCTATTTAAGGGACCTTTGTATTCATTCATAATCATCAATATAATTTATTCTCTCATCTCTCTCTCTAATTGTCAACATGTATTTTAGATCTTGCAATCCCAAATATTATTTTTGTTTCAAAATCATTATATGTTCACCCCATAATTTTAATTTCGTATCCTTAATCAAAGTATAGAGTCAAGACATTTCCATATGTCAATTGCATTATATATAATCTATAATTTGTTTTCATACTTGTGTTTTAATTTTTTGCAATTCTTTTGTTGAATAAATACAATCTTTTTTACGAATTATTCTAATATCTATGAAAGATTTTCATATTCCTGTTTCCACATTTATGTCTAATGTCAACATGTCTATATGTGTGTGACCCTTACTAATTTATGAAACTCGTGATTCAAGTTTTCAATAAATATGTCTCCGTGGAGTTATTGTTTTTGAATTCAAAAATATTTGAATTTTCAATTATCATTAGACGGTTTGTTATTAAGATACAATTATAAAACTATCTCTAATTTAGATGTTATAGATAATGCTACAACTAATTTGGGTAAGGTTCATTTCTGCCTTTTTGTTTTTTATTTACGCAATTTCCTATTTATAATTTGTTTTCTTCCTCCTTTGTCCTTTGGTCAAATTATGGTCCTCACATACAAAGTTTGGACTTCAAACAATGGGGTGAAATAAATGTGTAGAGAATACAACTTGTGTCCGTTAAACCGAAAGCCCGTACCTACTTGTGTACCCATCATCAATTGATGATTATGTGAAATTCTGAGTAGTACCTGAAGTTGCATAAATCATAACCATTTTTTTGTCCATGCAATTTAATTCAGAGATGGAACAAATTTGTTCTCAAGATTCAAGATTTAAAATTACCAATTATCTTTTACTTTTTCTTGGTTTAATCATTATTTTAGCGGTGAAATGGAGCTCCGGGGTCTCTGTTGGTGAATCCAATTTAAAAAAAGAAAAGAAAAAAGAAACATTTCCAATTTTAGGAAGAAGAAGAGGAACATATCCAATTTTAACGTCATTGACAAAGTGAAAGAGAAGGTGGAAGAAGTAAATTTCAAGCGGTTTATTATATTCAAAAAAAATATGGATAATGTTAAGCATCTATTTACACAAATGAGATGAGAGAGAAATTGTTTGAGAGAGATGAGAAAGAAGAAGGCCCGTCAAGATGGATAGAAGAGCTTTAAGTTAGTGGGATTCCAGCTTGCTTTTGCTACTTTCATAATATTTGGATAAATGTTAATTAAAATGGAATCTAAATTTATATAATTATAAATTAATTTTTATTGATAAATATACTTATTAATTTTAAAAAATATAATATTAAACAACTTTGTACAAAATTTTCATAATTTAAAAGTAGATTATCTACAAGATATAGCGGATAGAAACAAAATCACCCTTAAAAAGAAAACTAAAACTATCCTTGTCACAACTTAACAAGTTCACTGCTTCAAAGTCCATGTCCATTTAAAACCTCCCTGCTACAAGAAAATCAATCTTGTCAAAATATAAAAGGGGGAACATAAACATTGATTAAGATCGATATTTCACAGAAACTAAACCACAATATAATAGTCATAATAAACCACGAAAATAAAAAATACTTTGTAAATTGTAATTATAATTATTACAATTATATTGTAAATCATAAGGGCCAACAAACAGGATAAACCTTAAAAAAAGGCGTATGTAATGTACAATAATAAAAATATATAATTTTCAAAAAGGGTAAAAGAATTTCAATATCAGAGACAATCTTCTTCCAACTCGTTCTCAGTTTCAAAACGCACAATTACAAACACGACAGTACAAATAGATCGAATGTTAAAGGATTTACAAAATATTCCTTTCTTTTGGTTGTTCAATAGAATATTACAGGAACTAGGAATTATTCCTTCCTTTTGTGCTTTACTCCCGTTTTAACCTTTTCCTAAATCAAGAGAATACTGTTAAAATATATAAAAGAGAAGAAATAGAAAAAAAAAGTATATAATGTATTTTAAACTTTAAATAGAAAGATTAAATAAAATATATAGGTTGCTGATTTAAGAATATAATGTCTTTTAAACCTTAAATTTGAAAGATTAAATAAAATATACAAGTAGTTGATCTATAATCGAATACACCCCCTAAATAAAATATATGGGTTGTTGATTTAATAACTGGGTTATTTGGCTTTTAGCCCCTATTTATTGTGCCAGAACTAGCTTTGGCAACCAAAATTTAGTATATTGCACCTTTGGCCCCCATTTTGGACGCTTTCTGTCCAAACTCTAGTCAAACTGTCAGTTGACTTTAATTTTGGTACAAATGCCCCAAAACACCCTCATGTTAACCATTTCCCAAATATACATATATATATATATATATGCATACATACAAACACATACACATACTTATTGATCACAATAAATCAAAATGAAAATTCGTTAGAAGTGTGTATCATTTCAGCTTTAAGATTCAACTGTAATTGAAAAAGGATTATGCGCCATTTAAAATTCATCAAAAAGTAAAAACCATATTATATACACACATACCCATATTATATACATCATATTTCTTCATCATTTTAAAGACTATAAATTAACCATAAACTAAAAATTTGTGGACGGATATGATGATTTTGAGGAAGTGGAAAGATGGGTTTAGAAAGAGGGTGGACAGATGGGTTTACAATACACCATTAATGAATTTTTTGGCTGTGTTATTAAGGGTTCTTTTTCTATATATATAAACGATGATGTTTTTTGTTAAAATGAGGGTATTTCAGGGCTTTTGAACCAAGATTAAAGTCAACTGACGGTTTGACTAGAGTTTGGACGAAAACCTTCCAAAATGGGGGCCAAAGGTGCAATATACTAAATTTTGGGTACCAAAGCTAGTTATGGCACAATAAATTGAAGCCAAAAGCCAAATAACGTACCCTTTATAACTAGTTAGACAATTTAGCGGGTCAAATAGTTTTTCAGCTGATCTCACCACCCATGTATATCCCAAAGATTAACAATCTCATATATATATAAGTATTAATTATTAACTCAAGGCAAATAATTTTATATTATGATTAACATTTTCTTTATCCTTCCATATGACAAGGAGGTAATGATTGACATTTTCTCTGTCCTTCCATATAATAAGGTCACTGAATGTAGCATCGAACACTTCATTGTATCCATTCACTGTAGTGGTTGTAGTACACTCATTTATGGTGATAGTGGATCCACCCTTTTGTTGACCATGAAGGTCTTAATCTTATTTTGATAATAACAATAAATTAATCATGTGTAATTTAACATGTTCTTGATATAAGATTATAGATTTCTTATTTGGAAAATCAAGAATAGCATTATTGCTCAAAGGAAGTTTGACAAGGATCATTCAATCAATATCCGATCAAGTCAACGAAGCATTCGACTAAAACCGATCTACCCGAATTCAGATCATTCTTCTACAAGCGTTGGACAAGACAAGAAGATCAATCTCATCACCCACAAGCTATCAATGCAAATCCATGAAGCACAAAGATCAAGAATCATATGCAAAAGCTTCAAGGGAAAAGCTTCAAGTGAAGAATCAATTTGAAGAAACAAATTTAAGCATTCGAAGACTCATCTATTCGGTAATTGAGTGTTTACTTAGATTTTATGTAAAGATACTTTATTGATCAAATTCCTATAGCTCAAACATATTCTTACATCTTTTAAAGATTGATTCAAACTAGCTTGAAATTGAATTTATTTGAAAAATATCATTTTACAAAAACCGAGTTTCAAAATAAATTCATATTAATTTTAAATGAACATATTTTAAGCTATAATAAAAATAGGTATATTAGAAACATATATTTGAGGTTCTAAAATCATTAGAATTTTATTTGGAACTAAATTGTTAAATTGCAAAAATATTTTTATTTTACATTTAAAATTCGCTCAATTTCTGTCCAATTTTGATCTAACGGTAAAATGGAGGCCTTCCCGAACTCCGATCATTTTGAAATTTTTACAGTAGTTAGAAAACATCTCCTGGAAATTTTGACTAAAATTTGAGCATGATCCAACGGTCCAATTGGGAGAAATTAACAAAACAAATTTGAATTTTTTTGTCAAAACTAGCTGTTGGAACTTTGACAAATGTACAATTTTGTCCCATTAATTAATTAATCCACTACAAACGGCTACAAACTTTTTCAAGCTATAAATATGAGTTTTAAGACTCATTTTTAATAACTTGAATGATCATACAAAACCATTTTTCATATATTCTTATTATTCAAGTATTCTAGCTAAAGCATTGATCAATCTCTTCATTCTTTGAGCTTATATTCATTGATCAATATTGATATCTCTTAGTGTCAGTTTCATTTGTATTTTGTTATACACAAGAGAGATATTGTACATTGGTGTTTGTCACCAAAAACTTGTTCAAATTATTTTTGTGAGAGGTGTATCTCATAGAATTAACAAGAGGGATTTCTTGTGAGAGTATTGAGGGTGTTTCAATACTTGTAAGAGTGTGTGAGAAGAATACACTTGTAGAGGTTTGATCTTCACCCGGAAGGAGATCGGTTATAGTGGAAATTCTCGGGGAACTAACCGAGCGCGGAGTAGGGGGAACAAGCCGAACCGTGTGGACAAAAAATCTTCGACTTCAAATTGGTTCAATCTTTCTTACCCAATCTCTTTATTATTGATTGTTTAAATTGTTTGAGATTACTTATTTATTTGCTCTTATACTTGATTATTTATTTGCTTACATTCCTTGATAAATTTGTTTAGTAAATTATTTTACTTAAACATTTTCGAAAAGATTTTTAATTCCGCATTAAGTTTTTAAAACCCTATTCACCCCCCTCTAGGGTATTTTCCGACCTACACCTTTGTTGTACGTAGTCTTCATAAAATTGTATAAAAATGAAAAGGTTATAATAGTTGTGCATAATTGAATTATCGCTTGTATAAAAAAAATTACTAACTAAAGAGTACGATAGCCAAATATAACACCAAAGATGTCATGATGAAAATAATTTGGAATAGGAACAGGTTAGGTTTCGGGTGGGTTTAGCCAAACATGAACCACCTAAATATAATTCGGCCTGAACCCAACCAAACCCCAACCTCAACCCATACCCATACCTAGGGCTAGATTTATGTTAGAAAAAATTGAATCCGCTCCGCTTGCTAGTACACATGAAACCAAATACGCCCCCGACTCGCTCGATGCCGGTGATAGGATATTATAAGGGTAATAAAGAGAAAACACTATACACAAGGAAGGGCAAATTAAATTAGTTTATTTCACCTAAACTCGAACCTAACCCAACCTTATGCAAGTTTTACTTGAAAAACCTAAACCCAGACCAATTCAAAAAATATTCGCCCTTCGAGGTAGAGCGGATTAAAAAATCCACCATAAATTACATAAGACAACCCATTTTTTGTAACAAAAGAATTGCTTACCATGTTTGTCCACTTCCAGGCCGAATTCGTTGTGCAAGGGACGCAACACAACCCAACTAAAAAAATGGGAACACGAATATGTCTTACATAAATACAAAGTATAAAACCCATCCCAACCCAAAAGATTCGATTACGACTTTCACATGTTAATAGACAAGCCTTAACACAATTTTTTTTTACATTTAAACATGACAAGATATGATTGACATACCTAGACATTATTAAAATAACATAAATATACACAAACACGAATTTTGTTGTCCGAGTTAATTCCTTTCCGTGTCATTTTCTCCTTTCATGTCTAAATTTGCCACCCCCAAATGAAACCTTGGATTCAAAGTCAATCAAATGAAAAGCATAAATAAGTAGTATAAAGAGTGTCCCAAAAAAGATACATATAAAGCGTCAGTGAAGGTAATTTTAAAATGCTAAAATATTTATACGGAGTGTTAAATTACCACTATCCACTAGAATAGTTTGGTTACAATTTAACCAAATACATCGATACATCTTTTCTACACAAATACATGGATATTATATAGCAATAATTCGACAAACATATAATAAAAGAATAGCCAATTTTTAAATGGTGTCGGTAAAAGCACATTTAATTTTTATTTTTAGCACCCATTTTTTAAAGCACCCATATTTAATTTTAAATTTCTCAAAAGCACCCTATAAGTAAGAGCACCCTAGTTAGAAAAGAAAAATGATAAATAACAGGGAATTAACTTAAGGAGAAAAGTGATCTAAACCAAACCAAACCAAATTGACATTGTTCTTGCCTATTAATTTGGAAATAGCTTCTTTTAAATAACAAAGTTTGGCAAGAATGTTTTCTTGTACAAACCTTTTGTTCCCTACATCTTATACATCTCATGTCCAATAATTTAATAAAAGTTTAGATTTATAAAAGTTTACTAAACAAAATTACTAAAAATTAACTATCTAGCAAAAACATATTGTCTATGCTGGTTCACATATTGTTGATATTATGTAACTCAGTTCTTTATGCCTGAGAAATGTTTATTTATACAATGATTTTTTTTTTGTAAGTACTAATTTCCTCCCTTTTTTTATTTATTATTTTTAGTATTTATTTTTCTACCAACATGGCAAAAATTTGAACAAGAAAAATATGAAGTTAGGCTAACCAAAGTTTGGAACTGTATGAGATGCACTCTCCTCGATTGCTTACTACAATTATAATTGAAAGAAGGAATAATATATATACTTTGGATATAGGTGCCTTTAAAAAAAACTATTAATATGATAAAAAGAATGGTATTAAAGCTGATTTTTAAGGGTGTTTCAACTGACGCCTTTTTTAAATTCACCATTTAACAGAAAAAAGGCAATCTAATGTCGTTGAATCATGAAAAATGAAAACCTTCTCACTCAAATAATTTGCAATTTAACTAATTAAATTCATTTTATGTATGGAGTAACAAGTTCAAACTATCAATATAATTTACATGGTCACATCAGTTAACTAAAAATTAGTGGAATTTGAATCCATAACTGGTTTTACAAACATGCATATTATATAGCATGTGTTCAGCTTCAATTCTCTTTCTATTCAAATCTAAGAATGAATGCATTAAAAAAGTGGGTTTGCTTCAATTTTTTGTGATTAAAATTTGGAAAATTATATATAAACCGAAGTGTGCACTAGCTAATCTGCCAACCGTAGAAAACAGACTAAATAAAAAGTTACATGAAAAAATTATATTTTATAGAATATCAATTAAACATAAAATGCATTATCATCATTCTTTTATACTCATTTGTATTACAGATAATATGTAACAACAAATCACACATAAACGAAAGAGGAAACAAGCAATTACTATTAAAAAATTACTCATCAATACCATTAAGAAGTTCGTTCAAGATCATAAGATACTACATATCAATTTAACGAGAATGCATATCAAAAATATTAATATGTTCAAGTTTGCAAGACACGTACTACACATCAATTCTAGCTCTCATACGATCTTCATGTATTTATATCATATACAAACCAACAAACAAAGAGTTTTTAAAGGAACTATGGACATACTATATCCTGTGAAATTGTAAAAGTTACCAAACTTCGCCCAGCCCATCTAATTTCCAGGCCTATTCATAAAACAAGAACATATTAGTAGTGTTTTTTTAATATCATAAGACATATTAGTAGTTTAGTAAGTACAATTAATTAAAGATTAAAGAGCAATAAAAATGAAGATACTTACAAAAGCTAATTAACCCATACCTTTCTACTTACAAAAATGGTTCCTCACTTCTAATAATTCCCTCTATCAATTAAATGGTTCCTCAATCACACTCGTAGACCACTCCAAGCCAGATTAAATATAATCTAGAGTATAATCCTCTAGGCACTCCAAGGGCACATTATAACCCACCGTTACATAAAGCAAAGGCTCTTGCATTTCCCTTTTGATTTTCCTAATATTGAAGTTAAAATGTCTCAACTTATATTCAAAATTCGAATATAGAATTTCCTTTTCAAGTTGCCTGTCCCTAACTTGAGTTTTACGAGAAACTGGCATAATTTGTTTTCAAATTGAAATAAATAAATAATTAGATAATAAATTACAAAAGCATTGCATCCTTAAATTCTAGATCCATTGGTTCCTCCAATTGAGAGAATACCAAATCTATATGATTTATTGCCGAACTGTAGCATTGCAAATAGAACTGAGTAAGAAAAGACAAAATTAGAAGCCAATAAAAAAAATTACAAACGAAGCTGCTTTAGCGGTGGCACAACCCAAATAAATCAAGCCATTCATTGTAGAATGATAGGCATTAACACTGCATAAATCTCCTAAATTTTTTCTCGTACTAACTCCATAACTTGGGTAACATGCCCAACAATATAAGCCCCAATTCCAAAAGCCAACTGCAACTCCTTCAAATCCAACAACTTATCAATCCACCTATTTGCAATAATCACACACGATGGCCAAACCAATTCTTTGCTACACCTTCTACTTAAGGACATCATCTACAAATTATCAATTTAGTTTACAAAGATAATTAATACCAAATACTTACATAATGAAAACATATGAGTGAAACCTTCTGAGACTGTCTTTTATTGAAAAACCCAAAAAGCTCAGACAAAGAATGATGAATGCCAACTCTTTCTTACGATGGTAAATCAAAAAAAAAATTTGATTTACCATCGTAGGAAAGAGTTGGCATTCGTCATTCTTTGTTTGAGTTTCTTGAGTTTTTTTTATTTACCATCATATGAAAGAGTTTTTTTTTTATTATTTACCATCATATGAAAAAGTTGGCATTCATCATTCTTTGTCTAAACTTCTTGAGTTTTCCAATAAAAGAAAGTCTCAGAAGGTTTCACTCATATGTTTTCATTATGTAAGTATTTGGTATTAATTTGTCGTTTCGAAATTGGTTATCTTTGTAGACTAGATTGATAATTTGTTAGTAATTTGCAGATATTGTCCTTAAGTAGGAAGTGCAGCAAAGAATTGGTTCGGCTTGTTGGATTTGAAAGAGTTTCAGCTGGCTTTTGGAATTGAGGCTGATTTTGTTAAGCATGTTACCCAAGTCATAAATTTAGGGAAAAAACTCTGGAGATCTATACCAGTGTCGAGGCCTATTATTCTACAATGAATAGTTTGATTTATTTGGGTTGTGCCACTGCCAAAGCAGCTTGGTTTTTAAAGTTCTGTATTTTTTTTATTGGCTTCTAATTTTATCTTTTCTTACTTGGTGTTCTATTTACAACACTACAGTTCGGCAATAAATCATATAGAATTGATATTCTCTCAATAGGAGGAACTAGTGGATCTAGAATTTAAGGAATCAATATTAGGAAAATCAAAAGGGATTTGCAAGAGCATTTTCTTTATGTAACGGTGGGTTATGATTTGCCCCGGGAACACCTAAAGGTTTATACCCCGGATTATATCCATCTGGCTTGGAGCCGTCTACGAATGGGATTGAGGAACCATTTGATTGATGGAGGGAACTACTAGAAGTGAGGAACCATTTTTGTAATTAGAAAGGTATGGGTTAATTAGCTTTTATACTATCTTCGTTTTTACTGCTCTTTAATCTTTAATTAATTGTACCGATTAAACTACTAATATGTCTTATTATATAAAAAAAAAACACTATTAATATGCGTCTATGGATAAGCATGGAAATTAGATAGAAGGCCGGGCGAAGTTCGGTAACTTTTACAATTTCACATGATAGATTATATCTGTAGTTCTTTTAAAAACTTTTTGTTTATTGGACAGAGTATGTCCGTAGTTCCTTTAAAAACTTTGCTTATTGGTTTGTATATGATATAAATGCATGAAGGATTGTATTAAAGTTACTGAGCTATGATTGATGTGTAGTGCGTGTCTTGCAAACTTTAACATAATAATGTTTTTGGTATGCATTCTCATTAGATTGATATGTAGTATTTTACAATCTTGAACGAATATCTTAATGGTATTTTGGTATTGATGAGTAATTTCTTACTAATAATTTCTTGTTTCCTCTTTCATTTTTGTGTGATCTGTTGTTACATACACTACACTAATTGTTGCGTCAAGAAGTTATTTTATTTACTCGCAAGCGCACGAATCGGTTTATAGTATAGTTTATGCAAGTGCGAGGTCGAACCCAAGGGACTTGATATTTTTACCACTTACTAATTTTGATTAATTCCTAATCTAGTTTAAAAATTGGGAGATTGTGAATTATCAATTAAAAATACTAATAAAATATTTAATTAATAAAATACTAACTAAATAATCAATTAATAAAATATTAGAAAAATAATCAATTTATAAAATACTAGGATGGAGAAATCATATATTTGATATCATATTCCTAATATTCATGCCTAATAAATTCTACTATTTATCTCGCATTAATTTGGTCTCTCGACTCTATTAGATGCGGAAAATAAAATCATTTAAGCCCAATTAATTTTTAAAGTCTAATTATTAATTCTTTCACAGCCAAACTTATATATATAAAACCAAAACACTCACTATATCCGTCAAAACACAATTTATATCCGCTTTTAACAAATTATAAAATGAATCCAACAAATTATAATGAGAATCCAATTTTATTTTTATATCAATTAAAATAGGCAATCAATAGGAAGAATTATTTTTTTAACATTAAAGCATTAAATGGGTAGAATTAATTGGCATGAATATGTGCAAGGGAATCAATCAAATATAATCATCCTCTACCCTAGATAATAATCTAGCCTAGCATGCTTGCAATTAAAATACAAAATATAATTAAATAATACACAAGTAAATAAATTAAATACTTACTTGAATACGCGCAAATAAATTGAAGAAGAAGAAAATAATTCCGAATTAATTGCAATAGTAAAGCTTAGAATACAACTCACTCTCCATATATATATATATATATCCTTCTATCTCTCATATCTCTCTCCTCTCCAACACAAATGAACCCTCCACCTATTTATAGGGGAGGCCTTCCCTAATGAACGGTCGAGATCAAACCAATCCAATGGTCTAGATTTGCATTCCAGAATTTTCTATACAAATATCTCTAACTAGAATACTCTAGAATACTCTAGAATAATCTACCAAGATTATTTACAACTAGGTTATTTTAGAAAGTTCTACATCTAGGTCCTTCTAGAATACTCTAGAAGGTTGGAGGCTCTTCTCCATAATTCCATAACATTCTAGAAAATTCTGTAATCCTCCATAATTCCATAATGTTCTAGAAAATTCCGTAATCCTCCATAACGTTCCGGAATTTTCTGTTTTTTTCTTGGACAATATTGAGCGGGTCGTGACATTAGGGTTGTGTTGAGTTGTGGGCTGCAAGTTCTGAGATGAGATGGGCTGCAAGTGGGCTGGGCCAAAAAAATCACATATTTATTAAATTAACACAGTCCCGCTAGAATCAATATTTTAGCGCACTGATTTTATTTTGGCCATAACTTTCTTCTCCGAACTCCGATTGATGCAAGGTTTTCGCCCACGCGTAGCTAACTCAAAGATCTCAAACTTTTATCTCTGGAGTTTTCTTTAAATTCTGTACGGATTAATGCCAGAAATTTCTTGAATACAAGTGATGTGCGCAGCCAATCTCTTTTTGCTTTGTAATCTTCCAACTTAATTCTAAACACCTGAAAAACACTAAAAATACAACAAATATAAAAATATATGATCTCCAAAGTATAAATTAGTTGGTTATAATGTACCAATTTCTTGGCACATCACTAATAAGGCTCTTGGGCGACATAATCAATAGAATACGTCGCCTAAGAATATCCTAGGCAACGTAATAATGACACATCACCTAAAATAATCCTAGATGACGCAGGGATATAATACATCGCCCTAGATAATCTTAAGTGACATAAGTATCCAATACGTCGCATAAGATTATCTAGAGTGACGTACTTAAATTCACACGTCGCCCAAAAATTGTTGACCACCGACACTTTTAAGTGGCGGTTAACAGGGGTTTGATTGACCTTTAAGCGACATAGAAACTATAAGTACGTCGCCTAATATGTCTCTTAGGCGACGTAGATATAGTTTCTACGTCGCCTAAGATCCTGTCATCTTTATATCAGAACCTTTCCTCTATTTTCGAGGTTGATGTGTTTTAGAACTACTTTGGGCTACTTTGGCGATTTTGAAGGTGAAAATTAATATAATTTTTCTCATTAAAGGCTTGTTTGATCTTTAGGTAAGCTATCTCTTATTGATATTAATTATTTATTAATTTTTGTATTTATATAAATATTGTGTTTAGCGTAGAAAAATTATAATTGGTGTTGAAGATATAGTATTATTATTAGTTGTTACCCCTATTTGATCTCAAGGTTAATACTACGTCGCCTAAGAACATGCCATTTTCGATTTTAGAGTTAATTTGGACGATTTTAGCAATTTTAAAGGTTAAAATCAACATTATTTCCCTCATTAAAAGTTTGTTTGATATTTAAATACTATATCTCTTATTAATATTAATTATTTACTAATTTATGTTTATATATATATATATATTGTATTTAATGTAAAAAATATGTATTTGGTGTTGAACATATAATATTATTGTTAGTTGTTGCCCCTATTTGATCTCTACGTTCGTACTACATCGCCTAAGAACATGCCATTTTCGGGGTTGATGTGTTTTAGAGTTAATTTTAACGATTTTGAAGGTGAAAATCAACATCATTTTTCTCATTAAGAACTTGTCTAATCTTTATGTATTCTATCTATTACTAATATTAATTTTTTTACTATTTTTTTACTTTATATAGATATCGTATTTAGTGTAAAAAATATGTATTTGGTGTTGAAGATATATTATTGTTGTTAGTTGTTACCCCTTTTTATATATACATTAGTATTATTCTTAGTTGTTGGTAATTTTTGAGTTTGTAATTATTTATCATATGACAGTGATCGAAAATGAATAAGAACTAGATGAAATGCTCAAGAGGTTCAACGGAATTCATTGTGGAGCTAATGGAGTTCTTAAAGTATGTACGAGAAAATGGCAACAATTCGACTGGATTATATTCATGTCCCTGCAAAAAATGTTTCAACATGGGCCAACGGGTGACATTAGATGAAATATACATCTACTTGACCAATGCGGGTATAATGGAGTCATATACAGTATAGAACCTACACGAAAAAATTCCAGAGATACCTTCACAATGGCAAGCAGACAGAACCGGGTGTCTTCAAGTAACCCAACCATGGACTTCGTACAAGATGCTTTTCCTTTTCCTGAATCATATAATCAAGCTAGCGTTGACAATGCATTTCATGCCGACCTTGTCGCCAAAGAAAATTCGATAGCATATCAGCGTCTCTTAGACGAAGCAGTAACTCCACTGTACGAGGGTAGTCAAGTCACAGCACTAGCTTCAATGCTTAGATCACTGCAGCTAAAACAGAGTTGCAATATGGCACACATCCTTCAACAAGTGGCTGCTGAAATTAACTACATGTGTCCGAAGATAACAAATACCCCGACTCATACAAAGCTATAAAAAATGCCTTAAAGAAGATCGGCATGAGTTACGAGGTCATCCACGGGTGTTACTATGGTTGCTACTTGTTTTACAAAAAAGGTAAAGACCTAAATTAATGTCCCATTTGCGGTGAGTCAAGATGGAAAGAAGAAAATACATGCGATGACAAACGGATTGCCCGAAAAACAGTTCGGTACTTTTCATTGGCACCGAGGTTACGGCGTCTGTATAGTTGCAAACATATTGCAAAGAAAATGCGGTGGCACAGGGAAAGAAGAGAATATACTGAATATCTTAGACACCCAGCGGATGGAGAAGCATAAAAAGATTTCGACAGGTGACGTATATATTTACAGTTTGTACACATATAATTTACTAAACTGTTAGTTTAATTATTTTCATATTAAGGAATTTGTCTCGTCATATTACAGGTCGCAACCGCAATTTGCCGCCGACATTAGAAACGTAAGTCTGGCTCTAGTGTCAGACAGGTTCAATTCATACTCTACTAGGGCGGTTTCCTACAACTGCTGGCCTGTTATTGCGATGCCTTATAATTTACCGCCTTTATTGTATGAAGAAGGAGTTTAACACTCTAGTCTTACTAATATCCAGCCCCAAGAATTCAAGAAAGACTCTGAATGTATTTATGAGACCACTGATTAATGAACTTAAGATGCTATGGGAGATGGAAGTTTCAACTTGGGATTAATACGGTAAAGTGACATTCAACATAAGGGCAGTCGTTATGTGAACCCACTACAAGAAACATAACCTTTGCCGGCGCGTTAAGTTAAACGCGTCGGAAAAAATCATCTATACCGACGCGTTATAACCACACACGTCGGTATAGGCACGGGGTTGTAAAACCATTCCGAGTACTTTTGCCGGCGCGTTAAAACGCGCCATTAAAAGTCATATATACTTTTGCCGGCGCGTTTATCTCAACGCGTCATTATAAAGCTGAAAATGGCGCCAAGCATTCCGAGTACGTTTCTTGGCGCGTTGAAACGCGTCGTTAAAAGTCATACAAAGTTTTTCCGGCGTGTTTATCACAACGCGCCATTATAGAGTTAAAAAAGGGCGCCTACCTCCGCGCCCTTCATTTATTTCGCGAAAATAATTATTTTTGTAAAAAAAAAAGGTTAAGAGTGTAAACCCTTCTCTCTCTCTCCATCGACGCCCATCTCCCTCTCTCTCTCCCTCATAGATGCCCATCTCCATCTCTCTCTCCATCGATGCCCATCTCCCTTGCCTTTTTACTTGAAACCCCTAAATCATCTCCTCAACAATACAAATCCCCCAATTCGTAATGATCCCTAAATCTAAAGTGAGGAAACAGTAGATGCATCTCTGTATTGTGATTTTGTTCCTCAATAAATTTTTCTTTTCCTCCATCGAAGCCTCACGGGCCTCACCTTCGTCTTCTGCACTACAGTCCTCCTCCGATCTATCCAAGGTAAAAATATTATTATTTTCTCTACTCTTTGTATTGTTTTGATTCTTTCAGACTAACCCTTCCTGTGAGACATGGATAGTCTACTCGGCTATTTTAGATTGGTTATGGTTTTGGCTATTTTAGATTGGTATATCTTACATATCCAAGTCAACTCGGCTATTTTAGATTGGTTATGGTATATCTTTTGCCCATTACCCAGGAACTGAATTCTTGTCTTGTAAAGACTATTATGCAACTGAATTCTCTTATTTTTTAAGGCCAGACAAGATTGGGCTCAAGAAATAATATATTAAAAAATTATACTACCATTATCAAACAATCTTCCTTGTTTTTCAACTCAAATGCACATATTATTTAGGATTTCTCATTTTAATTAGGGGTGTGTAAAAATAAAATCAGACTGAATAATAAAAAAAATTTCAAATTTTATATGTATAATAGTCTAGTTTGATCTAATTTTTAGTAAATTAAAATAGATTGATTTAATTTTCAATCTTATGTGTAAAAATTTATATAAAATCAGAATGAACCAATTATCTATATATATATATGTGTGTGTGTATTTCTATTTTTTCTTAACTAAGTGTCGTGTTCCCAAACCCCCAAAATCTGCTGCCATGACATGCTCTCCTCTTTGAGCAAGGCAATGCCCAAAATCTCTGACAAATATTTACTTACTCTCCTCCTCTTGTTATATTTAAGATCATCTCCGATAGTCTTTTTTATCTAAATAATTTTCTACGTTAAAAAAGAGAAAAAGAAAAAAAATGTTCCAAAAAATATATAGATATAACACTGACCAAAACAATGTCAGAAAACAAGTGCCATTCTTGTAGCATCACTCCATAAATTCAACTTATAAATATCAAATATTAGTAGAATAGTAAATGAAAGGAATTGGTTATGCTTATGCAACACAAGAATCGTTAAGGACTCAATATAGAAGTTAGTAAGAAAAAATGGAAGACCTGAAACATATTATTAATAAATTAACAGATTACCTATAAACATATTATTAAATTAAGATATCTCGAGAAAGAAAAAATAAACTACGACACTGAGAAACGAAAGGATTAGTTCAAAATTTAAATGAGAGGGCCTAAAACGAGCATACAAATAATTTTCTTGATACCTCACATCTGCAAAACAAAGAAAGAAAAAGAAAACACAAGCCACTACTTGCTCACTGAAACAACTACTGCACTTGAAATCCAACTACCCCAAAAGTCACAACCCACCGTCAAATAACACTTTTCCCCTTTATATGTATACATATATACATTAACCCCACACGTGAACTTTCTTTCCTAGGACCACTTTCACAATTCACATGCACTTCAACACAACAAAAATCCCCCACAACCCCCAGTTAACTCTCTCTCTCTCTCTAAAACCTCCCCTCTTTTTTTCTCTTTTTCACTCTTCTTTCTCTCTCTACCTCTTTCTTCTTCGATGGCTCTCCTCTGTTTCACAACAATTATATTTACACTTTTGATCCATTTTGAAATGGGTTCATCGGTTCTTCTAGTAGGTTTAAAGAATCACCACCATAATCCCCACCATAGAAGGCCAATACTCCAATCTAGTGGCACAGGTTGTGCTATATTAATTTTTCAGTATTAACTCCTACTAGCATGTAATTTCATAGACAAAGACCAAGAAAGGGAGGGTGTTTGGATCCTGTATAGGAGGATCATTATGATGCTGCAAGTAGGAAGGATATGCTTAAGCTACCAATTATATATGTTGCTAATGGAAGATGAGTGATACCAAGACCTGTCTCTACTAGTTAATCTTATAGATATTCATAACAAAATGCCTCCTTATGTGCCTCCTTATGGAAGATGAGTGAAAAGTGGAGTGTGGAGTTTGTGAGATGTGTGGTCGTGGAGACTCAGGATCACCTATTTTTTCTGTGTAGATTTCTCTAAGAGCTGTTTGGGGACAAGTACTAGATAGATTGGATCAAAGGTATAGCTGTAACAACTTGGAAAAAGAAATTGAAGAGGGTATGCAAAGATAAAAGGGAGACTGACTATGCTTGCTCGAAATGGCAGGATTGCCATGGCTGTGCGCTTCAGTCTACTGTATATGGCAAGAACTTAACCAAAGGATTTTTGTTAATAGAACTCATACTTTAGATAGAGTTACTAGAACTATAGAGTAGGCTGGTTGTGTAATTTGGGGTGGTTTCTTTTCTTTGTTGCTTGTACAGTTCTGATTCTTTAATATATACTGAACTTCACCCAATAATTCATTTCCTGCTAGAAAAATAATACTCGCTGAAATAACGGGCTGTTCAAAGAAGTGTATAAACACACACGCTTGTTAATCCAAGTGTAAAAAAAAAGAAACAGGGAGGGACGTACATACATGTTTTAAGTACATATATATGTATATATATTGGATCATTCAATAAAGATTAAAACTTTAAATCAAGGTTGCATATTGAAAGGAAGGAAATTAAGCAAAGCAGCTTAATTACCCTCTCTATTTATTAATTTATTTTATCTATTTTGTCCAGTACTTGACAACTTTGGGTTGTAGGTTTAAGTATATGTAGATTCCAGTCTCCAACTAATGTAGTTCTGTAAACAATTATTTTTCATTTTTCTTTTACAGATTAATTTAAAAAGGACGAATTAAGTATTTGGGTGGCTAAAAATTAACTATGCACCCTTAAAGGGAATCAACCCAGTTAAGTTGATTTTTAAACTTATTACTTTGGCCTTTGCTGTCACCTAAACATCTTTTTTTTTTCTTTTTTTTTAACACATAAAAAACCTTCACTATCAATACATAGAAAAGAGAGAAATTCAAGTTAGACAAAATAATAAGTTGAAGATTTAGATCTGAGTTAAAATTTGATAGCTTTGTTTAGTTTGCTGAACTTTCCTTTTATTTTATTCCTAAAGTAAAACTACTAAACCGAGTGTGATGTTGTTCTAGGAATTTCTCTGGAAATCTTTTAACAATTTTCAATTGTTTGTGATTTTAAGTGTGTTATTCTTATACTTGATTCATTTAACTTAGTTTGTCTGTCATAATTTCTCTCTCTGTCTCTTTTTTTTTTTTGAAATAACTTCTTATTACTCTGTGTGTGTGTGTGTCCCAATTTTAGAATTCATTATCGATTAACAATAGAAGTAATTACTGGTTTGTTCCTTCAGGTACTTGTTTTCAGTTGCAACCTTAAGCTTCAGTGAAGCCAGTTGTTTTCTGTGTGGCTGCATGGTTTGGAAAGGTGAGGTTGATCGGTAACATTGAAATCAATATTTAAAAGCGTGTTTTTCACTAATCTTTTTTTTGTGTTAAATCCTTGCATGAATTGTCTCAACCAGCTAACAATTATCTTCAATTTATTACCTTTTGGCTGGGTAACAATGTTCAATAATCACCAGCTAATTTGGGGGATGGGGAAGAGTACATAGAAACAAATTTGAAAAATGATCCAAATGAAAATATTTAATAAGCTTTTCAAAGAAATTCCTTTGGTGTCATCAAGTCAAATTCTTTATGCCAAATACAATGTGTATGATATACACACATATATACCCCCTTACAATTATCTGCAATTTATTGCCTTTTGGTTTGGTTCAAAATATTTAACTAGGTGAAATGTTTTCTTATACATTGAACTTTGTATTTTCTTCTCTATTTTTGCAAGGCGCTTTTTTTGGGTGGGATTAGCATCACACTTATAAATTAAGAATCCAATTCTGCGTTGGCTCGTGCTGTAGATCCGATTACTTCACTCGTGTGGTACGTGTCTATGCTGGATTGTGAATCAGCTTCACTCGTGTAAGTCTCATGTTATCTGTATAAAGTTTTGTTGCTTTGCGGTCTTATGTGGTTCAATGGTTGAGGTGCTTACACAAACTTTGTTGTAGTAGGATCAGTTGAATTAGCAGTAGTTTCTTATACGAGCTTTGTTGTCTCCGCCTCCTTGTCGTTTCTTCCGCCGTCGAACCTCCCGCTAAAAGGTAACATTTCAATGTATTGGTGCTGAAAACCCTTGATTTGAATATTTCCTAATGTATTTTATATGAATGATTTGGTTAGATATTAGTTATATACTAGATGCATCTGAAATACTTTCGACCATGGTTCTTCACGCTTTTAGAGGTTTGAGTCTTAAAAAAAACATTTATTGTTGATGCATTTGAACCCCAAGCCTTAAAATTGGTGATGGCTCTGCATGTTGTAGCTAGTAATTCTCAAATTATAAAACCATATGAAAAGTGTTTTAGCTGATGTCAACCATATCTAACCAAGCATTTGAATGTTTCTGGAAATAAATTAAATTCCATGAAATTGTTTTCCTTGGAATAATTATCAATGGAAAACACAAACTTAGGTAGGAGGTGATTCTTGAATTCCATTTTATATTAGATTAAGGTAAAGCAAGTAGTATAACAAAAAAAAAAACCACCAAACACGCAAATTATGAAATCTTGGGCATCTCCTAAGAAAAAAATTCAGCCAATATTAAAATAAATGGCAAGTTGTTATAAGAAGTAGAGAACCCAATTTCTGGAAAGAAAAAAAACACTAATTTTAAAGAACAAATTAGAGGAGCTCCAGGTTGAGATAATGATGCATATTGTTAATGTAATACACCACGAGCAGGTGTTAAGAGTTAAGAATTCTGTTTATTGAAAGAGCAATGTTCTACACGACTGTTTGTTCTGCTTAATCTGTACTTGTAGTGCGCACATTAACATAATCCATCAGAGATTAATCATCATAAAAAAATCACAAGAACAATAAAAATTCCAAACCAACGGGAAGCAAAAGGTGGTGCCACAACACAACTTATAACTATAATTACAAATGTCTTTTTGGTGTACATGCAAGTAAATTGTTCCTGTTACAGTATTGCTTTATATATATATATATATATCACAAGCTCCTAGTAAAATGATATACCAATAACAATATACTGCCCAATAAGGTAAGATTCATTTAGGAGATGATGAAAGAGCAGGAAACAAACCTACAGAGACACCCAACAACCCGCAAATACATACATGTTCAAGTGTTCATTATCGAAAGGCACAACACATAATCGAATTAGGAGAAAAGGAATAACAAAGAATGCTATTATAGGGCCTGGCATTATAACTACATTTAAATAAAAGATCTATCTTAAGACTGAACAAGTTTAACCCTCGTAAATAATTTGCTATGAACAAATCAAATTTTCATGAAGGAAAAACCCTCCAGAATTACGGAAAAAGGTAAATAATAGATCAAAATGCACCGATCAAATCACAAGTTGGAAACTCTATTGTCCAAAACACAAAACACATAAGTTCTTCGAATAGATCGTGAATCAAAATAGATCATATAATTAACAATTACGTTCGACAAACAAGCATGTTGATTATTCCTAAACTCTAGATGGGAAACGCTGCTGCCATTGCAGCTGCCTTTGGAGGAGGCTTGTCTCCTGGAATAAGTGGAACAATAATCTAGATTGTTCCTGCGCTCCAAAACTACCTTCGAAACCCAATTATCAATCGTACTTAGTATGTTGGGTAATCATTTGACTAGTTTATCTTAGTAGGTAAATGTTGTTAATCTGAGTTTTCTTAGTTTAAAAACAGTCCACTAGCTTTGATAGTTCAGTTCATTATGTTAGATTGATGATTATGTTTTCCTTTCCATTGCTTATATTTTATTGAAATTTAAGTTGCAGGTCTTCAAATACATGTGCGGCTTCCTTTCCTTGATACTTCTAATTTCCTGGATCATAACCTATGATTGACTTGAACTTATTGCCTCTCCCTTTTCTTTTGAACTATATTCTGTGTTGTGATTTGGACTAGGATTTGAGCTTTAATAAGCTAATTGGGGGAATTCCTAGCACAAGTAGTGTAAATTTCATTTGTGCGCAGTTTATTTCATTGGGAAGATATGTTATATTTTCTCAAGTATATATATATTTTTTCTTTTTCTCTATCCAGGATGCAATGGCACATTTGCGAGCTTCACAGCCAGTTGAGTCTGCTGGATCTGTTGAGTCTGCCAGTCTGGTGATGAGGTGGCTCAGCCGAAAGACTTAGAGATTATGACACAAGTCTTGGGCTCTCGATCACATCATCATAAGGGATATGGTTCTATGCCAAGGCTCAAGGCAGTTGGAGGGAGTCGAGCAACCAGCAGCAGAGGCACTTATCAGGACCACGAGAAGGACAAAGTTATTGCCACTCTCAAAGAACAAGTAGCTAGTCAAGCAGAACAATTGGCTAGTCAAGCACAACAATTGGCTGCTCACACCGATGTCCTAGCTCAATTGCAAAAATTCATACCGGGATTCCAGTATCAGCCCCAAATGGGACCTTCAAGCGCCGCTTCCAACAATCCTTCAAATGATTAGGATATTGATTTTGTTGCTTTTGATTATGTTTTGTTCATTTTGTATTGACTTTTTAAGACAGACTTTTTAAGACAACAATATGTGTGTTACCATCCTATTATATATATAAAACTTATCATTTTGATTATTGTGATATTAGTTCAGTCTAGCATTTTTTATTAATATTAAAAAAATAAAATTATCCAGGGCATTTGTATTTATAATTAATTTTTATAAAAAAAATAAAAATTCTTTTATTTTTCCCGGCGCGTTTCAATAACGCGTCGGCAAAAGTCATTTCCTAAATTGCGATTTTGACTTTCCTCGGCGCGTTCCAATAACGCGTCGGCAAAAGTCATTTCCCAATTGCGATTTTACCTTTCCCCGGCGCGTTAGCACCCCAGCAAAAGTGATCTTTCCCGGCGCGTTTCAATAACGCGTCACCAAAAATTGGAATATTTTCCGGCGCGTCCGTAACGCGCCATAAAAAGATATCTTTACCGGCGCAGTCAACGTGCCAGGAAAGGATCCAATTACGTTGGTAAAAATGTGTTTTCAATACAAGATGTCATACATTTTTTAATGGCGCGCTGATGTATACCGGCGCGTTTTCGCGCCACGAAAGAACACTTTTAACGACGCGTTTAATTTTGCGTCGTTAAAAGACTGTATGTTACTTTTACCGGCGCACTTTTGCTGGCGCTCATTGCCGGCGCGAAAACGCGTCGCTAAAGATTTATTGACTTTTCCCGGCGCGTTTTTTATACTTTTGCCGGCGCGTTGAGGCGCCACTAAAGGTCTTCATTTTTGTAGTGACCATCAGCGACTTTTTAGGACTAGGAATGCTAAGAGGTATTCAGACAAAAAGGTACAAGACATGTCCCATATATTTGGACAATATTGTTGCGGTTCACAATAATAGAAGGATGTTATACCAGAGCGCGCGTAAATGGCTATCTGAAGATCACCCTTATCGGAGACGATTAGAAAAGTTTAATAAGGAACCATAGCTCAAATCCGCCCCACAAAGAAAGTCGGCACGTCAAGTTCTTGAAGCTACCAACAGTTTTTCTTACCCTCATAATTATTTGCATCCGCATCCTGACTTTAAACAGGTACGGCTCAAACTAACATTAGTTGTGATATTGTAATAAATTAATTTATGATATTGTAAATTGATAAGTTGTGTTGTACTTAATGTCAGTCAACTAAAAAGAGACTGTGTTGGACTCACGTCAGTATATTGTGGGAACTGCCTTACTGAACATCATCGACTGTAAGACATGCATTAGATATGATGCACATTAAAAAAAATGTATGTGACAATATTTTGAGCACCGTTTTAGGTCTCGATGGAAAGACTAAGGACGATCTGAAATCTCGATTAACTCTAAAGAAAATGGGCATACGCATCAATCTTTGGCTGATGACAGGACCGTTAAGAAAAGTGACGCTACCTCAGGCATATTACACAATTCGTCCTAAGGATCAGAAGGACGTATTTGATTGAGTTGCAACAGTTAAATATCCAAGAAGTTATGCTGAAAGCCTAAAGAGTAAAATCTAACCGTCTGATAAAAAAAAATTCAGATTAAAGACTCACGATTGCCATGTCATGCTTCAGCATGTTCTTCCTGTGGTTATCCGACCATATTTGGGAAGGGACGTCGCCGATGCTTTAGTAGAGTATTGCAGATTCTTCCAGACAATTTGCGCCCGAGAGTTGAAAAAATCAATTGTACATAATTGAAGAAGTTCAGAACCTCATTGATAGTATTTGATAGAAGTTCATTCAGCATTAAAATCAGTGTTGTCCATCTTTTAAAAACTCCATTAAATTTCAAGTTACATATTTTAAAAACTCCGTTAAATTTCATGCTTAACAATAAGAGGCCAAAGCAAATCTGCTGATGTGTATCTGTTTATTGCATTATAATAATTTGTTGCTGTATATCGGGTTATAATAATAATTATTATGATTATTAAAATAATTATTACTAAAAGATAATTGGTCAGGTTATAATTATAATACAGATTAGCTTATTAAAATTATTAAAATTAAATTACTATTAAAATAAAAAAATATTAAAAACTCTTGGGCGACGTATTTTTTATTTGTACGCCACCTAAGTTATTTTGAAAAGTAAATTAATTGTTGAGTGAAACAGGACATCACTTCTCAACTACTAATTTAGTGGACCATGTCTCGGTACAGGTCCAGCCCATGAAATAAACAGTTCCTCACAAAACTGAATTCCGCAGTGTAGTAATTACTGCTTGAATAGAATTTCCCCTTATCTAACATTTGAACACGCAAGAACCCTATTTGCTAAAACATCCTATTAATGGCTGAGTCGCTCTTAGAATCTATTAAATCACTCATTGAAGATGATGTGAGAATGAAATTTGTGACAGGCATTTTAACAAGCTTTAGGTGATTCTCCAGCTGCAACTCCACCAACACGTTGTATGAGAACCTTAAGTGATGCAACAAGGGAAAAACATCTTGATTACTCGTCTGAACATTCTCTTGGAGTTCCTTGAGGATAAAAAAATCTTCCAAACCAACACTAAAACCTTCAGAATAACATTTTTTCTTCATAAGCATCGGTTGTACTGAAGAAGCTCAGAACCTCATTGATAGTATTTGATAAAAATTCATTCAGCATTAAAATCAGTGTTGTCCATCTTTTAAAAATTCCATTAAATTTCAAGTTACATATTTTAAAAAATCCATTAAATTTCATGCTTAGCAATAAGAGGCCAAAGCAAATCCGTTGTTGTGTATCTGTTTATTGCGTTATAATAATCTGCTGCTGTGTATCGGATTATAATAATAATTATTATGATTATTAAAATAATTATTACTAAAATATAATTAGGCAGGTTATAATTATAATACAGATTTGCTTATTAAAATTAAATTACTATTAAAATAAAAAAATATTAAAAACACATGGGCGACGTAATTTTTATTTGTACATCGCCTAAGAGTAACATATGCGACGTACAAATAAAAATTATATCGCCCTAAAGGTTTTCCCCGTTAAATTTTCACGAAAATTTAAAATATTCTAAAATTTTGAAATTCACTTAGGCGTCGTAGGTAATTAAATTACGTCGCTTAGGTTATGTCATAGGCGACGTAATTAAATACCTACGTCGCCCAAGTGAATAGAATAAATTAAACCCTTCACCCCAATTTCATTTTTCCGTGAAACAATCTCCTCCCTTTATCTCTCAGTTCTCCCTCCTCCATCATTTCTGACCACCACCACCTCGAAACCCTAGCCCCCATTTCCGATCACCACCGCCCTCGCTCACCGCCACCATTGTCCACGTAAGATTTATTCCCATTTGCCTCTCTTAAATCTCAATCCCATTGTCGTTTTTTAGTTGATTGCTAATTAATTAATATCACTTCTTAAATAGTTAATTATTCTGTTTTGAGTATTCAAATTCAGTTTAGCTCAGTTTGATGTGTATTATAGTTCAGTTATTGTATCACGTATGCTCTGTTTTTGGGTTTTATGCTTGACTAATTCATCACAAACACATGTTTAGCATTTGGATAGTTATTCCGCCCATGTCCACCCTTATTATGGTGGCTAAGGATTCATAGTTTGTATGAAAAAAAGTTAAGGTTGTGAAATTATCGCTTTGTGTAAAGAAGGAAAAAAAACAATTTTTAAAGTGTAAGATATGAAAACATTTAGGATGTGTTATGAAACTTCAATATTAATTCCATGCCTTAGAATTGGAACTAAAGAAAAGTTAGTCTAAACTTTTAACTAAACATGACTCCAATTCCAATTATAAAGCTTAAAATTAGAGTTACCAACCACACTTAGGATATCAAAAATTTAGGTTCCCATACTTTAAATAATACATATACTCCACCGATAGGGACTTACATGTTAAGGTCCTAGGGGTATTCTACCCAAAATGTATATAGATACTTTATGGACATCTTATGCTCGCAGCTCACTGAATGCCCACCTAAAGTCCAACTATTGCTATTTGTCCAGATTTACAGCATGTACACATACTTAAGTGCACTGCTAAGAATGTGGACATTTATGGAATTTTTCTACATAGAAAAAAAAATGATTTACATGGAATCATTTGACATGGAAATTTTTTCCAGGGAGAAACTAAGCTAAAATGAGTTCTACCCTGGAAATAATAATGCAATAGAAAACATCAAAAATGAAAATATCATATTTTGGTCATGCTCATCGGATTCCCACCTAAAATGAGTTCTACCCTAAACTAAGTGTTCACAGATACTTCTCATCGGATTCCCACCTAAAGGATAAGTATTGATGTGTGTTCCTATATACAAAACATACACATACTTGAATGCACAGGCTACAATTAGGACTAATACCATAATTTACAAAAAAAAATTGGTTTCTTGTTCAAAAATTAAAAAACCAATTGACTTCTGGCATTCTAATAAACCTTTAGGTAAATCTTCAAAACTCTGCTACTTTGGGAAAAGTGTAGGTCTGCGTGCACGAATTAAAGAAATGCTCTCTTCTTTCATGTCTTGCCATTCCAATGGGAGACCCATTTACATGAAGGGTCCTTTGGTGATACGTTAACCTCAATGGTTGTATGTGTGTAGATCCTTTATGGACTGCATATCTCATCAAATACCCACCTAAAGCCTACATGTTACTATTTGTCCATATTTACAGCAAGAGCACTACTTAAGTGCACTGCCAAGAATTAGGACAATTTTATTTACAATACATGCATGTGGGCAACCAACCCACACAGAGTTGTCGAAAAGAATGAAACGTGTGGCATTTCAATAAAACTTTAAGTAGTAAAAATAAAGTGTGTGCGAACAGGGGCTTACTAGTTAGTTATCCTTCCAAAGTACAGTAATTCTGGACTTGTTAGCATTTCTATGTATGACTTATTTTACATAAAAAAATGCCCAAGATTGGATATTATTTTTCTTTACACTAACTTTTCCCTTTCACATGAAATCCAAAAACCACCTCCCTCCAGCTTGTTTCATATGTGAAAAATCGTTCCTTCTAAGGAATTCAATTATTGTCCATGTATACCAGTCAAACGCAACCCTATATGCTTTCTTTGCATAGGAATCGGGATTCCTAATACCGGCATATCTCACTGCATTTCAAAAAAAATAAATGTAGGAATACCCAATGCTGTTTCTCCCGCTACACTTTGGCGGGAATAACAAATGCTATATGCACAAAAAAAATACTCTAAAAAATAGGGTTGATTGATTAAGAACTGGACCTGAACAACAAATAGTTAGAATAACTAATTTGTCGACCGATCAGTAACAATCAAGTGCGTGTGGTGGGTCTTAGTGTGTCTAGCATTAGATGTGGCACAAATTGGACTACGTAAGCAACCAAAAATATATGTCATAAATCATGAGTTTGCAAATGTATTCAATCCAAAATAAAGTGAAGAAATCAAAAGAACGAATACCAAAGAAACAGACAATATAATGAATTCAAAGCTATAGAAATCAATCAAAAAACTAAAAAGCACGTACCTTTAGAACCACCATGAGGGGTATAAAGAGAGGAGATTGAGAGGAACAGTAGGCGGAGATAAATTGCTACCTCGGGCCCCTCACCTGGTCTCAACCTTATAATCGTCGGATTTGCACCCATAGCTGAGAATCTTATACAAAGAGAGAGAAATATATATATATATATATATTGTGTGGCGCTCTGTATAACTATAAAGAGTTGAGGAGGAGGAGAGACCCTAATTAACGCCGAATTTAACCGTCCTGGAGTATTCCGTTACTTGCTCTGCTCACAGCAGTTAAGTGCCTCAAATTTCATAATTTTTCTTTTTCTTTGCCACAAAAAATCTCGCAGTGGGATTAATTTTTGTTTAAGAAATTTTTAAGGTTGTTCTGTTCTGGTCACTCCCAGAGCACCCGCAATTTTTAGACATGTACCTTTAGGTGAAAATATTTGCCAAATTAAATATGTTTAGCATTCAGATCTCCATTGTTTAAACAAACTTGTGGTTTACAAGTTGTTGTAATTACTTTGTAGACATACAAGTTGGGTTTGTATTCGCCATATCGATTTTGTGTAAAACTACCCAATTGTTTAGGCTATATATATATGTCTAATTAGTTATGTGTTTTGATTAAATTAAAGCACGTATATCTGTTTTTTTAATTGGTTTTTTTTTTAAATATATATATATATATATATTGTAATGTGTAAAATGAAGCTTTATATATATATTGATCTTGAAGTTTACTGTTCTTATGTTTCTTTCAATTTCAATTTCGATTCAATTCAATTTCAATGTCAGTTCAATTCAATTTAAATTCAAGTCAGTTACAGTATTCTTATGTTTCTTTTTTAATATATGTCAGGATGCCTCCGAAAGATTCAGCCGCAAGGAAGAAACCTCGTGTAGAGCTGCGCGAGGAGCTCGATCTTGCCCTGCTGCAGCAGCAAGCCTCGCAGGCCCCCCAGGCTTCGCAGCAGGCGCCCCAGGCCTCTAATCAAGTGCCGCAGGCATCGCAGCAGGCGACTCAGGTCGATGGACCACCGGTCTTAGCGCAGGAGTCGCCGGTCCTGCCGCTTGTTTTGCCCCTCCCTTTCGCTCATTCGACGACCGGCAGCACGGGCCCCGCACCACCCACACACAACATTCGCTGCACTTTTGCTACTACTCACGTGCCAACCGACTCAGGTAAAGTTATTAATTAGATTTTTTAGTTATACGCCGACAATTATATTAACTTTACATAATTTACTGAATAAATTTTCTTGTAATATACAGATACCACCGCCAGCGCCTC
The DNA here is from genome assembly GCA_021464415.1 of Lonicera japonica. Lineage (NCBI taxonomy): Eukaryota > Viridiplantae > Streptophyta > Magnoliopsida > Dipsacales > Caprifoliaceae > Lonicera > Lonicera japonica. The sequence continues at coordinate 75,737,546 of CM038469.1, read as the reverse complement.
CTCGAGTAATAAGAGGAGAGGAATCATACTCAAGAAGAAAACGACGACGATCTCGAAAGGAAATGGCAGGACCCTGATGACCTATGAGGATTCGATTAAGGGGCCGCCCTTCTTAGTTCGCTCCCGGTTTATGACGGACCTCTCGGCTTATATAAAAGACCGATATCCGATACTCCATCCGATGTGGCATGACCTTCCGGTGACAGCGGACGAGGTAAATAGATTTTTATCGAAAAGTTTTGCATTTTTCTTTATTTTTTTATTGTTTGTTATTGTTTGTTATTATTTCAAATTACTAATATTTCTCTCTGCTATTTTGCTTTGTAGGTGAACTACGATATTGATCATCGGCGTAGGGAGCTCACCGGCTTAATAGACGAGAAAGCCTCCAACCGGTTCAGGCAGTGGAAGTCTTCCTGTCACGCAAACTGACAGGAATTGGGAGATTCGCCCCTTCATGTTGAGTTCGCACATCGGCCTGCGGAGTGACAATGGTTGTGCAACCATTTCAGGGATCCCGAATTTCAGGTAAAATTAATTAATTTGTCTAACTTAATTTAAATACAATTGAATATTCTAACAGTTTGTATCTTATGTATCTTGCAGAGGCGGAGCAAACAAATGAAAGCGGTCCGGGCCTCGACAAACAAGAGGCCCCACAGCAAAGGGACCAAGCCTTTTGCAACTCGAACTGATGAATACACGAAGAAAGGCGAGCAAGCTACTTACGCAAAGACGTACATACACATGCACAAGAAATTCGATCCCGAAGGCACGATAAGTTTATTATTTATTAATTCATTACATTTATTGCTAGTTATTTGTAATAAGAAATTCGATCCTTATGCTTAATTATTTGTAATAAAAAATTCATTAATTATATTTATTGCTATTTGTAGTCGCGAGTTCAGCAGATGAGCGACGAGACGGTTGCCTCTTTGATGGCGAGTATGCCTCCGATCGAGGATACATCGGATGGCTCCTCGCCGAGACTCTCTGTTGATGTAGAGATCGAGCTTATGGAGAGGGTGATCGGTCCTTCGAGAGGGACCAGGGTTCCCGGCTTAGGCAGTGGCATCGCCAAACAGCCGAGGACGAGAGGACCATCACAACCGGAGCCCCGAAACGCCGCGATTGAGGAGGAGTTCGCCAAACTTAGGACAAATCAAAAGGAACTGGAGGAGCATCTTCAATAGGAAAGACGTGATCGGCAGAAGCACAAGAGGCAGCTCGACAGGGAACAGCAAAATCGAGATAGGGAGTGGCTAGAGTTCGAAACGAAGGTACAGGCCCAGCTTGCAGAAATGGCAATGCATATGAAAATGAGGGCTCCACCATCCGATGGCTCCAACACAGGATAGTTTTAGGTTTATTTTCTTATTGATCAATTTTATATGATTGTAAAGTTTTTAAAACAATTTTGTAAGACATTGCTATGATTTATAAACGTTTTAAACATTTAATTGAATGCTTAGATATTTGAATGATTGAATACTTAGACATTTGAAAAATTGAATGTTTTGATATTTGAATGAATGAAAAATATGAACGATTGGGCAGGATGTTTGAATGAATGAAACTGATTTGTAATGCAGGTTATTTGTATAGAAGTGCAAGTGTGGGGTGCACACAGAAACAGGCAATTTCTATTATTATTTTAATTTACTTAGGCGACGTAAGTACAATAAGTACATCGCCCAAGTAAGAAACCTAGGTGACGTAATTATTTAACTACGTCGCCTAAAGTCCAGTCAAAGTCAACTATGTTATGACCTTAGGCAACGTATGTACAATACGTACGTTGCTTAAGTAAGAAACCTTAACGACATAACTATTTACCCACGTCGCCTAAGGTCAGAGTAGAGTTGACTTTGACTAGACTTTAGGTGACAGTTAAATAATTACGTCGCCTAAGTTTCTTACTTGGGCGACGTACTTATTGTACTTACGTCGCCTAAGATCCTGTCAAAGTCAACTTTACTTTGACCACATAAACAACGTATGTATTTGTTACGTCGCCTTGGATTTTTCTTAGGCGACGTAATTATTTGTTTACGTCGCCTATTACCTAGGGCGACAAAGCTTAGGAGACGTACTTTAGGCGACGTATCCTACGTCGCCTAAGATACGGACGACGTATATGTATACTTGGGCAACGTACAATCTACTTCGCCTAAGTGACCTTTTGAGATATTGATATTATCTGCAATACAAATAAATAAATAAATAAAAATGATGATAATGCATTTTATGTTTAATTGATATTCTACAAAATATATATTTTTTTCACGTAACCTTTATTTAGTCTGTTTTCTACGGTTGGGAGATTAGCTAGTGCACACATTTGTTTATATATAATTTCCAAATTTTGACAGCAAAATATTGAAGCAAACCTGCTTTCTTTAATGCATTCATTCTTAGATCTCTATGACATCTTTTCTCCCTGCGTCTACCGCTACATGATATATCATCAACCCTCTTTTATCTTTAACCCTAGCACATTCGCCAATAATATTTGCAACTTGATCTGCTGGCAGACCATCTTCAACAGACTTGAAAGATCTAACCACCTGAGTATAAAACTTCATCTGAAAATTTTGAGAAAATCAATAGTAAATTAACCGATTAAAAAATGTAAAACAACATTAAATAAATAATGAATCATATAAACAGAATGGAAATTTCAACATCAGTTTGTAATATAATTTTCATCGAAAAAGTGTACCTCATAAAATAAAACTATATCATTTACAAATTATACTATTACTTGTGTTAACAATGAAGATATACAAAAAAAGGGGAAAAAGAAGTTCATAAATTGTTTGCTCGTATTTTCTAAGAGTCAAAAAAACATCTAAGAACGTCTGGAAGGAATATAATAATGGTAACAATAGCAATAATAATTATAATTAAGAATTATATTATTTTTAAGATTAATAGAATTTAAATTCAAAAAGCAAAGAATCACCTATAATAAAAATGTAAAAGAACATTAAATAAATTATGAATCATTATAAACAGAATGGAAATTTTGACATCAGTATAATTTTCATCAAAAATGTGTATCACATAAAATCAAATTATTATATCATTTACAAATTATACTAGTATACTTGTGTTGATTGCAACAATGAAGTTATATACAACGAGGGAGGGGGGAGTTCATAACTTATTTGCTCGTATGTTCTAAGAGTCAAAAAACACCTAAGAATGTCTAAAAGGAATATAACAATGGTAATAATAGCAACAATAATTATAATTATAATTAAGATAATAATGATAGAATTGCAATAATAAGTATAATTAAGATTTATATTATTATTTTTTTAAGATTAATAGAATTTAAATTCAAATGGCAAAAAATTACCTATATATCTGTAAGTTTTGTCGCGGAGGTCAAACAAAGCCAGCAATCTAATCGAAGACATTGTGACGCTTAAATGAACACTCTGAAGTTAATTAGGGTCAACAGGTGCTGAACTTTTATAGGGTTGACATTTAAGCCAAACATCACATCAATCGATGTGGGATTGTTAGTGAAAGTAAGCATTTTGCTTTTGAGGACAAAAATAACCGATGTGGGAATTTCTCAAACTCCCAGCAATATAACAAGTAAAAACTATTCAAATTTCCTACAATATAACAACCAAAATAGTACTCAAATTTCCAGCATTATTAACATTTATCATATATATAAGTAATCATAGATCCTGTCAACAGCCAACCATTTCTAGTTAAGCTTTCAATATGTATGTATGTATATATATATATATATATATAAGATAGATCGAGAGAGACCAATAAAGCGAGAGAGAGAAATAGAGCAAGAGATAGAGAGAGCGTACACGTACCAGTGGCAGATGTAGTGGCGGGCAGTAGACCAGAACTCATTTTGGTGGGTGGACGGCGAGAAAGAAAGAGCTACAAAGCCGAAGCTTTTGCGGGACTTGGGGTGGGCGGCTGTGAAGAAGAGTGAAGAGCGAAAGTGGGAAATATTTTTAGGGCTACGGTTAGAATGTTTGCATAAGTTAGGAAAAAAGCTATATAATATATGAAAAATGATAACATTTATCCAACACAAGTTAAAATTATTATAAATAAAAATAATAAAATTTTATATGTAAATTTGTACCATATTTAATGTAAGTTGAGAGTTAATTATTTTAAAAAATGGGTGTTTAACATGTGCCCTTAGGACACACATTAATATGACTTATAATATATATTTAAATACTTGATCCGATCCGATTTTTATGCGATTTTTTCTCCTTATACTAAAGATCGAATCGTTTTAATTCGGTCCACTTAAACTTGGACCGGACCTGACCGTTCTACATACTAAGACCTTAAAAAACACTATAATTCGATCTAGTCCGGTCGGTCCATTCGGTCCGATCCAATTTTTGCACACCCCTAGTTTTGAGTGAAAAAAATAAATGACAAGAATGTGAGGAAAAAAATATAAAAAGGATGGAAAAAGGGCTACCCTGTAGGATAACCGAAAACTCCAAATGAAAATAGCTGGCCTCCACCAAAGGAGAAAGCCCTCCATCAAAAGAGAATATGCTTGTACAAAAATATCACAAGTATAAATGCAAAATTGCATGATTTTAGAGAAAAATATTGCTTCTAAAAGAGAAAAGAATTAGTTGAAAAATAATGCTTTAGATGCTTTCTAACTTCTTTTGTATATGGATGCACGAGTGTTTCAAAACCCATATTATTTGATAGCGTTTTGTATGATCCATATTTATAATACAATGTGGTATATATATATATATACTTGTACTTTATGTTGATTAGCGTATATATGCTGAATTATTGATAAATTGTTATATGCATAAGTACATGTATCATATTAATAGAAATCACATATATCTTAACTTAATTAATATATTATGATATGATACGTGTTACATAGCAATGCTTGTCAAGTAGTTGTGTTAAATAATTTTTTAGGCAATTTTGCTCTCGAAACTCCAAACCAAATTCATAATAGATGAGAGTTGGTGATGAAAGGTTTCCAAGGTTTAGCTAGAAAGTTTTGTGATTAGCGTATATCTTTACTAGCAAGAATCTATTTGCTTAAACATGATATACAATTTGCATTAATTAATAGTATTTGATTTGCATGAATCTTGTTTTATATACTTTGTTGCTTTTCATTCTCATTTCTTTGTCTATTCTTATGACACAAATACTAATTAAAGCACAAAGTAAATCTTTCCTACTCAAAATATTCTTATATTTAAGCCCATGCTTCTCAAGGTTTTGTTTACTGGTTATATGCAGGTTATTATAGATTATATTATCACGACCTTCATTAAGTGAAGTAGCTTGCAGCAAAAACCTAGAGTAGGTATGTCTTTGAGTCAGCGTCCGTAATATATGGACTAATTTGACTTGGTGTTTGCAATTGAGATATTATAGACATCGCATCAAAGGCGTCTATATTAATTGTATGTGTTTTGTCATCCAAATAGCCAAATGGGGAGATTGTTAGGTTTATATTTTTTGCCAGCTTAGTTCCAATGCCAAAAATATTTTTTCGTTGTAATTGTTTCGATCAAATTGAAGATTTGAAGATGTGACAATTAACGAAAGCTCGTCGGAGTTATTGGATGCATCATACATAATTCAAGACCTAAGGTAAGTTAGTTATATGGTTTCCTTCAAAATATATGTGGTGGTTAAGTGTTAAAATCGAAATCGAAAAGCTTTTTGAATCAAACTTACATTTTGTCTTTTTACCGTATTTTTCTCAAGCCCTTTGCATTCTTTCAAAACAAAAAAATGGTAAAACTTTTTTTTTTGACATTTTAACATGTTCCATAGGTTACCTCTTAAATTTGGGTCGAATCGAAATTCGAACAAAGTTAAAACAACGAAAAACGAGTAAAATAAAGAGAAAAACCAAAACTGACGTAAAAAGCAGAGAAGTGTCGTAAAAAGCGGACTGGTACAAGTTTTTCAGAGGTGTATTGTTCCAACATAAAAAGTTTCCAGAATTTGAATTCTTAAATTCGGACTGGAACACTTTTTGCTAACTTGTATCAGTCTAGCAGTAAATTACTGTGCACGTATTTTTTATTGTAAAAAAATCATTTTTAAGTGTTTTAAACTTATTCTAAAGAGGATTTTGACTCAATGTTTTTCTATAAATATAACCCATTGGTTTAGAACAAAAAGACATGATTCTTGAAAGATTTTTAAGGCAAAAAATACCCAATCGCTATAATCAATTTTTGAAAGTCTGAAACACCACCTAAATTTTGTTTACATGCCATGTAAATTCTATTTATACATGAAAAAAGCTAGAGAGCTTTGTCCACAAGACAAAGCCGACAAAGCTGAGATTTGTCTTGTAAACAAAGGTACATATACCTTTTTCTACATCATTGTTTTCACTCTATTGGATAAAAAAATATCGGGTCGATCTAATTTTCAGATATGTTGTTCTACATAATGGAATGCAGTTACTATCCAAATTTGAGGTCGATTGGAGTTCGAGAAGGTTTCATTTTGTTTAATCGAGGTGAACTACTAGTCGAATCAATTTCCGGTGATTCTGCCATCAGATTGAACTGGTTTTTTAGTATGTTGCCCCTATCAGCATTGTGTAATTTCTTTCCAAGTTTTAAGTAGATTATAGTCCAAAAAGGTTTCCGTTCAAATATTTTGTAAGACAGATGATTTTCGATTTCTGAAAGTCTGTGATCACTAACTCTAGTTATCCTTGTAGCTTTTTATCCATGAATCCTTCCTACTTCCTCCTTCACTCTGAATCAAATGTGCAAAGTATGCATGCGTGCATGAATACTTGTGCCTGAGTGCGTACTTATTTTCGGGAAATTGAATTCTTGCAATGGTTGCAAAATGGGGTATTCACAGAAAAATGTAATGCATAGCGAAATAAATCCACATTGTTAAATTAATAATTTAAAAATATACCTTATGTGCTAGCTTCAACTTAGGGGGTGTTTATTATTGCCTCTGAATGCTTAATATGAGAGTTTTAAGTATTCAGAGATGCAATAAGCTGTTTGTTTTTTAAATCATTAAGAGGTTAACGGCTATTTTTTTTTATTAATTAAGCATTCAAAAGCATCAACCATGTTCAATGCTTAATGCTGAATTTAAATTGTTGTTTTAAACAAATACTTAATATTTAGAGTTTCATTTAGAATGAAAAACAAACATCATTTTTAGAGTTTGAATTCAGTATTCAACACTCAGCATTTAGTAATTAGTATTCAATAATCAAAGGTTAAAGAAATCAAATACGCTCTAAATCGATATTTATTTGTGCCTTTTCTTTCTCAATGAGAATCGATCCTAATACTAATTTTTCTTTCCTTACTACCATTACAAATTATGATTTGACTCATCAATTTATGTTTTTTCCTTCGTTTATAAATGACCAGTTTCTTCCACAAGCTCTTCTTTTATTTATGAATTTGCTGATTTTTTTTTGTTTTAGTTTATTTGTAATTATCCAATAATTTATTTCATCATAATATTTTTTTTATTGTTTTTAATTTTTATTATATCTATAAATTTACGGCCATAAGAGATTTACATATTATTATAACATGCCCACACATATTTTTGATAAACAATTAATTTAGTGTGAAATTTGGTAAAGTAATTATATTTTAAAATGTTATTATTATTGTGAAATTCTTATTAAGACATTTACAAATCTTATTATTATTGTGAAATTTGGTAAACTATTTATATTTTAAAATGGTGTACCTCTTAATGCTCAAAATTCAGTATTCAAAATTAATACCTACACTTGTTGAACTAATATACAATTTAATTGAAGTTTTATTTCACTAATCCAATAAATGTGTGTGTTCGTGTGTAGTATCAATATATAAATATTTATTTATTTATACTTCATTTGATAGTAACATGAAAAATGATAAAAAAAAAAAATAAAAAAAAATAAAAAGGGACAATTGATTTGCATGAAAAGTTGTAAATTAAGTTGAGACATGTAGTGTGATTCTCTCCACCTTATACTCCATTTTATGAGTATATGCCATCTATCTTCCTTATTTTTTGTAGCAAATATTTCTCACCCTAAAAAAAATTCCATATGCCTCAAATTATTTTGAGTAAACTATGCAAATGGCCCCTAAACTATTGATATTGTTTCACTTTGGCTCTCAAACAAAAATTTGCCTTATTTAAATACTTGAACAATTTACCAAGTTTCAAATTTACCCTTCCGTCCAATTTAAGCGTTAACTTGGAAGGAATCAAGGGCAAAATTGTCATTTCATTTAGATATTTTAAAAAAATAATTTTAATTAAATTTAAAAAATATTATGAAAGAAAAAATAAAAAGGAAAAAGAAAAGAGAGACACACCCACCTCCTCCTCCTCCCCGCCTCTTCTTTTTCTTCATCATCAATTCTTCCATTTTTCTTCATCTATTTTGTGGATCTTAATATTTATTATATGCTAATTTGGTTACAACTATTTTCAACAACTGGTATCCACCTTACGATTTTGCCACCAGAATGGAATAGCGCATCGAGATTTAAAGCCACAAAACCTACTGTTAGATGAATCTAATAATATTAAAGTCTCTGATTTCGGACTATCGGCCTTGCTAGAACAACCCAATAAAGGTCTTCTCCACACGACTTGCGGAACTTTGGCCTACACGGTGCCGAATGTGGTCCGGAGAAATGGCTACGACGACACACGAGCCGATGCGTGGTCTTGTGGTGTAATTTTGTTCGTCATTTTAGCCAGATATCTGCCGTTCAACGATAGCAATTTACCAAACATGTATCGAAAAATCTACCACTGAGAATTCAATATGCCCAATTGGATTTCGAAGCCGGCTCGGAACTTAATATATCGATTACTCGATCCGAATTCGGTTACTAGAATGAGCATTGAAGAAATTATGAGTAACAATTGGTTTAGAAGGTTTCTAAAATCACATCCCTAGATCCGGTTATCAAATTCCGATTTGGCGAGTTGAAATTAGTTGCTGGCGGGGAGGAAATTGAAGGGGTGAATTGAGGGGAGTTGAAATTAGGGCTTGAAGATATTGTTCTTTCATGGTATGAGGAAGTTTGTTGAATCGAAGAAATAGAATGTATGTAGGAAAGTTGTATAGTAACTTTAAAGACACTGTTTTTCATTTTTAGGTTAAAAGTTTCTTCTTTTTTGTTTGTTCCAGTGGTGGGAAAGTTTGCTTTGTTTGTGATAGAGTGGAAGGGAGGCGGGAAGGATGTGGTGGTGGGTGTTTCTCTTCTTTCTTTGTTCTTTTTTCCTTTTTTTTTCTTTTATAATATTTTTTAAATCTAAATAAATTATTTTAAAAAAACTATCTAATTGAAATGACAATTTTTTAAATCTAAACCGAGGGACAGAGCTAAACGTAGTACAAAACTAGAGGCTGAAAAGTGTTTGTTACTTTTGGAAATCATTTTCCTTTAACCAAATGGGTGCTGTACTGCTGTCTAAAAAATTAATTTACACACCCGTTTTTAAGCAACCTTTGCTTAACTTTTAAAATCAGCTAAATGACGATTCAAAAACTGGTTTGGCTACCAATTTTGATTATATTGTTGAAGATGCTCTTAGGCTCCGTTTGATTGCAAAGATGGAAAAGGAAAATAAATTTAGTTGGTTTGTGTGAAAAGATAGAAAATAAGGTGAGAGATATTACTCATTTTATGAGTATATATCTTCCATCCTTCAATGTTTTTGCTCACCACCAAGCAAAGAAAAATTCTACATGGAAAAACTTAAAAATCAAGAGGATATCACATCTATCACTCAACTTATTTTCTATCTTTTCACCTAAACTAACTCAATTTATTTTCCTTTTCCACCTTGCAATCAAACGGAGCCTTAGTTTTGATTACAAAGTTCAAATTTGCCTATGGGCTACAGTTATTAACTCTGGATTATATCATTGAACGAGTTTTCATGACAACCTTCTAATTTTGATTTAGCCATATTAGAGATACTCTGCTATTTTGGCCGGCCAGCACCAAAAACATTACCACACAGATCTATCATTGCTTAAATAAAAAAAAATTAAATTATCAAGCTATACTCTACGAGTACTTTCAAAACAATATGAAATCGGGAAAATTTGTTATATTTAAAACATGAATTAAATATTTTAATTGGGTAAAACATTGTCATTTTCATGGTTGACGGTAGTATTACCGAAATTTTATAGCCTGTTTGGTTGCGTAAATTACCTAATTTTAGAATTAGTTAATTTTCGATTGAAAAATTGTGAATTTGCTCATTTATGAATAATTCAATTTTAATTTAAGTAGTGTTTGGAAAACTTAAATGAGAAATTCCGATTGTTAGAATAAAAATATGTTCTCTATTGTTCTATGTTATTTAAAATTTTGCCTAGATGTATCAATATGACATGTAGAAACTAGATCTTCTCGAAAAATAGAGTTGGAATGAATTATCTAATTCTTGAATTAGGCAATTTCAAGTTTTACTTGAAATGACTTAATTTGAGTTTTTGTGAATCAACTTGAATGATCATATTTACAATTGTTCAATTTACACAACCAAACACTAATAAATGAAAATTTTATAAATTACTTAATTGTAAATTATCTAATTCGCAATTTGAAAGACAACCAAACGGGCCCTTAATAAATCAAAATAACAGAAATCTGTCACGGTAGTATTGCCGCGTGATAAGCTTATTTTGAAATTAAAATTACACAAAAACTTGAAAAGGAAACCATCGGAACATAACCAAGGAAGCATTTTTCGCTTCATCTCCAATAATAAGTAAATTTATTTCTCTCAAATTTTTAAAGGAAAAGTGAACTCTTATTATGAAACATTGTATTTTTGGCTTTTCTATAGAGACAAACAGTGCATTAAGCCATGTTTAGAAAAAAACACACACACACACACGAAGAAAAAGGTGCATTAAGCCATAGTACTTCAAAATTCACATATAAAGTCTCTTCATAATTGAGGCCGAAACCTTTCCACTTCAGCACATATTTCAATCAAATTCATTTAAAAGAAAAAAACTCTATCCAATCCAGAACAAAAATTATTCCCCACCCACTCACCCCAACCAAAAATAAATAAATAACAGAACAAAGATGCACAATAAGTAACAATGTGTAATTGCATATTGGTTTGAATTTAGTCACTTAGAAGAGTCCAAGAACATGAAAGATTTCAGTAAATAATGAAACCCAATAAAGAATTTCCCAAATCAAACCATTTCATTGTGGTGATGGGATCATTGTTCCAAATAAATATAAACATATAAAAATAAGTGAAGCAATTGCACCTCTACTCTTTGATTAGCAACTTGCCACATCTCCATTATTTCATTAAGTGCATACAGAAATCTTTCCATTTCTTCAGACGTGCCTTCAATGAAGAATAAATTAAAATTGACTTGTAAGTCTGCAATTTTACCCAACAAACTATGAGTCACCTTCAGCCAATTAGATTAGGAGTTTTTTTTTCTTGTATTTTGTTTAAGGCATAGTAGCTGCTTCCATCAGACAACAATATTTACTTCATCAGTCATCGCCTACTCCCCGTCGCATGTAGGGAATGGCCCATCAGCCACAATGTTATTCACAGAATCTCCGTTGTGGAGGCTACCATATTTGATAGCAACCATCCGATCCACATCCCCCGACTTCACTGTTTGTTTCTCAAGAAAATTAGAAGATGAAATACCAGAATCAAAATGAGATTTTCCTTCCTTGCTACCATTTTGATAAGGTAAACCAGGTTTTATGGATCCATTACTTTGACCATTGAGGTCACAAGCGGCAAAAGATTCACCAATTTCTGCTGCGGGGGTATTTCCATCTCGTTTCATATCTCTGGTCCGTGGGCGCTTAAGGAAACCAGGAGCAAAAAGTGGCCTCGATTTTACTCTGGAAGAATTTTTTCCCTGTAGTTTCGCAGCTGCATGGCTAGCTCCACTTGAAGCCAGTAATCCCTTTCTGGATTTGACCATTTCTAGCTCAGAATTTGTTTCTTCCATGACTTCATCCGAGCTTAATGTACCAATAGAAACATCATGGGAAGCTTCTTCACCCTTTTCCTCGACATGATTCTCAGTTGTCATTTCCGAATCCATTAGAACACCTTTTTCGACATTACTGCTTTTGTCAGCTCCCTTTCCAATTTTAATGTCAGTAAGTAGTCTATGGTCGTCTTCTACAGGACAAACAGTTCCTTCAGCTGCAGCACTAAAAGTGCAACCCCCATTTTCATGAACTTCGATATCCTTCGAAACTGATGAACTTGCCTGGATATTTGCCTTATCTATGACATTTTCGGTCGTTGATTGTGAACTGTTATCAGATATCAGAGAATCAGATACGCTAGCAGTACCAATCAACTCTGTATCAGAGCCATTTATAGGTGGTGGTGGGGAAGGCGCCAGTTTGTTTTCTTTGGCCGCTTCCTCCATCTTCTCCTCTCTTTCTTCAGGTTCAAGGGGATTTAAGCATGTTGGTCGGGGACAAACCCTGCAAGTACCAGGAAAAAGAATTTCATTCGTATAATGACCACATTCAACAAATAAATGCTATATACTAGACAATATGTAAGCATTTTTGATAAAATGTGGACTCAAGTGCATACATTCAATTCTGTATTTTCACCCAAACACCACATCAGGTATTCAAATTACATGCATGGAAAGGACACAGGCAGTTAGAAAGGTACAAGAAATAAATTTCCAGAACTTCTGTTGCGTGCCTGGGTGGGTTGGGGGAGAGAGAAGGGGGGTGGGGTGCTTGTAACTAAACACATTTTAAATGGGAGAAACAACTACCTGCTATACAATAGCATATAAGCTCCCTGAGAAAGCACCTCATCCAATTCAACACCATTAACCTGAGACAGGTCGAGGATTAAATTAGGAAAAAACATGTAAAGTCAAGTGCACATGAACTTCGATGCATGTGTGAATGGACATCATGGGCTTCTAATGACTGCAGTTTTCTACTAATATTCCTCTTACATAATACCAATGTTTTAAATAGCAATAATGCGGGCAATAGCGTTTTGGGTCCGGCAGCATGTAGTACAAATAGCGTAAGCTATTCAGGACTCTAATAGCGTAATAATTAAAAAAAAAAAATAGTATTATAAAAAATAAACCAAATGTAAAAGAAACTTGAGGGTCTAAAAGAAAAGAACCCAAAAATAAAATGGTGATAAATAAATTAGAGAAAAAGGGGTACAAAAATAAGAAAACAGGGGGGGGGGGATGGGAATTTAAAATAATTTTGTAAATATTAACACAACCAAGGTTAATTAAGTCAATTTATCAATAAATTTAAAACCCTATCCAGCTCTCTCCATCTTCATTACCAACCACCATCTCTCTGAATCTTGAGGAACGTCGACCGGAGGAGGAGACGACTGGACAAGAGAAAACAGAGGAGGAGATGTCGACAGGAGGAGAGAAAAAAGAGGGGTAACGTCGACTAGAGGAGAAAAATTCGACGGCAGGAGAAGCTGGGCACCGACTTCGAGCTAGTGAGGAGCTATGAAGCACGGACACTCTCTTGGAGGCCACATGTCGGGCCCGACACTTGTTGGACACTCCTACACTTAATTTAATTATAGTCTCTAATACTTGATAATTGATTTAGAGGACTATTACTCCTAGTGTTTTTTCATTGCAACATCAACTGAAGATGAGGCAACTAAGCCACTTTTTATATTCCCATTTTGTTTTCTATCATTCTATGGAACAATTTATTCTATGTATGCTTTTTGATGCTTTAATTATGGAACAATTCAGTGATCATGTTTTGAATATTTGGGTCATTTATGCAATCAAGTTTCATTTTATTGAATTCTTAAATATTTACAATGTTCATTACATATATAATTAGCTAATTAATTAATTAAGAACGTGTACCCCCCACGTGTCGTGTCCTACATTTTGGAAAAATTGCGTGTCACGTGTCGCATGTCGAGTCTATGCTTCATAGGTGAGGAGAAAACGGCGACGTTGAATGGGAGGAAACGGCGGATGGGAGAGACGACTTCGAGCTAGTGAGGTTTGCTAACTTGTAAACCTAATTTTCACTTTCCTAAATAGTGTAGGTATTTTGCAAATAGCGTGAAAAAAGCACGCTATAGCGCACTATTCAGCAAAAAGCGTGCCATGTCTGCAAAATCTCAACACTATTTGTCCCCTACGCTATCTTACACACGATATGTAGCGTTCTGATCCAATTTCACTCTATAGCGCGCGACGTAGCGCGCTATTCAATGCTTTTTTAAAACACTGCATAACCAGATAAATATGTACAAATACTTTTCAACAAGATAGAGCTTTGCTCAATTGAGGTTTGAAGATTGATGTTCATTGAGGATGCGATACTAAGCATTCACAAATATGGGGTTAAACATAGCATTAGCATTTCTCAAGGGTCAGGACATGGGGAATTACATGTTTATATATGCTCTACGTACTAAACTGTGTATGTATAGGTACACAACAAATGTAAAGTGTCAGTGGATGGGTGGGCGGGTGAGTTATTTCTACCTTATCGTCATCAATCCTGTACCAGCTAATTAATTAATTAAGAACGTGTACCCCCCACGTGTCGTGTCCTACATTTTGGAAAAATTGCGTGTCACTTGTCGAGTCTATGCTTCATAGGTGAGGAGAAAATGGTGACGTTGGATGGGAGGAAACGGCAGATGGGAGAGACGACTTCGAGCTAGTGAGGTTTGCTAACTTGTAAACCTAATTTTGACTTTCCTAAATAGCTTAGGTATTTTGCAAATAGCGTGAAAAAAGCATGCTATAGCGTGCTATTCAGCAAAAAGCGAGCCATGTCAACAAAATCTCAACACTATTTGTCCCCTACGCTATCTTACACACGATATGTAGCGTTCTGGTCCAATTTCACTCTATAGCACGCTATTCAACGCTTTTTAAAATACTGCATAACCAGATAAATATATACTCGTGCTTTTCAACAAGATAGAGCCTTGCTCAATTGAGGTTTGAAGATTGATGTTCATTGAGGATGCGATACTAAGCATTCACAAATATGGGGTTAAACATAGCATTAGCATTTCTCAAGGGTCGGGACATGGGGAATTACATGTTTATATATGCTCTACGTACTAAACTGTGTATGTATAGGTACATAACAAATGTAAAGTGTCAGTGGGTGGGTGGGTGAGTGAGTGAGTTATTTCTACCTTATCGTCATCAATCCTGTACCAATTTCCACAAAAATCCTTGGTATAACAAATGTAGTGGCCGAAAAATGAAGCATTGAGCATGTCAACATGGACAACAACTGCATATAGCCTGTAAACATCACTACCATCTCCAGCTTCTTCGCTCATGTAACGACTAAGATTCAAAGTCTCAGGGAATGTCACCCTCTTATTCAGTTTGCCAAATCTTCCACTCTGCACGTACATTATTAAATACTATCAAAATAATGGAAATAGCAGAGTCTAGATTAAATTAAGACAGTTTATTCAAATTGAAAAAAGGAACAAAAACTCCATCTCCAAGCACTTAACATTGTTTGTGGAGAACAACTACAACATAAAACAGCAACAACTTTTCGAACATAGTGAACCTAGTATATTTTAACTGAAATATCAAGGGAATGTTCACACTTTAACGAAAAAGAAAATAGGAACACCACAGTGATCATTATGTTTATGTTCGAACTGTACCGTGAGATTATGTAAACACCTAACATGAACAAAAAGAAAAAGTAGGACAGACCTGAAACCGTTTTAAGGCAATTGTAAGAATATTTGGAGCCCATCGGATGGTAAGGCGCTTCCACGCCTGAACATACTCATTGCATCTGCAGTAGAATTATTATTCCAATTTGAGATTTTGCAATGGCTCATAGAGTACAGAAATGAGAAATGAGACAATATACCAAATAACAATGAAGTCATAAGCAAAAATAACCCAACGTTCCACAAGAAAAATTGGTAAGAAAGCAATTTTCTCTAACAGAGTAGAGAACTTGAGATTTATTAGGCACTACACGTCCACAATGACATGAAAGTTGATACCAAGTATTTAAAAGATACAATGTGTGTAGTACTTTGCTGCAACTTTTTTTCCCAATAAATCCCTAACAGGTCAAATATTTTATCTGGAAAGTTAATGAAAATAAGAATGAGTTTGTGCTACATGGTATAAGCTTGAGGCTAATGGGGAAGAGTATTAGACGAAGAAGAAGAAGAAGAAGAAGAAGAAGAAGAAGAAGAAGAAGAAGAAGAGTTAGAAACCTAATTAATTATTTTAGCTTGTTTTCCCAATTAAAATAAAATAAAACATTTTAGTATGGGTTAGAATTACGGAAAATTTACTAATGCAGTTATGCCTTTTGAAGCTGTCAAATTTGATTTTTGGCAGTATTATTTTTTTATATAAAGAAATGGACCGCCTAATGGTTAGCAGCTATTTAGAACATTGGAAGGGAGTTGCTTCAGCTTGATATGACCTGATAAACTCCAACACAATAGAGTCAGAGTCGAAAAGAGAATTCCTCACTTCTTTCTCTCATTCAAAACCGCACACGAGACTTTCATCTCACACAGCTCCTAATAAAAGAAAGAAATACAATTTCGCAGCTGAAGATGAAATAATGTCAATATAGAGAAGTTTGAAGCTGACAAGAGGGATAAAAAAGGGGACATTACCCATCACATTTGTACATATTATCTCCATGAAGATCTTCTCTCGCTGTGAATTGATCTAAGCATTCCTCCAAAGATCCAGCATCCCCATGGATTTCAACAGTTAAGTCCATCATATTTTCAAACTGGTTTGAAACATTATTGCACTTTGTGCATATCACCTGTCATTCGAAATTACAATTCTAAAATTAGAGGTGAAAAAAGGATATAGTGTTAATAAAAGAACAGATAAGCAAATAGAAAAGCTAATTATAATAGATGCATACCAACTAATATAATAACAGAAATCCCCTAATGTGTCAATATGACTAATTAAATATCTAAAAGCCCCCAGTACTCCTAAATTACAGAAATAGAAAAAAATGGCTGGGGGTTCTCTTTCAAATGCATTTTAGTCACAAGGACACGGAATCATGGCCCGTGCCATAGCACTAACTTTTGCCTTAAGTGCGTAGTACTTTTTTAGAATGTACTTTATTCATAAGGACACCTTACAATGTAGTTTAGTGATTAGGAATTTTTTTTAGGGCTTTTTTGAGTAACCCCACTATTCTTTATCCGTAATTAGAGTTACCCCCCTATTTTCATAATCTTTAACTTAACCCCTAGGATTTGACGGACCTCTAACACAGTACAAAATATTTGCACACTGACCACTTTGCCCCCATCTTCTTCATCCCTACAGAAGAACCCTAATTTTCCCCATCATCTTGACATAAATCCAAATCAAACAAATCTTACTAAAACCTATACAAATCTTACTTTTTCTCTCTTTAAACTCAAATCAAATTTACAACTCTCTCTCTCTATTACTCTTCTTTCTCTCTCTAGAATCTCCCACACATCTCAATCTCTGTTTGACCACTCTCTAAACCCAAATCAATTATGAAAAAGACACCACACGTCTCATTCTTATGCTGCCTCATCAAATTGACCATTCCCTTCCACCCACCATCAAAATCACTATCAAATTAACAAAAAAATAAAAAAATACCAAGTAGCAACAGATCTGATCCATTCTTGTTCTCTCTCAAATCTCGCCCCTCTACTTACTAAACTAATTCCAAATCGAAGCTTCCAAAGACAAATTTCTTCACCAATCAGATCAAGAACTGCTCAATCCCATTTCTAGAGTTCGATTTAATTGATTAAGTGGTTTACTAGATTCAATTTGTTTGGTAACCTTTGTTTTGAGTTCAATTTCTCTGGTAATTTTTGGCCCATTTATAAAGCTCAACCTCTATCAATTTCATCCAAATACTGTCCAATGAGATCGTCACTAATAGGAATCATATGAATTACAGAGCTCAAGATATGCAATTGCCGGTTGGTTCCCCCCCCCCCCCCCCCAGTGCCCACACCCATACCCAATTGCAGATGCCACAGGGTTGGTTTACCCGTTGGTTTTGAGCCCTGTTCATTCAGTGGGTTTTTTTTAATCCTTTTGTTTGTTGTGGTTCAAAATTTGTGGGGTTTTTTCATGTGTATTATTAAATAGAAACAAGAAGCAGCAGCAAAGTACTAAAAAAATTAAGTGAATCAATCAATATGAAGAAAAGGGAAAATATTGTGAACGGAAGGAAAATGGAGAGACAGGTTTCTCCCTCTAGAAAAGAATGAGAAATTAATTTAGAAGAGAAAGAGAAATAGAATTGAAGTTTCCAATTACGGAGAGAGTATTGGATTTTGGATTTAGAGAGAGAAATGAAATTTAGGGTTAGGTTCATGAACAACTCTAATGAAGAAGTTGATGGTATTTTAGTCCAATTTAAGTCAAAGGATTATGAAAATAGGCGGGTAACTCTAGTTATGGATTAAGAATAGGGGGGTAACTCAAAAAAAAAACCATATTAAAGGTCACTTCCACCCTTGTTCATCATTAGTCATTAATCTTCCTAATCAAGGTGGTTGCCAAGCCCCATGGTAGATCAGCGACCACTAGAACTCTAGCGCCAGTTCAAGGGTATTTTGGGCAAGGAAATTTTAAGTACCACCAGCTAAACTCCAAAAAAAAAAAAGCAGCAAGCACTAACAATCTCAAATCCCAATTGCCAACTTCCCAGAATACCCATGATCTGAGGATGGCCAAAAAAAAACTAAATCTTGAACATTGCTCCCAAAACTTTCACAACCTACCACCAGTTTTTTTCTTTTATTTTTTCTTTTCGTGTTTTGTGCAAGATAACGAAATCAAAAATTTTATTTTAATAACAAAATTATAATGTTATCCTTTTCTTACTAGCTCCGTTCCCTGTTAACCTTTTCTGACTAGCCCCATTTCCTTCACATTCCTTGATAATGTCTTCATTTTAGTTTTGAAACCCCCGTTTCTACCTCTCCTTGATCTAAAATTTTAAATCAACTTACCCTGTATAATAAAATAGAAATCAAATTCAATTCTATGTTTAGGGCTGTAAACAAGCTCAGTAGAGCCAAACAATGGGTTCCTCGAGCTTGGTTCATAAAACCTTAGATTTTTCATATCTAGCCTTGAGTTTATTTTGTTAAAAAATTATTTTGTTGAGATTAAAATAAGATCAAAAAATATGTTTGTTGATTTAGATTTGTCACACATTTTTTTAATCCTATTATTTCACCATACCGGATGGCACGGTTATACCCTAGTGTTACAAATGAAAAAACTTTAAATCTAAAACGGTATCGGATTTTAGCCAATTTTCAGGCTTTAGACTATCAGATATAGTGATTTGCTTTTAGGGCATCAAGCAAAAGGCGGACCTAAAAAAGGGATGACAGTAAATCCAATATACTACCCAAAAAAAAATCTTTAATCTGGGTTAGCACTTTACTAGAACTATATAATATATAATTAAGACATAATTCCCACTAATTTGAATTACAGCAGAGGGTTATTATTTTGCTTTGATAAGACTTTCTTAACTCTCCTTCGAATTATAACTCTAATCTAATTGGGCCTTGTTGTTATCATACCGCTCATTTGATTTGAATTTGATCATTCATTTGAAAAATTAGCAAGGCACCTTCAAATTTCAGTATAAGGAAACCTTTGTTTGGAAAGAAAAAAAAAATGTAAAGACACTTAACGTCAGATTCTGAAGACACACATAACTTGCACGTGTGGGACCTAGAAGCCAACAAACAAATACATACTAATAGAGTGCATCTCTCGATTTCCAATGGATAAGAATCCATCTTTGTCGCTTTGTTCTTTCTCCCAATCAATAATCTTTTTGGTATGTCCGCAGTTTTCAAGATTACATTAAAATGAAGATGTCTTTCATTATTTCTCAAGTGGAACTGACAAGAAGCATGTCCAGGATTCCTATAAGTTTACAGAATCTATACGGTAAATTTCAACCATAAATAGAATGGCTGAACTTCTACACACTAGAACATGTGGCACACTCGATGCATGTTCAATATTGCACCTAGTAATCCTTGAATCTGTGATACTTTGTTTTAGTATTTTCTAAAGCTATGTCTTTGTGCTTGATAAAGTTGTTAAGTTGCATGTTACCCAAAGTAAAGGTCATGAGTTCAAATTGAATTAAATTATCTTTTACTTTTCTAAATTAAGGGAGGGCAATTCCGTAATTTCATATAATACAAAAAATGCTACTCTCACGTAATAGAAGTAATAGATAAGAAGCAAAATAATGAGATCAAACAGAATAACAGGAAACCTGAGATTGGAGGTGGCCACCAAATATATGTTGAATAAGGGTAGTCTCTTGAGAGGTAGGATGAACAGCCTTTTCGCCACCAAATTCATCCAGGCACACTGATTGCATTGTATCAATGACAAACCTAATATAAGAGTTTACAAGACGTTTTTTGTAAAATCCCGAAGTTCAGCTCTCAGCAGAGGCAAAGGTAATTATGATAATAAAACAATAAATTTAACAATAAAAGATGAAAAGAAACAAGGTCAGCAAGTAACAGGAACCTCATGAATTCATGGGCATCCTCTTGTTTTCCATAGCCAAGATTCCCACCAATATTTGGTAATCGTGACAGAATGTTGATTGGTGAAAAGGCCTGCATACTTTTGCTGGCTCTTTCCACATGGATTTCGAATTCACACAGAAAGCACCAATCATTCCTCCTGCCTGAGGAACAAGAAGCAACAAACATCCAAGTGAAAAAACTTGTTTAAAAATCTACTAAAGTGAAAAAGGAATGCTAAGGCCTTTTATAGTTCTAAGACATATACATTCTCTCCGGTGGCCTTTCTTCAACAAGTAGGCAACAAGAGGGCGGGTGTACGTTAGACATTGTAGAACTACATTGGCAAAGCAGCTGCAAAACAGAATGAATAAAAATTGCTAATTAGAATTCCTAGAAATTTGGGTACAAGTGACGAGAATTGAAGCTATCGAGCCAGTAAAAGTAGCCAGCTAACAATTTTAAAACAAAAAACATGATTAGGGCTAATAAGAACCTGTTTCCACAATTCAAAAGGCCACAAGGAGGGAAGTCTCGCTTTTCCCAGTTAAAAAGTTCCAGAAATTCCTCGTAGGGGAACAGAATCTGAAAAATGTAATTGCAGAAATGGGAGCATAATCCTGTCAAAAGGAAATGGTTTCCAGAAAAGAAAAAAAAAAGGTTATTTACCTTCTTGATGAGAATCTTAGAGGTTCCACTGTTAGTATCTGACTGAGCTGCAGTTAAAGCTCCTCTTTCTCTCGACATAGATGCAGATTGTACTGAATTTACTTTACCAGATAATCGAAGATCCTTACATTTTGCCTTGTGCCCAGTGTTCCAGTGGGTTCTTTGGCAAGCTTCCGAGCTAGGAAAGAGAATAAAAGGCTTAACAGCTTCTAAAGTATAAATATCCAACAATCCTAAACAGCACACCAAAACCAACAGAATGGATTCCATAACACACCGAAAAGAAACTACATGACAAATTAACATGCAAGATAAATGGTTACAACGGGGGATGGATGTAAAAATTTAGGCAAAAAAAAAAACATGAACCAAAAAATAGTGTAAAAGGCACAAAACCAGCATAATAAGTACTAGCCTCGGAGCGCACTCTAGATGCATAATAATTCCTAACATTGTGTATTCTATTTTTAAACCAACAATAAGCATATCAAGTGGTATTTGGTGAAGTTGAAATAACATGTATTCTTTAGGCTTAATGTCATAGGCTCAAGTCTTGCTTAGGCGTCACTTTTTATAATAATTTTTGAAAGCGAGGGGTAATTCCGTAAATTCATAGACCTACCAAAATTCCTGCTCGTGCTTTATATACAATATAGATATAGATATCCTTACTCCTAGGGCAAGAAATAGATGACAGAGTACACAAGAAGTTTTTTTGCTATTTTTTCCAACTCATATCTTTTTTAGCAAATGACAATCACATTGAAAAGAGTTGACTAAATACTCCAAGGATGCATGATGACTAAAAGCCAAAAAAAAAAAAGGAAAGGCAAACACAACAAACACCTGGCAAATGCCTAAGGAAGAATCTGCATTTTGGAAAGAGAGAGGTAATAGATGGAAATGCTCCCCAAAACCGATTGAATTAATGTTAGCCTACCCCCCCCCCCCCCGGTTTTCTCTCTCTTCTCTCGAAAGACAAACAAACCTCTAATCTTTTAGAGATTTTTTCAATAACCGGACCCAAAAATCTACTCGACAAGGATTGTCTCCTAGAGGCATCCCAAGGTAGGACAATGGGTACAACCTCATCTCATAGCCCACCACCCTCGCCCATGACACCATATCTTCCTCTTTCACATTGATGCCTGCTAGCATACTTTTGGAACAATTGATGTTAAGCCCTGAAGCTAACCCAAATATATCCAAAATATCAATCAGATTTTTAAGCTTATTTTCATCTTTTTGAGAGAAAAAATATGGTATCATTGGCAAATTGTAAATATGAAAGTTTGGCTCTGTCACTACCTATCTCTAACCCCTCTATAAGGCCCACTTCCCGTGCTCTCCCCACCAATCTATTTAGGACATCTGCCACTAAGACAAAAAGGAAAGGTGAAAGCGGATCACCTTGCCTAATGCCCCTTGAGGCATTGAAACTACCCCTCGGTTTCCCATTCACCATTACCAAAAAATTAGAAGAAGAAAGACAGCCCTTTAATCCATTTCCTCCATCTAGACCCAAAGCCCTTATTCTCAAGCATGTGGTCAATGAAATCCCATTCCACATGATCATATGCTTTTTCAAAATCTATTTTGAAGAGCACTCCTTCTTTCTTCTTGACCCGCTATTCCTCTACACTTACATTAGCAACTAACACAATATCAAGGATTTGGCGTCCTTTAACAAATGCCCCTTGTGTTAACCCAGTCGTTTCGCCCATTACCTCTCTTAACCTCAATGCTAAGACTTTAGCCAATATTTTATACAAGCTTGTGACAAGGCTAATCAGTCTAGTCTTTGAGTTTAAAAGAAGATAACTTCTTTGGAATTAAACAAATATATGTAGAATTAGTGCACACATTCACCACGCCATTTTCAAAAAAATCATTAAAAACCCCAAGAATGTCTTCTTTAATGATCTCCCACCCCTTTTTGAAAACCTCAATGATAAATCCATCTAGACCCGGTGCTTTATCTCCCTCACAAGCCTCAATCACAGCCTTAATCTCATTTTCTTCAAACGGACTTTCAAGCCACCCTTTGCTATCAAGACCAATTGGATCCCAATCAAGTCCTAAAAATCCCACGCTCCACCTATCTCTCCTGGTGTACAATTTTTTTGAAATAGCTAAGAATTTCATTCATAATTTCATTTTCGGAATCCACAATGGTACCATTGTCTTTTTCAAGTTTGGAAATCATTTTGTTCACTTTCTTATTATTGACCACTCTATGGAAGAGTTTAGAATTGCCATCCCACTCTCTTACTCCTCGCACCTTAGCTTTTTGATTCCACGAGATCTCTTTCAAGACTAATTCCCCAAACTTTTCTCTCAAGTCCCTTCTATCCCAAATCAAGCTTCCCCAAGAAATCCTTTCGTCTCATCCTCATCAATTTTTTGAATCCTTTCCAAAATTCTTTTTGTTCCCTCTAAATTGACATTCCATACCCAGCAGGTCATCCCATAAGCTTGGTATAGCTCCAATCAATTCAAATTCCTCCCCCACCTCATTCCACATATACTTGGCTAAATTGCAATGTAACAAAATGTGATCGATGTTCCCCCCACCCTTTTTGCAAAGGGTACACCAAGAAGGAGAAATAGCTAGGTTAGGCCTTCTTTTTTGGAGTAAGTCACAAGTGTTGACTCTCTTCCACAAGGCCAACTTTCCAAATTAATTTGTGGGCACAAAGATAGGGTCCAACGGTGAATAGATGAGCAAGTGAAAGAAATATTTACAAGATAATATCCCCGATTTCCCCCCCACCCAAGATCTAGTGTATCCCTTGGTTCTAGACACATCAGAATTGGAAACCAAGCCCAACAATTCCAAGGATACCACAATTTCCCTATCAGTTAAATTTCTGCGAAATTCTAAATCCCATGAGAACAAATTAATGACGCAATCAATGCATTTGTGTTGCAGGAAACCCCATACAACCGAGGGTAAAGAGAAGCAAGAGGAGTGTCCCCAACCCATGTATCTTCCCAAACAAGCTGATTCATGCAAACTCAAAATAAGTTATTTCAAGTAAAACTTGGAATTGCCTATATCTAGAATTAGGGAATTCGCTCCAACTCCATACTTGGAGAAGATCTAGTGTCTACACGTGACGTTAATGCCTCCACGCAAAATTAGAACATGTTTTTATTCGAAGTTCCTCATTTACGCCTCCTAAACACTCCATCAATTAGAATAATCAGATTATTTATTAATGTACAAATTTACAATTCGTGAATCAAAAGTGAACTAGTTTCAAAATTAGGTAAATTAGGCAATCAAAAGAAACCCTAATTAGATAATTACGTACCAGTATCGAACCATTTTGCATCCAGAACACTGCTTCTTGGTGTAATTACTGCAAACAGCGCAAATATCTCCATTTTCATCATAACCGGGCATTTTGACGGGCGAAGAAGAGTCGAAATTGGAGTCGACGACAAAGTATTTTGAGGCGGTGTTCTTGACGAGGTAAAGCAACCCTAGGGAAATAATGAAAGCTGTGAGAATGAATTGAAGAAACCAATTGAGATCGAGTGGAAATCCTCCAGAGACATGCATCGATTTCAGAATTAGGGTTTTTCATCGATGATGGTGTAATAAATGTTGAGAATTACAATCATACTCCTCCATACATTAATCAGAGGGATTTTCTCTTGATCTCTCTCGAATGTATATGTATATGTATGATATTGAATATTGATTGATTTAAGGGTTTTTCATTCGACAAAGAAAGTAGAAAGCTTTGGAAGTTTCGGGTGTACAAATTATATACTTGTTGCCATTTTACAACCAAGACAAGGTGTAAACGAGTTTGGTTACTTGGTTTGGGACCGGCATAAAACTAAAACTAAAATTAAATAATTAAAATAATTTTTAATTATTTATTTAATAAATTATTAAAATTAATAACATAATTATTTTTAATAGTTAATTTTTTTTGATAACTAAGTTTGTGAAGTTTATTATATTAATTGACTACAAATTAATCAATTTTAATTTTGTTTCAAAAGAAGAAGAAAAAGATTATTTAAATTTGGAAAGATTCCCAATTACCCAATAAAATTGGTGGACCCCTCTTTTTAGTTATTGAAAAAGGTTGTTAACTTTGATTATAAATAGAGTAGATTTAGTTATTAGTTAAAAGGTTGCTAAAAGTTGATTATGCCATTAGGGTAATATTTTTAGCCAACATTGTTAAATTTAATTATAATTGTTATTTTGATTATACCATTTGAGATTATCTAAGGTGCGTTTGTGTTGTCCAAATACGAATATTTAAAATTGATTTAAAATTTTTGCTTATTATGTTCTGAATGTTATATTTAAAACTAGGTGTTGTTTAATTAAACATATTACATGTGAGTGTAAATAAATATTATTTAGACTAATTTTCTATGATCTTTTTATTTTATTAAAATGGCTATTTCTAAAAGGATAAGGGTAAAACAAGTATTTTATATTTTTAAAGATTAAAACTTGAAATTTGAAGATGCATGCTATCTTTTATTTGTTAAAAGACAAAATAAGTATTCAAGTTTGAATTTTTAAACCAGCCATTCAAATTTAAAAGACTTAATGAAATAGCCCATAAGGCTCATTTTATATCGTTTGTTTGGTATTCTCTTTATTAGCGTTTTCTTTATTCTCGTAATAAGGAGGTTATATTCACATAAACATGATATCAAACATTATGAATGTATCATCTTTTATTGTGATGATTGACGTGCATAAAATAGTACAATCATTTACACCCAAGTGTAGGCGGTCAAGTTGTAATATAGTATTTTCGAAAGTTCGAGTATCGAACCATAGGGAGTGGGCTAAAACTTTATAGATCACAAGTTTATATAATAAATATTGATTTAAAAGTGTAATTTGAATTGTTTTGTGAAGATTGTAAAACAAAATTCAAAATGATAAAATTACTCTTGTATTGAAGGGAAGTAAAGGCTTAAGGGGTTTATTTGTTGTTCTTGGTAACCATGGTTTGTGAATTCAATTCGGCTCATCCATTCGCCTTAATATGTTTTACATTTGCTTATTAAATGGAAGCCTAGACGTTGGCGGTAAAAGATTTAGAAAAAATACAACTAATTCAACTCTACTAAGCCACCTTACGAAGGAAGACAAACATCACATTTAAGGAAACAAACGAGCAATTAGAAAGTCCTCAAATATAAGGCACAAAGTGTATTTAAATGTTGTAGGTAACAAGGGAAGATAAAACATTACTTTACACTTAACCACAAGAGGTGACCATATTTAAATCAAAACATCTCTAGTTTTATATGAATAGCATAGCCATCCATTTACAATGGTGGTTGTTGAATAATGTATGCTTACTTGAAGTACTTTGTTTGTATATTAATGATTTAATTAGCACTGATCATACATGGCATGAAGAGTCTATATATCGTTTATATATTAAGCAGATCAATTCATCACCAAAGAACTCCACATACAAGGCATAAAGATGCAAAATATATTAGAATATAAGGTCCATACTCTATGGTGTTTTAAGCCATAAAACAGTATGGAATTTGATAAATAAGTGACAAGCATAATTATTTGATAACACTAGGCATGGAGCTTTAAAGAATTGGTGATTTGACCATGCTTTACCTTATAACAAACTCACACCTAGCCTTGGCTAGGTGATTCACTCCTCCATAAATGATGAAAACATGTTAAAGATGAAGTAGAATCAATTAAACACTTGTATTAATAGATATAGAATGGGTCTATTATAAGTGAAAGAAAATACAAAAAGAAGAAGAAAAAGAAGAAAATTTCATTATATTTTTCTCTCACAATTTTCTCTCAATTACAAGAAATTAATCTCCAAACTAGAAGTGTATTATGATTTCTCCTTGGTCTCTATTTATAGATGCACAAAAGGAGGTGGAAGGCAAGTAGGGAAAAAATAGTGTCTAGATGAGTGTGAGAATCCGTATCCACGACCTTTTCGGAATCCTCTTTCTCTTTTTTTCATTTTGAATGAAAACTTGTTTTGTAGAGTCGCCAGTTTGTTTTTTGAGAAAACAAACAAAAGATCGTATAAAAGACAATTCAATAATGGAATATCTTTCATACGTTTGAATCCAGAGATTGATTGAAAACTTATGTTGCTAGGGTTCGGGAACTACGTTACAAATTGGGAAAGTGTCAGGCACCCAATTCGCCCTTTTGATCTCTTAATGGATCATGTATTTAATTCCTACTTTAGATATCTTACAAGTAGTTTGAATTGTTTTCAGAATAATCCTTTTCAAGTAAATTTAGTTTTAAAACTGTATTTTGAAATTAGACCCGAGCTTTGCGAGCGCCTTCGTATTCATTTGAAGAATGAAATCAGAGTCTCGTAGTTTCATTTATTTGAAAACTGTTTTTGTGTTTTTGTATTGTTTTGAAAACGTGTTAAAACGGATTTTAGTTTTCTTGTAAAACTTATAAAAGACTAGTTTTGAAAGTAATGAACTTTTTTACAAGTTATCTAACTTTCTGTATTAAAACTGTATAAAAAATGTAGTATTGAAATTCAGGGGAGTTATAGAAATGCGTACCTGAAGCGCTTGAGGAAGACCGACGACTGCTTGTTTGCTTATTTCTCTTTCTAGAGCTTTCTCTCTCTAGAATTTTCTCTTTCTAGAATTTTCTCTCTAAAAACTCTCTCTAATGATCTTGACAGAGCTTCTCATCTTTAAAACTCTATTGAGCGTTGATGATCTCAAATGAGACCCCAATGGTCCTATTTATAGCAAAATTTTTGCCAAAAATACTTCAAAAGGGGCCAGCTGCAGGGGGTGCGGCTCAAAGCAAACCATACGATTGGGAGCCAACCGTGCTGCTAGAAGGCAACCGTGCGGCTCGGGCATGCGGCTTGAAGCCAACCGTACGGTTGAGAGCTAACCATGCGGCTAGGAAACGTGCGGCTGGTTCTTAAAAAATTCATTTTTTTTAACGGGGCGCTGCCCCGCACCCCGCGACCTGACCGGGTCCCCGTCCTAGTAAGGGAAGTGGCGACATTGGTTGTGGTAGATTCTTGACGCGCTTAAAAGTCAAGATTTATCCTAATGGTCTCATATATGCCTGATGACTCAAGACTTGATGCAAAATGCTTGTTTCGTATGAAAATTCGGTTCATACGAGAGTCATGGATTTGGGTGTTCACAATGAGTTGAATCCAAATGAGAAGGTTTGCAAGTGGGCAAATGAGCAAGCAAAATATCTGCAGGAGGCTGGGATCGATCCTAGCTTATATTTTCTAGCAACACAAGGGCTATGATCGATCATGGATTTTTGGGATCGATCCCAGAAGTACACTGGAATCCCAAACTTCACTTTCTCCTTCGAGGATCGATCCAAAAACATCTGGGATCGATCCCAGGTCCTAAGCCAACTTTCTTTTTTATTTTAAATTTGTTCCATTCTTCCGCAAAGTTCTGACTTCTATCCTTGCCATTCTTTTTAATGAATTTCTCGATTGTTTTCACATATTGAATAAGCATGACCTTTTCATATACATTCAAGCTCGCAAAGTTTGTATTAGTAACTTACTTTGCTTTAGGATTTACAAGTATTATTTTTTAGGTTTTAATTGATGTGTTTAACCACAAAAGCATACTAAAGGGCCTATGTATAAGCATATATATATGCACTTTAGTGTGCTTATCAATGATAGCTCCTTGTCCACTTATTGCTGTGACGTTTATAAATTAATTGCTTTTATAAAAAAAAGGGTAATGCTATTGTCAAAATAATTTTCGAGGATGGCAAATCAATAAAGATAATTAAAACTTAATATAAAACTATGCATTACTTCATTTAGTTTGGCATTAGTGAAAAATGTTTTGCTAATAATATTATATTTCAAGAATTTTAAATTAATTCTCCAGTAATTTAATATTTTGGACTCAGTACGAGAACAATGGTTTTTTACGGCTGATGGCGCAAATTATTAATCCAATTTACCCCGCCAACCCCAAGCTGACACGTGGTCGTCCACGTCAGTGATCAGGCCTGCTTCAGCGCGATGAGCTCGGAGGAGCCCTGTTGAGACATCGTAAGAAAAATAAAGCCCCTAAAGAAATGGGTACCTGCTCGAGAGTTGATTACGTACAACAAATTGCGAAGCTCGGACTCCAGAGCTCTTTCGACAAGCTCTAGAGCTCCCTCTTGCTCAACCACTTTGCCAGAGTGGTTAGCAGAAGTATGGGCGATTGTCACCTGCTTTGCAGAGCGCGTAGAACTCCCATCAACCTCATTAAATGCACACCAACTTTATTTAATGTACCGAAATTCATGGAGAAGCAAGTTCAAAGTTAGTACTGAACAAAGCATGGCCCCAGACCTGCTCTGGGGGCTCTGGCCACATGATTTCTTTAGTCATATATATACAAGAAACATTTATTTCTTCCAACAACCAAGTTCTAACCAATTTTCTAACAATGAGAGAGAGAGGGGAAAAAGAAGAATGATCAGCCATTGATGACAAGTGTGAGATACAGAGCCACAGAGCTCCTCAACCCGCTTCAGAGCTCATAAGTTAGAGAAATTAAACTCTGGGTGGCTTAACTTTCCTTTTATTGTAACATTGTGAGGACAAAAGAGTTAAAGAGACTTTTGTTAGTTTGTAATAGTTGTTCGTTTACCATCAATACAAAGCAAACCAATGTCCTAACTTTATTCCACAGGGAAGAACTAACTCGTGTTGTCATACGAGGCCAAACTCCTCTCCAAATCTTTGACTCTCTTGAATTCAGTACTTTTACCGCTTTAACTATTTGATATAATCATTTGACTGTGTGGTCTGAAATACCCTCCCAGTTTTTAGCACCAACAACGGCATTTATTTAGTGGCACTTCAAATAAATACCAAGAAAAAAGCTTTTCTGCCACTTTTTAAACGAATACTGGAAATTTACGGCATTTTGTATAAAATGCCAAGAATGAAAGCATGAAAATTGATTTAAAAAATCTGCTTGTTTTATTTTGAACATCGTATTTAAATAGGTATTGTTCATTTAAACACTTCACATTTGAATGTTGAATAAATGTTATTTAGACTAATTTGTTCTTATCTTCTTATTTTATAAAAAATATTATTTTTAAAAAGATAATGGCAAAAGAAGTATTTTACCTCTTTAAAAATTAAAATAAAAACTTAGATGCAGGTTGTCTCTCTTATTTGTTAATAGATAAAATAAGTATTCAAATATGAATTTTTAAACCAACCAAACAAAATTAAAATATCGCAAGTTTGAATGGACTGCCCATTAAGACTTAAGAGGCTTAATTGGACCCTAAGGCACCTTTTATATCGTTTGTTTGGTATTCTCTTTGTTGGCATTATCTTTATTTATCCTCGTAACAAGGAGTAATTAGGAGGTTCTATCCACATAGAATGATATTAAACATTTTGATTGTCTTATCTTACATTATGATGATAGTTGTGCGTCCACTCATTGCTATGATAGTTATAGACCATTGCTTTTATAAAAAAATGAAATAAAAAAAAATTGTGGTTATAAGAAGGGTAACATTAATGCCAAAGTAATTTCCGTTGATACCAAGTCAATATAAGATGCTTAAAACAAAAATATGACTATGCAATATGTGAACTAGTTTGGCATTAGTGAAAAATGTTTTGCCAATAATATTATCTTTCAAGAATTATAAAATAATTATGTAGTAATTTAATATTTTAGACATACTATGAGAAAATTGGATTTTTACGGCATTTATTTAGCAGCACTATAAATAAACATCGAGAAAAAAAATATCCGCCACATTTTAACTAAAATGCTGAAAATTTATGGCATTTTGTACAATATACTGGGAATGAAAAATTAATCGCAGATCATAAGCCTATGTTGATTTTTGAATTTTTATCGAGAGCTATTTGAGATTTAATAAACAGCAAAAATCCTATGTCTAATTAATTTTATTGTCAAATTCATGTCTTATGCTATCTAGCATATATTTAAGACTAATTTTTGAAGTGTAAAAATTGATTTAAAAAATCAGCTTATTTTGTTTTGAATGTCATGTAATAAATAGGTGTTGTTTGTTTAAACATATCACACTTGAATGATGAATAAATGTTATTTAGATTAAATTGCTCTTATATTCTTATTTTATAAAAATGACTATATCTAAAAAATAATGGCAAAAGAAGTATTTTACATCTTTAAAAAATAAAAGTTCAAACTTAAAGATGTAGGTTGTCTCTTATTTGTTAAGAGACAAAATAAGTATTAAGATTTAAATTTTTAAACCAACCAAATAAAATTAAAACATTTCAAGTTCGAATGGACCAGCCAATAAGATTTAAGAGGCTTAATTAAACAGACCCCAAGGCTACTTTTATATTGTTTGTTAAGTGTTCTTTTTGTTAACGTTATTATTATCCTCGTAACAAGGAGTAATTAGAAGGTTCTATCCACATAGACATGATATAAAACAACATGAATGTCTCATTTTGCATTGTGATGATAGTTGCGTTTTCACTCATTGCTATGATGGTTATAAAAAAAATGCTTTTAAATATATGTGTGTGTGTGTGTATCTGTGTGTGGTTATAAGAAGGGTAACATTATTGCCATAATTTTCATTAATACCAAATCAATATAAAATATTTAAAACATAATACACAATTATGCAGTACGTCATTTAGTTTGGCATTAATGAAAAATGTTTTGCCAATAATATTATATTTCAAGAATTCTAAATTAATTCTCCAATAATTTAATATTTTTGACATATTATGAGAAAACTAGCTTTTTTACGACATTTATTTAGCAGCACTATAAATAAATGCTAAGAAAAAAGTTTTTCCGCACTTTTTAACTAAATACTGAAAATTTATGACATTTTGTACAAAATGTAAGGAATGAAAAATTAATTGTGAATCATATGTCTAGGTTGATTTTTGAGTTTTTATCGAAAACTATTTAAGATTTGATAAGCAAAAGCAAAAACCTATATTTAATCAATTTTACTGTCAAAATTGTGTGTTGTGTTTTATTGCAAATATATCAATCAATCATGTTGACTTAAGGTCTTAATCTTATTTTAATAATAACAATAAATCAATCATGTGTAATTTAATATGTTTCTTGATATGAGTATATAGTTTATTTACGTGGAAAATTCAAGAAAAACATGACAAGGGTCACTCTTTCACTATTCGATCATTGAAAAAGATAAGGAAGATCAAATATCTCAATGCAAATCATGAAACACAAATGATCAAAAGACTATATGAAAAGTTTTAAAGAAAAAGTTTCAAATGAAGATCAATCCGAAGAAACAAATCAAAGCATTTGAAAACTCATTAATTCAGTAATTAAGTGAGTGCTTAAGATTTATGTAAAGTTACTTTTTTGATCAAATCCTTATAGCTCAAACGTATTCATGTATCTTTTAAAAATTGATTCAAACAAGCTTAAAATTGAATTTATTTAAAAAACATCATTTTACAAAGACCGAGTTTCAAAATAAATTCATATTAATTTTAAATAATCATATTTTAAGCTTTAATAAAACTAGGTATCTTAGAAACATATCTCTGAGATTCACAAATCATTAGAATTGTACTTGGAACTAAATTGTTAAATTGCAAAAATATTTTTATTTTACATTTAAAATTCGCTCAGTTTTGGCATATTTTTTATCTAACGGTATGATGGAGGTCTTCTCGAACTCTGATCATTTTGAAATTTTTACAGTAGTTAGACAACATCTCTTAGTATTTTTGTCCAAAATTTGAACATGATCCAACGGTCAAATTAGGAGAAATTGTCAAAACAAATTTGAATTTCTTGTCAAAACTAGCTGTTGGAAAGTTTAAAAATGTATACCTTTGACCCAAAACCTTTCTTAATCAACCCCAACGGCCATATGCTTTTGCAAGCTATATATATGAAGTCTTAGACATGTTTTAATATACCTTATATCATTATAATACTCTATTATTCATATATTCAAATGTACAAATATACAAAGTTTCAAGAACACATTTTGATCAATCTTTCATCTTTTGAGCTATATATTTTTGATCAAAACTTGATAACTTCTAGTATGAGCTAATTTTCATATCTTGTAAACACTTGAATGTTATTGTATTGGTGTGTATCACCACAAGCAAATCATTCTTCATTTTAAAAGAGAGTTTGTCTCTTTGTAGAGCAAGAGAGCATATCTTGTGAGAAGTGTAGTGGGTATAGCTATATTTGTGAGTGTTGTATGCATAATAACATTTGTATTGAGGTTTGATCTTCACCCGAAGAAGATTGAATAGTGAAAATTCTCGTAAAATTAACCGAGCGCGGATGTATGGTTTAGGAAACCGAACCATAAGGACAAAAGTCTTGAGCTTCAAATTGGTTTAATCTTTCTAAATTCAAGCTCTCTTTTTATTGCTATATTATTACTTGTATTTTGAGATTGCTTATTTGCTTGTCTTGAGATTGATTACTTGAAATTGATTATTTTCCTGATATTGTTGCTTAGTTAAGTTGCTTTGCTTAAATATTTTAAAAACGTTTTAATTCCGCATTAAGTTTTTAAAACCCTATTCACCCCCCTTTAGGGTTGTTTTTCGAACAACAAATCACACAACACCGGGAAGTAACGAGGTATCCATATATGCATATGACTAATTTTAGAAATTAATCGACAGCGTTTCACTATACCAAAACGAAATTACAAGATACGACCTGACTTATAAGCAATACTAGGGTATACTCGTGCCATGCGGCACATCATAATATTTGTATCATAGCGTAAGTAACAAAATTTGAATCCTTGCTACCAGTAAGAGTAACATGATTTTTAACCAAAGCATTACTTCTTAAACTACTTATATTAATTTGAACACCACACATATCACCTGCGCACGAAAATTTAGTAGTAATTAAAAGGAAAAAAAAATGGTTAAACTTATATAGATTATAACGATATAAATATCTATAAATATAATTTTGAATCTCCCTTTTTATTTGGTCACTCACAACATAATAATATCTTTTTAAATATATAAAAAAAGAAAAACAATGCAGTTCAAGATTTAAAATTAGTACTACAAATTTTTTATTTTTAAAAATTAGACAGAAATAGCTACTATATGTATATTTTTTATATACGTTATTTTAAATTTTGTTTTTCTTTTTGTTGATATTTTTATATATAAATACATATATTAACTCTTGATCACTATATACCCTTGAATTTATTAGATGTGTTATGGACCATTGGATTATCCATTTAGGATAGTAGTCAAATTAACTACCTTTATTTGTATTATAGATGATGCGCGTGTAAAGAAAATAAACACACATGAATCATGTGTACTTTGGTGTCTAGTTGAGAGAGATTGGCATAGATAAAAAGGACTACATTTTTAAATAAGGTGAGAGAAATATGTGTGTGGCCTATTGCATTTTTATATATAAATATATATTAACTCTTGATCACTCCAAACCCTGAATTTATTAGATGCATTGTGGACCATTGGATTATCCCTTTAGGATAGTAGTCAAATCAACTACCTTGATTTGTATTATAGATGATGCGTGTGTAAAGAAAATAAGCATACACATGCATTGCGTGTACTTCGGTGTTTAGTTGAGAAATAATTGGCATAGATAAAAAGGAATAAATTTTTAAATAAGGTGAAAGAAAGAGGTGCGGGGCCTATTGCATTTTTAGATATAAATACATATATTAACTTTTGATTACTCTACACCCTTGAATTTATTAGATGCGTTGTGGACCATTGGATTATCCATTTAGGATAGTAGTCAAATCAACTACTTTGATTTGTATTATAGATATGGTTTCACATTACTTATGCTGTTGTATTTTCACTTCTTAATTGAAGAATAGTCACTGCAGTTCGGACTGGCAAACCATTCCCCACATTTTTTGATCACTCTATCTCGGAATGCCCTCGACGATCTTGATATAACCCCTCACCTCCTGTCAAGGTCCTTATCCTAAGTTAGCCACTTCCGTTCAACATAATTTAATCCCAATCGAATCCTTCTTGCATGATCTCTCGAAAAATAAAATCCTAGTTCTTTGAAATAAAGAACAATATGATCTTTACCATATGTAAACAAACCCTAGATGGTGATGGATTTCTCTCAAAATGATTATAGCGTTTATATCTCTCTTTTAACTTCCAAAATATTTTAACATTATATGTTTTGTCCTTAACCCATGTGGTTTATTTATAGGTAAAGCCTGTGACCAAATCCTATTAGAATTGGGTTTAAAACACTTAAAATTAAGTTTTACATTGTTCATACTAGTCTAGTAAAAGTCCAAATCAGTCCAGCTTTGGAAAAACTTAAAAAAATCAAATTCCCGAAAATTTGCCTTAGAAAACCAACCCCAGACTGGTTTCCAATTTGAGTTAAATCAATGAAGAACTTATGTAACGGTGCCTATAGTTCATATTTCTAATTGGATTTTCAATAAATACATAATTATATGTATATATAAAGATAAGATATTAAAATTTACAATTAAGTAACAAATAAGTATTTTGGAGGAACAGTTAATGGGTAAAGGACAAAGGACACGTATGATGAAACTTTTTGATTGTAGAGTTTTCCCAGCATTTATATAAATACTGCAAATGAAGTTTTGTCGGCATTTTACATAATCACTGATGAAAAACACAATTTAGGGGATCGTATTGCCTAAGTTGATTTTAGGGTTTTTATAAAAAACAATTTGAAGTTTGATAAGTGGAATTAAAACCCTAGGTCTACTTAATTTTACTCTCGCAACCTGTGTTGTGTTGTTTAGTAAATAAATCAATCAAGCAATTACAAAAATCAATCACATAACACCAGGAATTTACGAGGTAACCCTACTTGTGTAGGACTAATCCTCGGGACTAACCGACAGTGCTTCACTATGATCAAAACGGAATTACAGATTCGATGACTTACAAAAATTGCTTTTCCACAATTTATGCAACAGTCCCGTCAATCCCTTGAACGTATAATCCAACTGCAGCTGGCTTGGCGTAGCGCTTCCCAATTTTTCGGTTCACCCGTCACCTCATTCCACACGCTTGATCATAATCCTTCACCGTCGTCTACGATCTCCCTTATCGCGCCTTAGCGACTTCGCTCACCCCGTTTTCAATCGCAACCAAAGATACTTCCGTAGGACCGTGAACGTTTGGAACCTTAGTTTTTAAAATTGAAGAATAATAAAATCTCCTATGGCATGTAAACAAAACCTAGATGGTATTTTAAAACTCTCAAAAATTGATTCTAGCGTTTGTATATTTTTTCTCTAAAAAAACTCTTTAAAATCGTGTATTTTTTACCCAAACCAATAGTTATATTTATAAGAAAAATATATAGTCAAAGTCTTTTTTGGAATAGGTTAAAAATATTTAAAAAAAAAATTGCGATAAAAAATCATGCCCATAAAATTATACACCGGACCAGTATGGGTCTCGATAAGTCGGACCAATTCGAAATTGAGAATTTAATTCCATGGGACGAATTTGTGCTGGACCGGTTCAAGAATAAAATGCGTACCGGTCCGAATTATGAAGGCTGCTGCACAAAGTTTCTTTGATATCTCCTCGTGGCAAATTTTTATTGGAAGACTAAAAAGACAAGTGGACGTGATGGGACATGATATGAAGGTCACGTTGGTTTGTTTAAAGAGTTGGAATTTGACTTTTCAAAATTCCAAATTTTTCCTTTTATTAATAAAATCTTTTATTTTATTTTGCCTTTTTACTTTATTTTGTAGTAATAAATCCGTTTGGGTACTAATTTAACTCAAATTTTAAAAGTAACTTTATGAAATATGTTAGATATAAAAAAAAAAGGTTTTTTCAATAATTTGTGTCGACTGAGATTTTTCGAATTACGACAAAACTCAGTAAAAATACTTAAAAATAGATTTGACTCAAAAACTTTTTAATTACGAATTTTGAGCTCAAACACTACCTATATTTTGAATCAAACCATAAATTCAACTTACCTTAGGTCCTGAATTATGTACAATGAATCCGGTAACTTCGGCGAGCTTCTGTTAATTGTTGGATCTTCAAATCTTCAATCCGACTCAAACAATTACAACGGCAAGTATTTTTGGTATCGGAATCAAGCCAATTAAAAATATAAACCTAACAATCCCCCTTTTGGTTATTCTTATGACAAAACACATATAGTTAATACAGACGATTTCGACGCGATATCTATAACATCTCATTACAGACTCTATGCCCAATTAGTCCATACAACAATAAGACTAAAAGACATGCTTAATTCTAAGTCTCAATATCGGCTGCAACACTTCACAAGGCAAAGGAGCGAACTTGATAATTAACCTATTAATCCTGAAACACCAAAGCTCAACAAACACCTAGTGAAGCATGGGCGTAAAGAGATAATCAAATAAGCCTGAAAAAATTATATCTCTCTCTCCCTCAAAACATTCATACTTTACTACTCCCCTTCACACGGGCATTCTCCCCCTTCATCTCTCCCCCTTTTTGTCATAGGAATAGACAGAGTAATGAGCATGGAAAGCAGCAAAGTATAGAAAAAACAAGAATTATGCAAAGTGAGCAATGTTAATTAACGCAAATTGTAAATCCTGTTCAAGCAAAGAGATTCTAGATAGCAAAGATATTCACTAATCTTAAAACCTTTTAACTAATATCTCAAGAAACCCTTTTATCACCAATTCCCAACTTTTGCATGGATTTGTTTTGGAGTTTCGAGAGCAAAATTGCCCAAAAAAAATAAAAAAAATTAGCACAAATACTCGACATGCATTGCTATGAACATGTATCAAATCCGGAATATAACATTTAAATTTCAAAACACATGATTTCCATTAATATGATACATGTACTATGCATATAACAATTAATCAACAATTCAACATATATACGCCAAGCAACACATAATACAAGTATATATCCCATTGTGCTATAAATATAGATCATACAAAGCGTTATTAAATAATTATGAGTTTTGAAACACTTGCGCATTCATATACAAAAGAATTTAGAAAGCCTCTAAGCCATTATTTTTCAATTAATTTCTTTTCTCCCTCAGAAGCAACCTTTTTTTCTCTCTAAAAAATATGCAATTTTGCATTCAAACTTGTGATTTTTTGTGCAAGCACCTTTTCTTTTCTTCTCGATGGAGGCTTTCTCCCTTAGTGGAGGCCAACTATTTTCTTTTTGGTAGCTTCGGTTCTCCTTCCACTATGGTCGCCATTTTTTTATCCCCTTTACATTTTTTTCTCACATGCTTGTCTTTTAATTTTTTCGTTTAAAATTGCATCACCAAAATCTTACTACATTAATGACAATGATTTTCTTAGACTCCTTCTCCTTAAATAAATAGTATATGGGAGCTTCTGAAGTTTTCAATTAAAAGTAAGAGCCTAAACACATGTGATTATTCAACATGCAACAAAATAGATCGTGCAGTGTAGTGTGTGGGATATACACAAAAACTCTTATATAATTGAAATAACATGCTACCGGTTATTGAATTGCCAAAGCATTATGCATATATATCTCCAAATTAAGCATTTAATTATGAAAATCTAGAGATATCTGGAATAGAAAACAGTTACAATCATATATGTGCAAGTAATGAATTTTCCAAGGAACTCAGGCAATATCGTAATCGAAAATTCAAAACCAAAATCTACTTTGCTTCGGTACTTATGCGAAAAGCTAAAACCAACCGAAGCAATAAACTCACTTAGCATAGCCATCTATCCAACCAATCCCATGCTAGGCGGACTCCCTATCACCTAAGTAGGTGCAATGATCCCTTTGGGTACCCAAATTCTCCTAATTTGTGGAGTCCTATTTTTCTTGTGTTCCTTTCTATCCAAAACCCTAACCTTCTTATTTTTCTTCTTTTTCCCTCTCGGTTTAGGTTTTAATATGGAAATTGCAACACTCTTCGGCATTTGATTTAAAGCTTGCCGACAAAATTCCTTCAAGTGACATCTCCTCTTGCAATACTCATACCAAAAGGGTTGTGGGAGTGTGTGCTTTTACACATCAAAAGGTATCACTTAATCTTTAAGAACTTCTGAATGGTAAACTTTTTGAAAAATTGGTTTTTAAGCAAAAAATTATTTTCCCTTTTGAATGTTCTTGGCTTTCTTTGAAGTTTGAGGAGTTCTATCAATGAAAGTTTTTGACTTTGAAGAACTAGCACCTTTAAAACTTGAATTTTGGGAAGTGGTATTCACAAAGATGGTCTTGGTTTGCTTTTTAGTATCAAAATTTGAAAATCCAAGTCTTTCTTTGTTATTTTCACTTTTTTGATTTGAAAGCATAGATTCAAGTTTCTTAGAACTAGTTTATAACCTAACTTTGACGGTTAAAGTGTTTGCAAGTTGTTGAGTTAGATCGCAAACGCGTTCTTCTAATCGTTTGATTTTATCATCATACTCTAAATTTACCTTTTTTAAAGAACTAATTAGACCAAGACAATTTTCGTTATCGTTTTATAGTTGTCTAATTTTCTTTAAAAATTCGGTCTTCTCGGCCTTTGAATTTTCAAAACTTGCTTTGTCATTTTTCAAATAAATAATCTATTTTTCAAAAAAATTATTTTTTTACTTAAGTTTTGAATTTTTGACAAAAAGTTGTTGACATTCTAGAAGAAGAGCGTCATAGGCCAATTGAAGATCCGAAAAGTCTTCCTTGTCATCAGAAAGTGAATTCTTGAAAATCTCTTGATTCACTTCTTCTAAAGAAACTTTTACGGCAAAGGTTAAATAATCATGAGATTCCTTTTGAGTGTCTGGATTTCCCTTATCATTACTAAGCGTGGCATGCATTCCTTTTTTGCCAAGCTCTTTCTCTAATCTCCTAATCCTAGTAGGGCATTCAAAAGCTTTATGACCTCTACCTTGACACTCAAAACAATTCTCACTCAATTGGGGTTTATTCTTAGAATTTCCTTTCCCCAAATTCCCAAAATTTTGATCACCATTGCTAAATTTCTGATTTTGCTTCATGAACTTATTAAAATTACGCGCAAAATTAGCAATCTCTTGAAAATCAGATATAAAGCATTCATTAGATTCAGTTATGTTTCCATTTTTAGCTCTAAATATAATGGTTTGAATTGCCATGTCCTTTTGAATATTGTATTTTGAAAGCCGGTTATATTCAAAAGTTTGAAAAGAACCAATTAATTCATTTTTCGCTAAGGAATCCAAATCCTTACTTTCTTCAATGGAAGTAATTTTTGGGAGGAACCTACCAGGCAAAGACTGTAGGATTTTCTTTACAACGAGGGGTTCATAAATTATTTTGCCAAGGTTGTAAAGAGAATTCACTATGTCTTTGAGTTTACTATGAAAAGTATCAAATGGCTCATTGTCTTTCATCGTTATAGTTTCAAAATTTGTCATGAGCCTTTGAATTTTAGAACTTTTCACAGTTGAAGTTCCTTTAAAAATTACAGTCAAAATATCCTAGGCCTGTTTGGAAGTAGTATAGTTTGAATTCTTTTTAAATTATTCCTCAGAAACATGAGCCATAATTGCATTCAGACCTTGAGAATTAAACTTAGCTGATTCTAATTCCTTAGCAGTCCATAAGACTACTGGTTTAGGTCCATTGTTCCCATCAACATTCACCGTGGGTCTAGTATAACCATCTAAAACAGTTTGCCAAATTCTCTCGTCTAAAGATTGTAAATAAATAGTCATGCAAATTTTTCAATAGTTATAATTAGACCCATTAAGCATAGGAACTTTGGACTTAGATGAATAAATCTTGGTAGCCATGGAAAACAAAACAAATCAAACAAAGCAAAGCAACAAATAGACACAAATCAACCTAGATGCAACTTCTAGCAAATTAAGGAAACCTCCTCTGATACTAATTGATGGAAACACAAGAAATTCGGGGATCGTATTGCCTAGGTTAATTTTAGAATTTTTATCAAAAATAATTTGAAGTTTAATAAGCAGAATTAAAACCCTAGGTTTACTCAATTTTACTGTCAAAACCTATGTTGTGTTGTCTAGCAAATAAATCAATCAAGCAATCACAAAAATCAATCACACAACACCAAAAATTTATGAGGTATCCCTACTTGCGTAGAACTAATTCCCGGGACTAACGGATAGTGCTTCACTATGATCAAAACGGAATTACGGACTCGATGACTTACAAAAATTGCTTTCCCATAATTTATGCAACAGTCCCGTCAATTCCTTGAACGTAGAATCTAACCGCAGCTGGCTT
Organism: Lonicera japonica; assembly: GCA_021464415.1. Lineage (NCBI taxonomy): Eukaryota > Viridiplantae > Streptophyta > Magnoliopsida > Dipsacales > Caprifoliaceae > Lonicera > Lonicera japonica. Next base: position 75,695,949 of record CM038469.1, on the reverse strand, counting down.
GGCGTAACGCTTTCCGCTTTTTCGGCTTACTCGTCGCCTCCTTCCACGCACTTGATCAAATCCTTCACCGTCGTTTGTGATCTCCTTATCGCGCCTTAGCCACTTCGCTCACCCCGTCTTCAATCACAACCAAAGATAATCCTGCAGGACCGTGAACATTTGAAACCCTAGTTCTTAAAATTGAAGAATAATAGAATCTCCTATGACATGTAAACAAAACCTAGATGGTGTTTCAAAACTCTCAAAAATTGATTTTAGCGTTTGAATATTTTTTCTCTCAAAAAACTCTCTAGAATCGTGTATTTTTTTACCCAAACTAATGGTTATATTTATAAAAAAGATAGAGTCAAAGTCTTTTTTAGAATAGATTAAAAATATTAAAAAAAAACTGCGATAAAAAATCGTGCCCAGAAAATTATGCGTTGGACCGGTACGGGTCTTGATAAGTTGAACCGGTTCGAAATTGAGAATTCAATTCCATGGGACGAATTTGTGCTTGATCCGTCCAAGAATAAAATGTGTACCGGTCCGAATTATGAAGGCTGCTGCACAAAGTTTCTTTGATATCTCCACGTGGCATAATTTTATTAGAAGACCAAAGAGACAAGGGGACATGATGGAACATGATATGAAGCTCACGTGGGCTTGTTTAAAGAGTTGGAATTTGACTTTTCAAAATTCCAAATTTTTCCTTTTATTAATAAAGTCTTTTACTTAAAATTTTTTTTATTTTATTTTTTCTTTTTACTTTATTTCGCCGTAATAAATTCGTTTGGACACTAATTCGACTCAAATTTTAGAGATAACTTTATGAAACATATTAGATATGAAAAAACTAAGTTTCTTCAATAATTTGTGTCGACTGAGCTTTTTTAGATTACGACAAAATTCAGTAAAAATACTTAAAAATAGATTTAACTCAAAAGCTTTTTAATTATGAATTTTGAGCTCAAACACCACCTATATGTTGAATCAAACCATAAACTCAACTTACCTTAGGTCTTGAATTATGTACGATAAATTCGGTAAGTTCGGCGAGCTTCCATTAATTGTTGGATCTTCAAATCTTCAATTCGACTCAAACAATTATAACAGAAAGTGTTCTTGTCATCGGAATCAAGCCAACTAAAAATATAAACCTAACAATCACCCTATAAATGCAGCTATTGTTTCTTGACATTTGTAAAAATGTCAGAAATTTATAGTGGCATTATGCTAATGCTCAGAAAGGCCACATTTTTTGTAGTGACACTTTTTTTCCCTCTTATATTTGTAGGGATGTTTTGAAGTGTCCTAAAGAACTAATTTAAAGTGTCTATATAGCCATATTCTAAAAAATCCCATTATATATTAAGCACTTAACTCTAATTAATATACACTTTCTTTAATTCTAATCGAGAGATGTGTTTATATTGATTTTATCACAATCAATGTTTTAAATCTCAATTAATCTCATAATCATGAATTTTGGTATGCTGAAAATAAAGTGCATTCTTTAGAACATCCAAAAAGATATACGGTCTTAATTTAGGATAAAATGAAAACTTGAGAAAAGAACTCTCCCTATGTTTTTAGTTAAATGTTTATGTCACCTGACTTTCACTGTCTTTTAATTAACAATATAATCAACTAACAATTTTGATTTAATTAATGATTAAAAATAACTATATTTCTTAACGCAAATTTGGTATGTACATTGATTACTTTTAGGAAAAAATAGACTTTTTTAAAATTAGACATCTAAATATCAAACTCATAATTAATTTTGGGGGGACTTTGAGCTTAAGTGGGCTATATATGTCGCTCTTATAAATAGAGTGGCTAACTATATACATTTATATCAAAGTTATCAACAACTAATCACCTCAGTTAATATCTCAACTGCATACAATGATAATGCCTTTGGACTCATTCAGACATTTGTTACTCTTTCTCTCTCTTGCCCCCAACAAATGCAAAATTTAGCTAGGTTCGGGCAAACACATTTGCTGTAAAATAACACTCGAGCCTGAACAGAGGCTCGAGAGAAGAGCAAATGCTCGTAAAAATAAATAGGAGTAGATCTAAAGATATGGGCAAATTGTATCCGAAATTCTTAGACTAGTTTGTATTACTTTTCATTATTAATCAAAACAAAACAACTTTGTCTTTGGCAATACGGTATTCTATTAACCTCTCTTTATCAGTTTTAATCTTAAATACTTGCCTCCCATGTATATGAATTGCTGGGCATATTGTATACAATACATACACACACATACGCATACACACTATTTATACATGTTAATAATTCGAAATTGGACATGAATGCTTGTATGACTCATAAATACGTTTTTAAATTCGAATAAAACTGTCAATACACTGTAAATACCTTAAATGCTGCTATAAATCGCCTTTGCATGCCTACGCACCAAAGCATGAAACCAGTTCACTGTAATAAAAAGACCGATCGGTCTTAGGCAGTGATCGATCAGTCTTCGGTGCATTCCGATCGGTCATCGGTGTTTTTACATCATTTTGCCTCGAAACTCAAGTCACAACTCCTGCATGCTATTTAAACTGATAGATATGTACATTCATGCCAAAAACAATAGAAAACAGATAAAAGATAAAAATAAGCATGTTCATTTAGAAACTGAAAGGACGACGCGGATGCCTAACACTTTCCCGTGTTGTAACATAGTTCCGAACCCAATATGTTTGCGCAGACAGCATTGTACCCCAAAAGGGTACAAAAACACACTTTTGTCTGTTTTCTCGAAAAAATTACTGGTGTCTCTAAAACTGCTCCCAAAATCAAGCCACGAGCCGAATAGCGTCGGGGGGTTCCAATCAGGATTCTCACAGGTATGGCACAGTGCAACCGAGTATATAGTTCGGGTGGGTAAATTGCAATTAACTCAATGTACAAATTCATAAGGTTGGCCCAATATCTGTTTGTACGGTGCATTTTTACTAGTTTAATTTAGCCCAAAATATTTGTACTTACACTAGTAGTTTTTCAATAATATATAGATATATCTATATCAAAGCAAAAATGTCATCTTCCATAACAATATAGTAACTATATCATGATATAAGATTATAAGTTATAAAACATTACAATTGTTTCACTCTTTTTAACCGGTGGAATTAAATGGTTTGTGTTCGCAAGTAAGGAGGATAAGAATACATGTAAATGAAGGGACAACAGCTTTGTCTTGTGTAGGGATGCTATACACTACGGGTAATGTTGGCTTATATGCTATGTATATGTTCTTACAATTCTTTTTAATAAGAGGTAAATATTTTGAATCCATAAACAATATTTTACGACACTACCAGACATGACACTGCAGTACTGCACCATGAGAACCCAAGCGACAAACAACTTTATGCTTATCATATCCTAAAATCCGGTATAACGGAAAGGATAAAATACACAATTAACATCCTTAAAATCTTGCAATTTGATACTTTGCCCCTTGATTTATAAAAGTTAACACTAAACCTTGTTAAATTATTATGAGCCGTCACTTACCTCCAAAAGGCATAAGTACTCTTGCATGTACATATTTTCAAATGAAAAAAAATGCCAAAAACAGAAAAAAGAGAGAGGAAGGAGGGGGGAGGGGGGGGGGGGGGTTATGTGTGAAAATGACGAACATTAAAGGAAGCAGTGGTGTCAGTGAATGCAACAAGAGGTGGAAGTATCTTTTGCCATGCTCAAGGGCATGAATGTGTATATGTATACATAGCCGGACTTCAAAAAAATAGATTTCCTTCTTTTAATTAAATAACAGACTTTTTATTTTGAGAGAGTAAATGATTAAAATTTTTGATAAATTTTTGTGGGTTCATATATAGATAAATGCAGTATGGATCAAGGAGGAGAGGAAGTAAGGCTTAGTAGATTTTTATAATGATTGTTGGCTAGTGGTTAAATTTTTTATTCTTGTTGCAAGCAATTTTGTTATGAAAAATGAAAATTATAAAGATAAATTTGAAAATTAATAAGTCTTGACACAATTTTAGGTGGTTAAAATGGGTCTTGACTAAAAATATATTATAGACTAAAATAGTTTCACATATGACACATGTGAACGAAATAAATAATAATAAATTATTAGTTTCCAACCCCAATCCCTCATATTGCATAAGTTTTATACCGTATAAAAAGTTCATTATTTTGAGAAGCAAGTTAATGAAACGGGTGGTTTAAACGGCAATATTAAAATCAGGAATTTTTCGTGTCAGAATGGCTTCCACCGTGTTCTCGTTCTATTAGCATTAGTAATAGATCCAAAAGGGTAGCTCTCAACTTTTTTATCAACTAATTTATTCATATTTAGCATGATCCCTGACTAATTGTGAATCGTGATTGATGACACTAATCTAAAGAAAATTGTGAACGAATGACTAGCTCTTGTACCAAGCGGTCCAATATACCATTTACTACGTTTAGGTTTCGTTTGATAGTAACATAAAAAATAATAAAAATAAATAAAGAGGTCGAAAATAAGTTAAGAGATGTGGTGACATGCTTTCCATCTCATTCTCATTTTTGTGAGTATATGTCCTCCATCTTTCTTAATGTTTTGTGAATTTTTTTTTACTACTACCAAAAAATATTTCATGGAAGAAACTAAATGGTAAGAGCTAATCTCACTACATTCCTAAACTTTTTTTTCCACATTCTCACAAAAATAATTCAAAATTGAAAAACTATAGAAAATATGCACAAATTATAACAATATAGAAAATTATAAGAAGATTTAATTTGTGTAAAAAGTTGGAACATAAGTTGAAAGCATCTCATCATATATCTCAACTTATTTTTCAACTTCTTACACAAATTAAATCTTCTTATTATGTTCTATATTGTTATTAAAGTGCTTGTTTTTGACCAAATTTATAGAAGTATTTAGTTTAGTGCGTACAAGTTGACCAATTTTATCAAAACAACATTTGAACAAGAAAATATGCACGAATACCAATTCTAATTGCAGCCCAGTAATTAAGCATATTATGATTATCAAGTAGATGTGATGTCTCGCATGTACATAATTAGAAAAAAAATAGTTTAATAGAGATGAATCTTGTTGTATATAATTGTGTGTATATATAAAAATTAAGAAAAATTGAAAGACTACTAAAGACAAAATTAATAAAAAAAAAAATATTACAGTGTGTCAACATGGTTAATTCAATTGTCTTTCTAGAAAGACATGCTTGAGAACAGGAGAATTATTATATACTTAATACTTATTTTTTTATGTATATATATATATATAATTACTAGCCTCCAAGAAAGACTAGTGTACTGAATTGGTTTATGTCCTACAATTTTGACAGATTATGTGAGGTGGATTTTAGTTCACACGTAGCAAGGCTCGTCTTCAGTAGATTAAAATTTAACTGGTATTTTTGGTTCTTTAATCCCAATTTGCTTGTGCAGTCTTTTTTTTCACTGGTTGACCTAATTAAAACCCATTCTCCAAATTACTTTATTTTCTTAAAATTAAAATACAACAATATTCAAGTCTAAGGTTCCGTTCTCCAAATTACGTTGAACTAATGAATTCACATGATATTATTTGTGACTTGCTTCTCATAAATTATATTGCATCATGTAAGAGTAAGACTCTTTACCTATGTTTCACGAGACATTTAAGATTTTTTAGAATTTAAATATATCTCTCTGAAAAGAAATTTTAGTGGTGCATCTCATTTTATTTCATTCATATTTTTATTCTAGTTAAACCGCGTAAAATTAAATATATGTTCCCATCACCGATGTATCTTTCATATATTAGCTAGGCAACATTGCTATGAGACTATTCTATATGACTAATATATTGAAATTGATCGGGCGTAGCTACAAATTAAATTAAAGTTTAAGTGCGTCATAATCGTCAATACACACATTTATATATAGATCGTATAGAACTTTCAACATCAAAGAGTTTCAAACATCTAATTTGAAATAGAAAGTTTAGTAAATTTCGTGGAAGAAGGTTTGTATATGAAAAACAAAAAATAGATACAAAGAAATTTTAATATAATCAATGCTATTGTTGTCTGTTGATATCCCCCTATCATCGAAACAAGGACGTACTGGGTTCAAGCAACATGAACCCCTTGTGGTGGTTATATATTCATTTTTATTGTGATGGTATTAGATTAATTATTTGTATGAAAAAAGTTTTACTATATATATAAAAAATTTTGTATAGTAATATTATTGTTATGTGTATATATATACAAAGGAAGAAAATCCAACATTTTAACTATTATTTGTCATTAACCTCTCACCATCATCATCCACCTTCATTATCTCACAATTCCTCCTAGAGACTTTGGGTTTGAATATCTATCGAGCTAATGTAGTATTGGATATATTGATTGCGAATGTAAGATGCGAAGTTTCCTCGAAAGTGTATATATATATCGATCAACTGTATTAAGATTCAAGAAAGATACTAGTGAAGAAATTCTCAGCTTCACTATTATATTGCAATACTACTGGGCTACAATAAGAATTGATATTCGTGCATATTTTTTTGTTCAAATGTTGTTTTGATAAAATGGGTCAACTTGTGCACGCTAAACTAAATACTTCCATAAATATAGTCAAAAACAGGCCATTTACGTTGAATTAATGAATTTACATGACATTATTTGTGACTTGCTTCTCATAAATTATATTGCATCATGCAAGAGTTAGACTCTTCGATCACCTATGTTTCATGAGACATTTAATATTTTTAAGAATTTAAATATATCTCTCTGAAAAGAAATTTGAGTGGTGCATCTCATTTTATTTCATTCATATTTTTATTCTAGTTAAACCGCGTAAAATTAAATATTTGTTCCCACCACCGATGTATCTTTCATATATTAGCTAGGCAACATTACCGTGAGACTATTCTATATGACTAATATATTGAAATTGATCGGGCGTAGCTACAAATTAAAGTTTAAGTGCGTCATAATTGTTAATGCACACACATATATATAGATTGTATAGAACTTTCAACATCTAATTTGAAATAGAAAGTTTAGTAAATTTCGTGGAAGAAGGTCCGTATATGAAAAACAAAAAATAGATACAAAGAAATTTTAATATAATCAATGCTATTGTTGTCTGTTGATATCCTCCCTATCGTCGAAATAGGGACGTACTAGGTTCAACTAACATGAACCCTTTGTGGTGGTTATATGTTCATTTTTATTATGATGGTATTAGATTAATTATTTGTATGAAAAAAGTTTTACTATATATATATAAAAAAAATGTATAGTAATATTATTATTATTATGTGTGTATATATATAGGGGAAGGATCTAAAAAGGACCATTTATTTGGTCCTTAAATGTGGACCAATAATTTTAAGGGGGTGAACGGATGAAATTTTTTATGAAACTTGCTGAAGATGATCTCCATGATTAGTAGATCTTCTCTACCAAATTTTATCAAAAAATTGAACCGGAAAGTGGGTTAACTAAACATCTTGAATTTTAACGGCTAAAAAAGTGCATATATCAATTTTTTAGTTAACCCTCTTCCTGATTGAATTTTTTAATGAAATTTGGTGGAGGTGATCTACTAATCATGGAGATCATTTTCACCAAGTTTCATCAAAAAATTCATCCATTTATCCCCTCAAATTAATTGGTCCGCATTTAAGGATCAAAAAATTGATCATCTTAAGATCCTTCCCCTATATATATATAAAGGATTAAAATCCAACATTTTAACTATTGTTTGTCATTAACCTCTCACCATCATCATCCACCTTCATTATCTCACAATTCCATCTAGAGATTTTGGGTTTGAATGTCTATCGAACTAATGTAGTATTGGATATATTGACTGCGAATGTAACATGGGAAGTTTCCTCGAAAGTGTATATATATATATATCAGTCAACTGTGTTAAGATTCAAGAAAGATACTAGTGAAGAAATTCTCAGTTTCACTATTATATTGCAATATTACTACGACCATGTCTCCTAAAACTTTGTTAAGATATTAAAATTTTCATAAAAAATTATAATTTCAAATTTTAAGGAAAAAAAAGATGACAGAAGTGTGACTCATGAATATGCATGATTTTTCTTTCTTTCCAATTAGACCACTTTTTAAATAAATTTGTCTGTCTAACCCACCTTTTAACTTATTATCTAAAATAGCACACTTTAAAATAGTGATTTCAACTTAATTTACTAATCATAATTATTTTTGTTAAATCACTATTTTAAACAAATTATTATTATCTAAAATTTTTACAAAATTGAGAAAAATAGTGATTTAATCTTTCTATTTATCAATAAAATTATTGATATCAAATCACGTTTTTACTTTTAAAATAATAATTTTAAATTATTATTGTTAAATGTGTTATTTTAATTACTAAATTAAAAAATTGATTAAACAGAAAAAAATATTTAAAAAACAAATCTTGAGTAGGAGATCGTCCCCTTTAATCAAACGTTGATTTAGTCAAAGGTAAAAGATGACGTAATTTATTTTGGCATAATGACGTAGGGTTTAATAGTAGCCTAGTAAGACAAATTACATCTTTTGTGGATGAGATTTGCCCATCGGGCCGACTCTTATTGCAACGAAACAAAGAAATTAAATTGATTTGTACTACAGCCTGTTTAGTTCTTTGAAAGTTTAGCATCGTTAAAATGATCAATAAATTTTGTCAGTGGATGATATATTTATCTGTGTTATATCTCTCAAAAATACACATAATAATAGGATTTTTTAGTATCCGGTCTTTGTCTAAATTTTTTTCTATAATACATCCACCGACTGTTGTTTTAAAGAATGCGGTTATTCAAGTACTGTATTTATTTTTGACGAGAATTCAGATACATAGATATAGTATTTGAGTATTTGTGATTTCTTCCTCAAATGTACAATATTTATGATAGAGAAATCTTGGTTTAGCGGTCACAAATACAATTCATGTGATCTCTAGTGAAAAGAAAATGCCAAAAAACAAGAATTGTAGATTTTTTTTTAAAAAATAACACGAATTCTTAAAAATGCTCAAAAACCATTTTTTCTTGGTGGTGATAAATGCATCCCCTTATTTTATCACTAACACCCCTTGAAATTTTTGTCAATATTAACCATCACTTGATGAATGTTGTAAAATTATAATCAAAAAGTAAAAAAAAAAAAACCAGAGTTGTGGGTTTTGAACCCAACAATTACTCACTCCACATTGCCAAGTTTACCCAATTTACTCACCACAAATTGGACGAGTATATATAAAAAAATGGGTCATAACTTAAGTTATTGTTGGAGTTTTAGATGTTCAATGTCGAGTGAGTACCAACGAAAATACTATCCCAATGACGGGAGAGTATTACAACGTTTTCTCACCCTAAATTAGAGGAGTATATCTCAAAAATTGGGTTGTAACTTAAGTTATTGTTAAAATTTTATATATTTAATGTCGAGCGAATACCAATAAAAATACTCTTCTAATGACAAGAGAGTATTACCATAGAGAAATAGAGAGAATGGCAGAGATGGAGAATGAGGGAGAGAGACCAGCAAAGAATGAGAGAGAATGACCAGTGGAGATGGGAATGGGAGAAACTTAGGGCACGATAATGGGGGAGGGAGGGTGGTATGTTTGAATTGTTTTCTTTTTGTAGGGAGGGTGTTGTGTTTTAATTGTTTTATTTTTTTTAACTTAATTATGTTAATTGTTTTAATTAATATAATTATGTTTCTTAAGTTAGGGGTGGTAGAGTGGAGTGTTATTGATTGAAATTATAAAAGTGGGGGTCATAAGGTCGAGATGGGATTAGTGATAAAATAAGAGGTTGCATTTATCACTATCCATTTTTTTTTTAATTAAAATTAAGTTAGTTGGGTCCTACTCCGAAGTATGTATTTATATAAAGAATAAACAGCTTAAATGACCATTAAACTCTTGAGTCTGTACCACTTTGGACATCAAACTTTAAAATGAATCATTTTAGCCATCAAACTTTGGATTGAGTATCACGTACTTTGGCCATTCCATTCAATTTGACCGTTAAATTTGATGGAATGATGCTATGTACGAGGTAGGTATTTTGGTTAATTTTAGTTATAAAATAGTTCAAGTCGCTCTGTTTGCTTGAAATATTGCTTTTTTTTAATGAACACCGGGTGTTTTATTTTGGAGGAAATTATCGAAACGAATGGTGTTTTGTTGAAAGAAAATGATGTTTTGATGCAATATCACCAAAACACCCTTAAATGAAGTTATGTGCCTCACACACATGGTTTATTTCCATCTAATTTAACAACGAAATTTGACGAAATGGTCAAAGTGGTACCAAATCTAAAGTTAGATAACAAAAATGACTCATTTTATAATCTGATGGCCAAAGTGACAGTAGATCAAAAGTTTGATACCCATTTACATTATTTATTCGTATATAAATAGGGGCCAATGAATTAAACAAAAGTATTGCCAGCAAATGAACCAAAAGAGATGGAGAAGAAATTGCTCAGTTTCTCTCTCTTCTTCTTTCTTTATATCTCTATAATTATAATTATTATTTTTAGTATGGAAATGGAAATGGCGATGGCACATAAGAATTCTACAACTAAAGTGGGGGTGAAGGTGGGAGTAGTACTTGACATGGACACGTGGCTTGGTAAGATTGGATTGAGCTGTATATCAATGGCCCTAACTGATTTTTATGCCTCTCATCCTCACTACACCACTAGGCTTCGTCTCAACCCTAGAGATGTCCCCAATTCTGATATTGTTGGTGCTGCTTCTGCCGGTACTCTCTCTCTCTCTCTCTCTCTAACATTTATGCCAATCATTGGATGAGTTCTATTCCTCCTGGGCAAATATAATTGAAAAATAAAAATATTAATTTTTTTTACCGGATGCTATTTTTTTTTTACCGTGGGTACCACCTTTTTACCGGTAAGACCACTCGAGTAAACAAGTTCAAGTTGGAAACTCTCCTTCCCCCACTATTTTCCTAGTTTTTCTAATATTACATTTTTTATTCTAATCTTGCTATTAATTATCCAAACCACTCGTAAATTTTCCCCTTCTTAATTTACCTCAATCTCCACTCCTTCACTTTTTCCTGTTTTTCTATCTGGATGGCATGAAAAAAATAATAATTGCTTTCTTCATCTTAAATTAATATTTTTAACTTTTTTTTATTTAAACAATGAGTTTATAATAAATTTATTTTTATAACTTTTTGTAAACAAGTCAAGATTTTACAACTACCACAATGAGTGTACGCACAATTACCACCACAATATGGGGTGGATACAACAAATGATTCAAAATTATGTTTATGTGGATTGAACTCTTACCTTTCTGATTTTGAGGATAAGGAGGATGACAATTAGAAAAAAATATTGCTAGTAATAGTCTCATTTCACTTTGTTACATAGTTAACACACTAAATTTCACAATAGAAAATAAGTTATACATTTGACCAATGTTAATTGATTAGATAAAAATTATTCTCTTCTTAAAAGTATTAAAATCATAGTATGACTATCAATTTGAGACGGTGAGGGTAATCCCTATATATATTTTTTCCATCATTTATATAGGAGATGCAATAAACTTTTCATTTTTTTTATTCCAACTTTTTATTTTAGTTTTAAGAAAGAAACTTTTGTTCTATACTTTTAATTTATTTTTATTAAAAGGTGCATATACGTTCAATAAATATGCCAAAAAAGAAGAGAGACATAATTAGTGAATCATATTTAAATTTTTGAATATTTAAAACCTTATTATTTTCAATTTATTGTTGATGTGAGATGTATAATCTTAACATCCCCTTACATTTGGCAATGGATGAAGTAAGCCTTAATTAGTTTATCTTATATATTGCATTGCGAGGCTTCGATTTCTTGGATGGAGCTAGTGCGGCCGTTGGGCTTGATATGTTGTAATAACTGATCACCCTTTGATACCATATTAGAGTTCGGAACATTTAACCAAAAACCAATCATTTATGGTTAAAATAGCCCTTTATTTTTAATATTGCATTGTGAGACTCGATTTCCTAACATGATATTTGCAGTCTCAACACATCTACTTATAAAAAATAGTATGAGGTAAATAACATCTCTCCATATCACTCAACTCACTTTTCAATTTCATAGAAAATAAATTATTTTTGATTATTATTTTTTAACTTGTTATCAAAGTCTTAAAACTCGTTAAATATGTATTAAGATAATATATATATATATATTATCTGTGTGTGTGGAGTATATTGATGGCAGATAGGAGATTCAAACCTATGAATGCCATATTGGGTGGGTTTTTTTCACTAAAAACAAACCCTCGTGGTTGTTAAGATGACCCATGCATGCATGTATTTGTACAAGAAATTAAGAAACTCTCGACAAAATCATAAAATTAAAAAATTCACGATAGAACAAACGTAGAATTTGCGGACCTAGTTACATCACCTTTTGCGTGTGGTGTAATTTAGAGAAAAATACGTGGAAACATTTATATTGAGGGAGGCGGCAGAGTATGTGTTGTCACTAGCTTGGCGTCAAACCAGTGTTTTAAAAGGCGAAGGCGTAAGCCTAGGCGTTTACATGTCCAAAAGCGAGGCATAAGCCTTAATGCGGCAAGGCGTAAGCCTTTCGTACAAAGCTTTTTTATATTAAAAAAATAAAAAATAATTAATAGAAGCATAAAAATATATTTTTTAAGTGATCTTATTGTTAGATTTTTTAGTTTAAGGGGTAAAAGTGTTAAATAAAAATAACTTAGGGGTATGTTGTAGTTTAAGGGGTCAAAATAAAAGATGTTGTAATTTAGGGGGTCAAAATGCTTATTTTACTTAATTGTTCAATTAGTTTGAGGACAACGTTGTCCTTTAATAATCTCACCAGGGATAAATTGGTCATGTAAAATGCCTTTGGGTTATAGGGCCTTCATCTCCTCAGCCACTTCACTCCTGCCTCCATTTTCATCTTCAACATTTAACACTCTTGCTTCGTCTTTCCTATCTTCCTTCTTCTCCTCAGTCACTTTACTCCTGCTTCGTCTTCCTCATTCTCTTCCTTCTTCTCCTCAGCCACTTCAATCCTGCTTCATATTCCTCATCCTTTGCCTACACAGTTCCTCGTTTGCCCCACACAATTAATAATAATAGTATGTATATATTCCTCCCCCTCTCTTAATCTATTGAAAAAGTGGCATTTTTAGGGTTTCAATACGTTCGTAGTTTGTTTTTAATTGCACAGAAACAATGGGAAAAAAACACAAAAGGCTTAAGCCTTAAACGCCAAGGCGTACGCCTCAACCAAAATGCATGAGCTTTATTCAAAAGGCTTGCGCCTATTATGCAAAACGTAGTTCGTAAGAAGCTTTGAGGCAAAATCCTTCCAAGGCGCAGTAATGCGCGCCCAGCGACACCTTTGAAAATATTGCGTCAAACAGCCAGCTCTATTCTGACATAACATTAAAGTTGGAGCATTCTACTCCCATTTGGGGTAGAGTAGCCCCATCATCTTATATACGTGCACATGATTTGATTTCCCAAAGTGATAATGATAATAAAAAAGAAAAAAAAAGGAAAAAAGAGCAGTGCATGTGTTATTACTGTATTACAAATGCCTTCTACTAAAGCATAGACATTAATTCTTCACCCATATAAAAGCTATTTTCATTCTTTAATTAAATGGCCTATCTTACTATGAAAATTGAAAAGAAAAGAAAAATAAAAACATGAACAAAATCTTCTTCTTTGAAAATGCAGCTGTAGACTTGATAAAAAATGTTGAAGTTGAAGCCATTATAGGACCATCAACATTCATGCAAACCAAATTTATACTTGATCTCGGAGACAAAGCTAATGTACCCATCATTTCATTCTCTGCAACAAGCTCTTCTATCTCCACCATTCGTAATCCCTATTTCATTCGAGTTACCCAGAATGACTCGTCTCAAGTGAAAGCCATAAGCGCAATCATTAAAGCCTTTGGATGGAGAACAGTCGTGCCCATCTACGCAGGGGACGATTTTGGACACGGTATTATGCCTTATTTGATTAGCGCCTTTCAAGGTATTGATGTTCGTGTCCATTACCAGAGCATCATCTCTCCTTTGGCCACTGACTCTCAAATATTAGGCGAGCTTCATAAGTTGATAAAGATGCAAACTAGAGTATTTGTAGTGCACATGGGGTCGAATCTCGGGTCTAGGTTTTTTACTAAAGCGAATGAGGCTGGGATGATGGAGGAAGGCTACGTTTGGATCATAACTGATGGCCTGGCTAACATCTTAAGCTCAATGGATCCTTTGGTCATTGATTCTATGCAAGGAGTTTTAGGCGTAAAGCCTTATGTTCCAGGTTCCAAACAACGTACAGACTTTACTGTTCGATGGAAAAGGAAGTTTCAACAAGAGAATCCGAATGTTGCTGCTGTAGAAATAAATGTTTTTGGACTATGGGCGTATGATACTATGGTTGCATTAGCAATGGCGGCTGAGAAAGTCGAGGCTACAAAGTTTGGGTTCAAAAAAGAAAAGGCTTCAGGAAAAACCAACCTTGAAAGTTTTGGAGTTTCGACAAGTGGTCTGGAGCTTCTCCAAGCACTAAATAGTACTACATTTAGAGGGCTTAGTGGCGATTTCCATCTAGTTGACGGGCAACTAAATTCATCGGTTTATCAAATCGTTAATGTGATTAAAAAAAGAGGGAGAAGGATTGGATTTTGGACCGAAAGATATGGCATTAGTAAAATATTGAATTTTAGTGATAAAAGCTCGTATTCGACTTCAAAAGATCAACTAGGAGCTATAGTATGGCCAGGTGATACAACATTTTCCCCAAGTGGTTGGGTAACGATGAAAATAGGAGTTCCAGCTAAGACTGGTTTTAAAGAGTTTGTAAATGTAACTCGAAATCTTGATGGAGACACTAATAATGTCTCGGGCTATTCAATTGCGGTGTTTAATGCTGTTATAGCAGCATTGCCATACCATGTTAATTATAATTACTCTCCCTTTCAGAACAATTTTGACGGCACTCCTCGTGGTAATTACAATGACTTGGTGTATCAAGTTTATGCTGGGGTAAATCTCTATCTCACTCTCCTTCCCTCCTTAACAAATATCATTATAATATATAACTAGAATTATATGATATATATGGACATATTACTAACAAATGAGTGTTTTCTTCTCTTGGAATAATGAACAGGAGTATGATGCTGTTGTAGGAGATATTACTATAATAGCAAACAGGTCAAATTTTGTAGATTTTACTCTTCGATACACAGAATCTGGCGTATCCCTTGTTGTACCAATAAAGGACAACAGGAGAAAGAATGCATTGGTGTTTTTGAAGCCTTTCACTTGGGGACTATGGGTGACAAGCCTTTGTTCCTTTATTTTTATTGGTTTCGTAATTTGGATTCTTGAACATCGAATAAACGAAGATTTTCGTGGACCTCCTTCACATCAAATTGGCATGATCTTCTATTTCTCCTTCACACATGGTAATTTCTCATCATCTTCCTTAATAGATTAACCCACACAAATTGTCCTTAAATATTAGGGGTGTACACACCTGAAAAACCAAATCAATCATGCTTTATTGGTTTGGTTTGGTTTATAAAATTAATAGGATTTGTTTGGATTGACTTTTCCAAAAATTAGTTGGCCGAATTGGTTTGGTTCTAGATTTAACTATTAGAACAACCAAACCAATTCAAAACCGATAATAATATATATTATTGATATTTATTATGTTTGTGTGTATTGTATATATATTATATTTTTTGTGAACATACTTTCAAGTATCTTTCATGGTTAATATACTATATAAATGATAAAAGTAAGTGACCTATGCTAATGAAAATTCAAAAGAGGTTTCATTTCTTAATTTGAACTCTTAAAAATTTAAAATTTGACTTTACTTAAATACTTTTTGAACTCATCAGACATTATCATGTGGTAAGTTTATTATAAGTTTAAAATAGACCATTAGCAGCTCAAGTCTTGGATCTTAACATTAAAATTAAATGAATAATTGTTGGCCCAGTGATATATATATATATATATGTATAATTTATCTTCGTTCTAAATAATTTTATTTTTGAAGTAAATTTTATAGCTGACAACTCAATTGATCCATTGTTGTTTTGTTTGGATTGGTTTAGGTCTTTCGTTTAATTGGTTTGAATTAGGTAAGAAAATCATTGAAATCAATTAGATTGCTTTGATTTAGGTTTAAGTATTAAACCAATATCCAATTTGAATCCTGTGCACCCCTAATAAATAAAGTCATGCTCAGTTTTCTAAAAGGCACTGTGTTTATGTTTCGGGGTGGGGAAGGGTTGGAATTTAATGTTAATGCGAGGCGGTAGGTTGCTGCCTAATGCCTAGCCCGGCCCCGATCGAGCAGATATTTTTGGAGCGCTAACTAGCCTTTTATATCAATGATAACTAAATAAATCCAGAAGACAGACGTACGTACCTATTATATTGGACTTTGCACTTACACATGAATTTTTGTACAGAGGAGAAGGTATTGAGCAATTTGGGGAGGTTCATATTGATTATATGGGTGTTTGTGGTACTCATATTGACACAAAGCTACACAGCTAGTCTAGCGTCAATGTTAACAGTTCAACAGCTACAGCCCACAGTTACTGATGTCACAGAGCTAGTAAAGACGGGGATGAATGTGGGCTACCTACGGGATTCATTTACTCTAGGTCTTTTAAAGGGGATGAATTTTTCTGATGCCAACCTTAAGGTATACAATACTCTAGAAGAATGTCATTCACTCTTCACAAACGGTAGTATCGTTGCTGCTTTCGATGAAATCCCCTACATGAAACTTTTCCTTGCAAAATATTGCTCCAAATATACCATGGTCGGACCAACATATAAGACTGATGGCTTTGGCTTTGTACGTACATGGCTATCTACTTACTTCTCTCTTTATATATATATATATATGTATGTATGTATGTATGTATATATACATGTTTCTAATATGTAGTTCTGTGAAATGTAGGCGTTTCCCAGAGGTTCGCCACTTGTATCGGATGTTTCGAGAGCAATTCTGAATGTGACCGAGGGAGAAAAAATGATTGAAATTGAGAAAATTTGGTTTACGCAAAACACGACTTGTCCAGACACATCGTTTTCTTCTAATAACCTCGGCCTCGAAAGCTTTTGGGGCCTATTCCTCATAGCGTTCGTTGTTTCGATCTCAGCTCTAGTGATATATATGGCTAAATTCCTACATGAGCATTGGCATGTTTTGAGCCACCTTAAACCACAAACTTCACTGTGGAAAAAGATTGTGGTCTTGGCTACACAACTAGACAAAAAGGACCTCAATTCCCATACCTTTAAGAGAACTGAATTACATGTTGGAAATGAGACCACGAGGGCGGATAGGGGGGGTACAGTGGAACCCTCGCCCGATGGGACTGACTCTACTGATAATGGTGGTCCACCAAGTCCGTCATCAAACAATACGGAGAATTTTGCATTTTATGAGGAGCAAGATATTCAAGCTCAAACAAGTCGAGAGATAGTGCCAGAAATTGAGCTTGCTATTTCAACAGAAAATTAGGCCTATAGCTTCCGAGTCAAAAAACAGAAACCTTTGATATATATACATATATTCTCTGATATATTGGACATGGATTCGGTTCATGGGATAATATTGAAGTTAAACACCAAATTTCATCAAAAAAATTTACTTGTTTTTCACTTAAAATGGATGAGTCATTATTATTATTTTAAAAAAAAAAAACATAAGTACAGTACTTGTAGG
Organism: Lonicera japonica; assembly: GCA_021464415.1. Classification (NCBI taxonomy): domain Eukaryota; kingdom Viridiplantae; phylum Streptophyta; class Magnoliopsida; order Dipsacales; family Caprifoliaceae; genus Lonicera; species Lonicera japonica. Next base: position 75,678,142 of record CM038469.1, on the reverse strand, counting down.
GGTACCTCTATATATACGAGTGATGCAATGGATATTAATATATTATTATTTTATTGCTTTTTATTTTTATTTTATTAATTAGGGTAAATAGTTTATTTATTTATATCTAGTCTCCTTTGAATTTGAATATTTATTTTGGTAGATTTTAAATATAATTAGATTATAATAATTCAATTTCCTTATATGAAGGATTTTTTTTTGAGGTAGGTTTAGGATTTTAGATTATAAATAAGTGATTATTTCATATCAATATAACCAACCAATTATGAATTAATAAATATTGTGAGCACTTCTCTTATTCTTTGAAAATTCGATGAATTTTCGTTTCATTCTTGTGAATTCAAGAAGTTAAGGTTGAAGACGATGTTCTTTATTCTCCCTACTTCGCTCCCGTTCTACATCAGTTGGTATCAGAGGCAGGTTCCGAATTCAAGATTCACCCTACTACTATGTTAACTTATGTTGCGGCTAGCAACCCTCTTGTTGACGTTGATCACAAGAAACATTAATATGTTCATCATCGATCACGAGGCGATGCGTTATCCCGTTACCTTTTATGAGTGTGGTCAACATGAGCAAACACCCGCAATACCGAGAAGTCAATGGATACCAATTGTTAGAATTAAATCACTAAAATCATTATGTCAAATCATCAAGAGCAAAACTAAAACAATGAAACTGCGTACCTGGATCCATATTAAGCAAACGCGGAATACGAGGATCGATCACAAGAACAGTATGGATCGAGCGGGTATGCGGTCTTCCTCAACCAAATCGCCTTAGGTTCTAGATGGGGATTTTTGGTTCTCTTCCAGATGGGGAGAAGGGAGCCGTGTTTTTGATTTGGTGTGTTGGGGACCATAACCCTAATACATGCTTTATATATAGTCTAGTTAGGGTTCCCATAAAACCCTAACAAGCCCATATAAGGTTTCTACACATTTGGCCCACATTTATTTGAGTAGTCTATGGGCTTAACTAAAATTAATTAGACCACCAAAAAATAAGCCCATTAATTTAAATAGCAAATATAATTGAAATATAATAATATGTTGCCCACATATATTAGAAATATAAATTTTCTAACAATCTCCCACTTGGGCTACATATTATTCCTGAAACAATTATATTACAAAATTCTTTAAGCGCGCATCCGTATACCATTTATCCTTAGACTTCTCCTTAATCAATCTGGTCTATCTCATGTACTAGCAATGGAATTACCGCAGCTTTTATCACACTAAAGTCGTGAATAAACCACGATTATCACCACACTAATACACTTAATAACATAGATCAAATGTGGATGAGTAGCATGGAAATTACATGCAATGTGATCTTAGACATGCCTATTTCCAACTGGTCTAACTTTAGTCTTTAATGAGATCAATCCAAAGTTTTTAATGCAATGAGAATATTGCAAACAACAAAGGAAACATAAACCATCAACTTTATTCTGCAGAAAACTTAAACAACTTAATGTTTAAAAGAAAAATACATAGAACAAAAAGGAACTCCCACTAAGCCAAGGTATTGTCTGAAATAACTCCCATATGGGTAGTGTGCTTATGAAAAACTTTAGGCGGTAAACCTTGGTCAATGGATCTGCTAGCATAGAATCTGTCCCTATATGTTCTATAGAAATCTGTTTATCCTGAACTCTCTCCTTAACAACTAGAAACTTGATGTCGATGAACTTAGATTTCGTCGAGCTACTGTTGTTGTTGGAGTAAAGTACCGCAGAGTTATTGTCACAATAAATTTTCAATGGCCTTTCAATACCATCTACTACACGTAGTCCAGTGACAAAGTTTCGCAACCATATTCCGTGATTGGATGCCTCATAACAAGCTATGAACTCCGCTGCCATAGTTGAAGAAGCTGTGAGAGTCTGCTTAGTAGACTTCCATGAGACAGCTCCTCCAGCCAACATAAAAATGTAGCCTGATGTGGAGCGCCTGCTATCTTGGCATCCCGCAAAATCGGAGTCAGAAAACCCAACGATCTCCAAACTATCTGACCTCCGATAAGTGAGCATGTAATCTTTTGTTCTTCTCAAATAACGCATCACGCGTTTAGCTGCCATCCAATGTTGCATGCCTGGATCACTCAAGTATCGGCCAAGAACTCCCACTATAAATGCTATATCGGGACGAGTACAAACTTGAGCATACATAAGACTCCCTACTGCCGATGCGTAAGGAATCTTTTGCATTTCATTCCTCTCAATGTCATTTTTGGGGCATTAATTGAGACTAAATTTGTCTCCTTTAGCTACGGGCGTATCTCCTGGTTTACTATCTTTCATGCCGAATCTACTCAAAACTTTATTGATATAGCTCTCTTGTGATAACCTGAGAATACTTTGAGAACGATCTCTCAGTATTTGGATACCTAACACAAAAGAGGCGTCACCAAGATCTTTCATTTCGAATTTCTTCGTCAGAAATTTCTTAGTTTCGTGCAATAAGCCTATATCATTACTAGCAAGTAGGATATCGTCGACATATAATACCAAGAAGATGTATTTACTCCCACTAAACTTGTGATATACACAATCATCAACTACATTTGCCTCAAAACCATATGAGGTGATAACTTGATGAAACTTGTGATACCATTGACGGGAAGCCTGTTTGAGACCATAGATGGATTTCTTCAATTTACAGACCATAGACTTTGGATTTCCTAATTCAAAGTTTTCTGGCTGTACCATATAAATCGTCTCATCAATGTTTCCATTTAGAAACGCAGTCTTGACATCCATCTGATGTAACTCTAGATCAAAATGAGCCACTAGTGCCATTATTGTCCTAAAAGAGTCTTTCGATGATACTGGAGAGAAAGTCTCTTTATAGTCTATGCCTTCCTTCTGAGTAAAGCCTTTAGCGACCAGACGAGCTTTATGTCTTTCAATGTTACCCTTTGAATCCCTTTTGGTTTTAAATATCCATTTACAACCAATGGGTTTCGTGCCTTCAGGTAACTGGACAATATCCCAAACGTCATTGTCTTTCATAGACTTCATCTCTTCCTTCATGGCATCAATCCATTTTTGAGAATTAGAACTGCGTATTGCTTGACAGAGATTGACCGGATCATCCTCTGTCAAACTTACGCCATCCTCATGTTCTTGGAGAAAGACGATATAATCATCTGGAATCGCACTTCTCCTTTCCCTATTGGATCTCCTTAATGGCACTTCTTGAGGTTGTTGAATTTGTTCTACATGTGGTGTTTGAGGAAGAATTATATTATTATCTTGGTCTGGAACAATGTCAGGGATGGGAGCCTGAGCCTGATCATTATTCTCTAGTGCCGGAACTGTGTCAAGAACAGTAATAGGTATGGAGACCTGATCACCGTCAATAACAGATTCTTCATCAAAGATAACATTCCTTTTGTTTCCTTCCCCCTCAAACTCAACATCCTCAAGAAATCTCGCATTTCCCGTTTCAAAGAAGGATCTTGATGTGGGATCGTAAAACTTGTAACCCCGAGAGCGTTCAGGGTAACCAACAAAATAACAGCTAACCGTTCTGGAGTCCAATTTTCTTTCATGTGGCCGATAAGGCCGTGCTTCAGCTGGACAACCCCAAGTGTGCAAATGCCTAATGCTAGGCTTCCTGCCTATCCAAAGCTCATATGGGGTTTTGGCAACTGCTTTGCTTGGTACCCTGTTAAGGATATATACTGCGGTCTTTAAAGCTTCTCCCCAAAGTGACTCTGGTAAAGGAGAATGACTAATTATACTCCTCACCATATCTTTAAGAGTCCGGTTTCGTCGTTCTGCAACACCGTTCATACTGGGTTGGCCCGGCATGGTGTATTGCGGAACAATTCCACACTCATTGAGGAAAAGAGCAAAGGGTCCTGGACGTTGTTCTCCTGATCCGTCATTTCTCCCATAGTATTCACCACCACGATCAGATCTGACAGCTTTAATTTTCTTTCCAAGTTGAAGTTCAACTTCAGCCTTGAAAGACTTGAAAACATCCAGTGATTGAGACTTCTCATGAATTAAATATAGGTACCCATAACGAGAGTAGTCGTCTATAAACGTAATAAAATATTGTTGACCATTCCATGCAGCCGTAGGAAATGGACCACAAATATCCGTATGTATTAGTTCTAAGACATCTCCAGCTCTCTCGGCACCCAATTTTTTATAGTTTGTTCGTTTTCCCTTGATGCACTCTATACAGACTTGAAAGTCTGTTAAATCTAGGGGTTCAAGAATTCCATCAGACACAAGCCTCTGAATTCTCTGTTTAGAGATGTGACCTAAACGCTTGTGCCATAAAGTGGCAGAACTCTCTTTTAACTTTCGCTTTGTACCACGTGAACTTGTTTGCAATATTTCATTATAGGAACAGACCACATCAAGCATATATAGATTATCAATTAAAGAACCAGAACCAATAAAATTTGAATTTTGATAGAGACTAACTTTATTATTTCCAAACGAACAAGAAAAACCGGATTTGTCCAAACAAGAAATGGAAATTAAATTTCGCCTAAAAGACGGTGCAACAAATGTCTCAAACAAATCCAAATAAAATCCAGTTTTCAAATGTAATCTAAAAGTTCCTATAGCTTCCACTGCAACTTTATTGCCATCGCCCACAAAGATGAATCTTTCAGCATCACTTGGCGGCCGGCTCCACAGGCAACCCTGCATAGTTATACTTACATGAGTAGTGGCACCAGAATCCACCCACCAAGTGTTATTAGGTACAGAAGCTAAATAAACTTCAGAACAAACCAAAGTTAGAAGCATACCCTTCTTTACACGCCAAGCGGCGTACTTGGAACATTCCTTCTTAAAATGTCCCTCTTTCTTGCAAAAGTAGCAGGGTTTTCCCTCATCCTGCTTCTTTTGCTTCTTCTGCTGAGAAGATCCTTCCGCAGCAACCACAGCTCTCTTCTTTTTCTTATTTTGAGCAGTTGAGGCCAAGTGAGCACTTTCAGTCTTATCTCGTTGCTGCCTTTCTTCTTCTTGCACACAGTGAGAAATAAGCTCGTTGAGGGACCATTTGTCCTTCTGAGTATTATAACTCACTTTGAATTGAGTAAAATGTGCAGGAAGAGAAATCAAAACTAAGTGCACGAGTAAATCATCAGATAACTCTAACTTCAGTGCCTTTAGTTTCGACGCAAGATTAGACATCTCCATGATGTACTCCCTTATGTTCCCTTTGCCATAATACTTCATTGAAACGAGTTTAGCCAAAAGGTTGCTCGTCTCTGACTTTTCATTTTTGGCAAAGTATTGTTCAATTTCCTTTAAGAACTTCTTAGCACTCGTGTCCTCAGCAATAGAGCCCCGAAACGCTTCCGGAATGGAACGCTTCATTATCACCAAACACATTCGGTTAGACCGATCCCACTTTTCTATTTTAACCTCATTAAGGTTTTCCAGAGTAGAGGTGGGTCGATCCTCCCGAAGTGCTTGATCCAAATCCATACAACCGAGAACAATTTCTGCGGTTTCTTTCCATATTTTAAAATTTGTCCCGTTCAGCATTGGGATATTACTGACTTGGGCAGAAACATTCGTGGCATTGGCAACAGAGACTGTATAAAGAACAAAAATAAACAAGCAAATATACAGACATGTCAAAAGAAAAAATAAAATCTAGACATGAATGATAAGCTAATTATGGGGCCCATCTTGAGATACCTGACACAACATTAATTCCTAGTCTTTGGACAGAGAAATTAACTGTAATAGGTAATCTCATCGCAAAAATCAAATGTTGGTAATAATTTCTGTCAAACAATAAGCCTTTCTTTGGACTGACTTATTGCTCACATGAAGAATTGATAATTACCACACATTTATTCTCGCATGTGTTTTTATTATTTTGCCAAATAATAACCTTCCTTTGGGCTGATTATTAAATGCATAAATAATAATCACACAAATATCAAAAATAAAATAATATCTATTATTTGGCCAAACAATAATCTTCCTTTGGGCCGATTATTAATTGCATAAATAATAAATATTATTATCTTAAATAAATAATGATATATCCACACATATATAAAAGAGTTGTCCAATCAAACCATACAAAAATATACATAATAAAATACAACACATAATCAATCATATATGTATAGGAGACCCCACGGCTCACTGTTCACAGTCCGCTGTACAGATTTTTTTTTTTTTTTTTTTTAATACTGAAATTCGTGCAACCTTCACAGAACCCATCAAATCGGACCATAAGAAAATTATGTATACTATATCTATAACCTTCATATATATAAAATCAATTGCAACATGTATAATAAATATTAAATCATAAAAGAAAACTTTCTGCCAGAATGTCACATCATACATATATATATATTAAACAAATTTATATATATAAAGTTACTGTCAACAACCGTAAATATATATATGTATGAACAAGATTCTATATATATAAATCATAAAACATGTCACATCAAAAGGAAAAGTGGACAGCTTTGGGTAACTTTACGATTAACATCAGAAGAAAAGAAAATTAAGTGATACTATATCATTATATCGATTTGACAAATTAACATATATATCGATTAACTTCATATATATCGATTAAACATGTCCCGTTCATCTTTAAAGATGGTATCCTCAGAAAACCGATTAACACACACATATATATATATATATATATATAAATTAAGTGATGGTGCAACAGCAGTCAATATAAATACCGAAAAATTAAGACAACATCACATCAATTACCAACATTATACCTATGATTTATATATATATAATTCTTAATGATTTAACATAAAGTCCCTCTGATACCAATTGTTAGAATTAAATCACTAAAATCATTATGTCAAATCATCAAGAGCAAAACTAAAACAATGAAACTGCGTACCTGGATCCATATTAAGCAAACGCGGAATACGAGGATCGATCACAAGAACAGTATGGATCGAGCGGGTATGCGGTCTTCCTCAACCAAATCGCCTTAGGTTCTAGATGGGGATTTTTGGTTCTCTTCCAGATGGGGAGAAGGGAGCCGTGTTTTTGATTTGGTGTGTTGGGGACCATAACCCTAATACATGCTTTATATATAGTCTAGTTAGGGTTCCCATAAAACCCTAACAAGCCCATATAAGGTTTCTACACATTTGGCCCACATTTATTTGAGTAGTCAATGGGCTTAACTAAAATTAATTAGACCACCAAAAAATAAGCCCATTAATTTAAATAGCAAATATAATTGAAATATAATAATATGTTGCCCACATATATTAGAAATATAAATTTTCTAACATACCTTTCAATGGCCGATTTAGCAAACGAAAGTTTGTAAATTGGTTGTTAGAAATCGAAAAGTATTTCTATGACTTTAAGGTCTCAAAAGTTGAAGGTGCTAAGTATGTTTATGGCGCACTTTCACGAAATGTTCCAAAATGGGACGATTTTCAATATGATCGGCATATATTTGGTGGTCTTCCTATCAACATACGCGGATTAATGGTATACTTATTGATTAAAGAATATTATTCTAATGATTTTGAAGAAAAAATGTCATATGTGAATAAACTTTTTCAATGGGTTTATGACAATTTTGACGACATTAAAACCCAATATAAAGAAAGTTTTGTAGAAAACATGCTAAAGGAAAAGGAAAGAATTCATTTCTTCAAAAAATTTAAATACTATACTTCACCAATTGTGCGAGTAATTGTGCCACAAGTAGATTTAACCGAGCTTCCCAAACTTGTTGAAAATCTTAAAAATATAATTGTTGTTAATGGGGGAGTTGTGAAGTTATTTGATTTTGGAGAACGTTATTTAAGTATTGTTTTTATTTTTGGTAAGAACTCAGATACATAGATATAGTACTTAAATATTTGTGATTTCTTCCTCAAATGTACAATACTTGTGATCGAGAAATATTGGTTCAGTAGTCACAAATACAATTCATGTGATCTCTAGTGAAAAGCAAATGCTAAAAAACAAGAATTGTAATTTTTTTTAAAATATAACACGAATTCTTAAAAATGTTCAAAAACTAATTTTTTTTGGTGGTAATAAATCCACCTCTTGAAAATTTTATCAATATTAACCATCACTTGATGAATATTGCAAAATTATAATAATAATAGTAATAAAAAAACCCAGAGTTGTGGGTTTTGAACCCAATAATTATTCTCCCTACATTGGCCGAGTGATATGCACATCACTCACCCCATATTGCGAAGTACCAACGAAGATACTCTTTCGATGATGGGAGAATATTATCCCATTTACTCACCACATTGCCTAGCTTATAAGCCTTCTCCTTACCTAGGCGTTAGGCCCTCTCTTATTGCCCTCCTACCACTTAGTGCTTATTAGAACAATTCCAATTCCTACCACCTAGTGCTTATTATATCATGTGCCAGGCACATGCTACAAAATCGTGTGCATTCTGGTAATTTCCATGACAAACAAAACCCATGGTAATTATACTCAAATAATGAGAAGCTATGTAACCTTCTTAGACATAATACATCTCCAATGCCTTGTCAACCACATTCATCTGTTAGATTTCTTTAGTTCTCTTATTCTCATAATTACTTAACAAAAGTAAGTGACTTTGGTACAAGTCAACTTGGAGATGAGTTTTGGATTTTATATGTATATAATATATATGTGCATTTATATATATATATATATATAAACATAAAAGCAGAGAGAGAATTAGAAGTGGATTCGAGAACCTTATACATATTTCATCTCAAGTATTAAATTAATATCTTTCTTCTCTTAAACATAATTCAAGAACCTCTCTTATATGGATATATGATCACACGTAGAGAAAGAATAGAGGGACTGTGAAGTATAGAGATATTACGATTAATACGTCAAATTTTGGTTTTACAAATTATGTAAATTACCCCTCTTTGAATTTTTCAGTTAAACTGAAATGAAAAGCAAGCACTTAATCCTTATTATCACTTAAATTGCATTTATTTTTATAGTTGAGGGATTAAATTGATGCCATGTACGAGCTAATTGTGTAGCTTACTCAAACTATTATTTGAACACCAAATCTACATTTATTAAAATCCTAGGTTAACAATGTCATTGTGTCTGTATCATGTCGCACCAGTGATTTGTGTTTCTACTTCAGAGTCTGCAAAAGGATTATATAGAAATCAGCATTTGTTGAAGTGTTCTTTTTAGCTGTGCAAAGTAGCGCGGCCTAATTAAGGGTCTCATTCTTTTTGTCAGGAATATATGTTTTTATATTTACTATAATTTATATTCAAAGTATTTATATTTAATATAAGTTTTTGATAAACCAAATTGTATACACGTAGGTTCGTACTTCATTTAGTGTTCACCGCCCAGATCTTGACGTAGATGAAAGCTTTTCTCACAAGGTTAGTGTATTTTCTAATTCATAATGTATACTTGAAAATATATACATACACTTGAATTGTACTCTAACAAAAAGTCAAAGGGGGCACATGAGAGAGCGAATGCTAATTTACCAGATTTAATGGGAGATTGATGGCTTTAGGTTACTTATTAGCTTGTTCACCTATTTTATCTTTTTTAACACATTAAATTTTGATCATAAGTAATACCTCCTGCCACACAAGCCCATTAATACTTGCACATATTAAGATGACACTGCTTTGGCATGTTATACATGTACTTCCTTGCATGTGGTTGAATTGAGTGATTGTTTATTTATTTATTTTTCAATATTGTTGCTCAGTTTCAGAATATTATAAATGCCTAAAGTCCCTCTAAGATATTTGACAACTTGTTGGTATCTGATGTAATGTGTAATTGGGAAACAGGGATCGATGTAATTTATTTTTCTTTTCAAAAATTTAACATTGCAAATATTACTTTAACCTATTTAATGCTTAATATCTTGTTTTTTTTATGTTTCATGATATTAATGAATGGGAATGAAGCTTGTGCAAGCTGGACTTACTACAATAGGCTTCTTTTTAGAAAAAATAAATAAATTTAGAAGATTTAGGCAATGGTTTTGTTTGCTTTAGAATTTGTTGTGTGCACCATTTTATAATTTTGGATTGATATTGAACAATATGACATGTTCCTTGGTGGATAATACTTTTGGATACTATATTTTGGTTTGGTTTAAACTATGTTGATGCCTTGATGGAGATTATTTACTTGTCGTTATTCAGTTTTGCGTTTTTCCTGTTTAATTGGTTTGATAAAGTTGAAATTTTAATAATAACTGCCTATATATTAGTCGAACTAGGCAACATTGCTGTGACATTACTGAACACTTTTTGTAACGGTTAATATGAGCTGTCATAAATAGGGCACATATTTGTTTGTAGCGAGAACAAGCCGTCACAAATACAAGTATTTGTGACGAATAAAGTTACGTATTTGTGATGGTTGTTGTTGTTATAATAACAATATAAGTAACGATTCAAGCCGCCACAAATAGTCCGTGACAATAGATGACAAAAATGACATTTTTTTTGTCACATCAAAAAAATCGACACAAATTCGTCAAAAAAGGTATTTGTGACGGAATTTTGCCATCACTGAGTTTTTGAAACCCACCAACCTTGTAACATTTCAAGCCGTCACAAATGTGTTTTTGTGATGGATTTTTACCTTTTGTGACATTTTTTCACCCGTCACAAAAGACCATTTTTCTTGTAGTGAGTAATGAGTCTTCTGATCACCAATAAAATGAGTATTTGGTGCAATAATAAAGGACATCTCTAAATCATACGAGCCAAGTAAAAAATTCAAGTCTTTTTTCTTATGGCCGTGGCAAATAGGAATTATAAATGACCTAACTTCAATGATCAAATCATAGAGTGTGAGTACAAGTGCTAGCTTGTGCGCTAAAGTAACAAATATATAAATTCACAAGGTTGGCCCTATATCTGTTTGTGTTGACTTAAAGGTCTTAATCTTATTTTGATAATAACAATAATTTAATCATGTGTAATTTAACATGTTCTTGATTTAAGATTATATCTTTCTTATTTGGAAAATCAAGAATATCATGATTGCTCGAAGAAAGTTTGACAAGGATCGTTCAATCAATATCCGATCAAGTCAACGAAGCATTGGACTAGCAAGAAGATCAATCTCATCACAATGCAAATTCATGAATCACAAAAGATTAAAGATCATATACCAAAGCTTCAAGGAAAAAGCTTCAAGGAAGAATCAATTTGAAGAAACAAATCAATGCATTCGAAAACTCACCTATTCGGTAATTGAGTGTTTGCTTAGGATTGATGTAAAGTTTCTTAATTGATTGATTATATAGCTCTTACATATCGTAATATCATTCTTAGATTGATTAAAATCAGTATGAATCAAAAATCATTTCAAAACATCATTTTAGCAAAAATCGGTTTTGAAATATATTCATATTAAATTCAAACGATCATTATTTTGAGTTTTCCCTAAAATAGGTGTCTTAGGAACTTATTTTTGAGGTCCCCAAAGCATTAGAATTGATTTCGGAGCTTAAATATAAAAGTGCAAAAATTGGAATTTTGGCCTGATGGACAGAGCCCATCAGTCGACTAAGCAGCTTTGCTCAGTCAATTAAGGGTTCATCAGTCGACTGATGATTTTTCTTAGTTGACTGATGCTCCAGAATATAGCCGTTGGATTTTTGATTTTTTACTATTTTTGGTACCAAACTTCTACCAAACCTCACAAACGGCTATATCACTTTTGGGACTATATATACACTATCTAAGACACATTTTGAACACCATGAATAATTTATATACTCTATTCTTCATCTATCTTCATCATTCAAAGATTCAAGAAATTATTTTTGATCAATCATTCTTATTGAGCTATATCATCTTGATCAAATAGGATAACTCTAGTGTGCGCTTCAAATTGTATTCTTTACACACTTTAGAAAGTTATTGTAAATTGGTGTGAATCACCAAACAATTTAGTATTCAATTGTGAGAGGTAAATCTCATAGGAAAAACAAGAAGGTAAATTCTTGTTTAGAAATTGTGAAAGGTAAATTTCACAAGGTTAGCAAGAGAGAGATTCTTGTGTGAATATTGTGGTCAAGCAATATTTGTAAAGAGTGTGTGAGAGGATACACTTGTAGTGGTTTAATCTTCACCCGGAAGGAGATTATTGTTAGTGAAAATTCTTGGGGAACTAACCGAGCGCGGATTATGGTTTGGTAAATCAAAACCGTGTGGACAAAAAGCCTTGGACTTCAAATCGGTTCAATCTTTCTTACTCAATCTCTTTATTATTGATTGTTTTGCTATTGCTTAATTGTTTGCTCTTGGGATTGTTTGTTTAATTATTTAAGTGCTTGCATTCCTTGATATTTTGGTTTAGTAAATTTGTTTTACTTAAACATTTTGAAAAAGTATTTTAATTCCGCATTAAAGTTTTTAAATCCTATTCACCCCCGCTTCTAGGGTTGAAATCCGACCAACAGTTTGTACGGTGCATTTTTACTAGTTTAATTTAGCCCAAAATATTTGTACGTGTGCTAGTTGAAAGAGATATGTCCTAGGACTATTCATAGATTATGATTTGTACTTGGATATCTTATGCTTATTGTTATTAATAAAGTTTATTTATTTTACTTTATAATCTCTTGTAAATAATATTTATTAATACTAGTTCATCAAGTACGTGACTAGATTGTGGGATGCTAGTAATGTAATAATAATATTGTTTAGATGCCCCTAATCATGTATCAATAACCTAGGATCACATTGATATAATGATTAGAGTATGGGTCAGCTGATGACTATGTTCCACAAGTCATGGATATGGAGATATCAAGCTGAACATACTGATACTTGTTAGGGAACAAAGTATTGGACTGACCCGCTTTGGGGACACTGCGAGTAGTGTTATATAATGTCATCAGTGATGTTCCCCATTTGTGATATCGTATTATCCTCAGACCTGAGATCGCCATGGTTACCAACATAGGGATTAGCATGTCAGGCATTATCAAACGTTGCTCTTGACCGAGTAATTATAAAGATGATGACCGAGCATACTATGAACTATGTAGAGGTATGTGGTTGATCAAGATGGGATTTGTCACTCTCATATATTGAGAGAGATATCGTTGGGCCCCTTGATAAGTGTAATTAATATTTGCATGGCCATGCACAAATGAGATGTCATTTGTTTTGGATTAATTATACTTAGAGATCAAGAAATAAAGATTGAACTATACAAGAATGACACTTGCCTAGTCTTGTGTTCAATCTAGATATCGATTGACAAAAGGAGTTAATGTGTGAAATATCAATTTAAGGTTGTGTCGTTTTTGACCTTTATACCCTTTGGATAATAGTAATGTTTTACTAGAAACCGCTTACTGTTCGTATAATAAAACGGGTTTTAATTGTACGGCCAAAGAGTGTAAAACCTACAGGGTCGCACACCCAAACGAGTTGGATCAAAACGAATTAAAACGGGCCAAGTTGGACTTGGGCCCAGTTCGTTTGTTGCTTAGGGTTCTCACTAGGGTTCCCTTATAAAAGGGAACCTTTGTTCTTCTTGGCCGTCAACGAAATTGAGAGAGGCAAGAAAATTCGAAATAGCAGAGAGAACCCTAGAGGGCGCTAGTACACCAAGCAAGATCTCATCTCGTTCGTGTGTGCATACCGTAGAGGCGTCGTGTTTTCTACGCTAAGGACGACAACAACAGAAGGATCAGATCCATCCTGTTCGTTTCATTGACATCAAATCTCGATTAAGGTATGTCATCTGTCGATTTTATTGAACTGCATAGATTATAGGATTCAATGATTAGTGCGTAAATTAGTGTATGCGATGCATGATTACTGCCCTAATTTACTAACATTTTGATTCAATGATTAGTGCGTAAATTTGTTTTACTTAAACATTTTGAAAAAGTATTTTAATTCCGCATTAAAGTTTTTAAATCCTATTCACCCCCGCTTCTAGGGTTGAAATCCGACCAACAGTTTGTACGGTGCATTTTTACTAGTTTAATTTAGCCCAAAATATTTGTACGTGTGCTAGTAGCTTTTCAATTATATATAGATATATATTTCTATATCAAAGCAAAAATGTCATATACCATAACAATATAGTAACTATATCATGATATAAGATTAAAAGTTATAAAACATTACAATTGTTTCACTATTTTTAACTGGTGGAAATGGTTTGTGTTCGCAAGTAAGGAGGATAAGAACACATGTAGATGAGGGGACAACAATTTTGTCTTGTGTGCACTAGGGTTGCTATACACTACATGTAATGTTTGCCTATATGCTATATATGTGTGCTTCCAATTCTTTTTAATAAGAGGTAAATATTTTGAATCCACAAACAATATTTTACAGCACTACCGGACATGACACTGCAGTACTGCACCATGAGAACCCAAGTGACAAATAACTTTATGCTCATCATCCTAAAATCCGGTATAACAGGAAGGATAAAATACACAATTAACCTCCTTAAAATCTTGCAATTTGATACTTTGCCCCTTGATTTATAAAAGTTAACACTAAACCTTGTTAAATTATTATCAGCCGTCACTTACCTCCAAAAGGCATAAGTACTCTTGTACAGATTTTAGAATGAAAAAAAAAATGCAAAAAACAGAAAAAAAAAAAAAGAAAGAAAGAAAGAAAGAAAGAGGGATGAAGGGGGTTTATGTGAAGATGACGGACATTAGAGGAAGCGGTGGTGACAGTGAATGCAACAAGAGGTGGAAGTATCTTTTGCCATGCTCAAGGGCATGAATGTGTATATGTATACATAGCCGGACTTCAAAAAAATAGATTTCCTTCTTTTAATTAAATAACAGACTTTTTATTTTGAGAGAGTAAATGATTAAATTTTTTTATAAATTTTTGTGGGTTCATATATAGATAAATGCAGTATGGATCAAGGACGAGGGGAAGTAAGGCTTAGTAGATTTTTATAATAATTGTTGGCTAGTGGTTAAATTTTTTATTCTTGTTGCAAGCAATTTTGTTATGAAAAATGAAAATTATAAAGATAAATTTGAAAATTAATAAGTCTTGACATAGTTTTAGGCGGTTAAAATGGGTCTTGACTAAATATATATTATAGACTAAAATAGTTTCACGTATGACATATGTGCACAGAATAAATAACAAAAAATTATTAGTTTCCAACCCCAATCCCTTATATTGCATAAGCTTTATACTATATAAAAAGTTCATTATTTTGAGAAGCAAGTTAATGAATTGGGGGGTTTAAACGACAATATAAAAATTAGGAATTTTTTGTGTCAGAATGGCTTCCACCGTGTTCACGTTCTATTAGCATTAGTAATAGATCTAAAAGAGTAGCTTTCACTGCCAATTCTCTGCCAACACGCTCCAATCTAGCACGTAGATCAATTCAGGTGCCTGTTAATTATCCGTTTTGTGAGACCATTGAGGAAGATGTAGTCCATGCTCTCTTTCACTGCACTGTAGCGTCGCAATCACTTCGACTGTGTGGCTTTCAAACTGAGAGCTTAAATTTGGTAAATTGTTTTACTGTGAATCTGTTTTCTTCGTTTTTAAACGATTTAAAGAAGGATCAAAAGGAACTGGCAGGCATGCGTATGTGGCAAATCTGGTGTAATAGGAACATGTTCGTTTTTTTGGGGCATGGCCAAAATCCTTGTACCATCGCTGATTTTGCCAAAAATTATCTCTAAAGATATCGGGCGGTTAATTCTCAGACGTCGTCGGCTGATAATTTTCGATCTTCTTGGCAACCCCCTTGGCCGAATTAGGTTAAGGTTAATTTTGATGCTGCTACTTTCGTTGAAGCCCAATCTTTTGGTGTTGGAGTGGTCGTTCGAGATGCAAAGGGTGCCTTCTTGGCTGGTTTGTGCAAGAAGTTTGAAAATCAAGTTGATGCTTCGGTAGCTGAAGCTGTTGCGGTGAACTTTATTATTGGCTTGCCTTATCGAAACTTTTCTTTTTAAGGGGATGCTCAAGTTGTTAACTTGTTATCAATCTTATCAATAGTAATATTAGCAGTTTGACATCTTTTGGGCATATTGTAGATGATATTAGGCAGGCGTCATTAGTTCTTAAGCCTTGTAATTAGTCTTTTGTGTGTCGGGACGGCAATGGAGTCGCCCACTATCTTGCTAGACAAGCCAGGTTTGTGCTAGGCTCCGAGTGTTGGATGGAGAAGGCTCTTGATTTCTTGTTGCCTTCCTTCAAATAAAATTATGGTTCTTAACTAGGCTTGGGACTGGTCCGATTATTTAAAAAATTTTGAGGAACCATTAACCGAACCGGTTCTATGTTAACGGTTTGGTTCTACCTATAAAAAAGTGAAGAACCGGTTCTAACAGTTCGGTTCTTCCGGTTTATCGGTTAACTGTTAACAAGATAAAAACCGATTCCTTAAGGATTATTAGAAAGAACTGGTTTATTGGTTAACCATTAACAAGAAAAAAACCAAAAAAACCGAAATATTAATGGTTATTGGAAAGAAATAACGGTTCTAACGGTTCCTTAACGGTTCTAACGGTTCCTTAAAGGTTCTAACGGTTCCTTAACGGTTCTAACGGTTCGGTTTCTAAGCAGTTTAGAAGGAAAATCTAATAACGGTTCCTTAACGGTTATTAGAAAGAAATTATGTCAAGAACTGTTAACCGAACCGTTAACAACCTCGAAGAACCGAACCGGTAACAAAAGTTTCCTATTTTTCAAGAACCGAATCGGGTTTTATCGGTTCGGTCCGGACCGGTTCTCCGGTTCCCGGTTCTAAATACCCAGCCTTATTCTTAACTATTGCTTCTTTTTCCTTCAAAAAAAAAAAGATAATAGCTTTCAACTTTTTTATCAACTAATTTATTCATATTTAGCATGATCCCTGATTAATTATGAATCGTAATTAATGACACTAATCTAAAGAAAATTATGAACGAATGACTAGCTCTTGTACCAAGAGGTCCAATATACCATTTAGTACGTTTAGGTTTCGTTTAATAGTAACATAAAAAATGATAAAAATAAGTGAAGCAATGGAAAATAAGTTGAGAGATGTGGTGACATGCTTTTCATCACATGCTCATTTTTGTGAGTATATGTCCTCCATCTTTTTTAATGTTTTGTGAAATTTTTTTCACCACTACCAAAAAATATTTCATGGAAGAAACTAAATTGTAAGAGCTAATCTTACTACATCCCTAAACTTTTTTTTCCACATTCTTACAAAAATAATTCAAAATTGAAACATTTATGCCCTGCTTGGTGGAGTTTTTAAGTTGAGGTAGAGTTCTTAAGTTGAGTTTTGATCGAGTATTTTTATTGAAAAATATGAAAGTAAGTTGAAAAGTTGAATTTGGTTTTTGTTAAGTCATGAAAAAACATTAAAAAATAGCCACAATGAATCTTATTTTATAGATCTCGATTAGTAGGTTTCAAATAACTTTTTTTTATCTAATTCTAATTTTTGGATTTAAAGTTATGGCATTTTAAAAGTTTTATGCATGAGAGATAAAGTAAAGTGAAGTAAATTTTAAAAAGTGTGAAAACAGAGTTGAATTCTTTGTAGAAAACTAAAAAACTAGTTTTCTAGTTTTTTACCAAATAGGGACTAAGAGTCCATTTTATAACAATATAGAAAATGATAAGAAGATTTAATTTGTGTAAGAAATTGAAAAATAAGTTTGAGAGCATCTCATCATATATCTTCACTTATTTTTCAACTTGTTACACAAATTAAATCTTCTTATTATTTTTTATATTGTTATTAAATGGAACCTTAGACCTGAATATTGTTGTATTTTAATTTTAAGAAAATAATGTAATTTGGAGAACGGGTTTTAATTAGGTCAACCAGTGAAAAAAAAGATTGCTCAAGCAAATTGGGATTAAAGAACAAAAAATACCAGTCAAGTTTTAATCTACTGAAGACGAGCCTTGCTACGTGTGAACTAAATCCATCCCACATAATCCGTCAAAATTGTAGGACATAAACCAATTCAGTACACTAGTCTTTCTTGGAGGCTAGTAATTATATATATATACACATAAAAAAAAAAAATATTCAGTATACAATAATTCTCCTGTTCTCAAGCATGTCTTTCTAGAAAGACAATTGAATTAACCATGTTGACACACTGTAATATTTTATTATTTTTTATTGATTTTGTCTTTAGTAGTCTTTTAACTTTTCTTAATTTATATATACACACATTTATATACAACAAGATTCATCTTTATTAAACTATTTTTTTTGTTCAAATTATATACACCCGAGACATCGCATCTACTTGATAATCATGATATGCTTAACTACTGGGCTACAATCAGAATTGATATTCGTGCATATTTTTTTGTTCAAATGTTATTATGATAGAATGGGTCAACTTGTACGCACTAAACTAAATACTTCTATAAATATAATAAAAAATAGGCTATTTATGTTGAATTAATGAATTTACATGACATTATTTGCGACTTGCTTCTCATAAATTATATTGCATCATGCAAGAGTTAAACTCTCCGATCACCTATGTTTCATGAGACATTTAAGATTTTTAAGAATTTAAATATATCTCTCCGAAAAGAAATTTGAGTGGTGCATCTCATTTTATTTCATTCATATTTTTATTCTAGTTAAACCGCGTAAAATTAAATATTTGTTCCCACCACTGATGTATCTTTCATATATTAGCTAGGCAACATTACTGTGAGACTATTCTATATGACTAATATATTGAAATTGATCAGGCGTAGCTACAAATTAAAGTTTAAGTGCGTCATAATCGTCAATGCACACGTATATATAGATTGTATAGAACTTTCAACATCTAATTTGGAATAGAAAGTTTAGTAAATTTCGTGGAAGAAGGTCCGTATATGAAAAACAAAAAATAGATACAAAGAAATTTTAATATAATCAATGCTATTGTTGTCTGTTGGTATCCTCCCTATCGTCAAAATAGGGACGTACTAGGTTCAACCAACATGAACCCCTTGTGGTGGTTATATGTTCATTTTTATTATGATGGTATTAGATTAATTGTTTGTATGAAAAAAGTTTTACTATATATATATAAAAAAATTGTATAGTAATATTATTATTATTATGTGTGTATATATATAGGGGAAGGATCTAAAGAGGACCATTTATTTGGTCTTTAAATGTGGACCAATCATTTTAAGGGGGTGAACGGACGAATTTTTTTTATGAAACTTGCTGAAGATGATCTCCATGATTAGTAGATCTTCTCTATCAAATTTTATCAAAAAATTCAACCGAAAAGTGGGTTAACTAAACATCTTGAATTTTATCGGCAAAAAAGTGCATATATATCAATTTTTTAGTTAACCCTCTTCCCAATTGAATTTTTTAATGAAATTTGGTGGAGGTGATCTACTAACCATGGAGATCATTTTCACCAAGTTTCATCAAAAAATTCATCCATTTATCCCCTCAAATTAATTGGTCTGCATTTAAGGATCAAAAAATTGATCCTCTTAAGATCATTCCCCTATATATATATAAAGGAAGAAAATCCAACATTTTAACTATTGCTTGTCATTAACCTCTCACCATCATCATCCACCTTCATTATCTCACAATTCCACCTAGAGATTTTGGGTTTGAATATCAATCGAACTAATGTAGTATTGGATATATTGACTGCGAATGTAACATGGGAAGTTTCCTCGAAAGTGTATATATATATATATATCAGTCAACTGTGTTAAGATTCAAGAAAGATACTAGTGAAGAAATTCTCAGTTTCACTATTATATTGCAATATTACTCCCACCATGTCTCCTAAAACTTTGTTAAGATATTAAAATTTTCATAAAAAATTATAATTTCAAATTTTAAGGAAAAAAAAGATGACAGAAGTGTGACTCATGAATATGCATGATTTTTCTTTCTTTCCAATTAGACCACTTTTTAAATAAATTTGTCTGTCTAACCCACCTTTTAACTTATTATCTAAAATAGCACACTTTAAAATAGTGATTTCAACTTAATTTACTAATCATAATTATTTTTGTTAAATCACTATTTTAAACAAATTATTATTATCTAAAATTTTTACAAAATTGAGAAAAATAGTGATTTAATCTTGCTATTTATCAATAAAATTATTGATATCAAATCACGTTTTTACTTTAAAATAATAATTTTAAATTATTATTGTTAAATGTGTTATTTTAATTACTAAATTAAAAAATTGATTAAACAGAAAAAAATATTTAAAAAACAAATCTTGAGTAGGAGATCGTCCCCTTTAATCAAACGTTCATTTAGTCAAAGGTAAAAGATGACGTAATTTATTTTGGCATAATGACGTAGGGTTTAATAGTAGCCTAGTAAGACAAATTACATCTTTTGTGGATGAGATTTGCCCATCGGGCCGACTCTTATTGCAACGAAACAAAGAAATTAAATTGATTTGTACTACAGCCTGTTTAGTTCTTTGAAAGTTTAGCATCGTTAAAATGATCAATAAATTTTGTCAGTGGATGATATATTTATCTGTGTTATATCTCTCAAAAATACACATAATAATAGGATTTTTTAGTATCCGGTCTTTGTCTAAATTTTTTTCTATAATACATCCACCGACTGTTGTTTTAAAGAATGCGGTTATTCAAGTACTGTATTTATTTTTGACGAGAATTCAGATACATAGATATAGTATTTGAGTATTTGTGATTTCTTCCTCAAATGTACAATATTTATGATAGAGAAATCTTGGTTTAGCGGTCACAAATACAATTCATGTAATCTCTAGTGAAAAGAAAATGCCAAAAAACAAGAATTGTAGATTTTTTTTTAAAAAATAACACGAATTCTTAAAAATGCTCAAAAACTATTTTTTCTTGGTGGTGATAAATGCATCCCCTTATTTTATCACTAACACCCCTTGAAATTTTTGTCAATATTAACCATCACTTGATGAATGTTGTAAAATTATAATCAAAAAGTAAAAAAAAAAAAAACCAGAGTTGTGGGTTTTGAACCCAACAATTACTCACTCCACATTGCCAAGTTTACCCAATTTACTCACCACAAATTGGACGAGTATATATAAAAAAATGGGTCATAACTTAAGTTATTGTTGGAGTTTTAGATGTTCAATGTCGAGTGAGTACCAACGAAAATACTATCCCAATGACGGGAGAGTATTACAACGTTTTCTCACCCTAAATTAGAGGAGTATATCTCAAAAATTGGGTTGTAACTTAAGTTATTGTTAAAATTTTATATATTTAATGTCGAGCGAATACCAATAAAAATACTCTTCTAATGACAAGAGAGTATTACCATAGAGAAATAGAGAGAATGGCGGAGATGGAGAATGAGGGAGAGAGACCAGCAAAGAATGAGAGAGAATGACCAGTGGAGATGGGAATGGGAGAAACTTAGGGCACGATAATGGGGGAGGGAGGGTGGTATGTTTGAATTGTTTTCTTTTTTTAGGGAGGGTGTTGTGTTTTAATTGTTTTATTTTTTTTAACTTAATTATGTTAATTGTTTTAATTAATATAATTATGTTTCTTAAGTTAGGGGTGGTAGAGTGGAGTGTTATTGATTGAAATTATAAAAGTGGGGGTCATAAGGTCGAGATGGGATTAGTGATAAAATAAGAGGTTGCATTTATCACTATCCATTTTTTTTTTAATTAAAATTAAGTTAGTTGGGTCCTACTCCGAAGTATGTATTTATATAAAGAATAAACAGCTTAAATGACCATTAAACTCTTGAGTCTGTACCACTTTGGACATCAAACTTTAAAATGAATCATTTTAGCCATCAAACTTTGGATTGAGTATCACGTACTTTGGCCATTCCATTCAATTTGACCGTTAAATTTGATGGAATGATGTTATGTACGAGGTAGGTATTTTGGTTAATTTTAGTTATAAAATAGTTCAAGTCGCTCTGTTTGCTTGAAATATTGCTTTTTTTTAATGAACACCGGGTGTTTTATTTTGGAGGAAATTATCGAAACGAATGGTGTTTTGTTGAAAGAAAATGATGTTTTGATGCAATATCACCAAAACACCCTTAAATGAAGTTATGTGCCTCACACACATGGTTTATTTCCATCTAATTTAACAACGAAATTTGACGAAATGGTCAAAGTGGTACCAAATCTAAAGTTAGATAACAAAAATAACTCATTTTATAATCTGATGGCCAAAGTGACAGTAGATCAAAAGTTTGATACCCATTTACATTATTTATTCGTATATAAATAGGGGCCAATGAATTAAACAAAAGTATTGCCAGCAAATGAACCAAAAGAGATGGAGAAGAAATTGCTCAGTTTCTCTCTCTTCTTCTTTCTTTATATCTCTATAATTATAATTATTATTTTTAGTATGGAAATGGAAATGGCGATGGCACATAAGAATTCTACAACTAAAGTGGGGGTGAAGGTGGGAGTAGTACTTGACATGGACACGTGGCTTGGTAAGATTGGATTGAGCTGTATATCAATGGCCCTAACTGATTTTTATGCCTCTCATCCTCACTACACCACTAGGCTTCGTCTCAACCCTAGAGATGTCCCCAATTCTGATATTGTTGGTGCTGCTTCTGCCGGTACTCTCTCTCTCTCTCTCTATATATATATATATATATATTTACACACACGTACAGGCGTACAGCAAGTCTCTTAATAATTTTTGTGTGAACAAAGTATATATTTCTATAAGCCTATTAATTTTTTTATAAACGAATTCGTTACTTAATAATTTAATAATTTTTTTTGAATAATATTATTGTAAAACCAATTTTTACTAATATCAAAATAATATAAAATGTTTAGTATGATATACAATCATACTATGCATTATTATCTTTAAGAATAGTATTACCCAAACAATAATTAAAATTTTAGGCGGTGCGTATGAGGGATGATCTTTAATTTATAACTTTTCTTTTTGTGACAATAAATGGAAAACAAGCATTTGATTTGAAAGTCTCACTCCTCATATATACACACGCCCTCTTAATGTATTATGTATATACGGAAATTTTTAAGTGCGGACTTGTCCATGCAAATTGGTCATTTTAATGACGGCTTTGAGTCATAAAAAACACCCTTTCAATATTTTTATGACGGAAAATCGTCGTAAAAAGAATTAGTCCGTACCAAAAACATACTCTATCTCTATATATATTGCCAAGTCTCTATTGGCCATTGTAAAAAAATAAAAGTCACAATTTGTTAAGTTTTCTGCTCTTCGCCGCAAAAAAAAAAATAAAAAATGACAAACTATCCATTAAAATTAAAGTTAACCTAATTTAGTCCACAAACATTTTGTTGCGGTCGCATATGTATTCTCCATTTTGCTTGTTGTGATATTAGAAAATATATTACTTATCTCAAAATTTGTGTTCAAATTTGAAAGTAATTAATACTACAAAAAATAATTAACATTAAATATTACCACATCTCTTCTAATTGTAATTAAGAAATGAAGATTTGCAATTGAGACATCGACCACCAGAAGGAAATACTTCATCTGATGAGGATTTAACAAAATTCTAAAATAAAATCATTGTTACCCTCCTTATGTGAAGGTCAATTATTTTCTACTTGTATTTTACATTATTCAAGTACTTGGATCATAATACGTTATTTTAGGACAATTGTGTTTTTAACATCTTTTAATTGGTCAATATTCACAAACTTTTGTTGCTTTGAAAAATAAAATTAGACGGCCTATTTAATATGTTAATAAATTAAAAATTAAATTAACAAATATTAATTAGCCTTTTCATTCATCCTTTCTGGGTTAATTAGACTAATTATATTTAATTTGATCACACATTCTCAATATAAATAAATAAATAAATATCAGGCTCAATTGAATTAGTGAATGGACGGTACTTGCAAACAAAGCTAATCAGTCCGTTGACCTGTGAGACGACGTTGCTTGCTTATATACTAACTGAATAATATAAAATGAAAAGGTCTTCTTTCCTTTATTTAATTTAAATAAATAAATCATTTGACGTATTTTCTTAATCTTTCTCGAGTTTTATTACTGATTACGACATTTGGGATAAAAAAATTATTTTGAGAAGATCTAAATTTCTTCCTCTAAAAATATTATAAACCTTCTAGGAAAATTGAATCTACGACCGTCTAAAATTCTAAATTGAAGGTTAGAGCTGATACTACTTAATTTAAAATTTTACATAAAAGTTTGTGTCATATATGTTTTACATTTATCAGTATATATATAATACTCTATTGATATTAAATATTAAATATGCGCAATAAATATACATATTTTTTTTAATGTTTTTTGCGTGTATTTTTCACACTCATTCTCTAATTTAGAAGTAATAATACTAGTTTAGTGTGACTTCATTGAACTGGAGGATGTTGGTTTCAATCTTGTTATTTATATTACTTTTTTTTTTCTCTCTATTTTAGGCAAAATAGATGCCAGGTTTAAATTAAAAGTATAACTAATATATGTAATAAGCACTAGTGAATCATTATTTTATAATGTAAGCTTTCAATGGAAATATGTAAAACAACAAGGCTCCATTTCATATAACATGATGAAAAATGGTAAATAATAATAATAATTGATTTTTGTAAGAAGTTAAAAATACGTTGAGTAATGTAGTAAGCTATTTTCGTACTTTTTTGTTTTTTTTATGGTATTTGGGTTGTGAGGAAGAAATTTTTTTAACAAAAAACAAAGAAGAATGTATGACATCTACTTATAAAAATAAGCATGTGATAGAGAGTATTTCACTACATTATTTAACTCATTTTTATACCTTTTCACAACAATCAAATTATTTTTCTTATCATTTTCAGACTTGTTATCAAATGGAACTTAAATGGTAGGTGAGCGGCAAAAACCATTGTTGACCTGAAGTTGTGGGTAGCCTTGTTACTTAGAACATCTAGCTCCGACTGTTGTGTAAGAATTAATGTGTAAATCTTATGTATTAATTCATCTTTTACACAAAATTTTAAAGTAACAAAAAAAAGCTTCAATGATACATTTTGTAAATTCTTGTGCAAATTTTGAAAGAGTTATTCCACTTTGGTCCTTAAACAAATTTTGCTTCATTTAAATACTTAAACTATTAACCGAGTTTTAAATTAACCCTTCCGTCCAATTTGAGTGTTAACTTGGACGAAATCAAGAGTAAAATCGTCATTTCAATTAGATGTTTTTTAAAAATATTTTTAATTCTATTTAAAAATATTATAAAGAAAAAATAAAAAAAAGAAAGAAAAAGAAATAGGAAGGAAAAGGAATAGAGACCCACATCTTCCCCACCTCCACCACCACCACCACCACCACCACCTGCTCCCCGCCTCCACCACCACCACCACCACCACCTTCAAATAGTTTAGAACCGCCATTGAAGTGCTAGAAAGAGAAAGCAGAGTAGAGAGAGAGATAGTCCCTACTCAAATCTGGCACCAAACACGACCTTATCCTCCTCATCGACAACTCCATCTCCGTTCCCAAATGCCAAGCTCTCACCTCTGCCGGCTGGACCATCCGTATCATAACTCAGATCCACAATCTGAAAGCCGAAAAGAACTCCTACAACGAGTACAACTACAGTAAATTCCGCCTTTGACAACTCACAGATTATGACAAAATCATCTTCATTGATTCCGACATCATAGTACTTCCCCCGAGATGTCAGCATATATATATAAAACACATAATATATATATATATATATATATTGGGGTTAGGGTTTTATAGTGAATCAAACACTACTACCAAATTCAACACACATATATATACATAATTTTTTTAGAGAGGTAATTAGGGGTTAAGGTTTTATAGTGAATCGAACAATTCTTTTAGTGCTTGGTAAACTAGATTAAGATATGTTTGTGTAAGGAGGTGGTGGTGGTGAAGGTCGGATGAAAGGGGGTGGTGGTGATGGGATGAGGGGGTGGCAGTGATGTGATGAATAATATGGTGATAGTGATAGGATGAAGAAGGTTGGAGGTGCTGGCGGTGGAGGAGGTTGGTCTCTTTTCTTTTTTCCTCCTTTTTTTTTTTCATAATATTTTTTAAATAGAATTAATATTTTTTAAATATTTAATTGAAATGACAATTTTACCCTTGATTTCACTCCAGTTAATGTCCAAATTGGACGGAAGGACCAATTTAAGTATTTAAATGAGGCAAAATTTTGTTTAAGGGTCAAAGTGGAACAATTCCAATAGTTCAAAGGCTATTAGGATAGTTTACTCTTGAAAGAATTAATAAGATATCAACAAATGTTAAATATTATTTTATGCGATTTTTCATAATTCATTCTTGAAATTTTTAGTACATAATTTTATATTCAAAATATATCTTGTTTGAAAAATTTTTGATCAATAAATTTCAAATATATATTTTTTATTTAATATACTCTTTACTAGATAATGTGTTAACATATACCTTAAACCCTTACCACATATACTAATACTAATAGCTAAAAGTTGATAGGAGACATACAATTAATGCATTTTTTGAAAGTAATTTTAACATTAAAAAAAAACTTAATTAAGTTAATATTTGTACCAATATTACCCGTATAATAAATCTCTCCAACTAATTCCAGAAAGGAAATATGTCTCCAACTTTACATGTTCTTCAAGGACATTTATGCCAATCATTGGATGAGTTCTATTCCTCCTGGGGCAAATATAATTGAAAAATAAAAAAATAATTTTTTTTTACAGGATACTATTTTCTTTTTTTACCGTGGGTATCACCTTTTTACCTGTAAGACCACTCGAGTAAACAAGTTCAAGTTGGAAACTCTCCTTCCCCCACCACTTTCCTAGTTTTCCTAATCTTACATTTTTTATTCTAATTTTGCTATTAATTATCCAAACCACTCGTAAATTTTCCCCTTCCTAATTTACCTCAATCTCCACTCCCTCACTTTTTCCTGTTTTTCTATCTAGATGGCATGAAAAAATAAAAATTACTTTCTTCATCTTAAATTAATATTTTAAACTTTTTTTTTTATATAAACAATGAGTCTATAATAAACTTATTCATACAACTTTTTGTAAACTAGTCAAGATTTACAACTATCACAATGAGTGTACGCACAAACCACCACAATATGGGGTGAATACAACAAATGATTCAATATTATATTTATGTGGATTGAACTCTTAACTTTTTGATTTTGAGGACAAAGAGGATGACAATCAGAATAAAATGTCGCTGGTACTAGCTAGTCTCATTTCACTTTGTTACATAGTTAATACACTAAATTTCACGATAGAAAATAAGTTATACATTTGACCAATAATTGATTAGATTAAAGTTATTCTCTTCTTAAAAGTATTAAAATCATAGTATAACTATCAATTTGAGACGGTGAGAGTAATCCCTATATATATATATATATTTTCCCATCATTTATTTAGGAGATGCAATAAACTTTTCATTTTTTTATACCAACCTTTTGTTTTAGTTTTAAGACATAAATTTTTGTTCTATACTTTTAATTTATTTTTATTAAAAGGTGCATATACGTTCAATAAATATGCCAAAAAAGAAGAGAGACATAATTAGTGAATCATATTTAAATTTTTGAATATTTAAAACCTTATTATTTTCAATTTATTGTTGATGTGAGATCTATAATCTTAACATCCCCTTACATTTTGCAATGGATGAAGTAAGCCTTAATCAGTTAATCTTATATATTGCATTGCAAGGCTTCAATTTTTTGGAAGGAGCTAGTGCGGCCGTTGGGCTTGATATGTTGTAATAATTGATCGCCCTTTGATACCATATTAGAGTTCGGAACATTCAACCCAAAACCAATCGTTTATGGTTAAAATAGCCCTTTATTTTTAATATTCATTGTGAGACACGATTTCCTAACGTGAGATTTGTAGTCTCAACATATCTACTCATAAAAAAAAGCATGAGGTAAATAACATCTCTTCATATCACTCAACTCACTTTTCAATTTCACAAAAAATAAATTATTTTTAATTATTATTTTTTAACTTGTTATAAAAGTCTTAAAATTCGTTAAATATGTATTAAGATAATATATATATATATATATATTATTTGTGTGCGGAGTATATTGATGGTAGATAGGAGATTCAAACCTATGAATGCCATATTGGGTGGGTTTTTAACCACAAACAAACCCTCGTGGTTGTTAAGATGACCCATGCATGCATGTATTTGTACAAGAAATTAAGAAACTCTTAACAAAATTAAGAAACTCTTAACAAAATTAAAAGATTCAGGATGGAACAAACGTAGAATTTGCAGACCCAGTTATATCACAGTTTTGCGTGCGGTGTAATTTAAAGAAAAATCGTGGAAACATTTTCATTGAGGGAGGAGGCAGAGTATGTGTTGTCACTAGCTTAGCGTCAAACCGTCAGTTCTACTCTGACATAATATTAAAGTTGAAGCATTCTACTCCTATTTGGGGTAGAGTAGCCCCATCATCTTATATATGATAATGATAATAAAAAAGAAAAAAAGGAAAAAAGAGCAGTGCATGTGTTATTACCGTATTACAAATGCCTTCTACTAAAGCATAGACATTAATTCTTCTCCCATATAAAAGGCTATTTTTCATTCTGTAATTAAATGACCGATCTTACCATGAAAATTGAAAAGAAAAGAAAAAAAAACATAAACAAAATCTTCTTCTTTGAAAATGCAGCTGTAGATTTGATAAAAAATGTTGAAGTGGAAGCCATTATAGGACCATCAACATCCATGCAAACCAAATTTATACTTGATCTCGGAGATAAAGCCAATGTACCCATCATTTCATTCTCTGCAACAAGCTCTTCGATCTCCACCATTCGCAATCCCTATTTTATTCGAGCCACCCAAAATGACTCGTCTCAAGTAAAGGCCATAAGCGCAATCATTAAAGCCTTTGGGTGGAGAACAGTCGTGCCCATCTATGCAGGGGACGATTTTGGACACGGTATTATGCCTTTTTTGATCAGCGCCTTTCAAGATATTGATGTTCTTGTCCATTACCAGAGCATCATCTCTCCTTTGGCCACTGACTATCAAATATTAGGCGAGCTTCATAAGTTGATGAAGATGCAAACTAGAGTATTTGTAGTGCACATGGGGTTGAATCTCGGGTCTAGGTTTTTTACTAAAGCGAAGGAGGCCGGGATGATGGAGGAAGGCTACGTTTGGATCATAACCGATGGCCTGGCTAACATCTTAAATTCAATGGATCCCCTGGTCATTGATTCTATGCAAGGAGTTTTAGGCGTAAAGCCTTATGTTCCGGGTTCCAAACAACGTACAGACTTTACCGTTCGATGGAAAAGGAAGTTTCAACAAGAGAATCCGAATGTTACTGATGTAGAAATAAATGTTTTTGGACTTTGGGCGTATGATACTATGGTTGCATTAGCGATGGCGGCTGAGAAAGTCGAGGCTACAAAGTTTGGGTTCAAAAAAGAAAAGGCTTCAAGAAAAACCAACCTTGAAAGTTTTGGAGTTTCGACAAGTGGTCCAGAGCTTCTCCAAGAACTAAATAGTACTATATTTAGGGGGCTTAGTGGCGATTTCCATATAGTTGACGGACAACTAAATTCATCCGCTTATCAAATAGTTAATGTGATTAATAAAGGAGGGAGAAAGATCGGATTTTGGACCGGAAGATATGGAATTAGTAAAATATTGAATTTTAGTGATAAAAGCTCGTATTCGACTTCAAAGGATCAACTAGGAGCTATAGTATGGCCAGGTGATACAACATTTCCCCCAAGTGGTTGGGTGACGATGAAAATAGGAGTTCCAGCTAAGACTGGTTTTAGAGAGTTTGTAAAGGTAACTCGAAATCCTGATGGAAACACAAGTAAAGTCTCAGGCTATTCAATTGCGGTGTTTGATGCTGTTATGGCAGCATTGCCATACCATGTTTATTATAATTACTTTCCCTTTCAGAATAATACTGATGGCACTCCTCTCGGTACTTACAATGACTTGGTGCATCAAGTTTATGCTGGGGTAAATCTCCATCTCTATCTTGATCTCCTTCCCTCCTTGAGAAATATCATTACAATATATAACTAGAATTATATGATATATATGAACATATTACTAACAAATGAGTGTTTTCTTCTCTTGGAATAATGAACAGAAGTATGATGCTGTTGTAGGAGATATTACTATAATAGCAAACAGGTCAAATGTTGTAGATTTTACTCTTCCATATACAGAATCTGGCGTATCCCTCGTTGTACGAACAAAGGACAACAGGAGAAAGAATGCATTGGTGTTCTTGAAGCCTTTCACTTGGGGACTATGGGTGACAAGCCTTTGTTCCTTTGTTTTTTTTGGTTTCGTAATTTGGATTCTTGAACATCGAATAAATAAAGATTTTCGTGGACCTCCTTCACATCAAATTGGCATGATCTTCTATTTCTCCTTCACACATGGTAATTTATCATCATCTTCAATAATAGATTAACCCACACAAATTGTCCTTAAATATTAAGGGTGCACACACCTAAAAAACCAAATCAATCATGCTTTATTGGTTTGGTTTGGTTTATAAAATAAATAAGATTTATTTGGATTGACTTTTCCAAAAATCAGTTGGCCGAATTGGTTTAGTTCTGGATTTAACTATTGGAACAACCGAACCAATCCAAAACCGATAATAATATATATTATTGATATTTATTATGTTTGTGTGTATTGTATATATATATATATATTATTTAATGTATATTTTTTGTGAACATGCTCATAAGTATCTTACACCATTAATATACTATATAAACGATAAAAATAAGTGTCCAATGCTAATCAAAATTCAAAAGAGATTTCATTTCTTTGAACTCTTACCAATTTAAAATTTGGCTTTACTTAAATACTTTTTGAACTCATCAGACATTATCATGTGGTAAGTTTATTATAAGTTTAAAATAGACCATTAGCGGCTCAAGTCTTGGCTCTTAACATTAAAATTAAATGTATAATTGTTGGCTCAGTGATATATATATATATATATGTATAATTTATCTTAGTCCTAAATAATTTTATTTTTGAAGTAAATTTTATAGTTGACAACTCAATCGATCCATTGTTGTTTTGTTTGGATTGGTTTAGGTCTTTCGTTTAATTGGTTTGAATTAGGTAAGAAAATCATTGAAATCAATTAGATTGTTTTGATTTAGGTTTAAGTATTAAACCGATATCCAATTTGAATCCTGTGCACCCCTAATAAATAAAGTCATGCTTAGTTTTCTAAAAGGCACTGTGTTTATGTTTGGGGGTGGGGAAGGGCTGGAATTTAATGCTAATGCGAGGCGGTAGGTAGCCGCCTAATGCCTAGCTCGACCCCGATCGAGCAGAGATTTTTGGAGCGCTAATTAGCCTTTTATATCAATGATAACTAAATAAATCCAGTAGACGGACATACGTACTTATTATATTGGACTTTGCACTTACACATGAATTTTTGTACAGAGGAGAAGGTATTGAGCAACTTGGGGAGGTTCATATTGATCCTATGGGTGTTTGTGGTACTCATACTGACACAAAGTTACACAGCTAGTCTAGCGTCAATATTAACAGTTCAAAAGCTACAGCCCACAGTTACTGATATCAAAGAGCTGTTAAAGACGGGAAAGAATGTGGGCTACCTACGGGATTCATTTACTCTAGGTCTTTTAAAGGGGATGAATTTTTCTGATGCCAACCTTAAGGTATACAATACTCTAGAAGAATGTCATTCACTCTTCTCAAACGGTAGTATCGTTGCTGCTTTCGATGAAATCCCCTACATGAGACTTTTCCTTGCAAAATATTGCTTCAATTATACCCTGGTCGGACCAACATATAAGACTGATGGCTTTGGCTTTGTACGTACCTAGCTATATGTTTACTTCTCTCTCTCTCTCTCTATATATGTGCAGGTTTCTAATACGTACTTCAATGAAATGTAGGCGTTTCCTAGGGGTTCGCCATTTGTATCGGATATTTCAAGAGCAATTCTGAATGTGACCGAGGGAGAAGAAATGATGAAAATTGAGAAATTTTGGCTTGGGCAAAACACGATTTGTCCAGACTCATCGTTTTCTTCCAATAACCTCGGCCTCGAGAGCTTTTGGGGCCTATTCCTCATGGCATTTGTTGCTTCGATTTCAGCTCTAGTGATATATATGGCTAAATTCCTACATGATCATTGGTATGTTTTGAAGCGCCTTGAACCACAAACTTCACTATGGGAAAAGATTGTGGTCTTGGCTACACACTTAGACAAAAAGGACCTCAATTCCCATACCTTTAAGAGAACTGAAGTACATGCTAGAAATGAGACCACGGGGGCGGATAGGGAGGGGGCAGTGGAAACCTCGCCCGATGGGACCGACTCTACTAATAATGGCGGTCCACCAAGTCCATCATCAAACAATACGGACAACTTTGCATACAATATGGAGAACTTTGCATTTCACGGGGAGCAAGATATTCAAGCTCAAAAGGTCGAGAGATAGTGCTAGAAATTGAGCTTGCTATTTCAACAGACAGATAGGCCTACAACTTCCGAGTCAAAAAACAAAAACCTTTGGTCATAAGAATAACGTATCCATCCCACGTGAATAATGTAAGGGAGTCCTTCTTAATAGCCGGACTGTACATACATATATTGAAGTTGTTTATCATTTAAAATGGATGAGTCGTTATAATTTTATTTTTATGTTTTTTCAAAAAAACATAAGTACGGTACTTATAGGAGTACATCTATATATACGAGTGATTGAAGATACAACAGGAAGTGATGATATTCACATTATCTATTTAATTTGATGGAGTGATGATGATGGATCATATTATTATTTTATTAATTAGGGTAAATAGTTTCTTCATTTATATCTTGTCTCTTTTGAATTTTGAATTTGAATATTTATTTTTGTAGGTTTTTAATATAATTAGATTATAATAATTCAATTTTCTTATGTGAAGGATTTTTTATTTGAGGCAGGTTTAGGTTTTTAGATTATAAATAAGTGATTAATTCATATCAATGCAATCAACTAATTATGAATTAAAAAATATTGTGAGCACTTCTCTTGTTCTTTGAAAATTCGATGAATTTTCGTTTCATTCTTGTGAATTCAAGAAGCTAAGGTTGAAGACGATGTTCTTCACTCTCCCCGCCTTGCTCCCGTTTTACATTAGTTGGTATTAGAGGTAGGTTCCGAATTCAAGATTCACCCTATTGCTATGTCAACTTATGTTGAGGCTAGCAACCCTCTTGTTGACGTTGATCGCAAGAATCATTCATGCGATCATCGCCGATCACGAGGTGAGACGTTATCTCGCTACTCTTACGAGTGTGGTCAACATGAGCAAACACTTGCAATACTGAGAAGTCAATGGATACTTTTCAATGATCGATTTAGCAAACAAAAGTTTTTAAATTGGCTGTTAGAAATTGAAAAGTATTTGGATTAACTTCATTTTAATACAATGTACTGGTCTCCAAATTCCATTCGATACGAAATAACTTTTTTTTTATCGAATATAGCAATCTACTTCCTGTTTAGTTTCGAAAGTCCCATATGTTTGGTTCTCAAACGCCCAAAATTTGCATGGAAATAAGTCACTGAAACTAATAAAGAGCAATCTAAGTACATATGGGGTTTCACTGACTATTTCTATCAAATTTTGGCTATTTCAGAACCAAACATATGGGGCTTTCGAAACCAAACAGAAAGTAGGTTGTTATATTTGAAAAAAAGAAAGTATATTATATCGAATGGAATTTGGGAACCAGTACATTTTACTAAAATACAGTTAATCCAAAGTATTTTTATGGCTTTAAGGTCTCAAAAGTTGAAGGTGCTAAGTAAGTTTATGGCACACTATCAGGTTGAGAGGCTTAGTTTAATGTGCACAAACTAATCCATTTTATTTAAAACTGTTTAAACTAAAAAAGAAGAAAAAAAATATTGCTTTGTTTTTCCTTTTCCTGTACAAGCATATAGGTAAAGGTAAGTGTTTGAACTTACATAACCAAGTTGGGCCCCTGAGAGCGCAAATCTCTCTCTCTATATATGCACTGGGCTGACCCGATGGACTTGGGCCTGAGCTTGTTTTGCGTGCACATATATGAAATCCTTGTCTAAGAAAAAGTCAAATTAAACCCCAACCACTACGCTCTTAATTTCTTTTTTTTTTCTATGTTATACGACTGTTTTAATTATATATTTTTTTCCAATTTTTCCTTTTTAATATAAATAATGCATAATCAAATAATCATGTGGTTTAAGTTGATCAGGACACTTGAACTTAAGGCTTGTCGCATATAAAGATAGATTTTACCCATTTTACCCAGCCTTCGAGTCTTTCTTGCCAAACAATTTTCATTCTCTAACAAATATATTAATTTCCACTAGGTTCATGCACCATTCCTGTCCACTGTCACTACTCACTATTACAATTGTAAAATGTTTAGGGTGTGTTTGATAAAAATATGGAAAAGGAAAATAAAAATAATTAATTTTTGCTAGAAGTTGAAAAATAAGTTGAGACATGTAGAGAGATGTTTTCTTAAATTGTTACTTTTTCCATGAAAGAAATTTTCTTTGGTAGTTGAGGAACAACAATTTTTCACATAAAATTATGAAGGATATGATATATGATATTTACTTGTAAAATGAGCATGAACGAGATAGACATTTACTCATGATATGTCTCAACTTATTTTCTAACTTCTGTTAGAATATTATGTATAGGTTCTTTTCCACCCTGTATTATTCTTTTCCACCATGTATTATTCCCCTTTCCACCATGTATTATTCCTCTTGTAGTTGTATTATTCCCTTTATATAGGGCTCTTCTTCAGTGAATAAAAACACACAAAAATACAAACATTCTCTCTCTCTAAACAAAGATGGTATCAGAGGTTGGATAAAAATCCTCTCTACTATTCCCGTTCAAATCTCCCCACCTCAGATCTGTTCTTGTTCCTCTTCTTGCTGCTCTAGATCTTCGATCTTCCTCTTTCAGATCTGTAAATCAGATCTACAAACCAAGTCCACCATTTCCCACTTCCCGTTCAAACCAGAGTGACACAGATTTTTTTTTTCGGCACACCTCCAAACACTTGTTCATATCTTCTGCGCATCGAAATCTAGTCAAATCGCTGTCAAACTTCTCTTGCTCATTACCACTGTGATCGTCTCAAGAAGACGAAGAGAACCCCGAAAGAAATTCCCAAAAATACCCTTACACGCGCCCACACGCGCGGGAGAGTGGAAAACCTCACCGTCTCACTGTTCATCACGCGCGCACTGTTCATCTTACTGTTCGTCAGGTGTGTACTGTTCATTCCACGTGTCCCACGCGCTAGCACTCCCGCTCACGCGCTCGTCAGCCACTACGCGCACCTACGCGCACTGTTCATTACGCGCTGTCACTGTTCAACAGGAGACCGCCGTTAGTCACTGTTCAAACCGTTAACCGCCGTTAGTTACAGTTAACGGCGCCGTTACCCGCCGTCGGTCAACGGTTGACCAGTCAACAGTCAACGGTCAAGAGTCAACGGTTGACCGGTCAACGGTCAACAGTCAAAAAAAAAAAGAAAAAAGAAAAAAGAAAAAAAACAGAAAAACAGAAACATTTTTATTGACCCGGTTTATTTCCAAAAGCATTTTGTGACCGATTTTCTCAGTTTTTGACCGGTTTTCTACAAGTGCTAGTTATATCACTATACAATGGCTACCGATCCACCTACAATTACTTCATCATCGAGTAACAACTCATCCCCAATCATTGTACAAGCTGAAAGTTCTTCATTCAATATCGGGGTTACGTTGGATGAAACTAATTATGATCTATGGTCTCAGCTTATGGAGATACATATTGCGGAAAAACAAAAATTCTCGTTTATTCGTGATACGACACCAATTCCGAAAGTAGGTACCATTGAACACGAAGCGTGGAGTTCAGACAATCAAAGGGTAAAAAGATGGCTTTTAATGTCCATGAAACCGGATATCATGAAGCGGTACCTCCGAGTTCCTACAGCACGAGAAATTTGGAAGTCTCTATCTAAAGCATTCTATGATGGGGCTGATGAACTACAGGTCTTTACGTTGAATCAGAAGGCTTTTACAGCCAAGCAAAGTGGTCGTTCTCTCTCCGAATATTACGGAGAACTTACTGAAATCTTCAGCGAATTGGATCATCGCGATAAAGTGGTTATGGAAAATTCGAATGACCTCGAATCATACAGAAAGTCAATCCAGCGCCTACAGGTTCACATTTTTTTGGCTGGATTAGATAATGAAAATGAACAAATTCGGGGTGAAATCTTGCGAAAGGATCCAGTTCCGGAATTGGAAGAAACATATTCACTCGTTCGTCGAGAGGATATCCGGCGACGAACTATGAACAGTGACATTTCTCATATCGATGCCACTGCTATAGTGGCTCGTACCCGTGATCAGACTCGAAAAAACTCAAATTGGCAATCTCAAGCAACTTCATCAAGAGACCGAGGAGGCAGATCTCAATATCCCCCCTGTTCGGTGTGTGGCCAAACCGGACACTCAAAAAGGGGATGCTATCAAGTAATCGGCTATCCAGACTGGTGGGATCATTCCCGGGATCGACGTTCAAGCCATAAGAATGAAAGTGATGGGAAGAAGGCCTCTGGATTACTTGCCACTGCTCACACCACTGGTAAGGCCTTAAATTCTGCCTCTGTTTTGAATAATACATGGATAATTGACTCTGGTGCTACAGATCATATGACATTCGATTCTCGACATGTTACCACTATTAAACCCTCATCCACCAATTTTATTTCCACAGCTAATGGTGATCCAGTTCCTGTTATTGGAGAAGGGATAATTCCTTTATCTAATTCTATGAATCTAAACTCTGTTCTTATAGTTCCTTCACTGAATTATAATTTGGTTTCAGTACCTCAAATTACTAATGCCTTAAATTGTATCGTTGTGTTTTGGCCTACTCATTGTGTTTTTAAGGATATTCAGACAAGACAAACGATTGGTTATGGGATTAAGCGGGGCAAATTGTACTACTTGGACCTAGAAGTGAAAGGCACGAATCAGTTACAACAGGCTTTACAGACTGGTACTATCCAAGAGAAGAAAGTTGAAGATGAAATCTGGTTATGGCACCGTCGTTTGGGTCATGCGTCGTTTGGCTACTTGAGAAAGTTATTTCCTAACTTGTTTAAGAATGTTGATCTTTCTACATTTAAGTGCGAAACATGTGAACTTGCCAAGAGTCATCGTACTTCTTTTTCACCATTGTTGAATAAATGCTCAGTTCCTTTTATGTTAATCCATTCTGATGTGTGGGGACCATCCCCGAATAACTCTTTGAGCGGTTTTCGGTGGTTTGTCACTTTTATTGATGATTGTACTCGAATGACATGGATTTGTCCTATGAAATCTAAGAGTGAAGTCAGTTCTTTATTTCAACGATTTCATAAACAGATCAGCACCCAATATAATGCTACTATTCAAGTCGTTCGAAGCGATAATGGAGGCGAATATATGGCTACATCTTTACAGGATTTCTTTCAAAGTCATGGGATTATCCATCAAACTACCTGCCCATATACGCCACAACAAAATGGGGTTGCAGAAAGGAAGAATCGGCATTTGTTAGAAATCGTCCGAGCCTCATTACTTGGGGCAAATGTTCCGGTATCTTACTGGGGTGAAGCTCTTTCATCAGCTGCATATTTGATTAATCGTGTTCCATCAGCAATTCTTGATTTTCAAACGCCATTTGATGTACTTCATAAAGCAGTATTGACTTCTCACGAATCCAACTTATCTCCGCGAATCTTTGGTTGCGTGGCATTTGTTCACTTACCCAAAGAACAACGGAATAAGCTCGAATCTCGTGCAGTCAAGTGTATATTTGTGGGCTATGCATCTAATCAAAAAGGGTATCGATGTTATCATCCTCCCTCACAGAAGATGTATGTGACTAAGGATGTCGTATTTCATGAAGGAGAGATGTATTTTCAGAAGACTGAACTTCAGGGGGAGCATTATAGTGAAGTTCAAACTCTTGATTGTAGCAACAATGTCCAAGTTGAGATCTCACCACAAGTTTCAGTAATGCCAAACTCGCCGAGTCCAAGTTCGGCGCAACCGAGTACGCCACAACCGTCAGAACCAAGTTCACTAAGTCCACACTTACAATTGCCCCCGCCTGATCCTAATGACCAATCATCTCTCTACGACACGTCTATGTCTGAATATCAGGTACATTCTCCTGAACCTTTTAAAAGGCAACTCCCTCCCCGAAACAATAGAGGTATCCCAAAACCAACATATGAACCCGATCTCACCAGCAAAGCCAAATACCCTATGAGTAATCATGTGTCTTATGATAAGTTGTCTGAATCGAATAAGTCATTTGTATGTCAATTATCCTCTGTATCTATTCCTAACAGTGTGCAGGAAGCCTTTAATGATCCAACATGGAAAGCAGCTATGGATGAGGAGATGAGATCCTTGAAAAAGAATGACACATGGGAGATAGTTGAATTACCACCAGAAAAAAGGCGGGTCGGTTGCAAATGGGTGTATACGGTCAAATATAAGGCGGATGGAACCATTGAAAGATACAAAGCGAGACTGGTAGCAAAAGGTTACACCCAGACTCAAGGAATCGATTATCTAGAGACCTTCGCACCGGTGGCAAAAATCAATACAGTACGTGTCTTGCTCTCGTTAGCTACAAATCTGGATTGGCCACTTCAACAATTTGACGTAAAGAATGCCTTTTTACATGGGGATTTGGAGGAAGAAGTATATATGGAATTTCCGCCAGGTTACGAAATTCCTGTGGAACATAGAAATAAGGTATGCAAATTGAAAAAATCTATGTATGGTTTAAAACAATCTCCCAGAGCTTGGTTCGGAAGATTCACTAGGTCGATGAGGAAATTTGGTTACAAACAGAGCAATTCTGATCATACATTATTTTTGAAAAGGTGCAATGAGAAGATCACAGCACTCATAGTTTATGTTGATGATATGGTAGTTACCGGAAATGACTCACAAGAACGAGAAGCTCTAAAGGAATATCTATCTCAGGAATTCGAGATGAAATATCTCGGCGAATTGAAGTATTTCTTGGGAATTGAAGTGTCTAGATCTTCCAAAGGCGTATTTCTATCTCAGAGAAAGTATGCAATGGATTTGCTATGTGAAACCGGAATGTCTGCTTGTCAGCCATCAGAAACACCTATGGAAGAAGGTTTGAAATTGGAAATCGAAGCTGATCAAGTACCCGTCAATAAAGAGCGCTATCAGAGATTGGTAGGAAGGTTAATGTACTTAGCACATACCAGACCTGACATTTCTTATGCATTGAGTATAGTGAGTCAATTCATGCATAATCCTGGAGAGAAACATATGAAAGCTGTTATGAAAATCATTAGCTATCTAAAGGCATCTCCGGGAAAAGGAATTTTGTTTACGAAGAATAGTGATATCTCGAAGGTTGAAGGATACACTGATGCTGATTGGGCGGGAAATGTAAGTGATAGAAGATCTACATCAGGATACTTTACATTTGTTGGTGGGAATCTCGTTACCTGGAGAAGCAAGAAACAAAATGTCGTGTCTCGATCAAGTGCTGAGGCTGAATATCGAGGAATGGCAATGGGAGTCCAAGAGTTATTATGGCTAAAACTTTTATTGACTGATTTGGGTTATCCACCGAGAGAAGCTATGATATTATATTGTGATAATAAAGCAGCATGCGATATTGCCCAAAATCCGGTTCAACATGATAGAACGAAACATGTGGAAGTGGACAGATTCTTCATTAAAGAGAAATTGGAAGAGAACATAATTGCTGTACCCCATATACGTTCAGAAGATCAGCTGGCTGATGTTCTCACCAAAGCTGTTTCAAATAGAATATTTTTTAAATTGATCAGCAAGTTGGGCATGTTTGATATTTATGCACCAACTTGAGGGGGAGTGTTAGAATATTATGTATAGGTTCTTTTCCACCCTGTATTATTCTTTTCCACCATGTATTATTCCCCTTTCCACCATGTATTATTCCTCTTGTAGTTGTATTATTCCCTTTATATAGGGCTCTTCTTCAGTGAATAAAAACACACAAAAATACAAACATTCTCTCTCTCTAAACAAAGAACTTCTTACCCAAATCAAGTGTTTTTATTTTCTTGTTTCATGTTATTATTAAACAAAGTCTTAATAGTTAATTTATTCGAGCGTGATATAGAAAAAATATGTGCAATACATGTACTATGTGAACCATGATAATAAACATATATAAAAGAGTACCTTCCCATTTATTTATTAACAATTTTTTTTTTAACATGAGTCATGCAAGAGACTGATGACGTAAAAGAGAAAATAAAAAACGAAAAAAAATCTTTAATAAGACTATGATCAATTGAATGCATGACTCTTATTCTACCCAAGACCAAGACCACTTAGTTTTTGGTTAATTACTCTTCTCATCTCAGACTCACATATATCTGGAATTCAAATCGAAACATTTGACTTCAGTGTGGTATTTCAATTTCAAGAAAAATTAGGTGACTTAGAGAGTGGGTTTTGTGAAAAAAAGGGTGCATAAGCAGATTAGAATAAAAGGGGAAAAAATATTAGATTACAATTTATTGAAGATAAGTCTTATGTTAAACAATGATTATGGACTAAATCAACTCCACATACTCGGGAGATGCACCATTCAATTGACAATAATTCTCTTGTACGTGCCAAATATATATGATAGCATACTTGGGGTGTAACAAAGGAGTTGATTTCATGTCCGTTTTATTAAGACTAAATCTTGAGAACAGTTTGAATTAAATTTATATTTTGTGTGAAAAAATCTAATATTATTTGACTATGTGTTGTGTTAAATTGAATCGCCAAGTGTGTATATATATATATATAAATATACATGTTAAATTGTTTTATAATATAGTATAAAGCTAACTAATTAATACAAGAATTGGGATGAAAAGGATCTTGAAGGTGTTCGATGCACATCGTACCGGATGTATCTAAGTAAAAGAAAAAATATATAATAATACATATATATATATATATATATTACCTACAAGGTAGCTAGGAGAGAATCTAAGCAAGTGCAAAGCTATATACTAATACTTGACTAGTTGCGGTGGTTAACATACGTATGTACATACAAAATATACATATAAAGCTAGGCCTCCCCTCACTGACTCTCTATGTGTATATATATATATATGTTTCTCTCTCTCACACACGCACAAAAAAAAAAAAAAAACTAAACACACACACATATATATACAATAATCACAAAAAGTCTCCACAGCGACCAATTCAAAGTGAATCTTTAAAAACGTAAGATATGAAATTTCCTTGACAGTGCGTGTATCCCCGCGATGAGCTGTTTCAACATTTAAGATACAAAATTTATTTTAGCAGAGAGGAAAATCTCCTAGTTTTATTTAATACAAGAAATAGTTTTTAAAATATATAACATTTACAAATGAAAATTTGAAAGTCGTCTCTTACACATGAATAATATTAATTTAAATATAATCTAAATATTTTGATTTTACGAATGAACTGAGCATTTTTTTCCCTTTTTGTATGGTATGTTATAATTATACATTTATACATATTATATATAAAAAAATTAAATGACAAAAAATGGTAACAAATTTTACTACTTTTATTATTTTGGTCATCGAACCTTTTTTTTGTAGTCAATCATAAGAAGCAATTTTTAAATTGTTGTCACTTTAATCCATCTGTTAGTTTATGTTAAAATTGGCTAACGAAATATATAAATTGTTTACACACGCAACCCCAACTTCTAAACTTTTTCACCAATAGATCCCCTGACCCCAAATTTTTTTTTCTCTAAAAAGATAGGTATCTCTAATTACTCAATCTATTGCACTAACATCTATACACAAGGTAATAAATAACTTAATACTTATTCTTGGGAACCGACACTTCATTTTTTTTTATGGATTTATAACTTTAAATCTTTGCCCACTAACCCCCCCAATTCACCGTTGTTATATGTTTTATAAAGAAAATAAAATTTCATGTTAGAGCTTGTTCTACTATAATATATAATTGAAGTAAAATCTCCTAAACTTTCATAATTTTTTATTACTCTTTGGGTCCCAAATTAATTAATTAAGGTACTTTGATTTGACTTTATACTCTTTTTAAAAAACGCATACTAATTTAAACGCAATCAAATACAAACTAAAATCAACATATAAGGATAGGGTTTAGGGTGATCTACTGGCAAAAAAATTGAAAAGTTAGGGTGGTTGTGTAAATACGTAGAAAGTTAAGGATGGTTTGTGTAAATAATTTATCCACTCTGTTAGCGAATTTTAATGAGATTTGACAGATGAACTGAAGTGACAACAACTAAAAAATTGTTTTCCATGATTGATTGCAAAAAAAGCTTGATGGTCAAAGTACTAAAAGTCGTAACATTCGTTACCATTTTTTATCATTTAGCCTATAAAAAAAATTACATCTACAGTGCATATATGTGAAATATTTTGTTAATTAGATCTCTAACTCGACCTATTTGTATATTTTGAGATTAATTATAAGCAAATATGTTTATATATATATATATATTATACTAATTACATAGTAAAATAAGGAAGGTGTTCTCTCTCTTTGTCACCTGAGGTTTAATTTTTGTGAGGAAACTCCTAAATAATACACCAAGACAATGTGAGAGAACGTACCTTTCAGATTACTTGAGAACGAAAAAATACGTAAGACTAGCTGGCATGTATAATCCTTAATGTTGAAGAAAAAAGTTAATAAGTTATCATTATCCAAAATTTTCGTAAAACAAAATCATAAAAGGCACAATTAGAGAAAGTCTCTAGTTTTCCTCTAACTTCTCGGTTACAAAAGAGGTAGGTATACTTGCAATGCATGGAGCTAGAAGCTTATGGAACATTTTGCGCCTTCAAGTTTCAATTGTTACACATATCACACAAGATAAACTTTTAACATTTTCTGCTATTTTATTTTTATTAGCTAAAACCTAAATTTCTTACGGTAATGATTGCGAATCAACCAGAGCAGACAAGTGAGATTAGAAGCATGTATGTAACATTGTATATTTCCTCTT
The DNA here is from genome assembly GCA_021464415.1 of Lonicera japonica. Taxonomy (NCBI): domain Eukaryota; kingdom Viridiplantae; phylum Streptophyta; class Magnoliopsida; order Dipsacales; family Caprifoliaceae; genus Lonicera; species Lonicera japonica. The sequence goes on along the minus strand of CM038469.1, from coordinate 75,634,993 downwards.
TAGTTTCACAATATATTTTCTAGAAATGGAAATATTGTTTACTTCATGGATTTTTTTCACTGTTAAACCGACAAAAAGAAAAATAAAATTAATCAAACTTTGATTTAGTCAAAATTAAGTGATGACGTAGTGTTGAGTAGTGGAGCGCCTAGCGAGTTAGACAAATTATATCTTTGAATGATTTGGATACGTCCCATCAGGCCCTATTTCACCAAAGGGATCAATGAATATCTTATGCGGGATTTGATTTATTAATGGTCCGTTTGGTTGCGTAAATTACCTAATTTTAGAATTAGTTAATTTTCGATTGAAGAATTGTGAATTTGCTCATTTATGAATAATTCAATTCTAATTCAAGTAGTGTTTGGAAAACTTAAAAAAGAAATTTCGATTGTTAGAATAAAAATATGTTTTCTATTGTTCTATGTTATTTAAAATTTTGTCTAGATGCATCAACATCACAGGTAAAAACTAGATCTTTTCGAAAAATAGAGTTTGAATGAATTATCTAATTCTAGAATTAGTCAATTTCAAGTTTTACTTGAAATGACTTAATTTGAGTTTTTGTGAATCAACTTGAATTATCATATTTACAATTATTCAATTTATACAACCAAACACTAATAAATGAAAATTTTGCAAATTACTTAATTGTAAATTTTTTAATTCGCAATTTAAAGGACAACCAAACAGGCCCTAAAAAATTAATCCAAATCAAATGTTTTATGTCTATTTAAGAGTATATAATTTGTTAGTACAAAAATTTAGAACTAGTTTATTCCCGATTATAAAATTAAATGATTGGAGTGATTATGATTTAAATAAAATAAAACAATTAAGAACAATAATGGTCAAATGAGCATAATAAGATAAAAATGTATAAAAGATGTTCTTACATAAAAAAATAAATTATTCCTTTTCTTAGAACAAAGTTATGAGCTCGAGCTGCTGTGAGAATCCGCAAATGCGACCCCCCGGGTCTCGTCCCCGTTGGTGGTGGGGGTCATGGGACGTCGGAACTGATTCCGTCGTTCCATTTGCTGGAGCGTTTTCGTTGATTCATATCAAGTGTCCCTACGTTCTATTTCTAGATGCAAGGGGGTTCATTCAGAGTCGCCAGTACGTTTTACGAGAAAACGGACAAAAAAGGTCGTGTAAGAGGAAAGGCTATAGACAAGCCTTTCTTTACACGTTTGTCTGCGAAACCGGGATTCTTATAGGGTTCGGAAACTATATTGCGGTTTGGGAAGGTGTTAAGCACCCATTCCGCCCTTTCGGTCTCTAGTGGTCTTATAAGTTTATTCTATGTTGAAAAACTTGGATGCTTTTACCGACAGTCTACTACTTTCTAAAATAAAAAAAGACCCTAATTTGGGAAAACGGGGAAAGGGATGAAAACCTTTGTGTTCCGAGATCCGATGTTTTTATATTTAAAAGATGTAAATGACACATGACAAAAACCTTTTATTTTTGAAAGAGTATTCCGTATTATTTCCTCAGATAATGACGGTTTTCTCGAGTTTGTGATTATTTTGAAAAAGGTTCGGATCTTTATGTCGGGACTAATTCAATATGGAATTTGAACTCTTTGAGTAGAGTTTATCAGACACGTCGCAGTCTATGAAAAAGACAGGATATGTGGATTTTAATTCCTAGATAAGTCTTTATCGGTCCGGGGTTTGAAGACAGGGTTTATCCGGACGATAATGTACTTACTCTTCTGGTTTTGAAAGTAGTTTTATCAGGGTCTTTTGTTTTGAAAACGGTAGACTATTGGTAACTTGACAATAAGTTTATTCAAATAAAACGTGGACAGAATAACAGGAGTAAAACAAGTACACAGATATCTAATCTTAAATACTAGAAGGGACTTTCTTTACCTTCCCGACGAGAATAATAATAAGAAAGAAAATATAATACGGCAGAGGGATCTCTGGCGATAGTAATCTTCTCTTTCTTCAGATATTTTCGAGAAATCGATTCCAAAAACGGAACACGTTGAGTGTTGAAATAGATTCGAGAATTCTTCAGAAATAAGATAATAGTAAAAAAAATGCTTGACAAAAATCAGATCTAAAGCACCAAATTCTCGGATCCTAATTGCCGCCCTTGAACCCTTGGGGGTGTTGGCCTATTTATACTGCTCGGGAGAGATTGTCGCGCGACATTTCCTTAAAAAAGGAGAATGTCGCGCGACATTGTGATATGTCGCGCGACATACGGGAATGTCGCGCGACAAACGGCTGAAGTGATGGTTCTGACAGATTGATGTGTCAGAAAGTGGTTGGTCTGGTGCAGAGGGGGAATGTCCTGCGACATAGTGGAATTGTCGCGCGACATATCAGGGATTGTCGCGCGACAATGTGATATGTCGTGCGACAATCTCTCTAAAAAACAAGTTTGTCGGGCGACAAACCCTCCTAGTGTAGTACCGGGTCCTCGGGTGGGTCCCGGACCCAAAATAGTAGTTCTCGGAGGTCGTTAGGGTTCTTGCGGGGGTCACGGATCGGGGTGTCTACAGCTGCCTTATATTATAAATAACGAATCTGGATCACAAGCTGGGAATATCTCTCTAGTTATTCTATTATCACTAGATTACAATGAAATTAATGCTAAGTCACTTAGGGATTGTTTGGTTAGTGTTTATTTTTTCAAATTTTAAAAACTCAACTTAAAATCAACTTTACTTTTACACTTCCCCAAATTTATTTCATTTTACTTTCTCTCTTAAAAAAAACTTTTAAAATACCATAACTTTAAATCCAAAAATCTAAATTAGATAAAAAAAAAATATATATTTGAAACATACTCGTTGAGATCTATAAAATAAGATTTATTGTGACTATTTTTTTATGAGATTTTTTAATTGGTTGAAAAAAACTCAAACAAAAACCAAATTCATTTTTCAACATACATCAAAATTCTACCAAACACTTTATTTTAAAAACTCAACTCAAAATATCAACCAAACATCACCTTAGAGTATGGATTTCCTATATAAAGAGTTCTATAGTGTGCTTTAGAACTCTATCTTGCTATATTTCTCTCTTGCAATAAAAGTTTGATTACTTAATTTCTTCTCAATTGTTATCTTGTTCCAAGCTTGGAAGTTGCTTGGTTTTCGAGGGAAATAAATACTTCCCATATATATATATATATATATATATGATAGAGAGGAAACGTGTGGGAGAGCTCTAGGAGCAAGTTCAAGGCCATCCCTAATCTCTACCAACTCTGACGTTACTTTTCCATGAATTTCGGTGCCTTAAATGCAGTTGGTGTGTATTTAATGAAGTTGAGGGAGGCTCTGTGGTGTTGGTGGAGTTGGCAGTAGTCGCCCATGTCGTCCATACTTGTTCTAACACAATGGTTGATCAGAGAGTTCTAGAGCTCGTCGGAGGAGCTTTGACCTTCGAGCTCTATAACTTATTGTATGAAAACAATCCATAGGCTAGTTACCCAAGCTTAATCTGGAGCTCAGGGCAGCAGGTGGCACCTCGGCAGAGCTTTTGAGATTCTTTTACTACGTCGAGTTTGGCTGCTAACGTGAATGGCCACGTGTCTTTCCATAATTAGCAAAGAAATTGATTTATTAATTTGCACCACCATAACTTTTATTATAGATTTTTTTTAAGTGGAAGGTTTAGCTGTTTAAGTCTTTTTTTTTCATTATAATAAGAAAGAATCTCTAAATTCATCACTACTTTTATTATATAGCTAAAATGTAAAATTAAATTAGAAATTTGTGTACACAAAACACTAATCAAACACAATATATCTGTCTTTCTTGTAACCCAATTTACTTTAACATTATAAATAGAAGAGAAATAGATTATATTATCTTTATTTGCTTATAACAAAAATCGAACAGTTGTCCATTAACAATTTTGCATTCATAGTTAATCATGCACTAAGTAATATATTTTTAAGTATTTTTATTAAAAATATTTACAAGATTATATTTATATGAGTATCACACACATTGACGACACCGTGTGTATACATAGGCTAGTGTATAATATAATAAGCCCATTTGGATCCTCGCCGTAGGTATTATTGGTATAAATAGAGGTAAGTGATTAATAAAAATTACCGGCAAAACTAACTAAAAGATTATGGAGAAGAAATTGATCCCCCATTTCTGTGTCTCTCTCTTCTTTTTTCTCTCTCTAATTATTATTTTTAGTATGGAAATGGAAATTGCGATGGCACAGAAGAATTCTACGAATACAGTGGGGGTGAAGGTGGGGGTAGTACTTGACATGGACACGTGGCTTGGTAAGATTGGCTTAAGCTGTATATCAATGGCCCTCACTGATTTCTATGCTTCTCATTCTCACTACAAAACTAGGCTTCTTATCAACACCAGGCATGTCCCCAGCTCTGATATTGTTGCTGCTGCTTCTGCTGGTACACTCTCTCTCTCTCTCTCTCTCTCTCTCCATTTATATACAATTTATATAAAGTGGCCGAATTAGAAATTTAACTCAAAATCTTAAATACTGGATTTGTTTGGTTCAAATTTTGAGAGTAGAATGAGTATACTTAATTCTTGGAAAAAAAAAATTCTTGGTATATAAGATTTCTTGCCAATGTTTAACTTAGACATGAATACTCTATTATTAAAATGTTACATTATTTTCACTATGTTTGACTCAACTGAGAATAGGAATGAAATAAAGTATCAATTACAAAAATATCTTTCTTTTTATAAGATGCGAAGGTATCTCTTACTGATTTTTCAAAAGAGACAATCATTATTATAAATTACAAAAATTACACATGGCTAATAACTATCCTACAAAAATTACAATTTTTGTAATTAAAAAAAAATTACAATAGATAAAAAGAAAAGAAAAAGGTTCCGAACCATATATATATATATATTTTTTTTTGTGCGGTAACGTAACTAAAAAAAATGTTCCAAACAATATTTTCATACAAAGATGGAAAAAGAATTGTTTATTCATAAGAAAGAGGGTTATTTAGTCATAACAAGAAAAATTAAAAAAGATGTCCATATATTGATAATGGCTTATTCCTTATGGTTTAAATGGGAGAACTTGGGAGGAAAGGTTGGTTCCCGGAATCATTTATTTCGAATCTAAAACTTAAACCAAACGCGGGAATCATTTTGGAATGGAATTTAGCATTCCCGGAATGGTTTAAATCTTGAACCAAACGAGCCATTAATATGAACACTATTATTGTAATTAATTATTCAAGAAATATATATATAATATTATAAAATTAATCAAGAAATAAACTAAATATTGAGCAATCACTAATAATTCTTCATTTAATCTAACATAAATATAATATTATGTAATAAATCAAGAATATAACTAATATTATGCAATTAATTAAAAAATATACTTAATATTAAAAAGTAGATATAATTGTTGGAAAAAATGGGTGTGAAAACATTTTTCTCAAGCCATTTTGAGGGTAATTTTGGGTAGAACTTCGCATTTGGTTGTGAAAGTTTATTATAGATTCGTGTTCTCTTCTATGAGTAAATCAAAATCGTATATTTATTTGCTCAAAATAGTTATAAAGTGACTTGAAAAAGTAATGAGTTTATATAAGATTACCTCTTATTAAGCTTATTAAGTAATTAAGAAAAATAGATTTCTCATGCTCACAAGGAATGCAAATCACATATTTACGAACCATGCGACTTGCGAGTACTCTCACTTGCATTCTTTTTTTTTTTTCAAAAAATACCTTTTTGTAGTATAAAAAAATAAAATTAATTAAACTAAGGAGGGGTGATTGCTCCCCCTTGCTCCTATATAGCACTGCCTCTGCCTCTGCTTATATATATATATATATTCATGCTCTAAACTAGTTTATTAAAGACAAATTTTTTTTGTTAACATCGAAGAATGCTTTCGACGACAAGTATTATAAAATATAAATACGAAAGGAAAAAAATTAGTATTTATATTACGGGCTCTAAACATAAGATATTACTCAATTGTCAAATTTGGCTTCAAAGTTGGGTCTGTTAATGCATTTGTTCATCTTTCTAGTACTTTTGAGTACTCTTGACAAATAAAATGTCAACTATCCATTTAAAAGTTAAAAGATGACTATTTTACATAATTTGGTCCACAAATATATTCTTGACGGATTCTTGAGTTTGGTTATCGTAATCCTAATGAAGCAATGATCTTTTAGTTGAGACTTTGAGATATTATATGTTATATTAAGTCTCCATTTGATAATAAAATTGAAAATGGTAGAAAAATAATTGATTTATGCATGTGAAAAGTTAGAAAATAAGTTGAGAGATGCAGTAAAATGTTCACTTAGACTCCGTTTGATAGTAACATAAAATACGGAAGGAAAAATATTTATTTAACAAAATAAAAAAGGATGGAAGACATGCACTAATTAAAACTGAGCGTAAGCTAAAGAACATGTCATCATACGTCTTTACTTATTTTTTAATTTCAACTTCTCAATCAAATCATTTGTCCTTTTTTATTTATCATTTTTCATGTTGCTATCAAAATGGTCTTTATTTTTAGAATTTTTTAAAGAAAAAAATTCACATAAAATAAAAAATGATGTAAGAAATCTACACATAAAAAATGGGTGGTGTTATTTACACCTCCCAAATTTGTCACAAACATCATCATCTAAAATTTAATTAAAAACACATTTTAACACTACCTTATTTGTCACAAGCACCTTCCTTCATTGCCTGATATTAGGTGAGTGCTTAGCAACACACTCTTCTCATGTAAATCGAGTTTATGTAAGTGCACTCACCTCTCATTGGGTGGATCTTATTTAAAAAACACTTCAGTAATTCATTGCCTGATGTTAAGTGAGATATTACAAACAAACTCTCTCCAAATGAGGTGAGTGTGTGCATCTATACCCACATCTCATTAAGCGAGTCTTATGGGGGTGTTAATGATTAAAAATTTACTTTTAGTGGTGTTTGTGACAATAGGGTGTTTATAACAGATTTGTGAGATGTAAATAATACCGCATTAAAAAAATAAGAAAGCATCTTATCTCATCTCATCTCATCACATAACACCTCACATCACATCACTCAATTTAATTATTTTCGTAACTTTTCACGTATATTAATAATTTTTTTCATTATTTTTTATTTTGTTGTCAGACGAAGACCCAAATTCTTAAATTTTTTTTTTGATTAGGACAATTGTGTTTTAATATCTTTAGTTGTGCTTTCGATCTTTTGAAAAATTATGATGTTAATAAAGCCAAGTAAGAAATTTGAAGTCTTTTGCATTCAGATCAATGTGTTAAAACTCAATTGATAACACGTTCTCAATATATATATATATATATAGTTATATACAAATTCAAAAGTCAGAGTAATGAATAGGACAGGGTACTTGCAAGCCAAGCTAATTAGTTCGTTGACTTGTACGAGATTAGCTTGTTTGCTTACGTTACAAAACCCGATACTTTTTTTTTGTATGGCTTATGTCCAAATCTCGCTATTAATAAAAAAAAATTTCATGCATGATTTGTAAGAATTACTGAGAAAATTATTTGGTGGCATGTCTTAATTCTGAGCTAGAGAAATCTCCCCTCATGTACACTTTTTGTAACCAAAAACCAAAATAATCTTCTCTCTATAAAATATTCACTATTAATTTAAAATTTAAAATAATTAATATCTTATTGTAAACTTTAAAATAAAAATGTCTTACCATTAAATTAACAATACATTTATATTTTAATCTTCTCATTTAATATTATAATATGTGTACACATGAAAATAAGACATGCACGTGTATCGTGTGTATATCTGCATCTAGTTAAAATTAATTGTTTGTCTACCTTTTCTCTTCCCTCTTTCATTATACTTTTCAAGATATTTTAATTAAATTTGCCATCTTTTTTTGATAAAATTTATATATTAATTAATTTTCATCGAAAGAAAATAAGTTGTATTCTACACTTTGAATTATGTTAAAGTTTGGTTTGCTTTTATATAATATAGATAAGATGAAACTATGGGTACGAGCATTATTACTTCTTTTTTTCCCTATCTAGTCTCGGACAAAGAGATAGTAAGTTGTAAAATTAAATATGAAACAAGTCTTGTAGTTCGAAAGTGGAAATGGTACAATATCGCCAAGTAGTTCGGAGCAAGATTTATGTTATATATAATGTATACTTAAAATTTCATACGTGTTAAGATGATCTTACACACACATATAGATACATATGAAATTTTTTCCATCATTATGTGCGATTGAGATTTTTAAGGAGATAAATGGATGAGTTTTTTGACGAAATTTGGTAGAGGTGATCTCTATGATTAGTAGATCATTTCGACCAAATTTTATTAAAAATTTCAACCAAAAAGTGGTTAACTAAAAAATTGACATATTGTCAAAAAACTTATTCGTTTACCCTCTCAAAAGTACCTAATTTAGACAGAATAATCCTTAAATTTGGTCTTTATGGGAAATACACTCTCTCTATATATAAAATAAGGGGCAATCTTTTTTTTTAATCCTAAAATGTATAAAAGATCAAAAATTGTGCATGTGGTTAAAATTGTAAAATAATTTCTTCAGTAAAAAATGCTTTCTGGCACGAGTTAATTAGTGTAGATATAATGGTCGAGAAGGGATTCAAACCCACCATCACCATGAAGAAGTGAGTCCTAACCACATAATTAACCCTTCTGATTGTTAAGATGAACCTGTTGAATAACGTAAATAACGTAACAGTTATTTGTAGAACTTAAGAAATTCCGGCAAAAGTAAGTAAATTAAATGAGTGAAGAGGGAGTAGTCCCATAACACAATGAATTATATCGCCTTTTACGTGTAATATAATTTTGAGTTCATTAAACATATAAACATTATATCAAGTGATACAGAATATGTGGTGTTTTCGCGTGTGACACGTGAATGATATAGCCAGCGCTTCCCCGGTGGCTGAGCCAACTTAAAGGTTAGTGAGCATTTTAAAATGAGTTTAATTTAGTCAATAAAATTAGAAATAAAATAAATTTAGTATGTCATAATTTCGATTTGCCCACTTCGCATTATATCATCGAAAATTTACAATGAAATGTGCACTTTATGTGAGTATTTTAGTACATAAATTAATATATTGTAATACTTAAATATTCACATTATTTACCTTGTTTTAATATGCTGTAATATTAAAAAAAGGCGTATACTATCATGCATCAAAATTAATTTTTACCCATGTTTAACTTTAAATCCCAACCCCACCACTAGTTATTAAAGTAAGAGTATCCGATACAAAAATCAAAACCAAATAACAACCAGTATATGCTCACAAGATTTGACTCCCTAAGTGAGGTTACAAATATACCATCTGTCACGATAATGACAAACTACTTGATATATTTGAACTATCTATTCTATTTTTTTTTGAACATTGAACTATCTATTTTAAACCAATAATCCATTACTGCTCTACTCTAGTGTGATTTTCGCTAAGTACAGAGTCATGCTAAAGCATTTCGCAATTGGGACACATTGCTAGAGCTAGAGCTAGAACTCTAACTCTTCCCCCGTATAAATGACTGTTTTCTTTCATAAAATTACATATCTTATCATATGAGATTGGAAAATTAACATGAACAAATTCTCCTTGGGAAATGCAGCTGTAGACTTGGTAAAAAATGTTGAAGTGCAAGCCATTATAGGACCATCAACATCCATGCAAGCCAACTTTATACTTGATCTTGGAGACAAAGCCAATGTACCCATCATTTCATTCTCTGCAACAAGCCCTTTTCTCTCCACCATTCGCAATCCTTATTTCATTCGAGCTACCCAAAACGATTCATCTCAAGTGAAAACCATAAGCGCAATTGTTAAAGCCTTTGGATGGAGAACAGTCGTGCCCATCTATGTTGAGAACGATTTTGGACAGGGTATTATACCTTTTTTGACTGACAGCTTTCAAGATATTGATGTTCGTGTCCCTTACCGGAGCATCATCTCTCCCTTGGCCACTGACGATCAAATATTAGCTGAGCTTTATAAGTTGATGACAATGCAAACTAGAGTTTTTGTAGTGCACATGTGGTCAAATCTCGGGTCTAGATTTTTTACTAAAGTGAAGGAGATTGGGATGATGGAGGAAGGCTACGTTTGGATCATAACTGATGGCTTGGCTAACATCTTAAGTTCAATGGATCCTTCTGTCATTAATTCTATGCAAGGAATTTTAGGCGTAAAGCCTTATGTTCCAGTAACCAAACAACGTACAAACTTTACCGCTCGATGGAAAAGGAAGTTTCAACAAGAGAATCCAAGTGTTCTTGACGCAGAGATGAATGTTTTTGGATTATGGGCATATGATGCCGCAGTTGCATTAGCAATGGCGGTTGAGAAAGTACGGCCTACAAAGTTTGGCTTCGAAAAGGCAAACATTTCAAGTACTTCAACGGACCTTGACACTTTCGGGGTCTCTACAAGTGGTCCAGAGCTTCTCCAAGTGCTAAATAGCACTACATTTAGGGGACTCAGTGGCGATTTCCATATAGTTGAAGGGCAATTACAATCATCCCCATATCAGATCATTAATGTGATTAATAAAAGCGGGAGAGGGATCGGATTTTGGACCGAAAGATATGGCATTACTAGAGTACTGAATTTTAGTAGTACAATCGCATATTCAACTTCAAAGGATAATCTAAGAGCTATAATATGGCCAGGTGAAACAACAACTCCTCCTAGGGGTTGGGTGATTCCAACCAATGGGAAGAGGCTGAAAATAGGAGTTCCGGTGAAGGATGGCTTTAGCGAATTTGTAAAGGTAACGCGGAATCCTGATGGAGACACAAGTGAATTCACAGGTTACTGCATCGCTGTGTTTGATGCTGTTATGGCGGCATTGCCATATGATGTTTCTTATGACTACTTTCCTTTTGAGAAGAGTGATGGCACCTCTCGCGGTACTTACAATGACTTGGTGTATCAAGTGTATGCTGGGGTAACTCTCTCCCCCTCAATCTTTCTCTCACTTCGCATGCTATTGGATACAAAATGTAGAGGTAAATACTATATAACGGAAATATTACTTACAAATGTGTGTGTATTTTGTTTTTCTCTTGGGATAATGAACAGGAGTATGATGCTGTGGTAGGAGATACTACTATAGTAGCAAACAGGTCAAATTATGTAGATTTTACTCTCCCATACACAGAATCGGGTATATCCCTAATTGTACCAATAAAGGACAACAGAAGAAAGAATGCATGGGTGTTCTTGAAGCCTTTGACTTGGGATCTATGGGTGACGAGCTTTTGTTCTTTTGTCTTTATTGGTTTTGTAATTTGGATTCTTGAACATCGAATAAACGAAGATTTTCGTGGACCTCCTTCGCATCAAGTTGGCATGATCTTCTATTTCTCCTTCTCGACCATGGTGTTTGCACATAGTAATTTCTCATCCTCTTCCTTGATAGATTAATCCACAGATATAGCTCAGCGCAGTGTTGTAAAAGGCTTTGTGTGGTCAAGTCCTACCAGGACATTTATCTGACATATAAAACATGGCATTCCAATATGACAATTACTCATTGGTCATAATGGATTGTGATAAGGATGAATTTCATATGAACCCCACATTCTAACTAATACATGATGATTGTAGTAGATATGTCAACTTTTCATGTTAGATTCATATATCCTTCATGAATAATTATTGTGTGGCATTTAGGGTTTGGTTGTAAATATGTCCATTTGAAACCAATAAATCCTGCCTAAAACTCCAAGGCAATATTTTTGAGGGATTTTATACAATTGGAGGCGGTGGACGGCTGCCTAGTCCCTAGCCTGGCACCGAGTGCAGATTGTTAGAACACTAACTAGGCTTTACTAAAGATAAAGTAAATAATTCCAATAAACCTACTTGGACTTTCTACTAATAATTTACACATGAATTGTTTTCTGCAGAGGAGAGGGTATTAAGCAACTTGGCGAGGTTCGTATTGATCATATGGGTGTTTGTGGTTCTCATATTGTCACAAAGTTACACGGCTAGTCTAACGTCAATGCTAACAGTTCAACAGCTTCAACCCACAGTTACTGATATGAAGGAGCTAGTAAAGAACAGGGAGAATGTGGGCTACCAACAGGGCTCATTTGCTCTAGGTCTTTTAAAGAGGATGGGCTTTCTTGAAGCCAACCTTAAGGTATACAACGCTCCAGAAGAATGTCATTCACTCTTCTCGAATGGCAGTATTGTTGCTGCTTTTGATGAAATCCCCTACACGAGGCTTTTCCTTGCAAAATATTGCTCTAAATATACCATGGTTGAACCGATATATAAGACTGATGGCTTCGGCTTTGTACGTACCTATATGTTTACTTCTCTCTCTCTCTCTTTATATATATATGTGGCTTTTTAATATTTCTGTGAAATGTAGGTGTTTCCTAGAGGTTCACCACTTGTACCTGATGTTTCGAGGGCAGTTTTGAACGTGACCGAGGGAGAAAAAATGGTTGAGATTGAGAAGGCATGGTTGGCCCAACACACGAGTTGCCCGGACACCAGCACTTCGCTTACTTCAAACAGCCTCGGCCTTGAGAGCTTTTGGGGCCTATTTCTCATAGCCTTTGTTGCTTCTATCTCGGCTCTAATAATATACATGGTTGTGTTCCTATACGAGCATTGGCATATTTTGAGGCACCTTGAACCTAAAACTTCACTCTGGGAAAAGATTGTGGTCTTGGCTACACACCTAGACAAAAAGGACCTCAACTCCCATACCTTTAGAAGAACCGAACTACATGATGGAAATGGGACCCCTAGGGCGGATAGGGCGTGCCTAGTTGAACCTTCTCCCAATGCGACCTACTCTCATAATAATAATGGTCCGCCAAGTCCATCAACCTTTTCAAACGATACAGAGGGGAACTTTGCAGTTCACGTGGAGCAAGGTAGTCTTTCAAGGGACTACAGTGATCAAGACACTCTAGCTCAAACAGCTCCAGAGATAGTGCAAGAAATTGAGCTCACTGTACCAACTCAAGATCGGTCAAGAACCTCCGAGTCAACAAATGGAAACCTTTGATATACATTTTCTCCTAGCTGTAGATGGTATATGGCTTTAGCACCTTGTATAGTATAAATCTAGGATGTATTTCATTGTAATGATTTGCCAAGGAATCACCATGGCGCTATTTATTTTAGCCTAATTGTTTTCCTTTTTCCCTAGGGAAATTGGAAACCACCTCCCCCATGTTTTTGTGTTCTGTGGAACTTTTTTCCATGCGAACGATCAGATGTGACACTAATTCAAATTCAAATTCAAATAAGGTTCCTAACTTCACCCTTTCATGTTTTTGAAGGGTTTGTTTAGTTACAGTTCTTTTCCAGGGAAAAGGCTCAAATTTCATAATTTCGACCTCTAATGGTGCTTGATTGCATAGTTTTCCATGGGATAAGTTTCCATTGTACAATTTGGTTAGCCTAATTTTCTCGTATTGTTCCCTAAATGTTTGTTTTCCATGGAACATTTTTACACACAAAACAATTCCAAAGAATTCAATTCTTGTCGATTTAAACCAAATCAAATGCGCCATCAAAGAGGTGAGAGAGTTGTGGAGAAAATGAATTAAGAAATGGCATTGATATGGAGAATTTGAACATGGCGCTAATGGCTGATAAAAAGAACATACATTGATTCCTAAACCTTCCTATTACACATATTTTGCTGTACAGATGGATACATTTTAAGGACATATTAAGGTAAATATTGTTGGAGACATTGTTTTAAGTTTTGAAAAGTAACTGGCTTTGAAACAAATGAGTCCATACCGTTGGCATAGCACTCATCTGCACTCTCCGACAATGCATTTGCTGTCATCTGCATTAGACCAAGTAGTTTTGTCAGTCTTAGTTGTAAAAGTAGACGGAATTCATTTTAGATCATGTAAACGCATAAGTTGGCGAATTATAATCACAAAGAGTAGTGCTCTATTTTATAAGTTAGTATGACTTCTCTACATGAATATGCAAGGGATGAAAACTAAATGAACACTCTAAGAAACTATTCTGTTTGTTAAAGCAGCATATGTAATTATGATTTCAATTCAACTGCGTTAGTGGTACTTGTTCTAAAATTTCCCCGATGCCACTCACAGCAGGCCAACAGCATTTCGATGCAGATGTGTGGTTCAAATGCATTTGGGAAAAAATAATATTTTGGGAAAACGTTTGGGATTACTAGCAATCTAGCATTACTCTTCCTGGAATAATTGGTCAGTAAACCCTTGTAGAACTGAAAACATAGTTTGTTCAGTAAAAAGGCGAAGAAAAGAAACAGAATAGCTAATATACAACTAACAAGGAACTGAAATTGAGATGAGACTTACCGCAACAATGGGAATCCGCTTCATTGATAGTTTAAGTTCTTGACCATTTGTAGACGAATCTGAAGCAGTGGACTGGTGCTCGATTCCAGCCTCAGCTGCAGCATTCCAATTACCAGTTTCCTCGAAGGAACGAATTATTCTTGTAGCTTGAAGTCCATTCATGACTGGCATGCATACATCCTGCGAAATCACACATTCCCAACATTTTACTCCTACAATTCACAATTAGAAATTGTGTGCTGAGAGAGAGAGAGAGAGGGGGAGCGAGCATTAAAGCATGCTAGTTGCTGAAATCTCTTCAACACACTGTGGCACTCTCTCTTTAGTCTCTCTTTTTCTTTGGCAAAGACATCTACGCACTTTCTCTCTCAAACATCCAAAGAAACCACAATATCTTCATTCTACAGGTGTTGGCATTTGTTCAAAAGTTAGGATTCTTTGAGAATACTGAAATTGAACTTACATTTAATTGAAAATTTGGATATGGGATGGGTGCAAACAGGGGAAGAATCATAATTTGGTTCCGGTATGACTTGTATACCATAATTTCAAAGAATTCACGCTCCATAGTCTTTATGTCTTTGAAATTAAAAAGCTTCAACTCTGTCAATTTTTCAACTAATATACATATTCTATTTGAAAAACAATGTGTAACAAGTCATTAAAATGCAGGTGTAGAACTCATTTGGGAAGTATAAAGAAAAACAATGGGATTCTTGTAACTTACCATCAGAACCAGACTATAATTACCACGCTGAACTGCACGCACAGCTTCAGCCCCATTATTAACAACATCTATCTCATGGCCCAATTGCTTCATCATCGACCTTGTTACCATCACATTAATCTTGTTATCCTCCACAAGAAGAATCTTAGATTTCATTTTCGCTTTTGGACCTTCTGGACTGTAGTCAGATTTTGCTCGCATCTGACTCGGGTCTTGAGGAAGTCTTATCTCTTTAATATGACCTGCATCTGGCATGCAATGATTCTGCTTATCTTCACTGATGGCATTTTTGTTATGATCATTTTCTGGGTTAGGCCTCGAAGAACTTTCACTTTCTTGTGGCGCCTCAGCAGCACCAGATACTGAACAAGCATCTTCACTATTAGTTGGAAATGAATAGGAATCTTCTGAGAATCCATTAATTCTATGTAAGGGATTGAGCCCTAAACTGTTTGGTGCTAATAATTGGGTTCTGGTAGAACCGTTGGATGAGAATAATGTACCCAAAGTCCGAGGTTGGAACTGGAAGAATCCAGTAGTCATATCGTCATCGTTCATATCAGTGGCATCATGGTCAACCATATCTGAGAGTTCATCGGGATCGTCAGAACTATCACACATAGGTGAAACTCTGTAAGGAAGTATGAATGTAAAAATAGATCCGTGGTGCTCTTGGCTTGACACTGTGAGTTGACCCCCCATGAGCTCAACCTGTTTTTTGCAGCCATGTTAGTGTTAACATTGGATGATAGAAATTAGTCTCTTGTAGCATGGATTACTTTTTTCTAGGAAAGAATAAATTCAATAGTTTAGTCCATTTTTTGGCTTCTATATATTTTCTCGTTTACCATTAATATATTTTGATTTCATTTGACATTGGAATAATGTCAAATGTTTTTTTGATGTTTACTATATTAAAAGTACATATGTACATCTATACATATATATAAAATAATTAAACATTCTGGACAAGAACAAATGGAACCGGATAATAAATGATGTCTATGAAACATTACCAGTTGTTTGCAGATCGCTAGGCCTAATCCTGTCCCACCATACTTCCGAGCGGTATCAGCACTGACTTGCATATATTTCTTGAAAAGAGTTGGCAAAGCGTTTTCTGTTACATCACAGGGAAAACTGGGTTATAAGTTATAACAACTAATAACCAAAGGAAAGGAAATAATGAACCTTTCTTCTAACATTTTCAACAAGACGGGGGAAATATAGGTGCATTTGATAAAAGAAATTGGAAAATTGTTGAAAACACCACTATTTTTTATGAGAATTAGAAAAAAAGAGATGAGTAATTTGGTGAGATTTTTTTATTACTTTTTTGGTTTTTACATGGAATCCATTTCTTTGGGCGATGGCTAAGAAAAATTCTCCATAAAATGAGGAAAAGATTGAGAACATCTCACCAAATAACTCATTTTTTTCCCCAAGTTCTAATAAAATTTAATCATTGTTATTCCAATCATTTTCCAACTTTTTGTTGAACAGACCCTAAGAATTTAAAACATACCTGGTATCCCAATTCCCGTGTCATGAACATCACATCGTATCCACACCCTTGTTTCATGACGCTGAGGTTGGTTCTCTACATCTTCTTGTAATGCATCTCCATTTTGAACGGCGGTTTTAGGTTCATCATTGAGTGAATGATTTTGGTAAGGACCTTCCCCATTTTTCTGTCCGTTCAAGCCCTTTCGATCACAGCTACTTTGAGAAATTGATATGCATTTATCCTCTTTCAATATATTTTCAGAAATTGTTGACTGATCTGAAATTTTCTTCTGCTGCGATTCTTCTTGCTTCAGAGCAGATGGCTCTTCTACCACATATAACTTTATCCCAACCTTCCCTTCATGGGTAAACTTGATTGCATTGCTGCAAAGAGCAAATACCTTTTATCCTCAGATAAAAGCCACAGAGAGATTTGGTAGCACACGCTAGTGAAAAATAAATTCACACACAAAATGTATCCCTCTTTTAAAGTGAGTTGTGTGAGAACTTGTACCATATTGATATTTTGTGCATTATCTTGGATTAGCATATTAAGTAACCAAAAAAGTACATTATTAAGTAACTGAAAAATCACAGAAGTGGGAGTCGAACCACTCAATTATATTTACTCTAGCATCTAAGGTACGTCCCAAATTGAGAGTCCAGTTTTTTTTTGGGACATAATCAATGTACCAAATCTCATGTTAGTGAACAAGTTTAATTCTTAACCATTGATCATGTCAAAATCAGTATATCCTTAACAGCTGTGAAATGTTAAATATGGACTTTTAATTTGGGATGGAGGAAGCACAAAAGGTATTAAGGTTCATCTTCACAGTTCAAGGTAACAGATAAGTTCAGATTTTCCTGAGATGCCAATATGTCCAATATGTGAAGGACTGACGGGAGATGGATTGTTCATCGAATAGCAAATTAAATGCATAATTCACACTTTCTTTTGAATATATAACTATAGTTATGTCAAACAAAGATAAATACAGAAGTTATTGTCTATTGACAAATCTATTGCAATAAATTAACTCATTCCCTTCTCTCTAACCAGTAACCACTAACAAGATGAATTTTGAGCTTCAGAACCAGTACCTGATTAAGTTGGTGAGAATTTGACGAATCCTTAGAACATCTCCGATTACCTGAAATTGATGCATACTGTTTAAGAAAAACCATTTGAAAGCTGAATAAGATAGTTGAAGGTTTTCTTGGTACTTACACCAACAGCTAATATATGTTTTTTCTCAAACCACTGGGGATGCAAATAGTTTACATGGTATAAAGGATCCATTTAAAACAAAAAGGATATGCCTTCAACATATGTTGGTGTTCTAGATCTAAGGCATCATTTCTCACCATATATGGAATTACTATGACCTTAAGAGCAAAAGTTTCGAGTTTCACATCACAATGTTCTTCTAAAATAGAAAATTAGCGATTAGTTAACTTGTCCAATAAGAAAACATTTGAGTTTCAAGCTGGACTTTTACCAAATTTATTAATCAATTCATTCTTCTAATATAGTTAAAATATGTTCCGTGCCAATTTCTGCTGAGTTTACTCTTGCCTGAGTTTCAGAAGAATGAAGCAAACAGCCTCAATCAACAAATACGTTAATTTTTTCCCGTATTGTAGCACGGTTAAATTTTTGTTTCATTTATAATTTGAAGTTTCATTTTGTGGATAAAGATAAAGAAAGACTGATCATGTTGGTATGAAATGAAACTCTAGTTATTGTATTTTCATCTTCACAAGCAAATACAATTGAATGGCAACTATATAGCCTCATGAAAGAGCAAGAAAGTGAGGGAAAACTGTAAGTCTGTTATAGTCAATTCAAATTAGAACTTGCTGATGCTAATAGGCAGTAACGCTCACCTCGATAGGAACATCATCTGCTACTTGTCCTTCCAAAGTTAGTATCTTCTGCAGTGAAGCTGCAGCAGTCTGGAGCACGTGCTTTACAACCTCTCTTGGCCTAAATTTTGTTGCTTCCAATCTCATAACACCTACGCGAAGAAAAAAAAAAAAAAAACACTAAAAAGTTCAGTTTCCAAAATCCTTGAGAGAAAGCCTGTCTTCAATATTCCCTCCCCTGCCTCAAATTAAGAGTCATTTTTGAAAGCCATACATTTTTAAACCATATTTTGTACTTACATGTAGGACGCTAATAAAAAGCTAATTCAGTGAATCACATTGTTTTTATTGATTTGAGGCGTAGCAAGTACATGATATTACTAATGTGAGTCTGTGAGAGAGCAGTAACTCCTTCAAAGACAAAATCAAATGGTATACATAGCAATTAAAACAAGAAACAACTAACTAAGAAAGGGATAGAATTTGAACCTGACTCCACCTTGGAAAGGTCAAGGATGTCATTTATAAGTTGAAGAACCAAATCACCCGATGATATCATGACCTTCAGCAGTTGTCGTTGCTCCTTGTCAAGCTTTGTGGTGGAAAGAATCTCGGCCATGCTTACAACCCCTGATAGAGGAGATCTTATCTCATGTGACATTGTTGCCAGCATTTGTTTAGCTCGCATTGTTTCCTCTGCAGGGAGATGAATAGTGGGTGACTAATTGAGATAAATCTGTTGTTTAACGCTGATTTAAAGTAATAGCAACTCATAACTACTAGAGAGATACTCCCCAGACACTACTTGTATCTTTGTCCGTATCGGGCTCCTCTGGAGTAGTGGAAATCATTTATGAGGAGAGTTGAAGAAATCTTGACTTTTAGTTTTGAAGTAGACAGCTTAGATTTTGACAGATAGTTTCTACCTAAATGAGTCATTTTGCTAGAGGCAGAAACTCCCTATCAAATCGGAGCCATCTAATTTAGACTAACGGTTCAGATCTCTACTCTACTGGAAATCACTCTAGAGAGCCAGATCGACATGGGTCCCTCATTGCAAATGTGTCGTGTCTTCAGCGGATGTGGAGTACCACATAGACATGACATGGTGGTGTCTATGGGAGTAGTCAATATGTTCTCCGTAGTTAATATAATGAACAAACCTGTTATATGAATTGTTTTGTTAAGTTCTGTCTCCTTCGCCTTCTGAACTGCTATTTCCTCTCGAAGCTTTGCCATTTTTTCTCTTTTTCTCACCTATAGCGTGATCAGGAAAGCGATATGTATTTTCATTCTCGTAACAATAATGGACCTAAAACGATTACTTAAAACAAAAACTGAAAAACTAAAGTAAATTTCAGTAAAGAGATTGGGTTGTCCACAAAAAATGCAATTTGTAACTTTCTCATTCTAAAATTGAGTTAAGACTATATTTATTAGATTTATCTTTTGACTTTCTAGATATTGCATCCATAAAAGGTCCAACAAGAGGTCTAATAGATCGTGTACTCTTAAACCAAGATTGAGAATGATAAAACGAAAAATGAAGTTTGATTAAGAGCTCACCTGATCAGTTACGTCCATGCCCATATAATTCACACCAATAGTCTCTCCAGCCTTGCTGAAAACTGGCTCCACGTATATCAAGAATGTCTTGGACCCAAATAACTCTGTCTCGAAAGTGATTTCCCTCTTTGCAGGTAACCCTCGCTCCAAAACTTCTTTTTTGAAATCTTGAGATTCCCTAACACCACCACCTTTAAAAATCTCCACATCTGTTTTTCCTATAATGTCCTGAAAAATCAGTGTATTTGAGGAATGCCGTACCACATTCTGTAAACATTGCTTTCGAAAGTACATAAAGTTAAACTAGTTATTAATGAAAGGGAAAATCTACTTTAAAATGCAAGAATGTACAAAATAAAAAAATCAGAGACAAAAAAAAAATTAACTCAATCGAATTACCTCTTCCCGCAAACTTGGGAAATGATTATAGATGAAACGGTAGCGCAACTCACTATCCTGGAAAAAGAAAGGGAAATTGATAATGTAACACTGTCAGGTAAATTACAAGAGGCCTATTCTCATTTGTGAAACACATTATAATTCAATAGTTCAATAAAATATCCGACCATGGAATGGAAAAAAAGTAATGAAACTAAATTACTACTGACAAAAAAAAGTCGCCAATAAATTTGGGACTAATTAAGTCAATACAGTTTAGGCCATAATTAATCCAAAGAACAGGTATACAGAATCAGTTTATCAAACGTCATTACTAGATGACAGCATAAGACTAAATTAGAGTTCCCTATTGTTAAATCTGTACAAATGTACATCAGAAAATATGTATGAAGATGATTGCTTATTGACTTGTTAGTTATACAATTAGAGAATCCTATTATTAGCTCGTTCTACTCAATAATGCATCTTAAATTGGCAGCAATAAAATTAGTTCTAGTCCTGGTTTGGAAGCAAACAGACCTTGTTATTTCATCCTCATCATGGTTTGAGTCAAAGGGTGAAATAAGAGGCAAAAATATTGTATATACCTAAAAAACAGTTATATTTGTTATGTGAATGCACTTACAAACTTGTAATTAGGACTGAATAAGTCTCCTCATTAGAAAATGCGGCTGAGAGTAAAAAACATAAGCTGGAAATTTTCGTACAGAGTAAAATCCAAGTACCATATTACAAGAAACGAGTAGTAAGCCCCCAGATGATTAAAAATATGCGGTCAGAATAAGTTACCTGATGACCAATGACGACTGGTGCATTTTGAAGAACAAAATGCAAGAAATTATCGGCTCTTTTCAAGATCTGCGACAGTTCTTCCACCGGTGAGCCCTGCCTTTCAAGATTTTCGATACTTTCCTGCAATTTATCCAATAATATCTGCTCTCGCTGAACACTTGCCTCCAACAATTTCTCTAAATGCATAGATCGCTGCTTCCAATATACAGCCGTATCATACTCGGCATCTATTTCGACTTTCTTGTCTTGAACAACAACATCATTTCTCCTCTTAGGAACCTCTCCCCATATATTGTAAACTACTTCATCCAATATAGATATTGGACGCTTATCACCTACAAACTCTTCCTCAAAACGATGTTCCTCTAATATTTCCAATTTCTTAAGTTCCACCTCTTGCTGTTGCTTGCTAAGGTTATCAAGCTCTTCTCTTAAGAGCCGGACCGCATTAGCCTGCTTATACTCCCAGTTTTTCACCAAGTATGCTAATTGAGAGGACCCCTTTTCACTATAACTTGTTAGATCGTAGAGACGCTGGAAATCAACTATTTTGGGCTCCTCGATGATTGTGACCTCCTCTAACATATCTTGGTCTGCTCCTGGCCTTTCCACATTGAATTGCTTTCCGGCTTCATTAATGTCTTCAGGCCACATTGAAGAGAGGACTTCAACATCCATCTCTTCGGCCTGGTTGTTGTTCTCCATCTCGGAAACCATTTGAAACACACTTTTCTATAACACCAAATTGCGTGCATATACTTTAGGCGTAAATCAAATTTCAAAAAAACCGATTACATATTTGTTCAAGGATCAAATTTAGGACTGCATACTAACAAGGGGAGAGTGTGGACCACTCACTTTTACCCAATGAAAACACCGGATCAAGTTGAGACCTGCATAATCAAATAATAAATGGAACAAGGAAAAATGATCACTAAATTAATTAGACTATCTCTACACTAAGAAATTTAATAAATCTGGGCTTGCAAAAGTTACTTTTCAAAATAGGATGCTACAAAAAAAAGTTTATAACAACAGTGTCACCCAAGCAAAAGGAAATTAAAAAGCAAAAAAACAAAGCATGAGTGGATAACAGAGGGGAAGAATAACATATATGCTTTGGGATTTCTGTAGGGAGACTACTTGAAATTAAGATAGAATTTCAGTTGAAAAGCAAAATTCAGCAGATTTAAGGTTTTCGAACTAGAAAATTGACATTTAGAACTATCAAAAAACTAAAATGATTGCCAAGTGACAAAAATAGTACTAAAATATAAGTAAAACCCTTCTAATGCAACAAAAATAGTACTAAAATATAAGTAAAACCCATAATTCCAGCACAGAAATCATTTATTGCCTCACATTCAACTTCAAAGTTGAATTTGCATTTTTATTGATTAGAAAGAAGAGAAATATTCTTGACTTATGAGACGATTGACCCGAGAATAAAATAGTTCCAAAAAATAAAAAACTGAACTCAAGATTTTGAACTTTTTTTGACTGCTGGTGAATAAAATGATCAAATTATATTTAGAATTTCCACAAAGAAACGTTCAAATTCATGGCCTATAGCATAAAGCACAATTTATATACATATATAGAGAGAGGGGGTACGTTCAATCATTGTATTTCAGTGGACAACCAAAAGCCTCAATCAACTCTTCCACATTCAACACAAGGGCTAAACACAGCAAAATTCTTCAAATTAACATGTATATATGCTCAAAAGATTGAAACCTCAAAACAGCAAAATTCTTTGAATTAACATATACTCAGAATTGAAACCCAATTAGAATTGGATTCTCCATTAACCAGTGATCCATTCCATCACCCTCAAAATAATGAGAATCCACACTAACCTCTGCTATTATGATGAACAATTACATTGCTGTATATTAAATTCGAGAACAAATTTCAAAAACCTAACCTTACAATTCGGCAATTCTTCCAACACCCTGTTTCGAAGGGGTAAAAAAAAAAAAATTGAAAATCGAGTTGAGCTTTAATTTCGCCTCCTTTTGTTATTGTTGTTGTTCCACTGTAGATCTGAAGAAATCTGTTGAGAATATGATAGTGCTGAGTCAATGGCCAAGTAGTTTTAGAGAGAGAGAAAGCATGTGAGATGCAAAAGAAAAAAACAAATAAAAATTTGTGAGCCAAACTCAAGAAGCCATGTGCTTGGTTGGAGGCCAAAAATTCACCATTTTTTATATTTCTGATTCTCTCTCTAACCCATATAAATATATTTATATATATATATATGTGTATAAATGAATACGTACATGTATATTCTCTCTGGTTGTGTATATGTTTTTCAGTTCACGTTCATAGACTTTTTAATTTTTCTCCATTTTCAACTCTTCTTCTTCTTCAATTCCTCTTCTGTTTTCCTCCAGTTCTCTGGTTCTCTCTCTATATATATACAAATCAAATGATAGATTCAATCAATATCAATATATATAATATAATATAACATGATGTAGAGAGAGATAGAGAGTTTTTAAATGGTTGCTCCCCGCCCTTTACGAGGCTGACGTATTCGGACGGCACGTGGAGACTACGCGCGGTGGTCGAGCGTTTGTCGTTTGCGTTTACAGCACACCAGTCAGCTCCTGTCTCAGCTTTCTCTCTCTTTCTCTATATATTTTCTTTTTTGAAGAGATAGATTATTATTTTATATTGTATATTATGTATAAATATACTTTGTTCGTTTACTTTGTATAGAAACGTTATGGAAAATGTTTTTAAATACAATAATAACTTTGTAGTTGAATATAAAATTTTGATTAGTTTTATATTTGAAGGATGTACAATATTTAAATGGGCTTGCTACGTTATTTAGCGAAAAAGTTAGTGCGCAAACTTACAATTATGGCCAGATATTATACTATTTTATGGGCACCGCTGTTGCTGTTGGTCTATTGCGACAATTTTATGAAATATGTAATTTTACGTATCAAAGCATCTTCCATTGTTATCCATAATTTATGTGTAAATTAGGTTTACAAATAAATTATACCCATTTTTATTTAGTGTTATGCGTTTGACATGTAGGTACAAAAAATGGGGTGTAATACATGTTTGATGTTTGTGATGACTATATATTGGGATGGATTATTAATTTTAGGTCTCGTTTGGTTTACAGAAAGGAAATCAATTTCCTTATCTTTTCCATGGAAGTGGAAAAGTAAACTTTTTGTCAATTTTTTTTTCTTATGTTTAGTAAACCATGAAAAGTATTTAAGTAAGAGTATTATTGTCTAAAATTTATGTAATAAATGCTTGGAAATCACATGGGAAAATCAATCCCATGTGTTTTGGGAAGAATGGTTTTACCCCCTACTTTCTCCTCTCTCAGAAAAGTGTTTTCAGAATTTGTGCTTACCAAACAAAGGAAATGAACAACTTTCCTTTCCTGAGTACTAAAATCCGTGAACCAAACGAGGCCTTGAGGTATGATTCAACGGTCCCACCCAAAAAGTGATTCAACAATCACATCTAAAAGGTGAGATTATTTTATCATGTTCAAGTGGGATTATTTTATCTATTATATCAAACGCACTCGTGTATAATGTGAATGAACCAATGATAAGAAAACATATGAAATATGTCAAAATATTTTATATTTTTTATACATAATTTTATAATCATATTAGATATTGTTTTAGAGATTCACTGTATAAATCTTGTAAAAATCTAACTTTTAGATTTAAAGTTATGTTATTTAAAAAAAATTGAATAGAGAGAACGGTGATGTGCTAAATATGGGTTATACAAATTAATTTTACACATTGATGAGTCGTAAAGGTGGTTTACATGAATAGATTACTAAAAATTTTACGCATTGCATAAATTTTATATTATTTATATGGCAATACATTTGTACAACCACTCTAGAGGTTTGGATGCTATTGTAATTTATGTACATTAAGTTGTGTTCGAAATTGTTTTAAGTTAGCGTGTGTTGTGCTTTATGTATAATACATTAAGTTGAAAGATTAAAGTAATATTTGCTTCATTACTAACATTGTCATATTTTGTTAAACAATTTCTTTTGTTTTGGCAATTGGGTCAGTCAGGTTCATTACTAATTAAATAGAATTGATGTGCGAATTAACGTAACATAGATGGTCCGAGCATTATAGCAACCGTTACAAACTCATGGGTAGAATTTGTTTGTAAAAATTGGTTTGCAATGAAAGGGTATCGATGAGCTTTATATACCACTCTCAAATTATTTTTTCCATGTGAGCCTTTAATTCATAACAGATTGTCACCGAAACCAACATCCTCTAGCTACAAGAAAAATAATACATTAATCAAATATGTCTTAACAAAATTACTTGTACTCAAATTTTTCATACATTTGTCTCTATGATAATGTTGTATTCAAAATAACGATGTTTGTACCTTCAACAATATTCTCTCATTGGCAAAAAGCCCTTGCTTGTAGTGGTTCTTGTGGCTAAAATAAATTATTCATGACTTAAACATAACATAATATAATTTACCCAATTTATATTATAAAGATATTGAATTCACTCATTTGATGTCTTTAAATTTTATATATTGTTTGACCAATCCGCATTCTTTTCATTATGAAAGTGCTTAAAAAAAATTTAGTAATTGTGCTCACACTTGTTCAAAGAATGGTCACTCCGCTGATCATGTGTGCATTTTTCTTAAGTAAATAAATTATAAAAGATATTATCTATTTATACCACAAATAAAGCAAAAGTTATCGACTTTATAGTCTAATTTTATACTCTTCATCGTCATAACATTGCTTATATATATATAAACAAAGAAAATTTTTTAAGTAAGGACCACATCTTACGGATTGATCTTTTTTACGATACTTTTACGTTATAAAAACACACTCTCAAGTGTTTTTACGACACAAAAGTGTCATAAAAAGTTCCAATCCGTAAGATATCTACCTTACCAGAGATGCTATGTATAAACAAAACTACGTAGGAGCTATGTGAAATCCAAATTTAGAATTACATGAAATTACAAATTGTGGATTAGTAAAATTAATTGCTTTTAACATAGTGGTTAATTAACTGTCTGTGGGGGAAGATGACATGGCTGTGGGCCCACTGTCCTTCGTCACATGGGCCACAGTTTGATCCTAGGCAGCTGTGGCTCCTATCATTTTCTCACATTCTCTATTTTTTGCAACTATTATTTGAGCAAACATTAATTAAGTTAGTTAATAATTTTTTAAATAGTGTTGGAATATTTTTATAAAAATAATAATAATAATAATTTATTTAAATATTATGAGTTACAAATTTAATAATTATCATTATATTGGATATAAATAATAGCTTTATATAATTTTATTATGTTCACAATTTAAAGAATTATATAGCTTTATTATGTTGTAATTATTTATTTTAATTTCTTTATTAATTCTTCGTATAACTCGTCTATAATTTTACCTATATAAA
Source organism: Lonicera japonica (assembly GCA_021464415.1). Taxonomy (NCBI): domain Eukaryota; kingdom Viridiplantae; phylum Streptophyta; class Magnoliopsida; order Dipsacales; family Caprifoliaceae; genus Lonicera; species Lonicera japonica. The sequence continues at coordinate 75,608,307 of CM038469.1, read as the reverse complement.
GGGTATATTCCAAGAAGAAGAAAACTATTCTAGGATGATATTCTTCTTCTTTCAAATTTCCTATGTCATTTTATATCATTATTATTTTTACGACTTTTGAGTTTTATCTTAGAGACTTTATTAATTGTCAATAACTACACAAGTGGGGAAGAAATAACATCTTTAAATAACAACTCTGTCGTGACTTTTTAACTTTCTTTACTTTTACTATTTTTTATAAATAGTATTCTAAGTGTTTCACTTTTTTGTGTTACTATTTTTTAATAAATTTTGAGATATTATTTCTTGTAAAATAATATACAGATTAAACCCATATTTTCCAACAAATAATACTAATTAATTTAAAATGAGGTTTTGTATTTTTATTTTCAATTAGAATTGTTGAATCTTCGAATCCTCCTCTTCCAATCTATTATATCTTTATATAGAGAAGGAGTACTCCTCATCTCTCATCTTAATTAAAGTATTAAATAGACTAATTAATCAATTACACTCTACTTTATTCAATTATTTTCTTTTTCGTTTTAATTGTACACAATCTTTCTCTTTGTAACAGTCGTCTTTAGATTTCTTGATTTATCCATCTTATTTACCTCTACATTAATTTTTTTTTCTTTTTAAATCGCTTCATTCACTATTTTCCATAATTTATCTATCAAATGATAAAGTAATGTGTCTATTACTATATAGTAATATGTAGAAACACATTTTATTTGAGAATCTAATAATTGTTCTTAACATTTACTCTCATTGATAGGCATAAGTGTGTACTATTTTTTTAGTTAATACAACAAAATAAAACAAATATATATATATATATATATATCATATACAAATAATTTTAAATTAGCAGTTAAAAATATTTTTTTGTTAAACGCCCATATATTACAATCTTATTAGATATGTGTGAATCGCACATGTTACTAACTAATTTTCAATGATAGCCAGCATTATTACTATTTAACATAAGTATCCTTATCTTGAGTTTGAAACGGAAAAAAAATAAAAATTTGGGTGATATTTTATTTTCCCACGAACACTATTCTTAAGTAGAAAAATTGAAAAATGAAAAGTAGTAGGATAGAAGAATAGTAGTGGCCAAGTTGGATTGGTGATCTCCTAACTGTACACTGCCCCCAACATTATGAGTTAACTCGTGACTTGTCAGCTAATGTTTTGCAATAAATATATATTGCATAAATATTAGCTTTTATTGCAAAACATTAGCATCCACCTTATAATGTTTCTTTTGATATTTATATTTTATTGGGATTGAATAATGTATAACCGTAGGCCATAAAAAGAAAAAGAAAAAGAAAAAGAGAAGACTCAAGTGGGGCTTTAAACTAAATTTATTTGGCATTTTTTGCATTGAGTCTTACCCATTTTGTGACCTTAGACTCCATATTGTTAGGATGGTCATGTGATTTGGTTGCCAATGATATCATATAGAACTTCGACTCTTTTTCAAAAAATAAAATAAAATCTAATTTTATGAAAAATTTCAAACTTTAATCCCAAGGATATATTATACACTTTTAACCATATACTAGACTAGATAAGTGGGTCTTACAATATGTTATAATTTGAAAACATGACTAATTATTTGATTATCTGTTCTATTAGGTTCCGTTTGATAATAATATGAAAAATGATAAAAACACAAGAGGTCTGAAAATAAGTTAAGGAATGTAGTGAGATGATTTCTTATTTATTTTATCACTTTTCCTGTAGGAAAAAATTCTTTTGATGTTGAAAAAAAAAATGAAATATGAAAGGATATATCAACTTGTGAAAATGACGTAAAATGGAGAGTATATCATCATATCATTTAATTATATATACGAAGTAAGAAGATATAGTAGTTTATACTTTAGTCAACTTCAAGTTAGCCAAGCATGTGTGTTAATTAATTCATAAATGACAAGAAGAGTAATCACAATTATTCTTAATTATGTTACCGACTAGCTGCACCTTAAGTAAAGTGGTTTTCAATAAAAATGTTAAATGAATGTGAAGAGTTACAAGATGATGTACACAAACAAGGCATTATACACGGTATGTATATGTTGAGAATGGTTTGTTCAAACAATTGATTTTAAATGGGAAAACATAGTATGCATATGTTGAGAATGATTTGTTCAGACAATTGATTTTAAATGGGAAAATTGAAGAATCAAATATGGATATAAAAGTAGAGAAGTGTCATCATATAATAACTAGATATTTTGAGATAAAACCTCATACTTGTGACCTAAAAGTGTTTAAATTGAGAATAATATCGCTATTATGTGTGCCAACTGGGCCCAGTTCATGTGCCGATAAGCACAACACTATACATATGTAATTAAGCACAACAATCTATATATATATATATATATATGTAATTTTATTAAGATTATCTTATATTGAAAGCTATCAATCGATATATAATATTTGATTATATTGTATTTTTTTTCATGCAAAGTGCATCAAAAAAGATTTGAACCATAGTTACCAAGTAAATTGCAAGTTGCAACAGTTAGGCCATCACTTTTATTTCATTGTTGTCTTCAAAGTAGATATATCATAGTCACACAAGTATTGCGTACAAATGATAAACTAAAATACACCGATAATTCTAAAGGAACTTATATATATTTAATATAAAAATTAACATATTTAATGTGACAAGTATGTATTGATTAAAATAAAAAGTTGATAACAAATTCATTCTTATAAAAAATTATTATAACTAATTAGTGGTCACCAAATTAATATATTAATATTTTGTGTTACGTAAATATTTCCGTGTAGTCAGATTAGATAAAAAATAAAGTTGTAGCAAAAATTGAAGGAGACAGCTCCCATAATAATCGGATTAGTTAATGAAGGAAAAACCTAGATTGAAGAGATGCAGTCCCTTTTCACTTGGTTCTGAAATTAAGCTTACAGTAGTACTATTAGGGATTGTTTTTAATTAAATTAAATTTAATACTGATGTTAATTTAATAAAGTTTTTAAATTTCATGGTTCATCGAAAGGATAAAAATTATGTAACTTCCTCTCTATTTCAATTTCACCACGTTGTCTTCATGCATTTCTCCTCTTCCAAATACTCCATATTCATCGTACATAAAATCATAGTTCTCATTTGGTGAAAACTTGGGCCAGATCGACCCATGATCCAGTCCCATATCCATCCATATGGGTGGGTTATTTATTTGTAAATTAATTAAAGGGATGGTATTTAATTAACTAACCTATATACTAATTCATTACTTTTACATTTTTTTTAAATGATAGTTTCCATTTTTAAGAAAATTTAAATTTAAACAATGAGACTGATGGGACAATTTATTTTCTATTATGAGCTAGATCTAATTAATTGATAATTTAGATAATGAACTATCAATTAAAAAAAGAAGTAAAACTATCTATAGGTGACAAATGAAATATGTATAAGTTAGTATTGTTTGATTAATTAGTTAGAAATCTATAAATCTAAAATCCGTAAGTATGCCATGTGGTATACCACATATATATATGTACCATCAATAAATTACAAATGTGAATGGTATTATAATGTGCATCACGTTCTTCTAATGAAGTATTTTAACGACAAATAACTCTTTATAACTCTTGAAAGTATCATAGACCTTTTTTCTATGGCTAATGAAATTCTAAGTCAGTTTTTTTAGCACTCTAAAATTAATAAAAAATATAATAATAAAATTTCTTTAAAAAATACAAAAAAGAAATATGGCTAAAGATCATAAAACCTCATTTTGACCGTATTAGTCATAAATTTTTTTTAGCCAGAATTTCTTAAATATGTGTCGGATTTTTTGTTTTCCAATTTTACCCATACATGTTTTTATTCCATGAAAAAATGATTTTATCAAAGATTCAAACTCTCCCAGTAAGTGAAGCTAATGTGGTTCACAATTGCTGCGTTGTTTATTTATTTTTTAACTTATTTATTTTTTAAATTACTTATATCTTACTATGAAAGTCTAGTTTGTATATATAGGCTAAACTAGATCCGGACTTTGTCTCTAATAATCAAGAGTGTGATAATCTCCGGAGAGAATTCTGGTTAAATATTTCTCTTTAAAAATCAGTTGAATTTATTATTATTAACAAAAAGGAAATAAAAAAAAAACAAACTAGAGGCGCTGAACCCCCTTGCAGGGGAAAGAAAGAATTAAGAAAACATTGGTCAAAAAGCGATGGAGTGGACGGTGTGTGCTTAGCTAGCACTTAAGGTGGAGAGAGGGGTGCGTGGACCCACCCAACCTCCTTGAAGTTAGCAATTAATTTTTTGAATTTGTTTTAATAAAAATAAAAATAAAAATAAAAATGGACAGCTAATCCAATATCTCTCATCTCTCAATCATATATGCAAAAACCTGTGCCTTTGCTCATTCCTTTACGTTTTGGTCCCCACCACTCACCTTTTCTCTTCCTAAACAAAAACTACATATTACTACATTACTTTTTATGGTTCTCATGTTAACAAGTGTTTTAATATAATATAAAAGTTTAATTATAAAAATAATAAACCATTTTCGAGAAAATATATAATTATATATAAAAGGGTTAATTATAAAAATATATAATTTCACTCATTTTAAACTTTGATCATTATACAATATTTTTACAAAACTAATAGTATATATTTTATATTTTATATTTGTTTTTATTTTAATCATTTCGTCTCTTAGATTCATAACTCCGTTAACTGAGGGTTGAGTTGAAACTAACGATCTTATGTGGCATTCGCATTAAATTATATCTATATAAAAAATATATGTTTAAAATGTTTAAAAAAAAGAGAAAAATAAATCCACCGTCCAACTTCCTAAAACCCCAATCGGCCAACCATTATGGCGGTCAAACCTCGTCGGAAAATTAATACGTCCCATCTTTTTTCACACCATCACCATCGCCACCTCCATTTTTGGCATTAACTACCACCATCGATTCTATTTGGTTGCCGTTCCTCTTTTTCATCTTCATCTCTCTCTCCCCTTCCATTGCTCTTTATTATCATATCCTCCAAAACCTGAATAGATCTATGTGATGCATATATAATTAGTAATTTGACCTCAAATTGAATGGATCTATACATCTTTAAGCTTCATTTTATTAAATCTAACGTGTCTACGTATAGATCTATTGGGGGTATATATATAGAACTGAGTATATATATGTATGAAGACATATATATATATATATATATGAAATTGTGTATTTTTTTTAAATGGATTTAATTTTTTATGTAAATATAATCTGATGTGGATGTCACGTAAGACCGTTAAAACCAACCTATAAAGCATAGACACAATATGTGATACGCAAATATTTTCAAAATGTAGAACAAAACATGTGAGAGGACATGTTCTTAATTATGTATATATATGTGTGTGTGTGTGTGTAATAAACATTATAGATATTTAAGAATCTAATAAAATGAAACTAAATTGCATTAATAATCCAAATACCCTAAGTGACTTAGTTACATTATCCTTAACTGATGAAGCAGAAGTTCCAATTGTTCATTTTTAAATTTGATTTATTCATACATACATGTGTAGAGAGACATATAAGTAGTAATATCAATTCAAGATGTGTATATATTTATTTATTTATACATACATGTATATATGTAAAGGGAGAGAGAGAAAGAGGGTAGCGTACTTTTTTTCGAGAAAGAAGAGTCGAAGATGATGAGGAAGTTGGGGGCAGGGTTTTGTCGGCCTTAATATTTTTTATTATTTTAAATTTGATCCATTTTTAAGTTTTAATGTTTAAGAAAACATGTTGGGTTTTACATATCGGGATTAAAAGATAATAATAAAATAAATGACACTCCCCAAATCGAGTGTCAGTCACGTGTCAAGGCGTGTCGGACAAGTGGGATCAAAGATAGTGTTCGTACTTTATATGTACCAACTCAGTCCACCGTTAACGGAGTTACTGACTCCAATAAACGGAATAACTAAAGTGAAAACAAACACAAAGTATACTATTAATTTTGCTAAAAAAAATTGTATAATGACTAAAGTATAAAATTGGTAAAAGTATATTGTATATTCTTATAAATCATAAGATAATAAACTTTTTAATATGCATTACATATATGAGACACTAGAATTTATATATAAATTTATCATATTCGTTTTATTTATAATTTTTTAATACGTATTCTTAACAATTTTTTTTTTCTTTTCTTCCTAATGGCGTGATGTAGTTGAATATTGCTAGTGGACCCCACCTCTCTCACTCTCTTTATATGTTTGTGGTTTGTATAGTTAGTTGATTTTGATGCCCTTCAAACACCCTGTCACATATTTTGATATTTCTAAACTTGTAGTTGCAACGATAAATATTTAAGGGTTTCTAACTTTTCTCTTAATTGGTGGTTGGTACAAAAGTTACAAAGTAACTACAAAAATGTTGTAGCACTTTATTTGTTCCGTCATTTGTTTTATAAAAACAATACATATATTATACTAAGAAAGAAAAAAAGAAGATAGAAAAGATAAATAAGATGCAAATAGTACTAAGGACATGACATGTGTCCCTGCTTGATTTAAGAATCTTTAGATTAATTAATGACTACCGGCCCCTTTGGCAATTTTAACGAGGCCAAGCACGATCATATGATGTATCATATATTTTAACAAATATATTGTTTGATTTGTATATTATGAGAGATCACTTTTTTTTATTTTTGTAGCTTATTTTTATTTAACAAGATATTTCGTATTTAGTTTTTTATAAATTTAATTTAATTTTTTTCTATAAAAGGCAGATTAAATTATGTAAATAATCAAATTTAATATAGTGTAAAAAAAATTATAAAAGAATAAAAAAACAAATATATCATGGTGCTTCAAACTTTATACTTTAATTAAGAGCTTTTTTTCTTTGAGATATTATTTATCTTTAATTTTATTTTTTGAACCAAAAAGGGCCAAAGTACCCCAAACTAAAAAAGGAGAAGAAAGGACTAACAAAAGCGATGAATGATTGGACCTCTTAATTTGTTTGTGTAATATACGTGGATGATAGCTAGAAAATTTTATTCATTTCGTAAGTTAATGCTTAAACAAAATTTATATTTTAACGGTGAACCGGAATTTTGTATTTCTCAAATTGTACGAGGGATGGCATGTCTTGAAATTAATATTACTCATTTTAAATTTTTTTCTTTTGAACAACAAAAGGGCCAAAGTCCCCAAACCAAAAAAAGAAGAAGAAACAACTAACAAAACCGAGGAATGAACTCTTAATTTGTTCGTATAATATACGCATATGATAGGTAGCAAATTTTTATTAATTTCATAAGTTAATACTTAAAACAGAATTTATATTTTAATGTTGAACCTGAATTTTGCATATCTCAAATTGACACGGGATAGCAAATGTGTTGAAATTCGAATTTGGACATCTGAGTTCAATTGACGATCTTTTACGAGTGGAATACCCAATGTATATATATATATATATATATTATCGTACATGATTAATGTAAATTATGAACATAATTCAAGTGTTTAATCTAATTTCAAAAAGTTTTTTGTATTTTCATTGAGTGGAAGTGGAAGTGTGAGTATGTACATATAAGAAAGACGATGCTTAATTTTACAAATTGCAAAGCAACTTCATCTGTAACATATTAATTAAAAGATAAAAATAACTAATGTCCTCTCCATAAGTTACAAAACAACGAAGCATTTCAACATTAAGAATATCTTTGGTTGTAAAATTGAAAACTAACCAATGAAACAACAAATTAATTTCTTAAACTTAAACTTAACCTAGATCAATGATTTAATGAAAAACACAAATACTTTCCAGTTTTACATGGAATTAATCTAATTCTTAGGCAAACAATTAAGAAATATTTTTTTAAAAAACCAACTACTTATTAATCTAATTCTATTTTAAATTTTCATTAAAATACTTAATTTTTTTCAAATATAACTTTTTATACCATAAAATTGAACGTGTTTAATGTTTCAAAAATAAAGTATAAAATATTGAATGTATTTAAGATTGAGATTTGAAAGATGAAAATAGAGCAAAAACCTTCTCACACGTGTAAAGTCAAAACAAAATCCGTCCCATATATATTTAGGTGGGCGCTATTAACACACCAAAACACTCACTAACACTCCGTTATATTTACTCGGCCCTTAAGGACCGAGCATATATATACATACTCAGTGTCTAGGAACCGAACTATTTTTGAGTAAAACAAATTACACTGGCTCGGCCTTAAGGACCGAGTATGTGCACATATTCGGTCCTTAAGGACCAAACCAATTTAAGTGTTAAAAAATATTTTAGTATGTGTTAATAGTAACCCCTATATTTATTGGAGGGTCAACTGCTGAGATTCCTTGTGCCCAAGGAAAGCCCTGTTCTTGATGTATGGTGCCTTCCTTATCATTGTACTTCATCTTTTCTAGCCCCTCGATTTTTCCTTTTATGGATATTGGCCTGCATAATATTACACCCAAAGCAGTTTTCGTTGGTTCTAAGGAAATATAAAATATTTAACATATAATATACAATCATGTAATATATTATTTATTTTGACATTAGTAAAAACCATTTTAATAATGATATTACCTATTTATTTATGCGATATTGAATGGAGTAAAAGCTTTTGGTGTACATTTGAATTATTTAAAATACTCTCAATTTTAAATTAATTGAAAAAAATATAAGCGATCAAATAGAGGGTAGAAATTAGCTAACTAAATTTAACTTGGAAGTTGTTCTATTGCGAGTGTAATAGGAAAAGAAAAAAGAGTAAGGTCAAGTTGAATTTAGAATGAGGCAAACTTTTTAGCTGGACAATAGAATGAGTATCGTCTTAGTCTTAACATATGTCAAACGACTCAGAAAGAATTTTTGTTTTCGAGATGATAAATTTTGTATCGTCTAAGATTTAATTTTTTTTGAATTATTTATTTTAGGATGAGACCTTAGACGATAGACTCTATATTGTCTAAAAGTGGGATGATAAAAATAATATCATCTAAGCCCCTTTTTTCTTTTATGCTTAGTAGTTTTGTACGTATTGATAAAATAAATTTACCTTTTTAATTTGCACTTTACACGATACATCGGAGATTCCTTTACGACCATTTGAAAGAAAATTAGGAATCTTAGGCTCCGTTTGATTACAAGGTGGAAAAGAAAAATAAATTGAGTTAGTTTTAGTGAAAAGATGGAAAATAAGTTGAGTGATAAAGGTGATATCCTCTTGATTTTTAAGTTTTTCCATGAAGAAATTTTCTTTGCTTGGTGGTGAGTAAAAATATTCCACAAAAAATATTGAAGGATGGATGATATATACTCATAAAATGAGTAACATCTCTCACCTTTTTTTTTTTTTATCTTTTCACATATTTTTTTTTTATCTTTTCACATAAATTAACTAAATTTATTTTCCTTTTCCATCTTTGCAATCAAACGGAGCCTTATTTGCACTAGGAAATCAACCTAGAAGGCGAATGTTTAATAATACTATGATGGTACCGAGTGGCATCATTGTAAATTTAAAAATGAAAAATCACTCTGAAAGCATTTTTCTTGATACTTCGTAGATTTTCCTTGCATAGGAGGGATATTTTTGAGAAACACATTCTAACATCATTCAAATATATTGTAAGCATACATATTGTTCTTTCTTAATTTGTCTTTTGATTCGCTCCTTTTTTAACATATATTCAAACGATAAATAGATTCGTGCTTCGATTTGAGGAGGGAGAGAAGAAGGGGCTCGATATATTTGAATGTCCTATGCAAATATTTACAATTTGAACTGCTTAAAATTAACTTCAGCTTGAATTTTGTTTCTTTTGTATTGAGCATAAATTTAGATAATTGACAAAGTCCATCACAATTCTTCCAAGGGCCAGCATTCTAGTAAAAATTATTCATTTTCTTTCTAAAACATGCACATTTTAGTGCAAATGTATAGTTTAAATTTGTTGACTTACAATCTTAAAATGAGAATGAGATGATATATATCCGACAAAAATTAGAGAGAGAAATAATTCTATAAGTCCGTACAAACACAAGGGAAGAATTAAAGTGATATATGGAGACCTAGGTTTTAGTTAAACATGGATGTTACTATAAGGATCTGTCGTTATTTTTGTAAAATAAAAATTGCCTATTTCGAGTGGAGATAATTATTCATTATAGAGACTGATCTACTAAATTATTTTTTTTATCCATTTACCTTTATAAATAGACTGTTCTTATTTTAATAAAATAAGGATTGTTTCTTAGACCATCTTTATTGTAAATGTTAAAATAGTAGGGTAAAATGCTATATTTAACCTATCAACTTTAAAAAAGCTACATTACGTGAATATTAATATGTTATATTATTGCATTTTAGCATTGGAAGCTCTGATTGGCGTAAAAAACTTTGGTTCCACCTGGGCCAATTATTGAGAGGCTTGCATTTTAGCATTGAAAGTTTTGTGGAACGATGGAACTTTTCGGTCTTGCTTTGATTGGTTTTGGTTGCTTTCACTCGTCTCCTTCGCACAATATACAATATACAGTGTATTCTGTCACTTTTTACGGTACATAATATAATATATCATGTAAGGCCATGTTTCATCGACTGTTAAATTTAGCATTTAACCTTCGTACTATATTAATATATTATAATAATATGTAATGTAATGTAGGACGATTATGCTAAATTTAATACATTAGCAGTTAGCTCATTTCAATGGAAATAGTCTTATAACAACCTCATTACTTATAAAAACTCACAAAGTAAGGAAGTGGAAGAATGTCAAAAAAAAAATTAAAAAAAATATAGAAAACAACCCTCATTTTGAGGAGTGGAGTGACAACACTACAAACTATATATATCTAGTCCCTACTAAGAAATAGCCTAGCCCAAAGACTGGGGCCTTTTTGTTGGAAATGGTGTCATGGAGATCTAATTTTATTTCCCTAGCTTAATGCACATACAATGATATGTGCGTCTCTAATTTGCATATGTATATATATATATATATATATTGCTTAACCGTAAATGATTGAATTTTATTGAAAACTTATTATGCAAGAGGAGTGAAATAGTCAATTGAAAAATATGGCAAATTCATGACAGTTGAATTTTGCCTTGACTTTATAATATTAAATAAAAAAATTAGGAAAATTTTAGCAGAAAATAGGTGAATTCTTATTACGATTGCTAGAGCAATATTGGCTTTTGACAGAACTAGTAATGGATCGAGTAATACCTTGTAATTTAAAGAGCGTTGCTTTCTCAAAATTAAATTTTTACTATAAAATTAAGTTATGCATTATATGCATTTTTTTTTTCTTCTTCTTTTAAAAGAAGAGAACATTTTACATTAGGAAAGGAAATGATGCTACAATTACACAGACACACACAACGTCTCAAATTAAAACTCTCTTTTTTGTTTAAGGAAATGTACACAAAGAATAATAAAATAAATTAGGCAGATGAAATTGATGGTAACTTTGGGCTTAGAAAATTAGTTGTAGTTGGGTGCGCAATATATGGACACTAGTGGACGCCACCACTCCGGGTTTTCTTGACCCGGCCCCCCACCCTTTCTCTTTCAAGCACAAAGGATGTTTTGATTTGGATTATATCTAATCATATCAATTGTCTCTCATTATTAACATTGTTTATATAATTTAACGGATACTATGTTACAGTTTTGCCTATCCAACTTGGGCCAGGCATTGTCTCTTTCAACTAGTAAGAAATCACGTATTTTGTTTTAACCGAAACCGATTTTAGAATAAATTTATTGTTGTGAAAAAATGAGTTATAATATAAACATCCTTAGCGATTACACAATAAAGTTAAATAGTAAAGGACTATGATTTATATCCTTTTCAATCACTTCCCTCTTTTATCTTTTATACAAGTGTAATATAAGTGCAGTATTTTATATTCTCTCCATTAAAAATCCTACCAATTAGCCTTCTGTGCACATAGTTTCCATTTTATAACTTTCATTGTTATTTTTTTAGTGTTTCTTCTATAGATTTCAAAAATAACAAAGATAAAATTATTTTTTGTATACAAAACGGTAACTTAATAAATTTGATATTTAGTTATGGAGTGATTCCAATTATATATCAATTGATATATAAATCTAAGTCTTTTTATTTTTTATTATTTTATTTTAAGTTTCCTTCATTTCTTTTTTTTAATCTCTATACCAACTAATTATAAGACTGTTGGAATTTAGCTTAATTGTAGATGTTGAAAAAAAACCTTGACTATATACATATGGGAGCATTTCCCATAAGTACCACTATTCACGGACCTTTTTAACGGACTTGCCCTTTTGGCAGGCTTCCCAATGAAATTTTTGATGAAATTTGGCGGGAATGTTCTTCATCGTGTGTAGAATATCTCCACCAAATTTCATCAAAAAATTTAACCGAGAAGTGGGTTAACTATGTGATTGAAAAATATTGGTTTAGAAATAGATATATAAAATCCAATATTTTCAATCATGTAATTAACTCACTTCCCGATTGAATTTTTTGATGAAATTTGGTGCAGATGTTCTACACACGATGAAAAATATCCCCACCAAATTTCATCAAAATTTCTATTGAAAAGCTTGCCAAAAAGATAAGTCCGTAAATAGTAATCCTTATAAGAAATGTTTTCTAAATGTATATATTGTTATACATAAAAACTTGAGACAGCATTAGGCTACATGAACAACGAACTATCACTATCATTTTGTTTCACTTATCATAATGGTTGGTTTTCCCTAGGCAGATAAAAAATAATTGTGGTAAAAGATTTGCTTTAAATTAAATGTTAATTAACTCCCTTTTTTTTTCACCCTTTGCGATTTTTGTCCACCCATTCACCAACATGACCCCTCATTTCGTTTGTGCACAATCTACTTTACCAGCTGCCTTTTTATATTTGTTTTGCTTCGAGGATAAAACCAGAAGCTTTCTTTTCAGGAATCGCTATATTCCAGCAGATTCCTCGCTTTTATTGCTTGCTTAGTCTAATTTTTTTTTTTTTTTCCATTTCTGGAATAAAATATGATAATTTTATTTTAAAAAAATTGAATTTCATCAACTTATAATTAATATCTTGATATGAAATATAAGAAATTTCAAGTATAAATTTACCATTTTAAAATTACAAAAATAAAATAAAATTCGAACTAAATGAACACTTATGGTGTGTTTGATTGTCATAATTTTCCATGAAAAATAGGGATCTTCCACCTAAGTTGCCACTTTTAGTGTGTTTGATTGCCAAAAATTTTCAGGTGGTCAAATTTTATCTTTTTGGCAATCATTGCTTATTTTCCACCAAAACTATGAAAATATTTTCTTAGGGGGGAATGTTTTTGTTTTTTAGGCAATTGCACAAATTTCAAAACAAAGTTTTACCCATGTTTTACATTAAAAATGCCATAACTCAAAATAAAAAATTCAAAATTTACTAATCAAGATCAATTAAATAAGATCCGTCATGACTATAGAATTATGTAAAAAAAATACCAATAATTTTTTCCACATTAAAAATGTCGTAATACAACCAATATTTTTCAAGTAGAAAATTAAGGTAATGAAACAAATTTAATTAAAATTTTCCATGCAACTCAATTCTAGGCAATTCAATTGCCTAGAACTTAATTTTTTCCCATACTTGCAATCAAACGCACATTTAGAGTAATTTATGTAATTTTATACTCCTAAATTTAAATTAAATTTTGATAAATAGTGTTTACTTTATTAAATAATTCCAAATGTTCTATATTTCTCTAGGGAGAACAACTGATGATGATGATTCAAAAATTTGAATCATGACAAATTTAATGTAGTCTAGATTTTTCAGCTCTACACGAGAGCGGTGAAAATTAATCGCTTTAGAAAAGCCATATCTATTTAATTTCGCCCTTTTACTTGAGAGTGGGATCCAAATTCACTGTTCCTTTTTCTTTTTTTGGATAAATATAAGAGACGTATATAAACAATTTCTCAAAGGTGTTTTATGAAACATTACAATATTAAATTTACTCCTACTGCGCATATATATATAAAATAGGTAAGCTAAAATTTATCGTACGTATATTAATAATTTGCGTCCTTAAAACTTCTTTTTTTTCACATTTGGTTGAAAAATAAATGTCCATATTAATGTCTTCAACCGAAATTCGATGAAGATCACCCAATCTTCCCCAAATCCCCTTGATCATGTATTCCATATTTAGGCGATTCCGCATTATTTATTTATGTCTCTTACAATACCTATATAATACTCCTCCATTGTAACAAACCCATAATATTATTATTCTCACCCCTACAAAAGTTGCGCACAATAAACGATATAAAAAATTGCATAGATACCTTTCTTCTTATCCTGATTTCTCCCCTATCACTCACAAATATTTTAATCAAACAATTCACATTTTGTATACTATCACTTTGCAATAAATAATATGTAACTTTTTTTTCCCGTAAACTCCGTCTAATAACAAAATGAAAAATATTGTAAAAATATTAATTTGTGCTAAAAGTTAAAATATGAATTAAGTAATCGCCTCATCTCATATTTATTTTCTATGCTTCTTTATTTTTTGTGAAATTTTTTTCTTTCTCACTATCCAAAGAATTTTTTTTTCATGAAAAGAAATTCAAAAAGTAAGAGAATGTCACTTAACTTACTTTTCAACTTTTCATATAAATAAATTATTTTTATGATCATTTTTATTTTGTTGTTAAACGGATGAACTAGACAACATGATAGAAAAAATGATAAAATTAAACGACATAACACATAATGGAAAATAATGAGAAGTTGAGCCAAAGTGTCACTTTCTATGCCACATCATGCAGCTTCATATTAAGTCTTTGTAATTGTGTTGGAGATCTTCTTTTGCCTCGTCGTCTTTACTTCTTACGTGGTAAATTATTTTTTCTTAATTCATACTTCTATTAAAAATGCTCTTTAATTAAAAGCAAAGAAAAGGGTTAGACAAAGATACGTTTTTTCAAATGGATTGGGCCATTTAAAAGCCCCCCGAGGACTAGGAGACTTCTTGCATTACTTTCTGCCTTCTAAATATGATTGGGCTAAGAGGTGGGGTCGCCATTTCTACTTTGATTTACTTCTCTTACACCCCTCTCTTAAATCAACAGCAGTTTAATATATATATATATATATACACACACAAAAATTTTAAGCATGTCCCAAATAAATAGTTTATTTTTTTCTCGATATTATTAAGGTATCAAAAGAAAAAAAAATGTTCTTCTAAGTGCTTGGTGTGGGTGATGGAAATTACTAGGGCCTAATGATAGGTCCAAACTACCTATCCTTACTCATAAGGGATTCAAACCTTCCCCCTCACTTGGCCCAAAGGAGAAACAAAGGGCAGCCTCAAGGGGTGGCCAAACCACCAACTTAGAAATTCAATTGACCCGGAGATGGGTGCCTCGGGAATCACAATGGGACAACTGCCCCGTTTGTATAGAAAGAACCTTTCAACCAATCTGAGTAAGCCACTTGGAGGATAAGAACTAAGTTGAGAAGCATTTTATTGCTGAGATGCTCGCCTCAACCTGCGGTAGCACGATAGTTAAGCAGATGCGCTGAGATGGTCATCTCAACCAATTATAAAAGGAGACAATTGTTCTAGACACCTTTAAGTTAGAATGAAAAGGACAAGTTGACTTATGCAATAGAGAAGATTGGCACCCAAGAAAGCCCTTTTTGGTTATTTCACACCCTTTGTAACCCTAACCCCCTCACTATAAATAGAACATGGGGATATTCATTTTTTCTTTTTTAGAATGGTTAACGAACAAACACACACACACACATAGAGGTTCAGAGGCCCAACACGTTCCTTACTAAAACCGGTAATTTTAGTAAGGAGTATCTTCATTTATTTCATCTAAACTTTGGTTATTCTAACTATTAAATGTTGTGTAATTGAGCATAGAGAGAGAAACATTTCAAGAACTATTATCTTACTCTAACTCTTTCCTGCCAAAAACTAATAACAAAGTAAACACATATTAAAAGGAGGATGTACTGCTAGAAGAGACTTAAATGTCCCTAGGGGAACCTACCTTAAAAAAAGGGTGCTAGTAAAAGCACTCTTAATTTTTGGTTTCAACACCGACAAACATTTAAATTAGTTTTTTAACTTTGAAAGTATACCCCTAATTTAAGCACTCTAATAAGAAACCAAAATCTTCATGAGTTATCTCAATCTTACTCACACACGTACATTACTTAATGAAAAAACCTTTGAACTAAAATAAAACACTCTATCGTTATAACTATTCGAAAAAAACAAGGGCCATAAACATGTATTTGATGATTGGGAACGCAAATAATCTCGTTGATTTTAATTTCTTCTTCATTAATCACAAATATGAATTAGAAAAAGAAACTAAAATGATGAACATGTATCTGATGATTGTGTGTTTCTTTCTAATTTATTGAGAATGATGAACATGTTTTTTTATTTCTTAATTATTTAGTTCATTCATTTATTTTGATTTTCTCTAACATCACCATTAAATCATGTATATTGACTCAACTATATCACTAATTCAAAAAAAAAAAACCTTATCATATCACTCCTTTGTTGGAAAAATGATTAAATGAGTATAATTGTATAGACAATATGCAGAGAGAGAGATGAAGAAAGTGGTAGTTTTTTCTTAGGAAAACATATTTTTTTTCTTTTTATTTAATTAGGGTGCTCAAATAATTAAGGTGCTTTTTCAAAATTAAAAATTAAATTTGGGTGTCAAAACAAGATATTAAGAATCCCTTTACTAACAATTTAAAAAAATCTTGTCTTGACTGCTTTTGTCTCGCATTCATTACTGTCATCAAAAATTCTCATCATTAAAGCAAATCAAAGAGTTGTTGGGAACTCTAATACTTAGGGTGGAATCGGTCGGTAAACTAAACCGATCCACTCTTTCCGATCACCGAACCGAAAATAATCGATTGGGACAAATGGGAACCGATTACAACCGAAAAAGTCGATTTTACCGAAAATCGATTTGTCCAATAATATTCGGTCGGTCGGATCGGTTACCAATGTTGACCATTTCATTTAGATTTCCAGATTTAAACAAAGCACTCAATTAAACCAATAAAAATTAAAAGTTAGCAAGGCAGCACTTAATTAAATTAAAACTTAAAAGTTACAAATCCTTTATCCCAAATTCAAACTAATAAAACTTAATATAATACAACTTAATTCAAACCAACAAATCCACACAATAAAATTCAAACCATCACACAGCAAGGCAGCAAGCAGTAATAAGTTTGTGGCAAAAAAAGTGGTTTTTATTAACACACAGCAAACAGTTTATAAGGTAGCAAGGCAGTAAACAACAAAAGGAAGTAACTCAGCAAGACAGGCAGGCAGTAAGCAGTAAACAACAAAAAGCAAGGCAACTTCTAATGGCAGCAAGGCAGCAACTGTGGCTGGGCAGTGGGCAACAACATGAAACAGTTATTAATTTATCATAAGCAAATAATCCATGAATTGTTATATATTATGATTAAAATAATAAACAAATGAAAACAAAAGGAATTAGTGCATTACATTATGGATTTATGGGCTCATGGCTGTGGTGGAAGCATATTTTGTGTCATAATTGATTGAATTAAAGTTAGATCTACAATTGAAAACCACAAAAGCATTAGATTTTAGAACTAAAAAGTTAAGATAACAAAAGCATAAAAAAATAAAACAAACCACTTACTTCCTTCCAATTTTTCTAGTTCCTTGTAGAATTGAAGATCATCATCTGTTGGCTCTTTGTAGAAATTGAATTCATCTGCCCTAAGCCAATCACTTGTACACACTAATGCCTCAACCATTTTTGGTGTTAGAGAATCCCTAAAAGGATCTACAATCCTACCTCCAAGGCTAAAGGCATTTTCACTAGCTACCGTTGAACTTGGAATTGCAAAAAAAATATCGTGAACAATTGTAGAAATGATAAGATACTTTGATTGGCTCACATTCCACCATAACAAAAGATCAAAATCTCTATCATTGATTTTTTCAAAAGGATCGACAAGGTATTTGTCCACTTTATTCGAAATATCTAACAATTGTTCCGCCCTCCTATCTTTTGCAAGTTCTTTCATCATTAGATCTAATGCCGAATTTTCATTCACTCTCACTTGAGTAATTTCAACATTACCATCACTTACTTCACCACCAACACTAGTAGAAGAACTAGTGGAATTGGAATACTCCTTATACAAGTCATACAAACACGTCTTAACCTAATCACACACACGTTCGATTTTATCAACACTTACATTCAACAATTTATAACAAATTTTTATCATTTGGAGTTTATATCTAGGATCTAGTACATTGGCAACATAGATAAGAGTGTTAACTCCTTTAAAACTTCTCCAATACTTGTCAAACTTAATTTTCATCGAACAAGCTACCCTTTGCAAAATCGGATCCCCATCATTATACATTTTATTCTCAATCTCAACTTGCACGGCAACTATTTCGGTAAAGATTAAATTGGACGTGGGATTCTTTGTTGCACTAAGTTTTAAAGTAGTTTCATGAAAGGTGCCAAGAAAATGTGCAAATGCAATAACCTTATCCCAATCTAAGTCACTAGGAGGCCCCACTCTCTTCGTATCTCTTACCCTTTTATTAAAGTAATTACCAAAGGGCGTATATTCCTCCGCCATCTGGGTGAATACCAACCTATATTTTAAAACCCCCTCAAGCAATTTATAAGTGGCATTCCACCTTGTGGACACATCTAATGGCACATTAGCCATCTTATTTTTTTGCAGCAACACACAAAACTCCCTAAACTTGTCAAGCCTTGCCGCCGAAGAATGAATGTACTTAACACAATTTCAAATAGCCTAAATGGAGTCAAAAAACTTTTTCATTCCATCACCCACAATGAGGTTAAGAATATGACATCCACACTTTATATGCATGTATTTTCCCTCAAATAATAAAGTGTTTAAAGCTCGAAATCTCTTTTTCATATAATCAACGACCCCATCATTAGCCGAAACATTATTGACAGTAATGATAAACACCTTATTAATTCCCCTCCCAGTCAAGCAAACCTCTAATGTCTTCCCCATGTCCTTACCCTTATGACTAGTGATTTTGGTGAAATTGATTATTCTTTCATATAACTTCCATTCACTATCCAATAAATGGCACGTGACTATCATATAATTTATGTTTTGAATTTTGGTCCAAGTATCGGTTGTGACACTCACTCTCTTCCCACGAATTACATTCAACAACTTCCCCTTTTCCACTTTAAACAAATCCCACACCCCCGAGGCCACTTTCTTCCTATTAGGTAATATGTACTTAGGTTGAAGCTCATGGAAAAACTCTTTGAAGCCTATTCCTTCAACCGATCTGAAAGAAACTCCATCCCTTATAACATAATGAATACACTTCATATCACACTTCTTTTGATTAAAACTGTGATATACCATATTTCCACCAATTGTTTCATTACTTAATGTTGTTTGACTGTGAGGCAATTGTTTGTAAAGTGGGCAAGTTTTATATTTCTTCTCTAGATGTGCCTTTATCCCCGTTGTCCCATTATGCTTAGGATGGGCAAGCATTTCTTCTTGGCAATAATTACAAATTGCAATATGTTTTACCTCCCCCTTTACAAGTCTTTGAACTTTTTGACAATGTTGCCAAACAATTAAAGCCCCTTTTCTCTTCTTCCCCGTTACATTTCCTACACCCCTCTCAATATTATCTATTTCAGATTATTGTACAGGTGTGTTTTGAGATTGAGTTTTAGGAAGTTGAGATTGTTGAGAGGGCAAAGAGGCATATTATGAATACGAGGCATTAGCATTAGTGTAGGATTGTCTAGAACTAGATTCTATAATGTACTAAAAATCGTAATTTCCCAAAGTAAGTAATCATAAATCATTACTGAAAATCATTTTCCATGATGTACTGAAAATCATAAACAAGTTGATTATGACAATCATAAATAAGTTCATAATATCCCATACACAATTACACAACATAAATAATTAAACATAACCATCATATTCCGCAAAATCTGCACTAATAATACTATATATATACATCATATTCTGCACCAAATCACTAATAATACTATAATAATATTTTTGTTGTATAATAGCTTGATATTTAGGTTGGAAGGAAGAAACATAATACCTATGCAGCTAATCAGCTATGCCCTGGAATCCTGGATACTAGCTTGATATTTAGCTATATATGGAAATCCTCCCTGAAAAGGTTCAAATAAATTAATAATTATTCAATATTTACATGTATATTAATATATTATATATAACTTAAGAAAAATTGATTTTACTAATGTGTGTGTATATATATATCACAATTTTTTACCTTGAGAAGATGCAAGAAAGCCAATAAATGAGAAGAATAAATGGAGAAGAAAGATTCGAGGAGGAGACGAAAATGAGAAATGGAGGAGTGGAGGACGGCGTTGCCTAGAGATCCGAAGAACTGAAGAAGAAACGAAAGGAAAAATGGAGGATTGGAGGATGGTGCGGCGTTACTTAGTGAAAAAGGGGGATTAGGTTTTGTGTGGGGTAAAATTTGTGGGACTGTGGGAGTGAGGTGGCAAGTGGGGGTTTGGGTGTAGTTTAAATTGTTTAATATATTTTTTTATAATTTATATTAATACTTTAGTGGCCCTATAGACTATAGTTATATATTATCTAAAATAATAAATATATATAAAATAATAAATTTTATTATTATTTTATACTTGTCGGTCGGTTCGGTTCGGTTCGGAGGTAAAAAAAATCAGAGTACACCGACTTCGACTCCGATGTGCATCGGTCGGTTGAAAAAATTGACTAGTTTTTTTAGTTTTTCAAAATTTCAGAAAATATGCCCATTCGGATCGGTCGGAATGTCGATCGATTCGGTTTTTTTGGTAAATTTTCCCAGCCCTACTAATACTGTGTGTGGGCCTAACGATTTTGGACCCCACACTTAGAGTGGGTGATAAAATTATTTCATTTTTAAAAATGTTTAAGTCAATCATAAAATTTTTAATTTAAGATGGAGAAAGTAATATATGTCTTACATATTTTTTTTTTCATAACAAAAAATTTAAGTTAGATAGGTAATTTGCTTATGTAATTGCACGATCACACATTTCACACATTACATTACATGATTGATTAACTAATAACAAATCTGCTTTAATTGAATTTTGTTGTGTTTAAACATTGGAGTATGGGATCCCAATTAGAGATTACATAAGTTATGATCATCGTTAATTTAAACTAAGAGTGTGTTTGATAACAATATGGAAAAAGAAAATAAAAATAATTCATTTTTGTGAGAAGTTTGAAAATAAGTTGAGATATGTCTTCTTACTTTGCTACTTTTTCCATAATTTTTTTTTTCTTTAGTAGTTGAGAAGCAAAATTTTTTCACAAAAATTATGAAGGAATTAGGACATTTATCTATAAAATGAGCATGAGATAGGCATTTATATATGACATGACTCAACTTAATTTTTAACTTTTTAACCCAAATCAAGTGTTTTTATTTCCTTTTTCCATATTATTATCAAACGGAGCCTAAGTTGTTAAAAGCGGAATTCATGCAAGATTAAAATTTATATAATATATATGGTAATTATTTTAGCACTTGGACAAGCAATGTACAATTGATATATATATATATATGCTTACGTTAGTATATGGATCGTGGAATTATGCTACATAGCTTATTAAGCAACATAATTGTGAGTTGAAAACCCCATACTCATCCATTAAATAGTAAATATGTTTTTCTACTAAATTCGTAAATTAATTGATTGAGATATAAATTTTAGTACAAATTTATTTTTTTACATTAAATTCGCAAACAGTTAAAAATGTAAATTTGAGCCATGTGCTTTATTTTTTTACATTAAATTCACAATCCTTTGTATTCTTCGGTATATCAAAGGAACTATGTTTCACGGGCTTTATTTTTTGTCTTCATCATCACTTGAGTTACGTGCTTACTTCGATTCTAATTGGGCTGGAGTTCCGACTAATAGATGTTCGACCGCATGCTATTCTATTTTCTTGGGTGATTCCCTTATATCATGGCAAAGTAAGAAGCAATTTCTGATCTCACGTTTTAGTACTTGATGGTGTCAAAATCTAGGAATAGATAATTAACCAATCAATAAGAGAATATCGGTGAATAAAAAATAAATGCGGCGCAATAATGAACACATGACTTTTTTTTAAGGTAGGTTCCCCCGGTAGTGCTTATGCTATTCCAGTGGTACGTCCTCCTTTTGTGTGTGCTTGTGTTGTATTAGCTCAAAGGCAATCAATTTGGATGATAATACAAGCTACCAACTTCTCTCTATCTATAATTTCCTTAATTCTATTTATAAGTATAGAATTATGATTACAAATATTTCAACAGAATAAATAATAAACTGTGTATGAGAGAGAGTGTATAAGGGTTGTTGGTATTTTTTGGAGTATGAAAATAGAGAGTATAAGACCCTTCTATTTTTTGGGGTATGAAAATAGAGAGTATAAGACCCTTCTATTTCTGGGAGTAAGAAAATAGATAGTATATGACTCCTCTATTTCTTTCCGAATTGGCTTGTATTTGTATTGCCAATGGCTTTATATCTCTTGGAAGAGATAGATGGATCTTAAGAGAGAAATAAGAGATGTTTTTGTTGTGTGGTGAATGAATGAATGGTGGGAGGTATTTATAGGTAAATGGAGAATGGCAAAAACCGTAAATTTGACAAAAATGAATGGCATAAGTTAATCTTTGGTGGAGGTAGGTGAGGTAGGTGAGATGTGGTAGGTGTGGTAGGTGAGGTGTGGTAGGTGAGGAGGTAAAAATGAGATTTTACCGGGGGTAAAAACGAGATTTTACCGGGGGTAAAATTGGAATTTTACCGGAGGTAAAAAATGTTGAAAATTATTTTTGTCGCCAATGGTAAATTAATATTTACCCCATCAGTACTAAAGCCGAATACCGCGCTCTAGCAAATACCACTTAAGAACTTATAGGGTTTCGATGGTGTGATAATCGGAGTGCTATTCAAATTGCACATAACGATGTTTTCCATGAGCGAACCAAACACATCGAGATTAGCTGTCATTTTATTCGACAACATGTAAATGGTAAAATAGTTCGTCTCATTCCTATCCCCAGCCCTTTGAAAATCAACTAGCCGATCTCTTTACCAAAGTTTATCCACGCAGCCGCTTTCAGGATCTACTTGACAAACTCGAGATGGTCTCTTATTTACCTCTTTGAGTTTGAAGGGGGATGTTACCATGCATATTTATGTTCATAGTTATACAGTTGACTTCATGTATTCGTATTTATGTGATTATGTCATTAATTAGGATATTATGCTTCCATGTATATTCTTCTTTTCAACCATATAAATAGGACTCTACCTTTTGTATTATTAACCTTAATTCAATATACAATATTTCTTTTTTCATATCTCTTTATAGTTTAACATGGAACATATGCATGTTTTGCACCGATTCAATTTTTTTCAAAGGGAAAAATATTTAACAAATTAATCAAACAAGCCTTTAGATAGGAGATGATATCGAGAAACTTACGTGCAGAGGAAATAGCCAGAATCCGAAAGACACTTGATTCTTGTAGATGAGGGGGAAAACGCTCAAAATTTATCACAGTGCAAAATTGCGGCTAATCCACTGACAGAGCAACCCGAAAGAAGAGCCTATAAATATAAAGAAAAGGGATTCGGAATATAAAGAAAAGCCTGTAAATATAAAGTATTGATCATCACAACCGATGTTCATAGAGTATTCGGAATCCCAGAAAGGGGATTACCATTCTTTAAACGCATCGATAAAAATTTGATGGATAGGTTTAACGGACAAGATCTCACACTTTTGAAGAATGAAATATTAAAAAAAAAGATGCCAATGTTAAAACTTCAAAGAATATTTATTCTATTTGTTTTTAGAAACTTTCTATGTCCTCAATCGAATGTTAGGCCAAGCGAAAATTTATTCCCTGCCTTTTCCGCTCTGTTCGAGGAAGAGAAGTATGATTGGGACAAATTGGTACTCGATTGGCTAGTATGCCATATGAAAGAGTTCAAGAAAAAAGTGTTCAAGAATAGAGAGTTCAAGATGAAGAATCCTTTCATTAGAGGCTGCCTGCAATGGCAGATCTAGGATTTGAAGTACCGGGGGGGGGGGGGGGGGGCGCAAAACACAACATAAAAAATATGATACTCTATAAATTTATTAAGAGGAACCACAACCACTTAAATTTATTGAATACTTTTAATATAAATAATAATGGGTATAACTATTGACACTCCATAAAAAAAATTAACACTCTAAACTAATTTTTAGAGATAAAAAAATTTATAACAAAATAAAAATATATAATTTTATTTAAAGAGTACCAACAACTATATTTATAAAAAAAAAATCTAATATTAATGGGGGTTTAAAAAATCTCAGGAGAACCCCCCCCCCCCCCCCCCACTGGCTGCCTGTTTTTTTTATTGGTACGTTTAACTAATTCGATGTGATGGTAACTATTCTTTTGTATGCTTCAAGAATCACCACCAAAATTGCATTTATTTATTTGTTAATTAATTAATTAATTTGTCTATTTGAATCGCATATATGTTATCTTAATAAGAAGTGCAAGATAAAATTTGAGGGCAAGCTCTTAATCCAGCTGTGGGACAAAGATCTAAATATAAGAGCCCTGGAGAAAGAGAAAGATACCGATGTGCGTTTTCTTTTAATTCAACACAATGAATATAAAAAAAAATACACCGTACATAATAACAAATAAATTACTCGATAAATTTAAATATATGTTAGATACAACTTCTTACCTAAAAAGTAGTACAAAAATATCACCATAATTTTCCATCCATCCCACTACCTTCAGTACGTGTAAACTCACTGCCTTCCGTATGTTTTGTTTTCTATACTATACATATTTTCCTACTCCTTTAAATTAAATGTGGAAGAAGATGCACTAGGAAGAGAAACAATAAACAAATGGACCCACTAAAATCCTTGTTGGCGAGGTTGACTATTTAAATAGGCTAAGTGTCAAACAAAAAAAAAAACACACACACACGCCACCTACACTTACACCTGTACTTGTGCACATATTTATAAATAAATAATAATAATTAAACATTTTTTATTATATAAAAATAAGGGTTGTCAGATGATCTTCTCTATCCAAAAACTCAACATTAAGTAGGATTTTAGACTAAATTAAAAATATGAGTCAACTTTAAAAATTGATGTTGTTTAAAATGAATTTCATAAATAGAAGTATAAAATTGAATAAATTTTAAAGGGATAAATTATTATTAACTCCGATAAATTATTATTAACTCCGAGAGGGAGGACCCAAACGGTAGATTAATTGGATGCAAATCTAATTGAACTTTGTCTTTCGAAAAAAAATAAAATGCAACACATACAATTTAAAAAAATTGGAGATTATCTGTAATAGTTACGATCGTTAGTTATCTGTAAGATATGATCGTTAATTTCAATTAAGTTGTTAAAACACCTTCTTTAAATGCTAATAAAAAGTGAACAATCTTAATTGCTCAACCACTTACAATAAATGTAACTAACAATAATAAAAGTAGTAATTGATTAATGCACAATAAGTTTTTGTAACAGTATCCTCTCATAACAAATTTAAGTGACTCAACCAACTGCTAATTGAAAATCAAAAGATGGGGTATAAATGAAGAGCATTTGACTTGCTTTCGCTCTCTCTCTTTATTTTTCTCAATCTTTATATATGAATCTTCAAATATTTTTTAACGCATTTTTTATATTTTTTATGAAAATGCTTGTTGTTACATCGAGGAGACACACCCACCCTATAGATTGGGAATATTGTTGTACGGTGAGTGATGAGTGTTGTGAGCGAATCCCTCCGACAGACTGGTATTATTGTTGTTTACATGAAGAATGTTGCAAAACTACTCTTGATGAATGTTGTACCGACAAACATAATCTTCATTATCATTTTAGGGGTCCATTTGGAGTCTCTCCCTCTCCTCCTTAACCAACCAACTCTGTTCAAAAGCAAATTGGCCTTCTTCATTTTTGCG
This sequence comes from Lonicera japonica, assembly GCA_021464415.1. Lineage (NCBI taxonomy): Eukaryota > Viridiplantae > Streptophyta > Magnoliopsida > Dipsacales > Caprifoliaceae > Lonicera > Lonicera japonica. The sequence goes on along the minus strand of CM038469.1, from coordinate 75,582,102 downwards.
CATTTCTATATTCTGAAATAGTTCACCAGATCATATCGAAGATAGTAGTTGGACAAGCAATGTACAATTGATATATGCTTACGTTAATATATAGATCGTGGAATTATGCTATAAAGCTTGTTAAGTAACTCTGAATGTATATATGCTTACACTAAAACTTTTGCGGACGAGGCACTTTAATTTTATAGGCTAAGGCCAGAATTGTGAGCTGAGGTCTGGTATTTTAGAACTCAAAAACCCATACTTGTGTATTAAATAGCAAATATGTTTTTACACCAAATTCATAAATTAATTAATTGAGATATAAATTTTAGTACAAATATATTTTTTACATTAAATCCACATACAGTTAAAAATGTAAATTTGAGTGCAAAAACAAATTTGCACGTACTTTAGAAATTTTCGCCAGAGCTTAGAGACTTATGTTAGAGTTTCGGCAATAGTCGCCGGAACTCTAGTGAAAGTTGTTGGAGCTTTGACAATGGCTACTAGAACTCCGGTGAAGTCACCGGAGTTCTAGTGGCGTAGGTGGTTGGTGTGCCTTAACAACCACTTATAGTTATAAAAAAATAAAAAGTTGTTATAATAATTTACTATTGAGAAAAAGAGGTGTATTATTTTAGTAGATAAATACTAAAATTTATTGTTATAACTAAAATAAATTATAAAAAAAGTCTTACATTTAGTATGAAATATAAAAATATGTTTGACTTAATTATAAAAGAGACGACAGTTACAACCCATTTTTTTTTTCAAGTGTTTTTTTTTTTTTTTTTTTTCAATAGCCAATCAACAGAAAGACACTTTCGCATAATCGCAGAAGCCAATGTATAAGCTAAATAGTTATCCTTCTTAGAAATCCAAACGAAAGGTCAAGCTCTCTCTAGACAAAGTCCACTTTCTGTTTAAGTTAAAGACAGAGAATTTCGAGGCTTAATTGGTACAATCTGGCTTTTTGGACCATAATTTCAACCCATACCATACCACATGCACCCATTCAATCTTCTTTAATTTACTTCGCAAACTTTCGTCACGTGCATTGTTTTCTTTATTTATTTTTGTCAATGCAACATGTAGATCGATTTAATGTTCCAAATTTGACCACCCCTTGTTATGTCGTCTTGTAACTAAAAATATGTGTAACTGATAAATATTTATAGATAATTTAAAAAATATATATACTTTTAACTATATTTTATGCATGAATAGCAATAATAATATTGTATGTAAGAATTTGTGTCTAATTTAATACATAGACGATATATCTATGTAGAGGTGGGGTGGGGGGACCCATCACAATGTCTTGTTCCCTCTATATGCTTGGTGATCTATGCAAATTATTTTATTTTTTTTTTAAAAATATGGATGCATATAAAAATACATTTGGATTCAATTTCAAGGGACAGGAAAAAGGGTGGTAAAATCGAACCAAGAACCTCTATCTTAACCAAAAAAGTATTTAATACTACACTACAAACTAAGTGTACCAAGCCAAATGTGTAGTGACCTAATTACCTAAGTATAGGTGTATGATATAAATTACTAAATATATAAGATTACGAGATTTATTCCTCTTTTTAAAAAATAAAAATAAAAAATATAAGTGTATGATTACTTCAACTGATGAGAAGTAAATAAGTAGCAGTTCAGTATGACCGGGTTGAATTTTAATTGAGCATTGGGAGGTTGAAGAAATTAATTTTAAGCTAAAAATGGAATGGTCCGTCCGTCGCCTTTTTAATTTAGTGTAGGCTATGAATTTGAAAATTTTGCCCAAACAAGATCATTGTGATTGTCCCATTAATGCTTAAAATTTGATTGCATCGGAAGCATGCATTTAAAAAAAAAAAATTCAAGCAAATGCAACATTTTTCTTGGCAGTACTGACAGGAAAACAAAATATCAGTTCAGCCATTAATTAATACACCTACTTCGTTGCTCTGAATTAGAAAAATGTCAGTTTTTCTTAAAAGACCCATAATTTCGAACAATTAAATATTATCATTTATATCCAAAACTATAATGTGAAATGTTTAGGATGCGTTTGATTGTAAATATAAAATTTATATATAAAAAAATAAATTTCAGACAATTAAATTGCCTAGAATTGAATTACATGAAAAATGTTAATTAAATGTGTTTGATTACTTTAATTTTCTAGTAGAAAAATATTAGTTATATTATGGCATTTTTAATATATAAAAAATTATGGATATTTTTTTTACATAATTTTATAGTCATGATGGATCTTGTTTAATTGATCTTGATTAGTAGATTTTAAATATTAAATTTTGAATTTTGTAGTTTAAGTTATAACATTTTTAATGTAGAAAATGAGTAAAAATTTTGTCTAGAAAAATGTGCAATTATCTAAAAAATAAATACAAGCCACCTCCCAAAAAAAATGTTTTCCTTATTTACATGGAAAAGTACATGAATAGTGTCAAAAGTGGGAGTTTGACTCTCAGAAAATTTTTGGCAATCAAACAGGACAAAAGTGGCAACTTGGGTGAAAAAGCCATATTTTTCACAGAAAATATGACCAATGAAATGCACCTTTAATGTTTTTTTTTTAATAGATATTCGTTCAATAAATAAAACACGTGGAATGCCCTTTGATTGCATTGCAACCACAATATCATAATATAAGCCAATTAATTCACATCTTCGTCGCTGCAAATTAACATTCCACACTAGCTCATATTCATTGAGGCAGCATTCGGAATGTTTTAATTAGCCACATTTTTTTTTTCCTAATAATGTATCTATTAGATATTTTTATTTTATTTAAAAGCGATTAGCAAATGTACCTTAAATTTTCTTGTATTTGAAAGTTAAAGTTTGAGATCCCAATTGGAGATTATTATGTAAGTTACTATCATTAATTTTGAATGCAAATTAAGTTGTAAAAATATATAATAAATTTTTGTAACTGTATCATCATAAAACAGATTTAAGTGGATACTACGAATTAAAATCAAATACATGGTTTGAATAAAAATTAGATAAGATCCATCCTACTCCTCTTGTTCTTTCTCCATATTATCTCTCTCCTCTAAAAATGAAAATCCATATTTTTTCTAGCCTATTCCTTTTATATCTTGTGAAAATGCTTGTCGTTACATCAGGGAGAGAACATGCCGTAAAAATAGATTGGTACTACTGTTGTATGATGAGTGATTATTGTTGCAACGAGGTCCCTCCAATAGACTGGTTTTATTGTTGTCTAAAAGGAAAATGTTGCGAAACGAGAACTAGTGATTGTTGTACAAAGAATCAGCATCATGGTCATCATCCCCCGTCGTTGTCTCACCATAAATGATTTACAAAAATAATTTTTCCTTTGCGCACTACACCAAATGGTATGATTTCCAACGGTCCTCTATGATTATTTGTGATAGTTGTTTGTGTTAGCAATTGAAACAGTACATGACCGCCAGCAATTCAACTATATGTTAGTGAAATTTTATTTTTTTTAAATACTATTTTATGAGAAGTCAGTTAATAAAGTTAAAAAAAAAAAAAAGAACACACACATACACACACTAAATTAGGCGCAAGCGGTCGATAGTTTTTGACACTAACTTCGACCTCTCTCTTCCCCCATGTTCTTCGTCGATTCCTTCGTTGATTGTAATCATTTCTAATTCAATTGATCTCCCTAATTCTTCGGTAGAAGCGCTCTCATTACGAATAGCACGATGCGCGAAACAGCTTAAGGTTTGTTTAACCCTAATTTCAATCTCTCTTCCCTGATCTTGTGTTTTCTCTAAAACGTAGTATGCCTACGGAAACCCTATTTTTTTTTTATCTTACATTCTTCAATCTATATATTTTCGTTGCAGATTGTGCCAAATGGTGAGAAACACTCTATCAAAAGATATAAATCTCGTTTTGGTTAGTTTAAATCTCCTTTTCTAGTTGATTAGCTTGAAATTTGTATTTCCAACTTTCCATTGGAAGATGTAACCTTAGTAATTTAATTTGTTTTTGTTCCAATTTGTATTGATTGTAGTTATTCTGTCTCGATTTGCTCGATTCCATTTTTTTTTCTATTTTTGCTGACATATTGTGAAGAGAAAGATGAATGGGCAGTGTTTCTATTTGAATTTGCCAAATATGAAGATAAATACTAGGGCCACAGGTGGTGGATGATGCAGACAGGTGGTTTTATATTAGCTATTAGTTAGATAGACACACACACACACACACATATATATATATATATATATATTTATATATCAAATGAGCTTATATATCGCTAGTTCAGTTTTCTATTCTTCTGAATTTTGCCTTTTGCGCACCAGCTGGTTGGTGAAATGCCACTAAGATTATTAAGATATATTTTAGAACATATACTTTCCTCTGTTTATCTCCATCTATCTAACATTGGTGTTCTTTTAAGACCAAGTCAATATAACCAAAATCAAGTAATATTTGACTGCTCTGTTAGTCTGTTTGCAGCCAGTCGGGGATAGTCGAGAGAAGCAAAGGAACTTGTGATTAATGTAGGACTCAAATGATATTCAGAATTAAATTGGAATTTCACAATCTAAACGCCCCTAAATGAATTAAAAATTAGAAGGTAATTGAAATGATGTATTAATTCGGTTCAAGGTGCGTGGTGCGTGGTGCATGTTTGTTTTTCCTGCAATTTAGAATGAGAAAGGAGAAAGATGGGTCTCTCTTGAATGAGACAGATCTAAGAGAAAAGAAGATTACTCATCACGTTTGTTTAATCACGTGTACAAGTTATACGAACTAATGTGCTTATATATATATACTTGAAGTAAATTTCAAGTGTGAACTAATCCGTACGAATCGGATTTTATAGCAATGATTTTTCAATGCTAAAACATTGGAAAAATATTTTTAGCAACAAAAAACTGTGATAACTAGTCATCTTTTCTCTTAGACATTGGGTTAAATACACTTTTCAGCGCAAAAGAGCAATTTTTGTCTAAACGGACAAAAAAGTCCATGTTGTATTATGTTCATCTATTGTTATTAAAAAAAGAGACTATAGTTTAAAACAAATCTCATAAAATGTCACTGCATATGTTCTAAAATACCAAAAACAGAATGTGTTTAGGCTATTAACTATAAAATTCACAAAACACATTGTCAGCGATAAAACAGTCTTTTGCTGACCTTGTTCTTTTGCTGACCTTGTTTTAGGAAATTAAATAAATTACACTTTGCCCTGGTTGATCATTCTGCGGTCAAAATCTTCACCACCAAGATGGGTGTCACCAGCTGTTGCCTTCACCTCAAAGATACCCTCCTTAATTCTTAGAAGCGAAAAATCAAAAGTACCACCACCAAGATCAAAGATCAATACATTCTTTTCACCAACACTTGTTGCCTTCTTGTCAAGACCGTAAGCAATGGCAGCACCAGTGGTACTTTTTGCGACAGTTTTATGTCGCAAAAAACATTTTTCCAATGTTTTGGTGACGAAAAACAGTTGCTAAAAAGTTTGGTTTGTATGGACTGATTCGTATCAGAAATGCACTATATATATAAACATATCCAACTATATACTATTTTGATGTAGCTTGCTACAAACTTTATAGAAATTTTTATCTCGTTGAAACCGGAAGCATATGAAGTTTATTTAATCAATTTCCTGCTGTACATATCAAACAACCCCCCCCCCCCCCCCCCCCCCCCCCCCCCCCCCCAACACACACACACACACAAAAAAAAAATACTAATTTCAATTATAGTTTATAGTTCTCATAATGCAAATAAAAATGACAAAAAATAAAATTAGATGTTGAGGAATGAAAATTAAGTGACAAAACTGACTAGGAAAAATCAAAAACATATCTGAAACTTTGAAACATGGTTTGTATAATGTACTAAATCTATCTGAGATTCATTTTTACAAAAGAGCCAGGAATGTTAGTTTTGCTCCGAGATAATTTGAAACATACAAATTGCAGAGAAGATTTTCCTTGAGATCATTGTCTCAATGTTTCTAGATAGAACAAGTTCTTCTATCGATCTCTCTATTATCTAAACTCCTACACGCCATAAAAATATATTTTTTTCCTTACTTTAAAACACTTAGGCTCCGTTTGATTGCAAGGTGAAAAAGAAAAATAAATTGAGCTAGTTTTGGTAAAAAGATGGAAAATAAGTTGAGTGATAGAGGTGATATCCTCTTGATTTTTAAGTTTTTCCATGAAATTTTCTTTGCTTGGTGGTGAGTAAAAATTTTCCACCAAAAACATTGAAGGATGGAGGATATGTACTCATAAAATGAGTAACATCTTTCACCTTATTTTCTACCTTTTCACACAAACTA